>OX336393.1:467409491-468874183 GCA_946902985.2 Meconema thalassinum
AGCGTTATCCTCGTGATGATGATGATACTTGTTGTTTGAAGGTGCCCTTAAAACAACAATAACTAACTAACTAACTAACAAAGGGGCGTAACATCTAGGTTATCGATCCCTAAGGGATTGGGGGTTAGTGAAGATGAGAGATGATCAAATGAAACTTGTAACTAAAACTAACCACTCTCTTACAAACTAGAAGAGGAAATGGAAACAAAAAGGAGAAGAATGTAAATAAAAGACACGAGGAAAGGAAATGCCCTCAACCCTCGAAGAATGAGAACTGAGGGACTTGGAATGAAGGAGAGCCATGAAAGGCAGAGAGGAAAGGTAACGAGAAGAGGGACCGCCCCAAAGGCAATGGAACAAGGGGGAAAACTTGACCATCTCAGGAATCCCTCGGGGTCGCCAAACCCCAAACTCACCAACCGTGAGCCCTTGAGCGTGTAGCACCATCCAGGGTGCACCAGGAGTGGTGGGGCTACATACACCCTGCCTCTTTCAAGGCCTTGAGCCGAAGGCAGGAGATATCATGAAAAGAAGAAGAAGGCTGACCCCTCGAAGAATGTGGGTGTTAGGAAAGATGAGGAAAGGGCCAATTAAGGCGGGAAAGTGAAAGACTTTCTAGGCCTCGGATATCCTGATACCATCGGGGTCGGAAGAGAACAAGACTTGGCCAAGGGAGGCTGAAAGAAAAGGTGACAGTGAGGAGCCCGGCACAAGTAAGTAGAAGCAATGCAGAACTCAGCTGGGGTCCCGTGGTCGCCAACCTACGTCCCACTAGCCGTTATCCCCTGGGGGACAGGCCTCGTGATGCTAAGCTGAGGCTGGGATGGTACCTATCTTAAAACCATGGCTTCTTTTTTCCCAGACCTAGTTTTAATTTCAAATGCATACTCCAGTGAAGATAGAACATGTTTTACCGCTAGATAATAATGAAAACAGAACGTCATGGTACACCACGTGACATAAACAATCGCCATTAGGATCCCCACCCATGACTCGTTCAACGATGGGAGAACGTCAGCGGAGGGGGAATGGCACATGCGCAGAGCAGATGGTACACCACGTGACATAAACAATCGCCATAAGAATCCACACCCGTGACTCGTTCAACGATGGGAGAACGTCAGCGGAGGGGGAATGGCACATGCGCAGAGCAGATGGTACACCACGTGACATAAACAATCGCCATGAGAATCCACACCCGTGACTCGTTCAACGATGGGAGAACGTCAGCGGAGGGGGAATGGCACATGCGCAGAGCAGATGGTACACCACGTGACATAAACAATCGCCATAAGAATCCACACCCGTGACTCGTTCAACGATGGGAGAACGTCAGCGGAGGGGGAATGGCACATGCGCAGAGCAGATGGTACACCACGTGACATAAACAATCGCCATAAGAATCCACACCCGTGACTCGTTCAACGATGGGAGAACGTCAGCGGAGGGGGTATGGCGCATGCGCAGAGCAGATGGTACACCACGTGACATAAACAATCGCCATAAGAATCCACACCCGTGACTCGTTCAACGATGGGAGAACGTCAGCGGAGGGGTAATGGCACATGCGCAGAGCAGATGGTACACCACGTGACATAAACAATCGCCATAAGAATCCACACCCAAGACTCGTTCAACGATGGGAGAACGTCAGCGGAGGGGTAATGGCACATGCGCAGAGCAGAAGGTACACCACGTGACATAAACAATCGCCATGAGAATCCACACCCGTGACTCGTTCAACGATGGGAGAACGTCAGCGGAGGGGGAATGACGCATGTGCAGAGCGCCGACGTAGAGAGAGGAGCAACAGATCGGCGTGCCCTGATATCATTCAGTCGGTCGCTGGTGTCTCATGTTCAGTGAAGGACGGCAGATGAAGATGGATGTGGCGTTCCTATATACTATTACTTAGGTATATAGATGCCAGTGCTTCTACGTTCACATTTTTTAGCCTACTTTCGTTTTTTGCAAAAATCGAAAGTAGACTTATGAGATCAACACAGGGCGGAAAATTGTGTGTCTGTCTGTGTGTGTGTGTGTCTGTGTGCGAGTGTGTGTACCCTGAATGTCTGTTCCCCCAATCAATTCGAACACGGTGAAACCTAATTGAACGAAATTTGGTACTGAACCCGAGGGGGTTAGGCTGACTGGTATCGAAAGTGGATCTCAGAGACTGTGATCTCAGAAGGATGGTTCCACCAGGGAACGAACCCGAGATCTGTTGAGGGAGTTTTAGTTGTAAAAACCCCTAGAGGAAAGTACATATTTAATCACTGGTGTGATATCAACGGATGCTGACATTATTTATTAAAATAATGCAGGGAAAATGAGTGGATTACAGCATTATTGGGCTAGATGAAGGAAGTTAGGCTGCATTTGAGCACGAAGTTGGGGAGTTTGACATCTAACTAATAGCCCCAGAATTGTGGGAGGAGATTCGTGGAGACTTGTCAATCTTGTTGACCTAGTTAAGTCGTCTGGGGCAGGTCAGAGAGCCAATTAATGACCGAGGACTTCCCCGTTTCAGAATAGAAGCGAAGTTGGAGTGAGAAGATCCCAGTGAAAATCATTGATTACTCGTGATTGAAGCAACGCAATGACATGAGAGTTGTACACATGTAAATCTTTAGCCAGGAGGCTAATTACAAAGCCTTTAATCTGTGAAATCAAGGCATATTTAATGGAGTGCGCAAGAACACAGGACTTTTGGTGTTCGCGGAGTGACCTTACTAGTGCACCGGGGATTTCCACTGGAAACCGCGTACCCACGCTATGGCAAAGGCAATTAATATTAATTAATTGGCCGATCGATCCTTCAGCACGCAGATAGTTATGGGACCAGCGAGGAAAAAGGAACCCTATGAGCATTGTTTCGAGACCAGAATCATCCTGGGAGAGGAGATGATACAGCGCGGGAATTCTAGGTCTACTTTTTCTTGTGAATCGAATATAAGGATGTGGACTCAGGTCAGAGAGGCAGTTGGAATAGACTCGAGCGCGGAACGGATGTCGTTCTGGCCCAGGAAAGGACGCTCACACAAAGACTTGAACATTTTAGTGTTAATCAGTATATTCGCCGTGCAGTGTAATGCACCAATTGATAATATAATCATGCATAGTCATGAAGTATTAATAAGTACTGTAATCAACGAACTTTATTATGCGAAATGCGTTATCGAAGTCAAGGAAGGAGGCTCGGACTTCAGCTTGGGAAGCCGTGCAGTAAAACTGTTATAATACTTTTTATTAAGGACAGTCGTGCCGTATGTGTATAGTCGGCAGTACGAGCAATTGTTAGTGTTCACAGAGGAAGTACCGTGTGATATAACTTGCAGAACTATTGAAAGTAATATTTTGTGTAAATACTATGTACAATGTTGAGCGCAGTGTATAATATATTGATTGGTTATACATGTCTTAGTCCGCCGGACTGCGCTGGGAGAAACTTTATGATGCATTTGGTGAAATGTCTTAAGAATACCATATAGTAACGCTCAGGACGAAAGTAAGCATTTTTATGCAAAGCAGGAAGTTTATCGTAGGATAATGGATCGACAGTTGGTGAATCCGTAGGGAGATGTTCGAGACTTTCAATCAGGAGTTGGTAGGAGCATGGAAGAGTCCGTCATCAACCTGCAATTCTGATATCTTGCCAGGAAATTTCAACCGTAATGAATGTAAATAGTGAGTGATGTGTGTTTTTGTAGTGATCATATGTGAAATATCTTTTAAATTAATGTTATGACAAGTAATATAAAGTGTCATGTTTAAAGAAGCGATAGCTTCATCATAGCAATGGAAAGTGCCGTGTGCTTGGTGAAACGAAGGTCTTACAAAATGTGTTTTATCAGTGTACAAATGTCGCTCTAATTTTACAAATGGCAGGCGACATTGGAAGATATGACTGGTTGGAGCCACCAGGATAAGCCTATATGTGAGTACCCCACAAATTATGATTATATAGAAGTATAGCCCACTGCATGTAATGTGATTTCAGAAGTATAAAATGTGCCAGTAAGAATCAGTATTAGGAGATAGACTCTCCAGTGTTTATGGTTGTTTGATTTTAGTAGAATTGAGATGTTTCTATACATCAGTGAGTGGATTAATCGTTACCACTATTAATGAAATGGCAAATCAGTTATGTAAACTTAACGTAACGAGCACGGATGTTCGATTATTAAGATGGTTATGTTGTGTCGGATTATGGTAATTTATGTCAGTAATAATAATAACAATGATAAATAATAAAATGTATGAATAAATACATCAGGAAAAAAAATATTGTAAACAAGAAATATTTACGCTAATTGGAAGATTGATCGATCCAAGCAGTAAGATTATATATCAAGGGATGAGAAAAGAGTTTAATATCAGAATATAGGGTGTTAATGGGAATATAATTATGCAAGGAAATGGAAGAGTTTATAGTGAATTGAATTTGTAGCTTGTGTATAAGCTTGTAGAGTAATTGATAGAGTTCTCTTACTAATTATAGGACGAGATCATGCATCGGGTTATGGAGCCAGGTAATCTATTCGTCATGTGGAGTCTCGTATAGCCTTGGGCGTACAGAGATATGTATTTTATGCCAGAGTGTTTAGTGTGGTACCCTAACTCTGATGATGGATATGGAATGTTCCGGGTTCGAATCCTGTGGTAGGTGAGAGGAGAACAATGGACACCTCTGCACCATACCTGATCGACCGAGAACTTGCTATTGAATGATTCGGCTCTTGTGAAGTGAATCTTAATGACGGCAGCGCGTGACTGACCGTAGCATTTGTTAAGATACCGGCTACCCAACTAGACTTGTGTTTATGAATCTCGTGCCTTCATATCATGAAATGGACCTATTGAGGCCAGTTATTAATATCCTAAGGTTAGGAATAAATGTATAAACTCGTCCAGAACCTATATTGCATACCATTCAGTTTAAAACATATGGGATATGTGTATCTATGAGAATGCACTATTGTATTCAGAATCTTACTACTGCTTGGGGAGAAAAGCCAGAAATCAGGAGGCGAGGGACGGTTTACTGCTGTGACCACCCCACTCCATTCCATTGTATGCGAGCAGCTCTAGGGGCTGAGTTATAATACGAACCGTGAAGGCTAACGTTCTGAAAGGACAGATTTGAGACCTTGCTTGTAATGAAAGGAAGCATTGTCATATTGTGTAATGAATGTGTGTGGTTTAAAAACACATTGGTAATCATAGATAATCCTGATGAGTAAAAATTTTAGCAATCTTACGAATGGTTGGAAGTTGCATTTTGTACTGACACTGACACGAATTTACGAAGTTGGGCACTTGACGCCACAGGCTACGCTCGCAAGGGTAGCTTAATAATACCATCCGACACAGCGATAACGAAAGTTTTGAAGATGAAATCACAACGGCATGCAGTGGAACTATAAAAAGGAAGGAAGAGTAGGGGTAGATTTACATAATTATGGAGTTGCACGTAGATTTGTTGTGCAACCCCTGAATAGGCTAATGAATGAAAAGCATTTGGTGGGAAGAGAGAGACCAAACACACACGGTACACATAATTGTCAAAGTAAGACGAGGTTTAAGAAACAAGTAATTTTGTGAAATTAAAGAAGTCACACTAGATGACAGAAGAGTAAAAGTACAGTTTTGTTTATGAAGTTGTATGTGCATCAGCGCACTAGAGTGAATTTTGAAGTCAATATAAGGGTAAAGGTTTGTGTAATGATATGAGTTTATTATGATAATATAATGTGAATATTAGTGGATTGTGGAAGTAATTTGGTTTGATTTTGTTTTATGTTTGTTGGGATTGTATTTATATGTTTGAAGCCATGATTTTAGTACTGAATTAAAGTCTTAGAATAGAGTTGTGCCTTATCATTGTAGAGTTGATACCTTTTAGTCTCAAATCCAAAATATGCAACTGCTCAATGGGGGAACGGTACACGCCTGAGACCTGACGCTAGCTTTTGGCGGAAGCATATTTTCCATGGAGATTACTCACATGGGTACAGTACAGAGGTAGCACTAGCTCCAAATCCACGAATGAAAACAACATTCCTCGAGTACAGGACCCGAGTAATTTTTATCCTCGTTTTAAATCTTACACTTCAATGCTGCGCTCTCATCTCATACAGAAATAACTCTAATGATGCGCATATTTCCAAATACCATTTGTGATAAACAGGGCCCGGATGTTTAAAATGTTAAAGAAATGCACTTTAACTTTTCAATCCTGACTGTAATAAATTACCTAAAAATTCGAAAAATGCACTATAAAGTGGAGAAAATGAAAAGCACGCATCGCGATCAATATGTTGCGTTACTGTAAATCTTCTTTCAGCATCCCCTTTAATTCCACAGTTTGCAAATCAATATGGTTTCACCGGTACAAAACACATTGTCATCAAATTCAAATACTAGTTGTTTTAAATGCACTGACACACTCGGTTTTATTTTAGGCATTATGAAAGCGGCAATGAACGATATCACTCGCTGTGAACTATGGGGAACTGAGACAAGAATATTCATCCCTTCCCTTTTCTACCCCACCATTGCTCACCTTGGTCAACAGAGCAGGTAACATTCCATTCCGAAAATAATTGGTTTGCGACAAAAACAAGAGCATCTGTATACCTACGGTACCGTTCTTCTGCACCCAAAATATTTTTCTACTAAAAATTTAAAATTATCTTGTATCAGCTACTAGTTTCTTCTTAACTCTGAGAGACGTAACTCCCTCATATAAAGCTGTGACATGACTAAATTCGAAATAAATGACCTTAGAAGGCCGATTTCTCTAAAATATAACCAAAAAAAGTACCAAACTTGAAAAAATGCTCTTATAATGGAAAAATAGCAAAAAAGAAATGCAAATAGATGCAAAATAAAAATGACATATTTGAAGACGGGGTGGCTCGTCCCGAGTTTCTATGTACTTCAGAATTGTTTTAGACAGCTCAGTAAAAAGATGACATGTCATCAACATCCGGGCTCTAGTGATAAATCATATTCATTCAGATAATAACATCAATTAATTGTGCAGGGCTAATAAACTCTACATTTTCATAGAATGAGCATTCTTTTAGCTTATTTTCATTTATAAAATAGGTAGTTTCGTGAAGAACTAAAGCCTATTTTCAAATATCCTACTTATGTAAATTGCCTTTGAAATATTTAAATAGATTTCTCTCCCAATTTAACCATTTGAACGCAGTGAAATTTGGTACAGTAAATGACTATACAAATTTCAATGCATCGACATCTTATTTTGTTCAAATATTTACATAACCTGAAGATGGCGGCGGCTGTGCGAAATCTTAAAATTATGTCTTTATACCCTGTGTCCTAATCATGCTATCGAAGTCAACGTTTGAATAATGAACCTACACAATAATCCTCATCTATTAGTACATAACTGTGCGACCTACATCTATTAAAATCCACCATGACAACAATCCGAAATATTTAGACGGTTCTTAACATCTATTAATCTATGACAGCAATCAAACTGAAATATTGTATGTTGATAGAGGCCATAAACGTAAGTCCATTCAATAACCTGGTGAGCACAAATCCAACATGGCGGCAACACGAAATTTAAAATATTCAAATAGCCGTTTCTCGCGATTTAACCATCCGAGCGCAGTGAAACTTGATACGGTTATGCGTATATAAATTTTAATCCACTTTCATCTAAATTCTTTTCAATTATTTTCATAACCACAAGTTGGCGGCTGTGCGAAATTTTCAAATCTGGTTTTAATTTCTTGTGTCCTTACCATGCGATTGAAGATTGAATAATACACCTACACAATAATCTTCATCTAACAATACATAACTCAAAGGCCTATATAGAAAAATCCAACATGGTGACCATCCGAAATATTTAGACGGTTCTCAATATCTAGGAATCTATTACAGCAATTGAACTGAAAATTTGTATGTTGATAGTGTGCCCTTGTGGGGTGCACAAGAGTCGAATCCATGATCTTTTAGGAAGAGGAAGGAAGAATATCATAAAAGATTTTAGTCCAGTTTGAAGCCGGCCAGATAGTTAGTGAAATCATCCATGGGTGACTCAGGGAAGAGATGACGTTATCAGAGTCAATTCATGCAAGCCGCGTATTCACCGGCCTACGTGTGTAAAAGTAGCTTGCGTCGGGAGATTCAATCGCAGGAAGAAACTTTCCATTGAATAGACAGAGACAGAAGATTCACTTAAAAGTCCTGACTTAGTAATAAAACGGCAACGCTGTTTGAAAGGCGGGTCCAGAAACTGTGGTGAAATACTGAAATTGGCAAGAAATATGCAAAAATCTTAAAAGATCTCATCGGAAATGTTAACCATCCTGGAAATTAGGATTTTTAGAGTTATAAAATTGTATAATAATTGATTAGTATAGAAACGCAGCGTAATCACTACGTAATGGGGGGTTCACCTAGCCAGAAGCCCAGAGAGAGGGAAAAAGTATGTACGCCCACATACGACAGGAGCGCATTTTAATTTTTCTAGGAACTTTCTCACGATCGATTTTCGAAATTGTTGGTAGCATTGAGATCGTGAGCAATAAGTAGGTAATCTTTTTTAAAACGTGCGACGTTTACTTTATAAAATAGTTTTGAGAAGGAGCAAAACTAATTTATTTTTAGAGGATTTGAATAAATAAACAGCCAGCCTGAAGGTAATCATGCAGTCTTCATCAGACCATGAGTGGTCATGCTCTGTCACCGTACATCGAATCTTCGTAATTCTCATTAGAAGGAATCTATCGTCGTGCTGTGAACAGCGATAATCAGACTTTGGACTTTGGCAAAGTGTTTTACTTTGGCCAAGAAATATCTTCAGCCGGCGGAGGCGTTGTAAAGCCTCAGTTATGGAATCAGTTATCGAAGACAATACCGAAACATCTCGACAGTTAACGAGACTTTTAAAGAGTAGTGAAACTCTAAGTTTATCCAGTGCGTTAAAGAACCGCGTCAGGGTCAAAACGTAGGATAACAGCCTAATCTTCCTGTGCTTAGGAGATTAGTGCACAAGTGACGTTAGATTATAGAAATCTAAAGTAAAGGCAGTAACGGCAGAGTGAAAATAGGAAAGACTTTGGAAATCGTTCCACGTGTAGTATACGATAGTTATTCCAGGAACACAGTCCAAACGAGGACCAAAACAAAAACATTGATAGAGCGCGTTAGTACAATAAACAGCGACTCTAGGAGTAAAGTCATGCATAGACATTTGACAGAAAAAAAACTTGTCAACCGAAGGAGTATAGTATCGTGCAATTGCTCAGGAAGTGCCGATAACTAAAGGAAGTAGAATAGGATCAAGGTATCCGTATCCAGTAGAAGGAAGCCGTAGACGAGACTTTCAATCAACCCGATAGGAGTTAGATCTAGGGAGTCAGCACTAGTATCTACACTCTCGGAGGCGGAAAGGAAAGAAAAAGTGTAAATTAAGTGTGTGAAAGGCATTACTACATGCCAGAAGTAAAATTTTGTAAATATAAATAATTTCTCAAGTGAAACAATTAATTTTTAAGTATTTTATTAATATTATAGTGTTTTTAAGTGCTAGTGAAATCATTAGTGTATTTCTTCAAACAGAGGTAATTAGTGTATGTAACATGTGTAAATTTAAGAAAGAATTAGTGTTTGTAACGTGTGCTGAAATGTGTGAGAGTATGGCTTAAAATCCGATATGTGGGCAAAAATGCCAATTCATTGGGATCCAGGCGACCAGCTCTGGAAAGTCATGTAAGTAACAAAATTTGATTGTGCATTTGTTCCTTGGAAGAATTCGTGTAACAAAGAATACGGAGAAAGTACTCTCATTTGAAAACAGGGATATGTGAAAACAATGTGAATGATGAATGCGGGTTTCTGAACGTTAACTTAATAATGAAAATAACCAGGTAAATGTGTTAAATGAATATTCAATGAAGTTGTGTTCGTTGGAACACCATTTAATAAAAATGATAATGTAATATTCAATACAGCCAAGAATAGAAAGTAAAAACGTAATGAATAAATTAATTGTTAAATTAATATTCAGTATTGATGAACAATGGAAGCCGTTAGGATCCTAGAAATAATAATAAAGATTGTTGGACTAGAGAGTTCTAGTTAAAGAAGTGTCAAGGATTAAATAATGTATAATAGACGGAGGTCAAATAATTGAGTTGAAATACATAGTCTATTCTTACTTGAAAGGCATTACTAAATATTGTTGTGATTGACGCTAGAGTAGCGTATATATTTAATTTTTCACGCTAAGAATGCTGTGATCTAATGCTAGGAAGACATAAATTGTGAGGAAAATTTGAGTGCGGTAGCGAAAATGTGTGTTGTTGCTAAATGCAAATTTTAAAAGGGTGCTGATTTTATATTATTGTGGTAAGCGCAGGGGACAGATCTAAGGCCGCCCAGAAGTCGCTAATTAAGGAAGATTGGTGTTAAATGCCCTCGTTCCTTCAGTTAGGTCCTAAGTCCCCCGAAATGGAATATGTCCAGGGGCCGGCCAGATATGAAAACGCGTTCAGTTACTTCGAAAGCCCCTTATTTATTGTTGATTGTGTGAATATCCTACCCGCCAATGTTGAATACTCCACAATTATTTATCTCACCTGGGCCAAATGAGCGGGTGTTAATAGCCGCATAATTTTATTGTTGATAGAAACTAAACGTATGCTTTTCAAGTTTAAGACAGAGATAGGCTTGTAGCTTGTTGGCCTTGTAGTAACCCCGTCTGAAGGAGGAAGCAGCCAGACTCTCCCTTCCCCTCATAAATCAGCCTAAAGTGCCTTGACAAGCGAGATGAGTCGCTTTCTAATATTGTGGTAGGTCGTGAATGACCCATGTGCTTCTGTTGCCGGCAGAAGTTATAAACGTTTGAGATGATCCGGTAGTTGCACCGAGATCCTTGGATATTGTTTTAGATCCCTTTGTTGGGGGGGTAGTTAGGTCTAAAACATACGTGTTATTTTACTAATTTAAAAGGCGATTCCTAGAGAGGGCAGCTTCCCGTAGCTGGGTAAGCTTGCCAGTGTAGAGTGTTGTCTGGTATTAAATACTAGGGAGTGCTCCTATAAAGACGTAAGTGTCGTTTAGGGGATGAGCCTCTGGGCGCAGGTTAACGTACCTGCCTCCCAGCTGGTCGAAAGGAATTATATAACAGACGTGCTGAAGTCAGCTATGCCGGCGGCTCGCTGTCTACGCAGTCAAGTCGCTGCGGGAAACACAATGGAACTTGAACATGCGATTACTGGCTACTAGTCACGGTCAAACGTGACGAGAGTCAGGAAGGGTGTTAGGATGTGAAGAGGCGTGTAATTATGAGTACAACGTGTAGTTTACTGACCAAGTGTTTATTGGTCAGTGATGTATGAGATTGTATGTCTCTTTTAGGGAAATGTGAATAATAATGCAAGTTATGTGTACAAGTTTGTGGGTAGGTTTTACAAAGTATAGGAAATCTGAACACATGCTGACTCGCCTGATGATAGCAGCTGGTACTAGGGCCTCCGGCTACACACGCTGTATGACTGATACTAGAGAGAGCGTGTCCTCATTAAAGCCTTCCTACTTATAGGTTCTGGCGCTGCTTCGTCGGCATTCCATCGATGTAGGTGTCCTATTTAGCTATTGTGTAGGTGTTTATGATTGTGATGCAAGTAGTTGGCAGGCTCCCCAAACTGGGCAGCCGCCCTTGCTGTGTAAAAGGTACTGTACTGGCTTTACTATGTCTGCCAGTTAGGGGTGGTTTTAATAGATGATGGAGGGTGGCTTCAGGGGGTGCAGCCCCCTGGGGGCCTGTACAAGCCTCCTCCTCTGTTTAGTTCGCGTCCCCCGCGAACGGGAACGGAACGTGGAGTTGGGGTGTCGATGTATTAGGTCATTGTTGAATCCTCCTTGTATCTCTTCTTTGTTTCTTCTGCGTTGTGTAGAGGTAGTGATGTCGTGTTGATGTAGCGATGTCGTGTAGATGTGAG
The DNA here is from genome assembly GCA_946902985.2 of Meconema thalassinum. Classification (NCBI taxonomy): domain Eukaryota; kingdom Metazoa; phylum Arthropoda; class Insecta; order Orthoptera; family Tettigoniidae; genus Meconema; species Meconema thalassinum. The sequence goes on from OX336393.1 coordinate 467,421,485, forward strand.
ATCAGCTCGTGTTCAGAGGGGTGGGTTTTGGGATATGCATATACATTTGACATTTTGAAACAGTTCATGAAAGAAAAAATTGACATTTGCCATATAAAAAAAGTTCCAAAAAAATACATGGTTTAAAATTGTATAATATATTGTTGTGCAGGGAGGAAAAACCCAGGGCTGGACGGGTGATTGTGCCGTCCGGCTCTATCTTGGGGGAAAATTGCTCCCAGCAATGTGAAAGATGGAAGAAGTAGAAAAAATAGGTGTTCCAAGGTATAAGTTAAAGGAAATATTTAAAATATGTTTATTGTGTTGGGATAAAACGGAACACTTTCACAAAAATGGACGTTAGAAGAAAGAAAATGACAGATACAAAAGCACAATCATTGTGTACATGTGATATTAATGTAGAGAGTATATTGTTTAATATGTAATTTTGATACGTGCATATATTCAGATTTGTGAATACCATTTATCCCCTCCGCAGACAATGTGGGGGTGCGAAGTACCATTTATACATTTATGGGAGAATAACTGCCCGTGGGCGCCTTACTTTGTGCTAATTTACAACCATCTTACGGACTAACTAAGCGCGCTAAATTTCTGTTAACCTAGTCTATGTGGTACCTCATCGTCATTATTTCCAACAAAACTTATGCTAAATAGCGTTGCCCCCTGTGGGTGGGCGCGACTATCATGGCGGCACAACCCGTCCTTTTCATGAGGAGTCCGCGTTGTGTGGCCGTATGTCACCTCTCATATTAGGTGAGATATCCATTAAACGTTGATCCGACCTGCGGTGGGGTATATCCCACAGGCATATCTCCCCCGTGGTGCGGATTTATTATCTGTAAGAAAAATTTATTGAGGTGTGTAGAGGGGGGAAATTGTGTATGTAAGTAGGGATTAGTGAGACGTGTATGGGCGTGGGCAAAATATTTACAGAGGGCTATATACAATGTCGCCACCTGTTGGTAAAGAAAAGAGATCATTGAGCATATATGTATATGTATAGGGTGTTCACCCTTGTCATCCTGTGTATTGGCCTGCAAATCATGATAGTATGAGCTTGGTGATCAACACATGGTTGCTACATGGTAGCGGTTGCATGTACCCTGTAGTCGGTTGTCGGCGCTGGACCGATACCTGGTGGGGTGCAAGAAAATATAACATAATATGTAAGCATAGGATAATAATGACATTACCATATAAAATCTGGAGAGTGCCCATATTGGCGCCACTATGCTGACAAAAATAAATATCCATAAGGATGGAGCACCCTATGATGGGAGCGGGTGTCCCATGTTGGAGCTCATGGCTGTAAAGCAAGCATATATATAATTAATACCACTGTCCATATGTATGTCTACTCCTGTCTACCAACGTGATAGTGTACTCCTGTCGCTCAAGCGGATATATCTATCCAACGGATAATGCGCATGTATATCATCCGTTAGCGTTTTCTTCTGATCGGTATAGATGGTATTATTCGGGCTCACACGACTGCATAAAATTGCAGGCCGCAGCCGATCGCTAATCGATGTCGGGAAAAGTGTATCTATGTCTAGTTACCAACTAGCCTTATGTCTATTTATAAACTAATCTTAGGTATATATAAAAAGTGGCTCCAAATGTTGCCTTAACCTAGTGTTGTCGGGCTTACCCTGGTACCGATTTTTGGTGACCAGGTGCCGGAATATTCTACCTTAGTCTATTTATGTTAATGTGTTATCGGGCTTACCCTGATGACGGGTTTGTTCGTCATCAGGTGCCGAGAGATTTTACCTTAGTCATACTTATTTTAATGTATTATCGGGCTTACCCTGATGACGGGGTTGTTGGCCATCAGGTGCCGTAATCGTTACCTTAATTATGGTAAGTAAAAATGTTTGCTATTTATAAGCCGAATGGTTGATCTTACTTTATTGCCGAAATATGCTGTGCTATTATTTAGCAACAGCGGTTAGTAAATTTGCTTAATTCTAACTTGCGTACCAAAATGCAACTGTCTTACATGCTAAAATTTTGACCAGAGCGATCACCCGGGGCAGTTTTACCTCCCCAGATCACCACCCGCACGTATCCTAGAAACACCGGTTGTCTCTAGAATCGCCGGATTCCGCTCCCTTAATACTAGTTGTCGACATTTATGCTAATGATTATTAACTAGTATTAATAAATTTCCTTGCGGTTGCGGTGCCCAAAAAGAGCAAACGCTTCCCCCGTTATACTTGCCTGTTCATTGCCGTTGTATTTGCATGTTGTCATTGTTGGGTCTGCCCACTTTAACCCCTGTGAGGGCTTGCCATGCTCCTCATTTAATGCCCTTGGCTGCCCGCTGCGTCACCATTTATGTGGGCATTGGACATCGTCCAATGGCATAATATCATCTTCGCCCTTATTGGCAGTAATAATATCCTCTTCGCCCTTATTGGCAGTAATAATATCCTCTTCGCCCTTATTGGCGGAAATAATATCCTCTTCGCCCTGATTGGCAGTAATAATGTCCTCTTCGCCCTTATTGGCAGTAATAATATCCTCTTCGCCCTTATTGGCAGTAATAATATCCTCTTCTGCGCGTAGGAGACTTGCTCCTCGCTCTAGAAGCTCTACCTACTTATATTTAACTAAAAGTCTAGTCCTAATTGGGTCGTCCCTAGGGTCATCTCCTGAGTCCGGTGTGGAGCTGGCTATTTTTCCCATCATCGTCAGAAAGTCTCCCCTGCAGGTCTTGGCTTCGACAACCGTGGCACATAGTGGGTGTAACATCTCTTTGTCCCGGGAACAGGCTAGGTCCCCTGGGACTCCGAAGTTTGCCCGTGCCAGGCCATGAATACCTCGACCTTACGTAGTTCGTCTTTTTGGTCTAGGTCAGTGTGTTAATTAGGGTAAGGCTCAACATCGCCTTACCCAGCTCTGCTCTTGTGTGGTGCCTCTTTCCTTCAGCTTACGCTGTTATCATCATTCAGCGTGTCATAGATTCCTTTTTATTTAAAAAAATAAGTGTATTGTGTAAATAATTTATTGTGTAGAAAATGTAAAATTTTTCAAGTGTTCTGGGGTTGTAGAAACTTCTAAGTGCATAGACTACTTCAGGTCTACTTTGCTATGTCGGACTTCCAGCTGTAATGCTTTGTTAATTTTCATGGAGGCGTTAGTAGGGTTTATGGCGTTAGGTTCCCTGTTATTAGGATCCGGGGGGCGTTATTTGTTGAATAGGCTTAACGCAAGGTAGGAGGGGGTTGCGCATCTTTGGGCTCCATGTTAATGGTGGCCTGGGGCCGGTGATGCTGCTGGGATGTCTTTACAGTGAGTGGACGGGGATAGGTATTTCCCGGGATTGCAAAAATTTTAACAGAGTGTCATGCAGGTTTAATAATAATAACCCTTGGTATGTGGGCGGGATATTCCATGCATGTGTCCGGATATGAGGCGTATCCGCACTCATTTAAGGGTAGGTATAGGTCAATGTATAATAATACTACGTCCCTTTCATGCGGGATTATTTAATAAAAAAAGAATTGTTAGTATATAAATTTGGCCTCATCTCCTACTTAGAGATGCGCATTACGCTTAATTGTCGTTTTTCCGACACACCCCTAATACTCAGGTGTTAGCATTGAGAGCCAGGGCGTAGTGAGCCCTCTCTTTAAACGCATGAAGTCTATCAACCCCGATGTAAATTTTGGCGTGCAGTTTAGCTGTTTTTATGTGTTTGTGTGTCTGTGTTGGTTAATGTTGTAAATGGGAAGGTTATGGAAGGTGGAAGGTGGTACTATAGTAGCATGTGGGCGGTATATTGGCTATCTGGCTGGCCCTATCCACCTGTGCTCCTGTCATCCTCATCTGGTCAAAATCTGTTTTCTATTGCTCCTTGGGATATTACAGTATGGTGACGCTATGACGTCACGGCCTAATCTGGTCTCTCAGTTGCAATGTTAATGTAGCAAGTGATCGTAGTGTGATTGGTCATGTCCTGATCGGCTATGATGGATTTGGGATTAAAGAGTAAAAAGAGCAGTAATTATTGGGGAGGTCTGTTCCCTCAGAGTCCCGTCTATATTCGTCCCTGATTAGTGAGCGCGTGTGTGTGCCTATATTCCGTTACACCATGCGGGCGGGTGGGCTGTTATAGCCTAAGTACCATCGTGTGTCGCGTGTATGGGCAGGAGGTGCGTGCGGCCTGTCAACATCTCTGTAAACATGTTCCTATGGGCCTAAGATAATATGGCCCACGGTATCGGCATATTGCTAAATGCCAGGCCTATTGTAACATTGTAGAATTCTGTGTCAATACCCATGTGTATTGTATGTTAGTGTTGTAATGCTTTGAGAATTCGCAAGGCAATGTATTTGCTTGTGTAAGGGCAGGCTCTGACGTCACGTATGTCGGCTGTCGGAACGTGCCTTTTTGCGAATGTCGGCATGTTGTCATTGTTTGAGATTCCGGGAGTGCCAGTGTGCTAATCTGTCCCGTTTTTGCTAACAGATGTTGTGTGTACACTGCTTTCAGCAAGACTTTGTTTTGTGTAACTATGTGTAATCCATGTCTGCGAAGTCTATTGTGATCCTCTTGGAGGTCTAGAATTTTCGGTGCGCTCTTTTGTTGGGAATTCCTGGGTCGCCACTGCCGAGGTAGGTTGTTGTAGCGAGTACCCTGGGGCGAATCTATGCTCCATTATGTATGGGAAAAAAGAAAAAAAACTTCCTGTGCCTATAGACATGTGTCTGGCCCACTTATGTACCTGTCTGGGACCAGTTTCAGTGTAATTGGGCGTCTGGATTTTTTTGTTTCCCATGACGTCCGATTTTTTTCTGGGTATTCGGACCCGTGATCATGTAATTCTCCGTGTTCCATGTCTGCGTTGTCTAATTGCACTCATTCCAGGTTCCGTATTGACCATGTTAACATGAAGTATAACATAAATTTCTCGCCAAATCAATACTTTTTACTTACTTAAAAAATTCTATAGGTACATGTTTCGAAAACACACAATGTTTTCTTCCTCAGCCCACTTATTGGTGAGGTTATCGATGTTTTATGATGTTTAACACCAATAAGTGGGCTGAGGAAGAAAACATTGTGTGTTTTCGAAACATGTACCTATAGAATTTTTTAAGTTAGTAAAAAGTATTGATTTGGCGAGAAATTTATGTTATACTTCATGTCTGCGTTGTCTGTTGGGATTTGATTGTCCCCAGTGTGGCTTTTGATTGTGTTCTTCGTACCAAAAATACCGTTGATTAGTTAGTTTTTGGCACGAGTGTGTTGTGTGGTCGTGAGTTCGGACCCGGCTTGCTGTAAGGACCTGGTATTACGATATCTGTGCCGTATATACCATGGTACACGTATCGTGTATTTGAAATGCGCAAATGAAAATACGCATGGGCGTGAAGAGTTTGTGCCTTTTGGAATGGTCCTCGTATTGTAATTTCGGGAGTTATAAGGTTTTGGACCTGGCGTGAATGATGGCGTGTGTCCCGCTTTCAGAGCTGCATGCATATTGCTGTCCGTATGTAGTAAAGTCGCCCAGTCACGAGTGTCTTATCGCAGACGGCGATAGTCTCTAATTTCATTGGCGTGTGCGCTATCTTATTACTTGTTTGCCGATGTTCCTCTGTCCGGCACGTGTGTGTGTTTAAGCCTGAGTGCTCTCTCTGCTGTTGCGAACATGGTTTTCCGTGATAGAAAAGAACCTTCCACTAAATACATTTGTGTTCCCCAGTTTTGTGGTAATGTAAGCGTGGGTCGAATATGTCCCTGTTAGTGGCACTTGGCTGTGTCTATGCACAAGTGTCTCCGGGCCGCTAGTCGCGTGTTTGGTGACTAGGTGTCGGAGGTGATTTGATTGTGTTGTGCTTATGTATATGTGTTAGTGTAACTGTCCCTTATTATTATATCCTCCATGGGATAATTACCCGACCTTGCACTCCTGGTATCCAGTAGGTTGCGGGTTGGAGACCGTCTTTGTCCAGGCTAATTATTCCTGTTGTCCTCTTAGGCTGTGTCTCCGGGCCAGTTGTGTTAGCGTATTAACTTGTTATGTGGCAATGTGAGTTGACTGGGTGCCGTCCAAAAATATGTAGGCTTTCCCAAAGTCTGGGATTTTCACCCTATGGTGTTTGTGTTTTAGCTTGCGTGCTGTTATGGAGGTGAGAAAAAGTCATGTTATAGGCAGTGTAATGTGTCACGTATGCCTATGGATTAAATACATACAGTTCAACTTGGCTAACTTTCCTTTCTCGGGATTAGTGAATGAGGCAAAAAATGAGTTATGCAACGCTCCGAATTAAGAGAGCACTTTGAAAAGAGTAGAGAAAATATATTGTATCCCGTCTGCGCAATGCTTTATGCTTATCAAAGCGGGTTGCCAGACAGCGGTAATCTATAAAGATTGTATCGTAAATAATGTCAGAATGTTTCAAAATGGAAGGTAGGGCCTGAGTGTACTATTCACCTGTTGGGCGACGTTGGTACAACAGTAATCTAGTTGCGTCTCAGGGAAATCTACCATTTTTGAAAAATAGTTTGAGATTCTTAATTCTTGCTACGATTAGGGCTCTCGCCCGTCACAAGAGAATCTATCAAACTGTTGGACCGGAACATAGAACATTTAGTCATTTCTACTTAGAAAGACCCGCCTAAGCTCTATGCTGTGATTTGTTGCGTAGGTTGTGTTCGGAATAGCTCTTTCCGGCCCTAAGCCGCGTGGCTCGCTTAATTGGCTTCCTCCCGGCTTGGCATATTAAGACTTTACATTACCCGAAATATGTCTTAAATGAATCACGATTGTAAACCCTTGATGGCCTAAAAAAATGCTAGGTGCCAAGGAAAAAACTAAGAAGGATTTTGAGTTATACACTCTTGACTTAGCCATGTTCCACTGTATATATATGAAAATGTGCGGTTTTTGTCCATGAGTCTCTGTGTGTCCATAATTGTGGTGTAGGTGACATTGCTTTATGTTGTGTTCCTGGTGAAAGTTGTCATCCCCGTCCGAGCGTCCTTGCTCGGCAAGGTGAATACTTCCGCCCCGTCACTAAGGTGTAAGCCCCTGAAACCAACCGAGGTGCTTCTTTGCTATTTTCCGGAGGAATTTGTAGCAAAGTAAGCCTGGGCCTACTTTCACCGTAGTGCCTGGATGTTGGCCTGAGTGTGCCTGTGTTCGAGGGATTAATTGCGCTCTGCGCTACCCTAGTAGAGTTTACGGGGGTGTGTGTATTTTTGACTGACCGGTCTCGTGGGGCAGGTAATAAGATTTTTCTTATACCCCTTGTACTGTGTGTTTGCGCCTGGTCAGAGTGTGCGGGTGTGTGTTGTGCACCCTGAGGGCCTGAAGGCAACACCCTCTTATGCATTCGCACCTGGGGTAAATGTGCCAGTGCCCGCTTCCGTTCTGGCAAACTTGCCCTTTGAACTAGCGGTAAAGGCCGTGTGATCACCTGTGTTTGCCCTGGCGATGTAGTGGCGTGTAGTCTGACCGCTTTCTGGCCTGTGGCCACGGTAGACTCCCGCTCTTGTGTTTGCCTATTTGTGTAGGTGTGTGTGGGCTTAATGTGATGTGGGCCGGGCTCTATGTCCTCAGCCCATGACGTGGTTACCTCCCGTTATCTCCCTGTTATGTCATGTGTACTCGAGAGTCCTGGCGTCAACTCCCTCTCGTTCGTCCGTTTTGAGGGTGTTGGCCTAGGTTCTGCTCCTCGGTTTGGCAAAATTGCCTTCTGATCCGGAGCTGAGGGACGTGTATTGTTGTGACTTTGGCCCTGCAGTGTGTTGGAGTCTAACCTGGCCGTCTTCTGGACTGTGGCCACGGTGAACTCCTTCCCTTGTGTGGCAGTACGTGGCGAGAGGGACATCCTCGCAAATTGCCGCGTGAGCGTATCTACGCTTATGTCCTCTCTCGGCTGGGCTGGCGGCCCCGCCATGAACTCAAAAATGGCCTTGTTATTCTGGAGCTCGCGGTACTCGTCCCAAATTTGGGCGTACTGCCTGTTGAGGCTCATGGCCTGCTCTGCGACTTTTGTGCCACTAGTCCCTATAAGTTGGTGTTCCCTGATGAGTGTTTCCCATTGCTGGAACATGAACTCGTGTCGGCAGTGTAGTTGCCAGTGTGCCTTAATGATTTGTGTACGGAGGGTGGGGATTTTCGCCCGAATCTTGCGATTCTTAGCACTGCGGCGTGGCCGGTCAAGTGCCCTTATAATCCGCATATACTGGGCGTGCAGGAGCTGCTGAAACCTTCTGAGGTAGTCCTGCCTTGTTTCAAAGACCTTATGCCAGGCAATTAATTCCTGGTACTCCCCAATGCTCCTCAGCTCAGCTAGGCGGTATAGGGGGGCCATGCCGAATCAAGTGTATGTGTCTTTAAAAAAACTGTGCGTGTTTGGCAATGTATATTATATCTGTCTGATTCTCTCGGGGGGGGGGTTGTTTTGGGGGAAAAATTCCCTCGTGTAGCTAGTGTGAAGCAAAAATGCTGCTGTCAGAGAAAGAAATTTTTTTTTTCACTATTTCGCTTGGCTGTATGCGGTGCGGACCGTTTCTACCGCGAGAACTCGTTGTATGAGCCCTATTTTACTGTGCGTGGTACCCGGCCTCCACCAATTGTTTTAGATCCCTTTGTCGGGGGGGTAGTTAGGTCTAAACATACGTGTTATTGTACTAATTTAAAAGGCGATTCCTAGAGAGGGCAGCTTCCCGTAGCTGGTTAAGCTTGCCAGTGTAGAGTGTTGTCTGGTATTAAATACTAGGGGGTGCTCCTATAAAGACGTAAGTGTCGTTTAGGGGATGAGCCTCTGGGCGCAGGTTAACGTACCTGCCTCCCAGCTGGTCGAAAGGAATTATAATAACAGACGTGCTGATGTCAGCTATGCCGGCGGCTCGCTGTCTACGCTGTCGAGTCGCTGCGGGAAACACAATGGAACTTGAGCTTGCGTTTACTGGCTACTAGTCACGGTCAAACGTGACGAGAGTCAGGAAGGGTGTTAGGATGTGAAGAGGCGTGTAATTATGAGTACAACGTGTAGTTTACTGACCTAGTGTTTATTGGTCAGTGATGTATGAAATTGTATGTCCCTTTTAGGGAAATGTGAATAATAATGCAAGTTATGTGTACAAGTTTGTGGGTAGGTTTTACAAAGTATAGGAAATCTGAACACTTGCTGACTCACCTGATGATAGCAGCTGGTTCTAGGGCCTCCGGCTACACACACTGTATGACTGATAATAGAGAGAGCGTATCCTCATTAAAGCCTTCCTACTTTTAGGTTCTGGCGCTGCTTCGTCGGCATTCCATCGATGTAGGTGTCCTAGTTAGCTATTGTGTAGGTGTTTATGATTGTGATGCAAGTAGTTAGCAGGCTCCCCAAACTGGGCAGCCGCCCTTGCTGTGTAAAAGGTACTGTACTGGCTTTACTATGTCTGCCAGTTAGGGGTGGTTTTAATAGATGATGGAGGGTGGCTTCAGGGGGTGCAGCCCCCTGGGGGCCTGTACAATATTACTATTCTTGCATAGTAAAGTTCAGAACTGTATTAAAGAAATGATATAATCGTCATGGAGATTATAATGAAAATCCCTTGTGTTTGTGCACAACAATAACTATTGTTCCCGAGTATTTGGAAATATTAAGACAACCTGGGGAGTTTGTCCTAACTTGATTTAATCAGTAATTTCCAAGGCTCCAGGGGTACACGAGTTCTTCCAGGACAATACAAGTTGTAGAGTTGAAGGAACTGAGATGATAATTTAAAGGTCATGTGTATCCCATGAAATGATAAATGTTATTATCATTATAATCAATCATCACAGTAAAAGTAATACTCCAATAAGAGAGTAATCAGTGTGTTTTATTCATGCAATAATCATGTAAATGTTAACACAGAGCCATATGAGGCTCTCAGGTTCAAATTAAAGAAAGTGCTATATGGAAGTGATAGCTAGTGGATTTTTTTTGCCAGGTTGAGTGGAACCTTAATTATTGATTTTAGGAATATGTTTTCATGATTCCTTGTCTATTTTAAGACAAGTGTGAGATATTCATTGTGAAGTTTTGTTTTTGAAGCGCCCAATTTTTATTTATATTAAATAGTTTTTATAGTTTGATTTTGATGTTTATTTGAGTGTTATCCTTATGCTTTGATCCAAGATACGTGAATCATAGAATGGGGGAATGTACCATGCCTCGAATGTCCTATTGAGCTAGCGAACTATGATCACGTATTTATTGCTCGCAAGGGAACAATAGAGATTATAAACATAAGTAGGATATATGAAAATAGGCTATATAATTCTTCACGGAAGTACTTGTTTACATATGAATTGAGCCTTTATGGACGGCATATTAACAGTCGACTTTATTTCTGTCTACTGTATATCTTGTTGGTTTATCGGCCTTGACATCCTCCCAGTATTTCTTGAGTCCATCGATCAGTGTCTTCTTTCAAGCTTCTGGTAGAGGCCCTCTCCTTCTCTTAGTCTCAGATTACACTTCAAAATTTTGATAGTTTCTAGCCATTTGTCGAAACTCAAAACTATCATTGATTTTCGTTTCTGGAATACCAATTTGCATCAGGTCATTCTCACTTTCTTGGAACCATCACCATTTCGTTGCTTTCGGCTTTGTGAAATTCCAGATTTTCTTAGTCAATCGGTCATCAGTCATACGGAAGATGTGCCCGTAGAACAGCTATCTATTCTTTCTGATGGACGACATATTTATATTATTATTATTATTATTGAAGCCTCCGTGGCTTAGGAGGCTGCACGCCGGCCTCTCACCGCTGGGTCCGTGGTTCAAATCCCGGTCACTCTATGTGAGATTTGTGCTGGATAAAGCGGAGGCAGACAGGTTTTTCTCCAGGAACTCCGGTTTTCCCTGTCACAATTTCATTCCAGCAACACTCTCCACTACCATCCCCCCAGGGGATCACATCTAGTGGGACGTGGGTTGGCGACCACGGGGCCCCAGCTGAGTCCGGCATTGCTTCCACTTACTTGTACCGGGCTCCTCTCCGTCTTATTTGCTGTCGACCTCACTTGGTCAACTCTTGTTCTCTTCCGACCCCGACGGTATTAGGGTATCCGAGGCCAATGGAGTCTCTTCCTTTCCCGCCTTAATTGGGCCTCGTCTCATCTTTTCTGAAACCCTCCTTCTGAGAGCGGTCAGCCTTTTTTCCTTTTCCTGTTATCTCCTGCCTTCTGCTCAAGGCCCACAAGGAGGCAGGGTGTATGTAGCCCCACCACTTCTGGTGCACCCTGGATATTGCTACACCCTCAGGGGCTAACAGCTGGTGAGTTCGGGAGTTGGTGACTCCGAGGGATTCCTGTGTTGGGTCCGGTTTTCCCCCTTTTATCCATTACCTGTGGGACAGACCCTCTCCTCTTTCACTTTCCTATCTGCCTTTTATGGCTCTCCTTCCTTCCAAGTCCCCCAATCCAAATTCTTCGAGGGTTGAGGGCCTTTCTTTTCCTCCTGTCCTTTATTTGCGTAATTCTCCCTTTGTTTTCCATTTCTTCTTCTAGTATGTAAGTTAGTAGTTAGTTTTAGTTATATTTTACATTTCATTATCATCTTCACGATCACCCAAACCATTAGGGGACGATAACCTAGATGTTAGGCCCCTTGAAACAACAATTATCATCATCATCATCATCATCATCCACTATCATTTCATTTCATCTGTCATTCATTTAATCATTGCCTAAGAGGAGTGTGACAGGCTTCGGCAGCCGGCAGAATTCATATCCTCGCCGCTAGATGGGGGCTTCATTCATTCCATTCCCTGACCCGGTCTGTCGACTGGAAGCAGGCCCATTATTATTATTATTATTTACATCATTATGCCCATCTGTGGAGTGCGATCCCTCCCTATATTATTCTGCCAAGGTCCCATTCCAGTTTTATACCGAAAATAAGGTCCCATTAACACCAACCTACACATATGGGGTACCTACAGGTTCAGCATAACCCAATGCGTAAGCGAAACGCACTCACTTACTCTTTAAATGCCTCACAATTAAATAAATACCTTAAAACCTGTATATTTACAATGGAATAATGAAAGAATGCAACACGGTAACCATGGTAACAGAATCTCACAGGTTCATCTATTTATGTAAGACGCAATGCAATTCCAATTTTTACATTACTGTGAAAGTTTCCAGACGGTTATATGGTTATCACTGAACCAAATTAAGCCGTAAAATTCATCAATGCATACAGTATAATGCGCTTAAGGGGGCCAAGGGGCACTCTAGAATTTTTCACGCAATTTTCACGTGTGATTGTGGTACGAAAGGTCTTTTTCACCCGACTATAAAAGGGTCTCCGAAAACCAAATTTAAGACCCTTAAATTAACAGTGTCTGTGATATTCCCAGAAAACGAACTTCGCCCTGATATACCTATGAAGGAATGACAAACCCCTAACCACTGCACCAGTAGCTGAATTGATAAAGTCTGATTATTCATACCAAGGATAAATCAGTCAGAGCATTGATGATTGAGATTTTGCTAAGTGTACTCTTTACAACAAGAATATTCGCGGGCGAAGCTGCGACGGTAATGCTAGAAGAACATGTTTCGCTAATGATGATTTTTCTCTTCACCCGAAATCTCTTCATCTGGGCACTGAAGATCTTCCTCCGCTCCTCAGACCATAATTTTTTGGTGCTGGTGGGCATTTTCACAGAGAAATTATGGTTGTTGATTATTGTTCTGATTATCAGCTTATTATTGTTATTATCATCATCAAAATTATTATTAATAATTTCCGTGATTTTTCCCTCTTTAACTGGAATTTAACTTACAATTACTATATTGCTACACCCCCAGGGGCTCACGGCTGGTGGGTACGGGAGTTGGCGACCCCCAGGGATTTCTGAGCTGGGTCCGGTTTCCTCCTATTTTCCATTACCTGTAGGGCGGACCCTCTCCTCTTTCCCTTTCCTATCTCCATTCATTGCTCTCCTTCCTTCCAAGTCCCTCAATCCGCTTTCTTCGAGGGTTGAGGGCATTTCTTTTCCTCCTGTCCTTTATTTGCTTTATACTCCTTTTGTTTTTCCATTTCTTCTTCTAGTATATGAGTTAGTAGTTTTAGTTATAGTTTAAATTTCATTATCATCTTCACGATCACCCGAACCATTAGGGGCCGATAACCTAGATGTTAGGCCCCTTAAAACAACATTTATCATTATCATCATACAATTACTTCTTCTTCTTCTTTCCGACGAGGCCTGCTAGGGACCACGTGCCAATTTTAATTCATCACACTTTGTTGTTTTCTCTTCCGTTCCCTGCAGTACTCCTTCGTCCGTTCACTATGCTGCTTCTTTCTGTCCTCGGACCACTTCGCACCAGGTTTCTTTGGCAATCTTCCTTGGAATCCTTTCATACTTAATACCCTTTTTCTAAAGATCTCTCTGTTCACCGTTTCTTCTTCACTTATATTAGTTCTTTCTAAATCTTTCTTTACTTCTTGAATCCAGCCAGTTGTTGCCCTTTTCTCCCAAAGGTACTTGAATATCCTTTTTGTTAATCTGGAATCATCCATTCTGTAAATATGTCCAAAAAATTGCAATCTCCTTTTTCTTATCGTTTCTGTTATATTTTCTATGTTCATGTATATTTCATCATTAGATCTTAATTTCCATACTTCTGCTGTTTTCACTGGGCCTAAAATTTTCCTCATGATTCTCCTTTCTAGTACTTCAAGTTAATCTAATCTATAGTTTAGTACCAGACATTCACTTGCGTATAGGCATTCCGGTTTCACCACTGTAGTGTAGTGCCTTATTTTAAGATTTTTAGATAAGTACTTTTTGTTATAAAAATTCTTAGTGATACCATATGCTCTTTCCATCTTGTGTACCCTTTCTTCTACCAAAGATTTTTCTAAACCATTTTCTTGAATTATTTCTCCCAGATATTTGAATTTCTTTGCTTTTTCCAGTGGGCCCATATCTGTTGCCAAATATTTTGAAGCGTTCTTGATGTTTGTAATAAATTTAGTTTTTTCTACGGAGATTCTCAAACCTGTTTTGTTGGCTATATCTTCCAAGAGATTGATTTGTGTTGTTGCACTTGTTAGGTTTTCTGAAAATATAGCAAAATCGTCTGCAAATGCTAGGCAACTTATTTCAATGCCTTTGTTTCTTCTCCCCAAAGTTACTGGCGAAATGTTATGTTCTTTTAGCTTTAAATTCCAAATTCTTACAATTTTCTCTAAAACACAGTTGAACAGAAGGGGTGATAAACCATCACCCTGCCGTACACCTGTATTTATCTTAATAGATTTTGATATCTCACCCATAAATTTTACTTTTGAAATCGTGTCAGTAAGGGTTTCACGTATTAGGTTTGCCAATTTAGTTTTCACTCCAAATTCACGAATTGTCTTATCTATGGTTTCTCTATCAACCGAGTCAAAGGCCTTTTTAAAATCTACAAAAGTCACAACTATGTCCTTTGAATTAAGTATCCTATGGCGAATTATGGATTTTAAGTTAAATATTACTATTATTATTATTTATTTTTTTGGCATCATTAACACGGCAGATACCGGTTACATTTTATATTACAGCCTGGTTGGGCCTTAGCAAGGAACCATCTGTACTGAAATACAATGTATGTAAATTATAGGAACCTCACATTACATTAATTTCGTGTCCGGACTCTTCACGAGTCTCCCTCATTTATAGAATGAGCTCAATTTCCTTCTGAATCATCTTCGAGCCTTGCTGAGTGTTCGGCGAGGATATTGTCACCAAGGAACTTCCTGACAATATGGCAGGTGTTTAACAGAACTGCCTTCTGTAGTTCAATATATATCAGCGGGTGTAGATTCAATATTGATAGACTACTGTGGAGAGTTTTCGGTATAACACGAGTACACGATACAATTATTGGGATGGTAGTCACCGACTCAAGTTTCCTCATCTGCTTTATCTCAATTGCCAGGTCTGTGTACTTAGATATTTTAGTAGCAGCTGTTGTTTGGATGTTTTGAGTGTTGGGACATGCGATATCTATCAGTAATGCCTCTCTGTGTTCTTTATTGGTGACAATGATATCTGGCCGGTTGTTACAGACTGCAACATCTGTCACATCTCCTCTGTCCCAGTAGAGTTTGTGTGTGGCATTTTCCAGTACTGTGGATGGTGTGTATTTCCAATAGGAGACGGAGCTTTGAAGAAGTTTGTAATTCAAGGCCAGTTTCTGGTGGATAATGTTGGCAACTTGATCGTGCCGATGTTTGTAGTCAGTGTTGGCAAGGTGGAAACAACCTGATATTACGTGTTGAATGGTCTCACTACATTTACCACAGCGGCGACACTTCTCACTCTCTGTTGCTGGATCATTGATGATAAATTTCCGATAACTTCGAGTAGCAACAACTTGGTCTTGGGTAGCTACAACAAATACCTCTGTTTCCGGAAAGAGAACCGAGTGGGTTAGCCATGCGTGCGACGCTAACTTGTCGATGTGAGGCTGGTCCAACTCTTGTGGAATCTTCCCATGAAGCGCCTTCTGTTTCCAATTCTGATCTTGTATTCAGTAGTTTTCACTTCATTTACTGGTGAATCTAAAGATGACAGATGGAGCTGTGTGTAATTATCATCAGCTGAAGATACAGTGCGATGGAGAGGGGATGTTTCTCCTTTGATGTGGAAAAATGCACGCAGAGTTGTCACTTGTTCTGTACGAAGGTTCATGATGTCTATCAGTCCTCTACCACCTTCAGACCGAGGTAGAGTCAGGCGCTCTGTTGCTGATTTCGGATGGTGCATACGATGGCGTGATAAAAGCACCGATGTTTTTTGTTGCAGATCGTGCAGCTCAGTTTGAGTCCACCTGATGATACCAAAGGAGTATGTAACTACGGGCATTGCAAATGTGTTAACTGCCTTAATGATATGTTTAGCACTAAGTTTTGAAGAGAGAACACTGCAAAGTCGTGAAGAATACTGCTCAGTTATGTTCTTCTTGATATCACCATGTCTGAGACGGGTACTCTGGGCGAACCTAAGATATTTGTACAATGCGCTTTCCTCCAACGGCTGAATACTTCTCCGTCCCTCTCCAACAGGTATTACTTGTGCAGAGTGCGGGCCTCTAATAACAGTCTGTGTTCTGCACTTATCAAAACCAAACTGCATATGGATATCTGAGGAAAAGCTCTGAGTGACAGAGATGAGGTATTGTAGGTGCACTTTAGTTGATGCATACAGTTTAATGTCATCCTTGTAAAGAAGATGGTTCATCTTGTACGCTTCACCATGATTACCCTTAATACTAAATCCGTAGTTGCTACTGTTCAGGATTTGCGAGAGAGGATTCAAAGCCAGACAAAACCAGAGTGGGCTTAGCGAATCTCCTTGGAAAATTCCTCGGCGAATCGGTATAAATGAAGATGTTAAACGAGTGCCACCCACTGTAAGTTGGAGGGCAGTGCTCCATGAAACCATTACGCTCTTCAGGAAGTTCACTATAATATGGTTGACCTTGTAAATCTTCAAGCTCTCTATAAGCCATGTATGAGGCACGGAATCGAAAGCTTTTTGGTAATCAATAAAGCAGGCATAAATGTTTCGTGATCTACGGCAGGCCAGCTCTAATGCCACGGCATCAATAGTGAGCTGTTCCATACATCCTTGAGAAATCCTTCTGCAACCCTTTTGCTCCTCTGCGAGAATGGCTTTTTTCTCACAATGCGCACGAATTCGTTTTGCAATAATGGATGTAATGATCTTATACAAATTTGGCAAGCAGGTGATGGGGCGATATTTAGATGGGTTTGTGATTTTAGAGTCCTTTGGCTTGAGATAGGTTAACCCTCTGGTTAGGAAAAATGGAAATGGAGCAGAGTTTTCCAGAAAACATTGTATGTGGATAGCCAGTAAACGGTGAGTACGTGTGAGCCTTTTGTAGTAGTAGTTATGGATCTGGTCAATTCCAGGTGCTTTCCAATTCTGTAGGCTGCTGATAACCTGGCGTAGTTCCTCAACGTCAACGTCTGTATGTGCCATTTGATTTATTCGTCTGGTAGCATTCTCTATTTCCTTAAACCACGGAGCTTCATTGTTGTGTTCTTCCGGCCTAGACCATATTGATGACCAGTATTCGGTTACACTCTCCGCACTGGGTCCTTCTGGAGAATCATTCTGAACTTGAGGTGTCTTTTTCAGATCTTCATAGAACTTCCTCTAATTTCTCTTGAAGTCATTGTTCTGTTTCTTCCGTTCGGTAGTGTTCTGGTATCCCTTAAGACGCTTAGAGAGGGCTGCAAGTTTTTGTTTATAAGTATCAAGTACTTCTGTTATCACAGCGTCCTCGGGGATCTGAGATTCTTGTTGTGAGGAGTCCAACATGATCCATCGTATGCGGTTGTTCAGACGTCTACTTCTCACTCCATTCTTATACTGTTGCAGTCTGTTCACATTCTGGCGTAGTTGTTCAATGCGTTGTTTCGAACGTTTTGCCCATGGTGGATCGCTGGGTTTCCTTGTAGCAGACTGTTGGTTTGGAGGACGTGGCCTACCCCCATTAATTCGTACTGCAGCTAGTGCTGCACAATAGATAGCAGTATGAACCTTCATGAAAGATTGGTGCTCTTCTAAATAGGGATGTAGCCTGAGAAAGTTCGCGCCAGATAGCGCTCGTGTAGTACTGGGTAAGCGCAAGGCGATCGTCCTATGTTTCCCCCAGTCAGCTGCGTGGAATGTATAGATTGTGACCGAGTTTTCTAAGCTAAAGTAAATTATATCTTGTCTAATTTTACTCCAAGACTATATTCATCAATTCTATAGCTATATCCTCTAATATAATATGAACGATTTTCAGCGTTTAAGCGTTAAACAGCTGCAAAATGATCTAGGGGCTAAAGGTGCTAAAACTAGCGGGAGGAAGGAAGAATTAATAGGCTAACACGCTTTATAATTCAAATATAATGTATAGGAGTCAGAATGCTTGAGTATTATAGGCGTATATTGATAAATATATCTCCATAAGACTTACATCTTAAATAGAGATTTCCCGGTCAATGCATGTGAGATTTTCAAAGTGAAATGCCATGTCCTGTTGTTCGGATTCCACGTAAAGAGGAGGTCCTGTGGCTCATGATCTCTAGATTAACGGTCACGTAAAACTACAATTTTCCTTTTATATATAGAGATTTAAATATTCACTTGCTCCCCTTGCTTATAGACTTCGATTCATGTCGTTTTGGGTTGATAGCTTACATGAAACTGTCATGTTTTAAGGTAAACACTAGAACACCCGTGCTGCTCCGCAGCATTCACTTCAACAATCCTACAGCACTTCTGTCCATGTGACATTTGCATGTGTTCATGCTAGTGACCTGAACAGACATTTACGGTACCGTCGCTTTTGGATAAATGATGAAGTAGACTTATGAGATCAAATACTCATAGTGTGTGTGTGCCACTATTTACCCAGCGTAAGCTTAAAAGGCGCACGGACGTCAGGTTCCAGACGCAATTCTGAAAAGCCGAGGGTGAACAGCTAACTCCAAACACATAAGCTATACTCTTCTCTGAAGTACGTGGGTTGCCGACCACGGGACACCAGCTGAGTCCGGCATTGCTTCCACTTACTTGTGCCGGGCTCCTCTCCGTCTTCTTTCCTGTCGACATCCCTTGGTCAACTCTTGTTCTTTTCCGACCCCGACGGTATTAGGGTATCCAAGGCCTAGGGAGTCTTTCACTTTTCTGCCTTAATTGGCCCTTGTCACATATTTTCTGATCCCTCCTTCTTTACATTATATTTCCTTTTCTCTTTAAGATCCCGCACTGTTTTTTGTTAATTGGCTCCCGTATATCTAAATTCCATTTAGCGATTTCTTTTGCATCCACACTCCATTTTGTAGGTGTAATCAGTCTACGTTGAATTTTGTAAGTCTTTTCGATCTACAGTAAATTGCATTTTGCTAGTGTTTTCAACCTCGATTGCATTTTGTAAGGATCGACAATCTAAATTGCCTTTTGTGAGTATTTTGAATGTCAATTGCATTTTGTGTTTTCAACCTAAACCGCTTTTTGCACGTATTTTGAATCTAAATTGCATTTTGTATGGTGGTCATTTTTCAGGTATTTTGATTCTCAATTGCATTTTGTGGGTATTTTGAATCTAAATTATATTTTGTAAGTATTTTCAATCTAAATTGCATTCTGTAAGTATTGTCCATCCAATTGAGTAGTTTGAATCTACCATACGTTTTGTAAGTATTTAAAATTTCAATTGCACTTCGTGATTTTTTGGAATCTGAAATGCGCTTTTTTCAATATAAATTGCTTTGTGTATTTTCAATTTAAGTTGCATTTTGTAAGTATTTTTTACCTCAATTGCATTTTGTACGTATTTTCAATCTCATTTGCATTGCATTTGTAAGTATTTTGAATTTTACTTGCATTTAGTAAGTAAAGTATTTCGACGTACGTATTTTGAACCTAACCTATATTTTGTGCGTCTTTTTCAATCTATTCCTTTTGTGAGTATTTTCGTTCTAAATTCCCTTTTGTAAGTATTACCGCTCTCCATTTTGTGAGTGGTTTCAATCTGAGTTCCTTTTTGTAAGTATTTTAATTCTCACTTAATTTTCGTTCTTGTTTCCACTTCATTGTCATTTTCGCTATCACCCAGACCATTACGGGCCGATAACCTAAATGTTAGGCCACTTAAATCAACAATTATCATCATCATCTCTGAAGTGTTAACTCGACAAGACTCGACAGTTTGATGCTGGCGGAAGGTAGGGAGATAGGTCGCTGGCAAGATCGTTAACTCACTCTGAAGCTAGTAATTCAAATTTCCACTGAATGGAGATTGCTTGAAGAAATGACAACGTAAAAACACTTACAGTGGTCGATGTGGGAGCTGTCGCGATCTCTCCTGCAGAACTTTCCGTGCTGAACAATTCTCAGAGTATATCGATATTTTTAACTGTTTATCCAGCGTAAGCTTAAAGGGCACATAGACGTTAGGTTTTTCTTCAACTCGATTCACTGAAATCCTAACTGCTCGGCTTCCTTTGGTCATACATTTTTTCTACCTAATCCTTCATCAAGAAATCCTTCACAGAATGGTGAAAACCGCATCAAAATCCATCAGGTTGCTCTCGAGATTACCCGTTACATCCAAGAATTGGGAACTTTGTTTTATTCTAATTAGATAGAGATATCCACACAATTTAATGCTACAGCGGTACAATTTGGTGTTCTGTCTACTTATGATACCAATGGTATACATTTAAAATAAAAGATGGGTCTTTTATATTTGAATTTAGAGATGTACCGTAACTCTTGGGTAACATAATTATAAAGGTGGGCAAATTAATAGAATTAAATAAAATAATTTTAATTAGACATAATTTCTTTTATTCAAAATCATTTTATTGACCAACTTCTTTTGTTATCCTACTTAATAGTGTTTCCTCTCCCGTGGAATTACACCTTTTCCCATAAGGAATTGCGTCTGGAAACTTTCAGATTATTGGATTCCGAGGGATATGTGAGCTGGGTCCGTTTTCAATTTTTCATTGACTTTAGAGTTTTGAATTTAAGTCAGGTGATTTCAATGAATAGTTCATGAATCTTTGAATAGTTCAATAGAGTTCATCAGTTAAAAGACCCAAAACCCTTTGCTCTAAATTCACATGTAAAGTAGAGTGAAGTAATGAAAACGAAACGTGGGCATTTTGCATTTTCAAGGCTCCTCTGTAGTGGAAATTCTAAAAAATCATTTTAATTTGAGTTTCTTAAATGAGAAAATAATTAGGATTCTTGGGTAAACATTTGAAGTAATTTCATCGCCTTGTAAACATACTTAGTGCATTAAACCGTGAAAAGTAAAAATGCAATTTTGGAAAACTGACATCGAATCTAATAATTTGCACACCTCTGTAAAGACAGCTATCGCATCCACCACTACGGATAGAATAGTAAGTAAAGGCGATTGATGAGAAATGAAAAGATAACTCACACAGAAGGTATTGTTATTTATTAAGCTGTAAATTTGATTGAGTATATCTTAGTTATAGAACTGAGGGAATGAAAGAACAGGATGTAGGATAGTGATCACCGATGTTGGACAATAGCACTTTTTTACCATTACCACAGGACAGTTATCGTATTAGGGATTCGGACGTCCTTGTATAATTGTTATTTCATCTGAGCCCCATTTGCTGAGGTTTGCGCTCCTCCGCAACATTCGTTTCAACATTCTAATAGTACTTCCTTCCATACGACATTTGCTGTTCGCTTGCTTTTTGGTTCTATTTGAACTTTGACGTCATGAAAGGATTTTGCTCGCGGTAGTGCGACATTCAGTTGTCCGTGGCTAAACACCGGTTGAGGTAAATAAATGCCTACTTGATCGAGTGTTTGACCTTGAGCTTTATTGATAGTTATACAAAAAGCCAACCGTACTGGAAACTGCCTCCTTTTGAAGGAAAACGGCATAAAGTATCCGATGGTGTAAGGTCATGGCAGGAAGTAGGACATTGTTTCCAACATTTACGCCAGTAATAATTTCCAGGTGTAAGCAATTATCATGCATCTTCCGAACCAACAGTCTAGTACCGTTCAACAGACCTTGGGTAAAATTAATATTTCTCAACAAAATCACAGTTGAGCCTTCTTTTAGTCGAAGGATATGAGGTGGCAATCCACTTATGTCTATGCTGTCTAAAAATTCTGTTGGGAATTGTAGAAGTTCATTCTCATCTTCAGTAATCAAATTATTCACACTGATGTAAGTTCTCGATGATCCTGGGATTAGCTCTAAAACTTTGTCATTTATTTCTATACAGCGTTCATTTTTAGGTTCTAAAATCGCAATTTTTGAAAAGCGTGAAATATCTTTCAGTGATTTCAGTGATGATGTCAGTTTTAGCAATGATGGAGGGTGGTAAGTCGACTAATTCTGAATTTTCTCCATCGACGTGAGGGTATTCAACGATATCCAATTTGTATCAAGAAGTATCCGCTCGCATATTTTTGTTGGTTTAAAAATTTTGAATATTGGTCACAAAGGAGAGAACCTTACTGACATTTGGACTGAAGCTACTCTAGATGCGTGAGGCACAACAGGCAATACCTGCCTAAAATCTCCAACTAATACGATAATTTTTCCTCCGAAAGGCACGTCGTTATTCATGATGTCCTTGAGCAGCCGATTTACACACATCAAAGCGTGCTTATTAGCCTTAGGGGCTTCATCCCAGATGCTAAGTTATTCTGAACGAATATAAAAAGCTTCCTTACTGTTAACTTTTATTCCTGATACAAAACTTTCATGTAAATGTAGAAGTAACTTGAACTGGCTATGTACAGTGCGCCCCTGAGGTAGTAACACTGCTGCAATACCAGTCCATGCAACAGAATCTACATTTAACCCCAAATTTGTGCAACTGTGAATCAAGCATTGGTAAAGAAATGTTTCCCCGGATCCCCCTGGACCGTCAATGAAATATGCATTACTCATCCTTTCATTGCCGTTTTGTACTGTACCCGTTCGTCCTGGGGATGCGATGACCCATCTGCTATTACATCGCATTCCTGTATTTCCAGGACAGAGCGGAGTTAAATGAACCTCTAGTCAAATAAGGAATGTGTCGGAAATTCAGTTGAAATATCACAAAAGCAGAGGGTAACACGAGATAAAGTACCTCCAGTGTCGTTACGGGTTTAAATTTAATTTTAAAAAATACAAATATAAATGGGCGCCATCAACTGAATCCCTAGCAAACCACATCCTTCCTAGTTAAGCCTTAATTAAGACAAGGAAAGAAATAGGAAAATCACATCATCATCAGATCACAACTAAGATAAAAACAAATTTATTCAACTTTGATAGTCAGACAGACATATTAAACACTCATCCTACCTAAGAGCATGGTCGAATGCCAACGTTAAATTGTCATTGTCCAGAAAATCGAACCATCTCTATTCTACTCAAAGTGTATTTAATCCACATAAAATAGGAAAAATTTATAAAGTTCTCTTGGGTTCTCAGGATCACCGTAGCACTATGTCTTTGCGTCACTGACATTCGTGATAACTGAGACCTAACTTCTCTTTAAATTAACATCATGAATGTGGATGTAAAAATATTATTAATCTGTCTAAACACATATATTCTAATCACATATTTAAATATCACATAATTTATGGCTTGCATGGCATTATTCAAATGCAGAATATTTTAGTAAAATGCTCCTAAACATCGAATAATAAATTTACACTATTTACACTGCCATTAATAATTGCTTGTTTGTGAATCACAGAAAATCCACTACTCATTGGTTATAATCATCATCATCATCATCAAAATTAAATATTTCTCACATTAGTTCTCATCTCAAAATTCAATATATTCAAGTCAGAATAATTAATTCATCATTATCAAATCATTTATATGAATATTATAATCCTCAATTCTTTATGCTCTTTAATTATTCACAAACTCTCCTTTCATCATCTCATTCAGATTAAATCATCTTAAATCATCAATATAAATTGTTTAATTCATCAACACAAGTTGCAATTCTTCAAATCATTCGAATCATATCTCTCAATTAAATTTATTTAAATCCATTCAAATTTATTAATCATCAGCTTCTTTAATTAATTATCACCTTCTAATTCAGTTATTCATCATCTATTTAATCATCTATTAATTCATCTAAATCAGCTTATTTATTCAATCTTCAATTCATCCATTTATTTAAATAATTGATTTATTCCAAAATTTAATTTATCAACTTATTTAAATGTTATTCATCTGGTTATTTAGATTTTTATTATTTCATCTAGTCATTCTGATTTTTATTTCATTAGGTCAGATCATTAATATGCTTAAATTTCAGATTATTATTTCTTTAATTATTATTATCAGAAAATCTTGTATTATCAACTTTATTTATTTGTTTAATTTCCTAACAAATTGTTTAATATGGGTTTATAGAACGTTGTCTTACAGTTTTATCACTTCCAAGTTATATCTCGTATTCAATTATCATGCCAAAAAATATTATTGCCTTCACAAATTCACGTTGGATCTCACTATCCTCAACTACATTATATTTTCTCACTTTATCAAATATCACATTTGAATACCACAACTATTCCACAAAACTCCATAAATATTCAGCGCACAGCATGAATCTCAAAATTATGCTAGACTGGGTTCGACAACCTCATGTCTGCTTCAAAATACATTAGCAATATAGCAACTTCCACTTGGCAACTTCCACAAAATGCCTATCACAAACTTCACTTAACCACGTTGCATGATCTACAAATTATATAACTGGCTTCAAATTATCAACGCACACAATCTCCAATAACTGTAATTAATCTGATCACATCTAGACAACTTCTTAAACAATTAGGAAAAATATTACCTTAGTAATCGACATCAAATTCAAAATCTGCTTTCAAATAGCATAAATTCTCTTAAAATTCTCATAATTCACTTCACAGAAAAACACTAATGTGTTATAATCTCACATCGAAATATGCAATACTGATCTGCCTTAAAATAAATCTGACCATTAATGATTCATCTTACAAGATTCAATTACTTTAAATCCTACTCAAAGGTATCAAACTCAATCACAAAAATTGTCAAAAGCACAGCTGTAACAGCTGTTAACTGAAAGTACTCTCAAATGAGTATAGCAACAAAATATTGGATTGGCAAACAAGAATTACAAATGTAACCCTGCTGACATTTATTTCTAATTTATTTAACAAAATTCGACTGATATGTGACTAGTAGTTTCTTGTTTGAACCTCTTACAATCTCAAGTACACTCGGATGATAAAAATGAGTTCCTCAATGGCGAGTAAGATGAGTATCCAACACACAATCGTATAAATACGAAAGGCCTCGCCCCGATGGCTAACATGATAATGCCCTGAACGATGGGTAAAGATGTGTACCACCACGCAGTCGTATAAATATGAAAGGCCCCATCTCGTCGTCTGATGAGTGAATGTACAAGATTGGAATCAACAAGTCTCTAGTTGTCACATAAAAGCGATATTCATTCACTTGAGTGAATAACATCTTAATATCTCCAAACAATCCAATGGAAAAAATCCCTGCTGATGAATAATACACACTCGCTAGTATGTAATGAACTGACGAAGTGATTTAAATAATCCAATTGCAGATCACGAGTTCAAAATACTCGTCACAAAAAATAACTATCCAAGAAAAACTATCCTTACTGGAAAATGTCTAAAAGACCAAACATCCGCTTAATAAAGCCAACCAATGGTGAGAATCTCGTATAATGGTGCCTGCCATATCATATGGTAACGCCATATTCTAGCAAATTTGGAGCAAATAATGTCTAAGCCATGTCTAAATAATCGTAGAACTCCTACTAGAAAAATATATACAAGTATGCCCAGTGTTCATGAGAAAATCATATCAGAAAGTCATAACTCTTACAGTACCTTCTCATATCAGCTGTTAATATATTTCAAAGATCGTCGATTATCCTCGTGTGTAATAAATTTCTCGAAAGATCGACGTGAATATCGTTTCACCCACGCAAAACGATCGCCTTCATATCCCAAGTGAATCAGCTGTTAGACCTCCTCTTCTTCAGGAACCGAATCCATCGCTCCGTGGTGCCATCGCGTCTCTGTCTTCGTTTACTCTGACATGATGAACTGCATGTTATCCATAGCGGATACTGTCCAAATCCTTACGTAAATGTTCATAAAAGCAGCGTACCCCATATTCTTCTTCTATGTTACGCCAGTGTCCCATACAATGTTCGGTTCGCTTGTTAAAAGTTCAATCTCCACAGCGGTTAAGTCTCACTTGCAGAAAATAAATTTGTTTATCAGAGTGTATAAGTTTTTGAAACACCCTGTAGTTGTGTTCGTACTCGATATTCTATAATAATTCATAAAAATGAATTGTATTAATGCACATGCTAATGTTCATAAGTGCATATAATTGTAACATTTCGTTTGCTTAAAAGCGTTAATGTTAGCTTGACCCCATGGTCGTTCTACATGTTCCGTTATGAAATGCATAGTCGTAATGTCATTTGAATATCTAAGTTCATAATTGCAGTATATTACAACCATCCGCCTGCAAAATTCTATTACTGAATACAAGTCCAAACTCAATGTTGTAACTTAATGTTGAAATGAAGTTCAGCTTCTTTAATGTTGCCTGCGTATAAAAGTCGGAAAACAGCCCGCTCGGATCTACTGCACTGTTCCAGAATGATCTACGCTTAAAGCCGGCCTCGCCATGCCGCTTCGCTGTGCTGTTCTGCGTTACAAAATGCAGCTCGAAATAAAGTTCTCAATCTCGTATTACAATGCTTTTCTGACCCCGGCTTTTCTCCTGCCTACACGGCCCGTACAACCTGCCTCGTAACCGGTCCTCGCCGTCTACCGTGCGTTGCTCGCCTTGTCTCACTGACCTACTTCCGCTCTCTGCTTGGTTAAGTAATACTGTTCGTTTTCACGCCACGCAACAAGTGCTGTGCACCACTCAACTCTACCGTACGCTCTACGCATGTGTACTACTCAGCTTGCTGGCTGAACTCGACTGATGTGTCTGGACTGCGTTAAGAAGCTCGTACCCTGGCGCAGTCACGTGATGCTCCCCCACTATCTGCGGTCGTGCGTCACAAATATAATCTCGACCACCCTCATCTCGGCTATTAAGTTATACAATAACTTAAGGGATTATCTGTCTTTCTTCAAGTTATTACCATATATATTGCTTGACATTTCCTCTCTTCTGAGATGATAAATACTATGTTCCATAAAGATCTTAATAAAACTTTAATATTCTTCCCATAATTCCATCTACTTGACTGGCAGTGCCTTCTTGATTCTTGGCCTTCTACGTCATTTCCTAACATTCTTCTCGACTCGATGTGAGCGCTATCTTTAAAATTCTTCCCATAAATCTCAACTACGGCTCAATGTCAGCTGGCGTAGCCGATAGCCTCAACTAGGTATCGGGTACATCTCTCCCGTACATCTCCATTTTTTATCAGGCTTGAGAAAAAAAAATACACTCTCAGGCATTCTATATACATCATATGTACACGAGAGCTCTACAATTCTCTTACTCAGCATAATGATACTTTCTAATGCTAGCTGCGCTAAAAGTCCCCACAACTTCATTAGTATCCATTCCCTCGATGTACTATATCTCCTTAAATTAGATCCTCTTCTTTGACTTGCTATCTCTCAACAATGATGATTGATTCCCAATGATTAGTATTCTGATTCTGCATTACTTTGTCGTTTATTTCTTCCTTCACCACTCGTGCTTGCTCGATTGATATCTCTAGTTATCTCTTCGGGTGGTGCACTAGGCTGTCTACTTTCTTGCCTTGATCTTCCATATTCTCGATTGTCTTGTCTTTCATTTGGATCATTTCTTCTGCTATCCTGCCTATCGTTCTGATTAGACTGTTGACCTTGATTCCAGTTGTATCTACCACGATATCTATTATTGTATCTATTCCTATTTTGATATCTGGAATTCTGATCATAGTTCCTGTATCTACTGTTTCTTGCGTCCTGATCGTATGGCCTCTCATATGGTCCTCGATATCGATCATTCCCACGAACGTTGTGAATATTACCTCTATTCCCTTCGTTCCTTCTGTTTCCCCAGGAATCTCTTCTATCAGTCTGTGCTGCGTTATCGACAGTACCGCATTCACATCTTGCGTGTTTCGATTATGGTTCCTTGCAGTTCTGGGTGTGATTTGAGCGCTTGTATAGTCTAATCGGCGTAAGATATCGTCATAGTGCTCAAGTGTGTTCGCTCCCGAAGCTATGAGTGATCGTTGTACCTCAATTGGCAACTGTCTTGCTATAGCTTAAAAAAGCTCTTCTTCTGGCAATGGAGGAATCAAAAACTGTAACTTAGCCAATTTCGAGGTAAAGTAATTAGCATAATGCGTTGGATGTGACGTAGAGTAACGCTTCGAATACATTTCTGCTCTTACGTTCAGTTGATTCTCTGCACTCCAAAATCTCCTTAAGAATGCTATGGCAAATTGTTCCATATTCGCAAAATTGCTCCTGAATGCGCGAAACCAAGTTAACGCAGGCCCGTCTAAGGCGCGTTCGACTATCCTTAGTTCTCTCTCCTTGGCTACTCTATGTTCCGCCATGTAATCGCGTATATCCCTCAGAAATTCTACTGGTGTGACTCCTGTGTTCCCTGAAAACTTTCTTGGCTTATCATGCAGATTTCTGATGATGGTCACTGGACCTGAGTACCGTTCACTCGTACCAAACGTACTCCTATTCGAATTCGGATTGTCTTGAGGGGTTGAACTAGCCCTTTCGAATGTAACATTCTGTTGCGTTTGACGGTCTTCTCCCACGCTAACCTCTTGACTGTTCATACTGCGGTCTATCGGTGTCTGATTTATCGATACTTCCCTTGTTGTATCATTTTGACTTGCGAAACTATCTATTATAGTCTCTATTTTTGTCATCATATCTTCTGTTCGTTTATCTACCGTCTTGACCTTAGTTTCCAAATTATCTAACGACGTAACATTCTGCATTCTGTTACTCTCTTCTAAATCGTTCTTCAATTTGTCTATCTTGTCTTCGCATGTAGTCTTTACTGACGCGACTTGTTCCTTTAACTGATCAACATCTGTCCTAAATTGAGTTGAGTCTATCTTCATCGCTTCCTTATTCTCAGTAAATCTCGCTTCCAAGTTCGCCATACCTGCGATTAATTTCTCATCCAACCCTACACGTTTTTCTTTTGCTTCGGCATCGACCTCACTATACCGTTCTTCCACTATTGCACCGACTCTATTTTTGAATAAAGCTAAGTTTTCATTAACTTTTTGCTCTATATCATCATCAATTTTCCTAATGTCTATCTGCAATTGGTTTTCTAAGGATTTCAAGATAGAATTAACCTCTCCTAAGACTTCCTCTTTAACGGTCCCAATTACTGACTTTAAACCTTTGATTTCATTACCTAGATTCATTTCCAGACCTTTGATTTTAGATTCGAAAGATACTTCAGTAGACCACTCTTGTATTTTGCCTACATCTGCCACTAAACCATCAATGTCGAATCTCAACTTCGATACATCCGATTTAATGTCTTTCTGTATAGACATAACATCTGTTCTCAAATTAAAAATATTTTCTTCTTCTCTAATTTCTAAATCAATAATATTTTTTTAAATATTTGCACATTTTCCTCTCCTTTCATTTCTACTGCTTTTATATCTAATTGTAAAGTCTTAAATATTTCATCATCCTTTAACGTTAATCTATTCTCCAAACTAGTTAAATTGTTTTTCAACTCTGTGTTATTCTCTTCACTACGAGCTTGTAATCTAGTTTCTAACAATATAAAACTATCTTTCAAGTTAGCTTCACTAGCTTTCAAATTATTTTCATTGCTAGCCTGTAATGATCTCAAATTTTCTTCATTACTAGTCTGTAATAATTTCAATTCATCTTTACTATTTGACTGTAACCTAGTCTCTAATGACTTTAAATTATCTTCATTACTAGCCTGTAAAGTTTCCATATTTTCTTTACATCTAGCTTCTAACCTAGCTTCTGAATTATTTATCTGCTCTTTAACTTCTGTTTCCATTTTAGAAATAGTTACTGCAATACTAGACATGCCATTCTGTAACTCTCCTAACACCTTAGCTAAATCTTCCGGTAACATAATTATATCTTTCAATAAACGTTTTATTCAGAGACGTGAGACAACAACACATCACAATGTATCAATTCCTGCATTCACTTGGGTATAAAAAAATGACTTATAACTAAACATGATATAACACTAATATGATTAACATGATCACTGGAATGGGCATACAAGTATATTGTCTGACTAAGTTTAATAAATTTTATAACATCATTAAATGAAATTGAGATCAATCTCTCCGTAATCTAAATCTGATGTGATTCCATAGAATAAACAAAATCGAAGCCCCACAGATGGGTAAAGCCGATTCTCCCTCTCTCCCTGTACCCGTTCGTCCTGGGGATGCGATGACCCTTCTGCTATTACATCGCATTCCTGGATTTCCAGGACAGAGCGGAGTTAAATGAACCTCTAGTCAAATAAGGAATGTGTCGGAAATTCAGTTGAAATATCACAAAAGCAGAGGGTAACAAGAGATAAAGTATCTCCAGGGTCGTTACGGGTTTAAATTTAATTTAAAAAAATTACAAATATAAATGGGCGCCATCAACTGAATCCCTAGCAAACCACATCCTTCCTAGTTAAGCCGTAATTAAGACAAGGAAAGAAATAGAAAAATCACATCATCATCAGATCACAACTAAGATAAAAACAAATTTATTCAACTTTGATAGTCAGACAGTCATATTAAACACTCATCCTACCTAAGAGCATGGTCGAATGCCAACGTTAAATTGTCATTGTCCAGAAAATCGAACCATCTCTATTCTACTCAAAGTGTATTTAATCCACATAAAATAGGAAAAATTTCTAAAGTTCTCTTGGGTTCTCAGGATCACCGTAGCACTATGTCTTTGCGTCACTGACATTCGTGATAACTGAGACCTAACTTCTCTTTAAATTAACATCATGAATGTGGATGTAAAAATATTATTAATCTGTCTAAACACATATATTCTAATCACATATTTAAATATCACATAATTTATGGCTTGCATGGCATTATTCAAATGCAGAATATTTTAGTAAAATGCTCCTAAACATCGAATAATTAATTTACACTATTTACACTGTCATTAATAATTGCTTGTTTGTGAATCACAGAAAATCCACTACTCATTGGTTATAATCATCATCATCATCAAAATTAAATATTTCTCACATTAGTTCTCATCTCAAAATTCAATATATTCAAGTCAGAATAATTAATTCATTATTATCAAATCATTTATATGAATATTATAATCCTCAATTCTTTATGCTCTTTAATTATTCACAAACTCTCCTTTCATCATCTCATTCAGATTAAATCATCTTAAATCATCAATATAAATTGTTTAATTCATCAACACAAGTTGCAATTCTTCAAATCATTCGAATCATATCTCTCAATTAAATTTATTTAAATCCATTCAAATTTATTGATCATCAGCTTCTTTAATTAATTATCACCTTCTAATTCAGTTATGCATCATCTATTTAATCATCTATTAATTCATCTAAATCAGCTTATTTATTCAATCTTCAATTCATCCATTTATTTAAATAATTGATTTATTCCAAAATTTAATTTATCAACTTATTTAAATTTTATTCATCTGGTTATTTAGATTTTTATTATTTCATCTAGTCATTCTGATTTTTATTTCATTAGGTCAGATCATTAATATGCTTAAATTTCAGATTATTATTTCTTTAATTATTATTATCAGAAAATCTTGTATTATCAACTTTATTTATTTGTTTAATTTCCTAACAAATTGTTTAATATGGGTTTATAGAACGTTGTCTTACAGTTTTATCACTTCCAAGTTATATCTCGTATTCAATTATCATGCCAATAAATATTATTGCCTTCGCAAATTCACGTTGGATCTCACTATCCACAACTACATTATATTTTCTCACTTTATCAAATATCACATTTGAATACCTCAACTATTCCACAAAACTCCATAGATATTCAGCGCACAGCATGAATCTCAAAATTATGCTAGACTGGGTTCGACAACATCATGTCTGCTTCAAAATACATTAGCAATATAGCAACTTCCACTTGGCAACTTCCACAAAATGCCTATCACAAACTTCACCTAACCACGTTGCATGATCTACAAATTATATAACTGGCTTCAAATTATCAACGCACACAATCTCCAATAACTGTAATTAATCTGATCACATCTAGACAACTTCTTAAACAATTAGGAAAAATATTACCTTAGTAATCGACATCAAATTCAAAATCTGCTTTCAAATAGCATAAATTCTCTTAAAATTCTCATAATTCACTTCACAGAAAAACACTAATGTGTTATAATCTCACATCGAAATATGCAATACTGATCTGCCTTAAAATAAATCTGACCATTAATGATTCATCTTACAAGATTCAATTACTTTAAATCCTTCTCAAAGGTATCAAACTCAATCATAAAAATTGTCAAAAGCACAGCTGTAACAGCTGTTAACTGAAAGTACTCTCAAATGAGTATAGCAACAAAATATTGGATTGGCAAACAAGAATTACAAATGTAACCCTGATGACATTTATTTCTAATTTATTTAACAAAATTCGACTGATATGTGACTAGTAGTTTCTTGTTTGATCCTCTTACAATCTCAAGTACACTCGGATGATAAAAATGAGTTCCTCAATGGCGAGTAAGATGAGTATCCAACACACAATCGTATAAATACGAAAGGCCTCGCCCCGATGGCTAACATGATAATGCCCTGAACGATGGGTAAAGATGTGTACCACCACGCAATCGTATAAATATGAAAGGCCCCATCTCGTCGTCTGATGAGTGAATGTACAAGATTGGAATCAACAAGTCTCTAGTTGTCACATAAAAGCGATATTCATTCACTTGAGTGAATAACATCTTAATATCTCCAAACAATCCAATGGAAAAAATCCCTGCTGATGAATAATACACACTCGCTAGTATGTAATGAACTGACGAAGTGATTTAAATAATCCAATTGCAGATCACGAGTTCAAAATACTCGTCACAAAAAATAACTATCCAAGAAAAACTATCCTTACTGGAAAATGTCTAAAAGACCAAACATCTGCTTAATAAAGCCAACCAATGGTGAGAATCTCGTATAATGGTGCCTGCCATATCATATGGTAACGCCATATTCTAGCAAATTTGGAGCAAATAATGTCTAAGCCATGTCTAAATAATCGTAGAACTCCTACTAGAAAAATATATACAAGTATGCCCAGTGTTCATGAGAAAATCATATCAGAAAGTCATAACTCTTACAGTACCTTCTCATATCAGCTGTTAATATATTTCAAAGATCGTCGATTATCCTCGTGTGTAATAAATTTCTCGAAAGATCGACGTGAATATCGTTTCACCCACGAAAAACGATCGCCTTCATATCCCAAGTGAATCAGCTGTTAGACCTCCTCTTCTTCAGGAACCGAATCCATCGCTCCGTGGTGCCATCGCGTCTCTGTCTTCGTTTACTCTGACATGATGAACTGCATGTTATCCATAGCGGATACTGTCCAAATCCTTACGTAAATGTTCATAAAAGCAGCGTACCCCCTATTCTTCTTCTATGTTACGCCAGTGTCCCATACAATGTTCGGTTCGCTTGTTAAAAGTTCAATCTCCACAGCGGTTAAGTCTCACTTGCAGAAAATAAATTTTATTTATCAGAGTGTATAAGTTTTTGAAACACCCTGTAGTTGTGTTCGTACTCGATATTCTATAATAATTCATAAAAATGAATTGTATTAATGCACATGCTAATGTTCATAAGTGCATATAATTGTAACATTTCGTTTGCTTAAAAGCGTTAATGTTAGCTTGACCCCATGGTCGCTCTACATGTTCCGTTATGAAATGCATAGTCGTAATGTCATTTGAATATCTAAGTTCATAATTGCATTATATTAAAACCATCCGTCTGCAAAATTCTATTACTGAATACAAGTCCCAACTCAATGTTGTAACTTAATGTTGAAATGAAGTTCAGCTTCTTTAATGTTGCCTGCGTATAAAAGTCGGAAAACAGCCCGCTCGGATCTACTGCACTGTTCCAGAATGATCTACGCTTAAAGCCGGCCTCGCCATGCCGCTTCGCTGTGCTGTTCTGCGTTACAAAATGCAGCTCGAAATAAAGTTCTCAATCTCGTATTACAATGCTTTTCTGACCCCGGCTTTTCTCCTGCCTACACGGCCCGTACAACCTGCCTCGTAACCGGTCCTCGCCGTCTACCGTGCGTTGCTCGCCTTGTCTCACTGACCTACTTCCGCTCTCTGCTTGGTTAAGTAATACTGTTCGTTTTCACGCCACGCAACAAGTGCTGTGCACCACTCAACTCTACCGTACGCTCTGCGCATGTGTACTACTCAGCTCGCTGGCTGAACTCGACTGATGTGTCTGGACTGCGTTAAGAAGCTCGTACCCTGGCGCAGTCACGTGATGCTCCCCCACTATCTGCGGTCGTGCGTCACAAATATAATCTCGACCACCCTCATCTCGGCTATTAAGTTATACAATAACTTAAGGGATTATCTGTCTTTCTTCAAGTTATTACCATATATATTGCTTGACATTTCCTCTCTTCTGAGATGATAAATACTATGTTCCATAAAGATCTTAATAAAACTTTAATATTCTTCCCATAATTCCATCTACTTGACTGGCAGTGCCTTCTTGATTCTTGGCCTTCTACGTCATTTCCTAACATTCTCCTCGACTCGATGTGAGCGCTATCTTTACAATTCTTCCCATAAATCTCAACTACGGCTCAATGTCAGCTGGCGTAGCCGATAGCCTCAAATAGGTATCGGGTATAGTACTAACCCCAAAACTTCTGTAATTATAGCCGTTTGGTTTTCATTTGCTTGGTTTATCATCCGACTTAATTGATCCTCATTATGTTTTGGATAATTCATTGGTAAATTTGTATGAGGGAAATTATCAATAATAGCTGGCAGTTCGAGAGAAGTAATGGGAAGACCATGGAGCTTTAATGTATTAGAAATATGTATAAGAGTGAACTGATATGCAATGTTAGGTTCGTGAAACTGCAGATAATCTTCTGATAATGAATTCTTGAATATGTCCCATAACTGTCTTACATTTGAAGGGATCTGAAAGATAGAGATGTAAGAAAACAGTTGTCGTAACTGAGAAGGCATCTGAAATTGTGACGCTTCTGCCAAACAACGCTGCCATTCAGAATCATCAATCAGCAAACCTCGCTCCTTAGCTGTTTCTTTCAAAGTAGAATAGACAACGGCTTTGTATGTTCGTAGATCCTGGAAGCTGGTAGCACCTATGACGTGAAGCAATAACAGGCGTAAATAATACCTTTCTGTTTCTGTAGGCGAAACATTATACATTCTGCCTATAGTTTTTTCTTTTTTTTTCTTTTTTGCCACTGGCAGTTGCTCTTATTCCAGACGTAATGTACTGGTGTTTCAGGATATATATACGGACTTCTGGCTTGTGAATCTTGATTTAACTTGAATCACGCTTGTATAATTCCGTGTTGCGCAACTGTGCTTGAAGTAAAATATCAGGAGCGTTATCATTTTTATAATAGATATTTTGCAAGTGTGGCAAGTGAACTGGTAATCGCACTATAGAATGTGACTGTTCATGCATGTGAAATGATAATATCCTGTATGCGGCTTCTGTTGGACCAACTAATCTAGTATTTAGGAAAGTAGTAATTTCATCGTAGTTCACCGTTTCGCCTTCAGGACATATTTTAACATTACAGCAGTCATGACCTTTATACACATACTTGTGGATGTATTTAACACTCCGAACACTTGAGCATATTTCAACATTAATATGAGCTTGAAAGTAAAGTAAAGTAAAGTAAAAGAAATGGATTGTAGGGAACAATGAATCGACTATCGATTTCAATGTCAATGCCTCGATTTTTTTATAATAATCCGTCCATTATTTCTTTTCCTATACGAAGGATAACCATTGGCGTTATATTTGGTCTCTTCCTGAAACTGTTTAGGGAAATATTTCTTGCATACGCCATCTTTCATACAGACTGAAGAAGGATTCAAAGATCCGCAAGGACCATGTACCATATGACGCCTTACCAACTCGTATAGCGCTTCATCCTTGAGATCTGGTATTTCGGCTGACACCAAACTGTCAATGTCAGAAATTTCTCGAAACTTACTAACTTCCGTTATTGTTGATAGTAAATGGATGTGCGGGAGACCTCGTTTTTGAAATTCCACTGTATATAGATATGCTTTTACTTTACCCAACAATTCCTTAACATTAATCAATCGTAGCAATTCCTTTACTTTGCAATGGAAAACTCTCACTACAATATCAGGCCTATTATTAGCCGTTTCCCAAGGATGAATGCTGTTAAGTATTTCTGGCCAGCCCGCATTACAGGTGAACGTAATGAATAAATCTGGCTTTCCAAACTTCCTCACTATCGCCACCGCATCCTGATAATTTTGCATCATATTCCTTGGGCTACCTGTGAAAGAAGATGGCAAAACTACAATACGACCTACTCAGAGATTTTCATTTTCTGCTCGTACATGCAAGGCGTCTGCTAAACCGGCATATGTATCAACTCGCAACTTCGTTTGCTGATGACGTATATATTTTAACCGGTCACCTTCCATACGACGGTAGTAATCCACGAATAGCTGTTAAGTCAATTTACCAGCGTTAATAAGTGGATTGAAATCGAACTCAGCTCCTAGACCTCGAATGGCAATTCTGTACAGAATATACTCACGCATTGTTACAGTATGACGTATATTAGTTTGTCTCACCCCAGCAGTTGGCATTGAAATGTGCCAACCAGACTCTCCGCAAGGCCAAATCAAGGTATAACACATAGGATCACAGTGCATACTATCATAATCAACATTCCTCAAGCCACCTTCTCTCTCATATACTGCAATGTGTCGATGAGATGGTGGAGCTCCATCAACAGTTCCAAATACAGCACAATTTCTGAAAATGTGGGGTCATTATAACGTCTTGGATCTGAGGAAGGTTCGTGAAAGAAACGCATTACCAATTCCATTTGACGACGATTTTCTTTTAGAGCTGATTTTTTATCTTCACTCACTTTCTGGTGCATTGTTTTATAAGACCGCACGTAAGGATTGTGCTGATCTAGTAAACGATTTAAAAGACTGAGGGTATCTTCTCTCACTTCGTGATTAGCATCATTCAATAGCCTCAAATCATTTGCCACTGTCTAAGATGTATAATTGGCCATATGAACTGCTTTCCTGTTTTCTGGCATATAAAGGGGAAATTCTATGATGAATGACACCTTTGATTTTGAAACAGTAAGGCCCATGGCTCGATAGTAGCTCAGCAGTAGCACCAAAGGATACAAACGACATAGCATTATTATACTGCCGAACATTTTTCCTAAAATTTTTACTGATTTCGTCACAATTCGTAAACAACTGCTTAATTTCTGGAAGTATTGTGTATGGTGGATGTTTCACTTTGCCATCGCTACAACAAAAAGAAAAGTGGCCACTTGTATTTTTATATTTTGAAAAGTATACAGCTGAGCAGTAGTGACAAATGTTACACAGACTTCCAATTGAGAATGGTTCTATGTACGGAATAGTATCAAAAATAGCACATCGATAAGTGGCTGAGAACGGTTTTGTGACATCTGTATCTGATATCGATTTGAGTCGCGTAGTGCTCGTTTCTGTTTCTTGGTATTGACGTTTTCGACCATACTTGACTCTGAGTTAGCACTGATATCTAGGACGTCATAGTGACCGTTCCGGCCATCTCCAGAACACAGTAAGGAAATTATTCTATTTGGTGGCGTATTTTCTGTATTTACAGTATGCGTTTTATTATTAGTAAATATGTTAATATTCATTTTGTAAACTTGAGCAGCGGCAACTAACTCAACATGACCTCCATGAATACCATTCATAGACATATGCATTTTGTAATCATCGCTCGTATTGATAGCAGTTTCGTACTGTCCCCGTTTACCTGGATAGTAGGCTGTCAGATATCCGCCCCCTCAATCGGATTGCCAATTATCAATCGCACCGGCACAGTTACATCAATGAAAATGGCACTGACAGATACTATCGAGATAAGAGCACAGAAATTCACAGGAAATCATTGTGGAACACACGAAAATAGACGGGGGTTCATACTTACCGTTACTTACCTCTTAATTATCTCGGGGTTTGAGTTGACAACAGGATCACTAAAAGTCTGTTCACACAATAACCTCCACCATGACATTTAAAAATGAACCAGGACGAAGACGAGAACTTTGAACTGTACAAAAGCTTTATTTCTAATAAAGGGTATGATTTTACTAACACAACAAAATCTACGTGGCTATCAGTAGCCCAAGTCAATCTGACTACGTCCTCCAGTAGGACTTGCAAAATTATCATACAACATGATGTAAAACATTTTAGCTCCCAAGAGCTCCAAATAACGTAATATTCATAACACTATTGGATTGGAAAAGGACGTCAGGGTGTGACATATATAGAGCATTTGGTTTCCTTTTAATAAACAAGAGAATGGTATTTATAGTCGCAAGGCCAAAGTGTGTACGACCTCACTCCCTGAGAACCATATGTTGACACAGCTGCGGGCTACCTTCCAGCCTGTTGCATACTGGTTAAATGCACTCCCTTCTCACACGCTATGTTACGTAAGAATACAGCTTGTTCTCTCAAGCTTTTAAATGTCTAGAAGACAACTCACATTATATTTACGCAAATCTTTCAAGTACTTTGCACACATCCTATTGGATCATTATATTAATTTCTTAAACTTGTTAACTTCAATCCAAATGTTTAATTAGCTCTTAAATGTTTATAACAAAATCACATAAATTATTTATAACAATTAGAAATTGTTTATAATATTTGTCAAAGACAATAAAAATATTATAAGCACGCCTTTAACATCACTCTCGTTCCATATTATTTTCAAAAATATTTACAACAATTATTTACAATATTAACATTTAAATTGTTTAAATTATTAATTTAATAAATACATTAGCCACATGTTCATTCGGTTGGTAATTTTATGATCCTGTTTAATATAATCGACCAATGAAGGTTAGTTATACATGTTAATGTCACAATCTGGTTTAATAAAAGTTTTAATAATGATTTGTGACGGCAACCTTAATTCAAAATCTTATCTCAAATTCTTTCAAAACTCGTGTTAATTATAACAGTAAATCACTTGATTAATTTTCAACGAACTATGACAATCTTACTCCAGCGGAAAATCCTTCGCTAACAAGTTAATGCACAATCTGCATTAAAAATATGCCCAAAATCATCATATATTAATCTATATGGCATTTAAAAACTTCCACATAGCTTACAAAACTTCCACAAATAATTCTTTAACATTTATTCCTGTGGGAACTTCCTTCATATTCAAGGGCATTATATTTCAGCGACTTTCAACACGCGCTGCACTAGCGATTATACATTCATAGTTCCACTTAAAAATTTTTATAATCATTAATAGTTTCAAAACTGTTTTTCTATAACCTTCGTGGATTTCATTCATGAACCGAAATGAAGTCAAAACTTGCCAATCACAAACAAATTTAATAGTGAATACGCTTATATACGCCTGTCTGGTCTATCAAAATTTAAGATTAACATCTTAAAAGAAAATTGTAGTATAAAAATACTATCTTCAAATAAAGTGCGACTAAAATGCAAAGTAGTCGAATAGAATCCAATTAGACTGGGGAATGCAAACATCGTGATATAATTCTCTAATTGAGAAAAACTCCTAACAAAAGTACTTGACTTTAATGCATTCAATAATTCATTATTAAAGTTAATCTTTCACAAAAGTGTCTATGATGCAATGTTCATTCATAACTGACAATAAATGTCTGTGTTGCAATCAATTCAAATAACGACTAGTATTTCCAAGATCGTCGACAACGTAAGAGATTTTAACGCTCTAAAATCAATTAAATGTTCTTCCTTCTTGATGATGACAGAAAATTGGTCAAAGTAATTAAACTGGGGTAGAATTACTTTAATAAAGTGACACGCTGTCTGAATTTAAATCTGCCATAAAAATCATTAACTTACAGTCAAATCGTGACTACAAAAAATATTAATTACTGAAAAATCTAAATATCAGTCTCAACTGATTCAAAATCGTTAACTATGCCCATGACATAACAATGTCTTAATAAATCGTCGAGAAAGGCAAAACTCATCAAGGTGTACTGAGAATAAGAATCTCAACAAGAAAATAGGGCAAAAAACATGAGGATAAAAGTATGGGAAAAATGGTTGCTCAAACATTATTAGTAAACTCAAATACAATAAACGTTCACGACTACCTTATCTGCCGATTGACGTTCCAGAGGAAAATTCCCCAAAGAAGACTGCTGATGGATCCATTTCACCACGTTAAAGTTGAGCTCCATCCTCGAAATAGGAAATAGCACCCTCGGAGAATCGAACTGCTTCCTTCTCCGGAAATCGCTCTGCTCCTCGAAGACGAATAGACATCCTTCCGGCAATAATCTTCTTTGTGAGTCGGGATATCCCTGACCTCTCTTGAAAAATTCCCTGAAGTTCCAGTAGACAATCGTCATGAAGTTTTGTAGAAATTTCCGAAGAAATTATTCATATTCAGAGTATGAAATTGTTTCTATGGCTGTTCGATTGTATTCAGCCTTTAATTACGAAACATGGGTGTAGATGGTATTCACCGCATGTTCGCTTGTGTGGAATAGCATTTAGCGAAGTTCCATGTCGCTATCTTACTCCGTTGAAGTATGTCCCAATTGCAATAAGCCCTTTTAGCCTTCCATCTGCTCTTCGATTGTAGTGTCAGAAGAACAAACTGCCGTATTCAATTGCTCCATTATACTGGTATCGTTGTGTAACCAAGCAATCTGAAGTCTTTCTACTCCACTCACAGCGTCAGCCTTGCGTTGATTCTGGCTATACAAAAAGTGCTTCTCTAGTGGCGAGATAATCACTTTTGTCAGTCGTATAAAACTGCTAATATCTTTTAAACTAATCGGTCGAAATTGTTCAGCCTTTCTCTATAACTGCATGTAGCACTGCACAATACAATTGGCTTACCGGTGACCGCTAACTGTTCGAGGCTAAACTTGTAGAAGCTTTCTAAGGTCCGTTTAAACTTCACCTAGTTTGACCTGGATCTCGTTAATATAGTGGCCTCGCCACGCGTTATAAAGACGATTCTTTTCACTGCTGTTCACTTCGACGTCTCACTATAATGAATGTATAAGAAAAGAACTTTCACAAATATACTTCGATGATCTGAGAATGAGATCTCAGAATGATCAGAGAACGAAAGAGGCTCCTCTCTTCTGCGCAAGCCCTTTTATTAACTTCACGAGGGGCGTTTCCATCCCTTCCAAAGCGTGATACTGCGTCATCGCTAAAAGTTCCAACTTCGTTAATACATGACGGATTTTCAAAATTCAAAAACTGAAAATAAATTTCACCAAAATTCCAAATCAATGCTTTTACTGCAAATGGATTTCCACAATTCTGCATTCCAAAAGTAATAAAAATACCATAGTTTCAGCAATCTCCGTCTTCCTTTAAACTATCGTTCATTGGTTCATGCCTCTCCTCCAATAGCATAGTTTCTTCCTCAGCAGAATTCCTCGTTTCCTGCGACTGCGTTGTACATCTTGGAACATTCTGGACTAAATGCTGACGTCACTGAGAATCTCAGCTCAAGTAGCCTGCTGGCATAACATTTGCGTCATCCGTGCTTACGTCATGACTACCCACGTCATAACTATGACAGCCATAACTCTGATCATAATTTCAAATATAGCCACCGTGGTCTCTACATAATTCAATTACGGGGGCAGTACATATCGCTGTTGCCAACAATAAAGGAAGAATAATTATTCCAATGGTCTGTAACATGTTGAAGAATTCGTTTTCTAACCTTTGTAAATAAACTCTGATTTCTGTACACACAATATGCCAATGCCTTGAACAGACAATTTCCGTCACCTTTAATTCTTATCACATTTTGTCTCTGGCTAACTGGTTCTGAGGTTCACTTCCGACACGATACTGGGGTTTTACTTCACGCAAACCCACTCTTAGTTTGAAACTGTAAATCAGCGCCTGAATCGAGTGACTTGGCATCCACGTTCTCAACTGAGTTAGCACTAATACCGGTATTTAAGACGTCATAATGACCGTTCCACCCATCCCCAGAGTATAGCAAAGAGATTATTCTATTTGATGGCGTATTTTCTGCTTTTACCCTATGAGTTTTATTATTAGTGATTATGTCAATATCCATTTTGTAAACTTGAGCAGCTGCAACTAAATACCATGAATACCATTCATAGACATATACATTTTGTAATCATCGCTCGTATTGATAACAGTTTCGTACATATCGCTGTTGCCAACAATAAAGGAAGAATAATTATTCCAATTGTCTGTACCATGTTTTACAATTCCCTTTCTAAACTGTGTAAATAAACTTTGATTGTTGTACTCACAATATGCCAATGACCTGAACAGACAATTACCGTCACCTTTAATCTTTATAACATTTGTAATTGAGTGTCGCCTCTCATTCATCATAATATGATTCATTGTTTTGATTGAGCACACAACCTATAAGGACGAATGATGAAACGAAAAGAAGACAGTTTGTAGCTGGTGAGATCTAAGACTATATCATTGAAAGATCGGATACACAATACAAAATGGCGGTTCCAATATTCGACTGAAGCGGCATCTTCGTGAAATTAGTTGTCTTTCGTATACAGTATTTGTTGTCATTCAAAGAGATGTTGACATGACAGTGTCATTAGCAAAATGGCTGCTGATTGAGCATGAGCATTTCTGTCTCAAAGTAATCCATTCTTTGAGAAGTTTTAATTAAATTGTGTGCACAGAAACCTGTTCTGGTTATTGTATGGATTCATGCGACATTAGCGCCCGAGTGGAACAGGTAGAAGTTAACGATATCATGACATGGGTACATGCGACATTAGCGCCTGAGTGGAGCAGGTAGAAGTTAGATTCAACCCGCATAGAGTATTTTTAAGTGAATGCGTCAAGTTCCCAAGGAGATTTGATCTCCGTTAATATAAAGTTAGATTTATTATTGGGGCGGCGTTGAATATCATGATACAGTGTTAGTCGTTGTCGCCTAGTGACAATATGTCCGTCAAGTCATTCGATTCTATTTTCGTGTGACCTTGGAGGAAGTAATATTCGCAATTATCTTAATACACGGATGATATAATCAAGTAAGGGGGGTATCAATCGAGGGTGCGTGACAGGCATTACATTTTAAGACACCAAACGTCGTCGTAGCGCAAATACTTCCCGAGATATTTCAGTTTTAGTAAAGGGTGAATTTTTTTTAAACCTATTTTAATATATAAGATAATCAAAGAAAGTTGTTACCGGTATTGTATACCTCAAAATGCATCGCAACGTTTGTTTCTTATGTAATTTTGTCCATTTCTGAATACGAATCGTTTCCGTACCTCTTGGAAACGACTTAGGGGTACAGTATTTACAAAGCTTGAGAATCCCTGCTTTAAGGCCACGAACTGTTTCCATTCATCTGGCTAACTTATGTCTCAAGAATGTAGAAGTCAGTCGCTACCGGTACCACATTCTCCGTCGGGCAGATGGAAGTTGACGTTTAATTCTGATTTCAAGAAACCAACCGTAGTACGTTTGTGACTGGTAATGTTGCGACATTTATTCTTGAAGTATTTGTCCGACTATTGATGCCTTTGAAAATGGGAGTCATAAATGTTACATTCACTTCTTCCTGTATATTGACGATTTCTTCCCATACTTCAATGGAGATAATTTATGCAGATTCCGATATTGTAGGCTTATCGTGGTAAACCGTCAATTTTCTTGTGTATGGCCTCTTCCTTATTTTGGTTGTGTTCGTGGTCCACGGAAAAGGCGATGGAAGGGCCCGTTTTTAATCTTGCTCTCTCACGTTCAAATACAAACGCATAAGTTCAGTGGTTGTTATCGAAATGTCTGAACAGTTTATAGGTAGGAAATATTTCCCTTTATAAATCACACTTGCCCAA
The DNA here is from genome assembly GCA_946902985.2 of Meconema thalassinum. Classification (NCBI taxonomy): domain Eukaryota; kingdom Metazoa; phylum Arthropoda; class Insecta; order Orthoptera; family Tettigoniidae; genus Meconema; species Meconema thalassinum. The sequence continues at coordinate 467,465,315 of OX336393.1, forward strand.
TACAGTTTTCGTGAAGTCATCGAGTTGAAAATAATGGGAACACAATTTAATATTTTCGGTCAGATTTTCTTCACCGAAATGTTTCCTTCTAATAGCATGTAACCATTTCTTCCTCATTTCTTTATTTTGTAAAAATTGGTGACAAGAAAACGGGCTTCCCTGATTTTTGCAAAGAGGAACACTGCAATAACTCGGCATAGTCACGAAAATAGCAATTTAAACAACTTAAATTCGTGGATATTAGTGGCATGAGAACCGTTGCCCACGCTATATACAAGGCCGGGAAATGCAAGCTGTTTTGCGCTAAAAATGAATCATCATTAAGTTCTCCCAGTGACCACTAGGATCGCTTTGTAACACCCTAGTTCCAGCATTCAAGTCAGTTTAACCAAGACCAACTACAATACTCAGACCTTAATGTAGAAAAAACATGGCGTCGATGGTTGCCCTACCAATAGCTAAGATCTTGTCATCGGGCTTGTCACAGTTCGTGTAAATTATTATTTTTACTCACCTAAGAGCATGAAATATATCACAAGACGAGACTAGGTTCCGAAGAAATATGCATCAATAATTTAGACTTACCTGAATTAATTTATCTATATACTGCAGGCCTCGAATTATAGGTTTCTTCGTCTTCACCCAAGGGGCAGCTACAATAGTATCACTGTTTTTGTGGTTGAATCAGAAGCTTTTTGGCGAGTTATCACGATTTGTATTTAAGTTCAGTAATTATAGATTAATATTATTAGCGTAAAATCAAACAGATTCTGAAGTAGGAGAGAAGAAAGTACCCGGTTACTGAAGTGCTGTCCCAACACATGCAGAGTATGTGTGTACACAATCGGAATGATAATAGTTGCCTGAAATAATCGAACCAACGCTATAGAGATACAATTCAGTTAAGACCTCTCGTGGAATTGTCTAAAATCTCGGGTAAAACATCACACCGAATTAGTTGATTGAAATATGCAAATAAGTCGTCGTGTGGATATCTGAACATAATTATGGAGATTACCACACACAAAGGAAGCCTCCGTGGCTTAGGCGGCAGTACGCCAGCCTCTCACCGCTGGGTCCGTGGTTCAAATCCCGGTCACTCCATGTGAGATCTGTGCTGGACAAAACGGAGGCAGACAGGTTTTTCTCCGGGTACTCCGGTTTTCCCTGTCAAAATTTCATTCCAGCAACACTCTCCACTATCATTTCATTTCATCTGTCATTCATTTAATCATTGCCCCAGAGGAGTGCGTAAGGCCTCGGCAGCCGGCACAGTTCATAGCCTCGCCGCTAGATGGGGGCTTCATTCATTCAATTCCTGACCCGGTCGGAGACTGGAAGCAGGCTGTGGATTTTCATTTTCACCACACACAAAGGACGCGATAATATGTTACCATCTAACCTATCAAACATTCGCTGTTACCGTTTGGAATAGTTGTACGCTGGAAATAGTTGATTTAGTAAAGTAATGTAGGTAGGAAAGCACCATCTCCCTCTTACGGAATTATCGCGGCACACTATCTCGCAATATAAGTAGGCTACATAATTGGCAAGTTACTCACAACACTTTATTATACACATCATAATAAAAATAACTTGCAAGCTGTAAGAATCACAAAAGTATGAATAATGACGGAACACAATGAGTTCACTGTTTGGCACAGGGGAAACATCTTCCTTAACCAATAAAAAGGTTCACTGTATTATTTGGCAGTGCAGATCATCTGCCAGACTGGTAAGGATTTACAGAGACACATGTTGTATGGCCATTGGCTGCATTAAATATTTAATTAAATGTTGCTAAGCGTTCAACGTCAACGGTTTGGTCTAGCCGTAGATGCTCATTGCGTTTTCCCTTTACGTACTTAAGTTCGACACTTCTGGACTGTACTAAGCTCTTATTATATTGTCACTAACTAGCAAATCATTGCGGTGTATATTCTTGAGACACTTCTATTAATGCTTTAGTCTTAGGCACTTCAACATCTGCAGTAAGCGACACAATGCCATCGGTCGACTGAACAATCATCACAGAAACGAACTAGTCTATAATAAGCGTATTATCACATATTTACACCCGATTGCAGTACATTAACGCGAACTGGACTTAACAGACATCCTGAAGACACTAACTAAAATTACAGATGAGCGATAGTTTATCCCAACCTTCATCAAACGAAGCTAATCAAAGCTAATATTGTATCCCAGCAACGAATGTAAACAAACAATATGTCGGGCTTCAGCAAACGCCATTTTCACACTTTCGATACCTGCATTAAGGTCTGAGTATTGTAGTTGGTCTTGGTTTAACTCAATAGTGACATTGCAAATAGTGGTTGTTTACATGAGTATTTTTTAAATGGTTTACTGCTGTGTTCCGTTTTGTACGTCCCGACAGGGAATATGCAAATCAGTTTCATTTCACTCGTTTCCTATCAATCAGGAATTAAGAAATAAGTGGATTATAGCTGTTTCTCGACGAGGTGATAAGCCAGGTAGTTATTGGCTTCTTCTAAATGGTCGGCAGTTTGTAGTAGGCATTTGAGAGAAGACAATTGCAGTGTGAGCCCAACTAGAAGATTTCTTCTGCCTAAATCCGTACCTTCAGTGTTTACAGACTTCCCTCAGCACGAACGACAACCACAGCTAAGAGACCACCAAAACGACGACAGTGTCAATCTGATGACACTCTTTCACCCAAGAAACTGTGAGTAATTTTATCCCTATTTTTTTGCCTATTTTCAATTTTGAAAAAATAGGCTTATGAGATCACCTTTTGTCCGTGTGTGTGTGTGTGTGTGTGTGTGTGTGAGAGGTGTGTGTGTGTGTGTCCCTAATAAAATCTAAACGGCTGGAGCGATTTCAATGAAACTCGGTAAGCTCAAAGCACTACTCCCGGCGACCTCGACCGTGCCCTTCAAATTTTGTTACGTCTCAACAATCCAACATGGCGGCTGTGCGAAATATTTCACTAGCATTCAATATCTCTGAAGCTATTACAGATATCGCCCTGAAATTGTGTACGGTGATAAAGGGCACTACTAGTAGTTCACCTATGAGACTTTCAAAAACCTGGTGACTACAAAACCAACATGGCGGTCAAGCGAAGTTGAGACTTTTAAATAGACTTTTCTCGCGATTTAACTATCCAAACGTAATGAAACTTGGTACAGCAAATGTTTATACACATTGTAATGCAATGGAGTCTAATTTAGTTCAATTGTTTACATAACCTCAAAATGGCGGCTGTGCGAAATATTTCACTGACATTCTATATCTCCGAAACTATTACAGATATCACCCTGCAATTTTGTACGGTGACAAAGGGTACTGATACAAGTTTACCTATGTATATTTCATAAACCTGTAAAGTACAAAACGAACATGGCGACCAAGCGAATTTCAAATGTTTTAATAGACTTTTCTCGTGATTTAACTCTCTGAGCGCAGTGAAATGAGGTACAGTAAATGATTTTGCAGATTGTAATGCACTGCCATCTAATTTAATTCAATTATTTACATAACCTCAAGATGGCGGCTGTGCGAATTTTTAAAATTAAGTTTTTATTTCTTGTGTCGTAATCATGCGATCGAGGTGAAAGTTTGAATAATCAACCTAGGCAATAATTGTCCTTGCATGGTACATAACTCTATGGCCTATACATATAAAAATCCTAAATGGCGAGCTTCCGAAATATTTAGACTGTTTTCAATATCTATGAATCTTTTTCAGCAACCAAACTGAATTTGTTTATGTACATAGAGACCATGAACATATGTTCACCTTAAGGACTTTCAGTAACCTGGTGAGCACAAATCCAACATGGCGGCGACGCGAAGTATAAATATTTAAATGGACGTTTCTCGCGAATCAACTATCCGAGTGCCGTGAAACGTTGCACGTTAAATGCTTATACAAATGTTGATCCACTGGCATGTAATTTATTTCAATTGTTTGCATAATCACAAGATGGCTGCTGTGCGTAATTTTTAAATCTCATTTTTACTTCTTGTGTTCTAATCATGCGATTGAAGTTTGAATACCACACGTACACAATAATCTTAATGTAATAGTACAAAAATAAAAATCCAACCTGGCGACCATCTGAAATATTTAGACGGTTCTCAATATCTACGAATCTGTTACAGCAATTAAACTGAAATTTTGTATGTTGATAGAGGCAATTAACATTAGCAGGATATATGAAAATAGGCTGTATAGTTCTTCACGGAACTACTTGTTCAAGACGAGATAATTTGTAGAAATATAGGAACACAGTTTTCACCCATTTCAAGGCCAGTAGTTAGGAAGTCTCTTCGAAATATACTGCGAAGTGCTACGAAAAAAACTGCTAAGCAAGACGCTGTAATTTACAAGCTACGAAGAAAACTTCATAATCATCATAATCATGGATTTAAGAAATATACATGTAAAACTAAGAAATATGACATGAACAAGCAGCTGTCTGCAATTCAAAATTAAGCCAAAGAAGGTAGCCTCAAAGCCATTTTTTTTGCTCGAACAGCTGCAAGCATTTGGAAAGAAGAAATAAGTACCAATAAACTACAATTAAAATGTGTATTCTTCTATCTATTAGATCACCGACAGGCTATCGATTGTTACGTGAACTAAGTATCTTGCACCTACCTCATCCCAAAACTTTGGAGACATACGTAGGGTACTCAAAAGGAGAGACTGGCATCACCTCATTGATCAGAGCAAGATTGATGGCAGAGGAAAAGTCACTGGAACACGTGGGCTATAAAGCCTAGGCTTGTGTACGTTAGGAACTTAGACATGTTCTTCGGCATGAGTGACGTAGACCTAGACGCTCTAGATATTGAGGACAAACTAGCCAACAAGTTACTTGCTTTCTTAAAAAAGGACTATCTTCTACTTACAGAATTCCTGTGTCATTTTATTTTACATGTTCTATTTCAGGAGCACACTTGGAAAAATTAGTAATAGATGCTATGAAGGTAGTCGAAGAAAGTGGTTTCAGAGTGTTAAGATTTGTACGGTAACTGACAACTGTCAAGCGAATGTTTCGATATTTGAAACGCAATGCGGGGGTCGTATAACACATGAAATTAAACATCCTCTTGATGAAAATTGACCGCTCTTCATAAGTTTTGATCCCAGTCACATTATCAAGAATGTATGATCGCAGAACTTGTAGATGAAGTTCTTTGTAAATGGCAATAGTAATGTGACAAGTGATCATTTGAAGATCCTTTATAATCTTCAGAAAACTCGGGTGATAAAACCTGTCAGGAACCTCTCCAGGAAGGTGGTTTATCATAGTAATTTGGAAAAGATGAATGTTTCCAAGGTCAAAGTTGTGTTTTCACCTGAAGTTATCGTAGGCTTAAAAAATATGGCAGTCGTATGCTCTGAGAAAATTAATGACAAAGGCAGTTTACTTGAGACTATTAACTTTATGGAACATTTTCATAAATGGTTTGACATCCATGATGTCTGTAACACATCCCATGACACACTCCAGAAATGATAATAAGATGATTTTTGTGAGATGGACGATGAAAGACTGCACTGGTTAACAGACGTATTTCTGCTATAAGCTACATTGAGGACATTCAGCAACATCCCGAAAACTTCAGGAAATTTACTAAAGAGACTTACCACGCTCTGGAGTTGACAACTCTTTCTTCAGTGGCATGCATACGGAATTTAATAAACATCAATTTCAACTATGTCCTAGCGAGGAATTTATCGAGTGACGATGTCGAGCTCTTCTTCAGTCACATCTGACGAAAGGGGGAGGGGGTCATTGATATGAAGGATGTGAGATCTTGTATCCATGCTATTGAATAAACCCTTCACACTGGAATTATCGCAGCTTCAAGCCATGGAAACGTCGAACTAAGGAATGAAGACTTGGTATCCAGCGTATGGACCAGGCCTTTTTCTAGGAACTAACGTCGAGAGCCAGGTGAAAAAGGGCATGATATCACGGATTCTGCCTTCGTGCCGGAGTGAAAGCCCGGTCCTCAGCCTCATACGATTCCAAGATCGCGGAGGACTGAGGTACCCGAAAACATCATTTGTGGTGTTGTTAGGTAGTCAGCCCGAAGGCTGGTTGGATCCTCAAACAGTACCGCCGCTAGGTCATGTGAGTAGATACCCACAAAACCCCAAGGCAGCGCTATATTGAGGCGTACTAGGCAAAAAGAGGAGTGAGGTAGTTTGCCATTGCTTTCCTCACTGAGTCAGAACAGTAGTACTAACCCTATGAGTAGAACCTTTCACAACATCCACAGGCACTGACTGTGTCCCCGAATGTCATTACTAAGCACCACCCATACCTCAGTAGCTTCCATATAATCACAGCCATGAGTGAGACTGAGACATCGGTGAAAAGCCACCTTTTACTCTAGCCTGTGCCAACAGACAAATGCAAATGCACTGCATTCATCAAGGGATGGCAAACAGGCCATTTGTGGTGTTACTAGAGCAAATTATGCAATGCGTATCACGTGCTGTCCAGTATCTGCCACGGAAGAACTTACTGACAAACTACACACTTTAATTAAAAGACAAGTTATGTCAAACAATTAAGTGTGGCCTATGCAACGATTCAGAACTTCCGATTATTCTTTTGAAGAATCGCACGAGCAGGAATGAACGATTTTTACAGCTTCACAATAAGCCTCTGAACAGGAAAGTACTGAAGGTCTAAGAAAAGACTGCTTGTTTATGATATTCCGGTGAGTTATAGATATGAATGATAAACCACACTTTTTGTAAATGTGCATCTCAATACTAAATTCATATAGTGCGCTCATATTGAGGGTGTTACAATGCGATCCTAGCGGTAGAATGCTGAACTTAGTTGCCCCCCAGTCGCGGTGCGGCATCTCCCGGCCTTGTATTATAATGTAGGCAACGATGAGAACACAGGAGACAAATGAAGAGCGCCTTGCGCTTACCCAGTACAACAGCAGTGCGCTCTATCGGTGCTAGTTCAATACATCCCTATAGTTAGGAAGTACGGTTTCGTTCAGTTCTTTCAACACCATGGCAAACTTGCGGGAAGACTGCTGCCTTGGAAGTATTGGACGTTGGGTCGGGTCAGTACCTGCATATTCAAGCAGAATTGAATTAAATTCGTCTTGGATCTTGGAATGATGGCTTGGTTCCCCATTGTGAAGTTATTATTATTATTATTTATTTATTTATTTATTTATTTATTTATTTGAAGCGAATTCTCCTAATAGATAGAAGACGTTAAGCAAATGACTCAATCAACTTTTCTTTTGGTTCCTCTTGTTGTGCCAATAGACTTTCATTCTTTCCGAGAAGGCTTGTTTGCGTTGTTCGGACCACTTTGGTCTGTACTGTTTTTGTTCTGGTTGCTCTGATATAACTTCTCATTTTTTTTCCTTTGTTCCTGAAGGTATCCCTTTCTAAAATGTCAGGTGAACTTATGTTTGCGTTTTTGAGGTCCTTTCGAAGTTCCTCTAACCAGGGTGTTGAGTTCTTGAGTGTGGTCAAATAATCTATTATCCTTTTGGTCAATCGATTTTCTGGTAGTCTATTGAGATGTCCAAAGAACTTCATTCGTCTTTTCTTAATGTCAATTTCGATGTTTGAATACTTCTCTGTTGTTTTTATTGATTCTGGTCTGTAACCATCTTACGTATATCTTGTTCCTAAAATTTTCCTAATGATCTTCCTCTCTTCCTTTTTGATGTCTTCAAGTTCATGTTTACTCTTATTAATATTACCAACTGCGCTAGCTACGCTCGCTAAAGCGCGCAGTGCTAGGCCATGGGGTCAAGCTCTCTGCTGACTCGGTAGAAGAACGGGTTCGAACCCCCCCGTCGGTCGTCCTTGAAATGGTTTTCCGTGGTTTCCCAATTTCAAATCCAGGCAAATGCTGGGACGGTACCTTCTGACAGGCCACGGCCACTTCCTTCCAAATGCTTGCCCAGTTTATTTCATCATCATTAATTTCATCTCTCACTAGCAACCCGGCCCGGCTTCGCCCGGTATCTTTAATCGTGAGACATATCACATAATTATTATAAGTATTTCATAAATTTATTATTATTATTATTATTCCCCCCTGTGGGTGGGGGGTTTAGAATACACCCACGGTATCCCCTGCCGGTCGTAAGAGGCGACTAAACGGGGCGACCTTGGCTATACTTTAAGGACTCCGCGTTGTTTTGTGAATTGGACCCCCAGTGGGTGGGAAGAAGCGAATACATCCACGGTAATCCCTGCCAGTCGTAAAAGGCGAGTAAAAGGGCTTCTCGGAACGGTCCCCTTTCGAGGGTTTGACAGTCAGCTCTAAAAGACATACACCCGTGCGGTATAACTCTCATTAGGTTATATCGCACTTCTTTCCGTCACTGCTTTCAGGGTCTGGCAACCAAAATTTCTATATGTGCATGCTGTTAGGGGATGGGCCACTTACGCTAGCGACTACGCTCGAAAGCCTGTTCCGGTCTTGGCCGCGCCGACAGGTGGGTGTGCCATGTACCCGTGCAGTAGTATCCGCCTGACTACGCAGGTCCCCGCACAGCCGAATGTCTGAGCTGTAAAATCCAGTATATGCCAAGGGGTACATGCCGATACGGCATTGTAAAACATTGGACCCCCGGGCAATGCCTTCCAAGCTAGGCGGGCCTTGCCCTGGCTGGGTAGCGCCTACTGTGACGGCCCGTGATCGGATGTCGGTGGCATTCGGGGAGGATGATCTGGCCATGGGTTCAAAAAGAAAAATCCCCAAACAGGGAGGTCCTACACCCAAGTCTTTAACATTTGATTCCCTACGGGGATCAACCCCCTGGGAACAATCTGTGCGTGAAAATCTGGGTGCTAACACCCCCAAGTTTCTGGTAGCTACCAGAACAGATGGGGGTGATTTCAAGCTGGTAAAGAGTATTTTGTTTTCTCGCCACATAGAAGGTGTCTATGGTGAGCTTGAGAAAGTACAAAAGATGAGGAACGGTAGCTTGTTGCTCAACACTAGGACTGGTGAGCAAGTTGAACAACTTTTGCAATGTGAACACTTTGGCGAAATTCCCGTCAAAGTGGAAAAGCACATGTCCCTGAATCTGGTCCGAGGAGTTATTTTCCACCGGGACCTGATTCTGAACACTGACGAGGAGCTCAAGGAGGATATGCAGCACCGTCACGTGACTGATGTCCGGCGCATTACGCGCAAGGTCAATGGTCAAATCGTGGATACTGGTGCTTTCATTATTTCCTTTGAGCTTTCGGTGCTCCCGGAGAAAGTCAAGGTTTCAAGTTACCGTTGTGACGTACGGCCTTATATCCCTCCACCAATGAGGTGTTATAAGTGCCAGAAGTTCGAGCACATGTTATCCCGATGCTCGAGCCCCGAAATCTGCGGAACATGCGGTAAGGTACCACACGAAGCGGAAGAGTGCACAACACCTTATCAGTGCACTAATTGCCCTGGATTTCATTCTCCTCGGGACAGGAACTGCCCTGTCTTCCTGAGTGAGAAGAAAATCCAGGAGATCAAAACCCTGGATGGTCTCACCTACCAGGAGGCCCGCAAGAAGTATCATACCACGATTTCGCCTTCTCCAACGATTGATTATAGCGCTATAATACCAAATTTGGTCCCGGCTTCCTCATCTTTTGTACCAGCTGTGAAACCTGCAACTGAGTTTCCTGTTCCGAAACCAGCACCTATGATTATCGCAAAAAGCCCGAAGGTGACTGCAACTCCACCTTCGGCCAGCACGAAGGCTGTGCGAGCGAAGGCTGCTCCGCCCGCACAGCAGGGGAGGAAGTTGAAGACTTACTCCCCTCCCAAACGGTCAGCGAAAGCCGCGCCGAAGCCGGCGGAGGCGGCATCGTCGACCAGGGTCAGGAATTCGGCTCCTGACCCGTCTATATATCTTAAAGAGGCGGGTAAGAAGGGACCCCGCACTACGCATTCCCTTTTTCCAAAAAAAAGGGGAAGCCATCCGCCCCAACACCTGCGGATGCTTCTGCGCCTGGGGACGTTTCGGTCCCCAGATCTGCGCGCTCCCCACGGAGATCCCCCCGCCGCCGAACTGCGTCTAGGAAATCTTCCACCGGGTCGATTCACTCCATGACCTCGCCTGAGGACATGGAGATTATAGTCGACGTAGTGGCTGCTGATCCTCCAGAGGCTAAGTTGTAGCTTGCTGCTCCAACTTATTCCCTAGTTTATAAGTTCACACAAGGGCACTGTTACAGTGGAATTGTAACAGTTATGACAGGCATTTGACAGAGCTCCGTCAGCTTCTTGCCCAATACGCAGCGAGTATAGTCTGTCTACAGAAACAAACCTCAGACCTGATCACGAGACTGTTCTGAGAGGTTTCCGACTATACTCTAAAGAGCGACAAGACGCCGCCCGGGCTTCCGGGGGCGTTTGTACCTTCGTTCGCTCTGACTGCTATAGTGAGGAGTTTCCACTCGCCACTCCTCTGGAAGCTATTGCAGTTCGCGTGTCCTTGCCTGCTATGACAACTGTAACGTGTACCTTCCACCGAACCAGCCCCTTGATATTAATGACGTCTTTGATCTTGTTGATCAACTTCCAGTCCCTTTCCTACTCGTGGGTGATTTCAACTCTCATCACCCCCAATGGGGATCACCATCTTCCTGCCCCAGAGTAAGGGACGTGGAGGGCTTAATTCAAGGGTTGGATTTATCTCTATTAAATACAGGGGAAGCTACACATTTTAGTTTAGCACACGGCACGTACTCACACATTGACTTGAGTGTGTGTAGCCATGCACTGGTCCCCCTATTTGGTTGGTATGTACACGACGACCTCTGTGACAGTGACCATTTCCCGATCGTTCTTACCCTTCTGAACCAGACGCCCGTGGAGTTCCCCAGTCGTTGGGTTCTTAAGCGGGCAAATTGGCCCTCGTTTCAAGAACGAGCTGTGTTCGTTGATCTTGGTTGCCGGAGCGTCGATGACGAGGTACAGCACATCGTCTTGCTGCCGCCGAAGAGTCCATTCCATCCTTTTCTGGGACTCCTCGTCGCAAACTCGTCTCTTGGTGGACAGAGGATATTGCAGCGGCAATAAGAGACCGTCGTCGAGCTCATAAGCACTACCGTCGGCGTCCAACCATGGCCAATTTGGTGGCGTTTAAGAAATTTCGTGCCAAGACACGGATTCTTATTCGCCAGAGTAAGAAACAATCCTGGGAACGGTATGTGTCTTCTATTACGGCACGTACCCCCTCCTCTCAAGTGTGGACTAAACTACGACGCATTTCGGGAATTCAGACATCTTCTACTGTACCGGGAATTTCCATTGATAATGAACTGGTTACAGATCCTTATCGCGTTGCGAACCATCTCGCCTCGTATTTTGCGGATATATCCGGTTCCGATAACTATGACCCTGCCTTCGTAGCCCTGAAGCGCGAAGCGGAACGTTTCAAGCTTAGTTTTGCTTCCCGCGCTTCGGAGGAGTACAACGTGCCCTTTACGGAGTGGGAACTCCGCGGAGCGCTGGCGCTCTGCAGGGACACGTCTCCCGGCCCGGATAATATTCACAACCAGATGATTAAGCACCTTAACGATGAGAGCAAACATTATTTGCTCAGGGTGTTTAACCGAATCTGGTTGGAAGGTGTGTTTCCAGCGCAATGGCAGGAGGGTATCATTATACCTATCCTGAAGCCCGATAAGGATCCCAATTTGACAGGGAGTTACAGACCTATTTGTCTCACTAACGGTCTGTGCAAGCTCTTTGAGAGGATGGTCAATCGGCGCCTGGTGTGGGTCCTGGAGAAACGGGGACTCCTATCTGAATACCAGTGTGGTTTCAGGGCGACTCGGTGTACCAACGACCATCTGGTACGCCTGGATACCGCCATACAGGACGCTTTTCTCCGGAGACAGCACCTAGTCGCTGTTTTCTTTGACCTCGAGAAGGCCTATGACACCACTTGGCGTTACGGCATCCTCTCTACCCTGCATCAATGGAAATTCCGAGGTAACTTGCCGGCTTTTATTGCGAATTTTCTGTCCCTTCGCCTGTTCCGTGTCCGAATAGGGGGGACATATTCGCAATATCATATACAGGAAAACGGAGTCCCACAGGGATCGGTGCTTAGCGTAACATTATTTGCGATTGCCATAAACGGTATAGTCGCTGCTGCTGGTCCAGCAGTGGTACCGTCGCTCTATGTAGACGACTTCGCTCTTCATTATAGTGCGCAAAATATGGCGGTCGCTGAACGACAGCTACAACAAGCTATTCGGAGAGTGGAACGCTGGACACTAGAGCATGGCTTTCGATTCTCAACCGCTAAGTCCTCGGTTGTCCATTTCTGCCGAAAGCGCACTCTCCATCCTGATCCTGAGCTTTATCTGGGCAATGTAGCTTTGCCTGTTGTTGCTGCGTACCGGTTCCTTGGGCTCCTTTTCGATCAGAAATTGACGTGGGAGCCACACGTGCGGTGTTTGAAAACTGCCTGTGCTAAGAAACTCAACATGTTGCGGTATCTTAGCGGCACATCATGGGGGCGGACCGCGCGGTGCTCCTACGCTTTTATAAGGCTCTGATTTTATCTCGATTAGAATATGGCAGTGTAGCATATGGTTCGGCCCGTAAGTCAGTACTTGTTAAACTGGACAGTGTCCACCACGGCGGTGTGAGGCTGGCGACGGGTGCCTTTCGGACGAGCCCAGTCGTCAGCTTGCTCGCCGAGGCTGGCGTACCCCCTTTACACCTGAGGCGCCAACAAGTACTGCTGACCTATGCTGCAACTATTTGACAGATGCCCCTTCATCCAAGCTATCCATGTTTGTTTTCCAATCCGAATCGCCGGCTGTATGATGCGCTCGCCCGAGCCACTCGGCCGGCGGGGATTCGCTTGGATGACTTATACCGTCAGTTCCGATTTCCTTCTGTCTCCTGTATCGCCCGAGTACCTAGCAAGGCCCCTCCGTGGATGGTCTCTCGCCCTGATATCATCCTGTATCTGCACACCGGCCCCAAGTCGGACACTGACTCCTCCGTCCATCGGAGGCTGTTCCAGTCCGTGGTGAGCCGGTATCCGGAATCAGGGCTTCTATTCACGGACGGTTCGAGGGTAAACGAGAAAGTAGGCTGTGCATTTGTGGTTGAGGATCGTCGGTTTCTCTTTTCACTTCCCGATGCCTGTGGCGTGTACAAAGCGGAGCTCTATGCCATCTTAGAGGCTCTGCGGTACACGTTATCAGACGATCACCAGCACTTTCTTGTGTGTACTGACTCTCTGAGTGCGCTGCATGCGATCGATATGTGTTTCCCGAAGCACCCGTTGGTCCAGCGTGTGCACGACCTGCTCGTCAGTTCGCGTATCGCTGGGGCCGGGGTGTCCTTTGTGTGGCTTCCTAGCCACATGGGTATTGCGGGAAACGAGCTTGCTGATCAGGCGGCGAGAGAGGCAGTCGCACTGCCCTCGCTACCGTATAAGGTGCCTCCTAGTGATGTGCGCTCTCAGTTGCGGCATTCGATCCTGTCGCATTGGGAGGAAGCATGGCGTGCCACGCCTCCACCCAACAAACTGAGAGGTATCAAGGAGACAACGAAGGTGTGGAAATCTTCCTTCCGATCTCTCCGGGAGGAAGCTGTGGTACTCTGTCGACTCCGGATCGGCCATGGGATTGCTACGCACTCCCACTTGCTGAAGAGAGAAGATCCCCCTGTGAGTCCTTGCGGCGCCCACCTAACCATGGCACACCTTCTCTTGGAGTGAGTGGATCTGGCCGATCTGCGCAGGACTCTTAAACTGCCTAATACCCTCTCCCTTATTCTCCGTGATGACGGGCCGTCAGCTGACCTCGTCATCCGGTTCATGATGAAGAGTGGTTACTTTTTTAAGTTTTAATGTGTAGTTACGACTTTTAATTCAGTTTAAATCTGCTTTACGTTTTTTATTGTGTTCATCTATTTTATTGTTCACTATGCCTTATTTGTTTTATCCTTTTTTTACCATCCGCCTTTTATTCTTTTTATTCAAATAAGGCAAACTTTTTGAAGCTCACTGTCTGTTTTATAAACACCATTTTCGTTTCATCAATGGCAGTGAGTTCTTTTTATCTACATCCTTTCATTTCACGCCATTTCATTTCATTAGGGGACGATAACCTCGATGCTAGGCCCCTTAAAACAACCATTATCATCATCATCTTATTATTATTATTATTATTATTATTACGTTGAGGGCCGCACAGATGGGAGAAGCCAGCCGTTTGGTCGTGTATTGTTTCGGGAAGCTTCGACTGTGTTCGTAGCTGGTGGGTGCTGCTTGCTGTGTCGAGAAACAATAGTAAGCAGTCAGCTCAGTGTATTGACACACGGGAAACCAAGGAGCTATATAATATCAAATTGCATCCACAGATCGCCGTTTAGTGACATAATGATTATGTTGTTTGTTGAATAAAATTTATTTTAATCAGATGAGCTATTTTAAAGGAACCTTACTCTTTTAAATTTAGCATAATTTAGCACTAGAATTTTATCTCTCGTGTGTCCGCGGTGACAAATATTGTATAAAAAGGATCTGCTTCAACATTTGTTAATAAGTGTATAGTTTAAATCGTATTTTCTTCTCCGGTATGAGCGATTGGCTGCGAGTGGAAACTATTGAACTCGTTTCCCAATAATGCAGAGTGTTATAATAGAATATTACTGTAGTTCATCTTGATTGACCAAACAAACGGCGTGTTGCAAGGGGACCCTCTGACCCCCCCCCCCACTGTTTACTGTAGCTACCGCAGAGGTTACGAAAGCCATCACCGTGGAGGATGTAAAAATGTATCTTTATGCAGACGAAAGGCTATGGTTCTTGTCTCGCAGAAAATTGACAGACTACAATTAGCCTTCAACAAATTAATAGAATGGTCCGAGACAAACTACCTGATGATAAATCAAACTAAAATAGTAAAGATGACTTTCAGTAAAGGAGGAAAAGCAGTAGATACTGACAACATATTATACCAAGGTATTCCACTGACAAACACACAACAGTTTAAATACCTTGGGATCACACTACAAATGGTACGGCATTCAGCAAGCACATAAAGGAAAGAGCGGCAGCAGCGACCATTGCGTCAAATAGTATACAAAATATTCATAAGCTATCCATAGGTACAGCAATGAAATTATTCCAACTAAAGATATTGCCAATCGTGACGTACGGACTAGACGTAATATGGGAATAGCTGACAAAAAGTAACCCAGAAGATACAGAAAGAATAAAACAAATTTCCTGAAGCGAGTACTATGCCTCTCAAAAACTACAGAATCGAGACTTGTGTATGTACTGACAAGACAAACATTTTTCATTGAAGATCTGCGTCATCAACTGGCACTGCCATCTACGTCAGCACATATACGACTCTTAAATAACGACAAGCGAAAATGGAAGAAATCTGGATGGACTTTTATTTTACAGACGCAATGACAGATAGAGACTGGATGCGAGCCGACTACGAGCTCAGATATATGATGACGCGACTCGCCGTGCACGGCTTCCACCACCTTATCAGCCAGAACAAGAGCTACCACCAACCAGAAGACCAGTGCATTTGTAATCTGTGTTACAAACTTTTTGATAGATACCACGTCCTTTACTCTGACAAAAGAAAAACCTCCCTAACTGACTTTTGTCGAGGTTAATGTATGAAATCTGCACATTGTGCGTTATCTGTATTATTATCTTTATATATATAATTCTTCGACACGTGTGTATGTGACTGAACTCCTCCTAAACGACTGAACCGATTTTGATGGAATTTGGGATGTATATTAGTGTGGGTCCATGTATGGTTTAGATTCACAATCCGACACGGTAGGTGGAATGAACACAATTTTAGAACCACAATTTACACACAATTTTACAACCACAATATACAGTCAAAAACAGTCGTCATGGAAACCACTAGCCTTAGCCTTCGTGAAAGCTGATGTCTTTGGACGGTTTGTCTCTGCACGTTAGAGCCACCTGGTCGCAATCTGTGCAACTACCGCCATTACTTACACTCCGCCCGTGGCGAAAAGTTGTGTTTTATACCTAAGGTGGCAGTGATGTCGAATTCTACTGTTTGTCTCTGCACGTTAGAGCGTTTCAAAGTCCCGTATGCGTTCATATACCATTCATCCGATTACCATGAAACTTGGGTGATATGTTGAGTGAGCTCCAGGGAAGGTGTTTGGCTTAGTAAATCCATTTTACGATAGATAGCGCACGAATAGATTCAACAAATGAGCGACGTCGCGCGAAGCGTTTCAAAAAGGTCCCGCATGAGTACAAATACCATTCATCCGATTCCGATGAAACTTTGATGAGTTGTTGTTGTGTACACGCCAGGGAAGGTGTTCAACTTGGTAAATATATTTTACAATATTGGTAGCGCACGAGTAGACGTAACAAATGAGTGACGACGCGCGAAGCGTTCCAACAAAATCCTGTATGCGTTCATATACTATTCATCGATTGCGATGAAACATTGATGAGTTGTTGTGTACACTTACGTGAAGCTTTCTAACTTAGTAAATCCATTTCGCAGTTGGAAGAGCGCGAGTAGATTCAACAAATGAGTGACAGCGCACGAATCATTTAAACCAAATCGAGTATGCGTTAAATGCCATTTATCCGTTTGCGATGAAACTTTGGAGAATTGTTGTGCACGCTCCAACGAATGTTTCTAAATTAGTTAATTCAATTCACGATAGTTTAGAGTCAGTTAACAGAAATTGAAAAATATATTGTGTATCCAAAAGCACTTCAAGAAACAATGTTACAACACTTTCTTTGATTGGCAGGACAACGTCTGCCGGGTCAGCTTGTATGTATGTACGTGTGTATGTCACTCCTCCTAAACGACTGAACCGATTTTGATGGAATTTGGTATGTATATTAGGGTGGGTCAATGTATGGTTTAGATTCACAATCTGAACCGGTAGATGGAAAGAACACAATTTTAGAACCACAATCTACACACAATTTTAGAACCACAATATACAGTCAAAAACAGTCGTCATGGAAACCACTAGCCTTGACCTTCGTGAAAGCTGATGTCTTTGGACGGAATGTCTCTGCACGTTAGAGCCACCTGGTCGCAACCTGTGCAACTACCGCCATTACATACACCCCGCCCGTGGCGAAAAGTTGTGTTTTATACCAAAGGTGGCAGTGATGTCGAATTCTACTGTTTGTCTCTGCACGTTAGAGCGTTTCAAAGTCCCGTATGCATTCATATACCGTTCATCCCATTGCCATGAAACTTGGGTGATATGTTGAGTGAGCTCCAGGGAAGGTGTTTGGCTTAGTAAATCCATTTTACGATAGATAGCGCACGAATAGATTCAACAAATGAGCGACGACGCGCGGAGCGTTTCAAAAAGGTCCCGTATGCGTTCAAATCCCATTCGTCCGATAGCGATGAAACTTGGGTGAGATGTTGTGTACATTCCAGGGAAGGCTTCTGGCTTAGTAAATAAATTTCATATTAGGTAGCGCACGACTAGATTCAACAAATGAGTGACGACGCGCGAAGCGTTTCAACAAAATCCCGTATAAATTTATATTCCATTCATAGATTGAGATGAAACTTTGATGAGTTGTTGTGTACACTTAAGTGAAGGCTTCTAACTTAGTAATCCATTTCACAGGAGGTTGCGCACGAGTAGATTCAACAAATGAGCGGCGACGTGCGAAGCGTTTCAACAAAGTCCCGTATGCGTTCAAATACCATTCGCCCGATAGCGATGAAACTTGGGAGAGATGTTGTGTACACTTACGTGAGGGTTTCTAACTTAATAAATCCATTTCACAGGAGGTTGCGCACGAGTAGATTCAACAAATGAGCGGCGACGCGCGAAGCGTTTCAATAAGGTCCCATATGCGTTCAAATACCATTCGTCCGACTACGATGAAACTTGGGTGAGATGTTGTGTACACCCTACGGAAGGTTTCTGGCTTAATAAATCCATTTTACAATAGGTAGCGCACGAGTAGATTCAACAAATGTGTGACGGCACGCGAATCATTTCAACAAAGTACTGTATGCGTCCATATACCATTCATCCGATTGCGATGAAACTTTGATGAATTGTTGTGTACCCTCCAGGAAATGTTGTCGTCTTAGTAAATCCAGTTTTTAATAAGTAGCGCACGAGTAGATTCAACAAATGAGCGATGGCGCTCGAATCGTTTCCACAATGTCCCGTATGCGGTCATATATCATTCATCCGATTGCGATCAAACCTTGGTGAATCATTTAGTACACGCCAGAGAAGGTTTCAGGCTTTGTTAATCTATTTTACAATAGGTAGCGCATGAGTAGACTCAACAAAAGAGTGACGGCACGCGAATCATTTAAAGAAAATCACTTATGCGTTGATATGTCATTCATCCGATTCCGATGAACCTTTGATGAGTTGTTGTGTACACGCCAGGGAAGGTATTCAACTTGGTAAATCCATTTTGCAATATTGGTAGCGCACGACTAGATGTAACAAATGAGTGACGACGCGCGAAGCGTTCCAACAAAATCCTGTATGCGTTCATATACTATTCATCGATTGCGATGAAACATTGATGAGTTGTTGTGTACACTTACGTGAAGCTTTCTAACTTAGTAAATCCATTTCACAGTTGGTAGAGCACGAGTAGATTCAACAAATGAGTAACAGCGCACGAATCATTTAAACCAAATCCCGTATGCGTTAAATGCCATTTATCCGTTTGCGATGAAACTTTGGAGAATTGTTGTGCACGCTCCAACGAATGTTTCTAAATTAGTTAATTCAATTCACGATAGTTTAGAGGCAGTTAACAGAAATTGAAAAAAAAATATTGTGTATCCAAATGCACTTCAAGAAACAAAGATACAACACTTTCTTTGATTGGCAGGACAACGTCTGCCGGGTCAGCTAGTTTTAATATATTCAAAATTGGAAGCCGGCAAGAAGTGGACTGATGAATGAAAGAAAGAACGCAATACTTTTAAAAGAGATTTCCTTCCACGTGATCATTTGCTAAGCAGTAGTATGTATGGCTGTTGATAACGCTATTTTACTTACCAACATCTCTGGTTGAGTTCTTAACGGTTGCTAGCTTCTACACGGCGGGCTGGGGTTCGATTCCCGGGGAGGAGGTTTTTTAAACTTGATTTTTATTATATATCTTTCTTTATCATTACTCAGTCGGTATTATATGAAGTATAGTGTAAATTTTGCAAACGATTTCGTTTGTAAATCACTGGTGTCCCAATCTTGTAGAAAAGTCGTTTGCAAGTTTGGGAATTTTGCCTCATTGTGTCCTATATCGTAAGTACGAATCGTGACATCACCGTGGAGACTCGAGTCCTTCGCTCGGGTTACTCGTTCATACTCGGAACCGCTAGACTCGATTCTTGCGAGTCCAAGCGTCACTCACGCACATCACTAGGTAGCATACCATATAGGCTACGTCAAAATATACATCCGACCTTACAAAAGATCATGTAAGTTAGTTCTAATTTCTGTTGTACGTTGTTTGGACCTCTGCCATTAGCAAAAAGTAAATTTTGCAACTTCGAAAGTCCTGTCCTAGCTGTGTAATAGTCAAACAACAGCCAGATATTTGCACTTTTTTCAGTTTTTGCTCAATACCGTCTGAACCAGGCTGTTCCAAATCCACGAGTTTGAGTATGCGTACACGCGAGTACTCAGCAGTGATGCTCGGAGCACGGTTGGAGAGGGACTGGGGGTGATAGCCAATACGTCACTGGGCGAAGGTCATAGTACAAGTCCATGCGCTTCCTGCCAATCTCGATGTATCCACCGCCTAGTAACGGCCGCCCCTGCAACAGAGCTGTATTGCATATTGCAGGTTTACTCACACAAGGCGGCGAGTACTCAGCTGCTCATGGGCGAGCTGCTCGTCTGGAACAGCCTGGTCTAAACTATGATTCTGAGAGAAAACATTGTGAATACCTGTTTACAATTATATTACTAGCAGTAGTGCCCGGCTTCGCCCGGTAGATTTATTTGCTTTATGGATGATAATGAATACTACTACAGAACTGGCACATGATACTTAAACTATCAGAATGAATAATTAAATATAACTTTTTGTGGTGGTGGAGGTGGCGGTGGTTGTAGTGAGTATAGTACAGTACAGTACAGTATAATGGACGTAACATTTAGATCATTTTCCCGTAATGATAATAATGAATAGGGAAGCGGCTATTTACTAACTACAGCACGGACACATGTAATTTACAAACAAATGTTTAACAAGTAGTTCCGTGAAGAACTATATAGCCTATTTTCATATATCCTACTTATGTTAACTACCACAATCAACATACAAAATTTCAGTTTAATTGCTGTAACAGATTCGTAGATATTGAGAACCGTCTAAATATTTCAGATGGTCGCCAGGTTGGATTTTTATTTTTGTACTATTACATTAAGATTATTGTGTACGTGTGGTATTCAAACTTCAATCGCATGATTAGACAACAAGAAGTAAAAACGAGATTTTAAAATTACGCACAGCAGCCATCTTGTGATAATGCAAACCATTGAAATAAATTAGATGCCAGTGGATCAACATTTGTATAAGCATTTAGCGTGCAACGTTTCACGGCACTCGGATAGTTAATTCGCGAGAAACATCCATTTAAATATTTTTACTTCGCGTCGCCGCCATGTTTGATTTGTGCTCACCAGGTTCCTGAAAGTCCTATAGGTGAACATATGTTCATAGTCTCTATGAACATTAAAAAATTCAGTTGGTTGCTGTAAAAGATTCATAGATATTGAGAACCGTCAAAATATTTCGGGAGCTCACCATTTAGGAGTGTTATGTGTATAGGCCATAGAGTTATGTACCATTCAAGGACAATTATTGCCTAGGTTCATTATTCAAACTTTCACTTCGATCGCATGATTACGACACAAGAAATTAAAACTTAATTTTAAAATTTCGCACAGCCGCCATCTTGAGGTTATGTAAGCAATTGAATTAAATTAGATGGCAGTGCATTACAATCTGTAAAATCAATTACTGTACCACATTTCACTGCGCTCAGAGAGTTAAATCACGAGAAAAGTCTATTAAAATATTTTAAATTCGCTTGGTCGCCATATTCGTTTCGTACTTCACAGGTTTATGACAAATACATAGGTAAACTTGTATCAGTACCCTTTATCACCGTACAAAATTGCAGGGTGATATCTGTAATAGTTTCGGAGATATAGAATGTCAGTGAAATATTTCGCACAACCGCCATTTTGAGGTTATGTAAAAAATTGAACTAAATTAGACTCCAGTGCATTACAATGTGTATAAACATTTGCTGTACCAAGTTTCATTACATTTAGATAGTTAAATCGCGAGAAAAATCTATTTAAATATCTCAAATTCGCTTGGCCGCCATGTTGGTTTTGTAGTCACCAGGTTTTTGAAAGTCTCATAGGTGAACTTCTAGTAGTGCCCTTTATCACCGTACACAATTTCAGGGCGATATCGGTAATAATTTCGGAGATATTGAATGCTAGTGAAATATTTCGCACAGCCGCCATGTTGGATTGGAGAGACGTAACAAAATTTGAAGGGCACGGTCGAGGTCGCCGGGAATAGTGCTATGAACTTTCCGAGTTTCATTGAAATCGCTCCAGCCGTTTCGATTTTATTAGGGGGGACACACACACACGAATCACACACACGCACACACACACGGACAAAAGGTGATCTCATAAGCCTATTTTTTCAAAATTGAAAATAGGCTAAAAATGATTAGAAAGAGGAGTAAGTGAAATAAAAGACACTGCCGAGGGCCTATATCTCATTGTCTGTTAGAAATGTAGAGGCCAATAGTGTCGTCTTTTGTCGCATAGCGCCGTAGGAAAATAATCAGAACACTTTGGAAAACTTCGGCTGTCCCGAGCTCCTGAGGTAGCATTAGTATCATTTATGGCCACATAGCGCTCAACGATAAGTTTCGGAATAAATTACGATAAATTTGAAAACACCAACGCTTATTGCAGCTGATAACCTCAATGTATTTCACCAACACCATTGCACTTATACAGATGCATAGCATGTTCATGATAATAACTTTCTAAGGGGCAAAATAATTCTTTTTGCACTAATTACTCCCCGTGACTGCAATTTATAAGCAGCGCAAGATTTAACGATTTTTGCAATTCTGCACCAGAACACTGGTAGGGGCGACGTGATGCAGCCCGAATTGCCAGTCAACAATAGACTTATTAAAATACTTTTACAGTTACATTACTACAGACATGAATGATTCTAGGGCCTTAATACATGGTTTTCAAGTTCAGTTTGTTTATTATTCTAAATGTAGGGAATGGAGAGCGTTGTCCAAAATATCAAGTGGACAGTGTTACCAGCGGGGTTACAAAGAGTATGTAAAATTTTGTGCAATTAGGAGGAACGGTGTATATTAGTGATAAAGGGCCTAAATGCAGGAAATGGAGTGGTCTGTCCGAAATTTAAAGTGGACAGTGTCACCCGCAGGCTTCCTAAGGGTAAGTGTACAAAATGTGATTCAGATCGGTGGAACGGTGTCGATTTGTGCCAATGGACCTAAATGCAGGGAATGGAGTGGTCGGTCCGAAATTTCAAGCAGACAGTGTTACTCGTCGGGTTCCAAAGTGTAAGTATGTGAAATTTGGTTCCGATCGGTGAAACGGAGTAGATTTGCGCCAAAGGGCCTAAATGCAGGGAATGGAGTGGTCTGTCTGAAATTTCATGCTGACAATGTTACTCGCATGGTTCCAAAGGGTAAGTATACAAATTTTGGTCCAGATCGGTGGAATGGTGTAGATTTGTGCCAAAGGGCCTAAATGCAGGGAATGGAGTGGTCTGTCTGAAATTTCATGCTGACAATGTTACTCGCATGGTTCCAAAGGGTAAGTATACAAATTTTGGTCCAGATCGGTGGAATGGTGTAGATTTGTGCCAAAGGGCCTAAATGCAGGGAATGGAGTGGTCTGTCCGAAATTTCATGTAGACTGTGTTACTCGCAGGGTTGCAAGGGTAAGTATACAAATTTGGTTCAAATCGGTGAAACGGTGTAGATTTGTGCCAAAGGGCCTAAATGCAGGGAATGGAGTGGTCTGTCCGAAATTTAACATACCCTAAACTATTCCTCTGGATCTGGTTATCATATAAAAAATAATTTTTCGAATCCGACGGATAGTTCCAGAGTTTAGCGCGTTTAAACACACAAACTCTTCAGCTTTATTATATTAGTATAGATTAACTCCTCTCATGAGGTTGCCGACAGGAAGGACATCCGGCATGTGGGTTCGATCCCCACCTCAGCCATTCTGGGATTAGTTTTGTCTATTTTACTGGTACATGACTGAAAGTCACGGTTCCTTCATAGCTCCACCATATAGGCAGCAAAATATCGTTGGTCTTCCAGGCAGATTCCTCATACAAACGTACCCAAGTTCATGGGGCTTAAATGATACAACAGTTTCCTCGAGTGGAAAGAGTTTAGACTGTCCTTCCTGTGCTCGGCTCTCACACTGGGGTCACGTGTGTCAGCCCTCGACTCGTGACCTCTCTACATCCACTAGTGCTTGTCAGTGGCTACGCTGAGTCTTCTCAGTTCTCAGCAAGACGTGCGCGAGTCTCCTCTCCATCATTCCTTGTCACTCCTGGCGACAATGTTTCCTTTAGGTGGGGCGAGGGGGGAGTTTTTAAACTTCTGGAGAGAGAGGGATGGGAGATGTTAGCTATTCTTATTTCAATGAGCGAAACAGTGAGGTCATCTGCCCCCGAGATAGAAGATGATGCTGATTACTGCTGTTTAAAGGAATGGTGCATTGAGACCATTGTTGTTGTTTGAGTCTTCAATCCTTTGACTGGTTTGATGCTGTAACGTTTCTTTTTAGGTACTTTTAGGTTATAGTATGGCCATTTCTTGCTGGTGGGCCATGGCAAGGAGAGTATCTTAAGCTTTGGGATTCTTTGCTATTTCATGGAGTTTCATGTTGATTTATATATTCTATTTACGATAGTCAATTGTTTTAGATTCTAGTTTGTTGAGAAAGTTGAAAGCCTGTTAATATTTTCTATGAGGAATGGTGTTACTTTGTTGAGGAGAAAAGGTATTAAGAGAAAGTGTTGGAGTTTATTGAGAAGGATTTGGTCTGAGGAAAAAGTAGAATGGAGAGGATCGGTAATGCTACAATATTATTATGTTCTGGTTGTTGAAATAAAGATGAGAGTGATATGTTTTGAATGGAATGGGTCATGATCGGAATTTGTGGAAGGTAATGAATGAAATAGAAGGATTTAAAAAAAGAATTGCATGAATATCAAATGAAAATGGAAAATATAACGAGCCAAAGGTATGTTTGTTTGTACAAGGAATATGAATGTGTTTCCCTAGTGTGCATAACACGCACGACCCCAAAATAAATAAAAATCCTCTCAGCACGCCGGAAGGCGGAGGTAGATTTCACCGGGCAAACTAGGGGATAGGCTATAATAAGCAAAATATGCAGGTTTTCGTAGGAGGATCAGACCTCATTGATTGCAAGAAAGTATTTTACATTTAGAGGTTAATTAATTTTTTTTACGTTTTTGTATGCATATTTTTATCATTTTATTGTCTTATGGGGATGGTAACCTTCTTGTCATTTGGAGTTCATTTTTTTATACGTGTGATCACACTGTCCTTATGCAAGGTTTGGAACTGATGTGTAACTATCTGACAGTCTGTTACTTCTTCACGCAAAATTTTATCTCCCGCAGAGATTTTTGTTGGTTCCTTAGTTTAGGTGCTGCGACAACGTGGTCATGTAACCCCGTGTATATTAGGTGTGTGTAGAATCTGATAAACGGTGTTAATTGTGATGACTGTAGTAGTCTGTAATTAGGTAAGGTCTGCAGACGGTCAATTTTAAGTAGAAGTTCCTAATTTTGTACCATATACTAACGTCAACGACACCTAGCTGTGAACTTGGCTACTAGATGCCACCGCAACCAGCAACTTGCAACGAACGTTGGAACTTCTCCTCCAAAGGAAAGCAAGCTGAGGGATTTTTAGCGCTCTTAGAAAATCCGACGACTTTGGCTGGCTTTGAACCAGCGACCTTGGGCATATAAGTTCAGCATGCTACCAGTTAGCCGCTTCCCACAGTCAGATGGAAAAATAAATGTGATCTCGTGCAATGGCGTTGTCTTGGCAACCTCTGATAGCTCATCCCACATCAATTTAGAAGCGTTGTCATGGTAACCTGTGATGGCACTTGGAATTTTCTTTAATTCCGAAATAATTTTTCTCATCCCTTGGCGTAATGGTAGGTCAGATCAAAAATTCTTTCAGACAACGTTTTAGGTAATTATTAGGGGAATATTTTCCATTTTGTACGGTTTTGATATTGTGCCTATTAAGAGAGATATGATTAATGTTTCCCGAAAAAAACACTTTTTTCCACCCCATTGGTTAATGTTTAGTGCCATCAAAAACTTTTCAAACAAATTTTTGGCACTTATCCGACACATATTATGAACTTTGAATGGATGCGATATTTCACGTATTATGAGAGTTATAGCGATATTTCACTTTTTCGAAAATAAAAAAGCCCCCCCATGTTCACCCTCTTCAACAGATTTTGCCCATTAACGACCTCGACCGATATTTTAAGGGGTTACATATTATGTAAAACATTCAAAGTGATTGGTGCAAAATTACGGCAGTTATCGTATCCAAAAGAAACTGATATATATGCATATATATTGAACCCATGTGCAATTGGTTCAAGCGTCGAATCCATATATTATCGGCAAAAGAAGAGAGGAAATAATGCAGTCTTTAGAATGTATTGGGCTGTTATAATGTGGCGCAAGAACGGGTGACCACGAGTCATGCGGACGTGAGATCACGTTTGACGCATCGATAAGGAGTTGCATAATTATTAATAGAACGAGAAAAACTTTCCACGACGAGTAAGAGAGAAGATGTTTCGGAAATAGACCTTATTCAGCAATAAAATGACAACCTTGCAATGACGCAAGAAGAGAAATAATTAAAATTAAGCCATTTGCAAGCATTTAATTAATGAAATGAACACACCATTGTTGATCATTCTGGAGTAGAGATTTTTGTGTGGGGAAAAAGTTCATAATATTTGCACAAGAAAGAACTGCAGACGTGGCATGACGTAGTTATTTATTCCCCGAGCCCAGAATTGGGAGAGAGGGAAAAATAAACCTCACCACCCACATATATGAGAAGCCAAATTATTTAATATCTTGGAATTGAGTGATCGATTTTCAAGATCAAAGAAACCAGTTTACGTTTAAAACAATAGCCTTCCAGAGATATATTTTTCAAAATTATACGACAATTATTTCAGAAGTTAGTGCTGGAGAAGAAGCGGATTTGATCTTTTTGCCACAGATTTGGATATAAACCCTGGATGTGCCAGGAAGAGCATGCAGTCTTTACCAGACCGTGAGAGGTCGTGTTACGCTGTATCACAGACGAGCACCCCGTATGGGAGTGGCCGTGCAGTATCGTCATTAGTATCGCCGTGTGGAGACACATCAGAATCCTGTTAGAGGAATAATATCAGCAAGTTTCAGACTTTATAAAGTTCACAAGTACAGTCAAAGTTTAGGCTGTGGACTTAAGAAATAACAGGCGATAGGTACTCGAATATAATAGTTCAGTTAAAGAACCGACGCATCATAAGGTTTCGAAGTACCCAAGGAAATTGAAATAGACAGTTCTATCTACGTTAAGGAACCAGATCAGGGTAGAACGAAATAGTAACGCCTAGTGTTCCTGAACAGAGGGGGCTAGAGCGAAGGACGATAAAAATTAGGAATTGTAGTTCCAGGCTTTGTCTAGCTGGACAAATGTACAGTCAAACATTGGGGAGTACTCCAATAAGCCACGAATCCAAGCAACATAAAGTAATACAAGGAAATTACTAGGGCACCGATAAACAGTTCGAGTGATCGTAATAGTAATACATCAAGGACAGACTTTTATTAGACGAACAAGTTAGCGTCTAGCAAGATCCGACATCGTGCAGAAAAGATATAGAGGCCGATAGTCAAACCCAGAATTAGAAGATCAGCCGTTCCAGTGAGGTTAGTTCGATCGAGACTTTCAATCATCTCTTCAGAGTAGGAAGCCGACGTCCATATAGTGCAACCCTCGGAAACAGGAAAAGAAAAGAAATCACGTGTGTAAGGCGAATAATTAACGCCAGAGTGATAACATTTTTATGTAATGTAAATATAGTGAAATTTTTGAGTGTAATATTTTTGGTGAAATTGTATTGTGTTAAGTGAAAATGAATACAAAATAGTATTCGTTATATTCAAAGTGATTAGGGTATATATTTTATGTGCTGTTATGAAAGTGTCATTGAGTGTAAATATAACCATGAAAATGGCTTAAGAAGAAGTTGGTGGGTGAAAAATGTTCCATCGTTGGAGAATTCGGTCGATGACCGTGTCATGTGAGTAACAATTTCATTATTATGTGTTTTGGGAAGATTTGCGTATAATCCTCATGAGTGAGAGTAGGGATGTGTGATAAGAGGTGAAAGAAAGATTGCGCGATCTGAACGATTAATTGATGGAAATAAAATAAATATGTGAAATATTAATGAATCCCTTGTGGAAAATATTCAGTGGAATATCAGTTTAAAATGGTAAATGATATAAATATGGTAAAGCAAGCGTAATAATAATAATAATTATTATATGAATGAATATTGTGATGAATTTTATATTGAAAGTGGTAGGTTAAGAGCTCCTTTAGATGAATAAATACATGTTGTTAATACATGTTCTTTACGGTAAAAATGATTATTGTTAATTGAGGAAGAGTAATATATATTTTGAGATGTAGATCAAACTTTGATTTGAATTTATTTGATTCTTTGAAGGCAACTTGGCTAATTAATGTATGAGCGCCATGTCGCGCATTGAAGTAATTTGTCACGCTAGGAATGCGTTGAAATGCTCGGTAAAAGTAATTATGAGGGACAGTTAGTCGGGTAATGAACTGTTATAAGTCCTCAAAGTTGTGATAGTGATCACGAGGCATTGTGTGTTGTATGTTAAAAAGGGTGCTATTTATGTTGTATTATGAGCGCTGGTAATGGGCGAGGCCTACTCTAAGTCGCTAATGTTATAAGTCCTCAAATTGGGATACTGCTCCCGAGGCATTTGAAAGGATCGAACTCAGAGTCGTCCGTGTTGAAGCCCCTTAATATTGGTTGTATTATTGAATTTTCTTACCCGCTAATGAGGACACTTCATAATTATACTATACCGAAGCTAAGAGAATAAGGTCTGTAGAACCTAAATATTTTGTTTTGTGGTTATTTTGTATCGGAAGCCTTGTCATTCAGAGAATCGCATTTGAAACAGCTGTGTGTAAAAGCTGAAGTAGCCAGTCCCTTGTGAAAGCAAGACTGTGGGCTCTCCTCTCCATGCAATAAATCAAGCCAAGTAGTTAAGACAGACCCTTACCCTCTGGAATTGTGGTAGGTTGGGGAACGGGATGTCTGAGTCCCAACACACGGAAGTGTTTAAGATTGTTTGAACGACCCGGTAGTTGAACCGAGGTCCCTTTACATCCATTATTATCGCTTGCAGAGTTCAGATCGTTGCTTTCTAAAAATATAATTGTCTTTGAAGACAAAATGATAAATCCCTAACTTTATTCTTCAATGATTCAGTGATTCACGAGTTCTATTGAAGACATTAGATTCCGGGAGTAATCTTATGTTTGACTTGCTCAGTAGTTTTCTATAGCTCGGGAATACGCAAATTTTTTCCAATCACGGTAGTGAGTTGGTAGCTTGAGAGAGAGGGATGGTAACAGATGAACATTGTGAGAGCCCAAAATTAATTAGAGATTAGCCATACTTTGATATTATACTCCGGTTTTCCCTGTCAAAATTTCATTCCAGCAACACTCTCCACTATCATTTCATTTCATCTGTCATTAATTTAATCATTGCCCCAGAGGAGTGCATCAGGCCTCGGCAGCCGGCACAGTTCATATCCTCGCCGCTAGATGGGGGCTTCATTCATTCCATTCCTGACCCGGTCGGAGACTGGAAGCAGGCTGTGGATTTTCATTTTCATACTCATGTAAATATTAATTGATTTGTGTTTAATGGTTAGCACAGTGTATGTGAACTTAACCGAGCCATTTGGAGCTCGTTATTTTGAAGAATTTGAATTGACACCATATGGAAGTGAAACATAGTTGAAGTTGTGTTGGTTTTTGGAAAACCAGTCATTATTATTTTATAATTGTTTAATATGAATTCCTTGTTCAATTTTGGACAAGTGTGAAGTGGAGTGTCAGTATTTTTATTTGTTTATTTTTTGTAGCGCCATATTTTGGATAATTAAATGTTTTGAGAGTAGGATTTGATTTTTGTTTATTTTTGGAAGTGTATCCTATGATTAATCCAAAGTGTGTAAGTCACAGAGTGGGAGAACAAACCATGATCCCCGATACTCCCGATTGAGCATTTCTGGCAAACTGTGATATGCATATTTCATTGTTGACATGGGAACAATATACACACACATATATTATAAACTTTTGAACTGACGGCGGTTTGGGGGTCTGGGGGATGTGAAACGCGAAGATATGTCGAAATTTTCCGGAAGTCGAAACATGGGACGCATTGCAATAGTTAGCTTTCTAATGAAATCTACCTAAAACCACCGGCACCACTCTTATGAACAGTTACAATGCTGCGCTCCATGCCTCCCTCTCCTGAGCTAATCGCTTCATCTCTACATAGCTATCACACACTACATCCGAGGCAATATTTTTAAAATATTCTAACCTTAGTCTACCAATACAGTTCTTGTCCTCGACCCTTCCTTCCATTACTAAACTTGCTATTCCTGGGTGTCTTAATATGTGTCCTACCAACCTACTGTATCTCTTCTCTTCATTAGCAGTCGCCAGAAAGATCTCTCCTCTCTCACTAGGCTTAATACCTCTTCACTTGTTACCCTCTCTACCCATCTGGTCCTCATCATTCTCCTGTAACATCACATTTCAAACGCATCAATTCTCCCATTTTGTGCTGCACCAATAGTCCAAGTTTCACTTCCATATAGTGCCACGCTCCAGACAAAGGCTTTCAAAAATGACTTCCTAATACCTAAATCTATATTCGATGTCAACAGATTCCTCTTCTGTAGAAATGCTTTCCTTGCTTGTGCTAACCTACTTTTATGCCCTCTTTTACGTCGCCCATCACAGGTTATTTTGCTTCCTAATTAACAGAGGTCTTCTACTTCCATTAACCTCTCTAATAATAAAATAATAATTATAGCAATGATAAGACGGGTAAGAATCCATAATTCTGAATAAGGAAATAAGAATAAGACATATTGAGAAACTGGAGAAGAAAGGGCGAAACATATGGAGAAACATCCTAGGATCAGACAAAATTATAGATGGTACTGCAACTGATATAACCAAGGTTTCGCCCATGTGTACCAAATTGAGCTTATCAACAAGTGTCTTTCCGATCCTGTGTAGGCTACTGGTGGAGGAGCTGATAGGAAGTGGCACCCTGCCACAAGTAATCTCTGGTCTCCTTGGGTGCACAAGTTAACCCTCAGGTTAACCCTCTACTTGTAAGGTGCAGTCAAGGTGACAGCAAGAAATTTTATTTTTATCCCTTCTATTGTTACTTCCCGCCTTTTCTTTTGTGTACCTTCCGAGCACATGGCCTTGAGTCACTGCATAGCTCAGTGCATCTACTGTTACGTGCGGGCGATTGCGTTGTAAATTTTTCGAACTGTATCAGTGACCTCATCTCACAGTTAACGTTCCACGCCGACCATGCAGGCGGGAGATACACTTTCAGCTGAAGAAGAATCTTTTGCTGTTTCATTGTGTCAACCATGTTTCTAAATAATTATATAATGATATTTTGTTAAGTTTTCATTTTAAAAATTAAATACATTTAATGATTAGAGAATTTTTTTATTTGCCCGCATTACAAATATAATATGAGTACGAGAGACCTATACTTTGATTTTAAGAAATGTTTGTATTAGTATCGTGTGTTAGAGTAGTTGAAGTACCAACATGACAAATTTCAAGTAATTAGTTTTATTGTGTGTGCCCATGAGCAAGCAAGATTAATCGCTGTCACACAGACCTCACCTCACAATGTACATCACAGTAATACCACCTCACTAATAGAGGGTTAATTAGCTCAGTTGCCTGATAGACTGGAATATGTAAGGAAAACAAAGCACGGCAACCCAGATGTTGTCGAATGAATTAACATGTAATATGTATGGCTTCTAAATATTGTATTCATTATTAGCCTACTTTCGATTTTTGCAAAAAATGAAAGTAGACTTATGAGATCAACACAGGGCGAAAAAAGTGTGTCAGTCTGTGTGTGTGTATGTGTGTGTGTGTGAGTCTGTGTGTGTGTGTGTGTATGTGTGTGTGTGAGTCTGTGTGTGTGTGAGTCTGTGTGTGTGTGAGTGTGTGTACTCTGAATGTCTGTCCCACCCTATCAATTCGAACACGGTGAATGCGAATTGAACGAAATTTGGTACAAAGGTAGCACTAGCAAAGGACACCTCAGTGTCATGTTTTATATCGCCGCCATCTTTACTAAAACTGAATGGCGGCCACTCAAACGTTCAAAACGTAAAATCAAATAACGACTAACCAAATCATCCGATCTCTACCAAATTTGGTAACAACATACCTTCGTATAGGATGCGTCTTGTGACCAAACTACATGGTCGTCCGCCATACCATTTCAGGATGGCGGCCGTGCGAATTATGCAAACTTTATAATCCATATCATGGGACCCACCAGTTCCGATTATCGAACCGAGAATCGTTTTAACTGTTCTAAAGGAAGAGGCACGTTCGAAATTAAAAGTTTATTTTGTAATACTATAGTGCAGACGTGATTTTAAAAAGCTGAGCCGATTCAGTAATAAGACAAGATGGCAGCGGATATCTTGTGCCTGACTTATATTTCACTAATTTGAGTATCGCATGCAATATAGCGTACTGATACAAAATAAATAAACTTTGTAGGAAATACTTTATATATAAATAATATACTCCAGTGATGAAATCGTTTAGTATAAATCATTATTTGCTAACAAGTTCTATGTAAGTCATTTTATATAGAACGATATTCGTTGACACAATTAGCTCAGTGGTAGAGCGTTAGCCTATCGCTCAAATGCCTATGGTTCAAACCCGATCAGAGCTAGTTTTTTTTTGCTTGAAATGTTATATGTTTATTGTTTTGTAATGACTCAGATGTTTTAAAATTAAGCATTATATTGTGCATATTATGGTGTAAAATATATATTTAATTAAAACATAATTCGCCAGCAGATTTACTCGAGACATCTAGCTGCCAAAAAGGTAACTGCACGCCGACCTACTTATTAACTTCCAGATTTTATTGAAAAGTTTCTTCTTCTGGCCGCTAGAATGCACTCGCTCTGTTAGGATTATATTGTTCGATATTTCACCACTAGATGTCACGACTAGTCTACGAGGGGCTCCATTGATTACTATACCATTGGCATTCTATGCGCATCGAATTTGAAGTATGACAAGATGATACTACGATACATTTTTACTTTTTATTTTAAAGGGTTTGTAACAGCCTATTTTGCGTTACTTGAAAATGTTATTTGAAGTAAAGAACAAAACGATTTCACATAGTAACTGAATTCAAGCCGTTGGTGTTAGTTCAGGTTATTAATTACTACTTTTATTTCAGGCAAATAGCAATCGAAAATATCCACATAGTTTGTATACACACGTCTCTGTAGGGTCATGGAAAGATTTGTTAATTCAATTAGGGTTGTGAAAGCCATGCACAACCAGACGTGTAAATACATGCCTCAACTCAAAGTTGGATGTTGCCCACTGCAGGTCGTATATGTAATAATTATAATAATAATAATAATAATAATAATAATAACAATAATAATAATAATAATAATAATAATAATAATAATAATAATAATAATAATGTTATTGGTTTTACATCCCTTTTAACTACTGCTGCTTTTAGAGACACCGGGGTGCCGGAATTTTGGCCCGAAGGGGAACTTTAACGTGCCAGTAAATGTACTGACACGGCTCCCTCGCATTTGTGCACCCTCAAATGCCAGCTGACTGCGCCAGGATACGAACCTGCAACCTAGGGCCCAGCAAGCGAGAACGTTACCGCTGAGCCACGCAGCCAGTCCGGTCGATTATGTCTCCAGATCCATAACATTCTTGATATACTTCTTATCTTTCTTTCTTCAATGATGGTAGCAGTTTTTATCTAGGTTGTGGCGTTTGGTAGAGGTAAATCGTTTCTAAGGTCTTCAACAAAGAATAGTTCTATTATACTCTTTGATAATAACAACGAGTTATAACTATACTCATACATTTAGGAGAAAGTAGGCTATATATGTTCTTTACTGAACATCTTGTTTTTCATTTGCGGTCTTAATTATTTATTTATTTATTTATTTATTTATACAATCATTCAGTTATTTACTCTTTGACTGCTAATAAATAATAAACGGTTGATACACACAAAAACACTGTTTTCGAAAGCATTGGCCCGTTTATTAATAAGTCAGCCGTTCTGTTGTTCTGAAATACGAGGTAAAGCTCAAAATATTCTGAGTTGAACAATGGACCAGGGAAGCCCCTTTTAATGCGTATATCTTTTCATGATGGTTTTATTGAATTCGCATATAAAGAACATACAGTAATGTACGAGGCAGGCAAGTCTTAAGCATAAATAAATACGCAGGGAGAGAATAAAAGATAAGAGACAAAGGAAACCGTATGAGTCTAAATCAACCATCTAGGGTATTCTATACATCACCATAAAAGCGGACTGTACGTATAAACTGACGTAAGATCAAGAAGGTGCAGGGAAAATAAATAAAACATAGAAGGGTAGAAATAATAAATAGCAGGCAAAATAGAAAAGAACCAACAAATATCCACAGTTTCAACACTTCAGGCAAGAAACTGGATTTAGAAAGTATCCTTTATTGTCATAGACTAGACCTTGCATGGACACTATTCCTTTAGGAGAGGGGAGTTAACCATTTTTTAAATGTCTGGAATGATTTTTGTAACACACAATGTCATTTTTCAGTGTTAAACAATTTCTCGATTTGGTTTTTAAATTCACCATTATGGAGAATCCTTGTTCACAGTTGTAAGAGGTAGCGCTGTTGTGGACAGTTCTGGGGGATTCCTTTTTAATCCTTATCCAAAATTTGTCGGCACAAGCATTGTTAAAAGTTAGTTTCACTGACTGATCACTTGAAATCTCTAATGTTAAAACTTGGGAGAGGGGGAGGTAGGGGGGGGGGGGAGGTTGGGGGGGGGGTGGGGGGCGTGATCACTTTCGTGATGTTTATAGTGCGTTTTTCTTTCGTGCCGCATTTGTCGGTTAAATGCTTTGAGGCCACCGAACGAGCAATATGTACTTATTCATTTCTGTTAACATTATATTGTTTATTACTAGTGTTTACTCTCTCTATATATATCTCTAAGACTCTTACCTCAGCATGTTTAAGGTCATGCGCCTCCAGCATACGCTCGCATACTGAAATGGGTGTCGACTTGCTTGCTGCCTTCCTGTATGACTGACGTCACAGCTTGCCCTGGCCAATCATCGCCCGCCAGCCTAGGCTTCTAGACGTTTCTATGATGTTATTATTTAAGTGGCGGCGTTTTGCTCTCCTTCAGCATTCCTTCTTCAAACCTTCTACGGTCGTCTTCAACTTGCGAGAGGCATTCGTGCCTTCCGCCGTTCTCCGGGGCCTTCTAAACTACAGGCCTAATCTGCATTTATAATTGAAACTACCAGGCAACGCAACAGCAGAGAGCTTCAGCACTGAGAAAGTGCATTCCACATTTTACTCCAAACCGCAAGAAGCTGCATCAAATCGCAGTTCTAAAATGCCCTGTTATTTGGCATTCAAGAAATAACATCAACCCTAACGATGTTAAACAATGTACAGCGCTGGTGAAGGAGAAGAAGAAGATCGCCCTGGCGAAGTTATTTTCCTGATGCTGGACATCTCAAATTCTACTGCCAAAAAATCAAGTGTTGGCCACGGCAGTCTCCGTCAGCATGCTTTCTAGTCATCGCCACTAAAGATAAGTTTGTGCCTTTTTTATTATTATTATTTTAATAATCTTCGTTTTAAGTGTTTGCTAGCAAGTGCAAGAATATTAAATTTGTGTGTGCATCAAGCAGAATGAACTTTTGTCTAATAGCACATGGCTGTGCCAACCTAATTAAAATTAATGAACATTTGAAATTGCCCCAGGCGGGCCAGCATAACTAATTTTTTAAATTAAGGCTTATTTATTAATGTGTTTGCAAGTTTCACCATAAAAATAAAAATATTGTATTTACTCTCAATGTTCAGTCTAGTATTGAAAGAACCAGGCCGCATTTCCTTAGCCCAATCTTTTCAGTCTAATCTTCTCTTAAGGAAGTTATTTTGTCCAGGCCTTAAGCCTGATGCTGTCCTCCCGTTTATGTTGAGGAATTTGGGCTGTTCTTCACATAAACATTTTGGTGCCTATAACCGGGATGCTTGTAAACATTCTGTTTAACCAAATCTTCAAATTACTTAATGTTGGAACTAATTCAAAATTTAAATGCCATACTGAACATTGAGTGTGTTAATATTTTAAAAATTGTGTTTTCTAATCTACTTCGAAAGTTTCAGCTCGAGTGTATATGGTTGGCACTGAGAAGGGAGACAAACAGCAGGCCCGTATTTCACCGCAGGGGAAGCCGCATTCTCTTTTCTGGCAGACTGTCAACTTCTTCCGAAGCAAGGTGTACCAGCTCACAGTATAGTCGTGAGTACACAACAAACTTTCATAATGCCGATTGACGAGAAACTCATTAATGCTAGAGCTTCTGTCAAAGGCAAGTTAACGCGTTTTCGCACTTTTCTAGATGAGCTCCCGGAAAAAGAACGTAATAGTGACATAATTTCTCAAAGACTGAAAGGTTATGAACAGGCCTTTGAGAAATATGATGAGATCCAAAGTAATATTGAGACCAAGGATCCCGACCAGCAAAGTGACCGCTGTGAGGTTGAAAATTTATATTATAAGGGGTTTGCAGACGCAAAGCAGCTTTTAAGAAGTTTAACATTGCAGGAAAAGCAGGAGAAAACTCCTTCAGAATCTTCTTCTTTTCCTTCCCGTGTTATATTACCGAAAATAGAATTACCTAAATTTACCGGAGATGAAGCTACATGGGAACCATTTTTTGAATTATTCAATTCATTGATTCACGAAAACGATTCTCTTCCTTCAATACAGAAGTTTCATTATTTGCGTTTGTCCTTGCAGGGCAAAGCACTTAAACTCATCCAAGAGCTTACGTTGACAAATGAAAATTATGAAGTAGCTTTGGCACTTCTCAGAGAGGGTTTATTCAATTTACCTATTGTTCAAGCTGATAATCTTGCCTCGCTTCGTAATCTGATCGATGCTGCAGAACTTCATATTCGTGCGCTTGCAAATTTGGACCAACCAGTTGACCATTGGGATCTATTTTTGATTCATCTTATTTCTGTTAAATTAGACACTAAAACTTTAAAAGATTGGGAAGCAGATCTGTCGCAACATTCATTGTGTACCTATGAAGCTATTATTAAATTCTTAAAGGTGAAATGCCAAATTCTCTCTGCTGTAGCCAGCCAAAAGAGTAGCTCCACCTTCAAACCTCCTTCTAATAGTAAGGTCATCAGCCCCACTCAGAGAGTACTAAGGTCACATGCCTTTTCTACCAATATTCGGTCTTCCAATCAAGTACAAGCTTGTGTTTTGTGTCAACAACCACATAACTTGTACCAATGCGCTCAATTCAAATCTTTATCTGTGGATGAAAGACGCAAATTAATTACCACCCACAAGCACTGCTTTAATTGTCTATCAGCGACACATATGATAAGCAATTGTCGTTCTGAACGGTTATGTTTTCACAGTAAAGCAAAGCATCATACTCTCCTGCATAGGCATGAAAGATTGCGGTCATCAGTAACCAATAGTTCATCCGCTAAATCTAATTCTGAGCCTTTGCCTAATAACGCTCAGTCTTTTACGCAAAGCTCTGTTTCGTTCAGTAAAACTCAAGTTTTATTGTCCACTGTCCAAATTCTAGTGAAGAATGTTCACGGAAAATGGGTTTCTGTAAGGGGATTGTTAGATAATGCTGCAACTAACAATTTTATAAGTGAATCGCTAGTTCGCAAGTTAGGTCTACAAATATGCCCTACTTCTATAGAAGTTACAGGAATTAATGGTTCCAGATCGCAATCTCTGAGTTATGCTAAAGTGGATGTAAAAGATTCCAATAATCTTGGCATTCATTTAAATTTAGATTTTTTAATTATAAATTCCATAGGTAATGACACCCCCATTACTTCTTTTCAAGTCCAGGGTTGGAATATTCCGCATCATTTGCAACTTGCAGATCCGAATTTCAACAGAGCTTCATCTGTAGAAATTCTTTTAAGTGCCAGCATTTTTTGGCAATGTTTACAGCCGGAAAAGGTTAAAGTTGCCCGTGATGTTTTCTTTCGTAGAACTGATTTTGGTTGGATTGCCACTGGGCAAATATACCGCAATCCGGTTCAACAAAAATCTCATTGTTATTTTGTTGGTGCTGATTTAAATCAAGAATTAATTAAGTTCTGGGACATTGAGGATATTCAAGTCACCTCACCTCATTCTCGCAATAATGAGATCTGTGAAACACACTACGTAGAAACCACTGTTCGCACTACTGAAGGCAGATTCGTGGTTACTCTTCCTCGCATTTTTAACCCCCCTGTTATTACAGAATCACATTCCAGAGCTCTCAAAGCTTTATTCGCAATTGAAAATCGCTTTAAAAAAGATGCTCTCTTAAAAACTCAGTATACTTCCTTCATGGAAGAATACGAATCAGCGAATCACATGGAGGTAGTTCCAAAATTTGAAAAAATTAGTAATTCTCCTAAAGAAATAGTATATCTTAATCATCATCCGGTTTGGAAAAATTCTTCCACCCGAGAACAGATAAGAGTGGTTTTTAATGGGTCATCTCCAGATGCTAATGGTGTTTCTCTCAATGACACTCTGCATTCTGGACCCGCTATTCAGACAGATCTTACTTCAGTTTAACTTAACTTTCGTCTATTCCCCATTGCTGTTCTTGCTGACATCAAGCAAATGTATAGGCAATTTCTAGTAAATTCAGAACAACGTGATTTGCAAAGAATTTTGTGGCGAGACGACAATGCAAAACCTATAAAAATATTTTGTTTAAGAACAGTGACATACGGTCTTAAGCCGTCTGCTTTTCTCGCAATACGATCTCTTCACATGTTGGCCGAACAAGATGGTCATCTTTTTCATCCTCTAGCTTCTGAAGTTTTGAAAACTGCATTTTATGTAGATGATTTTCTGTATTCCTTTCCTAGTATCTCTGACGCACTTCTTGTTTGTGAAGATTTAAACTCTCTTCTTTCTGGTGGTGGGTTTACCCTTCATAAGTGGAACTCGAACTCAACCGAATTTTTATCTAACTTTTCACAAGTAACTCCTGTTGACAAATGTGTTGCGCTTCCTACTGAGGAATCAGCTATTAAAACCTTGGGTGTTTTTTGGTCTCCTTCTTCAGATACCTTTTCCTATCAGGTACACTTATCTGAGTTTCACCCTCGAACGAAAAGGCAATTATTATCGGAAATAGCCAGAGTTTTCGATCCATTGCAGTACATTGCTCCGGTGGTTATTACTGCAAAAATTTTCTTGCAAAAACTTTGGTTATTGAAAATTGGTTGGGATGAAAAGGTACCCTCCCCCCTTTTGGATGAGTGGTTGAAATACCGCAAGAGTTTGTTAGATCTTTCTCAAATTTCTATTCCTCGCACTTTAATTTCCGACATTTCATGTCAGTATTTCGATTTGCACGTATTTGCAGATAGTTCTGAAAAGGCATACGGTTGCTGCGCCTACTTAGTAGGCCGCCCTTCCAATACTTTACCCGGATTTTCCAAGTTAATTTGTGCAAAATCAAAGGTAGCCCCACTCAAATCCATATCTTTGCCTAGATTGGAATTATGTTCAGCTGTAATGGCTGTGGAATTAGCCAGTAAATTAAAAATCAGTTTAAATTGGAAATTTTCGACCACCTGGTTTTGGAGTGATTCTTCCATCGTGTTAGCTTGGCTTTCAAAACCTTCTTCGCATTGGACCACTTTTGTGGCTAATCGCGTTTCTAAAATACAAGAGTTGTCTCATTTTGACCAATGGAATCATGTTCCGGGGAAAGAAAACCCCGCTGATATAATTTCACGTGGCTGTTTGCCCAAGAAATTAATTTCTCTTAAACTATACTGGAATGGTCCGGCGTGGCTCAGTCAGGATTTTTCTTGTTGGCCTCGTTCATCTAATCCGCTCGCAGAAGATGTTCCTGATGCTCGCATTGTTACCGCTTCCCTTTTTCTAACTTCTATTGCTACTAGTCTTTTTCAGCGTTACTCTTCATTTAATAAATTAATTCGTGTGGTAGCATATTTATTTCGATGGAAATTTCTTGTTCTTGATGAGCCTGTGAAGCCGCAACCCTTTCTCACTAAAATGGAATTGGAATTTGCTACTCGTAGAATCTTGTTTCTTATGCAACAAGAAGTATTCTTTCTTGAGTATCAGACGCTTTTAAGCAAAAAGGCTTTACCAAAATCTAGTAGGCTGTTACCTCTCACCCCCTTTTTGGACCAAGATGGATTAATAAGAGTGGGGGGCAGGCTAGAAAATTCTAGTTACTCAGATGAGAAAAAACATCCCATTATTCTCCCTTCTAGACATCCTATTACTACTCTCATCGTAAAGAAATTTCATTATCAGAATTTGCACGCTGGCACCCGCACTTTGCTTTGTTTAATTCGCGAGCAATATTGGCTCATTAACGGTGTTCATGAAGTTTCTTCTGTTATTCGTAAATGTATACCTTGTTTCAAATCCAAGCCCCCGCCAATCACGCAAATTATGGGAAACTTGTCATATTTTCGTTCCGAACCTAGTAAGCCTTTCGCCCTGACGGGTATCGATTATGCCGGCCCTTATGTCTATCAAGTTAATTCCCCTTTATCTAAGCGAAAGTTGTTAGGTAAACTTTATATTTCTTTATTTGTGTGCATGGTAACAGGAGCCATTCACCTTGAGTTGGTTACAAGTGCTTCTACTCCTTATTTTATAGTAGCCTTTTCTAGATTTGCCTCTAGAAGGGGTGTTCCTTCTGAGGTTTTCTCAGATAACGCAAAAATTTTTGTTAGTACTTTTGATCTTTGGAAAACTGCACTTACCTCTCCTTCTGCTAAGGAACAGTTTTCTAATTTTTCTCATGCTAAGGGATTCAAATGGCATTTCACTCCCCCTTACGCCCCCCATCATGGTGGTCGTTGGGAATCTTGCATAAAGCTCACGAAGAGACAGCTGAAGAAAACCCTTGGTTCAGCCATCCTTTCCTATGAGGAATGTAATTCCTTAATTATTCAGGTTGAGGGTATCGTAAATTCTAGGCCGCTCACGCCTTTGTCTAACGATCCTTAAGATCTTCTTCCGTTAACACCTGGCCATTTTTAATAGGCTGTTATTTAGCTTCTACGCCTCCTTTGCTGAGTCGACGCTGTGATCTCAGGTTGCCTATTTTCTGGAGAAAGTTAGACTCTTTGCGAAACTCCTTTTGGCGCCGTTGGAAGCTGGAGTATCTCGGCTCACTTAACAGAAGAGAGAAGTGGCGGCTTTCCCAGCCTGATGTGCGAGTGGGAGATATGGTTCTTTTGCGAGATCCAAGTCCCCCTCTCGTATGGAATATTGGTAGGGTAACTCACTGCCATTTGGGTCGTGATAAGCATGTGAGAGTTGTAGATGTTCTCACTAGTAAGGGTGTCTATACTAGACCAATTTCTATGGTTGCTATCTTGCCTGTTGAGGCTTGGTGTCCTCTTCTTTCATTGTTGTTCACGTTTTTGTAACTGATACTTTGATTGTTTTCTTTCGGGGGTCTCGGAGCATGATCACTTTCGTGATGTTTATAGTGCGTTTTTCTTTCGTGCCGCATTTGTCGGTTAAATGCTTTGAGACCACCGAACGAGCAATATGTACTTATTCATTTCTGTTAACATTATATTGTTTATTACTAGTGTTTACTCTCTCTCTATATATCTCTAAGACTCTTACCTCAGCATGTTTAAGGTCATGCGCCTCCAGCATACGCTCGCATACTGAAATGGGTGTCGACTTGCTTGCTGCCTTCCTGTATGACTGACGTCACAGCTTGCCCTGGCCAATCATCGCCCGCCAGCCTAGGCTTCTAGACGTTTCTATGATGTTATTATTTAAGTGGCGGCGTTTTGCTCTCCATCAGCATTCCTTCTTCAAACCTTCTACGGTCGTCTTCAACTTGCGAGAGGCATTCGTGCCTTCCGCCGTTCTCCGGGGCCTTCTAAACTACAGGCCTAATCTGCATTTATAATTGAAACTACCAGGCAACGCAACAGCAGAGAGCTTCAGCACTGAGAAAGTGCATTCCACATTTTACTCCAAACCGCAAGAAGCTGCATCAAATCGCAGTTCTAAAACGCCCTGTTATTTGGCATTCAAGAAATAACATCAACCCTAACGATGTTAAACAATGTACAGCGCTGGTGAAGAAGAAGAAGATCGCCCTGGCGAAGTTATTTTCCTGATGCTGGACATCTCAAATTCTACTGCCAAAAAATCAAGTGTTGGCCACGGCAGTCTCCGTCAGCATGCTTTCTAGTCATCGCCACTAAAGATAAGTTTGTGCCTTTTTTATTATTATTATTTTAATAATCTTCGTTTTAAGTGTTTGCTAGCAAGTGCAAGAATATTAAATTTGTGTGTGCATCAAGCAGAATGAACTTTTGTCTAATAGCACATGGCTGTGCCAACCTAATTAAAATTAATGAACATTTGAAATTGCCCCAGATGGGCCAGCATAACTATTTTTTTAATTAAGGCTTATTTATTAATGTGTTTGCAAGTTTCACCATAAAAATAAAAATATTGTATTTACTCTCAATGTTCAGTCTAGTATTGAAAGAACCAGGCCGCATTTCCTTAGCCCAATCCTTTCAGTCTAATCTTCTCTTAAGGAAGTTATTTTGTCCACGCCTTAAGCCTGATGCTGTCCTCCCGTTTATGTTGAGGAATTTGGGCTGTTCTTCACATAAACAGGGCGGATGGGGGGGGGGGGGAGGGAGGGAGGTCGTCAAAATATTCAGCCCAAATAAGGGGTCGCATTGTCTAAAAGGTAATGAGAACTTGAGAATTTACGTTGTCCTTTCTTTGGAGGTTCCTCTTCGTTCGTGACACTATCTTCTCGTTGCCTGACGATCACGGTTACATTTTCGTCCGATTGTCGACTCCAACCCAGTTCATCACAGAATCTTATTGTTGATGCATTCGTTTAATTTTCATTTTTTTCTCTACTTTTCCAAACGTAAAGGACACACTAAACATTTCTTACGAGGTACCGGCAAAATTACACGCGGTAGACTGATGATTCTTCACCGGAAACTCAACCATACCCGACCGATTAGATTAGCAGTTTGTCTTTTCTACCACTGCAAGCGCTAGTGTGAGTCAATGCAGACTTTCACTTAAGCATTTATAACTAAGCCCTGGGCGGATGCGGATATCCACACATTTTTCGCCATGTGGATATAGTTTGCATGGCTGTGCGGATAGCGGATAAGCTGCGGATAATGTTTGGAGAAAATTTGCGGATAGTTTTTGGAATATAATCCGAACTTGTTCAATATCATTACTAGGACTTGAATGTTTATGAATTATGACATATCATATTTTTTCGTTATGTTTTTTTTCTCATGACAAATGTAAGATAATGATTTCAGCTAATCTCATTCAAATTATGTTATTAAGCATAATTAACACTCCGAACAGAACAGGGTTGCAGTTCTGGCTGTGTAACATTCATTTAAAACAACTTTTTCCTCAAATGTTTAAATGTCTAAATGTAGAAATATTATTGTAATGCCAGTAGATTCGGATAACAAACTTTCGAATGCGGAAAGAAGGTCGTGCAGATGTGGAGAGGATGCGGATGCGGATAGCAGTCGTGCGGATGCGGGGCGGATGCGGATAACGTTTTGTTTATCCGCGAAGTGTTCTATTTATAACTACTTCCGGTGTGAAGATTTTTCAAAATATCAAAAAATGACTGAGGGAATTGAATCAAGCAACACATAAAGGAAAGGATTATGTAAAATAGTTAATTTGGCTAGGATTTGATTCAAAAAGTGAAACGAGTTACGAAACAAGCGATTTTATTTATTTATTTATGTATGTATTTATTATTATTATTACATCATGTTTGCCCTTATGGACAGTGTTTGAACTTAAATATCTCATGATGTCACAATTTTCACTTCTTTCCCTTCTTCTTCTTCTCTTCCCAAAATCTCTTCATCCTTTGACTGTGCTCCTGTTTCCTTTGTTCCGTCCACAATGTTCCTATCTTCTTCCTTTCACTTACTAAAAATTTGGCGTTCTCAATTTTGTTTCTGAATTTTTCTGTGTCTTCTATCATTTGCTAGTTGATCCCTAATTGCTTTAAGTCGTCTTCTATTTCATGATACCAATTTGTTTTGCTTCTTGAACTGTTTACTACATCAAA
Source organism: Meconema thalassinum (assembly GCA_946902985.2). NCBI lineage: Eukaryota > Metazoa > Arthropoda > Insecta > Orthoptera > Tettigoniidae > Meconema > Meconema thalassinum. The sequence continues at coordinate 467,509,108 of OX336393.1, forward strand.
GATTTTCTTTGTAAGTCGTTTATTGTTCATTCTCTGTATGTGCCCGTAGAAAGTTAGTCTGCGTTTTCTAATGATATCGGTGAGTCTGTCTGTGTGTTCATATAGCTCTTTGGTAGGTCTTTTCGTCCATATCCCATCTCTGTGTACTGCTCCAAATATTTTTCTCAGAATTTTACGTTAAATTTTTTCTGTTTCTATGATGCCAGATGCTCCAATTGTGGTCGTTTCTGACTCTATTAATTAATTAATTAATTAATTAATTTATTTATTTATTGTGGTGAAGTTAGGGCTCTAGGCCCTCTCTTACACTTAAACACACACAGAGCAATTTACATGAATACTCACATATGTTATTCTTAACCTACCAAACTTAAATACTAGGAAAACTTAAATACTAGAATTAAATTAAATTAAATTGGCGACTGAGTGATATTAACTAATCTATTCAATTTAAATGACATACATTATTAACAAAAATTTTATATGGTCATTCACTCACACATTCATACACAAATTGTTCTAGTTGGCCTATGAATTCAAGAGGAAATATTTACAGGCATGTTTGAAAGTTGTTAGGGATGTACAATTTCTAACGTCACGAGGACAATTATTCCAAATTCTAGAGCCCGACACGAGGAAAGAGTTACTGAAGGCAGATGAATGATGTAGAGGAATTGCAGGCTCTTTTGCTAAAACTGCAGTTTGGCCGGAAATGATTTTCGAAATTTTGTTTTTTAGTTCGATAGTGTTCTCTAAGACTCACAATTTGAAACCTTTCCGGGCCCTTTAACCCTTCAACGTGTGGCAGTACTGAGAAAAATGCTTTATTCTACGTTTTACGTTCTTGCTAAGATGGAAACCCCTACTGGGGTTATTCTATACATTGCCACAAAAGTGGACTGTAAGCATTATCTGATGTATGGCCAAGAAGATGCAGTGAAAGGAAACAATATATGGAAGGGTAGAAATAATAAATATCAGGCTAAATAAAAAGAACCAACAAAAATAAAACGAGACGTGAAGGGTGGGGAGAAAAAGAAGGATAATGAATGGATACGGAAGAGCAAGAAAAATGACAGAACATAAAAACAAATAGCAATAACGAAGGGAAAAAGGAGAGAAGAGGTAATATTACGGCAAGAGGGAATCTGGGAGAGAGAGAAGATATCCCTTCCCCAGTATTCTAATTTCCGCCCAAATGGCAGTTTCCGAACAGTTCCTCATGGCTTTAAGGTGCAGCGACTGCTGTGGAATAATGGTAGTAGTCTGTTTTATAACAAAGTTTACAGTCTCTCATTTCCTAATTAGCACTCATTAGGCTACACGTGGTGATTAGCAACAGCTGCATCTTAAAAATATGAAAATATAGGACAGAGGATATCATTGAAACAAGAAAATTCAAGAACGTCAAAGACATATATTGTGTAAATTTATTATTGTTAAGAGAAAAGCACACGAATGTGCATAACATAGATTTACACTAGTTTAGTCCTTGCTATAATCGCACAGTGATTTCTGGTTATTTTTACATCGTGTGATGTCACAGAACTAGTCACATAACGGGCACTCGCAGAGTTTATTTAGGTCGTGGTAGGACATGCTTTAACATATTTTATGGTGGTACCCATGCACTGCTAACTTTATCACCACATGTCTTAGTTTCTGATTGGCATTGGTCCAGTTCCGGTTGATCATGGCATCCGTGCTGTAAAATTCTAGCGGGATGTCTTCTCTCTTCTCCATTCTCTCCGCTAGGTGCGCTTCAGCATTTTTTGAGGATGGAAGCTGTAATTTTGTTCTTATTTCTTCGACGAGGAAGGGTTCCCGTGCTGATTCATGTGTTAGGCGGGAGTGCATGTATTTTGAGATGTAAATTTAGTGGGTCAATAAAAGGGACCTAGGATCGCCTGTGCACCTCGTCCCCCTCGTCGAAAAAAAATATGAAAATATGTTCTTCTCGTTTAGACCTTGCAAACGAGGAATCATTTGCGTACTTTAATTATTTTATTGGTCATAATAATTAACAGTCTCCTGTGCCCCGAACCCCTCCTTATTTTTTGAATAAATGTAGCATTTCCTGTGAAAATGTAAAAAAGAATTAGTATAATTATTATTATTATTATTTTGCCCGTCTAAGGAGCGCTGATCTTGCTTTCTTGTCTTCTCGAAATCTCGTCATCTTCTCGCGATGACTCTTTCTGCTCTCCTCTGTCCAGGTTCTGTTGTATGTAATGTTTGGGTGGTCTGAAAATTGATGTTTGTCAACTAGTTCTCTGAATTTAGATGTGTCCAGTACTGATACCATATCACATGAGATATCTTTTTCCTGAAGGTCTTTTTCAATTTTAAGTCGCCAGTTGATCTTAGCTTTCTTTGAGAGAGTAGGAATTACATTCTTTTAGCAGACTAAGCCAGTGATCACTCATTATGGGAATATGCCCATAAAATTTCAAACGTCTTTTCCAGAATGTGTCCGAGTTAATTTATTACTAGCTGAAGTACCCGTGCTTCGCTACGCGTCATAAATAAATTAAAATGTGAAGGTGACAGTTAAAACAGGGGATAGGCGAGGTGCTGCGCAGAGGGAGATTAAGGATGGAACATTTTGTCCAACTACACCGCTCGGCGTTGACCGTGTTTTATAGCACAAATTAGGTTTTACTCGCTAACAGTTGCAGATACCTTTCGGATAGAAAATGTAAATTTAAACCTCGCATATGCCATCAAAAGTTTGCTATTTCTTAGCGTTCTCTTTTTATTTGAAATGGAAATATGAAAGTTTGAAACCAAAGGGTGTAGTGACGTCACTAAAATGGTCGCCATCTTTAAATAGTGCAAAGTAATGAAATAAAAAGTAACCTATATGTTAACCAGGTAAATCAGCTACTTCCATGTAAAATTCACGTAAATCGGACCAGTGGTACTTGCGTGATTGAGTAATACACAGACACACACCATCTCATGTTTAGCCTCGCTTCGCTCGCGTCATATTCGTATCATATTGTTATTCAATGAAATGCGGGTTTAACCCCGTTAACACCCCTTTATAACCTGAATACCCAAAAATCCCTCCTTAGTAGACGTTTTCGATACACAACAAACATATCCCCAAAATATCATTCGTCTAACTTTCATAGTTTTGGTTGGTCGATGAGAGCGAACAACCAAAAATCCTTCCTTAGTGGACGTTTTTCTTGCAGAATTTCACCCCTCCCCATATTCCCCTTAAATTGCATTAATTAAAAAACGGTCGAACACCTATTTATTTATTTTATATATTTATTTATTTATTTATTTATTTATTTATTTATTTATTTATTTATTTATTTATTTATTTATTTATTTATTTATTTATTTATTTATTTATTTATTTATTTATTTATTATTTATTTATTTATTTATTTATTTTTGCGCTGATGGATTTCCTCCGAGTTTCAAACTCCTCCCTATGTCGTTTAAGAGATACACGCTCAGTTAGGAATATTTCAACCCCCACTTTTCATCCCTTTCACCTCATAATATACACTACATCGAAAAAACATTAGAGATGTGTCAGCTTATTTTTAATGATTATTATATGTGCCAAGTATCACATCCCCAAATGAAACCACTCGTGAGATATTGTTATTCAATGAAATGCACGTTTACCCCCTTAACACCTCTTTAGAACCTGAATATCCAAAACTCTTTCCTTAGTGGACGTTTTCGACATACAACGAACATATCCCCAAAATTTCATGTTTCTAACTTCAATAATTTTGGCTGGGCGATGATGAGTGAGTCAGTCAGTACATTTTCTTTCATTTATTTTTGATAATTTCACCCGTCCCCATGAACCCCTTAAATTGGATTTATGAAACAAACTGTCAAACACCTATTTACTTATTTAAAGCTATTTTCCTCCTGAGTTTGATGAGTGAGTAAGTGAGTCAATCAGTTAGGACACTTTCTTTCCTGTTTTTTTTCCCAGAATGTCACCCCTCTCCAAGAGCCCCTTAAATTGGATTTATGAAAAAAACGGTCGAACACCTATTTACATGTATTTTAAGCTGATTTTTTTTCACCGAATTTCAAACTTCACGCCTATGTCGTTTCAGAGATACACGCTCCGTCAAGAATCCCTCAACCCCCAATTTTCACCCCTTTCACCTCATAATATACACCACATCGATAAACCCTTAGACATATGTCTGATTATTAGCCTACTTTCGATTTTTGCAAAAAATAAAAGTAGACTTATGAGATCAACACAGGGCGAAAAAAGTGTGTCTGTCTGTGTGTGTGTATGTGTGTGTGTGAGTCTGTGTGTGTGTGTGTGTGTCTGTGTGTGTGTGAGTGTGTGTACTCTGAATGTCTGTCCCTCCCTATCAATTCGAACACGGTGAAACCGAATTGAACGAAATTTGGTACAGAGGTAGCACTAGTAAAGGACACCTCAGTGTCATACTTTATATCGCCGCCATCTTTACCATAACAGAATGGCGGCCACTCAAATGTTCAAAACGTAAAATCAAATTACGGCTAAACTAATTATCCGATCTCTACCAAATTTGGTGACAACATTCCTTTATATAGGACGCGTCTTTGACCCAAAATTCAAGGTCATCGGCCATGCCATTTCAGGATGGCGGCCGTGTGAATTATGCAACCATTTTAATCAATAGCTTAAGACCCACCAATTCCGATTATCGAGCCTAGGGGGGTTTAAGCTATCCTGAAGGTCGTGATCCGTTATTTATTATAATTTAATATTATAATATTATACAGTACGAGTGGCTTAAAAGAGCTGAGCCGTTTGTGTCACACGACAAGATGGCAGCTGTCCTCATGTGCCTGTCTTATATTTCAGTAGTTTTAGTATGTTGTATGTGATATACCGTACTGATACAATAATATAAACTTTGTATGAAATGATCTTTAATGAAGATGTACTGCAGTGAAGAAATCGTTTATTTGAAGTCATTATTTGCCAACAGTTTGTATCTAATATGTCAGTTAAGAACACCTGACGTCATGGATAGGGTTAGCTCTGGGCTAGCATGTTAGTCTGACACGCAGTTGGCTGGGGATCGAGTACTGCTACAGTTAGGTTTTTTTTTCTTGAATTCTTTTACAAATGATGTGCACGAGCTTTTTCCACAGATACTGAATAAAATGTCATTTAGCTCAAAGGTGAGGATAAAGTATACACTCGTATATTAATAAAATCACAGTCCCAGCATCGCACATAAACAGAAGACATTAGGAAAAGGAGAATAGAAGAACTAGATACACGTTGTCATTAACCACAGCCTTCTTAATGCCTCTGTACGGTGCTGTCCTCTTGTGGGTTATGTGGGTAATATTGTTCCAAACATATCTCTGTGTAAATGCCTGAGCTGGCCTCCTGAAGTATGGCAATTTTGTAATACTGGTAGTTCAACTATTAGCCACGATCGCGCTCCGAATACCTTTAAACACTGCCAGCTGGATCGCCTCCCTCCTGTCTACTTTAAACTGCCTACTCATTCAACACCCATAGAACACTGCCATCGTAGTACATTACGATGGCAGTGCATAGGCGTACAAGATAAAGATTAATTCACCGATAGGTCGCAGCACCAACCTACTATGATTGGGGCGGAAGATTCTTAATTTTGCAGGCTGGCTTAATATAGAGATTAACGGACGTGAATGCATTATAATAAGTTAGTAGTTTTGTTATTCAATCATCATAAAGTATATAATATTTATTTTGACACTTACTGGCTTATTATCAATATAAAAGAAAACAAACAATACATTGTGGTAGAGGTGATTGTGTTAGGGATGAGGACAAAGAGTCATAAAGATACCCATACATTTAGGAGAAAGTAGGCTATATGTTCTTTGCTGAACATCTTGTTTTAATGATTAGTTTATATACCGAATATCACATCACCAAAGACACAACTCATGAGATATCGTTATTCAATGAAATGCACGTTTACCCCCCTTGACACCTCTCTAAAACTCGAATAAACAAAAATCATTCATTAGTTAACGTTTTCGACATACAGCGAACATATTCCCAAAATTTCATGTTTCCAACTTTAATAGTTTTCGCTGGGCGTGATGAGTGAGTGAGTAAGACAGGACATTTTCTTTCAATTATTTTTACCAGAATTTCACCCCTCCCCATGGGCCCCTCAAATTGGATTGATGAAAAAACGCTTGAATACCTATTAACTTATTTTTTATGCTGTCTTTTTCCCTTGAGTTTGATGAGTGAGTGAGTTAGTCAGTCGGTTAGGACACTTTCTCTCCTTTTTACCCCAGAATTTCACCCCACCCCAGTGGCCCCTTAAATTAATTTATGCAAAAACAGTCGAACACCGATTTACTTACTTTTTAAGCTGATTTTTTTTCGCTGAGTTTCAAATTTCTCGCCTATGTCGTTTAAGAGATAGGCCTACACGCTCCGTTAGGAATCCTTCAACCCCCATTTTTCACCCCTTTCACCTCATAATAATACACCACATCGAAAAACCCTTAGACACATGTCTGCGTATTTTTAATGATTAGCTTATATGCCGAGTATCACATCCACAAATGAAACCACTCGTGACATATTGTTATTCAATGAAATGCAGGTTTAGCCCCCTTAAGACCCCTTTCGAACCCGAATATCCAAACAACCTCCCTTAGTGTACGGTTTTGGCATACAACGAACATATCCCCGAAATGTCATGTTTCCAACTTCAATATTTTTGGCTGGGCGATGATGAGTGAGTGAGTGAATGAGTCAGGACATTTTCTTTCAATTTTTTTTTTCATCAGAATTTCACCCATCCCGATGAACCCCTTCAATTTGATTGGAAAACAAACTGTCGAAAAGCTATTTACTTACTTTAAAGCAGTTTTTCCCCCGAGTTTGATGAGTGAGTCAGTCAGTCAATCAGTTAGGACACTTTCTTTCCTGTCCCCTCCCCCCCCCCCCGAATTTCACCCCTCACCATGGGCGCCTTAAATTGGATTTATGGAAAAACTGTCAAACGTATTTACTAATTTTTATGCTGATATTTGTCCACTGAGTTTCAAACTCCTCGCCTATTTCGTTTAAGGGCCGATAACCTAGATGTTAGGCCCCTTAAAACAACAATTATCATCATCATATTTCGTTTAAGAGATACACGCTCCGTTAGGAATCTTACAATCCCCATTTTTCACCCCTTTCTCCTCATAAACACATTGAAAAACCCTCAGACACGTGTCCTGTTACTTTTTAATGAAAAGTTTATATGCCGTGTATCACATCCCCCAATGAAACCAATCGGGAGATATTGTTATTCAATGAAATGCAGGTTTAACCACCTTAAGACCCCTTTAGAACCTGAATATCCGAAAATCCTCCCTTAGTAGACGGTTTTGACATACAATGAACAAATCCCCAAACTGTCATGTTTCTAACTTCAATAATTTTGGCCAGGCGATGATGAGTGAGTGAGTGAGTGAGTGAGGACATTTTCTTTCAATTTTCTTTTTTCAGAATTTCACCCCTCCCCATGAACCCCTTAAATTTGATTTATGAAAAAAAAACTGTCGAACAGCTATTTACTTACTTTAAAGCAGTTTTTCCCCCCTGAGTTTGATGAGTGAGTCAGTCAGTCAATCAGTTAGGACACTTTCTTTCCTGTTTCCCCCCCCCACCAGAATTTCATCTCTCCCCATGGGCCCCTTAAATTGGATTTATGAAAAAACTGTCAAACACATATTTACTTCTTTTTTATGTTGATTTTTTTTCGCTGAGTTTCAAACTCCTCGCCTGTGTCGTTTAAGAGACACACGCTCCGTTAGGAATCTTTTAATCCCCACTTTTCACCCCTTTCACCTCATAATATACACCTCATCGAAAAACCCTCAGACACATGTCTTCTTATTTTTAATGATGAGTTTATATGCCGAGTATCACATCCCCCAATGAAACCAATCGGGAGATATTGCTATTCAATTAAATGCAGGTCTACCCCCTTAACACCCCTTTAGAACCTGAATATCCAAAATTTCTCTCTTAGTGGGCATTTCCGGCCCTTGAGGAAGCTGCATACCAGATTTCATTCCAATCCGTTCGGTGGTTTCTGAGATTTCGTGATGAATAAATGAATGAGTGAGTGAGTGAGTGAGTGAGTGGTATTTGACAAATATATAGTAGAAAGCAGATAGTGTCAAGTCGTTGTTATGCTAAACTCGGTTGACAGTGCTGTGTGAGCAGTTGAGTAACTAACGGGATTTCAAGTAAAGATCCTCATTTTCTATACCGGTAGTGCTGAGCGCAATTGGCACCAAGTCGGCCGTGTCTCGACTTGAGCTATGTTGCTATGGAAACTATCTGCCTTGCCATTCCTTCATGAGTATTTTTAGCCTATTTTCAATTTTGAAAAAAAAAAAGGCTTATGAGATCAACTTTTGTCCGTGTGTGTGTGCGTGTGTGTGTGTGTGTGTGTGAGGTGCGTGTGTGTGTGTCCCTAATAAAATCTGAACGGCTGGAGCGATTTCAATGAAACTCGGTAAGGTCATAGCACTATTCCCGGCGACCTCGACCGTGCCCTTCAAATTTTGTTACGTCTCACCAATCCAACATGGCGGCTGTGCGAAATATTTCACTAGCATTCAATATCTCCGAAACTATTACCGATATCGCCCTGAAATTGTGAACGGTGATAAAGGGCACTTCTAGAAGTTCACCTATGAGACTTTCAAAAACATGGTGACTACAAAACCAACATGGCGGTCAAGCGAATTTGAGACTTTTAAATAGACATTTCTCGCGATTTAACTATCCAAACGTAATGAAACTTGGTACAGCAAATGTTTATACACATTGTAATGCACTGGAGTCTAATTTAGTTCAATTGTTTACATAACCTCAAAATGGCGGCTGTGCGAAATATTTCACTGACATTCTATATCTCCGAAACTCTTACAGAAATCATCATGCAATTTTGTACGGTGATAAAGGGTACTGATACAATTTACCTATGTATATTTCATAAACCTGTAAAGTACAAAACGAACATGGCGACCAAGCGAATTTGAAATATTTTAATAGACTTTTCTCGTGATTTAACTCTCTGAGCGCAGTAAAATGTGGTACAGTAAATGATTTTGCAGATTGTAATGCACTGCCATCTAATTTAATTCAATTGTTTACATAACCTCAAGATGGCGGCTGTGCGAAATTTTAAAATTAAGTTTTTATTCTTGTGTCGTAATCATGCGATCGAAGTGAAAGTTTGATAATGAAGCTAGGCAATAATTGTCCTTGAATGGTACATAACTCTATGGCCTATACATATCATCATCATCATCTTGAGCAGTTTCCAACCGCTGGTCGGGTCTGCTTGGAACATAAGCCTCTCCATCGTTTCATGTCCATCCACCATCTCTCGTCATTTACTGTGTCCCAGCACACTCCTCTTTCCTCCACACTCTTCTTAACTCCTTTTGTCCATCTGTCCCTTGGTCTTCCCCTTGGCCTCCTTCCCGTCATTTCCATTCCAAACATCTTCTTCGGTATCCTCTCCTCTTGCATCCTCCTCACATGTCCATACCATTGTAGCCTAGATCGCTCTATTCTATTTTGCAATGGTTCCTCTCTTACCATCTCCCTGACTCTCTCATTCCTTACTCTGTCCATTCTTGTCACTCCTACCCTACTCCTCTGGAACTTCATCTCCACAGCTCGTATTTTATTCTTGTCCCTTTCCTTCGTCACCCATGTTTTTGAACCATATGTCAAAATTGGCACAAAGTAGGTCTTGTAGATGATTCCTTTACATTTTTGTGGTACATCTTTATTCTATATCAACCCCCTAACACTCTTGAAAAATCCATCTGCGCACCTTCCCCTCTCATTTATTTCCATCCTATTGCCTCCCTTTTCTTCAATTATGCTTCCCAAGTACTTGAAGCATTCTAATTTCTGCAACTGCTGCCCTCCAAGTGTTATGCCCATATCCAGTCTGTTCTTCTTCCTCGTTGTGATGACCACTTCACTCTTTTGTGCTGAGAACTTCATCCCACATGATAACACTACCTTCTCCCACTCATCTAATTGCTCTTGTACTTCTTCCTCATCCTCTCCCCATACCAGAAGGTCATCAGCAAACAACATTGCCTTCATTTTCCTTTCCCCAATGCTATTTACCACTTTTCGTATGATTTCATCCATCACCACTATAAATAACAGGGGTGAGAGGGCACTTCCCTGTTTCAGACCACTCTCCAGTTGAAACCATTCCGTTCTCACTCTTCCCACCTTAACACAGCATTTGCTTCCCTCGTACATTGCTTTCACTCTTGCCACTGTCTCCTTGTTCACTGCTTTTGCTCTCATTGCTTCCCATACCTTGTTTCTATTAATACTATCATATGCTTTCTCAATATCCAAGAAGGTCGTCACCAGATCTTTCCCATATTCATAATGGTGTTCTTGTAGCTGTCTTACTGCAAAGATGAGATCAACTGTTGACCTTCCTGGCCTGAATCCATACTGTTCTTCCCTCAGCCCATCTTCAACTTCTGTCCGAATTCTTCTCTCCAGTACCTTCTCAAATATTTTGGCGCAGTGGCACATGAGTGTAATTCCCCTGTAGTTCTTGCATTCCTTCCTACTTCCCTTTTTAAATATGGGTATTATTATCCCTCTTTTCCAGTCCTCTGGTATTTTCTTCTCCCTCCATATCACTTTCATTACTCGAAAGAGCCACTTTGTTCCTATCACCCCTGCTGCTCTCACCATCTCCACACTCACTTCGTCTATTCCCGGTGCCTTTCCCCCTTTCATCTTCTTTAATGCTTCCTCCACTTCTTTCCACGTCAATTCCTTCTCTGAAATGTCTTGGTCACTGTCTGTTTCTTCCTCCACAATGTCCACTACGCTGGTTTTAGTTGGATTTAGGAGTTCCTTGAAGTATTCTCTACAGATAACCTTTACTTCTTCCATATTTGCGACCTCCTTTCCATTCCTGTCCACCATTCTGACATTTTCCCCTGTATCTCTTCTCTTTGCCTTTATCATTCCATACAACACTTTCTTACTGCCATCACAGTCCTCCTCCATCATTTCTGTCCATTTCTCCAGCCATTTCTTTTTCTCTTCCTTCACTACTTCTCCTGCTTCTTTCTTCCGCTCTTGGTATTCTTCTCTTGTTCTGTCTGTCCTCTGTTGGAACCATTTCCTGAATGCTTAATTTTTCTTTTTCACTGCTTCCTCAGTTCTGGGGTTCCACCATGGTGTTTCCTTCCACCTTTTCTTTCCACTAGTTCTGCCACACACGACTTCCGCTGCTTCTACCAACACGTCCTTGAACCTATTCCATTCTTCTTCACCTGTTTTCGGATCATCCTTCGGTAATTTGTTCCTCACTAATATCTGGAACTTCTCCTTATTTCCATCCTCCTTCAGCTTCCATGTCCTTATTCTTCTTTCTTGGTTCTCAGTTCTCCTCTTTTCCTTCTGTCCTCTCACCTTGGCGACCAGCAGACGGTGGTCACTGCCCAGGGCTTCTGAAGGTATTACCCTTATATCCGTGATACTCTTCTTTGTCTCCTTCCCGCATAGAATATAGTCCACCACTGATTTCCTAGTAAAATCCCTGCTGTACCAAGTAATTTTATGGCTCTCTCTCTTCTTGTACCATGTGTTTCCAACCATTAGCCCATTTATCTTGCACAGTTCCAACAATCTCTCTCCTTCCTTATTCCTGTTTCCCCATCCTTCACCACCAATCACTTCCTCAAAACCTCTTCTATCAGTTCCGACATGGGCATTTAGGTCTCCTATGACTATCAGGTCTCTCCCCACTAACTGCTTCTGCAACTCCTCTTCAAACTCGTCCTTCTCGCCTTCTGTGCATCCCACCTGTGGTGCATAGACTTGCAGAATGTCCAGGTTTCTACCTTTCAATTTTTCTTACGTCTCACCAATCCAACATGGCGGCTGAGCGAAATATTTGACCAGCATTCAATATCTCCGAAATGTTTACCGATATCACCCTGGAATTTTGTAAGGTGATAAACGGAACTACTAGAAGTTCATCTATGTGACTTTTGAGAAACCGGTAACTATGAACCCAACATGGCGGCCAAGCGAATTTGCGACTTTTAAATAGACGTTTCTCGCGATTTAAACAACCAAATGCAATGACGCTTGGTACAGTATATGTTAATACACATTGTAATGCACCGACATCTAACTTCGTTTAGATGTTTACATAACCTCAAGATGGCGGCTGTGCGAAATATCTCACCCGCATTCTATATCTCTGAAACTATCACCGGTATCACCCTCAAATTTTGTACGGAGATAAAGGGTACCTACTGCTGGAAGCTCATCTATCAGACTTTCGAAAACCGGTCAACCACAAAACGAACATGGCGGCCAAGCGAATTTGAAACATTATAATAGACTTTTCTCGCGATTTCATAATCCAAACGCAATAAAACTTGGTACAGCAAACGTTTATACACATTGTAATGCACTGGTATCTAATTTAGTTCAATTGTTTATGTAACCTCAAGATGGCGGCTGTGCGATTTTTAAAATTGAGTTTTTATTTCTTGTGTCGTAATCATGCGATCGAAGTGAAAGTTTGAATAATGAACCTACGCAATAATTGTCCTTTAATGGTACATGACTCTATGGCCTATACATATAACAATCCAACATGGCAATCGTCTCAATAGCCTATTACAGGAAAATTCTTGCGTTTCTTGATACGTCGACGGAAATACATTTAACCTATGTGTGTTAAGTGCGTTTAAACAAATTAACAAGACTGTAGTCCCTGCCAGAACTGTGTCGTGTCTAGCCCGCATAACGGTAAAGCTAGTGGGGGGTTTATCTACACACATGGGGCCCCACAAGTAACCGATATTAACAAATACGCATTCAATAGAAAGAAAAATACCTACAGCAGTGACGAATTTCACTCTGATTACGTAACTAAGGATGATTTGTTTTAAACATGCGTATTAAACAAGTAAGCCTCTGCCAGAACGCGAAGGTTATCGCACGGGTCTGGTAATACTAATAATAACAGGGAAAGTAATGAGGAAAATCCTTGGTCCAGTCTGCTCAGGCCGCATCAGTGGCGTAGTTGGTAGCATGCTGAGCTTCTATGCACAAGATCGCGAGTTCAAACCCGGACGAATTCGTGGGATTTTTAAGAGCGTTAAAAATCCCTCCGTATGCCTTCCCTTGGAGGGGAAGTAAAGCCTGCGGGCCCATGTCATAAACGTATGGCATGATAAAGAGTCTTCCACTAATTACACATATGTGAAGCTAAATTATAGGTAATATTTGACTAACGCTCTTAGCTTCCAACGTTCTTCGCCAGGAGACGAATGCGGTGGCATCTAGTAACAAAGTTTAGAACTAGTTGGTCGTTGACGGAGGCGTTTGGTAGCAAAAGTTGGAACTACTTGAAAATCGAATGTCTGCAGTCCTTATTTGAATTAAAAACAAATAACACACACTAATACGGCCATCACACCGGTTATCAGACAGATTCTACACACACACAAAGTACACGGGGCTACATGACCGCGTTGTCGCAGCCCCTGGCCTGAGGAACCAACAAAGCTGTCTGCTCAGATGGAATCAGGATGAATCGGAAGTCCCATGAGCGTTATTTGTGACACATTCAGCATGACGAATAGAAATGAACTGTTTTATCACTCTGCTCCTTCAGCATTATAGTTCATGGTCCAGCCAGTGTGTGGCGCTGAAGTCGCGCCGAACCATAAGCACGTGTGACAAGGACAAGTACGAGGTTAGTACTGTAATATCCTGTGCGCGAGAAGTGATATTATGCGAGGGAATTCGTTATAGTTAACAAATATCTGTGCAGTGCTTTGTGTGTGCAAACAACTAAATTCTCTGCTGTTTTTGGGAAAATGTCGTACAGTTTCGTTCCTCGATGTAAATCGAGTTAGGAAGAAAATCTGATTGTCTACAATTCTTCACACCGCCAAAAGAAACAAATCTGTTTGCGAAATGGGCGAGAGTTATTCCGCGGAAAGATAAGCAATTGTCGATCACAAGTAGAATCTGTGACGTGCGTTTTTCGGAAGATTTAATTAGTATAACAGCGGACTGTTTCGTAGTGAACTTTGAGAACGTGAAACTTCCTCGCGTGAAGTGGAAATTAAAACCAGGATCAGTACCTCACATTTTTCAAAATTTACCGAAATATCTATCCACTGAGGTAAAATCACGAAAGGCACCTAGTAGGATACGGAATAAAGGCAGCTTTCCATGGTTACTTGTTCTACTTCGTGCCATCCTTACCTAAAACAAAAAATATATATTCCGTCTTAATAATAATAGGCCTAAAATAATAATAGTTGTTGACTCTTTAGGGACTTTGTGACATTGTGGTCATGTAGTCCCGTGTGTTTGGGTGTGTATACAATATGTCGGATAACCTTATTAGTTTTGCCTCACGAGGCTGAATGAACACAGTTCCAACCCTCAGACCAGAATTAAATTTCTTGTCAGAGCTAGAAATCGAACCCGGGCCTCCGCGGTAATAGCCAAGAATGAGACGGACTTTTAATAATAATAATAATAATAATAATAATAATAATAATGGCCAACCTGCCAATAAAATAAACGACCATCCAGTTCTTCGCTTCCGTTACCGTCCTCATGATCAATATCATGGTCAGTATCAGAGACTTCGGATCTTGTTTCAACTTTGTCTTCAGTATCAGAGTCACAAATTCTTTTGAAATTACTGAATCATGAACTATTGTCGACCAAAATATTATGTGCACTCGAGTTTGAAAGTTGATTCTGAAGTAACCAATACACCTACATAAAATCCAATAACATTATCTTTTTCGTCGTCCAATTTTACGTTAGTTAATGTAGGTTTGGAATTTTTAATTTATATTTTATTATTTTTATCACAGTTGAAACACAAAAAGTGCCCGTTTTTAAGCGTGTTTCAACCATGCGTCACATTTAAGAACATCTCACAAACCCGTCATCAGATCGAATCTAAATTTTAACACAATATACATGGGAATGTTATATCACTGGTTTATTAATTTCAAAATTTTATGTGTTCAAGAACGAAAGTTCTTATCATTTTTGTAAGGTAACCTTTTCTCGGCTCGGGGTCGTTGGAAAATGTAGTTCTTGGTTGCGTTGTAATCCTTATACATCAAAACGTTATGCTGCATGACTATGAAATACGTAAATTAATTCACTTATTTTATACAGCTTGCACCGGAGCGGCTAACTGGTGAACCATGTCTTAATTCGCCTTATAAACCAATATAAAATAAGTGAATTAATTTACGTATTTCACAATCATACAGCATACCTTTTTGATGTATAAGGATTACAACGCGGCCAAGAACTACATTTTCAAACCACCCCGAGCCGAGATAAAGTTACCTTACAAAAATGATAACAACTTTGTTTCCTGGACACACAAAATTTTGAAATTAATAAACCAGTTATACAACATTCCAATGTATATTGTGTTAAAATTTGGTTTCGATCTGATGACAGATTTGTGAGATAATAATTCATAAATGTGACGCATGGTTGAAACACGCTTAAAAACGGGCACTTTTTGTGTTCCAACTGCGATAAAAATATTAAAATATAAATTAAAAATTCCAAACCTTCATGAACTAACGTAAAATAGAACTACAAAAATGATGATGTTATTGGATTTTATGTAGGTGTATTGGTTACTTCACAAACAACCTTCAAACTCGAGTACACATAATAATTTGGTCGACAGTAGCTATTCGTTATCTTCATCTACATCCTTAGGTTTCGTAAGGCGCAAGGCGCAATTTATTTACTGATATTCACTAAGGCAACGTACCAAGCCAAATAATCGGTATAATAACAGCACATCTGCAACTCACTGACACAATGTGACATCATTGGGCACGCTGGTACTGTCAATCCCACTCTGACAAAATGCTAAACGTGTAGAGTTAATTTTAGGCTCGTCATTATTTTCACAACTCCAGGAAAATGCTTACTAAGGTATGGTGTAAGATGTCCTGAGACGATAAGATCATAACTTGAACTGTAGGCTTGATATTAAAACTAAAACGAACCATGAAGCTGTCAGACCAATGCGTGACTAACGGAAGGTTTTAAAAAATAAATCTACATGGGGACTGAGAATATTAATAATAACTTTTTCACAGTATTATTCATAAGTCTAAATAATCAATTTGTTGTGATCAGCATAACCGCAACCTTTGTAAAGAGTTTTACGTAGCCCAGCGCGTATCCCATTTTTGAACAGCTGACTGCGGCTGACTGTGTAGCGTTGGGGATCTGCGCCGCTAGCGCTAGCCAACAGCGGGGCACGCTTGAACTCGGTCAGTGATAGCACTGTGTGTTCTATTCGTCATGCCTTCAGTAAAAGATGATTGAAGTTCTACGGCCACATTCTCAGAATGAACAATGACAGGCTCACCAAAAGGATTCTCAACAAAAGGCAAGAACAACTAGCTGAGTGAAATAGAGAATTATCTTCAAGAAATTGGCTTTACAGAGAAAATATTACAAGATCGACCCAGTTCAGATCATTGATCAACAACCATAATTTCTCTGAGAAAATGACTACCAGGATCAAGAAATCATGAACGGAAGTACAGAGGAAGCTTCTCAGTGCCCAGATGAAGAGATTGTGGGAGAAGATAAGAACACCATTAGTTCTATCGCACTGCACAGATGGGCAGAACGATGTAAACAAGAAGTTCCGTGACGAACTAAAGAGCATACTTTTCTTAAAATTAAGATTCATGCCAATGATTAATCTTTATGGACTATCTAGAATAATGACGAAATTACGTTGGTAATATCGAAATATACCTGGTATAATGTAGCCAAATAGAACACTACAGTTGGCAGCCCCGGTGACTGAATTTATATTCTTAGTTCCATCTCTTAATGTACAGAATACAACATATGGTTGAAGTCCAATGGATAGCATGGACATTACATGCAGTTAGACATTGGATCTATCAGAGCGAGTAAAATCATGTTGGCAACAATGTCATGCATGTGTTGGTCAGAAATAATCTGAAATATAATGATCTATTGCTGTGCCAATTTTGGATGAAATCCATTTGTTAGTATAGAAGTTACATGTATTTTAAAATTGGACCTATCAGCATGCTTAGAATCATGTTGGCTTCATTGACGTATATTAGTTACTCCAAATTAATGTAGAATGTCAGGTACTATACGTGTGTATAGTTTAAACCTGTCGGCTTGCATAATTTCTGATATATTTGTATTTGGATAATCGAATAGAGAGAATATTTATTGATAGTTGGCAGCCCTGGTGGCTCTTAAGAATACGCTCAGTCATATCTGTTTATGTACTCATAATACATACCAAATTTGGTGAAAATTAATTTGATAATGTATAAGTTATATGCATTTAAGATTTGGACCTATCAGCAGGCTTAGAATCATTTTGGCAACACTGCCATAAATGGCTTCCTGGAAATTAAACTGAAATATAATTGTCTACATGTGTGCTAATTTTGGAATAGCGCCCATGTACATCATCCAAGATATGCAACATGGAGCTCAAATTGCAAGTGCGGTTTTTCAGCAGTTGGTAGTTCTGACACCATTTTAAAATGTGGGATTGAGATATTCAGGTTTATATCTTTACTCCTACAAAATTTGGTTTCGATTGTTGCAGGCGTTTAGGAGTTGATAGGGTTGGGGGGAGGGGGACACACACACAGAGATAGAAGTTCAGACAGAAGGACAGACAGACAGACACACAGTTTCCCGGATCGATCTCATAAGTCTACTTCTTCCTCATTTTTGTAAAATGCGAAAAGTAGGCTAAAAATAGTATTAATAATGAACGAGAGTCCTATCTCTCTAGTATTACTGTATATTACCAAACTGCCATTATAAAATCTACTGTAGGAATAAAGCTTGTAAGCTGTGATATGCCATTATGTCTATGCTATTTACGACAGAGCAGGCCAAAGGGATAACATAGAAACCTGACAGAGGAAAAATAATATTATTTTAATTCCATGTGTGCAATGTGTGACGCCACAAATTAGTGCTCCTAAGCACCATTCGTAAAAATACGGTGGAATCTTCAATCCAGCTGATGAATACCTGAATTTTATGACTGCATAAATTCATATACAGTACAGTATAATGGTCCGCTTGATTTGTCAAATGACAAGGGATTCTGTACTGATGATTTTAAAATACATTCTTTGATGTAACACAAGTTTGATGTGATTTTACGTTGATAATGTAGAGAATCCGCTCTCCCTGATGTACAGTAATATTACAAACATCCAATATTAAATATTGAATCAACGCTTGTGATCAGTGATAATCCATTCTGTTTCCTATGTTATTTGCGATAGAACGCGCCAAAGGGGTAAATATATCTGGACAAAGCACAAATGTAGCAAGCACTCTCTATAATGGGGCTACCTAGTTGCACAGTGAACAGCGGAGCAAGAATGATGTGTGAGGTGTATGTATGCTACATGCTTTTGTATGGACAGTTGCGTTGTATGCCTGTGAAACGTGGACACTAAATAAAAATGAAAAGAACCGCCCGTCTTGAAGCCTTTGAGATGTGGTGCTATCGTAAGATGATCAATGTGACGTGGAGAGACAGGATATCGACCACAAGGGTTCTCGACACCGTGAACCAACGGAGTTCAATCCATCGCACAATCCGTAAACGTCGTCTCGCATGGTGGGGTCACACAATGCGCCATTCCTATTTAATGAGAACTGTGGCAGAAGGGTTCATTGAAGGGAAAAATCCACGAGGAAGACCTAGAAATACCTTCCTTAAACAAATGCTAAACGACACCCAAGCACAGAATTAAAATTCAATGAAGGGGGCGGCAAATGACAGGACGATCTGGACATGTTTTTATGGCAACTGGCCAGTCTTAGGACTGCAAACCACTGATGATGATGATGATGATGATGATGAAGACAAAAAACAGGGGGCCCGGATTAGGAACCTTAGGGGGATCGGGTTAAGCACCGGCACGCTTATATTCCAAATACCGAGAATTTTTTAACGAGTCAACGAAAATGTGTTACATTACCCTACACCGATAGCTTGTAATGTCAACTTCAAAATAGTGTAGTTGTTAAGAAATTTACCCATTAAATCACGAAGTAAGGTAACTGAAAATGAGCACATGCAAAAACCTTGCAAGTAACTGTTTTCATCAATGGCCGACTGATCAACGCGAATTAGAGACTACGACAATAGCGCTTGACTGAGTTCTGCTGTTCTGGTCATCTTAGGACCTTCTACTTCAGTACATTTACAATGGGTAGCAGCACCGTACAGAACTGTAAGCCTGGGGGCTCGCATTCAGAACCGGGCCCGGGATGCATAATTTTTTTTTCAGCCCAACCCTAGCCACAGTATGTAATTCTGAGCCTCTTATTGGCTGTTATGTCATGCCATTCTCCTGGTTCCGAATAGAGACGGTAGGTAGTAGCAGGGGTCACATCCGATCAAACATGGAGGAAAGTTATCGAGTGAGATGTGGATAATATTCGATGTTGAATTGCATTATTAGCGTGAAACAGGCATGAAACGTGCTTTAGATCAAGTTTAAAACAACCCACGCTGCAAATGAATGCGTTCCAATCAACATTTAAGGTCCAAGTGAAATCATTCGACATTTATCTACATGTATTAAGACCTATGATAATATACTTACTTTAAGAGCGGAAATGTGCACGAGTGGTAACGTGCGAGCTTGGTAACTTTGTGTCCCGGGTTCAAGACTGCCTGAGAGCAGAAATTTTTACTTCCTTTGAATTATTTTATTATATCTTCCCTCCTTTTTACAGCATGTTTTATGCCTTGCTTTATTGAAATTATCTGTATGGGTGATTGAAATAATAAACATTGTTAGGCGGAATTCTTCCATGTTCTCACTTCAATTTATAATCCTCTGCTTACTGTTCAACGCGGCTAGCGTTCTTGGCCGTCTCCCCAGAGGTCCGGGTTCGGTTCCCAGCTCAGCCGATGTATTTATTTATTTATTTATTTATTTATTTATTTATTTATTTACAAGTAGGTGGGCTCAATGACCACCATGTCCAATTTGCTCAAATGAACAAGTGCAACATCAGCGTCGACTTCTACAGTGGTCAAGCTGCTTGCCTCACCAAGGAGGACCGGGTTCGATTCCCAGCTCCGCCGATAAATTTCAATTCTGGTGTGAGGACTGCAACGAGCCAAAACTGAGTAGAGGTTGGTTCGATTCCCACCTCAGCGATCTTGGAAGTGATTTACCATAGATTTCTACTCCAGACAAATGCCAAAATTGTTCATAACAATGCCACGACCGCCTCCTTGCGCATCCTCACCGAAATATCAAATACTCACCATACTACATACACCACAATAACACAGGTTATCAGAGAAATGTATTTATTTTTTATTTTTTTATTTAGTCAATTTACCCTGTAGGTTAGTGGTTCCCGGGACTCAGCGAGGGAACTCACCACTACCGCCTCTATGGGCAGTGTCCTGGAGCTTGGAACATTTGGTATGGAGGGATACAACTGGGGAGGTGTGATCAGCACTTCGTCCAGGCGGACTCACCTGCAAAGCGAATAGGGGCCTCATGAGGGATGGGAAGGGATGGAAGACGTGGATGGATAGGCTAGGAAGAGGGAAGGAGGCGGCCGTGGCCTTATAGAAGGTACTTCCCCCGCAAATTGAAATATACTGAGACCACGGTGGCTGTATTGGCATATGTGAATAAAGTTATGGCCGTCATAGTTGACACGTGTATATTCATGACGTAGGCACGGATGACGCAGACTTCATGCAAGTAGGCTGGATGAGCTGAGATTCATGGTGACGTCACGATTTTGTTCGAGAAGGATCTGAGATTTACGACGCAGTCGCAGGGAAGCAAGTAAACGTGCTGAGGAAGAAGTTACGCTATTGGAGGAGAGGCTCGAACCAATGAATGATAGCTTGGAGGGAGACGGAGATTACTGAAACTACCGTATTTAATAACATTTGGCATGCAGAATTGTGGAAATCTATGTTCAATTATGGCATTGATTAGGAATTATGAAGAAATTAATTATGAGTTTTTGAAATTTGAAAATCCGTCAAGTATAGCCAAAGTTAGAACTTCTACCAATGACGGAGGAACAAGCTATGGTAGGGATGGATACGCCCCTTAAGAAGTTGATAAAAGGAGGCTCTCATTTCTCATTTCTCATTCTCATATTGTCAGACTTCGAGTTCTTAATTCTGATAGAACAAGTATATATTATTCAGTGAAGCAAGTCGTCATTAGCAAGCGTGGCAGAGCCCACCGCATCGAACAAGCACTGAGCGTGCAGCAGTGCAATTTTACGGTTACTAAAACTAGGCGAAGTTGGAGCGCACACATAAACGAGTCTACAAGATTATCTATCAATAGTTAGCTACTGCATTTATGCTAATTCAATTGTGCATTACAATATTGAGGCGTGTGCGAAAGTTGAACATTTTCACTATTATACTTTGGAAGATATTCGCATTTTAAGACTGTAGACAAAAGTGATTTTCTCGACACCTGAGAAGCACTTTTATAATACCACATTCTACGCTACGGCTGACACATGTATTGCAACCGTGATACTGAAGAGTACATTTGGTGATACAACGCTACATTCTACAATGGAACTATATAATCTGGCAGTACTTTCGACTATTATTATAACGGAAGTGGAGATGGAAGACTAAAACTTTAATGCAATTGGGACATACATCAATGGAGTGAAATAGCAACATGGAGCTTCGTTAATCGTCATTCTACAAAAGCGAGCATGTAGTGAACATCCAACTACACTCATGCATCGTAATCCATCGCTGAATTACATCAAATGGCAGTGGAAATATCTTCATACTCCACAATTATGAACATTTCTGCGGAAATAATTGCAATGAACTTCATGGCGAATTTCTACCAGAACTTCAGGGAACTTTCAAGAGAGGCCAGGGTGGACCCGGCTCACACAGAAGAGTTTTGCCAGAAGGATGTCTATCGTCTACACGGAGCAGTGTGATTTCCGGAGGAGGAAGCTGTTCTATTCTCCGAGGGCGCAGGTTCCAGGTTCGAGGTCGGAGCACATCTTTACGGTGGTGAAATGGAACCAACAGCAGTCTTCTTTGGAAATTTTCCTCTAGAACTTCAATCAACAGATAAGGTAGTCGTGAACGTTTCTTGATTTATTTGAGCCATTTAGCGATATCTGAGCAACCATTTTTCCCATATTTTCTGTCCCATACATTTTGCCCCATATTCTTGCTTGATATTTCTGTACTCTGTACACTTTGCTGATTTATGCCTTTTTCTACGATTTATTCAGACATTATTATGTCATTGGCATATTTAAATAATTTTGGATCAGTTGAGACTGATATTATATATTCTTTCAGTAATTTGCATATTTTTGTAGTCACGATTTGACTGTAAAGTTAACGATTTTCTATGGCAAATTTGAATTCAGACAGCGAGTCATTTTATCAAAGTAATTCTTTTCAGTAAATTACTTTGACCAATTTTCTGTCGTCCGCAAGAAAGAAGAATGATTAAAAGATTTTAGAGCGTTAAAATCTTCACGAATATATCGACGCTCTTGGAAATACTAGTCGTTTTATGAACATGATTGCAACATAGACATTTATCGTCAATTCTGAAATACCATTGCATTATAGACAATTTTATGAAATATGAACTTTGAGTACGATTTATTGAGTACACTATAGTAATGAACATTTGATAGGAGTTTTTCTCAATTCTAGATTGGAAGAATAATGTTTGCAGTCCACAGTCTAATTGTATTCTATTCGACTATTTATGCAGTTTAGATGAATTTTGATTGAAGATAGTATTTTTATACTGCGATACTTTGATGATATTAATCTCAATTTTGATAGACCAGGGAGGCGAGTCTTGTCGTATTTGATATTAAATTTATTTGTGACTGGAAAATTTTTACTTCATATCGCTTCATGAATGAAACCCACGAAGGTTAAATATAATAACAGTTTTCGATACAATTGATGAATATAAGAATTTTTAAAGAGGAACTATGGATGTATAATCGTTAGTTCAGCGGACGTGTAAAAGTCGCTGATGAATAATGCCCTTTAATAAGTGAAGGAGGTTCCCACAGAAATATTGATGATGATGATGAATTTCTAAGTGGAGGTTTTTGTGTGTATTGTGGAAGATTTTGATGCCATATATAATGAGATATATGATGAGTTATGGGCCATTTTGTGCAATTTTGTGCGTTTTGAGCAAGGTATTTTTCCGCTGAGTGTATTGTTCAGATGCATTGAAAATTATTCATGTGAAGTTACTGTTAAAATTAACAAGAGTGTTTAAATAATTTGAGATAAAGATTTTGAATGGAGGTTACCGTCACAAATAATAATTATTAAATCGTATTAAACCTGAATCTAAAATTTAAATATAAGTAACCTTCATTGGTCGATTATATCACCACGATTTAAGTAAATATCAACCGGATAAACGTGTGGTTAATGTATTTCTAATATAAATAATATAAATAATGTAAATAACTATGTAAATATCTTTAATAATAATTTGAAACGAACGGGATTAATAGAGGCGTGTATAAATTTTTCAATTGTCGTTTGACAATGTTATAAACAATTTAAAATGTTATAAATAATTAATGAACATTTTGTTATAAACATTAAGCGTTTTCGTTATTATACTCTAAACAACGCTAGTTCAACAATTGGAATATACAATTAAACAAGATTTGGGATTATTATAGTAATCCATTGATATTTGAACGGAGCATTTAAAAGATTTCCGTGATAATATTTGAGTTGAGATGTGAACATTTAAAGTGTTTTGAAAAGGAGCTAGGCTCTGAGGTAACTAGCATATGCTAACATTGGTTGGACAGGTGCGTCCATTTGACGAAGCAAGCATGCGACACGGTGCAGGGTGTATTGCAGGTGGCCAGATAACTGAATGGTGGAGGTCAAGGTCATCTACATAGCAGCCTTGCGGTTATAAATAAAATGTGTGTCAATGAACTAAATGTGAAGTTCATGAACAAGGAAACAAATGCTATATGTCTCGTCCCAGCTCCCTTATCCATTCCAATGTGCATTGTTGTTATTATTACGATCTTTTGAGCTAGAGAAAGCTGAATTTTTGTATGTGAAGTCTACAATCCTACAGGAGGACATGGTTGCATTGACAATGGATTCAGACAGCCATAACTATTTTGTTGTTAAATTTTGTTAAAATATTTTTTTTCTTTATGTGAAATAAATTATTGTGCAGTTTAAATTTTCTGGTCTCCGACTTGGTTCATTTTAAATATCGTGGTGGAGGTTATTGTGAGGGCATACTATTAAGTGATCCAGTTGAAAACCCAGACCCGAGATTAAATTGAATAGGTAAGTAAAAGGTAAGTATGAACCCCCGTATATTTTGGTGTGTTCCACAATAATTTCATGTTAACTACTGTGCTCTAATCTCGGTAGTATCTGTCAGTGCCATTTTCATTGATGTAGCTGTGCCGGTGCGATTGATTATTGGCAATCCGATTGAGGGGGCGGATATCTGACAGCCTACTATCCGGATTATCGGGGACAGTAGGATTGGCGACCCTAATCCGTGGGGATCGATTGGCTCGATTGACTCGAAGCTCGGATGGCTCGAATAACATTGGATTACCAAGTTATAGATGTCAATGGGATTGTGTAGACTCAAATAAAGAGGTTGATTCATTGTTAGATGTCTTGGCCAATTGTAGAATTTGAGAGTGTGATTATATAGGGATTAAATGTTGTGTTGTATTAGGAAAATTACACTCAGAAAAGATCAGATCTTATACTACCTGAGAGACGTTAAATAGGCAGGAAACTTAGAAAAATCGCCTATGATCTGGAGTCTTATTTTATTTGACCGGCTTATGACATGTTTAGTCATATTAAAGATAAAATTAAACTATTTGGATTGTAAATGTAAATTATTTGTGTTAGGATATTTAAAATGAACCAAAGAAATTTGAACATGTGCTTGAGTTTGTTTCAACATAGGGTGTTTATGAAGTTAGTGATAAGCTAATTATAAGTTAGATTTAAGACAGAAAATTGCTCAAACTTTATATATGGTGAAAGGCGTTGCTCAGATGTCGTTATCTTGCTCTATTTGATGTATGTCCCTAACGCAGTCTATTATTGAAATATTATTGAGATGGCAGATGAGAGTATGAGAAAGATGTTGGAGGAGATGTCCAACAGTTTGAAAGCTAGCATGAATAACAGTATGAAGCAGATTCAGGAGCGAATTAAACGTAGGCTGGATGAAAGTTTGAAAGTTTTTCAGACCAGTTCTGCAAACTTGGAAAATAATGTGTCGCGTTTACAGACCAGTACCCAGGGAATCGAGAATGCTGTAAGTGACATGCGCACAGACGTGTCCAATGTCCATAAAGATTTGTCCAATGTCCATAAGGATGTCTCAGATGTTAAAGTAGATTTATCCAGTGTGCATAAAGATGTCTCAGATGTTAAGATTGATGTTTCCAATGTACATAAGGACCTTAATATGTTGAATCTTGATGTTGCTAATGTCCGGGGTGATATTTCATGTGCTAGAGCAGAAGTAATCGTTGTTAGGAATGATGTTGCTACTGTAAAAGACAAGGTAGAAGAAGTTCAAAGAGAGATTAGAAATGTTCGAACCGATGTGTCAAACGTTCAAGTAGACATAAATAATATGCAGTCTGATGTTAATGATATGCAAAGCGATATCAATAAGGTGCAAATAGAAGTTAATACAGTTTTTGTAGACATTGCCAAAGTTCAAACTGATGTTAATAAGGTTAGAGAAGAGATTGAAACTTCAAAAACGCTTTGTACTCGTAACATTAGTGCTTTAACAACTAGATTGGTTGACGAGTCTGTTAGGACAACAGCTTCACTAGCTGGATTAAAACATGATGTAGAGGTCATGAGGACCCAAGTCTTAGATCATAATCGTTTACTTAAGGAAGACATTGAAGTAGATATTGCTGAAATGTTAACTGCAAATGTAACGGTTTGGAAAGATGAAAGGAACAAGTCAAGTGGGGAAAATGTCAATCAGATTCAGGAGCGAATTGAACGAAAACTTGCCAGTACACAGGTAGATATAAATAATGAGGTAGTTCAAATTAGAAAGGACTTGAATATAAGGATGGATTCGCTTTCCGAAAAGCAGGTAGAGGATAGAACTCAAATAACTCAGGACGTGCAAGCATTAAAATCCGCGTTAGAGGAACAAATTCATAAGATTGTCTCTGATGTCAATGAAACGTCGAGCAAACTTCAGAATATGAAACTAGGAGAAGCTAGCATGATGGAAACGTATAAAGAAGAGTTGATTAGGAAAGTCATCATGGAAATCACAGATAAGGATCCAGAAGGGTTGACTTTTGAAGATAATAGGAATTACGTGAGAAGATGTAACCTCGCTACTGAAGAGAGAGATATTAGTCCTGAGGAACGTATATTCAGATTACGGGAAGAAGAAGAGGATAGGAATATTGAACCTGAATGGACATATCGTGATAGTGGGAAGAATTACATGAATTCATATCCAAGAAATGTGACAGTCATCCGAAACTTTGAGGACAAGCCTCAGAAATTTAGTAATACAGATAGTCTAACACCGATAGAGTATATCAGAAACCTGAAAGACTATTTTATTGAAGCCCATATTCCTAGAGAAAGAGAAATGAGAATCGTAGAAAGATTTCTAGCTGGAGGACCTCTTGAGTGGTTCAGAGCATTTCGGTACACTTTTAGTAATTTCGATGAATTTGCAGAGGCACTGATAAAACGATTCTGGTCAATAGAAGCACAAAATTCATTAAGAGCTGAGGTATACTCGAGGAAGTATTCGGGTACTCTTCCATCACGGTACGCTGATTTCTTCACGAGCCAGTTATCGCGCTTGAGATTTTTACAACCCCCATTGTCGACAGAGCAGTTGATAGATGCTATTTCACGTATGCTACCTGTTGAGGTAAGAAGGCTTATTATATCGTCAAATATAAGGGATTTGATCAGTATGGACGAACTATTGAGAAGGCTTGATTACACGAGTCCGGTGCCAAATTTGGTTCAAAAAGGTCAGAGGCACGAATTCAAAGACATTAATACAGTCTACATGGATCAAGTTCAGCAAACTGGTACGCCTGCTGAAGAGAAAACTGAAAATGTAGGTCCTCACAGGAACAATTATTTTCGCAACAACAGATCACAAGGTTACCGTCCATATCAGCAAAGACGAGGCTGGAATAACAATAGAGGGAACTATAATAACGGAAGAGGTAGATATTATAATAACAATGGGTACAGTAGGAACTACAACAGAAATAACCAGTACCAGAATCGGAATCAAAATTCTCCAGGTCAGGTTATGACACCGGACAAGTATCAAGAGAGAGAGAAAGAAAGTCAGCAGTATTTGAAGGAATTACGAGAGAAGGAAGCTGAAAACCAGAAGAAAAGACAGGATTAATGATCGATCCTGGTCCTTCTACAAGCCAGCAGGGGAACTTTGAAAATGGTAACACAAAAAAAACGCCGATTTCTCAACGAAAGTGAGAAACAATGAATACATTGCCACACCACACATAATTACTATCAATGAAATTTACGAAGTAACTGATGAGGATTTATTAGAAGAGAGAGGAATCGTCAAAGAGGAAAGACCATGAGCCTTACCTATTATTTCTGTACTGATAGATGGCCAACAGTACAAAGCTCTTATGGATACCGGCGCAATTATTTCTATCATTTCTGATGAATGCTATCGAAGTCTATTAAAGGGAGAAAACATTACAGTTTTACCTGCTTCTACCGTCAAAGTGAGAGGAATTTTCCAAGACAAGGCAGTGAAATGCAAGATCCAAGTGTTGGTGAACTTTGAAATTAATGGAAGGAATTATGAACAGATCTTTATTGTGGTGAACAAGATCCATTTCGACATTGTGCTAGGAATCGATTTTATATCGAAAGTTGGAGCCATTATTGATATGAAGAATAGGATTATTAGCTTTAATGATGGGTACATGATCACAGAAGAGATCGAAGAACAGGACGTGAAAAACAGTCTGGAGATAGACCTTAGGGAAGAGACTTTAAATACCATTATCAATGAAGTGGAGAATCTAACAGAAATACCCAGTAGAAAAACTGAAGGATTTGAAGAAATTCAGGGGGAATTTGAGGATTTGATAAAGGAATTCCAAGATATATTTGATGAAAAGCCTGGATTGATTAAAGACTATAAGTATAAGATAAGGCTGACCGATGAAACCCCTTACCAAAAGAAAATATACCCCATACCTGAGAAATACTACCAAGAAGTACGAGGGTTGATCAGAAAAATGGAGGTAGAAGGGATTATAAAAAACAGACGTCGTCTTACATAAACCCCATCACTGTAGTCAAGAAAAGTAATGGTCAGATACGTCTCTGTCTCGATGCTCGGACCATCAACTTAAAGATTCTTCCAGAAAATGACCGACCACCTAAGATTAGAGATCTGCTTAGAAAGTTCAAAGGGAGAGCATGTTTCAGTGTTCTTGACATGACATCTTCGTTTTACCAAGTTCAACTGGAAGAAGAAAGTATGCAGTACACTGGATTCTTATTTGACCAGACGTCATGGGTCTTCCAGAGAATGCCTTTTGGAATGGTCAACAGTGGACCAGCACTTATTCGAGCACTTGATAGCAAGCTCACTAACGAAGTAAAGGAAAATGTAATCTGCTACATTGACGATTTAATTGTATCTTCACCCAACGCCGCAGAACATTTAGTGCATTTGAGAAAGTTGTTTGAAAATTTAAGGAAGGCCAATATTAAGGTCAATTTTGGAAAATGTCAATTCATGAAGAAGGAGATCAACTACTTGGGGCATACTATTGATAAGGATGGATATCATCCGAACATGCAGAAAGTAGATGCGATCACAAGGTTCCCAAAGCCAACTAAGGTGAAACAAGTCAGAGAATTTTTAGGCGCATGCCAATTCATCAGCAGCCACTGTCCGAGATACTCTGAAATTATGGCTCCTCTGTATGACTTACTCAAGAAGAATAATAGATGGAAATGGAGTACCGCAGCAGACGAGGCTTTTGAGAAAGCAAAGGAGATGCTCAGAAACAACGTTAAACTGGAGTACCCAGACTTTGAGAAGGTGTTCTATATTGAGTCTGATGCATCAAGAATAGGCATTAGTGCAGTCTTATACCAAAAAGACGAGGCAGGCAACAAGCACTACATTGCGTTCACTAGTCGGAAATTAAAGAAACACGAGGAAAACTACTTTACGACAGAACTAGAAGCATTAGCTTTTGTAACAGCTTTGCAAGCGTGGAAGAAAATGCTGCTGGGACACAAGGTTATCATTATTACAGATCACAAAAGCACTTCAGTTTATGCTGCAAACTGACATGTCTAGTGATAGATTGACACGTTGGGCTTTGTTCACCCAACAGTTTAACGCCACTATTGTCCATCAGCCTGGGAAAGACAACTTACTGGCTGATGCTTTATCACGTAACCCTATCAAAAATGTGCAGATACACCATGTACAATTGGAGCAGCAAGATCAAGAGGCCGTTATGAGGTTAGCCCGAATCGGTGTGTCACAGAAGAGACAAGCTCCAATCAGGAAAATGTACAGGTTCCTTAAGGGTTACATGGACAATACTGATGTTGACTATGCAGCAACACAGAGAGATTCACGACACTTTGTCTTGAGTGGAGACGTCGTATGTAAGTATGCTGACTCTGCGCATACAAAGCTCCGAATAGTCGTGCCACCTAAACTTTTAGTCAATTTAGTGTGGGTAGCTCATCACGCAACTGGACATGCCGGTCTGGATAAAACTCTTGATACTCTTAAAGAGATGTTTATTTGGACTAACATGCGTTCCAGCATTGCTAATGTCATTCGTTCATGTGATAAATGTCAAAGAGCAAAGTATGCTTCCGCTCTATTAAAAGGAAAACCTAAGGCTATGATTCCCTCTAAACCGAATGAACTCATGGCGACGGACATATTTGGCCCCTGCCCGAAGGGATACCAGGGTAATCAGTACCTGTTGGTTACCGTGGATGTCTTCTCGAAATTTGTAACAATGAGTCCCATGCAAAAAGCTAACACGAGGAACGTTGTAAGCAGACTGGAACATGCTGTATTTCCAAAAGCTGGTAAACCAGAGTATCTACTATCGGATCATGGAGCTCAGTTTACATCCTTAGAATTTACTGCAGATATGGAAAGGCTTGGTATTATGCACATATTTTCAAGCGTGCGCTATCCGGAATCGAATTCTTCAGAAAGATACATGGCTGAATTTTCGAAATTTTGTCGAATTTTCTGTCCGAATGATCATACTAGTTGGGTGAGATTTGTACCCCTTATTGAGGAGTGTCTAAATTCTACAGTGCAGGAGAGCACAGGAGAGGTGCCAATGAGACTTCATCTAGGAAGAAACCCAGAAAGGCCGTGGGACAATCTTTTCAACCACGTTCCTAGAGATCCCGACCTAGGAAGGCAGCAGAGAATTGACAGAGCGAAAGAACAACTCCAGAGAGATGCCCAAAAACGACTGAAAAGAGTAGCTGGAAAACGTTTTGGTACTCCCTTAGAAATTGGAAATCTGGTATTACTACGCAGACCTGTCAAGGCTGACGTGAGTAAGAAAATCTATCCCAAGTTTGGAATAGTATTTATGGGTCCGTTCAGAATTACGAATGCTTATGGAAACAACTGTTATGAACTCTATGATGATGAGAATGATGTCGTATATGGCAAGTTCAATGCTGGAAACTTGAAGAAATATTATCCAAGAGTAAGCCAATAATAATTCAATTTCGTGTTCAAGTGAATTCAGATATTTGTAACAGAGATTGAAAACAATTTGCAACTGTTTTTAAAACGTGGTGAAGGGAGAATGCCCCCGTAAATTGAATTATACTGAGACCACGGTGGCTGTATTGGCATATGTGAATAAAGTTATGGCCGTCATAGTTGTGACGTGTATATTCATGACGTAGGCACGGATGACGCAGACTTCATGCAAGTAGGCTGGATGAGCTGAGATTCATGGTGACGTCACGATTTTGTTCGAGAAGGATCTGAGATTTACGACCCAGTCTCAGGGAAGCAAGTAAACGTGCTGAGGAAGAAGTTACGCTATTGGAGGAGAGGCTCGAACCAATGAATGATAGCTTGGAGGGAGACGGAGATTACTGAAACTACCGTATTTAATAACATTTGGCATGCAGAATTGTGGAAATCTATGTTCAATTATGGCATTGATTAGGAATTATGAAGAAATTAATTATGAGTTTTTTGAAATTTGAAAATCCGTCAAGTATAGCCAAAGTTAGAACTTCTACCAATGACGGAGGAACAAGCTATGGTAGGGATGGATACGCCCCTTAAGAAGTTGATAAAAGGAGGCTCTCATTTCTCATTTCTCATTCTCATATTGTCAGACTTCGAGTTCTTAATTCTGATAGAACAAGTATATATTATTCAGTGAAGCAAGTCGTCATTAGCAAGCGTGGCAGAGCCCACCGCATCGAACAAGCACTGAGCGTGCAGCAGTGCAATTTTACGGTTACTAAAACTAGGCGAAGTTGGAGCGCACACATAAACGAGTCTACAAGATTATCTATCAATAGTTAGCTACTGCATTTATGCTAATTCAATTGTGCATTACAATATTGAGGCGTGTGCGAAAGTTGAACATTTTCACTATTATACTTTGGAAGATATTCGCATTTTAAGACTGTAGACAAAAGTGATTTTCTCGACACCTGAGAAGCACTTTTATAATACCACATTCTACGCTACGGCTGACGCATGTATTGCAACCGTGATACTGAAGAGTACATTTGGTGATACAACGCTACATTCTACAATGGAACTATATAATCTGGCAGTACTTTCGACTATTATTATAACGGAAGTGGAGATGGAAGACTAAAACTTTAATGCAATTGGGACATACATCAATGGAGTGAAATAGCAACATGGAGCTTCGTTAATCGCCATTCTACAAAAGCGAGCATGTAGTGAACATCCAACTACACTCATGCATCGTAATCCATCGCTGAATTACATCAAATGGCAGTGGAAATATCTTCATACTCCACAATTATGAACATTTCTGCGGAAATAATTGCAATGAACTTCATGGCGAATTTCTACCAGAACTTCAGGGAACTTTCAAGAGAGGCCAGGGTGGACCCGGCTCACACAGAAGAGTTTTGCCAGAAGGATGTCTATCGTCTACACGGAGCAGTGTGATTTCCGGAGGAGGAAGCTGTTCTATTCTCCGAGGGCGCAGGTTCCAGGTTCGAGGTCGGAGCACATCTTTACGGTGGTGAAATGGAACCAACAGCAGTCTTCTTTGGAAATTTTCCTCTAGAACTTCAATCAACAGATAAGGTAGTCGTGAAAGTTTCTTGATTTATTTGAGCCATTTAGCGATATCTGAGCAACCATTTTTCCCATATTTTCTGTCCCATACATTTTGCCCCATATTCTTGCTTGATATTTCTGTACTCTGTACACTTTGCTGATTTATGCCTTTTTCTACGATTTATTCAGACATTATTATGTCATTGGCATATTTAAATAATTTTGGATCAGTTGAGACTGATATTATATATTCTTTCAGTAATTTGCATATTTTTGTAGTCACTATTTGACTGTAAAGTTAACGATTTTCTATGGCAAATTTGAATTCAGACAGCGTGTCATTTTATCAAAGTAATTCTTTTCAGTAAATTACTTTGACCAATTTTCTGTCGTCCGCAAGAAAGAAGATTGATTAAAAGATTTTAGAGCGTTAAAATCTTCACGAATATATCGACGCTCTTGGAAATACTAGTCGTTTTATGAACATGATTGCAACATAGACATTTATCGTCAATTCTGAAATACCATTGCATTATAGACAATTTTATGAAATATGAACTTTGAGTACGATTTATTGAGTACACTATAGTAATGAACATTTGATAGGAGTTTTTCTCAATTCTAGATTGGAAGAATAATGTTTGCAGTCCACAGTCTAATTGTATTCTATTCGACTATTTATGCAGTTTAGATGAATTTTGATTGAAGATAGTATTTTTATACTGCGATACTTTGATGATATTAATCTCAATTTTGATAGACCAGGGAGGCGAGTCTTGTCGTATTTGATATTAAATTTATTTGTGACTGGAAAATTTTTACTTCATATCGCTTCATGAATGAAACCCACGAAGGTTAAATATAATAACAGTTTTCGATACAATTGATGAATATAAGAATTTTTAAAGAGGAACTATGGATGTATAATCGTTAGTTCAGTGGACGTGTAAAAGTCGCTGATGAATAATGCCCTTTAATAAGTGAAGGAGGTTCCCACAGAAATATTGATGATGATGATGAATTTCTAAGTGGAGGTTTTTGTGTGTATTGTGGAAGATTTTGATGCCATATATAATGAGATATATGATGAGTTATGGGCCATTTTGTGCAATTTTGTGCGTTTTGAGCGAGGTATTTTTCCGCTGAGTGTATTGTTCAGATGCATTGAAAATTATTCATGTGAAGTTACTGTTAAAATTAACAAGAGTGTTTAAATAATTTGAGATAAAGATTTTGAATGGAGGTTACCGTCACAAATAATAATTATTAAATCGTATTAAACCTGAATCTAAAATTTAAATATAAGTAACCTTCATTGGTCGATTATATCACCACGATTTAAGTAAATATCAACCGGATAAACGTGTGGTTAATGTATTTCTAATATAAATAATATAAATAATGTAAATAACTATGTAAATATCTTTAATAATAATTTGAAACGAACGGGATTAATAGAGGCGTGTATAAATTTTTCAATTGTCGTTTGACAATGTTATAAACAATTTAAAATGTTATAAATAATTAATGAACATTTTGTTATAAACATTAAGCGTTTTCGTTATTATACTCTAAACAACGCTAGTTCAACAATTGGAATATACAATTAAACAAGATTTGGGATTATTAGAGTAATCCATTGATATTTGAACGGAGCATTTAAAAGATTTCCGTGATAATATTTGAGTTGAGATGTGAACATTTAAAGTGTTTTGAAAAGGAGCTAGGCTCTGAGGTAACTAGCATATGCTAACATTGGTTGGACAGGTGCGTCCATTTGACGAAGCAAGCATGCGACACGGTGCAGGGTGTATTGCAGGTGGCCAGATAACTGAATGGTGGAGGTCAAGGTCATCTACATAGCAGCCTTGCGGTTATAAATAAAATGTGTGTCAATGAACTAAATGTGAAGTTCATGAACAAGGAAACAAATGCTATATGTCTCGTCCCAGCTCCCTTATCCATTCCAATGTGCATTGTTGTTATTATTACGATCTTTTGAGCTAGAGAAAGCTGAATTTTTGTATGTGAAGTCTACAATCCTACAGGAGGACATGGTTGCATTGACAATGGATTCAGACAGCCATAACTATTTTGTTGTTAAATTTTGTTAAAATATTTTTTTTCTTTATGTGAAATAAATTATTGTGCAGTTTAAATTTTCTGGTCTCCGACTTGGTTCATTTTAAATATCGTGGTGGAGGTTATTGTGAGGGCATACTATTAAGTGATCCAGTTGAAAACCCAGACCCGAGATTAAATTGAATAGGTAAGTAAAAGGTAAGTATGAACCCCCGTATATTTTGGTGTGTTCCACAATAATTTCATGTTAACTACTGTGCTCTAATCTCGGTAGTATCTGTCAGTGCCATTTTCATTGATGTAGCTGTGCCGGTGCGATTGATTATTGGCAATCCGATTGAGGGGGCGGATATCTGACAGCCTACTATCCGGATTATCGGGGACAGTAGGATTGGCGACCCTAATCCGTGGGGATCGATTGGCTCGATTGACTCGAAGCTCGGATGGCTCGAATAACATTGGATTACCAAGTTATAGATGTCAATGGGATTGTGTAGACTCAAATAAAGAGGTTGATTCATTGTTAGATGTCTTGGCCAATTGTAGAATTTGAGAGTGTGATTATATAGGGATTAAATGTTGTGTTGTATTAGGAAAATTACACTCAGAAAAGATCAGATCTTATACTACCTGAGAGACGTTAAATAGGCAGGAAACTTAGAAAAATCGCCTATGATCTGGAGTCTTATTTTATTTGACCGGCTTATGACATGTTTAGTCATATTAAAGATAAAATTAAACTATTTGGATTGTAAATGTAAATTATTTGTGTTAGGATATTTAAAATGAACCAAAGAAATTTGAACATGTGCTTGAGTTTGTTTCAACATAGGGTGTTTATGAAGTTAGTGATAAGCTAATTATAAGTTAGATTTAAGACAGAAAATTGCTCAAACTTTATATATGGTGAAAGGCGTTGCTCAGATGTCGTTATCTTGCTCTATTTGATGTATGTCCCTAACGCAGTCTATTATTGAAATATTATTGAGATGGCAGATGAGAGTATGAGAAAGATGTTGGAGGAGATGTCCAACAGTTTGAAAGCTAGCATGAATAATAGTATGAAGCAGATTCAGGAGCGAATTAAACGTAGGCTGGATGAAAGTTTGAAAGTTCTTCAGACCAGTTCTGCAAACTTGGAAAATAATGTGTCGCGTTTACAGACCAGTACCCAGGGAATCGAGAATGCTGTAAGTGACATGCGCACAGACGTGTCCAATGTCCATAAAGATTTGTCCAATGTCCATAAGGATGTCTCAGATGTTAAAGTAGATTTATCCAATGTGCATAAAGATGTCTCAGATGTTAAGATTGATGTTTACAATGTACATAAGGACCTTAATATGTTGAATCTTGATGTAGCTAATGTCCGGGGTGATATTTCATGTGCTAGAGCAGAAGTAATCGTTGTTAGGAATGATGTTGCTACTGTAAAAGACAAGGTAGAAGAAGTTCAAAGAGAGATTAGAAATGTTCGAACCGATGTGTCAAACGTTCAAGTAGACATAAATAATATGCAGTCTGATGTTAATGATATGCAAAGCGATATCAATAAGGTGCAAATAGAAGTTAATACAGTTTTTGTAGACATTGCCAAAGTTCAAACTGATGTTAATAAGGTTAGAGAAGAGATTGAAACTTCAAAAACGCTTTGTACTCGTAACATTAGTGCTTTAACAACTAGATTGGTTGACGAGTCTGTTAGGACAACAGCTTCACTAGCTGGATTAAAACATGATGTAGAGGTCATGAGGACCCAAGTCTTAGATCATAATCGTTTACTTAAGGAAGACATTGAAGTAGATATTGCTGAAATGTTAACTGCAAATGTAACGGTTTGGAAAGATGAAAGGAAAAAGTCAAGTGGGGAAAATGTCAATCAGATTCAGGAGCGAATTGAACGAAAACTTGGCAGTACACAGGTAGATATAAATAATGAGGTAGTTCAAATTAGAAAGGACTTGAATATAAGGATGGATTCGCTTTCCGAAAAGCAGGTAGAGGATAGAACTCAAATAACTCAGGACGTGCAAGCATTAAAATCCGCGTTAGAGGAACAAATTCATAAGATTGTCTCTGATGTCAATGAAACGTCGAGCAAACTTCAGAATATGAAACTAGGAGAAGCTAGCATGATGGAAACGTATAAAGAAGAGTTGATTAGGAAAGTCATCATGGAAATCACAGATAAGGATCCAGAAGGGTTGACTTTTGAAGATAATAGGAATTACGTGAGAAGATGTAACCTCGCTACTGAAGAGAGAGATATTAGTCCTGAGGAACGTATATTCAGATTACGGGAAGAAGAAGAGGATAGGAATATTGAACCTGAATGGACATATCGTGATAGTGGGAAGAATTACATGAATTCATATCCAAGAAATGTGACAGTCATCCGAAACTTTGAGGACAAGCCTCAGAAATTTAGTAATACAGATAGTCTAACACCGATAGAGTATATCAGAAACCTGAAAGACTATTTTATTGAAGCCCATATTCCTAGAGAAAGAGAAATGAGAATCGTAGAAAGATTTCTAGCTGGAGGACCTCTTGAGTGGTTCAGAGCATTTCGGTACACTTTTAGTAATTTCGATGAATTTGTAGAGGCACTGATAAAACGATTCTGGTCAATAGAAGCACAAAATTCATTAAGAGCTGAGGTATACTCGAGGAAGTATTCGGGTACTCTTCCAACACGGTACGCTGATTTCTTCACGAGCCAGTTATCGCGCTTGAGATTTTTACAACCCCCATTGTCGACAGAGCAGTTGATAGATGCTATTTCACGTATGCTACCTGTTGAGGTAAGAAGGCTTATTATATCGTCAAATATAAGGGATTTGATCAGTATGGACGAACTATTGAGAAGGCTTGATTACACGAGTCCGGTGCCAAATTTGGTTCAAAAAGGTCAGAGGCACGAATTCAAAGACATTAATACAGTCTACATGGATCAAGTTCAGCAAACTGGTACGCCTGCTGAAGAGAAAACTGAAAATGTAGGTCCTCACAGGAACAATTATTTTCGCAACAACAGATCACAAGGTTACCGTCCATATCAGCAAAGACGAGGCTGGAATAAC
Source organism: Meconema thalassinum (assembly GCA_946902985.2). Taxonomy (NCBI): domain Eukaryota; kingdom Metazoa; phylum Arthropoda; class Insecta; order Orthoptera; family Tettigoniidae; genus Meconema; species Meconema thalassinum. The sequence continues at coordinate 467,546,811 of OX336393.1, forward strand.
AATAGAGGGAACTATAATAACGGAAGAGGTAGATATTATAATAACAATGGGTACAGTAGGAACTACAACAGAAATAACCAGTACCAGAATCGGAATCAAAATTCTCCAGGTCAGGTTATGACACCGGACAAGTATCAAGAGAGAGAGAAAGAAAGTCAGCAGTATTTGAAGGAATTACGAGAGAAGGAAGCTGAAAACCAGAAGAAAAGACAGGATTAATGATCGATCCTGGTCCTTCTACAAGCCAGCAGGGGAACTTTGAAAATGGTAACACAAAAAAAACGCCGATTTCTCAACGAAAGTGAGAAACAATGAATACATTGCCACACCACACATAATTACTATCAATGAAATTTACGAAGTAACTGATGAGGATTTATTAGAAGAGAGAGGAATCGTCAAAGAGGAAAGACCATGAGCCTTACCTATTATTTCTGTACTGATAGATGGCCAACAGTACAAAGCTCTTATGGATACCGGCGCAATTATTTCTATCATTTCTGATGAATGCTATCGAAGTCTATTAAAGGGAGAAAACATTACAGTTTTACCTGCTTCTACCGTCAAAGTGAGAGGAATTTTCCAAGACAAGGCAGTGAAATGCAAGATCCAAGTGTTGGTGAACTTTGAAATTAATGGAAGGAATTATGAACAGATCTTTATTGTGGTGAACAAGATCCATTTCGACATTGTGCTAGGAATCGATTTTATATCGAAAGTTGGAGCCATTATTGATATGAAGAATAGGATTATTAGCTTTAATGATGGGTACATGATCACAGAAGAGATCGAAGAACAGGACGTGAAAAACAGTCTGGAGATAGACCTTAGGGAAGAGACTTTAAATACCATTATCAATGAAGTGGAGAATCTAACAGAAATACCCAGTAGAAAAACTGAAGGATTTGAAGAAATTCAGGGGGAATTTGAGGATTTGATAAAGGAATTCCAAGATATATTTGATGAAAAGCCTGGATTGATTAAAGACTATAAGTATAAGATAAGGCTGACCGATGAAACCCCTTACCAAAAGAAAATATACCCCATACCTGAGAAATACTACCAAGAAGTACGAGGGTTGATCAGAAAAATGGAGGTAGATGGGATTATAAAAAAACAGGTGTCGTCTTACATAAACCCCATCACTGTAGTCAAGAAAAGTAATGGTCAGATACGTCTCTGTCTCGATGCTCGGACCATCAACTTAAAGATTCTTCCAGAAAATGACCGACCACCTAAGATTAGAGATCTGCTTAGAAAGTTCAAAGGGAGAGCATGTTTCAGTGTTCTTGACATGACATCTTCGTTTTACCAAGTTCAACTGGAAGAAGAAAGTATGCAGTACACTGGATTCTTATTTGACCAGACGTCATGGGTCTTCCAGAGAATGCCTTTTGGAATGGTCAACAGTGGACCAGCACTTATTCGAGCACTTGATATCAAGCTCACTAACGAAGTAAAGGAAAATGTAATCTGCTACATTGACGATTTAATTGTATCTTCACCCAACGCCGCAGAACATTTAGTGCATTTGAGAAAGTTGTTTGAAAACTTAAGGAAGGCCAATATTAAGGTCAATTTTGGAAAATGTCAATTCATGAAGAAGGAGATCAACTACTTGGGGCATACTATTGATAAGGATGGATATCATCCGAACATGCAGAAAGTAGATGCGATCACAAGGTTCCCAAAGCCAACTAAGGTGAAACAAGTCAGAGAATTTTTAGGCGCATGCCAATTCATCACCAGCCACTGTCCGAGATACTCTGAAATTATGGCTCCTCTGTATGACTTACTCAAGAAGAATAATAGATGGAAATGGTGGAGTACCGCAGCAGACGAGGCTTTTGAGAAAGCAAAGGAGATGCTCAGAAACAACGTTAAACTGGAGTACCCAGACTTTGAGAAGGTGTTCTATATTGAGTCTGATGCATCAAGAATAGGCATTAGTGCAGTCTTATACCAAAAAGACGAGGCAGGCAACAAGCACTACATTGCGTTCACTAGTCGGAAATTAAAGAAACACGAGGAAAACTACTTTACGACAGAACTAGAAGCATTAGCTTTTGTAACAGCTTTGCAAGCGTGGAAGAAAATGCTGCTGGGACACAAGGTTATCATTATTACAGATCACAAAGCACTTCAGTTTATGCTGCAAACTGACATGTCTAGTGATAGATTGACACGTTGGGCTTTGTTCACCCAACAGTTTAACGCCACTATTGTCCATCAGCCTGGGAAAGACAACTTACTGGCTGATGCTTTATCACGTAACCCTATCAAAAAAATCCTCTCGGCACGCCGGAAGGCGGAGGTAGATTTCACCGGGCTAACTAGGGGATTGGCTATAATAGGCAAAATATGCAGGTTTGCGTAGGAGGATCAGACCTCATTGATTGCAAGAAAGTATTTTACATTTGGAGGTTAAAAATCAACTTTTTTTCGTTTTTGTATGCATATTTTTATCATTTTATTGTCTTATGGGGATGGTAACCTTCTTGTCATTCGGGGTTCATTTTTATACTTGTGATCACACTGTCCTTATGCAAGGTTTGGAACTGATGTGTAACTATCTGACAGTCTGTTACTTCTTCTCGCAAAATTTTATCTCCCGCAGAGATTTTTGTTGGTTCCTCAGTTTAGGGGCTGCGACAACGTGGTCATGTAACCCCGGGTGTGTAGAATCTGATAAACGGTGTTAATTGTGATGAGTGTTTTAGTCTGTAATTCAGGTAAGGTCTGCAGACGGTCAATTTTAAGTAGTAGTTCCTAATTTTGTACCATATCATAACGTGAACGACACCTAGCTGTGAACTTGGCTACTAGATGCCACCGCAACCAGCAACTTGCAACGAACGTTGGAACTTCACCTCCAAAGGAAAGCATGCTGAGGGTTTTTAGCGCTCTTAGAAAATCCGACGACTTTGGCCGGCTTTGAACCAGCGACCTTGGGCATATAAGTTCAGAATGCTACCAGTTAGCCGCTTCCCACAGTCACATGGAAAAATGAATGTGATCTCGTGCAATGGCGTTGTCTTGGCAACCTCTGATAGCTCATCCCTCATCAATTTAGAAGCGTTGTCACGGTAACCTCTGATGGTACTTGGCATGTTCTTTAATTCCGAAATCATTTTCCTCATCCCTTGGCGTAATGGTAGGTAGGTCAGATCAAAAATTCTTTCAGACAAAGTTTTAGGTAATTATTAGGGGAATATTTTCCATTATGTACGGGTTTTATATTGTGCCTATTAAGAGAGATATGATTAATGTTTCCCGAAAAAAACACTTTTTTCCAGCCCTTTGGTCAATGGTTGGTGCTATCAAAAAACCTATTTGACATAAATTTTCGGCACTTATCCGACAAATATTATGAACTTTGAATTGATTCGATATTTCACGTATTAAGAGAATTATAGCGACATTTCACTTTTTCGAAAAAAAAAAAGCCCCCCCCCCATTTTCACCCCCTTTAACCGATTTTGCCCATTAACGAACTCGACCGATTTTTAAGGGGTTAAATATTATGTAAAACATTAAAGTGATTGGTGCAAAATTACGGCAGTTATCGTGTCCACAAGAAACTGATATATATGCATATATATACACACACATATATATAAACTTTTGAACTGACGGTGGTTTGGGGTCTGGGGGATGTGAAACGCGAAGATATGTCGAAATTTTCCGGAAGTCGAAACATGGCACCCATTGCAATAGTTAGCTTTCTGATGAAATCTACCTAAAATAGGCTACATAATTTAAAATACTACCATCGACACCTAGCTGTGAACTTGGCTACTAGATGCCACCGGAACCATCAACTCGCAACGAACGTTGGAACTTCCCTGCCGAAGGAAAGCATACTCATGGTTTTTTGGCGCTCTTAGTAAATCCGACGACTTCAGCCGGGTTTGAACCCGCGACCTTGGGCATAGAAGTTCAGCATGCTACCAGTTCCGATACCGAAGTCGCTTCCCACAGACATATGAAAACAGAATGTGATCTCGTGCAGTGGCGTTGTCATAGCAACTGCTGATGGCTCAACCCGTATCAATAAAAAATTAAATTGTCATGGCAACCACTCTTGGCACTTGGAATTTTCTTATAATTTAAATCATTTTGCTCACTCCGTGGCGTAATGGTGGGTCATATCGAAAATTCTTTCAGACAAAAGTTTTAGGTAATTATTGGAGGAATATTGTCCATTTTGTACGGTTTTGATATTGTGCCTATTAAGAGAGATATGATTAATGTTTCCCGAAAAACCCACTTTTTTCCAGCCCTTTGGTCAATGGTTGGTGCTATCAAAAAACTTATTTGACATAAATGTTTGGCACTTATCCGACACATATTATGAACTTTGAATGGATTCGATATTTCACGTATTAAGAGAGTTATAGCGAAATTTCACTTTTTCGAAAAAAGCCCCCCATTTTCACCCCCTTCGACCGATTTTGCCCATTAACGAACTCGACCGAGATTTTATAGGGATACATGTTATGTAAAAAATTCAAAGTGATTGGTGCAACATTACGGCAGTTATCGTGTCCACAAGAAACTGATATATATATATATATATAGATAAATATATACATAAATTATATATAAACTTTTGAACTGACGGTGGTTTTGGGGTCTGGGGGATGTGAAACGCGAAGATATGTCGAAATTTTCCGGAAGTCGAAACATGGTACCCATTGCAATAGTTAGCTTTCTAATGAAATCTACCTAAAATGTGCAGATACACCATGTACAATTGGAGCAGGAAGATCAAGAGGCCGTTAGGAGGTTAGCCCGAATCGGTGTGTCACAGAAGAGACAAGCTCCAATCAGGAAAATGTACAGGTTCCTTAAGGGTTACATGGACAATACTGATGTTGACTATGCAGCTACACAGAGAGATTCACGACACTTTGTCTTGAGTGGAGACGTCGTATGTAAGTATGCTGACTCTGCGCATACAAAGCTCCGAATAGTCGTGCCACCTAAACTTTTAGTCAATTTAGTGTGGGTAGCTCATCACGCAACTGGACATGCCGGTCTGGATAAAACTCTTGATACTCTTAAAGAGATGTTTATTTGGACTAACATGCGTTCCAGCATTGCTAATGTCATTCGTTCATGTGATAAATGTCAAAGAGCAAAGTATGCTTCCGCTCTATTAAAAGGAAAACCTAAGGCTATGATTCCCTCTAAACCGAATGAACTCATGGCGACGGACATATTTGGCCCCTGCCCGAAGGGATACCAGGGTAATCAGTACCTGTTGGTTACCGTGGATGTCTTCTCGAAATTTGTAACAATGAGTCCCATGCAAAAAGCTAACACGAGGAACGTTGTAAGCAGACTGGAACATGCTGTATTTCCAAAAGCTGGTAAACCAGAGTATCTACTATCGGATCATGGAGCTCAGTTTACATCCTTAGAATTTACTGCAGATATGGAAAGGCTTGGTATTATGCACATATTTTCAAGCGTGCGCTATCCGGAATCGAATTCTTCAGAAAGATACATGGCTGAATTTTCGAAATTTTGTCGAATTTTCTGTCCGAATGATCATACTAGTTGGGTGAGATTTGTACCCCTTATTGAGGAGTGTCTAAATTCTACAGTGCAGGAGAGCACAGGAGAGGTGCCAATGAGACTTCATCTAGGAAGAAACCCAGAAAGGCCGTGGGACAATCTTTTCAACCACGTTCCTAGAGATCCCGACCTAGGAAGGCAGCAGAGAATTGACAGAGCGAAAGAACAACTCCAGAGAGATGCCCAAAAACGACTGAAAAGAGTAGCTGGAAAACGTTTTGGTACTCCCTTAGAAATTGGAAATCTGGTATTACTACGCAGACCTGTCAAGGCTGACGTGAGTAAGAAAATCTATCCCAAGTTTGGAATAGTATTTATGGGTCCGTTCAGAATTACGAATGCTTATGGAAACAACTGTTATGAACTCTATGATGATGAGAATGATGTCGTATATGGCAAGTTCAATGCTGGAAACTTGAAGAAATATTATCCAAGAGTAAGCCAATAATAATTCAATTTCGTGTTCAAGTGAATTCAGATATTTGTAACAGAGATTGAAAACAATTTGCAACTGTTTTTAAAACGTGGTGAAGGGAGAATGCCCCCGTAAATTGAATTATACTGAGACCACGGTGGCTGTATTGGCATATGTGAATAAAGTTATGGCCGTCATAGTTGTGACGTGTATATTCATGACGTAGGCACGGATGACGCAGACTTCATGCAAGTAGGCTGGATGAGCTGAGATTCATGGTGACGTCACGATTTTGTTCGAGAAGGATCTGAGATTTACGACCCAGTCTCAGGGAAGCAAGTAAACGTGCTGAGGAAGAAGTTACGCTATTGGAGGAGAGGCTCGAACCAATGAATGATAGCTTGGAGGGAGACGGAGATTACTGAAACTACCGTATTTAATAACATTTGGCATGCAGAATTGTGGAAATCTATGTTCAATTATGGCATTGATTAGGAATTATGAAGAAATTAATTATGAGTTTTTTGAAATTTGAAAATCCGTCAAGTATAGCCAAAGTTAGAACTTCTACCAATGACGGAGGAACAAGCTATGGTAGGGATGGATACGCCCCTTAAGAAGTTGATAAAAGGAGGCTCTCATTTCTCATTTCTCATTCTCATATTGTCAGACTTCGAGTTCTTAATTCTGATAGAACAAGTATATATTATTCAGTGAAGCAAGTCGTCATTAGCAAGCGTGGCAGAGCCCACCGCATCGAACAAGCACTGAGCGTGCAGCAGTGCAATTTTACGGTTACTAAAACTAGGCGAAGTTGGAGCGCACACATAAACGAGTCTACAAGATTATCTATCAATAGTTAGCTACTGCATTTATGCTAATTCAATTGTGCATTACAATATTGAGGCGTGTGCGAAAGTTGAACATTTTCACTATTATACTTTGGAAGATATTCGCATTTTAAGACTGTAGACAAAAGTGATTTTCTCGACACCTGAGAAGCACTTTTATAATACCACATTCTACGCTACGGCTGACACATGTATTGCAACCGTGATACTGAAGAGTACATTTGGTGATACAACGCTACATTCTACAATGGAACTATATAATCTGGCAGTACTTTCGACTATTATTATAACGGAAGTGGAGATGGAAGACTAAAACTTTAATGCAATTGGGACATACATCAATGGAGTGAAATAGCAACATGGAGCTTCGTTAATCGTCATTCTACAAAAGCGAGCATGTAGTGAACATCCAACTACACTCATGCATCGTAATCCATCGCTGAATTACATCAAATGGCAGTGGAAATATCTTCATACTCCACAATTATGAACATTTCTGCGGAAATAATTGCAATGAACTTCATGGCGAATTTCTACCAGAACTTCAGGGAACTTTCAAGAGAGGCCAGGGTGGACCCGGCTCACACAGAAGAGTTTTGCCAGAAGGATGTCTATCGTCTACACGGAGCAGTGTGATTTCCGGAGGAGGAAGCTGTTCTATTCTCCGAGGGCGCAGGTTCCAGGTTCGAGGTCGGAGCACATCTTTACGGTGGTGAAATGGAACCAACAGCAGTCTTCTTTGGAAATTTTCCTCTAGAACTTCAATCAACAGATAAGGTAGTCGTGAACGTTTCTTGATTTATTTGAGCCATTTAGCGATATCTGAGCAACCATTTTTCCCATATTTTCTGTCCCATACATTTTGCCCCATATTCTTGCTTGATATTTCTGTACTCTGTACACTTTGCTGATTTATGCCTTTTTCTACGATTTATTCAGACATTATTATGTCATTGGCATATTTAAATAATTTTGGATCAGTTGAGACTGATATTATATATTCTTTCAGTAATTTGCATATTTTTGTAGTCACGATTTGACTGTAAAGTTAACGATTTTCTATGGCAAATTTGAATTCAGACAGCGAGTCATTTTATCAAAGTAATTCTTTTCAGTAAATTACTTTGACCAATTTTCTGTCGTCCGCAAGAAAGAAGAATGATTAAAAGATTTTAGAGCGTTAAAATCTTCACGAATATATCGACGCTCTTGGAAATACTAGTCGTTTTATGAACATGATTGCAACATAGACATTTATCGTCAATTCTGAAATACCATTGCATTATAGACAATTTTATGAAATATGAACTTTGAGTACGATTTATTGAGTACACTATAGTAATGAACATTTGATAGGAGTTTTTCTCAATTCTAGATTGGAAGAATAATGTTTGCAGTCCACAGTCTAATTGTATTCTATTCGACTATTTATGCAGTTTAGATGAATTTTGATTGAAGATAGTATTTTTATACTGCGATACTTTGATGATATTAATCTCAATTTTGATAGACCAGGGAGGCGAGTCTTGTCGTATTTGATATTAAATTTATTTGTGACTGGAAAATTTTTACTTCATATCGCTTCATGAATGAAACCCACGAAGGTTAAATATAATAACAGTTTTCGATACAATTGATGAATATAAGAATTTTTAAAGAGGAACTATGGATGTATAATCGTTAGTTCAGTGGACGTGTAAAAGTCGCTGATGAATAATGCCCTTTAATAAGTGAAGGAGGTTCCCACAGTAATATTGATGATGATGATGAATTTCTAAGTGGAGGTTTTTGTGTGTATTGTGGAAGATTTTGATGCCATATATAATGAGATATATGATGAGTTATGGGCAATTTTGTGCAAATTTGTGCGTTTTGAGCGAGGTATTTTTCCGCTGAGTGTATTGTTCAGATCCATTGAAAATTATTCATGTGAAGTTACTGTTAAAATTAACAAGAGTGTTTAAATAATTTGAGATAAAGATTTTGAATGGAGGTTACCGTCACAAATAATAATTATTAAATCTTATTAAACCTGAATCTAAAATTTAAATATAAGTAACCTTCATTGGTCGATTATATCACCACGATTTAAGTAAATATCAACCGGATAAACGTGTGGTTAATGTATTTCTAATATAAATAATATAAATAATGTAAATAACTATGTAAATATCTTTAATAATAATTTGAAACGAACGGGATTAATAGAGGCGTGTATAAATTTTTCAGTTGTCGTTTGACAATGTTATAAACAATTTAAAATGTTATAAATAATTAATGAACATTTTGTTATAAACATTAAGCGTTTTCGTTATTATACTCTAAACAACGCTAGTTCAACAATTGGAATATACAATTAAACAAGATTTGGGATTATTAGAGTAATCCATTGATATTTGAACAGAGCATTTAAAAGATTTCCGTGATAATATTTGAGTTGAGATGTGAACATTTAAAGTGTTTTGAAAAGGAGCTAGGCTCTGAGGTAACTAGCATATGCTAACATTGGTTGGACAGGTGCGTCCATTTGACGAAGGAAGCATGCGACACGGTGCAGGGTGTATTGCAGGTGGCCAGATAACTGAATGGAGGAGGTCAAGGTCATCTACATAGCAGCCTTGCGGTTATAAATAAAATGTGTGTCGATGAACTAAATGTGAAGTTAATGAACAAGGAAACAAATGCTATATGTCTCGTCCCAGCTCCCTTATCCATTCCAATGTGCATTGTTGTTATTATTACGTTCTTTTGAGCTAGAGAAAGCTGAATTTTTGTATGTGAAGTCTACAATCCTACAGGAGGACATGGTTGCATTGACAATGGCTTCAGACAGCCATAACTATTTTGTTGTTAAATTTTGTTAAAATATTTTTTTTCTTTATGTGACATAAATTATTGTGCAGTTTAAATTTTCTGGTCTCCGACTTGGTTCATTTTAAATATCGTGGTGGAGGTTATTGTGAGGGCATACTATTAAGTGATCCAGTTGAAAACCCAGACCCGAGATTAAATTGAATAGGTAAGTAAAAGGTAAGTATGAACCCCCGTATATTTTGGTGTGTTCCACAATAATTTCATGTTAACTACTGTGCTCTAATCTCGGTAGTATCTGTCAGTGCCATTTTCATTGATGTAGCTGTGCCGGTGCGATTGATTATTGGCAATCCGATTGAGGGGGCGGATATCTGACAGCCTACTATCCGGATTATCGGGTACAGTACCATCCCGGCATTTGCCCGAAGACGAAGTGGGAAACCACGGAAAACCACTTCGAGGATGGCTGAGGTGGGAATCGAACCCCCTCTACTCATTTGGACCACCCGAGTTGACCCCGTTCCAGTCCTCATACCACCTTTCAAATTTCATGGCAGAGCCGGGAATCGAACCCAGGACCTCCGGGGCGGCAGCTAACCATGCTGACCGCTACGCTACGGAGGCGACTATTTATTTAATTATCTATTTAGTTACAAGTAGGAGGGCTCATTGACCATTATGTCCAATTTGATCAAATTGACAAGAGCAACATCAGCGTCAACTTCTGCTTGCCTCTCCCCAAGGTGGACAGGGCTCGATTCCCGGTCAATTCACGTGAGATTTACGAAGGAAATAATCACGTTCTGAGTTTTGGTTTCTAACTAAATTGGAGGTTCCGTGTCTAATGATCGCGAGATTGTGTGTTTGAGTCTTCAGTCTTTTGACAGGTTTGATGCAGCTGTCCATTCCTCCCTGTCCTGAGTTAATCTTTTCATCTCTACATAGCTACCACACCCTACATCCGAGGCAATCTGTTTGACATATTCTAACCTTGGTCTACACGTACAGTTCTCGACCCTTCCGTCTAACAATGTTTATTATTTCAATCACCCATACAGATAATTTCAATAAAGCAAGGCATAAAACATGCAGTAAAAAGGAGGGAGGATATAATGCATGTGAGATTTTCGATGTGAAATGCCATGTCCTGTGGTTCGGATTCCACGTAAAAAGGAGGTTCCGTGGCTCATAATCTACACGTTAAACTACAAGCTTCCTTCCTTCCTTAATAAGATAATTCGAAAGAAATAAAAATTTCTCCCCTCGAGCAGTCTTGAACCCGAGACACAAAGTTACCAAGCTCGCACGTTACCACTTTTTTTTTTTTTTTTTTTTTTTACAGAATTACAGAATTTTCAGAGATGATAAATACCATACTATTACATCACAAGAAATCCAGATAGTGTCCATATTTATCGTACAATTGTCCACTTCCACTAAGCTTCCAACGCTCTTTCTGCAGGTGATACCGGAGATCCAGGAACGAGAAATGTTGATCATTGTCCATCACGAAGTGTACATATTGGCCCATTATCCACACAATGGCAGTCTGTTTAATTTGGGGGAAAGCGGTCATCGACAAACGAATCAACTTCCTGTCATCAAGGTCATCCGTGGGCACATTTAATAGTTGACATACTTTTCCCTTACACCACAGCCACGTGGAGGCAACTCGCGTGCATGATGTGAAGCGGTGTATCGCCGTATCAGTTTGACCACATATAGTACACCATGGGTAAGCTTCAAGACGGATGGTATATAGCCGTAGAGCGGTTGGGATGAGATCGTTGAGGAAGATAAAAACCTGGGAGTGTACAGCAGAAGAAATGGTCATAGCCCCAAAATTTTTCCAAACAGTGGGCCAATGGACGTAGAGGGTGGTGGCCTCGATTCGCGGTTTGGAGTGTACCACTTGCCGCACAATGTTATAAATACGTTTCGTCTTTGGAACAGTCCCTGAAGGCATTTGGCGAACAGTTTCCAGAAGGTGCTGTTGATGGTCCCTAAATATCTTCGGCAAAGCTCTATCACAACCACGGGCTGTGTTTCGAATATCTTTGTATAGCGCTTTCGTAAAAGTGTCATGTTGGGAAAGAATGGTGATATCGTTCTTGCAGAGGAGTGCACGGCATTTCATGCCATGAGCTGTTAGCCCTAGCCCGCCTTGCCGGGATGGGAGATACAACTGTTCCCGTTGTACTCGGAACAAAAATCCTTGCCATATAAACCAACCTGTATATTTTGCCAATTGGCTCTCAAACATTTTGGGAAGTGGGAAAAGTTGTGCGACATACCATATTTTAGAGAGCGCAAACACGTTGAGGATCATGACCCGTTGCACTATATTGAGGTTTCTTTGACCAAATTGGATCAGCACTCCCCTAACTTTGGCAATGACCTTAGTCCAGTTTGCTTGCACTGTGTCCAGAAGCGATTGCTTCCAGGTAATGCCAAGAATTTTCACCTCATTTACTATCCGGAACCAGGGCTGTTGGGTAATCACTGAGTTAGTATTGAGCGGAAGCAAAGCAGTTTTCTGGGGGTTCGATTGTGCTCCAGAGGCGATATGGTAGAGCTGAAGGACGCTATCGATGTGGGAGATGTCTTCATTACTGCGGATCAATATTGAAACGTCATCAGCATAGGCACACATTCCAAAAACATGTGTGGACAGTTTGTAACCCTGAAGCTTCACCTGGGTAGTCCGAATGAACGGTTCAAGGCCAATGACAAAAAGTAGCATGGAAAGGGGACATCCTTGCCTAACTGATCGTTGTATTGGAATCAGAGGGGAAAGAAAACCGTTGACGAGCACTCGAGACGTAGCATTACAATTTATCATACGAATGTAGTCAATAAGGATTTCAGGAAATTCAAAGTGTTGCAAGACCATGTACAAGTATTCATGACTGATGCGGTCGAAAGCTTTATCAAGATCTAAGGTGAGAAAACTCATTGGCTCAGTGGGGAGCATTTCGGCTTTTAGGTGTAGGTCCCGTAGTATCGCTAAGTTTGTTAACAGAGTTCCTCCAGGAATACTGCAACATTGTTCATTACCAATGATATCATGTAGAACAGTCTTCAATCGGCATGCAAGTACTTTGGTAAGGACTTTATAATCACTGCAGAGCAGAGTAACTGGTCGGAAGTCACCAACTGCCATGGGAGAGGATGTTCTTGGTATGAGGACTATGGTACCTTCGTGATGTGATTGACAAAGAGCACGACGTTGGAGAATGGTACGCAGGACATGACAAAATTCTTTGCCAATGAGAGGCCAGAAGTGTTTATACATTTCATATGGCAGTCCATCAATGCCAGGTGAGCGGTTGTTTGGGAGTTGCTTAACCACAGAGTGAATCTCTTCATCCGTAATATCCGCGCTGAGCAGAGTTTTGTTGACCGGAGATAGTTGGGTACTGCAAGATGAAAGCAATAAGGTCACCTGCTGTGGATCAATTTCAGCCTTAGCGTAGAACCGTTGATAAAATAATGATATTTCACTACGTATAGCGTCAGGGGAGGTGACGACACTTCCAGTACTGGTGCGGAGGCGGTGGATATATTTACGTTGCCGCTCCCGTTGTCCTTTGGCGATATGGTATACACTTGCACTTTCGTCCGGGAGCACTGTACGATCTTTTAAAGCCACGTTTATATGAACGAGCGTTCGTTGCTGTAGGGACAGGAGCTTGGTTTTAACTTCCCGAATCTGGTCATATATACGCTCCCCAGCATCAGATCTTTGCTGGAGCTGGCGAAGAACTCGATAGTAAAATTCAGCTGTATCCCGTCTTTCCCGACCTCGTTGGTAGGATATGTTCTTAAAGACGCGGCGGATCCCTGGTTTAACTAAAATATCCCACCAGTCTGCGCAGTCGCGAAATTTGCATTTTTGTTGGACTCATCGAGTCCAGTGTTGTCTGAAAATATCTTGGCATTCCTCCTCCAGTAACAGCGAGCAATTCAGCTTCCAATAACCTCTTCCTATGTGAAATATGGGATGGGGGTAAGAGATTGTACATACGACAGCATGATGGTTAGTGAAACTGGCAGGTATCACTTCATATCGTCTAGGCTGGATAAGTTCCTGTGAAAAGTAGATGCGGTCAATTCGTGATGAGGAGTTGTGACTTATACAGGTGTAATGGGGCAGGGGCACCCTTAAACTATCCACAGCATCAATGAGGTGTAGGGAGGTAAGAAGGGTCCTGAGAGCCGGGTTGACACCTTGGTATGAACTAGTGGAATCCTCTGGGCGTTGAATACAATTGAAATCCCCTGCAAGAATAAGTTTTTCCTTAACGTCGTGCAGATGAGGCAGTATACTCTGTTGAAAGAACATTTTCCGTTCCACACGTTTATTGGACCCGGATGGGGCATATACATTTATCAGGGTGGTATTGTTTATGTGTCCAGATATTATGCGTCCTGAAGGATGACATAGCACACCTTCGAGTGGGATATCATGTCGTATGAGGAATCCGGTCCCTCTATTCGTATTACCGGTATTGATGTATTGTTTGTAGAAGGCAGATATTGGCAAACAGGGTATAGCAACTTCTTGAATGAAGGCAATGTCAATGTCTGCATCTCGAAGGAATCTCTCCAACAGTTGAAATTTCAGAGGGCATTCTATTATGATATTCACAGTGGCCACAGTGAGAAATTGCGCCATTAAGAAAAGTATAAAAGCTGTGCTAGACATACTGGAAGGTGGACTCGAGAAAAAAGAAAAAAGACACAGGTGAGAAATATACTGGTGCACTATGTCAAATTAGGTTGAGATAGTTCCTCATGACTGCCATTCATAGGCCGGCTGTCAGCGTTTGAGAGCGTTCGTGGGTCCCCAGATGACGTACAATGAAGATTTTGTTTCTTTTTCACAGCTGCGGAAACGTTTGTAGAGCCAGTTTGATTCTTCGGGGCTGGTACGGCAATCGAGGCATTTGTTTTAATCTTCTTAGATACATTCTCGGATCCCCGATCAACCTGCTTAAGTGAGTCGGTAGATACCAGAGAAGGTGGGGGCTGTGAAGACAAAATTCCTGTGGCAGCCTGTAGTGACGGCATAGTTGGTTCTAAGGCTGCGATACAGGTTGCCGATAGCACAGGGGCACTCTGTGGCTCGCTGCTCTGGTCAGCGCAAGGTACCAGTTCTGCGTCATGTGAATCCGAGGCCACTTCTGGTGTTGTCCCAGCTGACTGATCAATAAGCATGTTTTCATGTGACGTTTGCTGTGTCTCAACTTCCGAGTATTGGACACGTCGTTGTTGTGCAGGAGTTATACCGAGGGGAATCATTTTCTTTGGGCAGTTGATACGTAGATTTGTGTTAGCATTGCAAATTAAACAGGTCTGTTTCTGTCCATTATACGTTATATAGCCAGAATGGCCACCAAAAGTCTCATTGAAGGGGATATCTTGTTTGATTTCCATAGTGACTGCACGTATCCCATTATACACCGGGAACTGATAAGCAGAAGACAATTGTTCTTTCCTGACGTCACTCACGGTGCCATATTTCGACAGGACGGATTTGAAAATTTCAGGGGGGACTTCGAGTGGGACATTAAATATACGCACTGTGGTAAAATTGGAATCCGCTGTGGAGAGCTTAACATTTGTCATTTCGCCTGAGTCATATTGAAATTTAATTGGATCTGCAAAAGTATTTAACAATTTCTGATAAGTAGATATGCTGATTACCTTGATGTACATGGTTTTTTCATGCGCATTTAACTGGATGGCTTCTACTTGGTCGACAGTCAACCGGAGAGTATCGCTAATCCAGCGGTGAATTTCTCCTGGTGCGGGGCGAGAACTCTGCCTGTCCCATTGGCAGCGTACGGTGTTTTTCCTCTGGTATCCGGACATGATTTTCAGCGGGGTTTTCTGGGTTTCTGGTTTTGTTGTCCTATCTGGAACACTACTTGAAAAAGTATTGTCCGAATGACACAAGGAAGGTCAGTACACACGTGGAACTATCGGAAGCACCGGTATTAGGAAACGTAACCTCTTCCAATGCGGTCACACAGCGCGCACACACGTACCTCACTCGGCCACGACTAGTGACCAACTGCCTAACTCGTGCACATTTCCACTCGTAAACGATGTATATTATCATAGGTCTTAATACATGTGGTTAAATGTCGAATGATTTCACTTGGACCTTAAATGTTGATTGGAACGCATACATTTGCTGCGTGGGTTGTTTTAAACTTGATCTGAAACACGTTCCATGCCTGTTTCACGCTAATAATGCAATTCAACATCGAATATTATCAACATCTCACTCGATAACCTTCCTCCATGGTTGATCGGATGTGACCCCTGCTACTAACTACCGTCTCAATTCGGAACCAGGAGAATGGCATGACATAACAGCCAATAAGAGGCTCGGAATTACATACTGTGGCTAGGCTCGGGCTGAAAAAAAAAATATGCGCCCCGGATTGGGTACTTTCCTCTACCACTGGGCTGGATTGCCGTTTTGTTTCCGGTTCGAAGTGATGAATCCATGTTTCATCACCTGTGACAATGGTTGACAAGAAATTGTCACCTTCAGCCTGATAAGGAGCAAGCAATTCCGCACAGATGTTTCTTCTTTGCTCTTTATGGTCTTCCGTTAGGTGTCGAGGAACCCAGCGGGAGCAAATGTTTGAATACTCCAACTGGTGGATAAGTGTGTCAACACTATCAATAGACACGTCAAGTTCAGCAGCGAGGTGTTTGACTGTGATCTGTCGATCAGCTCGAATAAGGGTGTCCGCACGTTCCAACTTTGCAGGCGTCACAGCAGTCTCGGCAGGCCGGCAAGCATAATCGCCGATCCCACTTCATATAACAGGCCCTAAAATGCCGGTTTATGATGGGTGCGGATTGGTGCACGATTGGTGGAAGGTTGAGTTACAGATGATTCGCACTCTCGTCCACAGAGCGCACCACATCTACAGAGACTATTCATCGCAGGGACACGGTAATGTGAACTTTTGCCGCTCTGTTTCTTAACTTTTTATCGAAAGCGCGTCTCTAGAATAAATTTAATTAACTGGTGTGATTGTGAGTGTGTCAAATCTCTTTTGACCTCTCCCTACTAACTTCCACCTATACTAACTGCCTATTCAGTTCCTATATAGCCTACTACACCACATTCCGAGTCACGCCTCTGAGCGTAATGAGTGGCGCGCTCCCTAACACAGATTTCTCTAAGACCATTTATTCCCTTCGGTACCCCTGTGGTATTAAGGTATCTATAGAGCTGTACAAGGGTAAGACCGGACCAGCCCAATGTTACTAGTGCTAGCGGTATGGGCATACTGCAAATTATTGCAAGATGCCCCTGCGCTGTGTGAAATGTGGCGATGCCTATAAGGCGGAAGATTGCCCGTTAAATCCCTAAGCTAAGGCAAAATGTGTAACTACGGTAGGGAACACCCGACCTCCTTCAGAGGTTGGGTTCACAGTTCCAACTCTACACACCTCTTAGGAATATAGACACTCTGCGTCTGCGGGTGGCAGATGACCTAGCTGTTCTGCCACTTGAAATGACTATCAATCAGGCACTCTCCAGGTGTCAAACCCAGCACTCAACCAAGTGAGCTTCGACGGATAATTCTGCACACTACTTAGGTCACGACAAAGACAACTCAGTATAATAGACCATGAGCAGTGGAAGGTACAGGCTTTGTAACACATTGGTGATAGAAATGTTGTATCATGGAACCTTCCTTCTTGAAAACAGCATTGGCCTCATGAGAGGGGGATAATAAGCTCCAAAGAAAACCAAGTTTTGGTCCTCCTTAAGAACTGTTCCGTATTTCTAAAGAAAAACTACGTATTCATATCTAATGGCTCATTCGACAACACCAAAGATATAAAAATCGATAACGAAACAATTCATTCATACGACATAAAAACATGTATCCCTGCATCCCAATCAATAAAATGATGGAAATAATTAATTCCAACCTGTTACAGAAAGGAAAATTGAGTAGGATTTAATACATCAATATTTTAAAGTTCACATTAAACAATAACTATTTTCAAATTAATGTAGCAATTTACAAACAAAAAGATAGTCTCAGAATGGGTTCTCCTTCATAATATAATAATATAATTATGGAATTAGACGAGTTGCGAGGTGCAAATCAGCTGTTATGACTTTCACGCCAAGAGCTTTTTCCAAAGTTCTCGGCATACGGGAGGGGCGCGCTACGATTATCTATGGACAGGAGTGCGAATCAACTGTAGTTCAATCTTCCGCTTCTACCAATCATAAGCCACTATTTTAAGGCCTATGCTTTATGAAGTGGGATCGGCGAACGTGCAGCCGACACGCGGGAGATCAGACGGGTTTGCTCGACCTTGTTGTGATGATAAAACACGCCTCGCCCAACGACTCACCATGCTTTTGTCCACTGGCAGGTCTCCGTAGACATTCTTCAAACGCCTGTGAATATCTGTGGTACCCTGGGTTTACACCAAAAGAAACTCAATAACTGCTCTCTGTTGGTACGCACCTCTGTTACAGACGCCAATTTTATGGCTAGTTATAGTGCTGCCACCTATCGGAAAGTAACGAAACTCTACGAGACGAAGCGGGAATATTCAAAGATGTCCCAAAAAATTAAATTTTTAAAAACAGAAATTGGCAAAGAAAAACAATGTGTTGCATTATATATTGAACGTATTACTGACTCGTGATTTCTCTCATTTGCTTAGAGTAAATACACTCGAAACAGTGAAAAGAATATGTGTTGTTGATTTTGAAATGAACGTCCACTTCTTTATATCTGTTACTGTGTCCACTGTCCTGGTTGACTCATTTGTAACCAAAACCTAGCTTCCCCATCACACAGCGTTGCTACAATTAAATCCAATCAAATATCTAAAACAATAAACTATGCGAGAATTTAAGTATTTTGCCATGATCTACAAGTCCCACATACTTCTGCTAGGGTTATTGTAGGCATAGTCTACTGTTTAGAGCTCGAGATTTGAACAGCAACGTTCATCGTTTAAATTCTTGGTAGCAATGCCAGCTGAGGAAAGAATTCATGATGAAAATTAATAAATGAAAATAAAAATATTTGAATGCAGCCGAAATAAATCAGAATCCTCTATGCACATCAAATTGGCAGGTGAAAAACTAAAGGAAGTAGGAGACTTCTGTTACTTACGAAGCAGAATAATCAGTGATGGACGAAGCAAAGAGGATGTAAAAAGTAGGTTACCTCAGGCAAGGAAAGCATTTCTACAGAAAAGCAATCTGTTAACATCGAATTTAGATTTAGGTATTAGAAAGTAATTTCTGAAGGTCTTTGTCTGGAGCGTGGCATTATATGGAAGTGAAACTTGGACTATTGGTGCAGCATAAAAGAGGAGAATTGAAGCGAAATGTGGTGTTACAGGAGAATGATGAAAATCAGATGGGTAGATAGGGTAACAAATGAAGAGGTATTAAGACTAGTGGGAGAGGAGAGATGTTTCTAGCGACTGCTAATGAAGAGAAGAGATAGGTTGGTAGGACACTAAGACACCCAGGAGTAGCAAGCTTAGTTATGGAAGGAAGGGTCGAGGACAAGAACTGTAGGGGTAGACCAAGGTTAGAATATGTTAAACAAATCGCCTTGGATGTAGGGTGTGGTAGCTATGTAGAGATGAAACAATTAGCTCAGGACAGGGAGGCATGAAGAGCTGCATCAAACCAGTCTAAAGACTGAAGACTCAAACAACAATGCGAGTTTAGTTCCTCGAAACGCACATGATATTCTGAGGGTATGCACAATCCTTCGCACTGGCCATTGCTTCCTTTCTTTTTTTTTTTCTTTAGGGGCTTAGCCATTCTTTCCTCTTCTATAGGTTCACATACATGCACCATTTGTCGAAAAATGTTCCCAGCAGGCTTCGGTGGCGTAGTCGCTAGCATGCCGAACTGCTACGCCCAAGATCGCGGGATCAAACCCGGCCGAAGTCTTCGGATTTTTAAGAGCGTTAAAATCCTTCAGTATACCTTCCTTCGGAGGAGAAGTAAATCCGGCGGGCCCATGTCATAGATTTATGGCATGTAAAAGAACCTACCATTACAATTGGTAGTGTGACGCTAAATTTGTAGGTTATTTGGTAAGAAACACTCTATCATGTTCCAACGTTCGCAACTAGGTGTCAATGTCATCTGTGGTAGCCAAAGTTGGTACAACTTGAAATTGAATTGCATGGGGAGTTTACGGGCGTTCAATTCAAACACCCTGCTATGGCCATTGGTTGCAATTCAAATACAATAACAATGCTCCCAAGGAATGGTTTGTGCCTACACAAGCCAATCAATAACGGTCCAGCAAATGCGAAGATACCGTTATTTGTTGATATTTGTTCGTGTGGTGCCCATATACCCAATTTTTGCAGCTTACCCAATGGATGAAAATGGAGCGCAATGGTTGTCATCGCATTCCATAAAGGGTGTCAATTCCCTCGTCGTTTGGGGATTTACGCGATTTTCATCAAACAGAAGAAGGTCATCCATAACGCGGTTCATCACAAAAGTCGAATTTCCTTCTCGGAAACGTAGAAACCATTTCATGTCGTCCTCTCAGCCAGGAAATGCTTCCATCCCCCCTACACAACACCCATTCTTCTCACGGCTTCTGCTGACATACAGGGTCATTATCTATGTGCGCCCCGATAAACACGTCAAGCTAGGCCGGCTGTGACTGGCGCAGATTGCGGCCGCGCTTACCCGGTTCATCCGGTGGTAGGCGCGCTCCGCTGACTCATATAGTTAGTTCACACGTGTTTTGCCATTCATATGGACGTGTCTCGGCAAAGCTTATATGTTAGTGTTGCATGTTTAGTGAGTATTGTGATTACTGTGATTGTTGGTCATGTCTAGACACGAATTCACATTGCGCGAACCTGTCTATATCCATGATTCCTATATGAAAAACAGAAAATCTTGTTCTGAAACAAGACGAACATTTCGAATCGAGTTTCCAGGAAGACCTGTGCCTTATGCTAGTACAATTAGCAGGCTCGCTAAACGATTCAAGGAAACAGGCTCCGTAAATAATAAAAGAGTTGACAGACATTCTTTCATCAGAAGATGTCAGGTATTTGTTACAAGTGAGGGAGGACATTTTCAGCATCGCCTATGAGCACTGTAAGTACACATTATTGAACATGCTTGATAAAAATGTGAAAGTGTGCGTTAACCACCGACTGAACCGGGTACGTGCGCCCGCGATCTGCGCCAATCACAGCCGGCTTAGCTTGCCGTGTTTATCGGGGCGCACATAGGTTAGCTCAGGCAAGGAAAGCATTTCTACAGAAAAGGTATCTGTTGACATCGAATATTGATTTAGGTGTTAGGAAGTCATTTTTGAAGGCCGTTCTCTGGAGCGTGGCACTCTATAGAAGTGAAACATGGACTATTGGTGCAGCAGAAAAGAGGAGAATTGAAGCGTTTGAAATGTGGTGTTAGAAGAGAATGATGAAGATCAGATGGGTTGATAGGGTTATAAACGGAGAGGTATTGAGACTAATGGGAGAGGAGGGATGTTTCTGGTGACTGCTAATGAAGAGAAGAGTTAGGTTGGTAGGACACATACTAAGACACCCGGGAATAGCAAGCTTAGTTATGGAAGGAAGGTTCAAGGACAAGAACTGCAGGGGTTGACCAAGGTTAGAATATGTTCAACAGATTGCCTCGGACGTAGGGTGTGGTAGCTATGTAGAGATGAAACGATTAGCTGATGACAGGGAGGCATGGGTAGCTGCATCAAACCAGTCAAAAGACTGAAGACTCAAACGAGAACAGATCCTCGATTAAACTTGAAGAGTAAAATGTGTCGGAAGTGTTCTACTTGACACTCCATACAGATAAGTCATGAAAATGTCCGGCTCCGTGGCTAAATGGATTGCGCGCTAGGCTTTGGCCCGACGTGTCCCTGGTTCGATTCCTGGCCGGGCCATCGGGGATTTTAATCTCCTGGCGTTAATTCCCGTGGTTTGGGGACTGCGTATACTGTACGTGCTGTCTTCATCATCACTTCATCCTCATTACGGCACGGGCGTTAACTAGAAAATCCTGCACTCGGCCTCTCAGGAGACCACACGATCATTCATTCAGTCTTGCAAATTACCAAAACGAGCTGTTAACAATATACAAGTTTCTGTTCGCAACATTGAAACTCCAAACATAAGTAAGGAAACAATCCAATTACAAAAGCGAAGTTATCACAATGCAGTGTTGCCAATCTAACGCATTACGGCACTGACTTGTGCACTAACCCAATAAAAATAATCAAAACTTTTTGATACGTCTGAAAGTAGGTGGAGGGGATCCTACCTTCACCGAATGAAGCATCAGCAAATAGGGTATTGGGTGGACGGGATAAGAAATATACTGAAGAGTCTAGGAGAGGTGTACTTATAGGGTAAGGGCTTACATAGTGTGTGCAAAAAAGTGTGCAGAAGGGAAACATAGAGTTGCAGGTACTTAGAGAAGAATGTGCTAACTACAGGTCACTCCAAGGCGAGCACTTAGTGCTTGTGCACCCCGGTGCTGTACCGAGCGGCACCGGTGCTTTTCCCATTCCACCCGTCCTTCCTCCCCGTGTAGTGGCGGTAGCACATTCAAACTTTGATGATGAGCAATGGTTCGCTGACCTCGCTTTCATTAAAGACATTAAATGATTTAAATATCTCGTTGCAAGGGAAAAATAAATTAATCAGTGCTATGTGTGACCTTATTGAAAGTTACAAATTGCAGCTTTTGCTTTTTAAAAGTCAGTTTCAAGAAGGAAATTGTGACAATTTTCCCACTCTAAAGTCCTTGAATTTAAGTACTTATGAACACATCAGTGAGTACACACAAACGTTACAGCCATTGCATAAAGAATTGCAAGATAGGGTTGAAGAAATAAAACTTGCAAAACCGGTACTCAAAGTTTTTATGACTCCTTTTTCAGTGCCCAGAGGATACCCCATCACGTCTCCAAGTTGAGCTGATAAAACAATTGTGCGATTCAATTTTGACAGACCGTTATTAGCATTAAAATGGTGTTAGATTTAATTTTATAAAGACGTCGAGGAACAAGAATTCCCGAGGATTCTTGCTCTTGCCCTGAAATTTGTTGCTATGATCGGAACAACGTTCGTTTGTGAACCAATGTTTACAATTATGAATATTAACAAAACAAAAACCGGGTCAAGTTTGTCTGATGCTTCCTTGGAAGCTATACTTCGGATTGCAACTGCCAAAACGATTGTTCCAAATATCGGAAAATTAGTGGCTTCAAAGCGATGCCAAAGATAAAGAATGAATGTTGTAAATTAGTGCAAAATCAGGCGCGCAATAACATTATTATTTCTGTCTGTATACAAAATTGTCATTATTATTATTATTCGTTTTCATACCGGTACGCCACCTGACGCGCGCTGATTTTCCCAGCCCCATATACCAAACAACAACAACAACAACAATACGACACTCGTCTCGCTAAGCGCTGCCACTACACGTTCCTCTCCTACAGCAGAGCATCGAGTTCTGTGAAATAAGGCAATTTATAAGCATAAAGCCCGTACTTCTAAGTTTTTTTTTCGTGTAGCCTCCTGAGGGGCCGAGTGCAGGTCTTTCAAGTCAACGCCCGTAGGCGACCTGCGCGTCAGAATGAGAGATGGAATGGATGAAGATGAATGAAATTGGGCAAGGATGTGGAAGGAAGCGGCCGTGGCCTGTCAGTAGGTACCGTCCCAGCATTTGCCTGGTGTTGAAAATGGGAAACCACGGAAAACCCTTTCAAGGACAGCCGACGGTGGACCTCGAACCCACGCGTCTACCGAGTCAGCAGAGAGTTTGGCCCCATGACCTAATGCTGCGCGTTAGCCAGCGTAGACACTACTGTCGGTATTTGGTGGTTAAGGTGGTGTTTAAGAACAAAGCATTGAGAGAAGTAGGAAAAGAGGATCTTTGACTTTTTGAGAAAACGTTATGGGCGCCGCACACCTGATCAGGGAATGCAATGAAACCAAAATAAAGAGTAAAGATTTAGATAAGGGAGATATAAATAGAATAGAAAAGTGAAAATTGATATCGCACTTTAATAAAATTAGTAAATAGGAAAATGGGGGAAGCCAGGTAAATCAGCGAAACGTTTTAATGTTGGTTGGTTGGTTCTTAAGTTTAGGGGCTGCGACAACGCGGTCATGTAGCCTCATGTACTTTGGGTGTGTGTAGAATCTGTCTGATAACCGGTGTTAATTCTGTGACTGTATTAGTGTGTGTTATCTGTTTTTTTAATTCAAGTAACGACTGCAGACGTTTGAATTTTTCTAATAGTTCCTTCTTTTGCTGCCCAACGCCACCGTCAACGACTACTAGTTCAGAACTTAGCTACCAGATGCCACCACAGTCGGCTATTGGCAACGAACGTAGCAACCTAAGAGCGTTGTTTACATTCTTAACCTATATAATGTAGCCTCACACAGGTGTAATTAGTGGAAGGTTCTTTAACATGCCATAAATCTATGACATGGGACCGCTGGCTTTACTTCCTCTCCGAAGGAAGGCATACTGAGGGATTTTAATCGCCCTTTAAAATCAGACGACTTCGGCCAGATTTGAACCCGCGATCTTGGGCATAGAAGCTCAGCATGCTACCGACTACGCCCCCGAAGCCGCTCGTTGTAATGTTATCAGGGGAATGTTGGAGAGGAAAGTGACAGATGAGAAACACAAGAAAGAAGCAAATATAAGGGTAGCCTACAGAAGACGGTATCCTCAACTATAACATGTGGCGCAGCGGTCAAGCTGTTGGCTTCTCACCATGGCGGACCGGGTTCTATTCCCGGTCAATGCATGTGTGTGATTTACAAAGTGAAATGCCATGTCCTATGGTTTGAATTCCACGTTAAAAGAAGGTCCCGTGACTCATAATCGCGTAAATGCAAACTTCCTTCCAAAACTATAAAACTTAGTTCGGACAGCCTCTCCGCATCAATTAGAACAAGATTAAGATAGTACATAATTAATAGGCATTGTTAATTGTTTATGACATTTAGGCCTAATACCACATACATTATTTAAATGTTCTGTGACTTATTTATTAAATTTATGTTGCGATTTATTAATCTAACTTAGAAGGATTTTTCATTAGGCTGTTAGGGAATCACTGTAGCTATGTATCGGGTGATGGTTGCTGCGTGGCTCAGCGGTAACATTCTCACCTGCTGTTCCCAAGGTTGAAGGATCGAATCCTGTCACAGCCAGTGGCAATTGAGGGTGTGCAAATGCGAGGGAGCCGTATCAGTACATTTACCGGCACGTTAATGATCCCCTTCAGGTCAAACATCCAACCTGGTGTCTCTAAAAGCCACAGTAGTTACGAGGACAGATCAAAAAATAAGTTGCACTTCCCAGATATGGCCATTTACTACACCACCTATACAACAGCAACACGTCTATAACGACATACAATGTACCGTCACTTTTCCATATAGTTTCCAAGAGACTCCAAACATTTCTGCGAACGCACAACCAACTTGTCGATGCCGGATGCATAGAAAGTTCCTCCAGCGTTCTGCAACCATAATAGACAGTGGCCTTCACCTACTCATCGGTCTCGAAACGTCGACCACCGAGCTCCGTTTTGAGCTTACCGAACAGATGAAAGTCACATGGTGCTAGGTCGTGGATGTTGCCAGACCTCGCAATTGAAACGCTGCAGCAGTTCGCTCGTTTGGCGGGCCTTGTGAGGTGTTGCGTTATCGTGCAACAAAATCACACTGGCGCTCAATTTCCCCCCGGCGATTCTCTTTAATCGCTTTACACAACCGGCGCAATGCTTGACAATGTTTATCGTCGTTCCTTTCGGCATGAATTCCACGTGCAGCAAACCCTCCATGTCAAAGAACACTGTCGCCATAACCTTACCGGCTGAAGGTTGAACCTTGGCCTTCTTTCGTTGAGGTGATGAGGTGTGCACCCATTCCATTGATGTTCTCTTCGTTTCGGGGGTGAAGTGGTGGACCCGTGACGATTCGCCGCTGAAACCCGTTCCCGTCTGTGGCATAGCGTTGCAAAAATGCCAGGGAGGATTGGAAACGTTGTCCCTTGTGATTATCGGTTGCAGTGTTTGTGGACCTATCATCAGCGTACGATACAGTATGGCGAAAAGGAATGATCCTGAAGTTCCTGAATATCATTCCTTGCAAGACATTAGCTTCACTGCTCAACAACATGCTCAGCAACCGACAAATTGAAGTACACTTAAATGGAAATATAAGCAGGCCCTATAGATTAAATGATGGATTACCACAAGGCTCAGTCCTTGCTCCACTTCTCTTCAATCTTTACACTGCAGATCTTCCACCTACTACTTGCAGAAAGTTCATATATGCTGATGATATAGCCCTGACAGCCCAGTCCACAGATTTTGAGACTGCTGAAACAATTCTCACAAAATATCTCCTAAAATTGGACAGCTACTTTGACACTTGGCGACTGAAGCCCAACATCAGCAAAACAGAGGGCAGTGCCTTTCATCTGGATAATAGGAGGGCCCATTACATTCCCCGTGTACAATTCAGAGGTCAACAGCTGAAGTATTGCACCCAACCAAGATATAAGGGTGTTGTGCTGGATCGCTCCTTGACATACAAAGATCATCTATGCAGAACAGCAGCTAAAATCAGAACACATAACAACATCCTTCACAAACTCTGTGGTACAAGTTGGGGAGCAAATGCGACTGTTCTTCGCACAACATCTCTCGCCTTAGTATATTCGGTTGCTGAATATTGTAGCCCCGTATGGATCAATAGTGCACATGTAGGAAAAGTTGATGTCCATTTAAATGATACGATGAGAACTCTCAAATCCACACCACTTAATTGGCTACCTGTATTATCCAACATTCACCCTTCTCCCCTGCAAAGGCTAACAGCTCTAAAAAGGGAATGGTTAAAATGCGTTGCAAATGTTCTCTTACCCATACATCATGTCTGTAATCCACAGAAGCAAGGGAGATTAAAATCTCGACATCCGTCATGGCAACTAGGCAAGATGCTTGTTGAATCTAAGTTCAATATGGACGAAACTTGACGAGAAGAATGGATAACATCAAACCCTGTTGAGCTAGGATTGATCACCGACCCCTGCAGGAAACCTCCTGGTTTCCATCTTCCAAGAAGGATTTGGACGTCACTGAACAGAATGCGGACCGGTCACGGAAGATGTAACTTTTGGCTCCACAAATGGGGGAATATTTGTAGTCCTCAGTGCGATTGTGGCGATTCAGTGCAGACAGCCCATCATATTGTGTCGGAATGCCCTTCGCGGTCCTTCAAGGGAGGATATGATGACCTGCAGAACGCAACTGATGATGCAGTGGAGTGGATTGCTGCTCTGGACATCCAACTCTGACTTTTGGTTTCGTTGGTGGATGTTGCTAGATATTTGTTACTTGTTCATATTGTACCTAGGTATATAGCCTACTGTAGTATTACTGTATCCTCTGTATGTCATACGAAATATATATATATCGGTGAGAAGATGTTGGTTCCATCTTTGACACAGCTTACGATGTCCAAGGCCCTCGTGAACAATGGAGGACACACTGCCTTACGACATGTTCAGCTGCGTCGCGATTTCTTTCAGTTGAATGCGCCGGTTCTCACTAATGATCGCATTCACACTGTTGACATTTGCACGGGTCCTAAACGTTGCGGGCCTGCCTTCGCGATATTCGTCTTTGATATCCGTGCGTCCGGCTTCGAATTGCTGACACCACTTTCCGATCCCTTGCCGGGAAATGGCCCGCTCCCCATACACAGCACTAATTTCACGATGAATGTCCGTGCAATTCTTCCTTTTGGCCCATAGGAATCGGATTGTCGCACACACCTCATATTTGGAGTGAACGTCCAGTCGACGCGCCATTGCATTTGGCCGCTATTCACACCATACAAGACGAGGCACCACAGTGACCTGCCTAACAGACGTGTGGGCAGTGTCTGTCCCTTTCTCCGCTGTGCCCACGATTGCGACACACAGCGCGCTCCTGCAGCGCGTTAGTGCAACTAACCTTTTGATCCACCTTCGTAAAAAGGACATAAAACCAATTTTTATACTGTAAACTAGCAGAAGTACCCATTCTTCGAACGTTCGTCGGTATTAATAACCAGAAGTAATCAATTGAGCTACTGTTGCAATGGTTAGGGGCTTGGAACCTGTTTGTCGACAAAGATAAATGATTAGTTGAAATATGCTCTGAAACTAATTTACCTAACGTGTACTTCCTGACGTGAAAATAAAATTGAAAACCTCGTAGACGAAATGCAATTCACGTCACATAAAAACTGACCCACACTGTTGTGTCAAGTTCGCATCCAGAGGAAGAGCCCTTTAATAAATTATAAAGGCTAGTGGTGCATGAAAATTCAGGTTTTTAGCCTCCAATGGCCCAAATTCCTAAAAGCAATAAAATAAAATAAAAAATAAACTATTTAAATTCAGGAATTTTTGAAAATAATGTTGCTGTTTGAAGATATAATAGACCTTCTCTACGACACATCGCACGTTTAAGTCTTGTGAAAAATTCCTTAAGCACATTGATGAATTTTACAGTTTTTGTGACACACAGAACACAGAGTGATTCTTCGCTTAGGAGCTGGCTTGGTCAGACGTGTCAGTCCTCATTCTCCACGTCTGCCACAAATTGATGAATTACATGCTTGGGTTTTCTTCGTGGGTCGCGCCTTGTTAGTCAACTTGTCTTGGTGACTGCTACCGGTCTGGTAGCCCGATTGCCTTTTGATAGGGGACTAGGCTTCAGATAATACAGCCGATAGAGGGAAGAACTAGCCGTGACTTCCCAGTGCCCGCCCTAACGGGTGGCCGCGACCATACGCGTCACTGGCTCAACGGCTACTCCAGTCTCGCCGAGCATTGTTGAACAAGAAGGACAGCATTGTTTTGGCGAACTGGTTTGAAGGGCAGGGCGGCAATTAGTGATTTGGCAGGAATATTTAGGCTGATAATTGCTTCACCGGATTGGACTGGGAGGGGCCCTCCTTCGTCGCATCATAACCGCTTGGCAGCTGAACCACGGGACAACGGCTGGGCATATCCCAAGGTCTGGACCACTATCCGCGCATCGGCGGCCTGCGGGAGCTTCGAGAAATTAATTCAGGGTCACACTTGTGATCTAGTAATATTCTGCCCACCACTGAGGAGTAGCCTGGTGGTTGGCTGCTTGTTGCGGGCACTTCCGAGGCCGCGCTCGCGGCGCGCCTGAGCCGGAACCTAACCAGCATTAAATACAAATAACCGCCGGCTGATACAGAACTCGCTGCTTGTCAAGGAGACACCTTATAAAAACTGTACCCTGCAGCGAACTGCTATCACCACCGGTAGTTATATTTTTTTCATTTATCCACGCAAGTGTTTGATTAATTCTCAACACAGCTAGGTTTCTCACAACAATACATTCTTCCCCCTAGGGGGAAGACTCACTAACAGTTACACCTACCATCTAAAATACTCGAACAACAGCTCAAACTTTCACACTGCGAAACACTTTCTTTTCACTTAACTCCAAATTACATTGAAATTCATACCTATTGTCAGTGCAACAATGGTTAACACACGACAGTCTCAAACCGTTATTAGCAGACCAGTCCCAGAAGAGACTGAGTCCAGCTCCACTGCACAGCCAACAATACCAACCACAGCACAAACCATTGTTGAGGCGGCTGAACAAATCCCAACCACGGTTACACAGTTAAACAGTCCAGTCACAGTTACAACAAACGACTTCACCCCTTCACAATTAAATCAGCAAGCTTCAACTAGCTATTCAAACGTCATGTCCATGCCCTCAACGTCATGAGCGGAAAACGCAAACGCTATGCCCTCACTCACAGCTACCAACGACAACAATGCCATTCGCAAACAGTCGCTCCCTCCAATAAACATCAGGACGTCTAAAACCTGGAGGGACCTGCGCCAGCTAATAAACAGCATCACCACAGACCAAAGATACGACCTCAAGCCCACTCCAGATGGAGCCACCCTCACTCTAACTAATCTCACAGACTATGACCGAGTCATAGAGCACCTCAAAAATACCAGAATCAATTATTTCACACATCCAGTCACCAGGCGCCCTACAAGACAAGTAGTCATTCGCGGCCTCCCTCATGACACTACAATTGAGGAAATAACCGATGACTTAAACAGAAAAAAATAACTAGTAAAAGTGTTCCTCCTTTTTTAGGTAGATTTCATTAGAAAGCTAACTATTGCAATGGGTACCATGTTTCGACTTCCGGAAAATTTCGACATATCTTCGCGTTTCACATCCCCCAGACCCCGAAACCACCGTCAGTTCAAAAGTTTATATATAATTTATGTATATATGTATCTATCTATCTATATATGTATATCAGTTTCTTGTGGACACGATAACTGCCGTAATTTTGCACCAATCACTTTGAATTTTTTACATAACATGTATCCCTATAAAATATCGGTCAAGTTCGTTAATGGGCAAAATCGGTCGAAGGGGGTGAAAATGGGGGGCTTTTTTCGAAAAAGTGAAATTTCGCTATAACTCTCTTAATACGTGAAATATCGAATCCATTCAAAGTTCATAATATGTGTCGGATAAGTGCCAAAAATTTATGTCAAATAAGTTTTTTGATAGCACCAACCATTGACCAAAGGGGTGGAAAAAAGTGGGTTTTTCGGGAAACATTAATCATATCTCTCTTAATAGGCACAATATCAAAACCGTACAAAATGGACAATATTCCTCCAATAATTACCTAAAACTTTTGTCTGAAAGAATTTTCGATATGACCCACCATTACGCCACGGAGTGAGCAAAATGATTTAAATTATAAGAAAATTCCAAGTGCCAAGAGTGGTTGCCATGACAACTTACTTTTAATTGATACGGGTTGAGCCATCAGCAGTTGCTATGACAACGCCACTGCACGAGATCACATTCTGTTTTCATATGTCTGTGGGAAGCGACTTCGGTATCGGAACTGGTAGCATGCTGAACTTCTATGCCCAAGGTCGCGGGTTCAAACCCGGCTGAAGTCGTCGGATTTACTAAGAGCGCCAAAAAACCCTGAGTATGCTTTCCTTCGGAGGGGAAGTTCCAACGTTCGTTGCGAGTTGATGGTTCCGGTGGCATCTAGTGGCCAAGTTCACAGCTAGGTGTCGTTGATGGTAGTATTTTAAATTATGTAGCCTATTTTAGGTAGATTTCATCAGAAAGCTAACTATTGCAATGGGTGCCATGTTTCGACTTCCGGAAAATTTCGACATATCTTCGCGTTTCACATCCCCCAGACCCCAAACCACCGTCAGTTCAAAAGTTTATATATATGTGTGTGTATATATATGCATATATATCAGTTTCTTGTGGACACGATAACTGCCGTAATTTTGCACCAATCACTTCAATGTTCTACATAATATGTAACCCCTTAAAAAATCGGTCGAGTTCGTTAATGGGCAAAATCGGTTAAAGGGGGGGGGGGGGAAAGGGGGGGGGGGCTTTTTTTTTTTTCGAAAAAGTGAAATGTCGCTATAACGGCTTCGGTGGCGTAGTCGGTAGCATGCTGAACTGCTATGCCCAAGATAGCGGGTTCAAACCCGGCCGAAGTCGTCGGATTTTTTAAGAGCGTTAAAAATCCTTCAGTATGCCTTCCTTCGGAGGGGAAGTAATGCCGGCGGTCCCATGTCATAGATTTATGGCATGTTAAAGATCCTTTCACAGACTAAACTTGTGTAAAGCAAAATTTGTTAGGTTAGATTTCGTCAGAACGCTCTATCAAAGTTCCAACGTTCACCACTAGGTATCATTGATATCTGGTGGCGAAAGTTGGAACTACTTGAAATTGAACGGAACTTGCAGCTCGCCCTTTAGGGTGTCCGCTGGAAGCAGCTACAGACTCAGGCGAGCCGAACATGTCCTCGGACACTCCCGGCACTAAAAGCCATACGATAAATAAATAAATAAATAAGTCGCTATAACTCTCTTAATACGTGAAATATCGAATCAATTCAAAGTTCATAATATTTGTCGGATAAGTGCCAAAAATTTATGTCAAATAGGTTTTTTGATAGCACCAACCATTGACCAAAGGGGTGGAAAAAGTGTTTTTTTCGGGAAACATTAATCATATCTCTCTTAATAGGAACAATATCAAACCCGTACATAATGGAAAATATTCCCCTAATAATTACCTAAAACTTTGTCTGGAATAATTTTTGATCTGACCTACCATTACGCCAAGGGAAGAGAAAAATGATTTCGGAATTAAAGAACATGCCAAGTGCCATCAGAGGTTACCGTGACAACGCTTCTAAATTGATGAGGGATGAGCTATGCCAAGACAACGCCATTGCACGAGATCACATTCATTTTTCCATCTGACTGTGGGAAGCGGCTAACTGGTAGCATGCTGAACTTATATGCCCAAGGTCGCTGGTTCAAAGCCGGCCAAAGTCGTCGGATTTTCTAAGAGCGCTAAAAAACCCTCAGCATGCTTTCCTTTGGAGGAGAAGTTCCAACGTTCGTTGCAAGTTGCTGGTTGCGGTGGCATCTAGTAGCCAAGTTCACAGGTAGGTGTCGTTCACGTTAGGATATGGTACAAAATAAGGAACTAATACTTAAAATTGACCGTCTGCAGACCTTACCTGAATTACAGACTAAAACAGTCATCACAATTAACACCGTTTATCAGATTCTACACACCCGGGGTTACATGACCACGTTGTCGCAGCCCCTAAACTGAGGAACCAACAAAAATCTCTGCGGGAGATAAAATTTTGCGAGAAGAAGTAACAGACTGTCTGATAGTTACACATCAGTTCCAAACCTTGCATAAGGACAGTGTGATCAGAAGTATAAAAATGAACCCCGAATGACAAGAAGGTTACCATCCCCATATGACAATAAAATGATAAAAATATGCATACAAAAACGAAAAAAAATTGATTTTTAACCTCCAAATGTAAAATACTTTCTTGCAATCAATGAGGTCTGATCCTCCTACGAAAACCTGCATATTTTGCCTATTATAGCCAATCCCCTAGTTTGCCCGGTGAAATCTACCTCCGCCTTCCGGCGTGCCGAGAGGATTTTTTTTATTGGTTATTATGTGTCCCGTTGAATATTAATAATAATTTTCGTTTGGTAAATAGTATCTTCAAAATAACTAAGAAAGTACTGTACTATGTATCTCAAATTTGGATTTTGCAGAATATTTCATTATCTTATTAAGTAGCCTAGACCGTTTTGTGTCTGCAGTGAGAAGGTCCATGGAGAGAGAAGTAGTGTAATTGAGTCAAAGCCCGGTCCAACAAGGGATGTGTGATGTGTGCTGGTGACAAATAGTCCGCCTGTGACCTGTCATCCCAGGTCGAGGCTTAGCGTTCGCGATCCGCTGAGGGAAACCCTTCGCTCGCTTAGCAATCAATTTATATTATTGCTCGTCCGGTCACACGCAGATTGTACCTGGTTCACCAGTACAGCTCTCGGCATGATAACTGAAACAGTCCTGTCCACTGTGTGTTGACACACTGACCACGGTGCCCTGGTCACACGCAGATTGTTCATGGTTCACCAAATATACACATGACGGCACAATTACACCTCATTTGCATAATGGGTTCTACATATTTCGGACTTAACAACCCAAATCAGGACACTACATAGCCTACATTGTTTTCTTTGGCTGAAATTTGTTCCAATATTAGGCTATTCTGGAGTACGCATGTTTTAGTAATAATATTTATTAAACACACTTTATGTCGCCTCCGTAGCGTAGCGGTCAGCATGGTTCGCTGCCAGCCCGGAGGTCCTGGCTTCGATTCCCGGCTCTGCCACGAAATTTGAAAAATGGTATGAGGACTGGAACGGGGTCTACTCAGCCTCGGGTGGCCCAAATGAGTAGAGGGGGTTCGATTCCCACCTCAGCCATCCTCGAAGTGGTTTTCCGTGGTTTCCCACTTCGTCTTCGGGCAAATGCCGGGATGGTTCCTACTGTAAGGCCACGGCCGCCTCCTTCCCACTTCCTTGCCTAACCGTCCCACTCTTTCCATCCCTTCATCAGGCCCCCTGGTCGCTTTGCAGGTGAGGCCGCCTGGGCGTAGTGCTGGTCACACACCCCAGTTGTATACCTGACTCAGAGTCTCAAGCTCCAGGACACTGCCCTCAGTGGCGGTAGAGGTGGGATCCCTCGCTTAGTCCTTGGGAAAAGCCAACCCTGGAGGGTAAAACGATAGCGAGAAAAAAACAAAACACACTTTATACTTATACAAAGTTTTTGCGTAAAAAGGTTAGTGATTTTGTCCTTGCCAGGGGTGCTGAGGTGCTGCACCACACAGTTTTACTTGAAAGTTAATTTCTTTAATAATATTATCTTCTATCAAATACAGCGCATGAAGAAGATGTCAGTAAAAGAATGGGACATACTTCAACTCCCCTCAAAACGAGGTATCTAGTCATGCGCATCACTCCGCGTCCGGCATTGGCTGTGTAGATCAGAGCTCAGCGAGAATTTCTACGTATGTTGCCAGCAATCATGAACTCTGCCTTTTGCGCATGACTGTCCACCTTTTCAAGACCACAGCAATTCTTCGCTCGAGCACACAGCGGCAGCACTGGTCACACAAAATTAGAACGTTGGTGGTCTAGACTCTGCGGCAGCATTTTAGAGGGAATCGCTCAAAGAAAACGATCGAAAAAATTAGAGGAAGCCATCAGCTGTTCCCGCCAGAAGGTCTTTTAACACTCCCAACTTATCGATCCCATAGCCACATTTTGTAAATCAATGAACTATAGTTTGTTCAGTATGGAAAACTCAGTGAAGAGCCTCTTAAGTGTTACTGAGTGGGTGTTTCTATAAATTATGTTTCTAGATGTTTTTATTCCTTGGAGGGGAGATGGGTTAAGGGAACCGGGACGTATGATAGGCTCAAAAAAGACAATTTTATTTAGCTTAATAAAATCTCTCATCTTTCCTGAAGAATTTGGTGTATCAATTATTGTGCTGAAGTGATATAAAATTAGGTTTAAACATGTTATACGGCTATACTGTAGCTACTAGCCAAATATTCTTTTTGTGTTTTCCGTAAGTCATATTTTCTGAAACTTCATGTACCATTTTCTCAGAAACTATCTGATCAATGTATTTGAAACGTGCTAGTCTCTAAGACACTATATAGATCTACTAGTGGAAGTAAATTTATTCCGGTATCTTGATTAGTTCACGGAGACCAGCTTGAAAAACACTGACAATTTTACAGAAAATTTCAGTTTTCAATTAGGATGTAAAAAAAATAAACAACTCCTGTAAACAATAGAACAATACTTTTACTTCAGTAGCTCAAAAATGGTTTAAATATTATGCATGCAAAGTTTGTTGGGTCTGATTTGAGTATTTGCTCAGAAAAAGGGACATGAGTTAAGGGAATTTTTAACAATATATTTTGTTAAGATTGCTTTTATAATGCTCTCTCTCTGACGAAAATATTCAACATAGAAGCTTCAAATTCTACCCAATTCATGATGAGTGTACTCTGAATATACCAAAGAACATTCAAGGAAATAGATTATCTATTGTAGTTTCTGAGATACGTAACTACACATCGGAAGCTACATTTCTCTATCGATTCACACGTTCCGGTTCCCTTAAAACACACACCTGAATTTCTGCACCTGCCGCCACTGGTCCATGCTGTGGTACTGTTCACATCGTAGTCCACATAGCGTACACACGTACATGAACTATCGCGTGCATAAACAACGGGCCGCCTTGCCGTGCGGGAGTTGAGTTTTCGAGCTAACAGGTTGCCATCACTTGGTTTGTTCTTGGGAGGGGAATGCTGAGAGCCGTGATTGGGCAGCTGTCCTTGTAGGCAAGGGCAGGGGGGGGGGGGGGGGGGGGAGGGGGAGTGTGGTATCACCTGGTAATCACAAGAGGCTGACAGTGGCTCAATAACACGACAGCGAACTCAATTTTGAGGTCCGTGACCTTTAATATGAACGACCGTTTGGTGAGGAGGGGCAGATGATTGAGCTCTATGAAGCTGGCGTCGGAATAACAGAAATATAATTAGTTTGGGACGTTTGCGATTTCTTCTTTTTCTCCTTATTAAACTGCGTTTAGTCCCTAACTGTGAAAACGCGATTCTCAAAAGAATTCAAACACAGTAAAACTCAACAGTGCATTTCTAAAGAGATTTAACAATTAATGGGTAACTTGGCATTTCAATTTAGATTTATTAAAACTGTCTCGTTAGCTGAAACAATCTTCCAAGCGCGAAACTAAGGAAAATCACAGTTGTTGCTGCGCCCCTTGATCTGTCCCCCTCCTCTCCCCCCTTGCCTACGAGGACAGGTGTCCATCCAACCGCGCTGAGCATTCCCCTCCCGAGCACACACCAAGTGATGGCAACCTGTTAGCTCGAAAACTCAACTCCCGCTCGGCAAGACGGCCCGTTATTTATGCACGCGATAGTACATAGAATTGATGCCTGGTGAAAGCCTCGTAGGTTGCAAATTCAATAGTGCTTATGTGTCGCAGCGGGATATTTGGTTTCTTCCATTCATTCGTATTCATGGCTGGCGTTAGATGACATTCTTCATCAATTCAAATTGTCTTTTCTTTCCTTTCTGACTGGCTCCGTGGCTCAGCGGAGGTTAATTTCTCTGTCTCGGGGACTAGGTGTTTGTGACGTCATGTACAAAGAAACCAAACACTGGAAACAAATAAACAGAAACAAGTTTAAAACAAGAAGTTCCGTGACGAACTAAAGAACCTACTTCTCTTAAAATGTAAGATTCATGCCAATGATTAATCTATATGGACCTATCTAGAATAATAGAGCACTACTGTTGGCAGCCCTGGTGACTGAATTTATATTCTTAATTCCATCTCTTAAGGTACAGAATACAAAATTTGGTTTAAGTCCAATGTACGTTACATGCAGTTAGACATTGGATCTATCAGCACGCGTAAAATCATATTGGCAACAATGTCATGCGTGTGATGGTCAGAAATAATCTGAAATATTATGATATCTTGTTTTGCCAATTTTGGATGAAATCCATTTGTTAGTATAGAAGTTACATGTAGCCTATTATAAAATTGGACCTATCAGCAGGTATAGAATCATGTTGGCAGCACTGACTTATATTAATTACTCCAAATTAATCTAGAATGTCAGGTGCTATACGTGTGCAAAGTATAAAGCTGTTGGCTTTCATACTTTCTGATATATTGATATTAGGGTAAAAAAATATAGACAGCATTTATTAACATTTGGCAGCCCTGATTGCTCTTAAGAATACTTATAGTCATATCTGTTATGCTACTCATAGCACATACAAAATTTGGTTGAAATCCAACTGATATTATAGAAGTTACATGTGTTTAAAAATCGGTCCTATCAGCAGGCTTAGAATCATGTTGTTAGAACTGACGTATATAAGTTACTCCAAAACAATCTAAAATGTCAGGAACTATACGTGTGCATAGTTTAAAGCTCTCAGCTTGCATACCTTCTGATATAATGGTATTTGGATAAAAAATAGGGATAGCAATTATTATCAGTTGGCAGCCCTGGTGGCTCTTAAGAATACGCTCAGTCATATCACTTTATGTGCAAATTTTACATACAAATTTTGGTTGAAATCCAATTGATAGTGTATAAGTTATATGCATTTAAAAATTGGACATATTACAAGGCTTAAAATTATTTTGGCAACTCTGTCATGTATGGCCTCCTAGAAATTAATCTGAAGTAGTATTATCTACTTGTGTGCCAATTTTGGAATAGCTCCCATTGATACCTTCCAAGATATCCAACATTGAGCTCAATTTTCTATTGCGTTTGTTCAGCAGTTGGTAGCACTGGCATCATTTTCAAATATGGGCTTGAGATATTCCGGTATACATCTTTACACATACTAAATTTGGTTTCGATTGCTGCAGCCGTTTAGGAGTTGATAGGGACACACACACACACACACACACACACACACAGACAGACAGACAGACAGACCGACAGACAGACAAACAGAAGGACAGACAGACACACATTTTCTCGGAACGATCTCATAAGTCTACTTTTTCCTCATTTTTGCAAAATGTGAAAAGTAGGCTAAACAAGTAGTTCCGTGAAGAACTATACAGCCTATTTTCATATATCCTACTTATGTTAATTGCCACTATTTAACATACACAATTTCAGTTTGATTGCTGTAATAGATTCGTAGATATTGAGAACCGACTAAATATTTCGGATGGTCGCCATGTTCGATTTTATATATGTAGGTCCTAGAGTTATGTACATGCAGATTATTGTGAACGTGTAGTATTCAAACTTCAATCGCATAATTAGGACACAAGAAAAAACAAGGAGATTTTAAAATTTTTCACAGCTGCCATCTTGAGGTTATGGAAACAATTGAAATAAACTAGATGCCAGTGGATTAACATTCGTATAAGGATTTACTGTACCAAGTTTCACTGCACGCGGATGGTTAAATTGCGAGGAACGTCCGTGTGAATATTTATAATTCGCGTCACCGCCATGTTGGATTTGTGATCACCAGGTTATTTAAAGTCCTATAGGTGAACTTAAGTTCATAGCCCCTATGAACATTAAAAAATGCAGTTTGATTGCTAAAATAGATTCGTAGATATTCAGTATCGTCTAAATATTTCGGATGGTCGCCATGTTGTATTGTTAAATGTATAGGCCATAGAGTCATGTACCATTAAAGGAAAATTATTGCGTAGGTTCATTATTCAAACTTTCACTTCGATCGCATGACTACATCACAATAAATAAAATCTTAATTTTAAAAATCGCATTGCCGTCATCTTGAGGTTATGTAAACAATTGAACTAAATTAGATACCAGTGGATTACAATGTGTATAAATATTTCCTGTGCCAGGTTTCAGTGCGATTGGAGCATTAAATCGCGAGAAAGGTCTATTTAAAATTTTCAAATTCGCTTGGCCGCCATGTTCGTTTTGTAGTTAGCCGGTTTTTGAAAGTCTTATAGATGGACTTCCAGTAGTGCCCTTTATCTCCGTACAAAATTTCAGGGTTTTACCGCTAATAGTTTCTGAGATATAGAATGCCGGTGAAATATTTCGCACATCCGCCATCTTGTGATTATGTAAACAATTGAACGAAGTTAGATGTCGGTGCATTACATTGTATATAAATATATACTGTACCAAGTTTCATTGCGTTTGGTTGGTCAAATCGCGAGAAACGTCTATTTAAATGTCGCAAATTCGCTTGGCCGCCATGTTGGTTTTGTAGTTACCAGGATTTCAAAAGTCACATAAGTGAACTTATAGTAGTTCCCTCTATCACCATAGAAAATGTCAGGGTAATATCGGTAATAGTTTCGGAGATATTGAATGCTGGTGAAATATTTCGCACAGCCGCCATGTTGGATTGGTGAGTCGTAACAAAATTTGAAGGGTACGGTCGAGGTCGCCGGGAATAGTGCTATGAACTTTCTGAGTTTCATTGAAATCGCTCCAGCCGTTTAGATTTTATTAGAGGGGGACACACACACGAATCACACACACACACACACACACACACACGCACACACACACGGACAAAAGGTGATCTCATAAGCCTATTTTTTCAAAATTGAAAATAGGCTAAAAATCGGCGGTAACGTTCACGCTTGTTGTCCCCAAGGTTGCAGGATTGAATCCTGGCACAGTCAGATGGCATTTGAGGGTGCGCAAATGCGAGGAAGCTTTGTCACGTTAAAGATCCCCTTCGGGGCAAAATTCCGGCACCCCTACGTCTCTAAAAGCCGCAGTTGTTAAAAGGGACGTAAAACCAATAACATTCTTCTTCTTCTTTCTTCGTCACGCCCGATTAAGGGGGGCGCTTGAACTCATTTAGCTGCTTTCTCTTCTCCCCCCAAAAAAGTAATGGAATGCTGCCTAAAGAAATCAGAAACCCCCATTGATGTCAAAATCGCAGGTGATAAGCTCAAGGAAGTAGGAGACTTCTGTTAAAAAGTAACCAGTGATAGACGAATCAGATACGATATTTAATAGCAAGTAGTTCCGTGACGAACTAAAGAGCTTACTTTTCTTAGAATTTATGAATTAATCTAAAATGTTATGATCTATTATTGTGCCAATTTTGGATGAAATCCATTTGTTAGTATAGATGTTAGGCCTACATGCATTTAAGAATTGGACTTATCAGAAGGATTAAATAATGTTGGCAGCCCTGACGTATATTATTTACCCCAAATTAATTTTGAATGTTGGCTTGCATATATTCTGATTTTTATATATTAGGGTAATAAGATAGAGAGAGAGAGAGCATTTATTTACAGTTGGCAGCCCTGCAGGCTCTTAAGAATACGCATAATCATATGAGTTATGGTACAAAAGTTAGTATAGTAGTTACATGCATTTAAAATTGGACCTATCAACGAGCTTAGAATCATATTGGCAGTACTGACGTATACTAGGTACTCCAAATTAATGTAGAAGGTTATGTACTATACGTGTGCAAAGTTTCGAGCTATTGGTTTGCATACTTTCTGATAACTTACATTGATATTAGGATAAAATAATAGAGAGATCATTTATTAACAGTTGGCAGCTCTGGTTGCTCTTAAGAATACGCACAGTCATATGTGTTATTGTACACATAGTACATACGAAATTTGGTTGAAATCCCATTGATAGTGTAGAAGTTACATGCATTTAAAAATTAGACTTATCAGCTGGCTTAGAATCATGTTGGTAACACAGTCATGCATGGCTTCCTGGAAATTAAAAGTCCTCTCGGCACGCCGGAAGGCGGAGGTAGATTTCACCGGACAAACTTGGGGATAGTCGAAAATAGGCAGAATATGCAGGTTTTCGTAGAAGGATCAGACCACATTTATTGCGTGAAAGTATTTTATAATTGGAGATTAATTAACTTTGTTTTTCGTCATTTTATGCATATTTTAAACATTCTATTGTCTTATGATGACGGTAACCTTCTTGTCATTTGGAGTCCATTTTTAGCCTATTTTCAATTTTGAAAAAATAGGCTTATGAGATCACCTTTTGTCCGTGTGTGTGTGCGTGCGTGTGTGTGTGTGTGTCCCCCCCTAATAAAATCTAAACGGCAGGAGCGATTTCAATGAAACTCGGAAAGTTCATAGCACTATTCCCGGCGACCTCGACCGTGCCCTTCACATTTTGTTACGACTCACCAATCCAACATGGCGGCTGTGCGAAATATTTCACCAGCATTCAATATCTCCGAAACTATTACCAATATTACCCTGACATTTTCTATGGTGATAGAGGAAACTACTATAAGTTCACTTATGTGACTTTTGAAAATCTGGTAACTACAAAACGAACATGGCGGCCAAGCGAATTTGCGACTTTTAAATAGACGTTTCTCGCGATTTGACCAACCAAACGCAATGAAACTTGGTACAGTATATGTTTATATACATTGTAATGCACCGACATCTAACTTCGTTCAATTGTTTACATAATCACAAGATGGCGGATGTGCGAAATATTTCACCGGCATTCTATATCTCTGAAACTATTAGCGGTATCTCCCTAAAATTTTGTACTGAGATAAAGGGCACTACTGGAAGTCCATCTATAAGATTTTCAAAAACCGGTTAACTACAAAACGAACATGGCGGCCAAGCGAATTTGAACTTTTAAATAGACCTTTCTAGCGATTTAATGTTCCAAGCGCACTGAAACCTGATACAGGAAATATATATACACATTGTAATCCACTGGTATCTAATTTAGTTCAATTGTTTACATAACCTCAAGATGGCGGCAGTGCGAATTTTAAAATTAAGTTTTTATTTCTTGTGATGTAGTCATGCGATCGAAGTGAAAGTTTGAATAATGAACCTACGCAATAATTTTCCTTTAATGGTACATGACTCTATGGCCTATACATTTAATAATCCAACATGGCGACCATCCGAAATATTCAGACGATACTGAATATCTACCAATCTATTTTAGCAATCAAACTGCATTTTTTAATGTTCATAGGGGCTATGAACTTAAGTTCACCTATAGGACTTTAAATAACCTGGTGATCACAAATCCAACATGGCGGTGACGCGTATTATAAATATTCACATGGACGTTTCTCGCAATTTAACCATCCGCGTGCAGTGAAACTTGGTACAGTAAATCTTTATCCAAATGATAATCCACTGGCATCTAATTTATTTCAATTGTTTCCATAACCTCAAGATGGCAGCTGTGAAAATTTTTTTAATCTCCTTGTTTTTTCTTGTGTCTTAATTATGCGATTGAAGTTTGAATACTACACGTTCACAATAATCTGCATGTAACAGTACATAACTCTAGGACCTACATATATAAAATCCAACATGGCGACCATCCGAAATATTTAGTCGGTTCTCAATATCTACGAATCTATTACAGCAATCAAACTGAAATTGTGTATGTTAAATAGTGGCAATTAACATGAGTAGGATATATGAAAATAGGCTGTATAGTTCTTCACGGAACTACTTGTTATACTTGTGGTCACACTGTCCTTATGCAAAGTTTCGACACTGATGTGTAACTATGTAACGGTCTGTTACTTCTTCACGCAAAATTATATCTCCCGCAGAGATGTTGGTTGGTTCCTCAGTTTAGGGGCTGTGACAACGTGGTCATGTAACCCCGTGTACTTTGGGTGAGGGTAGAATCTGTCTGATAAACGGTGTGAATTGTGATAGCTGTATTAGTCTGTAATTCAGGTAAGGAATGCAGACGCTCAATTTCAAGCAGTAGTTCCTAATGTTGCTACCAGATACTACCGTCAACGACACCTAGCTGTGAACTTGGCTACTAGATGCCACCGCAATCAGCAACTCGCAACGAACGTTGGAACTTTCCCTCCAAAGGAAAGCATACTGAGGGATTTTTAGCGCTCTTAGAAAATCTGACGACTTCGGCCGGCTTTGAACCCGCGACCTTGGGCATAGGAGTTCAGCATGCTACCAGTTAAGTCACCGAAGCCACATCACACTTAGTCAGATGGAAATCTGAATCTGATCTCGGGCAAGTGCGTTGTCATGGCAACGTCTGATGGCTCATCCCTCATCAATTTAGTAGTGTTGCCATGTCAACCACTGATAGCTCTTGGCATTTTCTTACAATTCTGAAATCATTTTTCTCATCCCTTGGCGTAATGGTGGCTCATATCAAAAATTCTTTCAGACAAAAGTTTTAGGTAATTATTAGGGGAATATTGTCCATTTTGTACGGTTTTGATATTGTGCCTATTAACAGAGATATGATTAATGTTTCCCGAAAAAACCACTTTTTCCCACCCCTTTGGTCAATGGTTGGTGCTATAAAAAAAACGTTTCAAACATAAATTTCTGAGCTTTATCCGACACATAGTATGAACTTTGAACGGATTCGATATTTCACATATTAAGAGAGTTATAGTAATATTTCCTTTTTTCGAAAAAAAAAAAGTCCCCCATTTTCATCCCCTTCGACCGATTTAGCCCAGTAATGAACTCGTCCGAGATTTTATGGGTATACATATTCGGTAAAAAGTGATTGGTGCAAAATTACGGCAGTTATCGTGTCCACAAGAAACTGATATACATATATTACATAAATTATATATAAACTTTTGAACTGACGGTGGTTTTGGGGTCTGGGGGATGTGAAACGCGAAGATATGTCGAAATTTTCCGGAAATCGAAACATGGTACCCATTGCAATAGTTAGCTTTCTAATGAAATCTACCTAAAATACTGCCGTCAACGACACCTAGCTGTGAACTTGGCTACTAGATGCCACCTCAATCAGCAACTCGCAACGAACGTTGGAACTTCCCCTTCGAAGGAAAGCAAACTCAGGTTTTTTAGCGCTCTTAGTAAATCCGACGACTTCAGCCGAGGTTAGAACCCGCGACCTTGGGCATAGAAGTTCAGCATGCTACCAGTTCCGATACCGAAGTCGCTTCCCACTGACATATGAAAACTGAATGTGGTCTCGTGCAGTGGCGTTGTCATAGCAACTGCTGATGGTCATCCCTTATCAATTAAAAGTAAAGTTGTCATGGCAACCTCTCTTGGCACTTGGCATTTTCTTATAATTTAAATCATTTTGTTCACCCCGTGGCGTAATGGTGGGTCATATCAAAAATTCTTTCAGACAAAAGTTTTAGGTAATTATTGGAGGAATATTGTC
The DNA here is from genome assembly GCA_946902985.2 of Meconema thalassinum. Lineage (NCBI taxonomy): Eukaryota > Metazoa > Arthropoda > Insecta > Orthoptera > Tettigoniidae > Meconema > Meconema thalassinum. The sequence continues at coordinate 467,590,765 of OX336393.1, forward strand.
CATTTTGTGCGGTTTTGATATTGTGCCTATTAACAGAGATATGATTAATGTTTCCCGAAAAACCCACTTTTTCCCACCCCTTTGGTCAATGGTTGGTGCTATCAAAAAACTTATTTGACATAAATTTTTGGCACTTATCCGACACATATTATGAACTTTGAAGGGATTCGATATTTCATGTATTAAGAGAGTTATAGCGATATTTCACTTTTTCGAAAAAAGCCCCCCATTTTTACCCCCTTCGACCGATTTTGCCCATTAACGAACTCGACCGAGATTTTATAGGCATACATATTATGTAAAAAATTCAAAGTGATTGGTGCAAAATTACGGCAGTTATCGTGTCCACAAGAAACTGATATATATATATATATATATATATATATATATATATATATATAGATAGATACATATATACATAAATTATATATAAACTTTTGAACTGACGGTGGTTTTGGGGTCTGGGGGATGTGAAACGCGAAGATATGTCGAAATTTTCCGGATGTCGAAACATGGGACCCATTGCAATAGTTAGCTTTCTAAAGAAATCTACCTAATTCACCGTACAATACATTCGCCAGCTAACTAAATACAATCCTAACAGTACTAGCGCCAATAAAACAACTACAATGCCATTGTTCCTTGTAACATACCAACTAACTCCAAACAATTCAGACCTCCACCAAATAGATCACCTTATCTGCCAAACCGTAAAAATTGAAGACTACAGGGACTCCACTAAAGCCACTGTTACCCAGTGTTACAATTGCCAACAATTTGGCCATTCCAGAGGCTACTGCACTCTCCCAGTTAAATGCGTTAAATGTGCAGGTCCGCATAAGCCAGCCGAATGTAGAATAACTCCCAATGAACCCCGACTTTGTGCCAATTGCCAGGGAGACCATGTGGCATCGTCAAGAAGCTGCCCCAAGTATAAACAGGCTTTAAATAATAAAAAAGGAGCTAGACCTCCTAGACAACTGGTCTCTCGGCAACAAAACACAGCCTCCAGTCAAAACAAACCTACCTTCCACAAGCCACTCCCTCCAGAAACTCACAATAGGTACCATACACTATCACAATTGTCAGATGAAGAAGACTTCCCTCCTTTCGAAGCCAATAATCATAATCAAAATCATAGGAAACGAAACACCTCTAAGCGCTCACCAACTAACCGCCGAAACAGGGCTTACAACCGCTATGATTATGAAGATAATCCTCCCAGTCAATACGACCCTAGCTCTGACACCTCCGTTGATCGCAGCGACAACAGGTCTGCCGCACAGAGAACTAGAAGGCAATCAGTAAACTCCCAGCCAAATGCTCCCTTGCTTCGCCCAGCACCGGTTAAATATGGTGACAATTTCGCTCCGGAATCTAGCGCCCCTCCGCTTCAACCCTCATATGCAAGACCTGATAGAACTCAAGTCCAACGGACAACAAACAACGCCTCATCCCCAGATCAAACAAACACACACGCCCATAGGGCAGCAAACAATACAAGGTCAGACCAAACTAATACAGCCAGCACGTCAGCCAGTACTACACAGCCTTCCAGTCACAACCAAGGTTCAGCAGAGCGCCCTACATTCTTCAACAGAATCGTAATTCCTGACAACATCGCAGAGCCTATTAAACTAATACTTAAAAACCTTCAAATAGCTCTAGCCAGCCTGGTCGAATATCTATTCAAAGGCATACAACAGTTAAGCAATAGCCTCACTCAACTCACAAATACCATGGGTAATCTGCAACAACAATGGGCTTAAAACATTTAAGATTATGCTCCTGGAACGCAGACGGTGCGTACTTCCGCTACAAAAAAATAGAGCTTACCCATTTCCTCAAAGAACATAACATAGACATTCTACTAATACAAGAGACAAAACTTAATAACGCCACTCGCTTTAATATTCCAAATTACAGAATTTACAGAAATGACCGACCCGACCCGGGCGGAGGCACTTTAATTGCAATTAAACAAAACATACCGCATTACGAAGACGAATTAGAACCGCTAACACACATGGAAGCCACCTCAATAATTATTACTCTCAAGAATATCACTTATCGCATTATTTCAGCCTACAACCCTCCCCAAAAACGCATACTTAATCAAGATTTAGACATTATATTAGCCCACCCTAAAACAATTGTCTTTGGGGACTTAAACTCTAAACATACTAACTGGCATAGTATAACTACCAACGATAACGGCAAATATCTCCTAAAACATAACAGCAATAAACATTATTTCATTACAGCACCCACGGAACCAACTCATTACTGCTACAGAAACGGCAGCCTAAGTGGTGACGTATTGGACGTAGCATTAATTAAAAACATCACTCATAATACACAACTGGAAGTCATTCACGCCCTTTCATCAGATCACCTTCCAGTCATACTAGAGGTAGGTGCAAAACTACCTTACGTTAATAGCCACAAAACTATAAATCCCAAAAAAATTAACTACGAAAAGTATAAAGAGCAATTAGACTTACTGCTACCAACTGAACTTCCAAATATCAATACCACAACAAATTTGGATGAACACCTAAACTTATTCACACAAACCTTAATTACCGCTGCCAAAACTAGCACGGTACCCTTAAAGAAAACTCCCTACTCCCTCCCTGAAGATATCAAACAGTTAATACAAGACAAAAATAACGCTAATAAGATATTTAAAAGAACACTCACAATACAAGCCAAAATTGAATACAATAGGCTGCACGCGAAGGTCAAAAAGGAACTTCACCGCTACTCAAACGAAAAATGGAATCAAAAGCTACAAAATATAAATGCTGATACCACCAACATAAATCTCTGGAAAACCACAAAGATATTAACCAGACAAAATACCAACATTCCCCCTCTCCTCAAAAACAATAGGCAAATAATAGCGGGCACTCAAGAAAAAACCGAAATACTAGCTGAAACACTGGAGAAACATTTCCAACCAAATCTTAATCTTCATGACTACAATTATGACAACTACACAAATATATCAGTTCAAAACTTCCTGCATACTCCAAATACCACTGAAACCCCAAGTATCTCCAAACAATTAATTAGCCATCTTATTAAAAAACTACCAAATAAGGCTCCAGGGGACGACAATATACATTCAGCCATGCTGAAAAATCTCACGGCAAAAGCCCTTAATCACTTGGCACTCATTCTAAATTCAATCATTAGGCTTGAATATTTTCCGCAACAATGGAAATTAGCCAAAATTATAGTTTTTCCAAAAGCTGGAAAAAGCAAAAAGGATCCCGAAAATTACCGACCCATTAGCCTCTTAAGCATAATTTCCAAACTATTCGAAAAAATATTATATAAACAAATTGTATCCCAAGTCAACGATCGCCTCATTAGGCAACAATTTGGCTTTAGAGCAGGACATTCAACCACCCATCAGCTGTTGAGAGTCACTGAATACATAACGCATGGTTATAACCATAATCAGGGCACGTTAGCACTATTCCTTGACTACCAACAAGCTTTTGACAGGGTAATCCACACCACATTAATACACAAACTCATTAATTTCAATATTTCCTCCACCTACATTAAATTAATAAATCAATACCTCACTAACCGTAAATTCTACATAAGCATAAACAATTTTAAATCCACAATCAAACAAATTCAGGCGGGCGTCCCCCAAGGTAGTATCCTAGGCCCGATTCTTTTCTTAATATATATTAATGACATCCCTAAACCCCTTGATACATTAACTGCTATATTCGCAGATGACACTGCTATAATGGTCAAGTCACGTGACCCAGAACTAGCCAGAAGAAAACTCCAAAACCATATAAATCAACTTGAACCATGGCTAGTCCAAAATAAAATTGCAGTAAACATAGCCAAAACACAAGCAATAAATTTCACCTGGAGACATAGACAACCCCAACTTCCCTTACAGCTATTCAACACAGATATTGCCTACACAAACCACTATAAATACTTAGGTATTACTCTTGATCCAAAATTGACGCTAGTCAGACATACAACTAACACTGTCCTCAAGGCCAAAAACCAAATTAAAACACTCTACCCACTGGTTCACCCTACATCGCACCTCACCAGCAAAAATGTCACATTAATATACAAAACATTAATACGTCCAATACTCACTTACGCCTACCCTGCCATAGGCTTTCAATCATTTACCAACCTCAAAAAATTACAAGGGATTCAAAACTGGCTACTGAGAATAGCTACCAAGCCAAAGAAAGGCGAATATCGCAAACCCATTCAACACTATCATAAAAAAACAAAGACACCGTTCCTACTAGACTACCTCACAGATTTAACAAGAAATTTCTATCAGAAGACAGCCACACATCCTAATTACTTTATTAGACAACTTGGCACATATCAGGTGGACCCAACACAAAAAATCAAACGACAACCAAAATACATATTAACATTACGAAGACAACTTGAACATCCAGACATCTAAAGACTATTCACCTTTCAGCCGCGTCAGCAATGGTTAAACACAAATACCAAACCTATAGCACAATTACATTCCAAACCCACAGCCCTGAACTCCGAAGGAACTACATAAACAGTCCGGAACTACGGGGGTCCCTGCTCGGGGGACGGCCACGGCCGGCTCCGCCCGGGATGGGGCCCCGCGTGTTCTGTGAATAAAACCAATACCAAACCAGGAACTAACTCACTTTAACAACATCAATACCACGGAGAAAAGCCGTTTTTACACACCCGCGGAGCCCCCTACCCCCCCCCCCCTTTTTTAAATCACTTCAGGTAACTTCATTTGCCTGACCAAAACTAAGCCCTCCCTTTGCCTTGGACCCATGGCCAATACTTCTAACATCTACACATAAACACATTCCTAACCCGGCGGCCCCACCCCTGGGAGGACGTCGGCCACGGCGGACCCCATCCGGGGGGCGGACCATGGGCGGAAACGCATAAACACCAAACTGCACTGGAGCGTATTGGGAGATACGAACTCAGTACTCACTAGGAGGCACAGTCCAGCTGGACCAATCCCAGCGATTTGGTCTACGCTGCACTGGCATCCAAGCCTCAATACATATATAAACCACAAAATTAAGCAATAGCCAAACCAAATTAAACATAATTATCCATAACACAGTATTATTCTCAATTACAAGCACTAATAAACATCATGCAGCATTCAGCCAATCACAGCACACCACCAGCCAATCATAGCTCAGCAAATCTCATTTCAAACTCCCCGCTCCAGTGACAGTCATCACCTCTTTAACACTAGTTAGAAACTCTTCTCGTACAAAATTACAGCAAAAGAGGGTAACTGAGGCCTTCTACCAACTTGTTATTACCACAAAGCAATAACATACCTACTACAGGTCTTTTCTTTCCTCTCGCAATCACTAACTAATCTCAACCTACTTAAGGTCTATACATTTCCCAATAACTTACGAAGCTGCTTCACAAATTAAAACACTTCCGCACACTATATTACATACATAAGTCATGGCGAGCGTAACGTACACCGCAACATCTACAGCATCGGCAGGAGTGTGCACTGGCCAACTATTGACCAACAGGCACATCCTGACTCGAACCTAAGCTGGTACAACTCTGCTATTCTCTTCCGTATTTGCACTGCCCCAAAATAATTGACTAATTGCTTGCAATTAACCAATTAAATTTAAAAATTGTCACCTTTCACAATTAAAAAACCCACTGCACTGTAAAAACTCTGGCTATCAGTTATCCTTTAAGCTATAGTCAGAGGAAATTAACTAAACCCATCATAACTAAATTATACTACAAAACTCTCACCCCCTAAAATAGAGTAAAAGGAGCCCGCTTCACGGGCACCAGACTCTTCCTCCTCCCGCATGCACCTTGCCAAAGGTGACATGCTCGTCACTGCCTGAGAATAGTACAGTTTTTGTTGGTTCCGTGATAACCTTATAGCCATTTGCAAACTTTCACAGAAATTTAATAAATGGAGTGGCATTACTTCTTGCAGAAATAGATGGAAAGTTGGATGTTGTCATGGTTACAGGCTTGCATTCCTACATTAGTTTATTAAATGAAATTAGTTTTCTGGGAATATCTCAGAAACTCTTCGTTTTAGAGCATTAAAATGTAGTTTCCGGGGACCCTTTACGACTGTTTAGGGGCCCCGAGGTTTTTTTCTGACACCAAGGGGCTGAAAATGAGCTTTGTCTCGTCGTTGTAGGCCGTAGTATCATCATCATCATCCTCTTGCACAGTTTCCAGCCGTTGGCCGGGTCTGTTTGGAACACAGGCCACTCCAACGTCTTCTGTCTTCCCACCATCTCTCAGCTTCCACCCCTGTCCAGTCTTCTCCTCTCTTCTTCACGCTTTCTTCCATCCCTTTCAGTCACCTGTCTCTCGGTCTTCCTCTCGGTCTTCCTCTCGGTCTTCCTCTCGGTCTCTTTCCTTCCCACTTCGTCTCGTGTATCCTCCTGGGTATCCTCTTATCCTCCATTCGTTTTACATGTCCATGCCACCTAAGTCTAGATTTCTCTATACCATAACGTAATGCTTCCTCCTTTATTAATTCTCTGGTCCTCACATTTCTTATTCTGTCCAACTTTGTAGCTCCAATACTGCTTCTCAAGAACCTCATCTCACTGGCCTGTATTTTGCTCTTCTCCCTTCCTTTCATAGCCCAGGTCTCCGAGGCATACGTCAGGATAGGGGCATACATAGTACGTCCGATATATGATCTTTTTTTCTGTTCTGAAGGACATCCTTGCTCCATAACATGCTTCTCACAATCCTCCGGAATGCTTCTGCCTGTCTCCCCCGATCATTTTTAGCCTATTTTCAATTTTGAAAAAATAGGCTTATGAGATCACCTTTGTCCGTGTGTGTGTGCGCGTGTGTGTGTGTGTGTGTGTGTGAGGTGTGTGTGTGTGTGTCCTAATAAATTCTAAACGGCTGGAGCGATTTCAATGAAACTCGTTAAGTTCATAGCACTATTCCGGGCGACCTCGATCGTGCCCTTCAAATTTTGTTAAGTCTCACCAATCCAACATGGCGGCTGTGCGAAGTATTTCACCAGTATTCAATATCTCCGAAACTATTACCGATATCACCCTGGAATTTATTACGGTGATAGAGGGAACTTCTAAAAGTTCACCTATGTGACTTTTGAAAACCTGGTAACTACAAAAACAATATGGCGGCCACGCGAATTTGCGACTTTTAAATAGACGTTTCTCGCGATTTAACCAACCAAACGCAATAAAACGTGGTACAGTATATGTTTATACACATTGCAATGCACCGACATCTAACTTGGTTCAATTGTTTACATAACCACAAGATGGCGCATAAGCGAATTATTTCACCGGCATTCTATATCTCTGAAACTATTAGCTGTATCACCCTGAAATTTTGTACGGAGATAAAGGGCTCTACTGGAAGTTCATTTATAACACTTTAAAAAAGCGGTTAACTACAAAACAAACATGGCGGCCAAGAGAGTTTGAAAATTTTAAATAGACCTTTCTCGCGATTTAATGTTCCAAACGCAATGAAATCTGGTACAAGAAATGTTTATACATATTGTAATGCACTGGTATCTAATTTAGTTCAATTGTTTACATAACCTCAAGATGGCGGCTGTGCGAATTTAAAAATTAAGTTTTTATTTCTTGTGTCGTAATCAAGCGATCGAAGTGAAAGTTTGAATAATGAACCTACGCAATAATTTTCCTTTAATGGTACATGACTCTATGGCCTATACATTTAACAATCCAACATGGCGACCATCCGAAATATTCAGACTACTCTGAATATCTACGAATCTATTATAGCAATCAAACTGATTTTTTTATGTTCATAGGGGCTATGAACATAAGTTGACCTATAGGACTTTAAATAACCTTGTGATCACAAATCCAACATGGCGGCGACGCGAATTATAAACATTCACATGGACGTTTCTCGCAACTTAACCATTCTAGTGCAGTGAAACTTGGTACAGTAAATCCTTATACGAATGTTAATCCACTGGCATCTAATTTATTTCAATTATTTCCAAAACCACAAGATGGCAGCTGTGCGAAATTTTAAAATATCCTTGTTACTTCTTGTGTCCTAATCATGCGAGTGAAGTTTGAATGCTACACGTACACAATAATCTCCATGTAACATTGCATAACTCTAGGACCTGCATATATAAAATCCAACATGGCGACCATCCGAAATATTTAGTCGGTACTCAATATCTACGAATCTATTACAGCAATCGAACTGAAATTTTGTATGTTGATAGTGGCTGTTAATATAAAGAGGATATATGAAAATAGGCCGTATAGTTCTTCACGGAACTACTTGTTTCTCTATAGTTTATTCCATTATCTTGTATCAGGCTTCCCAGATACTTGAAACTCTCCACTTTCATCAGCTGTTCCCCACCAATTGTTATTCCCGTTGTGGTTCTTTCCTTCTTCCTTGTTGTGATCACCATCTCACTCTTATTTATGCTAAATTTCATCCCATATCCTTGTATTATTCCTTCCCACACGCCCAACTGTTCCTGTACCTCCTCCTCCTTGTTTCCCCAAATCATCAAATCATCCGCTAACACCATTGCTTTCATCTTTCCTTCCCCAATTACTTGTGCCACAATGAAAAGTAACGGTGCCAGTGCACTTCCTTGTTTCAGGCCGTTTCTCTGTTCCACCCAGTCCGATCTCTCTCCTCCCACTTTCACACAGCTCACGCTTCCCTTGTACATCTCCTTTATCCTCCTTATAGTCCATTTTTCTACTCCTCTATCCTCCAGGGACTTCCATACTTTGTTTCTGCATACACTGTCATATGCTTTCTCAATGTCCAGGAAGGCCATCAGTAGATCTGTTCCATACTCACAGTGCTGTTCTTGTAACTGCCTTACAGCAAAAATCAAATCCACTGTGGACCTTCCTGCTCTGAAGCCATGTTGTTCTTCCCTCATCCCTCCTTCTATCCTTGTCCTAATTCTCCTTTCCAAAACTTTCTCAAACATCTTTGCACAATGACTCATTAGTTTTATTCCCCGATAGTTTCTGCCATCTGTTCTACTACCTTTCTTGAAGATCGGGACAATTATTCCCTTTTTCCAGTCCTCTGGGGTCTTCCTTTCCGTAGTGTAATAAAAATATTAATTATAATAATAATATAACAATATAGGGATAGGGATATAATAGACCTTCCGTAGCACACCAGCACGTGTAAATCGCGTGAAAAAATTCTAGAGTACCCCTTGACCCCCTTAAGCGCATTATATGTATTGATGAATTTTACAGCTTAGTTTGGTTCCGTTATAACCTTCTAGCCGTTTGCAAACTATCTCAGTAATGTAATAAATGGAATTGTATTGCGTCTTATATTACAGCATAGATGGACCTGTGAATTTCTGTTGCCATGGTTACCGGCTAGCTTCCTTTCATTATTGTATTAAATGAAATTAATTTTCTGGGAATATCTCAAAAACTGTTGGTTTTAGGGCCTTAAAATGTGGTTTTCGGGGGCCCTAAAAGGGCCCCCGGGTTTTGTTTCTCACATTGAGGGGCTGAAAATGAGCTTTGTCTCGCCCTTCTACGCCTATTTCAGCAAGTATTTTAAGGGGGTAGGCCCCCTTTTATGAGAGGTACAGAGAAGAGTTACATCAATGATTGGTGTCGTGCCTCTGAAGGATATCTGTACCAAATTTTACGTTGATCCACTCAGCCGTTCTCGAGTTATAAGGACACAAAAAATTGTCCACAGACAAACAAACAAACAGACAGACAAAAATTTCATTTTCGCGCGCATCCGTCATAAAACAGTCTAAAACGCGTAAATAACGCAAATTTCCGTGGAAATTCAGAAAAAAACAGACAAACTTTCATTCTTATGTATATAGAGATAATACTCTCGCCCCATGGGGCAGATGACCACGTAGTTCCGCCCCCTAAAAAAAACTAACTAACTAACTTTTGCCCCAATCCCTGGCTATCCAAGATTCGGAACGGAGGGTCTTCTATTCTATAGTTAAATCCCATCCAGAAAAGATGGCATATTGGCTTCCAGAGCTAAGTAACTACGCAATCCTTGTAATTATTATTTATTTAAGAAAAGCGCACAAACTGCATAAAGATACATACATTATTCTTGACGATCAGAGGTCAGGATTGGAAGTGACCTGAATCGTTTGAGATGTGGGTCTGGCGGAGAACATTACGGGTTAAATGTATTGAAAAGAGGTCTAACACCAGAATCCTGCAAGAAATCCAAGGGAAAGAGAACTGAGACCAACGATTCATAAAAGAAGAGCTAAATTCACAGGCCACATCTTGCAACATAACGCTTTCCTAACTAATCTCCTGGAAGGAAATATCACAGGGAAGAAAGCCCGAGGTCGAACGAGAAAATGTTTCCTGCAATTCATCACACTAACTCTTCATTATGGTTCCTACTGTGAGATGAAACGAGGTACTGAAGACCGAGAACAATGGCTGCGGAGACAAGACATTGCCTTTAGAAGTTGATTGATTGACCTAGTCCTATTATTGAGATTGTCCTATTTGGGCAGTTTTGAGCAGTGTTTATCGCACAATTTGCACATGCAATTTCTGCCACTTGGTGAAAGCCGTGCGTTGCAAATCTTGTCATTATTATGTCGAAGTTCGTAATTTGGCTGCTTCCATTCCGATGTTGTAATAGCGTCTGTTGTGTATAATTCGGGTCATATGGCATTAGCTTTCTCTTTTAACAGGTGGTGTCTTTTCATAAGCATTAGAATTTGGAAGCCAGAATTGTGCTTTAATGTCCTCATCGAAGAACTTTTCGTTTGTTAACATATAATTATTTTAGCCTCGATGGTGGAGAAGTATAAATTTTGCCCTAAAACTTCCCCATACGGGAGAACGAAACGCATCAGGCGAAAGCCTGGACAAAATAACTACTGTGGTCAAGAAAATTACACTGAAGCGGTGCGGGGTATTGGGCATGAAATACGTGACTAGAAAACCAATATAGGGAGCAATACATTAACAATTTTTATTCCTAATAATAAATTTATAATGAACAAACAAATTGCACTTAAGTGCTTATCACAGCAATGAACAATTATAAATATAGCAAAGTGTGAGGGCCTGATGACAGAAACCCAGATTATATAAAGGTCCATGAAACAAGCTTGCTTGATTGGAGAAAAGTTGAGCTTAACATATAAAAATACAGTTTATAAAAAGAGAGAACCATAAAAAATAATTAAGAGTGTAATAACTGGTATGATATAAGTTCTTCATAAATGTAAACTTATCTTTGAAGAGGGTTGAAGAGCCAGCTCCTTAAAAAGTTCCAGCTAGCACACGTTGCTTTAAAGGTCTTCACGGTTTTCTCGGAAGGAGGCGTACATGGCCTAGAGTTATTTGCACCATCGATAAAATGTCAACTCTCTCTTCCTTTCTTGCGCAGGAATGACATTTATAGTTTCCAAGAGCTGATCCAGCAATATTTCGAAAGAAGATTCCAAGTATCCTCTCTAAGGTGAAGGTGAAGAGTGCAGCGGCTGGCAATTATTCTTGCCATCTTGAGCAATACGTCATGGTGCAGATCTTGTGATGTAACTGCTCGGTAGCGTAGATATCAGCGATGGTGTCATAAGATGCAGTAGCGGTGACCAGCAGGTTGAAGTGATCCAAAGTGATGATGGATCAGAAGTGGCGGTTGATCAGAAGTGGTGAAGAACGCCAGCAAGCGACGTCTTAAATAGGGACCATGGAACTCTCTCGAAGTTTGGAGATCGCCCGACCAGACAAAGACCTGCCATTGGTCGAACGAAAGTCTGGGTGACGTCAGTCGACACTACTCAGCGGACAGTGGATCAACCAGTAGATGTCCGGTATGTCGTGAGTGAGGACGCCTGAGGTAGCGAGCGACTGTAACACTCGAGGTGAGAACTATAATATCTATGATTAAGTGATTGATAACAAGATTATGCATATGGTTTAAGCAATTAACATTTGTAAAGAAATAATTACCATTCGGGGATCTCAGTAACAATAAATAAAATTTGACCGACAAATGGGCCAAGCTTAACATTGAAAATATCACAAAAGTGATCATGCTCCGAGAACTCCGAATGAAAACAAACAAAAGAATCAGTCAAAGCAAAACATGGATAACAGACGAGGAGAAACTAAGACTCGAAAGGCAAAACAGAAATAGCAGAGATGGGTCTAGTATAACGACCTTTACTAGTTAAAACATCAACAACTCTGACGCGTTTGTCACGGCCAACGTGGCAGTGAATAACTCTACCTAGGTTCCACACGAGAGGCGGAGATGGGTCCCGAAGAAGAACCATGTCCCCCACTCGTACATCTGGTTGAGGAAGCCGCCATTTCTCACGCCTATTTAGCAAGCTGAGATATTCTAACTTCCATCGGCGCCAAAAAGAACAGCGCAAAGATTCTACTTTTCTCCAAAAGATAGGCAAGTTAGGATCACAGCGTCGAACCAGCAAAGGCGGAGTAGCAGCAAGCGAACAGCCAATCAGGAAGTGACTGGGTGTTAAAGGTAAAAGATCCTTAGGATCGTTTGAAAGAGGGGTCAGAGGTCTGGAATTTACAATACCTTCAATTTGAATAATCAAAGAGTTGAATTCCTCATAAGAAAGTATGGTAGGATGTTTTGAAGGAAGGATGATGGGATGCTTTTTCCCATCCTCACAACTAGACATAGCTAATCTTCCACCCACACGTATTATGCCGTCCTGGTCTAGAAAAGGAGTGAGTGGTGAAAGCCTGCTAGACTTTGGTAAATCTTTACCACTTATAAGAGCTTGCTTTTCAGGAGCAAATACTTCCTGCTGAACAAGTAACAAAATCTTGCAAGTAGCAAATTCTAACTCGACTCTGGAGAGAAAGGGTTGAGGCTTCAATGGTTGATCAATTACTAAATATTTCCATCGGAAGATATAAGACACTACACGAATCAATTTATCAAATGAAGAGTATCTATGAAAAAGGCTAGTAGTAGAAGTAGAAGTAAGATGCGACGTGACAGGGTCATTACGGGCATCAGGTATTTCTTCTGCAAATTGATTAGCTAAGCGAGGCCAGCAAGATGATTCCTGACTTAGCCAAGGAGGCCCATTCCAGTACAGGTCTGAAGAAATCAATTTTTTAGGCATGCAACCACGTGATATTATATCCGCGGGGTTTTCACGGCTAGGAACATGTCTCCAATGTTCAGAATGAGAGACTTCATGAATCTAAGAAACGCGATTTGCCACAAAGGTATTCCAATGAGAAGAAGGCTTGGAAATCCAAGCTAATACAATAGAAGAATCGCTCCAAAAAAATGTGCGGGAAAATTTTAACTTTAAACTGACATTTAGTTTAGTAGCTAATTCTGTTGCCATTAAAGCAGAGCATAATTCTAATCTCGGCAATGATACTGTTTTAAGTGGAGCAACCTTAGATTTAGCGCACACTAAATTAGAAAATCCAGGGAAAGTAGCTGAGGAACGTCCTACTATGTATGCACAACAGCCATAAGCTCGTTCTGAACTATCAGAAAATACATGCAGGTCATACTGCTGGTATAAGGGATTAGAAATTAAAGGGCGGGGTATGGAAACCTTGGAGAGATCCAGCAAACTGCTGCGATACTCTAACCATTCTTCTACAAGAGGAAGGGGGAGATTTTCATCCCAGTCTGATTTTAATGACCAAAGCTTTTGCAAGAACATTTTTGCAACAATAACTATAGGAGCAATATATTGCAAAGGATCAAAGATCTTTGCGATTTCTGACAGAACTTGTCTCTTAGTTACAGGGGGAGATTCTGACAGATATACCTGATAAGAGAAGGTATCAGAAGAAGGACACCAAAAAACACCCAATGCTTTTACGGCTGCTTCATCAGTAGGAATGGCAACAAATTCATCAACTGGGACCTCTGATGAAAATTTTGATATAAATTCAGTGGAATTTGAAGTCCATTTATGGAGCGGAAAACCACCTCCTAGGAGTAGGGATTTCAAATCTTCGCACACAAGGAGCGCTTCAGAAATATTAGGGAAAGAGCACAAGAAATCGTCGACATAAAATGCCGTTTTTAATGACTCAGAGGCCAAAGGATGATACAGATGACCATCTTGCTCGGCTAACATGTGGAGAGACCGAATCGCAAGAAAGGCTGAAGGCTTCAGGCCATATGTCACAGTCTTCAATCTAAATATCTTTATGGGTTTGGAACTCTCATCGCACCACAATATTCTTTGCAGATCTTGCTGCTCAGAATTTACGAGAATCTGCCGGTACATCTGCTTAATATCTGAGATTACAGCAATAGGAAACCTTCGAAAATTAAGCAAACCAGAGGTGAGATCTGTTTGAATCGCGGGACCACATTGCAAGGTATCATTTAAAGAGATTCCATTGGAATCTGGTGATGAGCCATTGAAAACTACTCTTATATTGTCTTGTGTTATGGAATTTTTCCATACCGGGTGATGATTTAAATAAACTATTTCATTTAAAGGATGGTCAATTTCTTCTGATTTAGAAATTACCTCCATGTGATTGGATGATTCGTATTCCTCCATAAAGGAAGCATACTGAGTTTTGACAGAAGCATCTTGTTTGAACCGATTTTCAATAGCAAATAGTGCCCTAAGTGCTCTGGAATGCGAGCCCGTAATGGCGGGAGGATTGGGAATACGTGGAAGAGTTACTATAAATCTGCCTTCAGCATTACGGACAGTGGTTTCCTTATATAACTTTTCACAAATTTCGTTAGAAGAAGAAGAAGAAGTAGCCTGAACATTCTCAAGATCCCAGAACTTGGTTAGCTCTTGGCTCAAATCGGTACCAACAAAATAACAATTCGATACAGTTTGAATAGGATTACGGTATATTTGGCCAGTAGCAATCCAACCAAAATCAGTTTCGCGAAAGAAAACATTAGGAGCAATTTTTACTTTATTGGAATGAAGACATTGCCAAAATACGCTTGAGCTGAAAAGAAGCTCTACGGGTGAAGCTCTGTTGAAATGAGGGTCAGCTAGCTGGACAAAATTCGGGATATTCCAACTTTGAATAGGATAAGAAGTGCCAGGAATATTGTTGCCTATAGACTTGATAATCAAACAATCTAATTGCAACTGCGTGCCAAGATTATTAGAGTCCTTCAGATCCACTTTAGCAAAGCTTAAGGATTGCGATTTAGAGCAGTTTATTCCTGTAACCTCTATTGAGGTAGGATGTTTTGGAAGGCCTAACTTTTGTACCAACGATTCATTAATAAAATTGTTGGTAGCGGCATTATCCAATAATCCCCTGACAGATACCCATTTTCCGTGAGAATTTTTCAATAGAACCTGCACGGTAGATAATAAAACCTGGACTTTGCCAAGCGAGGTAGAACTTTGAGCATACGACTGCGCACTATTTTGAGAAGTCTCCGAATTAGACTTAGTATTGGAACTGCTTGGTCCTGATAACCGTGGTCTTTCATGCCTGTGCAAAAGTGAATGGTGTCTTGCCCTACAATGAAAGCATAAACGTTGTGAACGGCAATTGTTTAACATATGCGTTCCTGACAAACAGTTGAAACAATGTTTTTTGTTCGTAATGAACTTTCGTCTTTCATCTACTGATAAAGATTTAAATTCATCACAACTGTATAAAGTATGCGATTGCTGACACAGACCGCACGTTTGCATTTGGTTCGGTGACCGAGCATCAACAGGAAGAGCCTGTGATCTTAAAATTCTTTGATTAGAACTGCTAACCTTATTTTTTGAGAAGGTTTTTGAATCTGAACTACTAGTTTTTTGATTAGCTATGGCGGAAAAGACTTGGCTTCTGGCCTTCAAAAAGTTAATAATCGCCTCATAAGTGCATTGCAAATTCTGGGAAAGTTCTGTTTCCCACGCTTTTAATGTATTTGCATCCAATCTTGCAGAAATGAGGTGAACTAGAAATAAATCCCAGTGATTTACAGGTTGGTTTAAATTGGACAATGCTCTGACGTGTAGCTCTGCAGTGTCAATCAACTTACGAAGTGATAAACTGTTATCTGCTTGCACGTTAGGTAACTCGAATAAGCTTTGTATATGGCGTTGAATAGATAAACGAATGTTCCCATATCTATCCTTAAGAAGATTCAGAGCAACTTCATAATTATCACTGGTCAAAGAAAGTGCTTGAATCAGGTTAAGTGCGTTGCCTTGAACTGCCAGACGCAAGTAGTGAAATTTTTGTATTACTGGTATAGAAGTATTCTCATGTACTAAAGAATTGAATAATTCAAAAAATGGTTCCCATTCTATGTCTTTACCAGTGAATTTGGGTATTTCTAATTTGGGTAATATAATGCGTGAAGAAGATGTAGAAGATGCTGCAGAAGTTTGATCTTCTTGTTTTTCTTTTAAAGTTAAAGCCCTAATAAGCTGTTTAGCTTCAGCAAATCCCTGATAGTATAATTTTTCAACTTCCAACCTATCACTTTGCTGGTCCGGATGCTGAGTTTCTATACTGCATTGTATCTCATCATATTTCTCAAAGGCTTGTTCATAATTCTTAAGCCTCTGCGAAATTATGTCAAGATTACGCTCTTGGGGTTCGAGCTCCGTTAAGAAAGTACGAAACCGTGTGAGCTTGCCCTTACAAGAGGCTCTGGCGTTGCTAAGTTTTTCATCAAGGTTAGGCATATTAAAAGTTGTTTGTTACTCACGTCAATATTGTGACTTCGAGTACTGGAAGTCAGAGGATGACAGCTTGCTAGGTAGTAAGGTTTAGTCTGATTCGGAAGAAACCGGCTTAGCTTACGTTTCTCTCCTCTGCTGCACATGCGCCTTAAGCTGAAACGTACAATGTGAATTAGTGTTGAAACACAATGAACAAAAATTGTTAATGTAAAATCCACAATATTAAACTTGTATAGGGATCCAGGGTGCAACAGATATGTTTCCCGGGGGTGAGGCACCAACAAATGGAGAAGTATAAATTTTGCCCTAAAACTTCCCCATACGGGAGAACGAAACGCATCAGGCGAAAGCCTGGACAAAATAACTACTGTGGTCAAGAAAATTACACTGAAGCGGTGCGGGGTATTGGGCATGAAATACGTGACTAGAAAACCAATATAGGGAGCAATACATTAACAATTTTTATTCCTAATAATAAATTTATAATGAACAAACAAATTGCACTTAAGTGCTTATCACAGCAATGAACAATTATAAATATAGCAAAGTGTGAGGGCCTGATGACAGAAACCCAGATTATATAAAGGTCCATGAAACAAGCTTGCTTGATTGGAGAAAAGTTGAGCTTAACATATAAAAATACAGTTTATAAAAAGAGAGAACCATAAAAAATAATTAAGAGTGTAATAACTGGTATGATATAAGTTCTTCATAAATGTAAACTTATCTTTGAAGAGGGTTGAAGAGCCAGCTCCTTAAAAAGTTCCAGCTAGCACACGTTGCTTTAAAGGTCTTCACGGTTTTCTCGGAAGGAGGCGTACATGGCCTAGAGTTATTTGCACCATCGATAAAATGTCAACTCTCTCTTCCTTTCTTGCGCTGGAATGACATTTATAGTTTCCAAGAGCTGATCCAGCAATATTTCGAAAGAAGATTCCAAGTATCCTCTCTAAGGTGAAGGTGAAGAGTGCAGCGGCTGGCAATTATTCTTGCCATCTTGAGCAATACGTCATGGTGCAGATCTTGTGACGTAACTGCTCGGTAGCGTAGATATCAGCGATGGTGTCATAAGATGCAGTAGCGGTGACCAGCAGGTTGAAGTGATCCAAAGTGATGATGGATCAGAAGTGGCGGTTGATCAGAAGTGGTGAAGAACGCCAGCAAGCGGCGTCTTAAATAGGGACCATGGAACTCTCTCGAAGTTTGGAGATCGCCCGACCAGACAAAGACCTGCCATTGGTCGAACGAAAGTCTGGGTGACGTCAGTCGACACTACTCAGCGGACAGTGGATCAACCAGTAGATGTCCGGTATGTCGTGAGTGAGGACGCCTGAGGTAGCGAGCGACTGTAACACTCGAGGTGAGAACTATAATATCTATGAATAAGTGATTGATAACAAGATTATGCATATGGTTTAAGCAATTAACATTTGTAAAGAAATAATTACCATTCGGGGATCTCAGTAACAATAAATAAAATTTGACCGACAAATGGGCCAAGCTAAACATTGAAAATATCACAAAAGTGATCAGATGGTGCTGACTTCCTTACTCCTAGATTCCGGTTAAGGAAACGGGCTTTGACCTTCTCAATTGTTGATAGATTTGTGATTGTTAGTTTCTCCCAGATGATGTTGATCCCATAGGTTTCTATAGCCGTCTTGAACCGTGTTATTGCAGTGGCTATTGAGATTCTCTGTGGTTGTTGGATATGATACATGGCTTTTATTGCTGCTCTCTATATAACATGAAAGTTGGATGATAATGTTGTTTGTAAAGTAACTCCGAGGTATTTAAATGTTGGGACTACTTCTAAAGGTTATTGTGTATTGTTATCGTGTTTCTTGAAGCATGTTTCCCTCCTCTTCTTAAGGTCATTTGTTTGGCTTTACTTTGGTTGATTTGTACTGTAGTTCATTTTTATATGCCCATGCGATGAGTCTGTTTAGGACATCTTGGAGCTCTTCTTCATCACTTGATCCAATTGCCATGTTGTCCGCATATAGTATAAGTGACGCTGAAGTGTATCTTATCTCCGTGACGTCTGCAGTCAAGATGTTGAACATTATTGGACTTACTGGGTCGCCTTGTAGGACTCCATTAGTCTGTATAATGCTCTTGGATATAGTTGTGCCATCTGATATTTGGATGTGATTGCACATTAGAATGTTGGAGAGAATAATTTTGAGTGGATGATTTTCTTGTATAATGTGTGCATGTTTCCGAATGAGTATCTCTCTGTTGATAGGTTTTACTAAATCTATATATACTACACAGTCTTTCTTCCCCATGTGTCTAAGCGAATCTTGAGCTTGGTGTATTAGGTAATTGACGGCCGGCAATGTGCTTCTCCCTTTTCTGAAACCAAATTAAATTTGAGAGTCTGTTAATGAGGTAAGCATGTTCGTTATTATTTTCATGCAGATCTTGAATGTGGTGTTTTCTAGTGCTATGCCCCGGTATGAATGTCACCTTTGTTTTGTACATAACTTTTATAGCCGAAGTCCTCCACTGTTCTGGAATTTGCCCTGTACTGGTGAATTTATTGAAAAGATCTGTCCAGTAATCTTGCAGGATATGCACGGAGTCTTTAAGATGTTCTGTGAAGATGTTGTCTGGACCTGACGCCTTGCCGTTTCTTGCTTCTAGTATTGCATTGTTTATTTCATCTTTTGTTAGGAGGGAGTGGTTTTCTGTTGTTCTTGTTGGGGGAAGTGTGAACGAGACTGTCTGATTTTGATGGTTGAGGATGTTGTTAAAGTCAAATTCCCATGTTTCCATTGGTATACAGCTCGTTGTTTGAGGTTTTGATTTCCTGAAAGCAATGAAAGGATCCTTCCGTGCGATTTCAGCACGTTTTATGGCTTCATCTTCAAGATAATTCGCCTTCTTTGCCTATCGCTTTGTATGCCTTCCGTTGTTTTGCATATTGCAATAGGTCATCTTTCTGCGATGAGGTTTTCACTTAGTGTAGTGCAAGTAAAGTTTTGCTTCATTCGTTGTAACAGACCTTGTCAAACAATGGTCGTGAGTTTCTTTCTTTTGGTTGTATTTGACCAGATTGAAGGGTTTCGTGTGTATTTCCGTTGCACCTGTTAGTTCTTGTGTTTTAATTAAATGTATTGCTTCGTTAATTTTTCCTATGTTGTGGGTCAGTTCCACTACTGTATGTCTAGTTTCCTTGAGATATTTATTGCTAGTGGTGCGAGTGCCTGTCGTCGCTGACCTATATTGAATGTTGTTGCGACCGGAATATGTTTTCTAATTGGTGCTATGTCCGATGTCCATACCGCAGTTTGGCTGATTATACTGATGTCTTCTCTCTTGCGTAGTACAAGATCAATTGCACCTGCTCCGTTCGGCTCTATATAAGTTTTCATGTCTGGATTGTTAATGAGGGTATAACCAGCATCTTCTAGCGTTTCTATGATCAGCTCTTTTTTGTGGTGGAATTATCAATTCTTGCGTTGAGGTCGCCTGCAATTATTGCTCTTCGGTCTGTTGCTGTCCGTGATATTGCCTCTACTATCCTGTCGATTGTGTCTTCTCTCGTACTGTAGGGTGATGCATACATGGCCACGATTGTGATATGATTAGTTTTTTGCAATTACTGTGTTTTCCTCTTTTGTTATCTGTTTTATTGTTCCTAGGGTGGATTTGAGGTAGATGGATACTCCACCTAATTGCCTTCCCGCAGTCTGACGGGCGAATTAATGAATTCCATGATACCTTTTTAGGTTTAAGTCATATGTTAGGAATGTTTATGTTAGAATGATTGTGTCAGATTCTTGTAGTGTAATGCAAATGAAATACTGAGAAAGCAACTTTTCCCAATGACGCTTGGATCTCTGGTGTAGAAAAAAAATCTGTCATAATATGTTTCCACAATACATATATTGACAGATTAGACGCAGAAATTCACTGTTGACACAAGGTTCAAACTTTCATCTTTTCTGCCATATAGTGAGTACAGTAGAAGTTATAGATGTGGCAAATTTTCAGCATGTGCGCATGAGTAGGATGTTCCAAAATCAGTTATTTTTGACTTATGGCAGTCATCTTCCGGGGTTGCGATATATTCATTGTGGAGTCAATCCTTGAATGCCACGCCAGCAGACCATCGTAACATTCGCCTTATTGTCACGAGCATTTGCTGACAATGATTGTATTTTCACGTCCAATATTCAAAATTACACAAGAGGACAGGACGGTTGATAGACTTATACGTATCACCCTTCAATTTAATCAGCATCTGCCTGTCACACATGACTCCAGTAAGGGCACGCCACTTCAACCCCCGATGATGTGGCGATGTTTAATATTCCTACGTGAAATATCAAATATGAATATAAATAAATACATAAATAATTTAAAAAATAAATCAATAAATAAATAAACAAATGACAAAGATGCATGTGAAACAAATATAACACTGTCGCAAAAACGGAATGCCTATTTGCCTGTGAATGCCTCTCGATGAGTTATAGCCTCAAAAAACTAGAAGTCCTAGAAAGGAGAATTCTAAGAAAAATCACGGGTGGAGTTCGGACTCAAGACGGATGGAAACTGCGAGCAACACAGAAGTCGACCAGAACATGGAAAGAATCTCAGAAACTATGCGGAAGAGGAGGCTGACATTCCTTGGATATCTATAGAGAATGCACAAACATAGATTAACAAAACAAATATTCGACTATCTCTGGAAGAAGAAGACCACTCCAACGTGGACTAAGGATGTTAGGAAAGATTTTGAAAAGTTGAACATCACAGAGTCTCAGATGCTAGAAAGAAGTGAATTTAAGAGTAAAGTGGAAGGGTTTCAAGTTGCAGGAAGACCTAAGAGAAGTGGACGAACTTGGACAGAAGATCAAAGGAAACGCGCCAGTGAACCGATGAAGGAAAAAGCTTGTAGTTTAACGTGACCGTTAATCTTGAGATCATGAGCCACGGGACTTCCTTTTTACGTGGAATCCGAACCACAGGACATGGCATTTCACTTCGAAAATCTCACATGCATTGACCGGGAATCGAACCCGGACCGCCTTGGTGAGAGGCATACAGCTAGACCGCTGAGCCACCACGCCCCCCGAACCGATGAAGGAATAGGCTTTTTGAGATAGCGGAAACTCCAGGCAAAGGAAAAGAAAATGAAGTAAAATTGTTGCGTGTTCCTAAGTGGTCAATTCGCATAAAAAAAAAAAGAAATGTCAGAATGAAGAAGTATCGGGAGAAAAGGAGAGCACAAGCATCTAATACGTGATTGATCTAACGTTCCGCAAATTGAGTGATTCGAAAAGAAGAAGAATAAATAAAAATAAATAAATAAATTATAGTTTCAAATACTTAGGAGAATGGATCGACTGGAATAACCTTGAAGGAAAAACAATGGAGGCGAGAAGAATCAAAATGGAACTTGTCTTCCAGAAAACCAAAAATACATACAATAAGAAAACCCTCTCCTGGAACACTAAAATCAGGCATTATAACACCGTAATTAAGCCAGAGGCACTCTTTGCAGCAGAAACGCTAGTCTTGAGGAGACATGGGCAAATGGAAAAATTGGAAATCAAAGAGAGAAAAATTTTGAGGAAGATCATAGGTCCTAAATTCCAAAATAACAAACAAGTTTTCTATAGGAACGACACCCTGTTTGTGAATTCGGAGAGACTTTCAGATACCATACGGGAAAGGAGGATTGATTTCTGTGGACACATCTACCGGATGAATCCTGCGCGATTAACCAAGAAAATCTTTGACTTCTTTTCCAAAAAGAAGATCAAACCTAATTGGTTTACGGAAGTAGAAAAGGACCTGCGAGAGCTTCAGATAACTGAAATCATGTTGATGAATGGTACAGCCAAAACCGTGACCAAAGACAACACCAAGAAGTTCCAAGCCAGAGCCGTCTCCAGAAAACCGATGCAGATATGACAAGAGGAAAGAAAGAGGAGATCGGAGAGAATGAAGAAGTATTGGGAGAAAAGGAGAGCACAAGCATCTAAGAAGTGATTGATCTGACGTACCCCAAAGTGGGTGATTCGAAAAGAAGAAGAAGAAATAAATAAATAAATAGATCGATAAACGGAAAAACAAATACATAAATAAATACATAAATAATTAATTACATAAATAAATAAAAATAGATAGATAGTCCGACAAAAGCAAACAAAACAAACAAACAAATAAATAAATGAATAAATAAATATACAGTCAAACAAATAAATAAATAAATAAATAAATAAATAAATAAACAGAAAAAACAATATATAAATACATTTATTTATTTATTGATTGATTTATCATATGACTTTTATTGCTGGGGGTGTCCAAGGACATGTTCGGCTCGCCTGAGTCTGTATCTGCTTCCAGGGGACACCCATAGGGTGAGCTACAAGTTCCGTCCAATTTCAAGTAGTTCCAACTTTCGCTACCAGATATTAATGATACCTAGTGGTGAACGTTGAAACTTTGATAGAGCGTTCCGACGAAATCTAACCTAACAATTTAGCTTCACACAAGTTTAATCTGTGGAAGGATCTTTTACATGCCATAAATCTATGACATGGGACCGCCGGCTTTACTTCCTCTCCGAAGAAAGGCATACTGAAGGATTTTTAACGCTCTTAAAAATCCGACGGCTTAGGCCAGGTTTGAACCCGCTATCTTGGGCACAGCAGTTCAGCATACTACCAACTACGCCACCGAAGCAGCTTATAAATACATTAATAATTAATTACATAAATAAATAAAAATACACAGATAGACCGACAAAAATAAAATAAAATAAATAAATAAATAAATAAATGAATAAATAAGTAATTCAATAAATCATCTTAACTTTGGACTGGATTACGCTACATTTCGTTAATACATTAAGGACAACAACTTTCACAATTTATTTTCACTCACAATCCTGTTCATTAATCCAGTGGATATTGAGTTAAACATAGGACATAGGCTATTATTTCAACATGGACCGGGGTTCCTTGTTTTTGATCATGTGATGATGATCCTTTGTTCTGCAACGCGCCCGGAGTTGAGTTCCCCCCCCCCCCCCCCCCCACATCCTAGCGTTTATTAGCTGCTGCTTGCTTGCTTGCTTGTTTGGAGTTGGATGCTTGTGGATGGGCTTAAAACTCAGCGTATTTTGCCTGCTCTAGCGTCAAATAAAACAAGGAATGTTAATTCAAGAACAATTAGCATGTAATTTGTCCGTACGGTGGCTACCAACCGCAACAGACGGAAAACAGAAGGCCAGACGGCTCTGCTTGGCACAAAGTAAGGCCCTGCCCTCTTTTGACAGAATTTGCAACCTATTAACTCTTTGTACATAAGCCATCTTGGTACTTCTGACAACACAAGTCAGAAGATGAAAGGAAATATTATTATTATTTTAATCAATTTCTAAGCTCAGCAGGAAATTATTTGAGAAGAATGAAGTAAATTGATGACTACAAAATCCATGCATAACAATCCTTACTTTAAAACCAATATCAGTTTCCAATGCAACGATTGCATTTAACGAAGACAAATTTAAATTGAATTGTATATTCAAATCAATTCAGCCTCAAAATACTACTACTAATAATAACACCACCAATACTACTACTACTACTACTAATAATAATAATAATAATAACTAGCGGACCCGTGCGAGAAATCTCGTATGATCATAAACCACACTTTCCCCAATAGGTCTATAATGAGAGACTTAAGGAGAAAGGTTCATAGTTTTAAGGTTTTAGACGACAACTCATAATTGAAGCATGTTACAGCAATAGTATTTGCAAATCGTACTCCTCTTACGAAAATCGATATTTATGAAATTAGAATGCAATTCGTCCCTGCTAATGTCATTTGTGTGCCGAAATAATTCAGAAGACCAGACACCATCCTTGCGACGATAGAGGAATGATCCCTCGCGGATAGCCTATCTATAGACTACTAGAAATAGGCCTAATATTCAATAAAATCAAATTTCCCAACTCCTGCTAGGTGCATACTAATGTGATTAAAATTAGATAAATCGTAATTTCATGGAGATTCTGTTAAAATGACGCATAATGTTATGATACATATCGTTTAAATCGATAATCTGGTAGCAAAAACATTTGCTGCGACTGTGGTTCGTACCCGAGACCTCATGAATCGCAGACCAAGGGGCTAGCCACACAGCTATTACAACCACAGATATTTAGAGTACATGACAGTTACTTATTTCCACGTGCCGATAGTAATATGGAAGTAATTTTTTATGCTCCATTAATATTTTGCTTTTTTCGACAATGTTCCAGCGTGGAATTGAGTGTTAAATTAGTTATGAATACGCCCACTTGACTTTAAAGGGAATTCCTCTGAAAGGCTAGCCCAGTTTCCGTATAAAAATGGATATATATTATATTGATCACTGCATTACAGCAATGTTGGGTAATATCTGAATAGCCATTGTGCAGAAACATAATACCGGCTTTGCTGACTAGTTACAATATTTCATTATTGAAGCATATCATATTTAAATACTGATACGAAGATTTTGAACATGTGGTTTCCGTTTCAATCAGTTGACACCAGAGTTCGCATGAGCGTTTACAGTTCAGTATGAATGTGTTGATCCAAAGTTACTCGGGGAGTAACCATCACTTTTATCCAGAGATTGGAAAAGAGTCTGTTAATAAATCATAATTGTTTTCAGCAAATATGATATAATGAATATTTTTACACCAAAGAACAACAACTTGAAGATGATTTACTGTAGGAATATTCTTAATGGCGCCTTCAAACCTTGAAGTAATCCATATGTGATATACATTCCAAATGGCCGGCAGTGCGTCATGGAACCAATCTCCAACACTGCGCGCTCATTGATTCCTCTTACCACTGCTTTAGCTGCTCTAGAAGCCAGGAGGGATGTGTTACAGCTAGTAGTGCGTCTTACACACTTCCGTCCGATCCCATTTTTCAAAATCACTCCCACAAACATATCCAGCAACCGAAGGGAAAGATGTTACACATCAAAAAAGTAATTTTATATCATGTTTCTGATAAGAGTTAAAGCCACCTCGATCGAATGGGCTATGGCACGGCGTTCTTAAGTTAACAGGCGGGGATGTGACGTCATGGGTCTTACTACAGACAGCAAAGAGAAGCTCAGTCTTGTTGGAGCGCTGTGATGTGGTCATTGTTTCTGTGTTTCGAGGGTGACATTTCACAATATATTGCTTTTCCTGTTGACCAGTGACAAGTGTTAAATATACCCGTGCCCCACGTGGTATATTTTAAAAGAAAAATACAATGCCACGAAGATGTTATGTACCAGGATGTAGCAGTAATTTTCTGGTTCGTGGTGTTGAAACCGCCTACGTGAAATGTTTCCCTTTTCGCAAGGAAGTAAACTTCAGAAATAGATGGCTGAGAATCATCCCGAGGAAGAACTGGACACCTTCGGAGAACAGTGTTGTGTGTATTAATCATTTTCAACCGGACTGCAATATTTTACAGAATGAATACTGTGATTCTAATGGACAGAAACAAGTGTATAAATACGATCATCCTAAGCTAGTTAAAGGTTCTTGTCTTACTATTGTTGAAGGTTTGCCGAAATACTTGACAAAGGAAAGTGAAATTAAGGGGAAACAACCAGAAGGGAGGAGAAGAGAAATCGAAGTGAGGAAGGAACGTACTCAAGAAAGTGCTGTTGCTGCTGCAGAATGGGACGATGTTATAATCAGTTTCGACAATTTATGCAATTCTCTTGAGAAACGATTAGCAGATAATAGCACTAAAGTGAAAGAGGACTCAGCTATTAATTTCAATATTTTTGACGATAGAGTGGTTATATATAGAATCAATTTTGAGTCTATGACTTTTGTTTCTTTATATTAATGTAGATAATCAATCATTTTCTTGTTTCGGCTTTCTATAACAATTTACAATTGTCTTCTACAGAACTTTCTTCAGTGTTGGGAATTGAAACAGCTGTGAAGAGTTGGAGAACACTGTTCAGTTTGTTACAGTATCTTACTGAGAAGAGATTCCACACCAACTTGGAAAATTACGTGGCCAATGTCTTAAAATTGCTGGATGTCATTCAAGAAACTTTATGGGATAGTGGAGAAGAGGAAATTTCTCAGCAAGTTATTTTTTTATCCGAGAAATTCTCTCTTATATTTAAGAGCAAAAAAAGGTCCCCCAACATGATACTTCGCTCTTACATATTGTACATGCAATCCGCGAAGCGTTATGATACTATCAGGCAGAACAAATTTCTATCCCTTCCTCATTCTAAACATTTACAAAGATTGACTTCTTTCCATAATGTAGTTCCGGGTAATTTTAACGAAAACGTTCATTTCTTGAAAAAAGCCGCTGAAAAGTGTGATGATAAGTGGGTAATTTTGCAACTTGATGAAATATATGTTAAAGAAGAAATTTCCCGTTTGTTAAAGTACATAAACATATATGATATTCTCACTTAAATATATTCAACTAATTATTGTGTTCTGTAGAAGATACAAAAACCGCCTACTTGTAGTGCAATCAAACATTAGTTTCCAGCATGCTCTTTTTGTATACTGCTCTGGGCTGACTTGTATCGCAGTCATTTACTTTAATCGCCCGTAGTGACAGCGGAAAACGTCTCACACAATTCATCGATCACTAAGGAAGGACTGTGGTGAAATTCGGAAGTCCATCCCAATTTCTTCTGAAAACAAAACCGATTTAATTACATGAATGCATCTCTCTGCCATATGACTAGCGTGCTGTCCTCCGGCCAGCTGAGACCCCTGACGTCACTCGCTGGTGGCAGAGTGGGGGTACCGCTCCCGCCTGTAACTTCAGAACGCCGTGGCTATGGTAAATTAAATTTATTTTCAGTTTGAATCATCTTTCAAACGTTTAGCACCAAAATCACGTTCTGGCTCAGTTGTAGGTCAGATACTGTTTTTTCGTGGATTTCCATGTTCACCCCCATGCAAATGCTGGGAAGTATTGTGCCATGAGTGTTGTTGGATGGCCTACGGGTTTCTCTGTTTTCATTTAGGTGACGCGGTGATAACACATCTAGTTTTTCCTTTGTGCGAGTTTGATATTCCTACATGAAAGCTTCGGTAACATAACAATATGCATGTGCTCATTTTATATCGTGAATGACGTTTGCCGAGTCCAGGGATTTTAGCCATTTGCGCTGCAGCGAGTGACGCACAGGTTCGTGTCAAAGCACTGTATTGGCCGAGCTTGCTATCTGACCATCTTGTATGCGGGAAACGCTTTTACTACGAGGGCTGTTTTTCTTTCTAGTTCTGATGGACTGTATACAAATAACACATTGACATACCAAACTGATTTTACTAGTAATTGTTAGCTTGTTTTATTCTTATGTCTCAACATTTTCACCAAAACGATTGAAACATTTGTCGTGTCGTTACACTAGCTTTCCAATGCCCTCGGCCGAAAATTCTGGCGCCACTGAGGTGGGTACGTGTGTACAGTCTCCTGAAGTGTTTCCTTTTTGGCGAGGCGATGCCGTCAACCATACCTTCAAATCTCGAAAAAGGTGAAATTCATTCAGTGCTGGTTTGGACTTATCGGCAACTTGTCGAAAACTTCCCTCTTCAATTCTTTGAGGAAATGTGATGATGATGATGATAATTGTTGTTTTAAGGGGCCTAACATCTAGGTTATCGGCCCCTGTTGAGGAAATGTATCGCAACGTTGGCACAGGGAATGATTTTCACCTTTTCCGAGAATTGAAGGTATGGTTGGGCGGCAACGCCTCGCCAAAAAGGAAACACTTCAGGAGACTCTCCAGACGTACCCTCCTCAGTGGCGGCAGAATATTTTGCCGAGGACATTGGAAAGCTGGTGTAACGATACGACAGATGTTTCAATCGTTTTGGCGATTATGTTGAGACATAAGAATAATACACGCAAACATTTAGCAGTAAATCAGTTTGGTATGTCAATGTGTTATATTTATACAGCCCATAATTGAAAAAAAAAACATCCCTCGTATTACCAATACCAGCAAGTGTAACTCTCGTAATTTCCAAAATTAAAAAAGTTTCATGAATTAATTTTTGGCTAAAAATGTATTATTATTATTATTATTATTATCGTTTAGGTCGTCTAGGGACCACGACTCAATGTCAATGCTTTGTCCTTTGCTGTTCCTTCTTCTTCCGCCAGTATTCCTTCATCACCTCACTATGCTTCCTCTTCCTTTCCTCGGACAATTTCGAGCCGGTTTTCTTTCCCTTCCTCCCATGGAATCCTCCTATTTTTAGCATTTTTTGCCTAAAACTATCTGTGTATGGTGTATCTTCTTCTCTGATATTGCTTCTTTCCAAATCCTTTTTGACTTCTTGTACCCAGCTTCTTGTCGACTTCTTGTTCCACAGGAATGTGAAAATCTGCTTGGTTAACCTACTGTCATCCATCCTGTACAAATGTCTAAAAAATAGCAATCTCCTCTTCCGTATTTTATTTTTTGTTGTTTTATTCGAGGGGCTTGGATATCGTGGTCATTTAGTCCCGTGTACTTGGGTGTGTTGAGAATTTATCCGATAATTAGTCGTGTTTTAATACCTGTAGTAGTGTGTGTATTTGTTATTCAGGGGAAGATTTGGCGAGTCAGCCGAGGCTTTAAATTAGGAGCCAACCCGCTATTTGCCTAGAGTAGAAGTAAAAACCTCGGAGAAACACTTCCAGGACACCTGAGGCGAAAATTGAACCCACCACTTTCAGTTTGTCTCACCCCTTTCCAGCTCTCAATGTAGAATTAAATATCTTGGCAGATCCGGGAATCAAACCCGGATCTCGGAGGTGACATTCAAGAATGGTAGCCACTGCGCCACGAGGCGGACTGCTAAAAATTTGTATTTATAGTGGATGATGCGTACAATGACCAAATATATCCACAGTTATTCCTTATCCCTTTAGTGTTGCTCTTAAAACTATGGGAATGAATGGCTTGAAAATGTGTATGCAAATAAGAGACACATCTCTACTTAGTATAAAATAGTATGGTTGTTGGTTGGTTCTTAAGTTTAGGGGCTGCGACAACGCGGTCATGTAGCCCCGTGCACTTTGGGTGTGTGTAGAATCTGTCTGATAACCGGTGTTAATTGTGATGACTGTAATAGTGTGTGTTATCTGTTTTTTAATTTAAGTACTGCAACTTAGAATTTTTCCAATAGTTCCTACTTTTGCCGCCAAGCGCCACCGTCAACGACAACTTGGCCAAGTTCAGAAATTAGCTACTAGACACCACCGTAGTCGGCTCTTGGCAACGAACATAGAAACCTAAGAGCGTTTTTTACATTCTTAACCTATCCAATTTAGCTTCACACAGGTGCAATTAGTGGAAGGTTCCTTAACATGCCATAAACCTATGACATGGAACCTCCTGCTTTACTTACCCTCCGAAGGAAGGCATACTGAGGGATTTTTAACGCTCTTAAAAAATCCGACGGCTTCGGCCGGGTTTGAACCCGCTATCTTGGGCATAGAAGCTCAGCATGCTACCGACTACGCCACCGAAGCCGCCTATAAAATAGTATAAAACTAAGTCCCCGATTATTGGATGTCACTGGTAATCTCGTTAACCACTGGATAGAATTTAATGCGGTTTTCACCATTCTCTAAAGGATATCTCGAGAAAGTTTTCTGTAGAAAATAATTTATTTATGATCAAAGGAAAACAAGCAGTAATGATTTCAGTGAAAAGGTCGAAACAAAAAATCTGGCGTCCATGCCCTTTTTAAGCTTACGCTGGGCAAGCCATTAAAAATAGCTTCGGCCAGCATCAAACTGTGGAGACGTGTCGAGTTAAGACCTCAGAGAAGAAATAGTATATGTGTTTATAGTTTCGCTGTTCACCTCGGCTTTTCTGAATTGCGTGTTTGACCTGCCGTCCGTGAGCCTTTTAAGCTTACGCTGGGTAAACCGTTAAAGATACCAGGCGAAGCCGGGGGGGGGGGGGGTTGCTAATAATGTTATACATTATTCTGATATGCATGTGTCCCAATCAAGTGTGTAAGAAGTTACAAGATGCCCATTATTCACTTCACATGGACCGTGGGGTGAGTCCATACGCACGCTACCTAAACTGTGTCTCCTGTTTCTCACTAACTCGACTTATTTTCGCGACAAAGGATCTGCTAACATTGATTTCTTGCTAAGGATTGTAATGTTAGTAAATTTGTGCTTCGTGGAAAATCGAGTTAGTGCAATATGATCTACTATTCATAATAATAATAACAGGCACTATAACGC
Source organism: Meconema thalassinum (assembly GCA_946902985.2). Lineage (NCBI taxonomy): Eukaryota > Metazoa > Arthropoda > Insecta > Orthoptera > Tettigoniidae > Meconema > Meconema thalassinum. The sequence goes on from OX336393.1 coordinate 467,621,744, forward strand.
TGTAATCAGGCCCGAGGGCCTCTATGCAGCTGAAACCCTAACCATCAAAGGGGGCAAAACTGGTACAGAGACTACAGGCCAAGGAAAGAATTATCTTGAGGAAGAGCTTAGGCCCAAGAATCATAACTGGGGAAAGGTATCACCGGTCCAAAGATGATCCATACCTAAATCAAGAACCTCTAATAGACACAACCATCAAGAGACGCCTCCAATTATACGGATGCCTTGAGAGAATGAACGAGTCAAGATTGACCAGTGTAATCCACAGAGCCAGCTCCTGCAAGAAAACAATATCACTGTGATACCAGTAAGTTAACCAAGATCTGCAAACCTTTAACATCCCTGAATCCGTTATACAAGACAGACAAGCTTTGGGGAAAATATTAAGAGAAGACGCACAGATTAAACTTCAAAAAGTGCAAAGGCCAAAGAGGTCAGAAGCAGCTAAACAACTACAAAGTCACAAAATGAAGGAGATATGGGTTGGGAAGAAAACTCCTAACAACGTGAAACCAATCCCAAGTCATCAAGCTGAAAACTATTTTGGTTAACCTACGTAGTCCATAGTTGGCTCATTCGAAGAAAGAAGAAATAATAATAACAACAATAATAATCATTGGAGGCAGATCACTAACCAAAAATGTATAAAAACAAGGAAAATCACCAGGAAGATCTCTGGCCCAGTGGGAATGAAAAGGAGATTTCAAGAGTTAAGCCATTCTTTCTTCGGCTTTTCCCAATTATTGGGGTCGCCGGAGCCAACCAGGCTCATTTTGCTTTTGGCCGGGGATTTAAGGCCGGATGCCCTTTCTGACACCACGTGATTTTTCAGTCGAAAATTCCATCTCGCTGTCACCGGGATTTGAACTCCGGCTGTCCGGTTGAAAGACGGGCAGCTAAGCCACTGTGCCAACACGCTCCCCTTGAAGATTTATACCAATATTTGGAGAAAATATCAGACACTATTCGATAAAGACGATTGAAATTCTATGGACCTATTCAAAGAATGGACAATCAAAGATTTACCAAAATAATATTTAATCATGCCTCCTCATTGAGCGACTTTGGTGGCGTAGTTGGTAGCATGCTGAACTGCTGTGCCCAAGATCGCGGGTTCAAACCCGGCAGAGGTCGTCAGATATTTTTAGAGATAGTACAATTCCTTCAGTATGACTTCCTTCGGAGGAGAAGTAAAGCCAGCGGTCCCATGTCAAAGATTTATGGCATGTAAAAGAACCTTTCACTAACTAAACTTGTGTGAAGCTAAATTTCTAGGCTAGATTTCGTTGAAACTCTGTATCAAAGTTCCAATGTTCACCACGAGGTGTCAGTGACATCTGGTAGCAACAGTTGGAACTACTTGAAATTGAACGGAACTCGTAGTTCACCCTATGGGTGTCCGCATTGAAGCAGCTACAGCCTGTAGCGAGCCGATAATGCTCTCGGACACTCCCGGCACCAAAAGCCATACGCTAAAAAATATAATAATAACAATAATAATAACGGACACCATTCGCAAAAGAAGACTCTCCTTTTATACCCAATTAACACGAATGAACTCCGGAAGATTGTCCAGTCGAATCTGTGCCTACTTTGTGGGAAATAAAACCAAAGGGATCTGGTTTACAGAGCTGGAAAAAGACATACAAGAACTGGGGATATCACATGAGGGCATCTCGGAACGTGACTCTTTGAAGAATAAACATGGGGAGATACAGAGTTTTCAGCCAAAACCTATATTGAAAACCGGCAAGAAGTGGACCGAAGAGCGATAGGACGCTCACCGAAGAAGAATGGGCGAATACTGGGCCAATGTGAAAGAACGAGGGAAAATGCAGATGAAATAACGTGGTTCATAGACGACCGAAACGATAAAAAAAATCGTTGCTGGCAGATCACTAACTAAAAATTTAGAAAAACAAGGAAAATCACCAGGCGAATCAATGGCCCATGTGAGTAGAGGGAGTGTGGTTGCAAAGGAGATTTCAAGAGTTATACCAATATTCGCAGAAAATATCAGACAATATTAGATAAATACCATTGAAATTGTACGGACATACTCAAAGAAGGGACAATCAAAGAATTACTAAAATGACGTGTAATCATGCCTCCTCATTGAGAAATTGAATTCTGCCTTATCATTCAATACGGATAATAATTGTTTACCATTTTCAAAATGTTTAATGATTATGCATTCCTCATCAAAAGTCAAGTGTAACGGGCGTAAGCGAGTTTTATAATTTCCATACGAGTGTCTTAATGACCTTTATAGGCGAGTTGCATACGACTGTTTATGCTCGACGATGATTATAACTTTTTTATGTTCTAACATAAATATTCACAAATATCTGCCGAGATTTATGTACTCTACAGAGCGCATGGAAGGCAGAGAATACCTTTAATTTGACCATGGCCTCCTCGAATACCCCACAATGACACGAGCCACACAAGGAAGTTTAAAATAGACGCCACGGAAGTCAGCGCAGGTGCGATGCAATCCTTACCTAATTGGTCACACAACTGTTTCTTAAGCTCTGATTGGTGGGAGAAATTGTTTCATAATGAAAAATAGTGCTATAATGACCCTCATTATGATACAGTTTTCTGGCATATAATATTTACATTTCGACATCGTCGAAAATAAATAAATAAATAAATAAATAAGCACATAAATACACGTGGAAAGCCAAGAATATAACCATGGCAGCCCATGTCCTTATTGACAAAGTTTAAATATTCAGTAAGTTGAAACCTAGAGTCATTAAATAGTTGTACTTTAATCACAGTACCGGTTTCGGCCACATTGTGATCTTCTTCAGCGTTATATAAAGTACGAAAAGAAGCCAGACTTACATACACAAATTTCGTTATCAAAAGTTGTTATCAAAATAGTTAACTTACATAAAATTTTAAAGTGTTTTTCAGCCCTTAGACTATTACCATTTTAAGTTATTATTTTATATAACACTGAAGAAGGTCACAGTGTGGTCGAAACCGCTACTTTGATTAAATAACAACTATTTATTGACTCAAGGTTTCAACTTACTGAATATTTACATATTTATTTTATTTATCGTATGGCTTTTAGTACCGGGAGTGTCCGAGGACATATTCGGCTCGCCTGAGTATGTAGCTACTTTCAGAGGACACCCTTAGGGTGAGCTACAGGTTCCGTTAAATTTCAAATAGTTCCAACTTTCGCTACCAGATATCAATGATACCTAGTGGTGAACGTTGGAACTTTGATAGAGCGTTCCGACGAAATCTAACCTAACAATTTAGCTTCACTTAAGTTTAGTTTGTGGAAGGATCTTTTACATGCCATAAATCTATGACATGGGACCGCCGGCTTTACTTCCCCTCCGAAGGAAGGCATACTGAAGTAATTTTAACGCTCTTAAAATATCCGACGACTTCGGCCGGGTTTGAACCCGCTGTCTTGGGCACAGCAGTTCAGCATGCTACCAACTACGCTAGTAGCTTACAGTGCACCATGCGACCCATTGTTTGAGAGAATAATTGAAGATCTTATTTCTAAAGTGATGTAAATCCTTGAAATGCAAAACTTCAGAAATCGCGTTTTTGTTTCCTCGTATAATAAATAAATAAATAAATAAATAAATACATAAATAGTGTTATTATTTTACGTCTTCGGCTTTTAGAGACGCATGGGAGGCGGAATTTTGTCCCCAAAAAGAACTTTGAATGTACCAGTACATCTACTGAGACGACTCCTTCACATTTAAGCATCCTCAAATGCCAACTGACAGTGCGGGGATTAGCGGTAGCTAAACTAACCTCTGTCACCAGTAGTAGTACTCTTGGTCAGTCAAATATCACCAGATGGCGATAGAAATGTGCTAGGAGTCTGGTGCCCTAATGGGCTCCTTTCACTCCGCTTTAAAATGTACTTAATTTAAAAAAATGGTTTAATTAATTTTACCTTGGAAAAGTAATAATGCCTCCCTCAGTTTATTAAAGGATAATACATTTGAGGGAGAATTTCGTCCTTTGGCGATTTATGTAATCGTAGAGAATAATTTATGTACTTTAGGTGACTGTTCGTTGGATATTTGAGAGTAGTAGAACCTTTGGATATGCCTGTATGAGCAGCGAGTACGAATATTGGGACAGCATCATGGCTATTGACGGTCATGGCCTATCAGCAGTTGCTTCAGCGAGGATAATAATATTAATAATAATAAAAGGTTTGAAATTTTAAAATTTGAAGTTACTAAGTTATAAGAAAGAGAGATAGACCTCAAGTTAGGTATGATTTTTGTAGAAGGAAGAATAATAGACCTTTATTAGGTTTTGGATATTGAAAAATAATAATAATAAGCCTCAGTTGTGAAGATTTGGTCTCGAGTACGTAATTGGGAGTTATGTGTTTGTTGAAGGAGTAATTGATGTTTAAGAAGAGTTTCGCTGGCGGGGGATTTGAATTAGTAGACTAGGTGATGGGCTCTGATTGGCTGGAGATGTGTTCTGATTTGCTCTTGTTTTGGATCTGTTTAAATGTATTTGTAGTTGGAATTAAGGATGCTTAATGTTTGTTTATTGTTGAGGTGGTATGATTATGCTGTATTTTGATGGTTTTTTGATATTTCGGCGGTGTATTTGTTTAATTTAGAGGGTTATTTAAGCCTGCAGAGCGCTAGACTGCCGACTGGGGCTGGCCGCGCTCAGCAAGCTTTCTGTTTGAGGACTGGGTTCGATTTTGAATTAGGTGTCTCGAGAGCGGTAGATCACAAACCTGTCAACGGCAGGTACGGAAAACTAGTTATTAAAACATTTATAAGCACTAGCGGACCCCTGCGAGAACTCTCGTATGTGTATAAACCACTCTCCTGGCTTTACTGTTATGCGGGTTTTGTGTATAAACCACCCGCCTGGCTTTACTGTCATGCGGGCTTTGTGTATAAACCACGCGCATGGCTTTACTGTTATGCGGGCTTTGTGTATAAACCACCCGCATGGCTTCTATAAATATGTTCATGTGTTTAAACGCACTTTTTAAACAAATTGTTGATATTTATGAAATCGATTTCGTGCCGAGTGCGACCGTGCCGGATGCGACCCAGTAAAAATCGTGACTGTAGCGACCCTGCTAGTAGCTTACCGTGCACCATGCGACCCATTGTTCGAGAGAAAAATTGAAGATCTTAATTCCAAAGTGACGTAAATCCATGAAATGCAAAACTTCATAAGTCACGGTTTTGTTTCTTCGTATAATATAATCAAGATATGATTACGAATATAATGTAATTACACCCGTTACATTTATGCACATCCTCACACTGTGTTTTAGAAATCTCCTATCATTGGAATTTGTGGTAATCGTCCCCTGTAAGTTGGAGTTAGGATGTTTTGGAAATAAATGATATATTGACATACGCTTTGAGTGACATTTATGAACATTTAAATGGTTTAAAAACAACAAACACAAACTGATGCTCTACAATCCACATATTCTTCAAAGTTAGCATTGATTTATCACGTGATATCACGTGATGTCCAGGGAGTCATCGGATTGGTCAACATGGACACAAAAGACATTGGAAATAAATACACGTTGGAGTTACATCACTTCGCAAATAAACTTAGTTCTTAGATCTCTGTTAATATGAGATATACTGTGCCCAACTCTAGGAATGGGTATTCCAAGTTTCAGACACCTAGATATCAAGGGAAAGGCTGTAGCCGCTTTTGAAAGTTCAGATATTTGAATATCGCGCTACATTGCTTCTCGAAGCATTTCGAAGGATTTTACCGATAGTTGGATGTCAAGTGACGTAGCGAGTCATAGCAGAGGTTGAGGCTATTTATTGATTAAATAGTTAACTATGGAGTAGAGACTTGAGACTGGGATCAGATTACTGGCACGGCCAAATGAAAGAGAACGCAATTAGTATCAAGTAAATCGGACCAGGGATTCAAGAGATATGAGGATTTCTAGATATCAGGCGATGACGCGTGACCCTGACCGTTTTGAATAAAAGCCAGCTGGAGCAGGCATAGGTAGCTCACTTCAACACAAGCACTTGGCAAGCAAGTTGCGTCTACGCTGAGCCAAGGCACATGGTTGCCGTATCTACGCAGAAGTTCTTTTCAAATCGTGATAGTCACGAGAAGTGCTGCGCAAACGAGTTGGAACTTAGTAAGTTTCTGGTGAGGAGAATCACTGAGGTGATTGTTTTTCTACAGACATTGGTGGAAATATTTATATTTCCAAAAGGACATATGCTAGACTTGGTCTAGAAAATAGTATTTTGTCACAGTCCAGTAGTAACTTAATACTTGGATGTTTAAATCCATTTAAAGTCAGTTTTCATTTTTGTAACGAGTTAACCACTTCGATCTGTCAGTACATTGAAGACTAGTCTATAACGGTGGCGTTCATTAGTCTACGCAAGGGAAACTGCAAGTTGTCTAGCGCATGGCAGATGGTGATATTAATAAACCATGTCCAGGGAACGATCTTCAGAACAGCCGTTAACTGCTTAGACTGTCAATGTTTTTCTTGTACTGATGAGATTACAGTGAGTTATGTTACAACTGGCATATTTAAGAAGAGATCACTTAGATCTGACCCTATTTTAACAAACTGTTATGGCTTTGATAGAAGCCCATATTAAAATGGAACCACAGTTTATTCAAACGTCGAAAGATACTACCACTATGTCTGACTAGACAAATTTGTGGGTCTACAATGGCGGCCGATACAAGGATTATACATGCTTGTCCGATAGGGCATGTCTACGGATAAATCTGGTATAGACCAGGTTTACTACACTTCAAGACCATCAAGAAATGTAAGCCACATTTGAATTATTTTATGCCTAGCTAATTGGAACAAACTATTTTTTCTGCAGATGACCAACACATTTTTTTCGTCGTATTTAAAGCTTGCAATGATTTACGCAAGACTTATTAGAGTTATTCTGAGCATTTTCAGCACTCAGAACAGTTTAGGATCGATGACCGAGCATTTCGAGCATTTATTTGAATATTTCATATTTTTAGGAAATCACGGTAATCAGCCGATGTAACTGTAAAAGTTAAATTTATTTTTGTTGAGGAATGGATATTTTTTCCATATTCGAAGGTTCGAACATGTGGATTCTCACATAATGAGATGATAATTAAACACATTTAAAATGATACAAATAATAATAATAATAAAAATCCACTAATAATAATAATAATAATTTTCATAATTTTTCTAAATAATTCTTGGATATTATATTTTCTAATAATCATATGTATTGAGAAAGAGCCTATGAAGTAATTTAATCATTTCTAGTTTGGAACAGGAGATTTTCCGAAGGAGAGTGGTTAGCGCAAGCCCGCATTCAACCAACATTTCAGTTCTGGTTGAACAGTTGATATTTGCTATGAGCAAAGTATATTTTTCAGATAACACGGAAAGGCATGAAACGGGAAGCAATTGATATTTGTATCAAATAGGATATTTTTGTATTTATATAAAATCATGACGTAAATACACTCGAAAGTGAAATAAAGCTTTTCATAAGTATGGTAAATTCACGGGTTGTACTGAATGGTAAAATAAAATAAACTTGTAAGTTTATTAATCTTCCAGTGTTGATAACAAGCAGAGGCTTGATTTATTGTATAAATTTTGTGAAGAAAATTTATGTGTGTGGAGTAGTTGAAATGCCATTCCCAGGTGCGCATGTTAAGTCGCAGGAATGAAGGTTTTTTCGAGCATCAATCAAATAGCAGGTTCGATGGCTCAGGTTTATAGTAGGAGTATTGGAGCCACACATTTCGTCGTATGAATAACCCGAAGGTTATTTCTTTGAAACCATCAGTTCTTATTTCAACCTTGTTTACGAATTCCATTTAGACTTTGATTTTGCTAGAACCCGGATTTGTCATGATAGTAGTTTATTCTTCTTCAGAGGAAGACCTTTGCCGTTGTTGTTATTGTAATATTGTGTTCTTACACAAATAATAGAATGGGCCACTGCCAATTTAAAATAATTCTTTAACCACGAATAATTTGAAGGATATTTTCAGTCCTAGTGCCATGAACTAAATGAATTCATTATGAAACTACAATTCTAATTTCCGCATTCTGTCAAAGAATTGCAAGTTGTAAAAGTTACTAGAAATGGCCATAAATATAAATATTTTTTTCATAAAGATTCCAAGTGGGAAATCTAATAGTTGAATGGTTCAACCATTTATAGATCAAGTTGATGATTCAGAAATCATATATTTTGTTTGGAACTTGAAGTTCATAATCGAGTCACTTCTCGAATGTTTAATGTCAGAAGAACAATTAATTGTTGTTGTGCTTCGCACAATTCTTCGATGCTATGCTCAATGGTCAAATATTTTTCAGATGTTATTAATATGTGTTAATAATTTGTGTTGCTTATATGATGATAATATTTTCAACGATATATTTTTGAAACTGGAAAAACAAGTAAAAGTTTAAGAAATTCTATAAACATTTATTCTACGAGTGTTAATATCATGTAAATAGTCAAACAGTGATCTACGTTATTTCCAGTATGGACAATTCATTTTGAACTGGAATTAAAGATTAATAATTTTGGAACACAGTCCACAGGACTATTAATCGGACTTGTGTTTTCAAAAAGATTGTCAAATGTGTTTGGAAGATTTCTGTATATTATGTGTAAATAAGAGTGTGGATCGCCACACGTGGAGTGATGCTGCTTTGAGCATTCTTGCAGTCAGATTTTAACTTTAAATAAACTGAGATAATTTTACCAGATGTGTTTCGCCCAATTAAATCTCCTTCTATCCTTATTGTTGCATTGAGCCAAAAATCAGTAAAGCATTTTTTTAATTTGATGTCGTTTTTGCGATTTGCTTTAACCCATCTGGCGCTCCGGGATATTTTGACTCTCGTGCTGACTGATTATTGGTAAAATGCATATGTGGTCGTGCGGACTCCGGTCTAAACGGGCACAATACGACGTATTGAGTGTTAAAACCCTTGCTATACGTTGAGAGAATTTACAAACTTGTTTATGAAAGAGAAAACTGAAGAACTGTCAATTTTGAATTTACGTCACTTTGGAAATACGGTAAGCTCTTCAATTTTTACGGCACCTAACCTAACCTAAGCGGAATTTTAGCAGAGACAGTTGTATTAGAAATTAGGCCCACCAGATTCCACCGATTTTCTTCATAGAAAATTGGTGGATCGCTTGCGGCACGGGTCGCATTCGGCACGACACCATGAAATAAGAGAACAATCCATCACTGCTGTTGATTGCACAATGGGTTGTGTGGGCCCCATGTGTACAAAATACCCGCCCGGCGCTAGTGCTATGCGGCTGTACGCGACACAGTTCTGCCAGGGGCTATCATCTTGTTTATTTGTTTAAAGGCATTTTTAGCCTACTTTCGATTTTTGCAAAAAATGAAAGTAGACTTAATTAAGGTACAGTGCTATTTCTTTTGCAATATTGCCCAGTTTGTTTGTGCATTGTAACTACGATGGTTGATCCAATATAGGCCACATTGTCAACTTTCAAATCACGTAATTCATGTCCGACATGTTGGTGTTAGAGTGCATGGCAGAAGCTATCCTTATCTAATTGGTCATGAATGAAGATATTGAGCTATGATTGAATGGAAATCCTGGGATATATTGAAAAGTAATACTTTGGTTGATTGGTTGGTTCTTAAGTTTAGGGGCTGCGACAACGCGGTCATGTTGCCCCGTAAAGTAGTACTCTAATGACCCCCATAATGAAACCGTTTTCTGACATATAATATTTACATATCGACATCGTCGAACATAAACATAATTATGTGTTCATTCCTTAAAAAATATTCAAGTTTTTGCCTTTTGCTTGGCAGTGTGTGTGCGTATATCATTGCTACATTCGCCTACCATTTGAATAGAGGTTCATGAATGAATTTCATTTTATAGTTGTGGTAAATTATTACTTAAATATCCCGATGTAACCTGGCCGTTTTATCCGCTATTAAAGATTAGTTGGCTGTCTGCAGAGGCGGTAGGTAATTCGACGACGCTTCGCTCTGCATTCACCAGGATGCCAAGTTGGAACAGTAGTATGCTCTCATCATAATCGGATTTCTAAGTAGAATTGTTTTTTCAACAGAAGTTGAAAGGTTTCTAAATCCTTGGTTCGTATGTGCATGTGGTTGTTCAAAAGAGTTTTGTGCCTTCCTTCACAGTGGTCGGGTCCCCATAGAACACGAAGAAGTTTTAAGAAACGACATCTTTCTTTCCTTGAAGCGCCAAAACTTTTAATCTGATAATCTCTGTTGTAATTTTATAACATGGAGCCGGAGAAAGCTTCCTTTATTCTTCACTGCTTTATTCTGGAATGAATTCAATAACTTCATAATTCATGTTTAGGGCCAGTCTTCTCTTATCACTAGCCTTGGGACTTACCAGTACCTAGCACTTTCTTCATTGTGTGTTCTTAAAGTTCATTCCCAGAAATCATTATATGTTATTGCTTTTGACGTCATCCCTTTTTCTCAATAAATTATCATGAAATGAAGATTTAAATTACTAGTCATCATCGGTAACAGGAGAAACATTGTTCAACCGAGTGACACAAGACCTTGCTTAGGCAGATTATATTGATTTATTATCTAGAGGAAACAGGATTTCGAAGAGAAGCTGCGGAAACCAGAGGAATACGGGGCTGAGATTGGACTGACGATTAATCAGTTGAAAACCAAGTATACATTAATATGAGGAAGAATATGAACACTGTAAAAATTTAAAATATTTAGAGTCAATGATAGCTGAATTCAATGATATGAGAGAATAAATACATCGAGGAAATATGAGTTCCTTTGCTTTAAGTAAAGTATTTACAGCAATAAGTCTTATTGTTAGTAGAAATTTGAAGTTGACTTACATCGTACGGTAGTGAAACCTGTGATGATGTACGGTTTGGTGTATTCTTGGAATACACGGTACGAGAGAATATAAAGTTTAATGTTCTTTGCATGTTCATTCCTTCCTCTTTGTCAAACACCAACAGTGATCTTCTATTTTCTCTTTGGTTATCATGTCGCTTATATCTTTTATGAGTCTGTTCTAGATATATATCTTCCATGACCCACCTAGCGTCATCTAGCAGCGAATCTCTGAAGCTCTTCAACTCTTCCTGGTGCAAGAGGACTTCCTTCTCAATCTGGCCACCAGATTTTGTTACCATCGCCAGCTATTATCTCCTTGAGCAAGAGAAGTTCGTCTACTTTTTCACTCACCATGCTGTGCTAGTATCACCTGCTATCAACTCTTTGAAGACCATTCATCAAGAAGAACATTTATTTTTATTATGTTGGTCATGCTTATAAGTATACCTTTTGTTTCCTACCCCCACTCTTTTCCCTTCCTAGGTCCCTCTGTGCTTCGCTGAGCAGGTCTCACTTCTAAGTCGGCAGTTGACTCGCTCAGTTAAGGCTCAACTCGAGCCAGTCTCCTCACACCAAGAGACACTCTCTACGTTCTACGCCATGTTGGCACATTAGATATCGTCAAGGGGAACTTCATCTTCGACATGAAATCAAGTTAAGTACAAACTTCAAGTTTTAACCTCATCCTCATGGTTTTAACTTCTACATGCTTTTAACTAATATTTTATAGACAGCGTGAGATTACTTATTTTGGGGCAAAAATCATTCTTCGTGGGATTTGCCATGTTGAGCTTTTGTCTGTCTAAGCCAACCTTAATAGAAAGTAGCCTTTCTTAAGCTATTTAATTGAGAAATCTTCTCACTACGTGGGATATTATCTGATACCCGCTGTCTATAAATCACTAAGCCAGTTCCTCCGCTGGATCATCTTTGCCCCATACTTCTACTAAGTTCGTTCTGGAACCTTCCAGATCCTGTACTTTATCTACAAGTCCTGCCGTCATGTATTTTTTCACTCACTTGTGAAAATACTATTTAAAATGAGGAATCTTCCTTATAAATTACTGCAATAGCGAACTTTCGTCCACCGTTGGAATGTTCTATGGCGCATTTAATTGTAATTCCCAACTTTCTCAAGAAATAGACTCTCGCCTACCTAGTGCAACCAGTTATTTTCATCATTGCAATAACTTTCTTTCCCATAAACTTTCGTGTCTTTTCAGTGAACTTTTCATCTATTTAAAAGACTATAGTGATAACCAGTGCTTGTCCCACTTTTCTACCGCGTCGCGATCGTCCGGTTACATTAAATAAGGCCATGAACATTGATCCTAAATCCCAATTATCTTTCCTCAACCTTCTACTAACAAACCATATTAATAAAATTGTAACTTTTCTATAAGGTGTCACTCACGAAGTGCCCTTCAATTTTGGTTGTTTATCATTGATTAATTACTGTATAACTACGTGTTTTATACACGGTTTAAGCTTACATTGTTTTTTCCCCATAATAAGGGAAAACAATACTTTCAACTCTTGAGTGAGTTATTTCTAGGTCTCACGAATTGGAAACTGCCCCATTTTGGCTCGTGATTCCTACTTAAACATAGGAAGTCTAGAACTTTCCCTTTGACTTTCTCTTCAGGTTTCACCGTAGTGACCTGCACTTTTTTGTATAATTGTTATAAAGTAATTCTGCACAAATATAAGAAGTTGTAGGAACTTCTATCTTATCTTCATGTTTTTCTTATTGTTATTTTTGAAGTTGTCACTTCTTCTAGAATATTCTCTCAGAAATTTCTTAAAGTACACTCCTTGTACTCAATATAATGTTTAAACTTTATAATTATTTCATTTGTCTTTTTTAAATCTTCTAAAGATTTTAGAACATATATTGAACCCGATGGGGTTATGCTGACTGGAATCGGACATGGTTCTCAGAGACTGTGATCAGTAAAAAGGTTCCGCCAGGGAGCGAACCAGAGATCTGTACAGGGAGTTTCTTGGTAAAAACCCCTCGAAAGAGATGTATATTTAATCACTGGTGTGATTTTTGATGAAATGGCATTATTTATTAAAATAATGTAGGAAATAATGAGCGGATTATATCATTATAAGACGATTTGGTGTAAGCTATTGGAGGTTTGAAGCAGAGAGGAGGGCAGAGCTGACATTTACTAATCGGCCCAGAATTGTGGGTTGGTCCCAGTGGAGCCACGTCCATCTCTGTCACCCCATTATGTCGTCTGGAGCAGGGGAGAGGCCTGAAAAATGACACAGTTATTCCCCGACGGAGAATAGATGTAGAGGAGGGGCGGAGAAATGCCCAGAAAAATCATTGATTACTCGTGATTGGAGTAACGAATCGAGATGAGAGTTGCACACAGGTGAATATCTTGGCAAGAAGATAATTTTAGAGTCTTTTACCGGCGAAATTGGTGCATATTTAGTGATGTGCGTAAGGACTGTGAAGCGACCATTGTTCGCGGAGGGATGTGAAGATGTTGACGGGGAGTTCCCGGTTAGGTAGCGTCCCACGCCATGGAGAAAGGAATTAATATTAATTAATTGAACGAGCGATTCCTTTGCACACAGATAGTTTTGGGACCTGTGAAGAGAGAGGAACACAATGATCATGGTTTGAAGACCTGAATCATGCTGTGAGAGGAGCGAAGATTACGCGGGAAGATGTTGCTCTACTTTCTGTGGAAATCCGATATAAGGGAGTAGACCCCAGGAGGAGCTCTCAGTCCTACTCTGTTCTCAGTGTTACTCTGTTACTCAGTTGAACCTCACTTGAACCTCAGTCCTACTCTGTTCTCAGTGTTACTCTGTTCTAGCTCAGTTGAACCTCTGTTCTCAGTGTTACTCAGTTGAAACTCACTTGAACCTCAGTGTTACTCTGTTCTAGCTCAGTTCTTGAATCTCAGTCCTACTCTGTTCTCAGTGTTACTCAGTTACTCAGTTGAAGCCCAGTTGTAAGTCAGTCGAGACGCAGCCAAGTACAGTCTACATGCCGCCAAGCGCAGTTACAGCCAGTTACAGTTTTACTCAATTGTCAATTGTAGCACAATGGAAATAAGTTGCAATCAGTATGCAGCAAATATGCAGCAGTACGAGACAGCGTGTAAGCCGCAGACAGAAGTCTTCAAATAAGCTACGTGCAGTCTTCGAGTGAAACTTCAGTCAGCTACAGCCAGGTTGAAGCAAGTTCGTCAAGGCAAAACGCATGACGGATCTATTCATCGAGACGCCGAACAAGGACTGGTATGTGTAAAAGAAACAGTAAACATGCTTGTATGAATAATAGTCGTGATATAGGCATAATCAGCCGCACGAACTATGACGTGTTCAGTTACGAAGCACCGTATAGACTAACGGTAGAAATATTGTATATAATTATTTGTGAAAGTGTTGAACTTTATTAAGCGCAGTGTGTATTGTATTAACTAATCGTATATGTGTAACTACGATAGAATGCGCTAAAGAAACTTTACTAAGTGTTTGGTATTGCCATGAGAATACCAGATGTTAACGCTCATGTTTAGGAGCAAGCGTATTGATGTAACGCAGGACGCTTACTGTAGGAGTAATGATCGTCACAAAAACTGTTGGAGAGTTCCGAGAGCAGATAACCAGACTTTCAATCAGGAGTTGGTAACGTCAGATGCCGTCGACACCTGCAATTTCGATCTCTGCTAGGGAATTTCAGCATTGAAGTGTGTATAAAGTGACGAGTGTTCAGTGTAATGTATATGTAAAAATATCATTTAAAGTAGTGTTTGATGAAGTGTTTCACATGTTTGGGGAGTGATAACTTCCTGAAAGGTATGCAACGTGTCGTGTTGGTGATAGAAAAAATGTATAATCAAATGTGTGTAAACAAGAGAAATATGTCGCGTTAAACCCATTATGGCGGGCGACATGGAAGAATATGATTGGTTGGAGCCACCTTAGATGCCTATAGAGATGTAAGTACCCCACAAATTATGGTTATAATTATGTAGAAGTATGGACCGATGCATGTCTGTGATTCCGTAAAGGTATTGTGAATTCCTTATAGATGCCAGTAAAAGTCAGTTAGGAGGCTGATCCTCCATGTTTAATCAGTAATGAGTTGATTTTTATAGAGTTGAAATGATGATTTGCATCATTAAGTGGAGTAATTATTCCCACTATGAATTAAGAATGGCAATCAGTTATGTAAATGTAACGAACGCGATTGTTCGAGTTTAAAACGTCTAGCTATGTCGGAAATTTTGGTAATTTATGTGAGAATAATGATAAATAATGATTTTGGTCATTTATGTCAATGAGATTTGGAATAATAATAAAGGATGATTTTGGTCATTTATGTCAGTGAGAAATGATGATAATAATAATAATGGTTATTAAGAGTATGAATGAACACATCAGGAAACAAATAAATTGTTGTAAGCGAGAATTATTAACGCTAAGTGCAAGACTTATCAATCTAAGCAGGAAGATGTTACAGTGAGATTACATTTCAGTAATTATGAAAAGAAGTTTTATATCAGAATATTGCATATATTCGGTAATGATACCAGTAATGAAAGAGCTTTTAGTGAATTGAATTTGCAGCTTAATTGAGAAGCTTATAGAGTAAATGTTAGATTTCTCTTAATATTATAGGTCGGAATGTCGTAGCATGGAGCATTAGGGGCCAGATAGTCTATTCTACGTATGAATTCTCCTATGTCGTGGACATTGTTGGAGATATTTTATTCCGGAGTTTTAGTGAATGGACCCTAACTCTGAAGAAAAGGATTGAAATGTGTTCCGGGCTGGAATCTTGTAAGAGTCGAGGAAACAAGGACACCTCGCAGCTCTATGATTTCCCGAGAACTTATAGATGAGTTATTTACGCTCGTGGGCAGCGAAAACTCATGGCGACAGTGGTTTTGTGCGCCTATATTATACTTGAGACATCGGTCACCGCCAGGCTCATGCATTACGAACCCCGAACCTTCATGTTGAATGGACCCATGTGAGGCCATTAATTAATCGTTATCCTCTACGTAGGAATAATTACAAAAGCTCATTCAATACCTGTTGGCATAATAGTCAATTAAGATCCTTTGGGAACATGTGTGCCGGGTAGGACACAGTATTTGTCTTGTAAATCTCCACTGCTTAGAGAGGGAAGCTTTCAAACTTTTAGAAAGGTCGAGATAATTGGTGGAACGACCCATCCCACTTTCTATTGTGTAGCGATTTCTTTAGCCGAGGGTCGGTGCCAACCACCCGAACCGCTCAGACAAGTTATAAAGGGAAGAGATTCTAGACCTTGTTAAAATGACATATAATGCGAGATTGTTATGTTGAGTATTATAGCCATGTGGTTTGTGAACACATGGATAATTATAGTTCATCCTGATGGTTCATTAATTTAGCTATCTGACGAATAGTTACATGATATATTTGTACTGTCACTGGAACCAAGTCATGTAGTTGGTTACTAGATGCCAATCGCCATGAGCGCGAGGCAGTCTATCGTACAATCCGACATAAGCTATAACGTAACGTTTTATCTAGGAATCACAGACAGCATGCGGTGAAACCATATAATTGGAGGATGTAGGGGGTAGCTTACATAATTATGGAGTTGCAAGGTGATTTTGGTGCAACGTCCAAATAGGTAAATGCATGCAAAGCATTTCATTGGTGAGAAGAAAAATATTAAAACACGCACGGCACACATAATTGTTTAACATAAAGAGATTTAAGGAATAATCCTTGTTGTAATATTAAAGAAGTCACATTGTATGACTGTTATGTTAATGTACATTTGTTTTGAAGTCGTAGGTGCATCAGCGCACTAGTATATCCTTGTGAAGTTCACAGAAGGGTAAAGCATTATGGCTAGGTATGACTTTGTTGTGATTTCATATTTGTTTACTTGTGGATTGTGGAAGTAAAAATTTTGTTTGCTTTATTTTATGTTTTTTTTTGGTATTGTTTTGTGTTTGAAGCCATGATTTATTTTAATGAATTAAAGTTTTAGAATAGAGTTGTGCCTTATCATTGTAGAGTTGATACCTTTTAGCCTCAAATCCAAAATATGCACTGCAAAATTGGGGTTACCGTACACGCCTGAGAGCTGATGCTAGTTGGAGGCGGATGCATATTATCCAACGAGATTACTCACATGGGTACATGGGATTTGATGTCCTATACTGTGATTTGAGCTAAAGGTACGACTAAAGTCGGTCAGATTTAATGCACACAACTCTATTAAAGTAAGAATTAACGAAGTAGGGTGTGACCGCTCCTAATCCATAGCTAAGTTCCGATACGTATATATAAATTTTGATAGATTGTGCTTATCACTACTCCTTTATCATGGCCCAAGCAGCGTGGGACAGTATTAACTCTTTATGGAACCGCCTGCGTCAGTGCAATATGAGCGATGTTGGCATTGCACGAACCGGGCAACGATAGATACATATTAATTTATCATGACGCCCATCTGTGGAGTCTATGGTAGTAAAAGCTCTATTAATTTATCATGGCGTGGCCCAAGTGGGGCTTTCGGCAGTAAAAACCACTCCCTGAACAGTTTTTATAGTAAATTAGAATATGGCCGATGTCCTACTAATACCACGACTCAGATATAATTTATCATGGCGCCCAGAATACGTGGAACTTATGGGATTTAGGGAAAACCCATAGATTTTTTATGGTATTTCATGGGGAAAACCATAGTAATTGTTTTGCCTCAAACTGTGTTTGAGTGATTTTTGAATTCAGTAGGCTTTTTGAGGTAACGCAGAATCTCTCTATTGAGAAGAGAATGGCCTAAGGGTACGAGCGTTACATACCCAATCCACAATCTACCATAATATTATCAGGTTTTGTACGACTTCACAATATGTGTGCAGTGGTTGATGTTTCTCTTCGAAACGTATCCACATATTTTTCCAGGAAGCCTGCCTGCATATTTAAGTGTGTTATTGTAAAATGCCAGGTACGGAGGAGATCTTGCAAGTTATTGCAGGACTGAAACAACATTTTGATGCTGCTCATGAGCAGAGTAAACTGGAAACCAAAGCTTTCCAGGATAGTATAAATGCTCGTTTAGATGCCAATCAGGTTGCAATGAACAATAACCAGATTGAAATAAACAACCGTTTAGAGGCAAATAAAGTTGAATATAAAGATGAATTAAACAATAAGTTAGGTCAAATGCAAGAAGTCATTAAGACCGAAGTAACAGATACTGTTGTAAGCATTGTATCGGAAATGCAGGTAAATACTGACAAACGTTTCGAGGCCATAGAAGCCAAACTTGAGGGTAATTTGCAAGCGTGTAGGCATGCTCAGGAGCAAACCAACAGTAAATTAGAGGCGTTGTCTAACGATATTAAGGATATTCAGATCCAAAACGAGGCGAATCTCGAACGCCAAGCGAAACAGTTCGCAGAGTTTACGAAAACAGTAGACCAGAGATTAGAGGAGAACGACTCCAAATGGGACCAGAAATTGAAAAGCTACGCTAGAGCAATTAACGGTGACCTCAAGAAACAGGACCAGAATATATTAGGTCAATGCCAGGAAATAGGCGAAATTAAGGCTATCGCTCAGGAAAATAAGGAGCTGGTAGGCAACGTGAAAGGTCAGATGGGTAAAGTTCATAAAGAACTGGACCAAGTGCAAAGTGATATTGTCATAGTCAATAAAAGACAAGAGGAAAACAGAGGCGAGATCACCAAGGTCCGGAATGAATTGTCTAAAGTCAATGGACACATTCAAGATGAAATTAAAGGTCTGAGAGAAGAACTCGAAATAAGAGAAGGCCAGAAAACAGAGGCAAGCGACAAGACCCTTGCTCAAATTAAAGAGGACGTAGAGGATGAAATATCCCATATCAAACAAAGTCTGAAAGAAGACAAGGTGAAAATTTTTCAAGTAGCCGAGGAAAACCGAGATAGGCTTACAAGAATAGAGAAAGAAGTCATTACTCGCCTAGAAAGAGCAGAAATGCGCCATAACCAAATGGAGACTAGGATAATAGCACAGGAGGAGACACTTCTGAAATATCCTAAGTCAAGTGAAGGCAGCATAGAGGATATAAGAAAAACAAGGTGGGCAGACCTAGAAACCCAACCTATAAGCAGGAACGTTGCAGGCGCAGGAGAAAGTCCTTACATGACGCCAGGTGTACCAATTGCGGCATCGACGCCACATGAAAATGCGATACACACCCAGGTGATAAACGTCATTAGGGCAAGCGAGGAAAAACCTAGGAAGTTTTCAGGTAGTCACTGTAGTATGACACCAAAATATTGGTTAAAGGAAGTGACTGAATATCTCAATGATGCACGAATACCGCAGGAGCGTAGGCTACGTGCTATAGAGAAGTTAACAGAGGGGGAGTGCGCATTATGGTTTCGCAGCTTCCGTTACACTTTTGATACTGTTGAGGAATTCCGCGAGGCATTCTTGAAGAGGTATTGGGACGCCACGACTCAGCAGAATTTACAGCTGGATTTGTATGCCAAAAAGTACAGCACGAACAACCCGACGAAGTACGCAGAATTCTTCATATCGCAGATGTGTCGTTTTAAAGAGCTGGATCAAAAACCTAGTGAACTGGAGCTATGCATTGCTATCGCCAAACAGCTTCCATACGAGATCCAAAGGCTACTAATCTCGGCTAATGCGAAAACTGCTATGGAAATGGAGACAGTTCTAAGGCAACTGGACCTCACCACAGCAAATACTATGCGTCAGAGTCGAACCGTGGAACAAGTCCACGTGACCAACACACAGACTGACCAACAGCAAGCTCCAAGGAACAACAAGGCCACGAGCACAGAAACTTTAGATTCCTATGGACGGCAATGGGAACAGGAACCCAGAAAATGGCAGTCAAGGTACAAAGGAAATGCTAATAAAGCAGGAAGAGGTCGAAGTTCGTGGAATAAACACAATAACAGGGGCAAACCGTACCATAACAATGGAGGTAATAATGGCCAGGAAGGCAATAATAGAAATTGGAGACCCCAAGAGAGAAGAAATAACTTCGATGACGAGGCAGAAGAGCGATATCATGCTTCTTTGCGATACCTCGAAGAAAGGGGAGATGAGCCCCAGAAAGCACAAGTCCGCTGGCAAGAAGTCATGCAGAACAGGACATCGCCAGACAGATATGGAGATGGAGCCAAGAGTTTGGAACTACAGCGCAGCGAACAGGAGAGAAGGAACTCCAAAGGGGCGGGCGCTGAAGAAAAAAAAAAACGCCAAAATTAGAAGAGCTCGAGACTGATGGATGGAAGTCTATTAACATCGTCAATTGGATAGCCAAACCAGAAGAATTGATTGAGGATACAGGAGGACCACAGGTCATGGTCAAGAGAGAATTGCCTATTATAATTGTGAGAGTGGCAGGATTAAAAGTCAGAAGTCTGCTAGACACAGGATCAACAGTGAGCCTGATGACACAAGCTCTATATAATGAAATAGCCCGGAGAGAGAACATTTTGAAGATACCGATCTCCAGTGTCAAAATTAAAGGGGTAATTCCAGACAGAACAATGATATGTAAATACCAGGTATTCCTAGATTTACAGATAGGAGGCTCTATTTTCTCACAGAGTTTTCTGTTAGTAAACAAACTACCTTATAACCTACTTATTGGGGCAGAGTTTATAAGGGAATACAGAGTGATAATTGACCTAGCACAGGACAGGGTTATGTTCCATGTGAATAAAGAAGCTGAAGGCTTAGAGGTCACACTCAATGAAATTGAACCAGGATCCAGTGAACAAGTATGGCATACATACAGAGATGTGGCTGATGAAGAAGTGTTAGCTATTGAGCAGTTAGAAGCGGAGCTCAAAACACTAGCCACAGACTTGGAAAAAGATCTGGAACCCAAATTGGAAGACTACATTTCGGAGAAGC
Organism: Meconema thalassinum; assembly: GCA_946902985.2. NCBI lineage: Eukaryota > Metazoa > Arthropoda > Insecta > Orthoptera > Tettigoniidae > Meconema > Meconema thalassinum. The sequence continues at coordinate 467,642,585 of OX336393.1, forward strand.
TAGAAGAAGCGAAAATTGGGCTAAAAGAGAAGGAAAATTTAAAGCAGTTATTGCTGGAACAGAAGGAAGTCTTTGATTCGAGACCTGGTCGGATAAAGAACTTCACTTATGCTTTTCAAGTCAGTGATTGGACACCATTTAGGCAGAAACCCTACCCTATAGCTGAAAAGCATTATGCTAAAGTGAAAGAGGCAATTCAGGAGATGTTGGAGGCCGGTGTTATTGAGAAAACACCTACGCCTTATGTAAGTCCATTGGTAATTGTACCAAAGACAGACGGATCTGTCAGAGTCTGCTTGGACCTGAGACGCTTAAATTTGAGAGTTATTCCGGAATTTGACCAAGTGCCACCTATTAAAGAGATCCTCAGGAAGTTTAAAGGGAAAACTATATTCTCAAACTTGGATATCACATCCAGTTTCCACCATCTTGAATTAGAGAAGAAAACTAGTCTGTTGACAGGATTTATGTTTGATCAACATACATTCACATTTTTAAGGCTACCTTTTGGGTTGAAAACAGCTGGTTCAGCCCTGATAAGAGCGTTAGATCGCAATCTATCAGATGAGGTTAAAGAGAGTACCATCAGATATGTAGACGACATTCTACTCACATCAGAATCTCTGGAGGAGCACATGAGAGACCTGAAGAAGTTGCTAGATGACCTTCGAGAAGCGAATTTTAAGGTCAATATCAAGAAATCGCACTTCTGTCAGAGGGAAGTTAAATTCCTAGGGCATGTTATTGATGCAAATGGAGTGAAGCCCAATCCAGATAAATTGGAGGTAATTCGGAATTTCCCTCGACCCACGAAAGTAAAGCACGTCCGACAGTATTTGGGAGTAATTGGATTCTTTTCGAACCACTGCCCAAACTATACTGCGACAGTAGCACCACTGCAGGACCTATTGAAGAAAGGCGGCAGATGGAATTGGACGGAGCAATGTCAGGAAGCATTCGTGAGGTCAAAACAAATGCTTTTGGAATATGTGAAACTGGGATACCCAGATTATACCCAGAAGTTCATCATACAGACGGATGCATCACTTATTGGGATTGGAGCGATGTTATTCCAGGAAAATGTTGACCAGCCTGAGAAGAAAGTTTTTATCGCCTTTATCAGCAGAAGACTGAGAGCCCATGAGAAAAGTTACACGATCACAGAGATAGAATTGCTCGCAATTTTGTACGCGTTGCAATCGTGGCACAAACTCGTGTACGGCTTCCGAATAGTCCTGAGAACAGACCATAAAGCTTTAACATTTTTGTTAAAGACAGATTTGTCTAGTCAGAGATTGACAAGATGGTCCCTGTATATCCAGCAATTTGATGTGGAAATAGAATACTGTCCAGGGAAAGAGAATGTAATACCGGACATATTAAGTCGTTACCCTAGAGAAGAAGAAGTACTAGCGGTCCAGATTGAGAATCGAGATCAGAAGACGTTGGATGACTTAAGGAACATTACCAATCTACAACGCGAAGACCCATGGTTGAAGATGATAATCGATTACTTTGAGGGACGTTTAGCAAGGGGAACTGCGATATACAGAGAGGCGGAGGCATTGGCAACAGAATATGTATGGTATAATCAGATATTACACAAGTGGGACGATGTGGATCACACACGTCAAAGGATTGTAATTCCTGCATCTTTGCAGAGGAGATTAGTATGGCTAGCCCACAGAGCATTTGGTCATCCGGGGATTGATAAAATCTGTGCTCTGTTGAAGGAAGCATTTACTTGGCCAAAATTGAGAGAAACGGTGAGAAATGCTATTAGAACATGTGATCTTTGCCAAAGGGTAAAGCCGAATCCCTTTTTAATGAGGCAACGACCTATCCCGTTATTACCAGAGAAGCCAAGGCAGCTATTGAGTATCGACAACTTTGGACCATTGCCTAGAGCACGTAGAGGCAATAGACACATTTTTGTAGCCATGGATGTATTTTCGAAAATGGTGGTGTTGTGCCCCATTCAAAAGACAAGTTCAAAACAGGTCTTGAAGCGCCTGAAAGAGAGAGTTATTCCGATTCTTGGGAAGCCGGATAACATTCTCTCGGACCACGGAAGTTGCTTTACTAGTGCAGAATTTCGTCGAGAACTGGAAACTCTAGGAATTAGGCAGATTTTATCTACCATTCGCCATCCTGAGGCAAGTCCCGTTGAAAGAGTAATGAGAGAGATCCAGAAATACATGAAGATCTACTGTTCTGAAGCGAATTGGCGTTGGATTGAATTTCTAGAAGTAATTGAATACTGTATAAATAATACTGTACATGAGGCGACAGGTCAGGTTCCCGTTACTCTACATCTGGATCAGAGACCAGAGAGACCGTGGAATGGTGTTATTCCATTACCAGTAGACGCACAGCTCGGTAGAGAATTGAGGATCCAACGAACCTTTGAATATCTCAAAGCACAGGCGGAGAGACGCCAGAGAAGGAATCGTGCGAAGAGGTATCATAAACCGCTTCTCGTGGGACAGAAAGTTTTAATTAAGAAACCCGCCAGTTCAGATCCAGAGGCACGGAAGTATAAGAAGTTTAATTTTTCTTACCACGGCCCGTTCGAGGTGATAAGAGACCTCCTGAACAATGCATACAGGTTAAGGCATTTAGAGAATGGAAACGAGGTCGTTATGAACATAGCCAACTTAAAAATTTATTACTCGCCAGAAGAATTCGATGAACCAGAAGAAGAATTAGTAACGCACACCCAACTCAACGTGGAGAGCGGAGGCAGCCAAGCAGGCAGACCTGAATGTTGGAACGGCGAGACGGGACAAGAAGCAGACAGTTTACCCAGTGTAAGCGGAGAGCAGAAAGAATGCCAGTGTTTGCGAGAATTCTATGAAGAAATGGTCAGAATGGCCAGAGAGGTTGAGGCTGTAAACGCGACCCTTCGCAGGGAGAATAGACAGCTCAGAAACAAGGCCGAGAGTGGAAGGGGGAACACTACTAACCCACTCGTAGCCAGACAAGGTGAAGGACCCCAGACGTAAACACAGACGGTGGTCGACAGTCAGCTGGTTACTTATATAAGCCACTTGCATTGGACTTTTATAAGTTTTGCAAGGGGAACATGAACCCGATGGGGTTATGCTGACTGGAATCGGACATGGTTCTCAGAGACTGTGATCAGTAAAAAGGTTCCGCCAGGGAGCGAACCAGAGATCTGTACAGGGAGTTTCTTGGTAAAAACCCCTCGAAAGAGATGTATATTTAATCACTGGTGTGATTTTTGATGAAATGGCATTATTTATTAAAATAATGTAGGAAATAATGAGCGGATTATATCATTATAAGACGATTTGGTGTAAGCTATTGGAGGTTTGAAGCAGAGAGGAGGGCAGAGCTGACATTTACTAATCGGCCCAGAATTGTGGGTTGGTCCCAGTGGAGCCACGTCCATCTCTGTCACCCCATTATGTCGTCTGGAGCAGGGGAGAGGCCTGAAAAATGACACAGTTATTCCCCGACGGAGAATAGATGTAGAGGAGGGGCGGAGAAATGCCCAGAAAAATCATTGATTACTCGTGATTGGAGTAACGAATCGAGATGAGAGTTGCACACAGGTGAATATCTTGGCAAGAAGATAATTTTAGAGTCTTTTACCGGCGAAATTGGTGCATATTTAGTGATGTGCGTAAGGACTGTGAAGCGACCATTGTTCGCGGAGGGATGTGAAGATGTTGACGGGGAGTTCCCGGTTAGGTAGCGTCCCACGCCATGGAGAAAGGAATTAATATTAATTAATTGAACGAGCGATTCCTTTGCACACAGATAGTTTTGGGACCTGTGAAGAGAGAGGAACACAATGATCATGGTTTGAAGACCTGAATCATGCTGTGAGAGGAGCGAAGATTACGCGGGAAGATGTTGCTCTACTTTCTGTGGAAATCCGATATAAGGGAGTAGACCCCAGGAGGAGCTCTCAGTCCTACTCTGTTCTCAGTGTTACTCTGTTACTCAGTTGAACCTCACTTGAACCTCAGTCCTACTCTGTTCTCAGTGTTACTCTGTTCTAGCTCAGTTGAACCTCTGTTCTCAGTGTTACTCAGTTGAAACTCACTTGAACCTCAGTGTTACTCTGTTCTAGCTCAGTTCTTGAATCTCAGTCCTACTCTGTTCTCAGTGTTACTCAGTTACTCAGTTGAAGCCCAGTTGTAAGTCAGTCGAGACGCAGCCAAGTACAGTCTACATGCCGCCAAGCGCAGTTACAGCCAGTTACAGTTTTACTCAATTGTCAATTGTAGCACAATGGAAATAAGTTGCAATCAGTATGCAGCAAATATGCAGCAGTACGAGACAGCGTGTAAGCCGCAGACAGAAGTCTTCAAATAAGCTACGTGCAGTCTTCGAGTGAAACTTCAGTCAGCTACAGCCAGGTTGAAGCAAGTTCGTCAAGGCAAAACGCATGACGGATCTATTCATCGAGACGCCGAACAAGGACTGGTATGTGTAAAAGAAACAGTAAACATGCTTGTATGAATAATAGTCGTGATATAGGCATAATCAGCCGCACGAACTATGACGTGTTCAGTTACGAAGCACCGTATAGACTAACGGTAGAAATATTGTATATAATTATTTGTGAAAGTGTTGAACTTTATTAAGCGCAGTGTGTATTGTATTAACTAATCGTATATGTGTAACTACGATAGAATGCGCTAAAGAAACTTTACTAAGTGTTTGGTATTGCCATGAGAATACCAGATGTTAACGCTCATGTTTAGGAGCAAGCGTATTGATGTAACGCAGGACGCTTACTGTAGGAGTAATGATCGTCACAAAAACTGTTGGAGAGTTCCGAGAGCAGATAACCAGACTTTCAATCAGGAGTTGGTAACGTCAGATGCCGTCGACACCTGCAATTTCGATCTCTGCTAGGGAATTTCAGCATTGAAGTGTGTATAAAGTGACGAGTGTTCAGTGTAATGTATATGTAAAAATATCATTTAAAGTAGTGTTTGATGAAGTGTTTCACATGTTTGGGGAGTGATAACTTCCTGAAAGGTATGCAACGTGTCGTGTTGGTGATAGAAAAAATGTATAATCAAATGTGTGTAAACAAGAGAAATATGTCGCGTTAAACCCATTATGGCGGGCGACATGGAAGAATATGATTGGTTGGAGCCACCTTAGATGCCTATAGAGATGTAAGTACCCCACAAATTATGGTTATAATTATGTAGAAGTATGGACCGATGCATGTCTGTGATTCCGTAAAGGTATTGTGAATTCCTTATAGATGCCAGTAAAAGTCAGTTAGGAGGCTGATCCTCCATGTTTAATCAGTAATGAGTTGATTTTTATAGAGTTGAAATGATGATTTGCATCATTAAGTGGAGTAATTATTCCCACTATGAATTAAGAATGGCAATCAGTTATGTAAATGTAACGAACGCGATTGTTCGAGTTTAAAACGTCTAGCTATGTCGGAAATTTTGGTAATTTATGTGAGAATAATGATAAATAATGATTTTGGTCATTTATGTCAATGAGATTTGGAATAATAATAAAGGATGATTTTGGTCATTTATGTCAGTGAGAAATGATGATAATAATAATAATGGTTATTAAGAGTATGAATGAACACATCAGGAAACAAATAAATTGTTGTAAGCGAGAATTATTAACGCTAAGTGCAAGACTTATCAATCTAAGCAGGAAGATGTTACAGTGAGATTACATTTCAGTAATTATGAAAAGAAGTTTTATATCAGAATATTGCATATATTCGGTAATGAGACCAGTAATGAAAGAGCTTTTAGTGAATTGAATTTGCAGCTTAATTGAGAAGCTTATAGAGTAAATGTTAGATTTCTCTTAATATTATAGGTCGGAATGTCGTAGCATGGAGCATTAGGGGCCAGATAGTCTATTCTACGTATGAATTCTCCTATGTCGTGGACATTGTTGGAGATATTTTATTCCGGAGTTTTAGTGAATGGACCCTAACTCTGAAGAAAAGGATTGAAATGTGTTCCGGGCTGGAATCTTGTAAGAGTCGAGGAAACAAGGACACCTCGCAGCTCTATGATTTCCCGAGAACTTATAGATGAGTTATTTACGCTCGTGGGCAGCGAAAACTCATGGCGACAGTGGTTTTGTGCGCCTATATTATACTTGAGACATCGGTCACCGCCAGGCTCATGCATTACGAACCCCGAACCTTCATGTTGAATGGACCCATGTGAGGCCATTAATTAATCGTTATCCTCTACGTAGGAATAATTACAAAAGCTCATTCAATACCTGTTGGCATAATAGTCAATTAAGATCCTTTGGGAACATGTGTGCCGGGTAGGACACAGTATTTGTCTTGTAAATCTCCACTGCTTAGAGAGGGAAGCTTTCAAACTTTTAGAAAGGTCGAGATAATTGGTGGAACGACCCATCCCACTTTCTATTGTGTAGCGATTTCTTTAGCCGAGGGTCGGTGCCAACCACCCGAACCGCTCAGACAAGTTATAAAGGGAAGAGATTCTAGACCTTGTTAAAATGACATATAATGCGAGATTGTTATGTTGAGTATTATAGCCATGTGGTTTGTGAACACATGGATAATTATAGTTCATCCTGATGGTTCATTAATTTAGCTATCTGACGAATAGTTACATGATATATTTGTACTGTCACTGGAACCAAGTCATGTAGTTGGTTACTAGATGCCAATCGCCATGAGCGCGAGGCAGTCTATCGTACAATCCGACATAAGCTATAACGTAACGTTTTATCTAGGAATCACAGACAGCATGCGGTGAAACCATATAATTGGAGGATGTAGGGGGTAGCTTACATAATTATGGAGTTGCACGGTGATTTTGGTGCAACGTCCAAATAGGTAAATGCATGCAAAGCATTTCATTGGTGAGAAGAAAAATATTAAAACACGCACGGCACACATAATTGTTTAACATAAAGAGATTTAAGGAATAATCCTTGTTGTAATATTAAAGAAGTCACATTGTATGACTGTTATGTTAATGTACATTTGCTTTGAAGTCGTAGGTGCATCAGCGCACTAGTATATCCTTGTGAAGTTCACAGAAGGGTAAAGCATTATGGCTAGGTATGACTTTGTTGTGATTTCATATTTGTTTACTTGTGGATTGTGGAAGTAAAAATTTTGTTTGCTTTATTTTATGTTTTTTTTTGGTATTGTTTTGTGTTTGAAGCCATGATTTATTTTAATGAATTAAAGTTTTAGAATAGAGTTGTGCCTTATCATTGTAGAGTTGATACCTTTTAGCCTCAAATCCAAAATATGCACTGCAAAATTGGGGTTACCGTACACGCCTGAGAGCTGATGCTAGTTGGAGGCGGATGCATATTATCCAACGAGATTACTCACATGGGTACAATATAAGGTTTGAAACCTCATAAATTGTTATTTGCCTGGAGCAATCTCTAAATGTTAGGAGGTCTGCGACCCCATTTGTTAAAAAGTTTAAACGATCTATATTTGTCAAAAAGATATTATATATTTGTTAAAGTTATCAACTTCTCTTGAATTGTTAAATAAATTACGAATTTTTTTTCGCTTTCTCATTTTTCTAATACAACGGTTAGGCAAAATCCTGTCTTCCTTGGCTCTCCCGACTAAATGTCATTCAATCCATTAATAGGGCTTTCACCACTTGTTGCATTTGAGCAAGAACTCTTAGTGGTGACCTCATTAAAGTTTCTTTTAGCTTTAATAGCTAATTCTAACGGGCCAGTAAGGCAAGTAAAGCTCGCTACGCCAGCTACCTGCTTGTGGAGATCCTCTCCGAAAACTTATGGTCAGTTTTCTAAATGATAAGTGTTTCTCTTTGTCTAAACTTTTAGCCGGCTCCTCGCTGAGTAAAAGCTTAGCCATTGCCAAATGCAACCATTGGTTCATTTACCAAAATTACTCCCCAAGGTATAATCTTTTATTATTTTCCTTCTTGGAAGCACTTGGTCGCTTCTTTCAGTTATCATTTCTACAACGCCCTCACTTATCCATGCTTTCCTGCTGTTTTTCTTTTTATTTTTCTGCAGTTCCTAGTATTTCCTCCTGACTTTCTATTGGTTTCTCTAAACGTCAGTATTAATTCTTTCTATCATTTCATGTGTTCTTCTTTGGAACTCGTCACTAATATTTTGCGTCTTAATTTTTGACACCTGTAGATACTCAGTTTTTCTGTTAATGAGTTTCTTATATTTGAGTTCCGCGTGCATCATGACTAGATTATGATCGCTTACGATATCTGCACCTGGATAACTTCGGCAATTTATAACCTGGTTCTTAAACCTTTCTTTTACCATTATGTAATCCAATTGCGCTCGTCTCGTGCTTTCCAAGTGTACCGCCTTCTCTTGGGATGGTTGAAGAGTGTATTTGATATGTCTAACTTATGCCTAGTGCAGAATTCAATCAATCATTCACCTCTCGTATTTCGGACTCCCAGTCCGAACTGCCCAACAGTTGTTCCCTCTGTTCCTTCCCCTACCGTTGCATTCATGTCCCCCATAATGATTACATTGTCTCCTGCTCTTGTTCCTTCTATCAGGTGATTTATATCTTCATATATTCTTTAATTTTCCTCGTCATCTTTATTTGTAGTTGGCATATATATTTGAATTATAACAGTAGGCATATTGTTTGGCTCTGTATTTATCTAGACAAGAATTATCCTATCATTACGCTGCACATATCCCGCTAGTCTTAGTCCCATGGATTTTTCCATAATCTCTCCTACCCCCTTTCTTCCGAGCGGTCCGTCTTCTGACCCTGAGTAAAATATTATGTAGTCATCTGACCAAAAGTCACCCGTGCCAGGCCATCTCATTTCAGAAATAGCGAGATTATCTATTTTTAATCTCTTCATTTCTATTTTCAGGTTTACCAGCTTCCCCGCCTTTAATAATATGTTAAATTCCATATTCCTATTTTCCTTACGCATTTCTATTTCTTGTGATTGTTAATAATACCATTATTTCCTTTAGCTGCCCCCACCCAGAGATCCGAATGGGGGGCAATTTTACCTCCGGAGAATTTAACCAGAGGTTTCTATCTTGAGCTGCTGATTCTTTCGATATCCAGTCGGATCTTTAATGGAGTGGTTTCCCGTTGCCTTCTCCATTCCATGCCGTTGGCCGTCTGTCGGCTCTTTCGCCTTTAGGAGCAGTTTCTCACCCCAAGGGCAAGAGAGTGCCCTTCTACCCGCTTATCCGCCCTCCTAAAAGACCGTTGGCACTTGATGGAGGGTGGTCTTCTCATCTCGGGAGAAGTATGCATATTATATGGACATATACCTTTTGCTCTATTAACCCGAGCACTGAGTTGCCTCCTCCGTCAGCTACACTGTACCGAAGGACGCCTTCTCCACTGCAGTTGCCGTTGAGGTCCATATTCATATCACAGAGCTGGGCCCTCTATATTTATGGCCCCTGGAGAGAGAGTGTACCAGCATTGTAAATCCCCCAGGAATTGGGCTACCTGTTGGTCTGCTGGTTCTATTGGGGGGGTATTCGAACCAACCCTACTGATAATAGGGGCCCCCTATCTGCCTCCTAGGAACGCGCCCTCTGTTGGTCCACGGGTTCTATTGGGGGTATTCGAACCAACCCTACTGATAATAGGGGCCCCCTATCTGCCACCTGGGGACGCGCCCTCTGTTGGTCAGCGGGTTCCATTGGGGGTATTCGAACCAACCCTACTGATAATAGGGGTCCCTATCCGCCACCTGGGGACGCGACCTGTGTTGGTCCGCGGGTTCTATTGGGGGGTATTCGAACCAACCCTACTGATAATAGGGGCCCCCTATCTGCCATCTGGGGACACGCACTCCAGAGGTTACCTCCCTCGAGGATCGTTAGTAAAGAGTTGGTTAAAACGGCCTTTAGTATGAAAACAAACTGTCCTGTCTTATTTAATTCTTGAATAAGACACTACTCCTGTACTGAAATTGTACGAAACTAGAAAACAAGTAGTTCCGTGAAGAACTATACAGCCTATTTTCATATATCCTACTTATGTTAATTGCCACTATCAACATACACAATTTCTGTTTGATTGCTGTAATAGATTCGTAGATATTAAGAACCGACTAAATATTTCGGATGGTCGCCATGTTGGATTTTATATATGTAGGTCCTAGAGTTATGTACTGTTACATGCAGATTATTGTGAACGTGTAGTATTCAAACTTCAATCGCATAATTAGGACACAAGAAAAAACAAGGAGATTTTAAAAATTTTCACAGCTGCCATCTTGAGGTTATGGAAACAATTGAAATAAATTAGATGCCAGTGGATTAACATTCGTATAAGGATTTACTGTACCAAGTTTCACTGCACGCGGATGGTTAAATTGCGAGAAACGTCCATGTGAATATTTATAATTCGCGTCACCGCCATGTTGGATTTGTGATCACCAGGTTATTTAAAGTCCTATAGGTGAACTTAAGTTCATAACCCCTATGAACATTAAAAAATGCAGTTTGATTGCTAAAATAGAATCGTAGATATTCAGTATCGTTTAAATATTTCGGATGGTCGCCATGTTGGATTGTTAAATGTATAGGCCATAGAGTCATGTACCATTAAAGGAAAATTATTGCGTAGGTTCATTATTCAAACTTTCACTTCGATCGCATGACTACATCACAAGAAATAAAAATTTAATTTTAAAATTCGCACTGCCGCCATCTTGAAGTTATGTAAACAATTGAACTAAATTAGATACCAGTGGATTACAATGTGTATTAATATTTTCTGTACCAGGTTTCAGTGCGCTTGGAACATTAAATCGCGAGAAAGGTCTATTTAAAATTTTCAAATTCGCTCGGCCACCATGTTCGTTTTGTAGTTAATCGGTTTTTGAAAGTCTTATAGATGGACTTCCAGTAGTGCCCCTTATCTCCGTACAAAATTTTAGGGAGATACCGCTAATAGTTTCAGAGATATAGAATGCCGGTGAAATATTTCGCACATCCGCCATCTTGTGATTATGTAAACAATTGAACGAAGTTAGATGTCGGTGCATTACAATGTATATAAACATATACTGTACCAAGTTTCATTGCGTTTGGTTGGTCAAATCGCGAGAAACGTCTATTTAAAAGTCGCTAATTCGCTTGGCCTCCATGTTGGTTTTGTAGTTACCAGGTTTTCAAAAGTCACATAAGTGAACTTATAGTAGTTCCCTCTATCACCATAGAAAATGTCAGGGTAATATCGGTAATAGTTTCGGAGATATTGAATGCTGGTGAAATATTTCGCACAGCCGCCATGTTGGATTGGTGAGTCGTAACAAAATTTGAAGGGCACGGTCGAGGTCGCCGGGAATAGTGCTATTAACTTTCCGAGTTTCATGGAAATCGCTCCTGCCGTTTAGATTTTATTAGGGGGGGACACACACACGAATCACACACACACACACACACACACGCACACACACACGGACAAAAGGTGATCTCATAAGCCTATTTTTTCAAAATTGAAAATAGGCTAAAAATACACAAAACTTGAGAATCCAAAATGAGGTTGAACATAATTTGTTTCCAGTTAGGAAAGTAACTGCAAGTATTCCTGTCACCGGCAGATACAATATTATCGTTGTAATTGTAGAATCCTTCAGGCGCGAGAGCTCTTGTTGGGAAGAGAAACAATATTTTACACAACGCTGATCGCAGTGCCTGTGTCTTTATTACTTTCTCCATTCCACTTTTCATCCAAACTTGTCTCTGTTTTCTTATTGTAGTCTACGCCCCATTATCAACATAATGAAGTGCTCGCAATATAAAGGAACAAACCTCGTGCTGGAATGCAGATAAAAACGTCCATTTTCAAATTATCATTATTTTCCTTGTTTAGCAGAAAGACGAGGGCGAGACTAAACAATGTGATGTGAGACATGGCTCACTGCAATGGAATTTCTCGAATAAGGTTAACATCTCTACAGTATAAAACAAAATCCCCGATTCTTGCATATAACAGGTAATCTCGAGAACCACTGGATGGATTTTAATGTGGATTTCACCATCCTGTAAAGGATTTCTCGAGGAAGGTTTCTGTGGAAAAACATTTATTTACGACCAAAGAAAGCAGAGCAGTAACGATTTCAGTGATTTGAGCCGAAGAAAAACCTGCCATCCTTGTACCTATAAGCTTATGCTGGGTAAACCTTGAATCATATCTATATACCACGAGTGTAAGAATTGTCCAGCATGAAAAGTTCCACAAAAGAGTCCGTGACATCGCCCACTACAAGTGTTTATATGTTTTCATTTCTTCCAACAATCTCCATTTAGTAGAAATTTAAATCACCAGCTTCAGAGAGTGTTTACGAGCTAGCGAGTGAGCCTATCGCCCCAGCTGTGGCCATCTTCAAACTGTTGAGTCGTGTCGAGTTAAGACTTCAGAGAAGAGTATATGTGTTTGGTGTTACGCTGTCCACCTCGGCTATTCTGAATTGTGTCTGCGACCTGACGTCCGTGCGCCTTTTAAGCTCACGCTGGGTAGACCGTTAAAGATACTGGGCCAAGCCGGAGCTGGTAGCTAGTGTAGTTAAATACAAAGAAAAGTCATCTTAATTCCAGCAAATCAAGAGGTTTGTCGTGCTTGTTGCGGGGCTTCGCCTAGGAGCACATTGCACAGAGGGTCAAAATCGAAATCTAGGTGAACAAAACTATTTTTACATTTTAATCATGAATTTAGAGTGAAAGCAACGAATATAATTTGTTTACTTCATAATAAACATCAGTTAAGACTTTTTTGAGCTACGTCTACACATGCAAGAAATTGTCTACGACTAAGAGTTGGATAGAGCATTCAGTTACCTCTTTAGAACAATTTTCTACCCCTAATTTACTTTTAACGAAGTCACAAAGTTCCACTTTTGACATAATCGTCGAACCCAATGCTTCAAACAGTTGTAAACGTGTGAGAAATGGTTGCGTGGCATCTTCTAAAGCGTAAAATAACTAAGTAAGTTGCTAACAGATGCAAAATATCTTATAACAGGAGTAAACTACAAGACTTTATTTACATTTTAACATTAAGTAGAAAGTGACGCAGAGTGACGCGACATACTAAAAATCTAAGTGAAAATATAATTTTAACAAGAAGTTCCGTGAAGAACTATACAGCCTACTTTTCATGCCAATGATTATTCTACAGTATATGAACCTACCTAGAATAATGACGAAATTAAGTTGGTAATATCGAAATATCTAATTAGTTCAAAATATACCTGGTATAATGTAACCTAATAGAGCACTACAGTTGGCAGCCCTGGCGACTGAATATATTCTTAGTTCAATCTCTTAAGGTACAGAATACAAAATTTGGTTGAAGTCCAATGGACGTTACATGCAGTTAGACACTGGATCTATCAGCACGCGTAAAAGCATGTTGCCAACAATACCATGCGTGTGCTGGTCAGAAATAATCTGAAATATTATTATATCTTTTTGTGCCAATTTTGGATGAAATCCATTTGTTAGTATAGAAGTTACATGTATTTTTAAATTGGACCTATCAGCAGGCATAGAATCATGTTGGCAGCACTGCCTTGTATTAATTACTCCAAATTAATCTAGAATGTCAGGTGCTATACGTGTGCAAAGTATAGGGCTGTTGGCTTGCATACTTTCTGGTATATTGTTATTAGTGTAAAATAAATATAGACAGCATTTATTAACAGTTGGCAGCCCTGATTGCTCTTAACAATACTTATAGACATATCTGTTATGGTACACATAGCACATACGAAATTTGGTTGAAATCCAACTGATAGTATAGAAGTTACATGTATTTAAAACTTGGTACTATCAGCAGGTTTATAATCATGTTGGTAGAACTGACGTATATAAGTTACTCCAAATTAATCTAAAATGTCAGAATATACGTATGCATAGTTTAAAGCTGTTGGCTTGCATACTTTCTGATATATTGGTATTTGGAGAAAAAAATAAAGAGAGCAATTATTAACAGTTGGCAGCCCTGGTGGCTCTTAAGAATACGCTCAGTCATATCTATTTATGTACAGATATTACATACAAAATTTGGTTGTAATACAATTGATAGTGTAGAAGTTATATGCATTTAAACATTGGACCTATCAGAAGGCTTAAAATTATTTTGGCAACACTGTCATGGTTGGCCTCCTGGAAATTAAACTGAAATAGTATTATCTACATGTGTGCCAATTTTGGAATAGCTCCCATGCATTCCTTGCAAGATATCCAACATGGAGCTCAAATTTCTAGTGCGTTTTTTTAGCAGTTGGTAGCACTGACATCATTTTCAAATATGGACGTGAGATATTCCGGTGCACATCTTTACTCATACTAAATTTGGTTTTAATTGCTGCAGCCATTTAGGAGTTGATAGGGGGGGCACACACACAGCCAGACAGACCGACAGACAGAAGGACAGACAGACAGACAGACACACACACATTTTCCCGGATCGATCTCATAAGTCTACTTTTTCCTCATTTTTGCAAAATGTGAAAAGTAGCCTGAAAATAATAGTCACAATTACGCCCATTAATAATTGAAGCACGTTAGAAAGATCATACCTTCAGCTGCATGTTCCATCTTAAGGCATCACACTAATCACAAAGACAACCAAACCACAGGCACTTACATTCACCCTCCAATTCAGACTGCTCGAACAGTGGTGACAGATTTACACAAAGATGCGTGTATATCCCAGAATTGTGAGCGGCAATTATATGAGAATGCTGTAGAAGTAATACATTTTGATTTTTTAAATTATGAAAATAAATAATTTTGTCCTCCTAGATTTCGATTTTGACCCACTGTGCATTGGTCGTGCTCTGCCGCTGTGCTATGTCACTACTTCCGGGAAATGTATCGACTATACTAGCCTCCGCAAAAACTTCCACTCCAGGCGAATAGCAGAATGGGATCTTAATTAAGGCCACGGCCGACTCCTACCAAAATAATAACCCATTAATAAATGCACATTCTAGCACAGCCATTATAATATTAGCATATATCCAGTGGCGTAACTACGTGGGGGTGATTAGGGGGATCAAGGCCCCCCCCCCCCCCCGAGCCAAATAATTAAAATAAAACGCAATTTGATGAGGATTGTATTTTTCGGATTGATAACAAACGACTGGATTACGTACGTTTATAATTTGAGAACATTTCTGGTTGGTTGGTTCCTCAGTTTAGGAGCTGCGACAACGCGGTCATGTAGGCCCGTGTACTTTGCGCATGTGTAGAATCTAGTTAGTTAGTTACTGTAAAACCACTTCTAGGATGGCTCAGGTGGGAATCGAAGCCACCTGTTCTCTGTTGTTCGTCACGAGGCTGAGTGTACCCTGTTCCATTCCTCCGACCAGAATTACATTTCTTGAGAGAGCATAGCCTAAGTGTAAAGGATCTGATGATGATCGCTTAACGATCGAAACTGGTCATCCAAATGTAGCCTATTTATTAACCCCTTGTAAACTATTTTCAGGATTAAGGTACCACCCTTTATAATTGGGTACAATCATGTTGACCAACTTAAATACAATAATTTTGATCAATGTAATCTGAATTATTGTATTGCGTTTCTATTTGATTAAATGCGGCCATTGGCCATCTCCTTTCCATTCAGGATGATTCAGGGAAGGGATTTGGAAGAAAATCGGTCGTGGATCTGTCGTAAGGAACCGCCCCGGCATTTTCCTGTATTATGCCGGTATTATGTTTCTGCACAATGGCTATTCAGATATCAACCCACATTGCGGCAATGCAATAATCAATATAATATATCGATGTGTTTATACGGTAACTGAGCTAGCCTTTCATGACGGTACGTGAAGGTAAGGACGTGTGCCAACACTCAAGTTGTTAACTTATTTTAAGGGGCGGAACTACGAGGTCATCTGCCTCTAAGTGTGTAGAATCTGTCTGATAACCGGTGTTAATTGTGATGGCTGTGTTGGTGTGTGTTATCTCCTTTTGATTCAAGTAAGAACTGGAGATGATAATTTCAAGTTGTTCCTACTTTTGCTACCAATTGATATCGTCCACGGCACTTAGCTGCTAACTTGGCTACTAGATGCCATCGCAACCAGCAACGGGCAATGAACGTTGGAACCTGAGAGCGTTAATCAAATTTAACCAACAAATTTTGCATCATACAATTGAAGTTAGTGGAAGGGTCTTTTACATGCCATAAATATATGACATGGGCCAGCCGACTTTACTTCCCCTCTGAAGGATGGCATACTGAGAGATTTTTAACTCTTAAAATCCGACGATTTCGGTCGGGTTTGAACCCGCAATCTTGGGCATAGAAGCCGCCTGAAAACAATTATCTTTATTAGTGTAAAATATTTAGTGTTAGACCAACCAAACCCGCTCATTTCCGAGCTTTGGCACATTGAGAGGTGCAAATACTGCAGAGATGAAACATGAAAACGTGTAGGTTTGCTTTCATATTGACAGTCTTATTTTGGCCCAGCACAAAGCCAAAAGCAAAATAAAAAACAAAAGCGGAAAACGAAACACAAAACGAAACAAAAACACAAAGCAAAAATCAAAATTTAAAAAACAAAAGAAAAATAAAAAAAAAACACAAAACAAAAAACAAAAAACAATTAAAAACACAAAAGGAAAAAGCAACATTCAAAAAACAAAAGCAAAAGCGGAACACAATCATAAAACAAAAACCCAAAAGCAAAATTAAAAAACGCCGAAAATTACAAATCAAAAGGAAAAGGAGAAAATAAACACAAAACGAAAAATAAAGGAAAGAGCAAATATTCAAAAACATAAGCAAAAGCAGAAAAATACAAATCAAAAGGCAAGATTCAAAAACAAAAGCAAAAGCAGAAATCAAACACAAGAAAGAACATAAAGCAAAAAGCAAAATTCAAAAACAAATGCAAAGTCAGAAAACAAAGACAAACAAAAAAAAACCAATCAACAGCACAAAGCACAAAGTAAAAAGCAAAATTCAAAAATCAGAAGCAAAAGCAGAAAACGAACACAAAAAAATAACGCAAAATTCAAAAACAAATGCAAAAGCGGAAAAATACAAATCAAAAGGAAATAATCAAAAACAAAAGCAAAAGCAGAAAAAAACACAAAAGAAAAACATACAGCAAAAAGCAATGTTCAAAAACAAAAGCTAAAGCATAAAAATACAAATCAAAAGGCAAGATTCAAAAACAAATGTAAACGCAGAAAACAAGGGCAAAAATTAACAAGAAGTTCCATGACGAACTAAAGAGCCAACTTTTCTTAAAATTTAAAATTCATATCAATGATTAATCTACTGTATATGGATCTATCTAGAATAATGAAGAAATTAAGTTGGTAATAACGAAATTTCTAATTAGTTCGAAATACTCTATACTTGGCATAAAGTAGCCTAATAGAGCTCTAAAGTTGGCAGCCCTGGTGACTGAATATACTCTTAGTTCCATCTCTTAGGGTACAGAATACAACATTTGGTTGAAGTCCAATGGATAGCATGGACGTTACATGCAGTTAAACATTGGATCTAACAGCGCGCGTAAAATCATGTTGGCAACAATGTCATGCAAGTATTGGTCAGAAATAAACTGAAATATTATGATCTATTGTTGTGCCAATTTTGAATGATATCCATTAGTTAGTATAGAAGTTACATGCATTTTAAAATTGGACCTATCAGCAGGCTTCGAATCAATTTGGGAACACTGGCGTATATTAGTTACTCCAAATTAATCCAGAATGCCAGGTACTATACGTGTGCAAAATTTAGAGCTATTGGCTTGCATACTTTCTGATATATAAATATTAGGGTAACAAAAGTAGAGACAGTATTTATTAACAGTTGGCAGCCCTGGTTACTCTTAAGAATCGGCATAGTCATATCTGTTATGGTGCACATAGCACACACGAAATTTGGTTGATATCCAAATGATAGTATAGAAGTTACATGTATTTAAAGTTGGATCTCTCAGCTGGCTTAGAATCATGTTGGTATAATTGACGTATATAAGTTTCTCCAAATTAATATAGAATGCCAGGTACTATACGTGTGTATAGTTTAAAGCTGTCGGCTTGCGTACTTACTGATATATGGGTATTTGGATTTTAAAAAAATTCAGAGCATTTATTAACAGTTGGCAGCCCTGGTGGCTCTTAAGAATACGCTCGGTCATATCTGTTTATGTACACATAGCATATACGAAATTTGGTTGAAACCAATTGATTTAAAATTTCGACCTATCAGCAGGCTTATAATCATTTTGGCAACATTGCCATGTATGGCCTCCTGGAAATTAAACTGCAATATTATTATCTATACGTGTGCCAATTTTGAAATAGGTCCCATTCATACCTTCCATGATATCCAACATGGTGCTCAAATTTCATTTGCGATTTTTCAGCAGTTGGTAGCACTGACATCATTTTCAAATATGGCCTTGAGATATCAGTTTTGACTCCGTTCATCCCCCTCGTGAAGCGAATCCTATTTACGCCACTGCATATATCACACACACCCAAGTACTTGGAATATATGGCCACGATGTCACAAAGCATCTAAATGAATTATAAACAACAACATCAACAACAACGACTCCATAATTTATGCCTTCCAAAGATAGCCCCCACATAATCCTTCCTAGATCTGACAGCAGTATACGAAAAGCACAGTAATTTCCTTCGAGTAGTCACCCTAGTTGCAAAGTTTACTCACTGCAAAAAATGGTGCGTTATCGAGTTTATACATTCAAGATGGTGACTATGCATAGTTTCCATTGAGAAGTTTCTAGAATTATGCTTCATTGCACGTGTTAATACATTTATGTGTTTCAAAATATTTGATTGGTAGTTACGAACTGTTAACTATAAGGTATTCATGCGAACCACAATGTTGATACTGCTGATGTTACTAAAATATTGCAAAACAGCGTTTAAGTTTCTTATCGCTACGGACTGGCTGCGTGTCTCAGAGGTAACGTTCTCGCTTACTGGGCCCAAGGTTGCAGGTTCTTATCCTGGCGCAATCAGCTGGCATTTGAGGGTGCGCAAAAGCGAGGGAGCCGTGTCAGTAGATTTACTGGCACGTTAAAGATCCCCTTCGGGGAAAATTCTGGCACCCCGACGTCTTTAAAAGCCAGGGCAGTTAACAGGGACGTATAACCAATAACTTTTTTTAAATCTTATCGCTACATTGATTGGTAACGCTACCAAGTATAATAATATATTTTCAATGGAGTTGTATTTGTTGCAGAGAGCAATTGAAAATATGAAACATTTGTTGTCCATAAGCAGGGCTTCATTTATATTAACCAGGGACACACTTAGACAAGCAAGCTTTCTTTATTGATATCATAAACCTGCTTTCCAAAGTCGAAATAATATGAGTAGGCTAAAAGTCACGTCCTTGATCTAGAAAGTATAAAAAAGAGACCCCGTGGTTTATGATTGCAAGATTACCCACGCCAAATTACAAGTTTGCTTGCTATAAATTAACTGTCCAATTCGACAGTATTCGTGGGAATTCCGTAGGCGATCATTGACGATAATTCCCTCTGTCTGCTTGATGGCCACAACAGTCTCAAGCAATGGAATGCCAGAGCTGCTTTGGTGACTTACTTGACTTAATTCCTACTGCATGTCCCCTCTCGGAGCAAAGGGCTGCAACAAATTTCTCCTCTGATTCCTTCTCCCAGCCAGCCTCTGCAGGTCTGTCCAGGATTTGCCAGTCGCCTTCCTCTCCTGCTCAACACTTCTTCTCCAGGTTCTCCAAAGTCCTTCCAACGTACTTCACTCAATCCTAGAATGTCTAACTGGTAGTTTCTCATTTCTGCGCAGACCTGCTTTAGCCTGCCTGTTTGGCGTAAAGTTCTTATATTCCAGCATCCAAATTTCGTAATCATTTTCATGCCAAAAATCGTCAACTGTTTATCAGTCCGGTTATTTTCTGTTGCAGTTTCAGCAATCGAATACGTTCAGATGTGTGAGTGAATGGCCCACAGCCCCCTATCATGGTGGAGGGGCTGCCTCCTCACTGTGTCCATGCTCACAGATGTGGAGTTAGATGTTCAACTCTTCTCTAGTTTGGTTTTCCTGAGTGGGACGAGATATTCACTCCAACCCTCCACCTTTTTCAGCCGGGCTTGGGACCGTCCTTGGCGGAGTTATTTGTGCTGGTAATAGCAATTAAATGACTAATTTACCAGGGCGTTTAGGTCATAATGATGACAAGGGACTGGATGATTTTGTAACGAAGGGGTTCATTACATCAAACGTTAGTCAAGTATTCCGACCTAAATATATTTCTCTGTTCCCATGGAAGTTCCAATGGTCCTAGGAGGGCCAGCCACTCGTGGCCGGTCGTAAGTATGTTAGATTTCTTCTTAGAGCCCGAGTAGAACACTGAGACCATTGAATATGCAGTTGCGCTGTGGAAGACACATTGCGCACTTAATTTGCATTGATCACATTGCGTGGAGACACCACTGCGCATGTAATATCTACCGGCCAAGAAGGAACAGCCCACGTATAGCTGTGGACTTCTGTCTGCTTCCATTTCTCCCACTCAAGGTCAGGTGTGGCCAAATTATTGATGGTTGGTTGGTTCCTTCGTTTAGGGGCTCCAACAACGCAGTCATGTAGCCCCGTGTACTTTGGGTGTGTGTAGAACCTATCTGATAACCGGTTTTAATTGTGATGGCTGTATTAGTGTGTGATTCAGGTAGAAGGACTGCAGACGATTAATTTTTTCAAGTAGTTCCAACGTTTGCTACCAAATGCTACCGTCCACGATACCGAGCTGCGGACGTGGCTACTAAATACCATTGTAGTCAGCACTTGGCGGCGAACGTTGGAACAAATATAGCTTTATCAAACTAACCTACAAATTTTAACTTCCACAAGTGTAGTTAGTGGAAGATTCTTTTTCATGCCATAAATTTATGACATGGGACCGCTGGCTTTACTTCCCCTCCGAAGGAAGGCATACTGAGGGATTTTAACGCTCTTAAAAATCGGACGACTTGGGCTGGGTTTGAACCCGTGATCTTGGGCATAGAAGCTCAGCATGCTACCAACTACGCCACCGAAGGCACCAAATTATTGATAAAAATTCACTTTTTCATTCGTTATCTACATGCAACCAAGATGTAAATCAGGAGTGCCATGGGGTGACGGCTGCCTCCGCAATGTAAAAATAATAATAATAATATGTTCAAATATATACTATTACCTAAACTATACTATTAGGCCTACCTATTTAAAGAATCGTTTAGTATCACCATTTATTGTAGAGAGGAGGCTGACAGCTCTACTGAGATACGTGTGTATCTACCCCTTATTATCCCCGTTCCCAACGGGGTCGGGGATGACAAGCGATCAAATTCCTTGTGGTGGATAATTTTTTACGGCCGGATGACCTTCCTGACGCCAACCTCATGAAAGGAGTTAATGAGAGATGAAATGAATGAAGATGAATGCAACTGGGCAAGGATGTGGAAGGAAGTGGCTGTGGCCTGGCATTTGTCTGGAGTTGAAAATGGGGAAACCACGGAAAACCCTTTCAAGGGTGGCCGACGGTGGGGTTCATACCCACGTCTACCGAGTCTGAAGAGAGCTTGGCCCCGTGGCCTAGCACTGCGCTTTGGCAAGCGAAGCTGTCGATCTGCTGAGATAAATAACCACAAGTAGAATTCTAGTGCATGCTCTAATTGTTATTTCTTTTTTAAAATTTATTGTTAAAGATAAAGCGCACAAATTGTGCATATTGATGATAACAAACATCACAGAACATCACACGGATGATCCCCGATTTGCACAATAAATTACGTGGTATCTACTACATTGCACCCCGCATAATTTACATACGCAGGATTCATCAGGGTCATGAAAGTATTCGGTATTGCACAGTTTATGGTAATATCCATGTACCGCCCTCGAATTAACAAAGTGTTGCAAGTCTTGATTAGTGTTCATCCATGTCCTAGTCATCATGGCCTCCGTGGTGTAAAACTCGAACCAGATTTCGTCCCTTTTCTGTATTCTTTCCTGCATTAGTTTTTTCCAGGCGTTTGGGGATGGTAGCCCTCTCTTCGTCCGAAGGTCCTCAATGAAGAAGGTCTCCCTGGCGAGTTCATATGTTAATCTAGATTTTGTATATTTCGATATCCCGAGGGTAGCCTTCAGGAAGCGCGATTTGACTGCTTCAAGCGTCCTCAAGTCTGCCAGGAATAATTTCTCCCATATTATGTGAAGTCCATATCTGGTGATGGGCGTTATTTTCGCGTCGAAAAATGCCATAGCAGTTCCCAACGAGAGCTTCGTGATTGTTTTAATGGCATATATGGCTTTGGTAGCGGCTATTGCTCGAGACTTTATGTGAACTCTCTAAGCTCTTGATGTTATTTGCATTGTCAATCCTAGATATTTAATTGACTGACTTAAGGGGAGTCGATCCTAGGTATATCCTCTCTCCTGATGCCTCTCTGCCTCCTTTCCGAAACGTCATTTTCACTTTTCTCTCTGTGTTAATTTTCATCTTGTTGCCCTTTGCCCACCTATGTAGATTGCCTATTGCTTTTTGAACTTCAGGAATGGATCTCGAGCCAATGACCATATCATCTGCGTATAATAATATTGTAAGATTTGCTGTTCCTTGCCTAGTTGCCATCACCACATCATGATATGTCGCAATGTAGAACAGGAGGGGGCTGAGTGGGTCCCCTTGCAGTACTCCATTGGTTTGCATGATCAAATTCGAGGTTGAGACACGGTCATCTATTTGTATGAAGTTTGTCGTCAGAAAGTTACTTATCAGGTTCGTTAGTTTA
This sequence comes from Meconema thalassinum, assembly GCA_946902985.2. NCBI lineage: Eukaryota > Metazoa > Arthropoda > Insecta > Orthoptera > Tettigoniidae > Meconema > Meconema thalassinum. Next base: position 467,665,393 of record OX336393.1, read on the forward strand.
TTACCCTCACTCACTATGGATTCCAGTTTTGCGAGTAGGCTGCTTAACATGTCAAAAGCTTTTGCATAATCGACAAAAAAAAACATGAAATTTTCCACCAGGGTGTCGCAGTGTTTCTTCAATGTCATTGAGTAAGTTGGTAATGTCATGGAAGGCACTCCGTCCTTTACGAAATCCAAACTGTTCATCTGGGAGTTTATCGTCTACTCCTTCTGTTATATTGTGTTGTTCTAAATTGTATGCACATGCAAAATACCATTACTGACACGTAATTCACAAACCCTAACAACAAAAGTTTGGTGCTTTTCTGTCGGTCAACACGAATGTACCGAAATGAGTTGGGTTATACCCTAATCCTGAAGAAAATTACATGCGATTAATAAATATACTTGGAGGAGCGGAGCGCTCTATGGAAGTGAAACCTGGACTATTGGAGAAGCAGCAGAAAAGAGGAGAATTGAAGCGTTTGAAATGTAGTGTTACAGGAGATTGATAAAGATTATATGGGTAGATAGGGATACAAAGGAAGGTGTATTAAGTTCAGTGGGAGAGGAGAGAAGTTTCTGGCGAGTGCTAATGAAGTGAAGAGATAGGTTGGTAGGACGCACACTAAGCCACTCACGAAAGTTAGCTATGGAAGGAATAGTCGAGGATAAGATCTGTAGGGTTTGAATATGTTAAACAGATTGCCTCGGATGAAATGAAAGAGCAACTCAAACAGTTTGTCCTACAAGTGTTCGTACCTGTACGCATGCGCATGCACTGGTTCCTCCGTCTTCCGTTAGAAGCGCTAGTAGCCAAGATGGCGACTAGGGAGCCGACAGTTCTTTGTTATTTACAGTTTTCAAGGACTGAATTTCGCATGGCCTCCACATTCACCTGATCTGACGTCATGTGATTTTTACCTTTGGGGTTTCGTAAAAATTCATGTGTATGTGCCTCTGCTATCAGCTGATCTAACCGACTTAAGAAACAGGATTGAAGCAGTTGTTGCAACAGAAACTCCAGAGACACTGAGCAGGTTTGGGACGAATCCGGCTATCGACTCGATGTGTGCCGTGTGACAAATGGTGCTCACATTTAGCATAGGCCTAAATCTCACATTTTGCAAGCTCCTAAATGAAATAACGACCGCAAGCACAGCAACTCGTTCCGAGTGACCGTTAAATGTCTCCTTTACCTGAACGCCAGGTGAGTCTGTTGTGATTTTGGTGGTCAGCAGTGTGATATCGCGTCCGACCGCAATGCAGGATGGGTGGCTTAACTAGCCAGGCCAGGTGAAAAGTCCGCCTCGTTGCGTAGTGGTTGTCACCACGGAGGCCCGGGTTCGAATCCTGGCTCTGCCAAGGAATTTAATTCTGGTCTGAGGGCTGGAATGGGTTACACTCAGCCTCGTGAGGCAAAACTGAGAAGAGGTGTTTTCGATTCCCATCTCAGCCATTCTGGAAATAGTTTTTCGTGCTTTCCCACTTCTACTCCAGGCAAATGCCGGGAAGGTTCCTAACGTAAGCCCATGGCCTCCTCTCTCCCAATCCTCTCACACACACGGCTACAGATACCACAATAACACGGGTTAGGAGATATATTCTCTCCCTATATATGCACACAGAACGAAACACGAAGCTATAAATTCAGGATGTCGCAAAGCAGCTAAAAGAATTAACAACAACAAAGTTTATCAGCAGTAGTAGTCATACTTACCGTACTTTTGATGGGTTGCTGTTGATGTTGTTGTAGTTGTTGGTCACTTTTGAGACAGTGTACGTTTTTGTATATGTTTACTTCTTCGCGACAGCCCTGTTTTACTGTTCGCTTTTTCTCTGTCCCGAAAACTTCAAAACAAGTTAATATGTTAAGTACGAGTACTTTATTGTATTATAAATAATTTATTGATTTATATATATAAGCTTCGTTTTTAGAAGATCTTACCTCAAGTGTTCCAGTGCTCACATTCTCAGCCATCCTCACCCTCGGCACACAGAGCATTTACTAATGTGCTAACCGGACTGCTGCGTGCCGGTGTTGACTGACGTCAGCTTGACATTCATTCAGCCAATTGCAGGACTCTGTGGTCAGGTGGCCTTCTTGTTCGAGATGTTTCTATCGCCCCCGTATAAAAGGCGCTGCCTGTTGGAGTTCTTCATCACTTCTGATCAACGCTTCACTTCTGATCAACGCTTCAAACTCTTCGGATCACTTCGCACGCTGCCACACCTCATGGCACTATTGTCAGTCGCTACGTCACCTCGCTACTACGTTACAAGGCCTTCACGCTGAACACATCGCTCTAGATGGCTGGAATGTTTGCAAACCACAGTACTCTACAAGTCACACCTCAGATGTTATTATACTTCACGGCAACAGCAGTTTTCCTGGCTGCTAACTAGTTACGTTATTATACTGAGTCATCGCCTAGACACTACAGGTGTCATCCCTTTCAAAAAAGGAAAAGAAGAAATGAACGTTCATATACACGGAATATGCATCTTGAGGCCATGAACGCCTCCTGCGGAAGAAGTTGTAAAGGACTTCTTAAACAACATTATGCTAGCTGAGATTTTATGGAGCTGGCTCTTCAATTTGCAAGATAAGTTCAAGTTATATTAAGAAGCTAAACATTTTACTCTTATCATATAATTCATCATTTTTCTTTTATTATTGTATATTATACTTCAATCTTATTCATCTAAAATTAAGTCAAGGCTTTTCACTAATTTGGGTTCTGCCATAAGACCCTTCAAATTTTTTAAACTTATAACTAGTCAACTCCGCTTTACTCATTTGTATGCATTTAATGTGCATTTTTGATATCATTATTTAAAAACTTGTTATTTCAATAAACATATTTATACCTTGTTATTCAAATTTGTTTTCCTGGTGATGTACTTTTATGCCCACTTTACCGCACCGCTTCAGTCTATTTTCTGTTTCACAGTAGCGATTTTGGTCAGGCTTACGCCTGATTCGTTCACCCTTTTATGGGAAAGATTAGGGCAGATCTTTTCTCCAGTTGTTGTTGTTGTTGTTGTTGTTGTTGTTGTTGTCGAAGGGCAGGTGCCGTTCTTAAATACAGTACGTAGCATTGTGGGTTTTAGTAGTGTTTTGTCGTGCAACTTTGCCTTCTTATGTTTGGATCTGATGATACTCGTTTAAGGGAACATGTACGCGAATTTTTGGGAAAAAATGAAGAAAAAAATTTCTCTTATATTATTCCTCAGTCTTTCCTGAAGCCAACCATATACAATAAGTGTATATTATTAATGTTTTTGGAAATTAAGAGCCATAATCTTGAACATCTGCATAACTCTGCCACGCCCCTTTGCCTGTCAAATATATTTTAACTTATTACATGCTAAGCAAGTCACTTTGGACAGCAAATGTAATTTCCATTTAAATATGGCAAATTTAACTTTCGTAGTTGGCTAACCTTCACGATGTTCATCTTTCTTCAAATCAGTAAGAAATAACCAACAGTATTGATTACAATTGTTTTTCTTAAGAAATAAATAGTAAGCGTTTCCATGGATATGCCCAGGATTAATAAATTTGGTACTGGAAGGCGGAAGTTCAACGGAAATAGATTTTCACCAAAGGAGCAAGATACACAGATAAATACCAGTAATGGTTCTGGTGAGATAGGTGAGATTGAGGTTAAGGTGCGATCAAGTGCTTCAAAACGGAAACTGCTATTGACCGAAGAAGAGTTGCCGAGGCAGTCAGAATGTTCAACGAGACTTCCAAGGAGGCAAGAACGAGAAAAAGAAATATTAAGAGGAATAAAGAGGATGAAGAACATCAGAACCAAGATGATTATGGAGCTGGAATGCATTAAACCCAAAAGTTTAGGCCACAACTTACATTAAAATCAAAGTTGAACTTTAAGTCTAGTTTCTCGAAAGTTTTTTTCGGATATATTTAATTTAATAGACAAAACCTATTAGAGCTAGAGGGCTGAAACATTGTACATAGAATCAGTATGATAATTGAAGAAAAGTAGACTACAAACATGGACCTACCTAAAAAAAAAGGACTTGACATCAGCTACACCCAACAAAAATTGCTGTATTTTTATGTACCAAGTTTTAATTAATGCTATTAATTCATTTTGTCTGAATGTTCTCCATAATAGTCTACTTTGTGCACAAACACATTCTCTGTATTCAGTAAAAAAAATTGGTAGATTTTATTGATAAATTTCGAAGATATGGGTAACTAAAAAATTGTCTACACTCCCAGAAAGTTAATTACTTATGACGGAGAAAATAGGCTAATTTTCAAAATACATGACACACTAAATTTTATTTGCTATATTATTGTTCTAAGAGGTTATTTCCAGTTGTACAGTGAATTTCATGTGTATATGAACCATACTTGTTGTGATATCTTGCGTGTAATTTGTAGTTAAAATTATGGTCGTTCACAGACATGTTCCCTTTTGGAACTGATGATACTCGCTTAACGAGCGAAACATGCCATCCAATTAGACCTCACCGTTTATTAGAGAAGTGTGTTAGTGTAACATTTCTTTAAAATAAGTGGGTGTTTAAATTGCTACCTATCGCCCAATTTATTTGGGAACTTTTGATGACCGATTGAAGATCAATTCTGTTGATAACAAATATTTTTGTCGCTAACGGGAGATTAAATATTGGGAACGCTGGAAGAAGGAAAATGAATGGTCCCATCTTATCACAGATTACAATAACTGGAAAGGCTCTGAAATGTTGTACCGTATTAGTCAGCTGAAAGCCCCAAGCTGGCGAGAATTAATGGCACAGCTCTCGGGCTTTGTTGGAATAATGCTGCAGTACTTTTATTGTGACAACTACGCTACTGACCCGGAAAGACAAGCAACAGAGGCGTCAATTAAGCGGGCATCAATCACTCCAGATAACCGAGACGGCACAATTCCTCTCCGTATCTCTGCACAGGTGCCCGGGATAGATACAAATGGCTCACCCATTTATCTTTGTCTTGCTACAACTTCATTCAAGACCCATTTAAATAGTAAGGTAGGATCCTCAATTCCTACTCCGTGGTTTCATATTATAAATGGCTTTCTTTTAATAACCGTCGATAAAGAGTTCATACACCTCATTAGATAGTGGTTTACCTAATTTGCTGCCACCCTGAAGGTCTGAGTTCGAAAGATTTCCATTTACTTACAATTTGACAATGCGGTGTTGTGTTTTGGCCTCTAGGGGCTCTTTATACGATCCATGATTGCGTACGAGGTGTCACACTCCGGTGTCTAACAGTATGTTTATTTGAGTCTCATAGTCTGGAATCACTTAACCCTTTCTTCTTCTTCTTCTTCTTCTTCTTTTCCTTTCGAATTTGGCCAACTATGGACCACATAGAACTTAAGGCTTCTTGGCCTTCCTTCTCTTTTCTTCCCAGAACCTCTACATTCTTTCGCTCCTTATCTTTCTCTCCTCCTCGGAAATAATCCGCGCGGGTCTCTTTGTAATTGGTTTCTCTTCAAATGATTTTAAACAGTCTACATTTCTTCTAAACTCACTTCTATTGTGGATCAACTCTGGAGTAATTCCAACTTCTGCTGCATCCCTCTTGACCTCTTCTATCCACTTAGAGATGGCCTTTAATCCCATGATGTAATTGAAGATCTTTTTTGATCAGTCGGTTTTCGCCCAATCTTACCAGGTGTCCATAGAATTTCAACCTTCTTTTCCGCATTGTGTCCGTGATCTTTTCACAACACTTGTAGAGCTCCTCATTTTTCCTCTACTTCCAAGTTCCATCAGAAGTCTTCTGAGGACCCAGAATGTTCCTTTCCTTTTTCTCGAGTTCTTTCAGCTCCCCTCTGAAGCGTACAATCCTTCTGGTTTTATGACTGAGTTATAGCGTCGAAAATTGGATTTGTATGATATTGCTCGTTTGTTATACCTGTTGTGTGTTAGTTTGTAGGCCAGGTTCAATTTTTTTGCTCTTCCCTTTTTTGTCTCTTTATCCAGTCCGTTGGGTTGGATCCATTCTCCCAGGTATTTTAATTTTTCTGTTCTATTAATTTTCCCATGCTTTACATCCATATGTCTCTCGTGTTGGTGCCTGTACTCTATATTGTGCCCAATTAGACACGGCGGACTGGCATCGAACTCGTGTCTTATCAAAGAAGACCAGGCACATGATTCTGCCCAAAATCGAATCATTGATCTCTGAGGGGGAACAGCTACAGGGAACCCGAGGAACAATGAGTTATATCTGCATATAATCATAATAGCAGGATTTCACGGCTAGAACGGGTATATCATAGCTTTTGAGGTGGATCATTGCAAGAAAATACAAGCCCATGTACGTTTTAGAAGCCTAAATGCAAGAAAACAAACCAGCTTGACAGTTGGCAAATCGTGGTTAGCGAAGGGGCGTTTTTAGGTGACGCCAAGGAACTAATTTTCGTCTGGACTGCAGGAGCAGCCCAAGATTAATGGCTCTGGGATCCACAGTCTTACAAAGCATAGAAGTGGAGTGGGGGCAGTCGCTCACAGTAATTAATTGATTACGGCCAATTGGAGCAATGAATTGAAATGAAACTTACACCCAGATGAATATATTCTAGGAAAGATAATTTAGGGGTGTTCTCACGCCTAAATTAAAGCCTGCATCTATAAACGAACCTCTGCACAGACCTCTTCCGCTTCGGAGGAAGGTTTTGTAGATGAGCCGAGGGGAATTACCAGAATAGCGTCATGACGCCATGGAAGAAGGCAATTGATTATAATTAATTGGCCGAAGCGATCGCTTGCACGCGAGTGATTTTGGGACCTCCACACTTAGACAAACGAGGATTATACTTCACTATGTCTGGAAATGTATTATATCAAGAAGGGAGTCGGTCCTGGACGTCCAGTGGACTATGTTTCACAAGGAAGCCTTATATAGGGGCGCTTCGCAGGGAAGTTCAGTTCGTCTTCAGTTCGTCTTGACTCAACACGTGAACTAACACGCTGCCAGATCACGCAAGAAAGTGCGCGAATTTATTAAGTATCGACGCTCAAATGTATTAGTGGAGAACAATGGAAAGCGCATCATGCAGCTTCACAACAGTAATTATGCATCGTGTAAGATTTAGTCTACAGCAGACGTTTAACCAATAACATACGCGAGTATAGATTCAGTATAGCGTAGAGATAATTTAGGGTGTTAATAGACAATGAACATACCAGGAGGTGTTGTCATAGTTAAAATGACACGTTATTGTAATGATCACTACAGTTACGGGAGCCTGGAAGGCGTCACAAATAGTCGTGACATAGGATTGAACAGATTTGCAGTAGAGGAGATATAAACTGTAGGTGACGGGAGTCGAGCACACACACACACACGCAAGATAGACTTTCATGGAGACCAGTGGTTGTCAGAAGTTAGCTGCATCGCATCTCTGAGGTCAGGCGATAGTTGGAGTCCAATCAAGGATCCATGTGTGAAATAGTGCGAGAATTGTGTATAAAGTTATATTACAGAAATTTTTAAAAGTGTTTATGTGTATATGGTAAAATAATATTTATTGTGTCAAAGTGAAAAAAAGCCAGTGATGAAAAATATGACTACCATGTGTAAAGTGCATACAATGTGCCGTGTGAAAGATATCATGATGGCTTAAGACAAGCATCATGGTAGGCGCGTGGCTGGTGTGCTGGACCAATCCTGCAAAAATGAAAGTGAATACAAATTTAATATGTTGATATGATTAAATAGCTCACCATACAACGAAGCATCACTCTAAGACTAAGAATTAACAGTCATTTATGTACGAGTTCACACCCCTCGTATTTTGGTAAAATATGGCTTGGAGGGTGATTTGTTTTTCGGCCATTTAGGCCTAAGGCATTGATGAAAGTAACGGTAACGTTAAATAATAATAATAATAATAATCTGGGGTCGGTAACAATAATGAATAAGTAAATGGGCATGTCAGGCCTATAGTACGTGCAAAGTGTGTCATGTCTAGCGTAAGAATACTGTGTTATTGTAAACAGTAAGAAAGAAACGTAAAATATCGAGATAATGAGAGTTTTTCAGTGTCATTGAATTGTTGAATGAATGTTTATTATGGTATATTCTAGAGGGTTGTATTTGAGAGCCATTAAGGTAGTTAATGTAAGCCAGTAAATTTATACTTGTTTTGGAGCTACGTAGAGCTTTGGCTTATGAGTAATTGCAGAGAGGACGTGAGTGCTTTAACAATTGAGTCATCTATAAGAAGTATTGTTTGAGCCGCGTTCAGCGAGCATGCAACGTAGAATCAAGAGATTTACGTCAATAAGTTGCGGGGATCATCCAAAAATAGCTTGCGCGTTAGTCGCATCTAGTGGGCTAATCTTCGAAATCTACGAGATAGTATCCCCTTGGAGCATACTTGTATTATTCGCAACGAAGTTGGGACAGAGGCTGTCTGTATCCACTGTTTACAGAATTTTTGCCACCAGGGATAACTATTAGAGACCCTGTGTGAGCCCATATATTAATTCATCCGCCCTTAGAGGTAAGACTAATGGTTCTTCGTATAGGGAACGTCGATTTCCTCTTGTTATAGGCAGCTGCACCAGTGAGAGAACTTTGATACTCACTTGAGATGCGCGCCAAAGCCACTAATGTCGCCCACAGAACGGTAAAGCTATTTCGTGATCCATCCCTTGCCAGGAATATTAATTAGGAGCCGAGATGAGCCCATTATACTCTAAATGTAGGTGTTAATTAATTAGATTGACTCAATTACCTGGGAAACGACCCATTCAGGGTACCTCCAGTATAACTGCACCAGTAAATGAATTTGACCTTGCGAGAAGACAGATGGGGTGGCAGGGAGGCCACTAGACCGGCGGCCATCTTTCTAAGGCAGCCGAGACTAATTTATTGTCCGCTTGGAAAGGAAGTCTATTGACCTGATCCTTTTATTTTTAAAGTATAGTGGGGCACTGAAGAATCTCGCTATTTCGAAAAATAATAAGATAATATCTTAATTATCTTAAGATAATAAGCATATTATGCTTGATGTGATGATGTCAATTGAATTAAATGCATTATTTCCACACACATACCATGTTGGAACGTTGTAATCGGACAATATTTGGCCCAGTTATTCTCTGAGGAGGAATACTGCACCAAATAAATATAGCCATCTTTGTAAAGTGTATTTGCCCAGTTCGCACTAATTTATTCATACGGGTAGCGTAATTTCAATGACATGACACGTTTGTAACGATGTTTTGACCAGACCCAGAAAGTCGTTGTATGGTGAAGCTATAAATCATCTCTATCCATGTGTATTTTGGAAGGGAAAGTGTACCACTTCAGCGTTTCAAATTGATGGGAAAAAGAATACGATTTGCACGACACAACACTTATTAATCAAGGCATAATATAATGAATTAATGTTACTGAAAGTAAATGCCCCGTGTAAAACGGATAAATGTTTAATAATTGCAGATTTAATGTCATTTAAATATAATTTGTGTTTATTGTGTTGTGATATTCCAGTTTGTGTTAAATTGTGCCACGTGAAGAACACTATGGACACTCGCAAATGTCAGAGAGTATCAACAATAGAATGTTTTGAATAGACTTGAGTGCGGTGAAGCACTAATTTTAAGGAGAGACTCACAGATAACTTTGATTTTCGTTGAGGGAAGTAAATGTAAAGTATCTTTTTTTTTATGTTGTATAGCCATGATTTTCTATCATTAAATGTTATACTTAGGAATATGTTGCTTCTTTCAAGTAGAGTAGTCACCTGACAGTCTCAAATCCTGAGCATGTGATCGTATGGTGGGAATGAACGCCCCATGCATCGAAAGACCGTGAGTTAGCTGGGATACGAACACATGTTCCATATGATGACGATTGGGTACATGGAGGACATGTTATTGTACTAGGATTGAGTCACAGGTACTACTGAAAGTCGCCCAAGATATTAATGGTAGAGGCAAGTATAGCAGAAAAGCTAGGATATATTAGGAAAAGGCCGCGTCCCATAGTTAATAAGCCTTCACGTTAAAATAAATGTTGATAATCCTCCATAAGACATGCTTAAATGTAACCTGTTAGCATTGAGCACCCACTCTTCTTGTTTATCATGGCATGGCCCAGCGTGGGGCATTTGGCAATAAAACCACTCCCTGGACAGTTTTACTAATAAATCAGAATATGGCCGATGTCTTACAATGGGACAGCCATTGAATGTGCACTTTTTGTTTATCATGGCGCTGATACGTGGCACCAGTTTAAAATACAGGTCACCATAGGCGCATGTGCACTTCTGGTTTATCATGGCGCCCAGATAACGTGATGGCTTATGGGATTCAGAAAACCCCATAATAATAGTATGGTTTCCATGGGGGAAAACCATAATAGTATATTTTTCCTCAAACTGTGTTTGAGCGATTGTGAGTCTTTTTAGGTGATACTCAGACATGAGACACTGTTGTCAGACGAGTGAATATATAGACGGGTACGAGGGTCTAAACCCATTCCATAGGTGGTTACAGCACTGTGCTGAAATGAATGTTGTTGTTCTCCCGATATCGGAATTCTTTTCTCAATATAACGCACCAGCATGCACAGCTACGGCCTGCCTATATCTCAAGATAAGAAATATAGGATGGCTGGTACTGAGGGGGTACTTAAGTGTATCGCGGAGTTAAAGGAACATTTTGATGCTACTCATGCCAAGAGTAGGGAAGATGCTAAAGCTTTTCAAGATGAAATAACGGGTAGATTGGATGCTAATCAAACTGAAATGAACACTAGATTAGAGACCAATCAAACTGAAATGAACACTAGATTAGAGGCTAATCAAACCGAGGTAAGCCAGATGTTGGCTACGGTAAACACTCAGTTAGAAAATAACCAGTTAGAGGTTAGTCAAAGATTAGATTCAAATTTATTAGAGGTCAATAAAAAGATGATGATGTTAAAGAATCTATTAAACAAGAGGTAACTAAAAATATTGTTAGCGTGGTTTCAGAGATGCAAGCAAATAACGACAAACGCTTTGAGGCAATAGAGGTAAAACTCGAGAATAATCTGCAAGCGTGCAGAGAATCGCAACGTGAGATTAATGATTGATTAAACAATATGTCCGTAGAGCTTAAAAATATTCAAAATCAGAACGAAGCGAACACTAAGCGATAGCAAGAGCAATTTAATACGTTCACTCAGACCGTGGATCAAAGGCTTGAAGACTGAGACGAAAAATGGAGTAATCGTATGGCGGGCTATGCAAAAGCTGTAGACGAAGCATTAAGGAGGCAGGATCAGAATATCCCTGACCAATGCAAGGAGATCAGTGAAATAAAAACTTCCGCTAAAGAAAATACGGGAATAATCTCAAACATGAAAACGCAGGTTGGAAAGGTTCAAAAAGAGTTAGAAAAAACTCAAAACGATCTAGCAGTCATTCATAAAAGGCAAGATGAGGACTAGGGAGAAATTACCAAAATAAGGACCAAAATCTCCAATATGTACGGTCACATCCAGAAAGAGGTTACAGGCTTACGAGAAGAATTGGAATTTCGAGAGGGCTTGAAAAATGAAGCTAGCGATAAAACGCTTGCCGAGGTAAGGCAAAGTCTAGGGGGGGGGGGGAATTTCCCATATAAAAGAGAGCATTAAAGATGACAAGGAGAAAGTCTTTTCTATGGCAGAGACAAACCAGGATCGCCTGGAAAAAATAGAACGAGAGGTGTTAGCTCGTTTAGAAAGAGCGGAAAACAGGCACAGCCAAATGGAAACTAGAATGATCGCACATGAGGAGTCCATATTGCGAAATCCTAGATCTAATGAAGGAAGCATAGATGAAAATAGGAGAAATAGGTGGGCAGATATAGAGGTACAGCCCACTCCGAAGAATACAGCCATGCCAAGTGACAACCCGTATACCACGCCTGGTATACCTATCGCTATGTCCACACGAAAGTGCTGTACAAAATCAGATAGTCACTGTTGTAAGGGCTAGTGACGAGAAACCGAGAAAGTATTCTGGGAGTAACTCAAATATGACACCCAAATACTGGCTCAAAGAGGTTTCCGAGTACTTGAATGACGCAAAGGTACCGCCAGAGCGAAGATTAAGAGCTATCGAAAAACTGACTGAAGGGGTGCGCCTTATGGTTCAGAAGTTTTCGTTACACGTTTGACACCGTTGAAGAATTTCGCCAGGCGTTTTTAAGCAGGTACTGGGATGCAAATATACAACAGAATCTCAGATTGGACTTGTACTCCAGACGCTATAGTACAAATAATCCAACGAAATAGGCTGAATTCTTTATAGCACAATTATGCCGTTTTAAAGAGCTTGACGATGCCCCTAGAGAGCTATATCTATGTATAGCGATAGCCAAGCAATTACCATACGAAGTACAACGACTATTAATCTCGGCAAACGCCAAGAGAGCGATTGAAATGGAGAAAGTGCTGAGACAGCTCGATCTCACCACAATGCAGCATACAAGGCAGAGTCAGAAGACGGAACAAGTCTACATGACTAGTGCACCAACTGAACCGACTAGGGTGCAGACCAAATGTAAGTCTACTAGCACAGAAACTGAGAAGTCAGACTGGCAACGAGTAGAAAGGGAAAACCAGAATTAGAGGCCAGCATACAGAGGGAGATCGAACCACGGATACCGAGGAAGGAAAACCTGGAATAAGCGCGATACAAGAAACCAACAGCCTGATAACAGGAGAAATTACGGCCGAAATGGGAATAACCGAGAATGGAGATCCCAAGAACAGAGTCGCGGGTTTGACGAAGAAGCAGAAGAACGTTTTCACGCATCACTAAGATAATGGAGGAGCGTGGAGACGACAACAGAAAATCGCAAGTGCATTGGGATGAAGCGATTAAAAATAGAAGGTCACCCGACACCTATAAGAATGATGACGGAGCCAAGAGTCTGGAACTTCAGCAGTACGAACACAGACAGAAGAACTCCACAAAGAATGGAGAAATAGAAAAAAAACACCAAAATTAAATGACCCAATAGGAGAGATAAACGCAGGGTGGAATACAGTGAATGTGGTTAACTGGATTGATAATCCTGAGGAACTCATTGAAGACCTAGATGAAGGGCCGGTCAATGTAAGAAGGGAACTACCCATTATAATTGTAAACATCGCAGGCATGAAGATAAGGAGTCTTCTAGACACGGGCTCGACGATATGTTTAATTACCCAGGCGTTATATAATGAAATCCAAAGTAAAATCCACGTATTGAAAATACCAATTTCAAGCGTGAAGATAAAATGCATGATACCAGATAAAGTGATGATATGCAGATACCAAGTATTTTTAGATTTACAGATAGGGAACTCTATGTTTTCACAGAGCTTCCTACTTGTGAATAAGCTGCCTTTTAACATTATTGTTGGCATGGATTTCATAAGAGGATATAAGGTCATAATAGATCTCTCACAAGACATTGTTATGTTTCGCGCCAGTGAGGAAAAGGAAAATTTAGAGATCTCATTAAAACCTAGTGAAACGAGACCAGAAGAGTACGTATGGCATACATACGTAGATATGACTGGGGATGCAGTATTCACAACAGAAGACATCGAGGGAGAGTTGGCAACACTGGCCGCAGACATTGAAAAGGACCTCGAACCACAATTCAAAGAATGCCTGGGAGAAAAGATAGAGGAAGCTAAAATTGGTCCAGAGCATAAGCAAATGTTAAGGGAACTGCTATTTGAATGCAAAGGAGTCTTCGATTCGAGACCTGGCCAGATCAAGAATTTCCAATATGCGTTCCAAGTTAGTGACTGGACACCATTCAGACAAAAGCCTTATCCTGTAGCCGAGAAACATTATTTAAAGGTAAAGGAAGCAATACAGGAGATGTTGGAGGCGGGCGTCATTGTAATGACGGCCACACCTTATGTCAGCCCACTGGTAGTTGTACCTAAACAGGACGGAAGTGTAAGGATATGCCTGGACCGGCGGAATTTGAATTCCAAGGTCATACCAGAGTTTGACCAAGTGCCACCCATAAAGGAGATCCTCAGAAGATTCAAAGGAAAGACTGTATTCTCAAATCTTGACATCACTGCAAGTTTTCACCATCTTGCACTGGAGAAGAAAACAAGCTTGTTAACTGGTTTTTTATTCGATCAGCATACCTACTCATTCGTGCGTCTCCCATTTGGTCTTAAAACAGCGGGTTCAGCGTTGATACGAGCGCTTGATCGAAACCTGTCTGAAGAAGTAAAAGCAACAACCATAAGCTATGTAGATGATATATTGCTGACATCTGTAACAGTCGAAGAACACATCAGAGATCTACGCAAGCTGTTGGATGACCTGAGTCAGGCTAACTTTAAGGTCAATCTAAAGAAATCTCACTTTGGTCAGAGAGAAGTTAAATTCCTAGGCCATGTAATAGATGCGCAAGGAGTTAGGCCAAATCCGGGAAATTGGAGGTCATTAAACATTTCCCGAGACCAACGAAGGTGAAGGAAGGAAGGAAGCTTATAGTTTAACGTGACCGTAAATCTTGAGATCATGAGCCACGGGACCTCCTTTTTACGTGGAATCCGAACCACAGGACATGGCATTTCACTTCGAAAATCTCACATGCATAGACCGGTAATCGAACCCGGACCGCCTTGGTGAGAGGCATACAGCTTGACCGCTGAGCCACCACGCCCCCCGAACGAAGGTGAAGAACGTCAGGCAATATCTAGGCGTTATTGGATTCTTTTCGAGCCAATGCCCGAAGTATACCGAGACCGTGGCACCACTCCAAGATTTACTGAAGAAAGGGGGAAGGTGGCGATGGAAGGAAAAATGCAAGGAAGCCTTCGTGAAATCTAAACAGATGCTTTTAGATTATGTTAAATTAGGATATCCAGATTACACCCAGAAATTTATTATTCAGACTGACGCATCACTTATAGGCATTGGGGCGATGCTCTACCAGGGAAATGTGGACAGGCCAGAAGAGAAAACTTATATTGCATTCATAAGCAGAAGATTGAAACCTAATGAAAAGAACTATACGGTCACGGAGATTGAATTACTCGCAATACTATATGCCTTACAGTATTGGCGAAAAGTGATTTATGGGTTCAGAATCGTATTGAGAACGGACCATAAAGCCCTAACATTCCTGTTGAAAACTGACTTGTCAAGTCAAAGACTGACGAGGTGGTCCTTGTATATACAGCAATTTCAAATGGAAATCGAGTATTGCCCGGGGAAGGGCAATATTATACCTGACTTGCTAAACAGATACCCGACAGCTGATGAAGAGGAAGCTCTAGCTGGATACGGTTAATGATTAATTACTTCGAGGGAAAGCTTGTCAGAGGAACCCCGATGTATGTAGAAGCCGAGGCACTATCAACGGAATATTTATGGTTTAATCAGATGCTACACAAATGGAGCGATGCAGATCACACTCGACCCAGGATTGTTATACCGCCAGCATTGCAGAGAAGAATAGTATGGTTGGCACACAGAGCTTTTGGCCATCCTGGCGTAGACAAGACTGTTTCCCTGCAGAAAGAAGCATTTATTTGGCCAAAACTTAGAGATACAGTCAGAAATACAATCAGGGCATGCGATATTTGCCAAGGAGTAAAGCCTAACTCGTATTTAATGAGGCAAAAACCGATACCACTCCTGCCAGAGAAGCCATGTCAGCTTCTGGCACTGGCTAACTTCGGCCCGCTTCCGAGAGCTAGAAGGGGAAATAGACACATCCTAGTTGCACTAGACGTGTTTTCTAAAATGGTAGTCCTATGTCCAATTCAGAAGACCAGTACGAAACAGGTACTTAAAAGACCGAAGGAAAGAGTCATTCCTATTCTAGGGCAGCCGGAGAACATATTGTCTGATCATGGGAGCTGCGTTACCAGCGTAGAATTTCGCAGGGAGATGGAAAATCTGGGAATAAGACAGATTTTGTCCACAGATCGACACCCGGAGGCTAACAGCGCTGAAAGAGTGATGAGAGAACTGCAGAAATACATGAAAATATACTGCTCTACAGAAAACTGGAAGTGGATAGACGTACTAGAGATTATCGAGTATTGTATTAAAAATACAGTGCATGAAGCAACAGGAGAAGTACCCGTGAGCCTACATCTTGATTGAAGACCGGAGAGGCCATGGAACAACGTCATTCGGACACCTGTAGACGCGCAGCCTGGAAGCGAGTTGAGGATCCAAAGAACATACGAGTATCTCAAGAAACAAGCGGACAGACGGCAGCGAAGGAATAGAAGAAAACGCTACCACAGGCCACTACTCATGGGAGAGTAAGTCTTATTGAAGAAACCAGATAGTTCAGACCCAGAGAGCAGGAAATACAAAATGTTCCAACATAATTATCACGGACCCTACCTGATTATAAGGGACTTGCAAAATAATGCCTACAGATTCAAAGATGAAGAAACAGGCAGAGAAGTTGTAGTAAACGCCGACAACATAAAATAATATAGTCCGCCGGAGGAATATGAAATCATAGAAGAGCAAGCCATTCACACCCAAATGGACAGGGAGTCATTATATATGCACGCAGAGGGTTCTCAGAAAAGCCCACGCCAGGGAGAAAGGAAACGAGACATGCAGCTCGTAGACATAAGGGAGACGAGGGTTGAATGCAGCTGTCAGTTGGAAGAGCTTTACAACCAGTTGTGTGAAGCAGCGGTAGAGCTCCAAGCAATGAATGAACAGCTAAGAGCGCAGAAAAAGGAAATACGAGACGGTAGACATAGTGGAGTGGGGGAACAAGACAACCCACTCTCCGGGAGCACTGACAGCTTAAAGTAAACACTGTCTACAGAGTCGATGCCATCTAGAGGCCCGGAAGAATTCACTTGTAAAATGAATTTTCCGAGCTTAGCGAGGGAAAGATGTGCCCAATTAGACACGGCGGACTGGCATCGAACTCGGGTCTTATCAAAAAAGACCAGGCCCATGATTCTGCCCAGAATCGAATCATTGATCTCTGGGGGGGGGACAGCTACAGGGAACCCGAGGAACAATGAGTTATATCTGCATATAATCATAATAGCAGGATTTCACGGCTAGAACGGGAATATCATAGCTTTTGAGGTGGATCATTGCAAGAAAATACAAGCCCATGTACGTTTTAGAAGCCTGAATGCAAGAAAGCAAACCAGCTTGACAGTTGACAAATCGTGGTTAGCGAAGGGGCGTTTTTAGGTGACGCCAAGGAACTAATTTTCGTCTGGACTGCAGGAGCAGCCCAAGATTAATGGCTCTGGGATCCACAGTCTTACAAGGCATAGAAGTGGAGTGGGGGCAGTCGCCCACAGTAATTAATTGATTACGGCCAATTGGAGCAATGAATTGAAATGAAACTTACACCCAGATGAATATATTCTAGGAAAGATAATTTAGGGGTGTTCTCACGCCTAAATTAAAGCCTGCATCTATAAACGAACCTCTGCACAGACCTCTTCCGCTTCGGAGGAAGGTTTTGTAGATGAGCCGAGGGGAATTACCAGAATAGCGTCATGACGCCATGGAAGAAGGCAATTGATTATAATTAATTGGCCGAAGCGATCGCTTGCACGCGAGTGATTTTGGGACCTCCACACTTAGACAAACGAGGATTATACTTCACTTTGTCTGGAAATGTATTATATCAAGAAGGGAGTCGGTCCTGGACGTCCAGTGGACTATGTTTCACAAGGAAGCCTTATATAGGGGCGCTTCGCAGGGAAGTTCAGTTCGTCTTCAGTTCGTCTTGACTCAACACGTGAACTAACACGCTGCCAGATCACGCAAGAAAGTGCGCGAATTTATTAAGTATCGACGCTCAAATGTATTAGTGGAGAACAATGGAAAGCGCATCATGCAGCTTCACAACAGTAATTATGCATCGTGTAAGATTTAGTCTACAGCAGACGTTTAACCAATAACATACGCGAGTATAGATTCAGTATAGCGTAAAGATAATTTAGGGTGTTTATAGACAATGAACATACCAGGAGGTGTTGTCATAGTTAAAATGACACGTTATTGTAATGATCACTACAGTTACGGGAGCCTGGAAGGCGTCACAAATAGTCGTGACATAGGATTGAACAGATTTGCAGTAGAGGAGATATAAACTGTAGGTGACGGGAGTCGAACACACACACACGCAAGATAGACTTTCATGGAGACCAGTGGTTGTCAGGAGTTAGCTGCATCGCATCTCTGAGGTCAGACGATATTTGGAGTCCAATCAAGGATCCATGTGTGAAATAGTGCGAGAATTGTGTGTAAAGTTATATTACAGAAATTTTTAAAAGTGTTTATGTGTATATGGCAAAATAATATGTATTGTGTCAAAGTGAAAAAAAGCCAGTGATGAAAAATATGACTACCATGTGTAAAGTGCATACAATGTGTCTTGTGAAAGATATCATGATGGCTTAAGACAAGCATCATGGTAGGCGCGTGGCTGGTGTGCTGGACCAATCCTGCAAAAATGAAAGTGAATACAAATTTAATATGTTGATATGATTAAATAGCTCACCATACAACGAAGCATCACTCTAAGACTAAGAATTAACAGTCATTTATGTACGAGTTCACACCCCTCGTATTTTGGTAAAATATGGCTTGGAGGGTGATTTGTTTTTCGGCCATTTAGGCCTAAGGCATTGATGAAAGTAACGGTAACGTTAAATAATAATAATAATAATAATCTGGGGTCGGTAACAATAATGAATAAGTAAATGGGCATGTCAGGCCTATAGTACGTGCAAAGTGTGTCATGTCTAGCGTAAGAATACTGTGTTATTGTAAACAGTAAGAAAGAAACGTAAAATATCGAGATAATGAGAGTTTTTCAGAGTCATTGAATTGTTGAATGAATGTTTATTATGGTATATTCTACAGGGTTATATTTGAGAGCCATTAAGGTAGTTAATGTAAGCCAGTAAATTTATACTTGTTTTGGAGCTACGTAGAGCTTTGGCTTATGAGTAATTGCAGAGAGGACGTGAGTGCTTTAACAATTGAGTCATCTATAAGAAGTATTGTTTGAGCCGCGTTCAGCGAGCATGCAACGTAGAATCAAGAGATTTGCGTCAATAAGTTGCGGGGATCATCCAAAAATAGCTTGCGCGTTAGGCGCATCTAGTGGGCTAATCTTCGAAATCTACGAGATAGTATCCCCTTGGAGCATACTTGTATTATTCGCAACGAAGTTGGGACAGAGGTTGTCTGTATCCACTGTTTGCAGAATTTTTGCCACCATGGATAACAATTAGAGACCCTGTGTGAGCCCATATATTAATTGATCTGCCCTTAGAGGTAACACTAATGGTTCTTCGTAGAGGCAACGTCGATTTCCTCTTGTTATAGGCAGCTGCACCAGTGAGAGAACTTTGATACTCGCTTGAGATGCGCGCCAAAGCCACTAATGTCGCCCCCAGAACGGCAAAGCTATTTCGTGAGCCATCCCTTGCCAGGAATATTAATTAGGAGCCGAGATGAGCCCATTATACTCTAAATGTAGGTGTTAAATAATTAGATTTACTCATTTACTAGGTACACGACCCATTCAGGGTACCTCCAGTATAACTGCACCAGTATATGAACTTGACCTTGCAGAAGTCAGATGGGGTGGCAGGGAGGCCACTGGACCGGCGGCCATCTTTCTAAGGCAGCCGAGACTAATTTATTGTCCGCTTGGAAAGGAAGTCTATTGACCTGATCCTTTTATTTTTAAAGTATAGTGGGACACTGTAGAATCTCGATATTTCGAAAAGTAATTAAGATATGCTTGATGTGATGATGTCAATTGAATTAAATGCATTATTTCCACTCACATACCATGTTGGAAAGTTGTGATCTGATAATATTTGGCCCAGTTATTCTCTGAGGAGGAATACTGCACCAAATAAATATAAGCATCTTTGTAAAGTGTATTTGCCCAGTTCGCACTAATTTATTCATACGGGTAGCGTAATTTCAATGACATGACACGTTTGTAACGATAATGTTTTGACCAGACTCAGAAAGTCGTTGTATGGTGAAGCTATAAATCATCTCTATCCATGTGTATTTTGGAAGGGAAAGTGTACCGCTTCAGCGTTTCAAATTGATGGGAAAAAGAATAAGATTTGCACGACCTAACACATATTAATCAAGGCATAAGGTAATGAATTAATGTTACTGAAAGTAAATGCCCCGTGTAAAACGGATAAATGTTTAATAATTGCAGATTTAATGTCAATTAAATATAATTTGTGTTTATTGTGTTGTGATATTCCAGTTTGTGTTAAATTGTGCCACGTGAAGAACACTATGGACACTCGCAAATGTCTGAGAGTATCAACAATAGGATGTTTTGAATAGACTTGAGTGCTGTAAAGCACTAATTTTAAGGAGAGACTCACAGATAACTTTGATTTTCGTTGTGGGAAGTAAATGTAAAGTATCCTTTTTGTGTTTTATGCTGTATAGCTATGATTTTCTATCATTAAATGTTATACGTAGGAATATGTTGTTTCTTTCATGTAGAGTAGTCACTTGACAGACTCAAATCCTGAGCATGTGATCGTATGGTGGGAATAAACACCCCATACCTCGAAAGACCGTGAGTTAGCTGGGATACGAACACATGTTCCATATGATGACGATTGGGTAGAATATATGCCGTCTTTTCATAAGAAACTTTAAGACCAGCATTTTCGGCGATTTCATGCAGGATCTCCAGCATCTTTTGAGCGTCTTGACGGTTTTTGGCTAAGAGGACAAGGCCATCTGCTGTCCAAGGTGTACTCCGCTTATTCCTTCCAATTTCAGAGCTGGTTCCCATGCTTTCATTATTTTTTAACCCTTTATAGGGCAGGCTATTTTTTATAAGTTTACTTTTTTTTAATTTTTATTTTAGCTCTAATTTTTTAATAGACTAAATTTTTAAAATTATCTATTTAGGCTATTTATTATTAGCCTACTTTCGATTTTTGCAAGAAATGAAAGTAGACTTATGAGATCTACACAGGGCGAAAAATTGTGTCTGTGTGTGTGTGTGTGAGAGAGTCTGTGTGTGTGTGAGTGTGTGTACTCTCAATGTCTGCCCCCCCCCTATTAATGCAAACACAGTGAAACCGAATTGAACGAAATTTGGTACTGCTTCCTTCAATAAATCATTGTTTTATCAAGATTCTTTCTACGGGGTCGTGCTCAGTCCTGGATGCTTTTCAAAGCTAAGTTCGCAAAAACAACATGCTCTAATGAATAGAAAGGTCCATAACAGAGGCTATACTAGAAATAAAATGAATAACAAGTAGAATAAAAAAATATTTAATGACTGAAAATTATGTGCATAATAATAATAATAATAATAATAATAAAAGGAAGTCCTCCCTGACTTTCACTCCCATAAGAAATAAATATATTACTGAGCGGTAAGAACTCGCTCCACACAACAAAACAATGTGAATACAGCTTCACTCAAAATGATTAATCATAACATAAAATTGATCGGTAAGAACACGCACCTCACAACATATGGATGCAAGTCCGTTTTTCTTGGTCAAGAAGTTATATAATGCGTGGTGTACTGCTTTTTAATAAGAAAATGAGTACTGATGCGAGTCCGTTTACAACTGAAACAGTCATCTTGCTCACGGAGTTGCATCTTACAAATCACACTACGGCTATGGGACCCTCCCTTAATTAACACACTATAATTACTACTGACACAAGCAAAATCTAGTAACACAAAAAGATGAAGAACCTCCCTGAGATTCTAGCCGGTGCCAATGCACACAAAATGAAGAGCATGCCGAAAATAGGCCAAAAAGTTCGCATCACAAAATTGGGAACTCAGCCTCGCACATCGTAATGCCACACGGGGTCATTGAATGGGTAAAATAAACACACAAGAAGTCAAGCAACAACAACAAAATACAAGCCTAACGGCTGAAAATTATAATTACATTTTATAAACGCCAGACAAACAGATGTTTCGGAATATACCTTAAAACCGTGGACAACACCCATTTAATCAATCAAACACTCTTTATAACCGATCAGGGTTTTGTGAATTTAAATAACATCTTTTATTGAAATACAGGAACCTGGCCAGCTACTAATGACAACAGTTGTTATCTGATTTGAGCGCTCCCCTCCTTGTATGAGTCATCGCTGCCTCGACTCACTCTTTCAGTCCTTTAAGCTTGGTTCTAATTATACATGGGACCACACTGATCCCGTTATCCAACTGGAAACGCGAAATGACATATCTCACTCATCCTCTTGGATGGCAAGAACGCAAATATATTCCACAAGCTCAGCCTCGCGAGGTTATGAACTCGGCTAATACGCAGCAAGTCAGAATAATCTCTATGATATATTCCCGTGAACACATCATAAAATCACACTATACACCATAAGCTTGGACTGACTCACTCACAAACATATCATCTGGGTCGGCTCAAAACAGATCAACCTACATTGCGTCCATAGACACATTAAACAAAATAAACAACAAAACTCTGGTGCAAGAGTGCCATCCCGTACAGACCTGCTAGAAAAGCAACTATCAAAATAATCCTGATCCGTCATAAATTCTGCTCACAAATGATCTTTACCCTCCAAATTCTATTTTTAATCTCAAATTAATTCACTTCCATTTTTGTTATAAGGCATACTTCCGAATTTATAATGCTTGACCGCGATTTACGCAAGCGAAGGCGAGCACGAGCTGCGCATAGCCCCGTACAGTTGAACCAAACAAGATCACAATATTTACAAAATACAAAGCGCTCAGCTTGTCCCATACTTAATGTGTCAGTAAAACAAGAACTAAGAATCTACATTACCAAACAAGCAAACAAATATCTACAAAAATATGTCCCATAAACCATAGCTGATTTAATAAATAAAGAAATAAATTCATTTGTACTCATTCCTATAGAACAGCGTCAGGAAAACATCTCCAGCCATCACTCCTTTAAAATGCTTAGATCGCAATCGACATCTTCTGGCAAATGTCCTGCTGGTTCCAAGATCCGCCCTCGTTTCTAGACGTCATCTCTTGCTGAATCAAAATAATGTTTGTCAGATACACACACGATATATCTCCTATTAAATTCACCGATTAAGTCCTAAATTCCTTGACCGTCTATTGGTGAATTATTTCGATGAACTCCCCTATCTGGTAGTACTGGGACTACAAATAAATCACTGAAGTTACACTTATAACTTGACGAAAATGTTCCATGTTCACACAAATGAAAAATTATGCAGAGTATGCCTCGTGTCCTCAGACACCTGAATAAAGGTCTTACGTCCTCAAATGCTCAAATAAAAGTCATCTCTCGAAGCTTCCTGGACCATTTATAAATGAAACTGTCTAGAGTAGGCATGGAAGGGGATTAATGTAAAAAATATTCCATAATAATTACCAGACTAGCATGCGATCGGTATCATTGAGTTCGTAGCAATGTGGAGGTTACGATTATGCTGTAGCTGGCTCGAATCGATCGTGGAATTAATCCGTAGATAACTCCCGCGTTAATTCACCAGGGTGCGTTATAACGCCGAGTTGCCGCTTAAACAGGGCGTCTTGATATTATTGGTTCAGACTCTTGTAGATCTTCGCGCGCTCTTACTTGTATTCCTGCCACAGGGAGTGGTTAACATGAAGATTGACCAATTACATCGTAGCATTCAATTTTCTTCTTGGCGCCAACTCTCATAACAACAAGCCATATTGTGCGTACCCAAGCCTCTCTTTGCGCTAAAAGTTGCACCTGTCCTATGCGTCATGAATATCATGCTACTTTCAAAAATACCACAGGAGCTTAAACCATTGTGTTCTCTCTGCCACTGATTTCTCAACATTTCCCAACTCCGTCTGGCTGTCTGTAGAAAAGTATCAAATGATGATGAATAATTTATTAGAATCCTTTATACAGCCTGTGGATAAAGGGTTCAGTACAGAGGTAGAACTAGCAAAGGGCACCTCAGTGTTATGTTTTATATCGCCGCCATCTTTACCAAAACTGAATGGCGGCCACTCAAACGTTCAAAACCTAAAATCAAATAACGACTAATCAAATCATCTGGTGTCTACCAAATTTGGTAACAACCTACCTTTATATAGGACGCGTCTTGTGACCAAACTACAAGGTCATCCTCCGTACCATTTCAGGATGGCGGCCGTGCTAATTATGCAAACATTGTAATCCATATCATGGGACCCACCAGTTCCGATTATCGAGCCGAGAATCGTTTTAACTGTTCGAAAGGAAGAGGCACGTTCGAAATTAAAAGTTTATTTTGTAATACTAAGGTGCTGATGTGATTTTAAAAAACTGAGCCATCTCAGTACAAGGCAAGATGGCAGCTGATATCTTGTGCCTGACTTATATTTCACTAATTTGAGTATTGCATGCAATATAGCGTACTGATACAAAATAAATAAACTTTGAATGAAATGCTTCATATATAAATAATATACTCCACTGATGAAATCGTTTAGTGTTAATTATTAATTGCTAACACGTTCTATGTAACTCATTTGATATCGACAATGTCAGTTCGCACGTTTGGCTCTGTGGTAAAGCGTTAGCCCATCAATCTTATGGCTATGGTTCAAACCCCATCAGAGTTAGGTTTTTTTGCTTGAATTTCTTTATATTTATTGTTTTGTAATGACTCACTTTTTGTTTGGTTTTAGTCGTTTACCCTAAAGGTTGGTGGAACCCACGGACTCAACGAGGGAACTCACCACTACCGCCTCTACGGGCAGTGTCCTAGAGCGGGGAACATCGAATCGAAAGGGATACAACTGGTGAGGTGGGATAGGCACCTCGCCCAGGCGGCCTCACCTGCAAAGCGAACAGGGGCCTCATGAGGGAAGGTAAGGGATGGTTGGGATGGATAGGCAAGGAAGAGGGAAGGAGGCGGCCGTGTCCTTCAAGAAGGTACCATCCCGGCATTTGCCCGAAGACGAAGTGGGAAACCACGGAAAACCTCTTCGAGGATGGCTGAGGGCGAATCGAACCACCTCTACTCATGTAGGCCACCCGAGGCTGAGTAGACCCCGTTCCAGTCCTCGTACTGCACCATTATTCATAAAGGGCTTAAGTACAGACATGGTTACAGTATTTTGGGAACGCCCTGTAACTTTCTAACTAGCCTCTGAAGTCGATCATAACAGCTGGTCTGCAGCAAGAAAAAGTCATGCTATCAAGAAAGAGATCGGCAGAGCTCGTGTTTCCGACGAGAAACCCGAAGGTCATCGATAATAACCATGTTGACTGTGTCTAACACTATATCGATCGATTCACCTGAGAGTGATTAATACAAATTAATGCATATTTAGCGCTATATGTAAGCAGCTACATACGTCTGTGTGTTTATTTCCATGGCAGAAAGCTATTATTAAGAAAGTATGAAGAACAGAAGATGATATGTTAACTCACTGCTGATTACGTTTCGACTGCGATATATTTCGTATCGAGTCATGACGTGTGAGGAAGTGGGGGAAGCAGATGTGAGACTCAGACGACCTCGTGGAGAGTGCAATGAGTTTAGAACTTGACAGCGTAGAGGTTTGAGCTGGAAATCAGTGAAAGTGAAATCGCCAGCTAACGGGAGTTTTAAAAACGTGTGACCGTGCTGAAGTGTATGCTAGTTTGTTTAGCATTCTACGTGAAGTAGAAACGTGTTTAATAGGGCTCAGACATGGTCTTAAACATGTAATAGTTTATCTCTGCGACTGTGTGTCTACAGCAACTAACGGGCCATGCGGATGGATACTTTTATAATCCCGACCGCGAGCTCAGCCGTGATGTGTCACGAAACTCTGCATATAATCCGTCGTGGAAATGCAGCCTAGATTTGATTCTCTCTTCACAGTGATTATACCTTTTGAAAAGAGTACATTCTCAAGCAAGGTGTCGGGGGGAAGGGACAATATGAAGCTTATATCCACTACGATGGTAGGCTAAATTGATTTAAGAATACCGCATTAGCAGGGTGCAGCGGGGACTTGTTGAAGGCAACTTTCATTTAGCATGAAGTGTGCACGCGACTCTCGTGTTGTAAGGGGCAGCGTCGACCCTCGTGAACTTGTTCACACGCGCGTTCACATATTGGAACTTGTTAGTGAATGTTCGAGTTCACCTTCGCGTCGTGACGAGTTGATAAACTGTGTGCGGTCCATCCGTTGGTATTCGAATATGTAT
Organism: Meconema thalassinum; assembly: GCA_946902985.2. Classification (NCBI taxonomy): domain Eukaryota; kingdom Metazoa; phylum Arthropoda; class Insecta; order Orthoptera; family Tettigoniidae; genus Meconema; species Meconema thalassinum. The sequence continues at coordinate 467,691,586 of OX336393.1, forward strand.
GGGAAGATATCGCCAGGATATGTTGGAACTATTTCGACCGACCGGGTGTGGTTCGAGCCTGGTAGGACTTTGGTTCGTTCTATGGAAACCCAGTTGAAGTCCAGCATATTTTCTGTTGGTTTGGAGCTGATTATGGCCAACGATATCCTTTTTTCCTCATCTAGATTCGCCAAAGGTACTGATCACTTCAACTTGTTACAGTAGTGTAGCGTGGACATTTATAAATACCACTTTGCCATATTTGATTTTGTAGTTTAAATGGTTGAGTAGAAAGTGCAGGTTCGATGTTCATTTCGAAACTGACCTTCTATGATGCCAGGATTTTGACTCATAAAAATGAGTGCATCCTTTGTGTAATTTTGATGAATAAATTAATAATTTCAGTAGTATTTTACAGTATTTAAACTAATATGCTCATTCTTATTTGTCGAGAAGCAAAAGTAGGAAGAAGATTTACAGTTTTTCTTGTGTAAGAACATTTTTAGTAACACAACTTTCTTTTGAGAACTTTGGTTGAGTTTTCATATTCTAGTGCATTGTTCTTTAAGCACTTTCGCTTGGATTATCGTATTCTTTGAGGGGAATTTTCCTTTTCGTATTTTGATTAAGATATTAGGAAGTTTTCGGACCCAGTTATTCTAAATGTTACTTCGAGTCCTTGGACTATATTTTCTTCAGTTTTTTAATAACAGATTTAACTTGTGTTTTCTGAGCGTGATTTTCGAAATGGATTGCCTAATGGGTCATTAGTCGCTTAGCCTTTGTTGCTAACCTAGATCCATGCTGTAGGTCTAATCCATCGACATTTTCGCGTTCGGGAAGTTCAGGGAGGATCTTATTTTGAGATTGAATTTATCTTTATAGATCACTTTACAACCTCAGTTTGTGTGGTTGGGCAGCGTTATATACAGTTTCTTTTTCTTATGATGTTAACACTGGATTAAATTGATATCATTGCCTTTAGTGCAATAGTTTTTCTCTATTAAGAGGGTATTTGAACGACATCCAAATTTGCGAGGATAATCCCAGGGACGACTTACTATAAGTCATACGTTTAAGAATTATGGATCATGTAATAAATCAATGTAAGGCAAGTTTTTAAAGTTAGGTGGAATATTTCTGAAATCCACTGGGCTTTGTTGGTAATCTGTTACGGGATCATATTTTTCGAGTTCAGGATTTTTACCATAAACAGCTGATTTGCATAATTGTGGATTTATAACAGTAAGGCTCCTATTATAGGTGCATATTGGTCTTTAGAGAGGCATGTACTATGAGTAATGTCTTTGTGTTTAAGTATATTGATGCAATGCTTTGTAAAGCATATTTTTTCTTGTTGAGGATTGAGCCAGGTGTGCCAATCAGGATTAGATTGATTGGGGTTTTAACCCAGAGAGGTGTTGTTTTAACCTAGTATGGTTAATAGATTGGTCATAGTTAACTTTATCGCTGTTATCGTGAAAATGCCTGTGTGAAGATTAATATTTTTCTGAGCAATATTATTGGGAATCTTGAGTGGATATCCGGTTAAATATTTCCAGTAAAACTAATATAACAATTTTGCCATAAGATGTATTTTTAAAAAGGAAACCGATAACTATTTAAGACTGACTTTATGATTAATTTTTTGCTTAGCTTAACTGTTCGGCAGAATTTCCCTAAACATGAAATGAGATAATATTAAACAGAAAGGAATGTCGTGACATCAAGTCAGTGGGAAGAGAATAATTGAAATTATTCTGGATTTTTGTGTATATTATATTCTGTAAATAGACCATATGAATTTCTTCGTTCAATAACAAGAACATATAATGTTACTGAAGATGTCGTGTAGGATTATTAATTATAATCAGGATATTTTTGTATAAGATGTTATTTCCGTTAAGGAACCGAAATTAATTTAATGTATTCAAGTCTTATAATATTTCTCTTTTTGTAAATGCTTACCCTATGGGATTGATCATCATTATTATTAATATGCCTTATATTTTAATCAGCTAAAAGTTAGTTGTGACAATGGGTAATATTTTTTTTTTTTGAAAGATAATCCAATATTATCAATGAGTTTTTTTTTTTTTTTTGATTGGTCGTGGTATCGACGAAATTGATATTTCTCTGTCTTGTTTATTCTTACAATAAACTACTTTATTACTTGGTTTTAATTATTGCGTGATGCTTTATAGAGGTGATGGAAGGGTGTATTAAGGGGGCCATCGCTAGGTATTTTAGTGTTTACCACACCTTTGAGATTCTTTCTTCCTCTTGAAGAATTCTTGTGTTTTGAGCTAGTCTTTTCTTTTTCTGAGCCTTGGTCAGTCTTAATACATCCTGTTAGGTATTCGAGTGGCCCTATTATCCCTGTGTCTGTTGGTAGAACTTGGGGGGTCTTTAGAGCCGGGGCATTTTCAGGTTCTACGATCCAGCTGCTATCCAGGGATTCAACAGGTAATGGTAGGTAAAAGGGTACATTAGGTGGCGCCCAGCTCAGGGGCTTCGAAAAACTGGAATACCAGAGCGAATACCAGGGAGTTGAATGCCATAATTCTGCCAAAATTGAAACTGAAAGTACAAAGTGGAAATTAGTTCATGATCATGTAACACAGATCGCGAATTGGAACACCGTGTTTCTTGTGTGACTATGAATCGAGGCGATAAAATAATGGTGAACCAATATTTTGGCACGAACTATTGGAATTCCTATGGAACAAAGCAATTACGAGGATACTCGAGCTACTTGACTTACAAGTGGTATTGCAACCATTATTAATTTTTATTTTTATTTTATGTATTGGAGTGGTGCCACACGCTTTGTTAATAATTTGTTCTACTTGTTTCCGGCTGATGATCATTGCTGACATCATTAAAAATAGAAGTATTTGTAGTAAATTTAAAATTTAAGTAATAGTAGAATCATAGACCTTCACCGATATAAACCAACACGCACTTGTATATGGTCGATCCCAAATCCAATGGGGCACTTTGTGTTTAGACATAAGCTTATTTTAAGGTAACGCCAGACAATAAGAATGAGCATGTATGGTAAATGGTGGTTGTTTGTAGATGTTCTCGCTGTGCTTTGTTGGTGTGGTATTCTTATTTCTTGTGAAGTGTAGTGAAGCATGTCTGAAGGTAATATGGTGACTGTTGGTGACGTTAAGAAGATGTTTGAAATTATTCAACATAAAATGGACAATTTGAATCAGGACATTGAAAATATTAAGGTCCAAACTAGATCTGCATTAGACCATATGTCTGAAACTGTGCAGGGTGCAGTTGCTGAAGGTATCAGGGGGGAAATAGATACTATGCAATCCTCCTTGAAGGCTATCAATGACAGTTCTAAAAGGGTAGAAAAGAAGGTTACCAGTGTAGAATCTAATATCGAAGATATCCAGGACGATAATAGAAAAACACAACTAGATATCAGTACACTACGGGCTAATGTTGGCTTGGTACAGGTTGCCCAAGAAAGAATCCAAACTAGTCAAACATCAATCCAAACTAGTCAAACATCAATGCAAAATAGTCAAACTTCAATGCAAACAGATCTTAACAATATCCAAACTAGTCAAACTTCAATGCAAAATAGTCAAACTTCAATGCAAACAGATCTTAACAATGTTCAGACTAGTCAAAGGGGAATTGAGGAAACTGTAAAGGATGTAAACTCTAATGTAAGGATTATGCAATCCCAAATCAATGATTTAAGAACAGATGTGGGATTAATAGAATCCAGTCAAAATAAAATGGAGCTAGAGGTCCGAAAAATCGAATCTAGTCAAAATCAGACAGAGGTTAAGTTAATGGAGCTAGAAAAATCTAATAAAGAATTTCAAGTTGAGATTAGACTAGACTTTGAAAAGAGTGTGAAGCTCAGTAAAAAAAATTTAGAAGCACTTCAGCTGCAGTTTTCCCATGACACTAATCAGACCCAGAATAGCCTGGAGCAGTTGAAATGTGAAATGGGGACACTCCGAGCTCAAGTCACTGATCATACGAAACTTCTCAGGGATGATTTTGACATCGATTTGAAAGGGATCATAAATGATAATATTGTAACATTTCGTCAAGATATTATGAAAATTAATGAGGAATGTTTTAAAGTTGAGAAATCTAAGCTAGAATCTAAACTTGCCACTGGTCTTGCAACTAATAGCAAGGACATAATAAATGTTAGGGAAGATCTAAGCAAAAGAATGGATGGAATGCAAAATACTCAGGTTAATAACATATCCGATTTAGAGAAACGTATTAACAGTGTTGAAACTAAAGTCGACCAAAGTAAGATAGAGTTAAATGAGGTCAGGGAGAAGAAAACTTCCGAGATTAATGAAATTAGAAAGGGTCTCGAGCAAATTAATCTAGAGGGGCATATCAGTTTAGATACTCTAAAAGATCAATTGCGATCACTTTTACAGTCCGATTTTCGAGTTGTAGTTGAACAACCTGAAGTGATAGTACCTGATGGTAGGGAAAGGATGATACAGGAATCTTCCAACAACAAACCCAACGTTCGGCTCAGTCAAATGGAACATTCGAGTCCCATTCGAACAAGCAGGGAAACTTTTAGTTCTCCGAACCCCAACGTAGGCGTGGGTGATTATACTTCGAAATCATCGGAAAGGACACCGAATGTAACCATAATACGAAATTTTGATGACAAACCTAGGAAGTTTAGCAATTTGGATGGAATGACACCAATCGAATTTGTCAAGACATTAAGAGATTACTTTTTGGAGTCACATGTGCCACGTGAGCGTGAGCTACGTATGGTGGAAAGGTTTCTCACCGATGCTCCGTTACAATGGTTCAGGGCTTTTCGTTACACATTTGACAACTTTGAGCAGTTTTCGGAAGCCTTCATACAAAGATTTTGGTCGATCGAGGTCCAACAGAATGTGAGATCAGAAGTCTATTCACGCAAGTACTCCAGTACAGGACCAACCAGCTACGCTGAATACTTTGCGTGTCAGTTAGCAAAACTTCGTTTTCTTCAGCCGCCGTTAACCCAGGAAGAACTCCTTGAAGCTATCTCACGTCAATTGCCTGCGGAAGTAAGGAGATCAATTATTTCTTCCGGAGTATCGTCTTTAACGTCGTTAGATGACCTGTTACGTCGATTAGATCATATGAGTATGATGACGCAACCTACTATAGTCAAAAATGCCAGGCAGGAATCGAGAGTTGTAAACGCAGTAATGATGAACCGTACACAGCAGACGGATCGTTTCGAACAAAGAAGAGATGATAGAATAGGTCCTATTAGAAATACCCATCAGGAAGAGAGGAGATGGGAAAACCAACGTAGGGACGCCCAGGAGAGGCCTTGGCAACGTCGCTACGAGGAGATAAATTTTTATCGAAGAGATAATGATCGAGACCGGAATGATCATCGAGAAACGCCTTATAATAGGAATTACAGATATGATCAAAATAATCGAGATAACAGATATAATAGGAATGATAGAGATACCCGAGACAATAGAGATAACAGATATAATAGGAATGATAGAGATACCCGAGACAATAGAGATAACAGATATAATAGGAATGATAGAGATACCCATGACAACGGAGATAACAGACAAAATCAAGGGTACTCAAGATACAACAATTATCGAACGGAGGCGTCCGATAAAAAAGTGTCACAGAAGAGACACACCCCAACTAGACATATGTACAGGTTTTTGAGAGGTGCAATGGACCATACCGATCTTGACTACGAGAAGACTAGGAAGCGATCTGAGAAATTCCTGGTGTGTGATGACGTCGTTTGTAAATACATTGACCGAGAGAGGACGAAAATTAGAATTATAGTCCCTCCTAAACTGATAAATGGGTTGGTGTGGTTAGCTCACGGCACCATTGGCCATGGGGGTGTCGACAAAACGTTTAGAACGTTATTGGAAACATTCACCTGGACCAAGATGCGGGGCACTATAGCAGCCATTATCAGATCATGCCAGGAGTGCCAAGGAGGGAAATACCCGTCGGCGTTATCAAAAGAGAGACCCCGAGCCATTATTCCAGAAAGGCCGAGAGAGCTAATGGCTTGCGATATCTTCGGTCCTTGCCCGAAGGGAGCTAGGGGAAACCAGTTTCTCCTAGTCACAATCGATGTATTCTCAAAATACGTGACTCTCGATCCTATGCAGAGGGCCACTACAGCCCAAGTCCTTAGTCGCCTTGAAAACAGTGTGTTTTCTAAGGCAGGGAAACCTGTAACTCTCCTATCGGATCACGGAGCTCAATTCACTTCGATGGAATTTGAGAATGCCATGATTAGGCTTGGTGTCAAGCACGTGTTTTCTAGCGTTAGATATCCGGAATCTAACGTCTCGGAACGTGTTATGGCAGAAATCAGCAAGTTCGCAAGAATTTACTGTCCTGAGGATCATGCGAGCTGGGTCAAGTTCATCCCTCTCATGGAAAGATGCATGAATTCCACATTCCATGAGAGCTTATCAGATATACCTATGGTTGTTCACCATAATAAGAGGCCAGAAAGAGCCTGGACAGAGATCGTGAGATTTCTACCTAAGGACAGGGAGCCTACAGTCCAAGAAAGAATTAATTCAGCTAGAGAAAGCTTGATGGATGCAGCCGAGAAGCGGCATAAACGAATCAGAAATAAAAGATATCGGCCACCGATGAGAGTAGGCGAGATGATTCTCGTCAAGAAACCGACGAAAGCAGATGTGGCTAAGAAGCAATTCACCAAGTTTTCCTATGTCTTCCACGGACCCTATAAGATTGCTAGGTCGTTCGGAAATAATTGTTATGAGGTAGTAAGCCTAAATGGAAGAGAAATGATAGGTCGTTTCAATGCAAAAAACCTGAAAAGATATGTGAAGAAGATAGACTGAGTGTTGACTGAACAATGCTACATATGCCGAGATTACCTGGAATGGTGTAAATAAAAGCTGAGGAGACTTTTATTTAAGGTATCAAAGGGAAAATGCACCATTATCCATAAAGGGCTTAAGTACAGACATGGTTACAGTATTTTGGGAACGCCCTGTAACTTTCTAACTAGCCTCTGAAGTCGATCATAACAGCTGGTCTGCAGCAAGAAAAAGTCATGCTATCAAGAAAGAGATCGGCAGAGCTCGTGTTTCCGACGAGAAACCCGAAGGTCATCGATAATAACCATGTTGACTGTGTCTAACACTATATCGATCGATTCACCTGAGAGTGATTAATACAAATTAATGCATATTTAGCGCTATATGTAAGCAGCTACATACGTCTGTGTGTTTATTTCCATGGCAGAAAGCTATTATTAAGAAAGTATGAAGAACAGAAGATGATATGTTAACTCACTGCTGATTACGTTTCGACTGCGATATATTTCGTATCGAGTCATGACGTGTGAGGAAGTGGGGGAAGCAGATGTGAGACTCAGACGACCTCGTGGAGAGTGCAATGAGTTTAGAACTTGACAGCGTAGAGGTTTGAGCTGGAAATCAGTGAAAGTGAAATCGCCAGCTAACGGGAGTTTTAAAAACGTGTGACCGTGCTGAAGTGTATGCTAGTTTGTTTAGCATTCTACGTGAAGTAGAAACGTGTTTAATAGGGCTCAGACATGGTCTTAAACATGTAATAGTTTATCTCTGCGACTGTGTGTCTACAGCAACTAACGGGCCATGCGGATGGATACTTTTATAATCCCGACCGCGAGCTCAGCCGTGATGTGTCACGAAACTCTGCATATAATCCGTCGTGGAAATGCAGCCTAGATTTGATTCTCTCTTCACAGTGATTATACCTTTTGAAAAGAGTACATTCTCAAGCAAGGTGTCAGGGGGAAGGGACAATATGAAGCTTATATCCACTACGATGGTAGGCTAAATTGATTTAAGAATACCGCATTAGCAGGGTGCAGCGGGGACTTGTTGAAGGCAACTTTCATTTAGCATGAAGTGTGCACGCGACTCTCGTGTTGTAAGGGGCAGCGTCGACCCTCGTGAACTTGTTCACACGCGCGTTCACATATTGGAACTTGTTAGTGAATGTTCGAGTTCACCTTCGCGTCGAGACGAGTTGATAAACTGTGTGCGGTCCATCCGTTGGTATTCGAATATGTATGGGAAGATATCGCCAGGATATGTTGGAACTATTTCGACCGACCGGGTGTGGTTCGAGCCTGGGAGGACTTTGGTTCGTTCTATGGAAACCCAGTTGAAGTCCAGCATATTTTCTGTTGGTTTGGAGCTGATTATGGCCAACGATATCCTTTTTTCCTCATCTAGATTCGCCAAAGGTACTGATCACTTCAACTTGTTACAGTAGTGTAGCGTGGACATTTATAAATACCACTTTGCCATATTTGATTTTGTAGTTTAAATGATTGAGTAGAAAGTGCAGGTTCGATGTTCATTTCGAAACTGACCTTCTATGATGCCAGGATTTTGACTCATAAAAATGAGTGCATCCTTTGTGTAATTTTGATGAATAAATTAATAATTTCAGTAGTATTTTACAGTATTTAAACTAATATGCTCATTCTTATTTGTCGAGAAGCAAAAGTAGGAAGAAGATTTACAGTTTTTCTTGTGTAAGAACATATTTAGTAACACAACTTTCTTTTGAGAACTTTGGTTGAGTTTTCATATTCTAGTGCATTGTTCTTTAAGCACTTTCGCTTGGATTATCGTATTCTTTGAGGGGAATTTTCCTTTTCGTATTTTGATTAAGATATTAGGAAGTTTTCGGACCCCGTTATTCTAAATGTTACTTCGAGTCCTTGGACTATATTTTCTTCAGTTTTTTTAATAACAGATTTAACTTGTGTTTTCTGAGCGTGATTTTCGAAATGGATTGCCTAATGGGTCATTAGTCGCTTAGCCTTTGTTGCTAACCTAGATCCATGCTGTAGGTCTAATCCATCGACATTTTCGCGTTCGGGAAGTTCAGGGAGGATCTTATTTTGAGATTGAATTTATCTTTATAGATCACTTTACAACCTCAGTTTGTGTGGTTGGGCAGCGTTATATACAGTTTCTTTTTCTTATGATGTTAACACTGGATTAAATTGATATCATTGCCTTTAGTGCAATAGTTTTTCTCTATTAAGAGGGTATTTGAACGACATCCAAATTTGCGAGGATAATCCCAGGGACGACTTACTATAAGTCATACGTTTAAGAATTATGGATCATGTAATAAATCAATGTAAGGCAAGTTTTTAAAGTTAGGTGGAATATTTCTGAAATCCACTGGGCTTTGTTGGTAATCTGTTACGGGATCATATTTTTCGAGTTCAGGATTTTTACCATAAACAGCTGATTTGCATAATTGTGGATTTATAACAGTAAGGCTCCTATTATAGGTGCATATTGGTCTTTAGAGAGGCATGTACTATGAGTAATGTCTTTGTGTTTAAGTATATTGATGCAATGCTTTGTAAAGCATATTTTTTCTTGTTGAGGATTGAGCCAGGTGTGCCAATCAGGATTAGATTGATTGGGGTTTTAACCCAGAGAGGTGTTGTTTTAACCTAGTATGGTTAATAGATTGGTCATAGTTAACTTTATCGCTGTTATCGTGAAAATGCCTGTGTGAAGATTAATATTTTTCTGAGCAATATTATTGGGAATCTTGAGTGGATATCCGGTTAAATATTTCCAGTAAAACTAATATAACAATTTTGCCATAAGATGTATGTTTAAAAAGGAAACCGATAACTATTTAAGACTGACTTTATGATTAATTTTTTGCTTAGCTTAACTGTTCGGCAGAATTTCCCTAAACATGAAATGAGATAATATTAAACAGAAAGGAATGTCGTGACATCAAGTCAGTGGGAAGAGAATAATTGAAATTATTCTGGATTTTTGTGTATATTATATTCTGTAAATAGACCATATGAATTTCTTCGTTCAATAACAAGAACATAAAATGTTACTGAAGATGTCGTGTAGGATTATTAATTATAATCAGGATATTTTTGTATAAGATGTTATTTCCGTTAAGGAACCGAAATTAATTTAATGTATTCAAGTCTTATAATATTTCTCTTTTTGTAAATGCTTACCCTATGGGATTGATCATCATTATTATTAATATGCCTTATATTTTAATCAGCTAAAAGTTAGTTGTGACAATGGGTAATTTTTTTTTTTGAAAGATAATCCAATATTATCAATGAGTTTTTTTTTTTTTTGATTGGTCGTGGTATCGACGAAATTGATATTTCTCTGTCTTGTTTATTCTTACAATAAACTACTTTATTACTTGGTTTTAATTATTGCGTGATGCTTTATAGAGGTGATGGAAGGGTGTATTAAGGGGGCCATCGCTAGGTATTTTAGTGTTTACCACACCTTTGAGATTCTTTCTTCCTCTTGAAGAATTCTTGTGTTTTGAGCTAGTCTTTTCTTTTTCTGAGCCTTGGTCAGTCTTAATACATCCTGTTAGGTATTCGAGTGGCCCTATTATCCCTGTGTCTGTTGGTAGAACTTGGGGGGTCTTTAGAGCCGGGGCATTTTCAGGTTCTACGATCCAGCTGCTATCCAGGGATTCAACAGGTAATGGTAGGTAAAAGGGTACAGTACCACTTTTCAAATTTCATGGCAGAGCCGGGAATCGAACCCAGGACCTCCGGGGCGGCAGCAAACCATGCTGACCGCTACACTACGGAGGCAACAATGACTCAGACGTTTTAAAATTAATCGTTATATTGTGCATAGTACGATGGAAAATATATAATTTAAACAAAATTCGCCAGCAGATTTGCACGAGACATCTAGGAACAAAAATGAATTATCATGGCAAACTGCACGCCGGCCAACAGATTAACTTACAGATTTTATTGAAAAGTTTATGTTTATGGCCGCTAGAATGCACTCCCCCTGTTAGGATTATCTTGTTCGATACTTCTCCACTAGATGTCACGACTGGTCTACATGGGGCTCCATTTAATAGTATACCATTGGCATTCTATGCGCATCGAATTTGAAGAATGACAAGATGATACTACGATACATTTTTACTTTTTATTTTAAAGGGTTTGTAACAGCCTATTGTGCGTTATTTGAAAATGTTAATTGAAGTAAAGAACAAAACGATATCACATAGTATCTGAACTTGAGCCGTTGGTGATAGTTCATGATATTAATTAATACTTTTATTGGAGCCGAATAGCAATCGAAAATATCCACATAGTTGGTATACACACGTCTCTGTAGGGACATGGAAAGATTTGTTAATTCAATGAGGATTGTGAAAGCCATGCACAGCCAGACGTGTAAAGACATGCCTCAACTCAAAGTTGGATGTTGCTCGCGTCAGGCCGATTATGTAATAATAATAATAATAATAATAATAATAATAATAATAATAATAATAATAATAATAATAATAATAATAATAATAATTCTAATAATAATAATAATAATAACAATGTTATTGGTTTTACTTCCCTTTTAACTACTGTTAATTTTAGAGACGCCGCGGTGCCGGAATTTTGCCCCGAAGGGGATCTTAAACGTGCCAGTAAATCTACTAACACGGCTCCCTCGCATTTGTGCACCCTCAAATGCCAGCTGACTGCGCCAGGATACGAACCTGCAACATAGAGCCCAGCAAGCGAGAACGTTGCCGCTGAGCCACGCAGCCAGTCCGGTCGATTATGTCTCCAAATCCATAACATTTTTAGATACTTATCTTTCTTTCTTTCTTTCTTTCTTCAATGATGGTAACAGTTGTTTTCGAGGTTGTGGTGTATGGTAGAGGTAAATAGTTTTTAAGGTCTTCAACCAAGAAATGATTCTGTTATACCCTTTGAGAAAAACAACGAGTTATAACTATACTCATACATTTAGGAGAAAGTAGGCTATATGTTCTCAGTAGTGTGTTTTGGACAGTTCTAAATCCTCCACCTCCACACCCTCCACACAAGATGGCGGTGGCGCGATATCTCTCGAACTTATGGTTGGATTTTAACAAATGAGGTGTCATTGAACTCGGGCTGACACTCCCTTTCCAATGGACGACATATTTCAACCCCAAAATAAAACCTACCCCTACTAGGGGGTGAAATTGAATTTTTTAGAGAATCTCTCTTTCCAATTGCAACATGTGAGAGTTTCAATGTCGATATGGAATGAAACGTCGTTCTACATAAAGTGCATATGTGCGGTGGATAGCCACTATGAATTAACGTGCTTGTTTTCTGTTTTTACGCATGCCCACTCATGGCTTTTGTAAGAGGGTGGGGGAGCGGATCCCTATGGATGGGTTATTGTTGACGAGTCATTGTTGGCGGGGGTCATTGTTGTCGGGTCATTGTGGACGAGTCCTTGTGGACAAGTCCTTGTTGACAGGTCCTTGTGGACAAGTCCTTGTGGACAGGTCCTTGTGGACGAGTCCTTGTGGACAAGTCCTTGTGGACGAGTCCTTGTCCCTTTGGACTGATCCCTTTGGACGGGTCCCTTTGGCCTGGTTCCTACGGACTAGCCCATGAATTTATTTAAATTATGTCAAAGGGCCTAACTACATTTGTGTGTGTGTTGAATTGACGTTGTTCACTAATCCCCCACTACTACAGTATAATGGAATAACGATATGAAAGGAAAGTGACGAAATACATGTGAGCACGTGTGAAATGACCTTATTACCGTCCTCCTTGTGAAACAAGTCACATCCTGTTTTGCTTCATACGTGAGAAAATGTGAGTTCATGTGTAATATGATCTAACACACAGGTGTTCACCTGTACACGCGCACGATAAGAGCTAACAAGTCACAACCTGTTTTGACAGTGGTGGGAGGTGAAAGGGGGGGGGGGGTTAGTGTAAGAGAGAACACAGGTGAAGAGAGAAAGAAATATATATTGCTCATAATACATGTATAGCTGAGGACTGTACATAGGACTGTAGGTTAAGTACAACATGAGTAAATAAATAAATACAGGACACAGGTGGTCACACAACATGTATTTTATTAATCCAAGAATTAAAGGCTGAGCTAAATCCCAACCATTTTACATATAGTTTATTTCCTTTTTGTTTCAACACTTTTTCCACAAGGTAATGTTTAGGAAACGCTGTCTTTTGAAGTTCTTGAAGATAAAACCTGCCTTTTATGGGGAACCTTGAGGTCCTCGAGTAAATAGGTGACTGGACTGTTCAGATTGACTTGACGAATTCGAAATAGTTCAGTCCCCCAATTTGGTGTGTAGCCCTTGTCGAAGACGGACTTGAATTTGCTCACACGAACATGGTCCCCAATGTTAAGGCGATGACGTTTAGGGTCTGCTGTTTTTATGGGGTTAAACAGTTTATCCAGTTGTGGAATATTTTTAGTTACAAGTCGTGGCTTGGTCCCAATGGTTCTGTGTTTGGTGTCGTTGTAACGTGACACTAGCTCAGGTAACAAGTCCAACCAGCGATAAGTGCCTTGAGCGGTAAATGCTTTCCACATATGGGTTTTCAATGTTCGGTTGAACCGCTCGACCACGCTGGCTTTGAGATTGCTGTACGTGGTGTAATGGTGAATATCCTTAGATTTGAGAAAACTGGAGAAATCCTTGTTGAAAAATTCTTTTCCCTGGTCGGTTTGTAGCAGCTGAGGTTGACGTTTAGATTGTTGAATAATATGTTGAAAGGCTTCGGTGACTAGTGGACTAGACTTGCGACGCACAGGTTCAACAAACGCCATTTTGGAATAAACATCAATGACCGTCAACATATAGCGTACACCATCGTTAACGCTAGCATAGGGAATCATTTCAACCAAGTCTGCTTGCCAAAGTTCATCCACACCCTGTGAAATCACCTTGAGTCGTTGATAGTGACGTCTAGCTGGACGATGCAACTCGTGAGCAATACCCATTTTAATGGGTGAGGGTTTAAACAATAATTTTGGCATTTCGAAGTTCTTCCTCAATTTCTTGAATTTCCCAATCGTGACCAGTATGGCCGGCTTGACGTGAAGCATGCAACAGTTGTAGTCGCTGGACGAGTTTATTTGGATTGTGCCAGTAGGTAACATCCACAAGGGGTTTTAATGGTTTAAATGTCACTCCTGAAGCGGACACTTTACGACGACCACTTTGACTAGTGGGGAACATTTTTGCAATGATGGTTTTATATTTTTGAGATATATTGGCATTCACTTGTTGAGTGGGATCATACTGTCTTTTGTGAGCATGGGTATCCAATAAAATGGATTTATATTTACCAAGGCCCTCTGGCGTATAATCTTGGGATGAGAGAGTCCGAGAGAATAGTAGCTTTAACAGTCCTGGTGTTAATTTATAGTTGATCTTTTTAATGACAGCTTTAGTACGACTAAATTTAATCGATGAATCACCAATTTTAAAACTATCATCCTCATAGCGAACACCATACGTGGTATCTGTGTTTCCAATAAATAGATTGGTGAAATAGGGTTCCAGTGTTGATCCATAATATTTTATTAAAATGTTTTTCAGTTGAGCTTTATGTTGAGGAGTGGCCAAGAGTTGTGAAAATGGAGACGATCTGGAAGGGCAAGGGGTTTCGACCATGGCCAAGGATTTCCTTTTTCTTAAAAACTCTGCAAGGGGTGATGCCTTTTTTTGAGGCGTAAACACTTGTTCCTCATTATCCTCAACTTCGCTAACACTAGTTAAATCTTCCTGTTCCTCTTCATCTTCCTCTTTCTCTTCCTCAGAGTCCTCGTGGTGCGTCTGACTGGCTTGTGAAACGGTAGGTAGCGTTTCAGATGGCTTGAAAGAGGGTTTCAACATAGCTTTTAGCGGAGACGCTAAATGTTGTTGAATAAACAAAGCATGATCCGCACGCGATCGTTTCAATTGACGAAACTTTTGGCGAATAGTATTTTTTGCTCTAATAATGTGCTTTTTCAATTGACTCTCTGCTAACGCCATGATGTCGTGACAAATGACTTGAGAGGGAATGATACAGTGCCTTAAATAGCAATAAAATGATCAAACCCTAAGCGATACCGCCCTTGGTTGAGTTCACTTTGTTTGTCAATCACTAAACAGGCATGACGTTGTGTGTTCCAGCACTTGCCACACAATTCTGTAAACATTTGAAAGGTCATATCCGGATTCACATGTTCATTATAAATGTAACGACTGTTCCTCTCGTCCTGGCGAAATAAAACAATGTCATTGGCATTGTCACGAATCAACTGTTTGGACATTTTAGAATACGTTTGTCCAAGATAGAAGCAATCGATATGTTTGTGTCGACCCATGCTGAAATAGCTTTGAATGATACCTTGTCGTTCTGTGGATACATCATCGAAAATCATGAGTGAATCAGGCTTTACCTCATCCGGTGAAATAACATTTTCTTGCGTGGAAAATGTAAAATACCCCATATTCTCATTTTTTAATCCAGACATGACTTGATCCAGAAACACGTAGAGGGGTTGGTAGAGAGATTTTGCGAAAATATAAATATTTTGAAAACACAGACCATTGGGCGCTGTAATAAGTGTCAGCAAAAGATTGGTCTTTCCACAGCCGGAAGGTCCCACAATGATGCAGCGAATGGAAGATGGAAACAGTGAACCATGGCGTTGTTCACGTGATGTGGGGCAGAGATGGGAAACCATGTCCCTCACGGGGAATGACTCTTGCTGCTTAATTAGCTTCATTTCAACTAAGGCTTAGAGAGGCTAGCAGGCTGTCTATATACATTGCACCGAGCCTTGTCATAGAAACAGTAGACTCATACTACAGGTTGACGATGGATGTCTTTGGACGTGCGTTGATGGTCAAAGCTAGTTCTGTTCCCATACATGATCCTAAACAAGAAACAGATCCTGCTAATAAACACTATGTGGATAGGTCAGTAGTGCCACGCACAAAACAAGGAGATTATGACTTTAAAGGAAAGCGGTTAACTCATGTAAAACATCCTCAAGTGTCTACAGACGTTACTACAAAAACGTATGTGGATAACGAGGTGTATGAGTTTTATGATAAAGTGCCTCAGCTTACGGTGGATGGCTATAGCGCTAATCATCACCGCATTATTCACGTGGAAGACCCACAAGAAGATAATGATGTCTGTACCAAGCGATACGTGACCTATGAAATGAAAAGGCTTTATAAATTTATCCCATCTGTATTTTTAGTGCATCTGACAAATGTAAAACCTGTGAATGAGAGAAACCATATACCGCTAGTTCATGACCAGCACTTGACCTATGTGCTTGCTTCGGGTTTAAGCCACTATCGACTACACTATAATGGAACCATTCACATCAAATATGCCATACCTGATGAGAACCATTTACAAATAGAGATAGATGGTCATAGGATGTTGGTCCATAACCATGAAATGGTCAATGCAGGAGACGAATTATCCTTTCATCTCCTGTTGACATGGAATGAAAAGCAAGCTGGAAAAACCATAAATGATTTCCCACTTTATGTAGAATTGGAATATACAGCCATGAAATAACAATCTAATGTTAGTTGTGACTTAAACTTTCTTGTGAATGGTTGTTGGTCATCATCATCATGGTGAAACAAAGATATGTGGTGAGAAAGACAAAAAATATGAGCCTGTCCTTGGCAAAGCCTGGGCTTATGACATTCGTGGACAAGCCCTTACGAAAGAAAAAAAGAAAAAATAATGTGTTGACCATAAGGAAAGCTCTTCGAGTAGCACAGAGACATGTTATTCCAAAACGTCAGCGACAGGGTTCAAAACAAGGGCGAGTGATCCCCATCCCCAAAAGAGCGGGATTTTTACCTGCATTATTCGCCGGTCTGGCTGCTCTAGGTTCACTTTTAGGCGGCGCCAGTGCAGTGGCAAAAACCATTAAAGCCGTGCAACAGGGCAAGCAACAACTCAATGAAAGTCAGCGACACAATGAAACAATGGAGGCCATTGCTATGGGGGCTAGAAATGTCAATTTGAAGCCAGCCTTTTATCAACAAGGATTTGGAATTTCACCTTTTCAAAATAAACAAGTAGTTCCGTGAAGAACTATACAGCCTATTTTCATATATCCTACTTATGTTAATTGCCACTATCGACATACACAATTTCTGTTTGATTGCTGTAATAGATTCGTAGATATTAAGAACCGAATAAATATTTCGGATGGTCGTCATGTTGGATTTTATATATGTAGGTCCTAGAGTTATGTACTGTTACATGCAGATTATTGTGAACGTGTAGTATTCAAATTTCAATCGCATAATTAGGACACAAGAAAAAACAAGGAGATTTTAAAATTTTTCACAGCTGCCATCTTGAGGTTATGGAAACAATTGAAGTAAATTAGATGCCAGTGGATTAACATTCGTATAAGGATTTACTGTACCAAGTTTCACTGCACGCGGATGGTTAAATTGCGAGAAACGTCCATGTGAATATTTATAATTCGCGTCACCGCCATGTTGGATTTGTGATCACCAGGTTATTTAAAGTCCTATAGGTGAACTTATGTTCATAGCAGCTATGAACATTAAAAAATGCAGTTTGATTGCTAAAATAGATTCGTAGATATTCAGTATCGTCTAAATATTTCGGATGGTCGCCATGTTGGATTGTTAAATGTATAGGCCATAGAGTCATGTACCATTAAAGGAAAATTATTGCGTAGGTTCATTATTCAAACTTTCACTTCGATCGCATGACTACATCACAAGAAATAAAAACTTAATTTTAAAATTCGCACTGCCGCCATCTTGAGGTTATGTAAACAATTGAACTAAATTAGATACCAGTGGATTACAATGCGTATAAATATTTCCTGTACCAGGTTTCAGTGCGCTTGGAACATTAAATCGCGAGAAATGTCTATTTAAAATTTTCAAATTCGCTTGGCCGCCATGTTCGTTTTGTAGTTAACCGGTTTTTGAAAGTCTTATAGGTGGACTTCCAGTAGTGCCCTTTATCTCCGTACAAAATTTTAGGGAGATACCGCTAATAGTTTCAGAGATATAGAATGCCGGTGAAATATTTCGCACATCCGCCATCTTGTGATTATGTAAACAATTGAACGAAGTTAGATGTCGGTGCTTTACAATGTATATAAATATATACTGTACCAAGTTTCATTGCGTTTGGTTGGTCAAATCGCGAGAAACGTCTATTTAAAAGTCGCAAATTCGCTTGGTCTCCATGATGGTTTTGTAGTTACCAGGTTTTCAAAAGTCACATAAGTGAACTTATAGTAGTTCCCTCTATTACCATAGAAAATGTCAGGGTAATAACGGTAATAGTTTCGGAGATATTGAATGGTGGTGAAATATTTCGCACAGCCGCCATGTTGGATTGGTGAGTCGTAACAAAATTTGAAGGGCACGGTCGAGGTCGCCGGGAATAGTGCTATGAACTTTCCGAGTTTCATTGAAATCGCTCCTGGCGTTTAGATTTTATTAGGGGGGGACACACACACGAATCACACACACACACACACACCGACAAAAGGTGATCTCATAAGCCTATTTTTTCAAAATTGAAAATAGGCTAAAAAAACATCCTTAACCTCAACCATAGCAAGACATGCCCTGACGCATCAGCAAGTGGAAAGCTATGCTAAACAACTGAAGCTTTCTCATTTTCGAGGTGTGTTTATGCGAAACCAATTACCCTCACAACCCTGGAAACATGAATGTGCTGTTGTCAATTTGGATGATCACCGAGGAACTGGAACACATTATGTAGCGTATGTCAAAGAGGGATCTACTGTATGGTACTTTGACAGTTTTGGGAATTTGCCCCCGCCCATGGAACTAGTGGCTTATTTTGGAAACAGGATCAAAATATATTATAATGTGAAACGTGAGCAAACGTTTAACAGCCAACAGTGTGGACGTTTGTGTTTAATTTTTTTATATAAGACGCAAAATAAGCAAAAACGTCAACAGTATGTCGGCGTAAAGTAAGACGTTTACACTGCATGGACGTGGACCTGAAGTGAGTCTAGACTTTTACCCACTTATCGAATTGAGTGAAAAACCTTATGGTTTAGGACTTGTTTCTCTTGAAACGTACAATCGAATATACAACATACGTGAAAATGTGAACAACAAGTTTTACTATGATGATTCTGTGCTCACCCTGAACTCTGGTGGATATACGATAGATGACATTTATGAACACATTTATGTGGTGTTGATCAATGAATATGGTTTAAAGTCATTTCTCAATGGAACGCGCAAGTTTGAACTTGTAGGAAATACCAACACTCATCGCTGCAGTATTTTTTCTACATTCAAAATTGACTTTAAAACTCACCCCGATTCCATTGGTCCATTACTAGGATTTAAACCACGTGTGTTAGAGCCCTACAAAAAACATGAATCAGACCATGAAGTGAAATTCATTGAGGACCATCATGTGTAGGTGACGTGTAATATTATTAAAGTGTACACCAATCAAGAACCTTCGCATTCGCTTTATGACTTTATTGTAACATCGCCCAATGGCTATATTATTCGTGAAAACCCTCCAGTGGTGCTTTTTCATTCTGTGGCTGTCGATGGTATTAGTAATATAACATTAAGACTGATCAATAGAGAGCAACAACTCATTGATCTAGATTCTACCACACCAGTGACTTACAAGTTGGTGCTAAAACCACTATGAAGTTTGTATATAAAGCAACAGCACCGTCTAGGAATGGTGTTAGTTGTTTACCACGTGAATACACGTTAACATCTCAGAACAAGCAGATTTTACAGCATTTGGGTTACCACATTAACCCCCGCGATGAATTCTATTCTAGTGGTAGCGAACCACATCGAGGAGCAACCAGGAGTGGTAAGAATTGATCTGCATTCTTATCAAGCTCAAACACCTGGACTCAATAACAATGATGAAATTCAATTTGTTATCAACAACCAAGATATTTACACTCTGCCGCATGAAAGTGTTATTCAGATTGAAGGTCGGCTCACCAAAGCCGATGGTTCTACACCCACTACATCCAAGTTAGCCAACCATGCTTTCGCCTTCCTGTTTTCTGAAGTACGATATGTCATTAACGATATCGTGGTGGATAGCACTCGAAATGTGGGTATTTCCAGTGTCATGAAACTATATCCCTCTTATAGTGAGGAAGAAGCTAAAACACTTTGCATGGCGGGTTGGTGCCCTGACTCGACCAATGACTGGATGGTACACACCGATGGCACCTTCACTGGATATTTACCTCTTAAACTGATTTTAGGCTTTGCTGAAGATCACCAGGGCATTTTGGTCAACGCAAGGCAAGTGCTTTATCTAGTGAGAGACAGGAGTGATAATAATGCACTCAAGGGAGTCGACAATGCCCCCATTGATTCAAAAATTCAACTACAACGCTTGCTATGGAAAGTGCCTCATGTGACAGCAAAAAACTGGACATACAAAAAATGGTAAAGAGAGATATACCTCTACCCATGGAATTTAGAAGCTGGGCACTCCATGAGTACCCGTTATTGCCCACCACCAACACACACAGTTGGTCTATAAAAACAGCTCGCTATACAGAGAGACCTCTCTACATGATTGTGGGTTTTCAAACGAATCGCAAGTATCAACAAACCAAAGATGTCACGCAATTTGATCACCTGCAATTGAGAAATGCACGTCTTTTCCTCAACGGTGCTGTGTTTCCCTCTGAAGGGCTGGATTTAGATTTTTCAAAAAATAAGTTTGCCTCCCTGTACGACTTGTTTTCTAAATTTAGATGGTCGTATTATCAAAAAGAGAATTGTCCAATGTTGTCACCCCAAGCTTTTAAGACAAGGGCGCCACTGATTGTCTTTGACTGTTCCTACTTGGAAGAGTCTGTCAAACCATCCAATATTGACATTCGACTAGATTTTGAAACGCATGACAATGTTCCAGCCAATACCACGGCCTACTGTTTGATTATTCATCACAAACAAGTCAACTATTATCCACTGTCCAACCAAGTGACAAGTGTATAAATAGCAGGTCAACACACATCAAACCACTCAGTCATGTCTTGCTTTCAAGCCTCAAGAGAAGTTACATCCATGAATTTAACATCTGAGGAACAACGTTTCAAGACCTTTGCGACGTGGCCGGTGCCTTTTATAAACCCTCAAGCCTTAGCAGCCGCTGGATTCTACTATTTAAAAAGAAGAAATGAAGTGAAATGTGTGTTTTGTCCCATCATCTTAGACCAATGGCAAGAGAGCGATGAACCCATGCAGGAACATCAGCGCTGGTCACCTGCCTGCCCCTACCTGTGCAGAATGGAGGTGGGTAATATACCCTGTCATTCAAGTTACCCCTCACTCATGCCTCTGAGTGATGAAAAAAGTTATGATACGTGTGGACTTTATGGTGTCAACAGTGCTTCAGTGAGCAGCTCACAGTTAAAAACATCCAGTTTAGAGACATTGGGATATCATCAGTGTTATGGACACTATAAACACAAAATACTTTTTTGTTGTATGAGATGGTACCGCCTCTATCCTAGAATGAAAAAAGAATGTAAAACTTGTTATGCTAATAAAATAATGAAATAAAAAAAATTGGTTGTTGTTGTTATATTATTATTTCTTATGCCCACCTGTCATATCCTAACCTCTATGATGACTACTCGATGTTTTTCTTCTCTTTTACTAGAATGGAATGTAAGTAAATGACATGGGTACACCTTACTGAACAATTGTCAGTCTGTGGTCAGTTGGACTTGATCCAGACAAGAGTGAACATGTTGCGTACACTGATTGTCGACTGTCAATGGTTTAAAATTGGAGATAACAAATTTATATTTAAAGAAGTGGCCATCATCGATTGTTCCACTTTTTGGATATCACAAGGTACTCATTTGGTGTTTAAACCACCTTATGCGTTTGATTTGTTGTGTGATAAAGACCGTAAACAAACCCAGTGGATTGAAACTCATATGCAGCTAGACTGGAAGCAAGGAACCATTTCATATAAGCACCTGGACATGGTCATGAAAGCCCACTTGTCTTCTGCACATGTAATATTTGTGAAAGGTAGTGAAAAACGCCAATGGCTACAACCATTTTTAGCGTCTTACTGTCAATGTATCGATTTAATGGACATGGGCTGTCCATCGTTGCAAACACTCATGGATCGCTGCCCCTGTGACAATATTACCCATAAAGCCTTGGCACAGGTGTGGCAATTGTTTCATTGGCTATCCACCAATGCCTGCTGGGAGTTGTTAAATAAAATTAAAACTAAAGGTTTACCTGTGGATGACACCAGTGAGATTTCTACAAGCGACGTGTAAACATCAACGTGATACCATGGAGAAAGGGGGTGCTACCGATAAAGCGATTGGAAAGTTCTTTGTGTGTAAAAAGAAACTAGACAGTTTTACTAAAGAAGAATTATTGGCTCTTCCAAAATCATTCATTTATTATGTCGCAGCAAATGCAGTGAAAGAAATCTGGCAACATGCACCAAAATCATGGACTCAAGACCCTGTGTTAAGTGAATTGCAACCATGTACGGATTATGATCACCATAAGCAAGTGGCTATGGCAAAAATACCCTCTATGCGACAGTGTGCTACTTGCCAGCTGGTCAAACTGTATCATGGTCATAAAAGTCAGTGTAAAGACTTTGTTTCCTCATACCACGGGTGTAATGAAGAAAAAAAGCAGCAACAACAAACATCATCCACAGAGGAGGAGGAAGATCAAACCTTTTTACCATCGATGGAAAAGGATATGCCAGACCTGTACTGGCAATGGCGTCATTAACAAAGTAATTCAATACTTGACTTTCGAAATCTACCTACCTGGTTATTATTTGTGTGGTCCTGGAACTTATCTTGAAGAACCTTTGCAGCGTGGTGATATGCCTATTAATCCTTTAGATCGAGCATGCACCTTTATCACCACAGTCTTCCTGCATTAAGATGTGTAGCGGATAAAGTATCGTTGAAAAGCTAAACAATGTTTGACATCCTGTGATGTCTCAGTGGGAGAGAGGTTGGCAGCCCTCATTGTGATTAGTGCTATATAAGGAAAGTTAATGATGAGCGGACATGAACATTGAAAAGGATTGAGGAATTGGTATTTCTTTGTATTCTATTTTTGTAAAGCTCTATTTGTTGTGAAATAAAAACAAGGTTTACAAGATCACAATGTCTTTTGTTTAAAAAAAATGGTGATAGCCATTTTATTTTTTTCACACATGAATATTTACAATTTCCACTTTACATTTTTTTTACATTCCCCTTGTTTAGTTTAAACATTCTGTACATTTTTGTTGATGTGAAATAAATACAAGGTTTACCCGATCACAATGTCTTTTAATTCTAAAAATGGTGATAGTCATTTCACCATTTTCATTTTTTTCACACATGAATATTTACAATTTCCACTTTACATTTTTTACATTCCCCTTGTTCACACATTCTGTACATTTTTTTTGTGAAATATAAATAAGGTTCACTAAATCACTATATCTTTTATTTTTTAAAAATGGTGATAGCCATTTCATTTTTTCACACATGAATATATACAATTTCCACTTTTCATTTTTACATTCCCTTGTTTAGTTTACACATTCTGTACATTTTTGTTGTTGTGAAATAAAAAACAAGGTTTACCAGATTACAATGTCTTTTTAATTTTAAAATGGTGATAGCCATTTCAGTTTTTCACACATGGATATTAACAATTTCCACTTTACATTTTTTACATTCCCCTTGTTTAGTTCACACATTCAGTAAATTTTTTAAAATCTTTTTCGTAATATACAAAAGCAAACATTTTACACTAAAATGTATTACTTATCTTATTTTTACTAAACTACTGTAGCCTAACATTATACATTCTACTTACAGTTTTTACAAAAAATATTACAATATAAAACACACTACAAATATTACAATATAGTGATCATTAGACTTAAGAAAAGTAATAGTAGTCAATACAACTGTTTCCCCAAGCAAGAGTATTAAATGTGTTGGGTATAATGAATCGTTTGTTGTCTTCATTACTTAAAGCAACTTTGTTCAACAAATTGGTATGTAGCTGATGATTTTTACTTCTAAATACACACATTTTCTTATATAATACAGGTGGGTTACTAACTATACAGTTTTTATAATCACTTATATCTAACTCTTTACTAACAACATTCTTTTTCACTCCTTTTAATTTTTTTACTACTACATCATCAATTGTCATATAGCTGTATGATTTAGATTTTGTGCCTACAAAGGTGTCTATAATAACACCAGCACATTCATCCTTAAATTTCCCAAGAACCTTTTTGTTTACTAGAGGTAAATGGTAAATATTATCCTTGGGGTAGTCACTTGTATCAAACCTATTTAGCTCAGTTTTGATATCCTCGTAAAAATCATCAGTTTTAAACACATAAATAAAAGAATCTGTGTCTGTGTAAAGTAATTTAGCATTATCAAGATAGTTTTTCTTTACATAATCATAGTGAAATTCATACATAAGTGTTTTTGATAATTCCAGAATGGTGTAACCCACATATATGGGTTTGTTGTAAGTTACTTTAAGACGATTCATTTGTATTACAACTAAATCCTCATGATTAATTGAACAGCTATGAAAGTTAGGCTTGCTTATTAAGTTGCTCGCACCATACCTTTTACCATCATTCTCCCACTTTGTTATCAGCTTTACATCAACTCGTTTATCAACATTCTCCATAGTCTTTCCAAAACACTATTATTCATGAGTTTATAAAAATCTTTTTCAAACGCGTTTGTTGACTGCGTTCTTAAATTATTGTTTAGATCAATATACGGTTTGAGCCATGCTGACTGATGAAATTGCAATACGCGATGAATTTTGGTTAATTTCAATCCATGCTGTAGACACTGTTTCAAGTTTTGATAATGTATTACATATTTACATTTATCATTTACATTAGCAATTAACATTTTTGTTCGTGATGTGATGTATGGAGATTTCATATTCTCAGGACAAAATGGTAAATCATTATGATCATCATGTAACTCTTTAGGGTACTCAAGATTTACCTCTAAAATATATCCTTTATCATCGTTATCATTAAGGGTGTCAACATGTAAGACATCAATTTCAGGTTGTGTCAGCCAGCGAAAATCTTTCAGTGGTAGATATTGACTCATAGCCCAACCATATTGGTTATTTGCATCGAGGTAGACAATATACTTTGACTCTTCACAAGGGTTGTAGCTAGGCATGTATTTATTATTCGCTTTGGAGTACCGTCCACTACATTGACTTAATCCACCTCGAATTGATGATTTTATAAAATTGATCATGTCTATATCAGTCATTAATTCTAAATTTACTTTCGTTTTTTTCAACATTGAACTGAAACTTAACCCAGGAGCAGTGAAATACTGACAAGGATCAAGGTCATAAGTTTTCATACATACATTCCGAAAATTTTCAAAAACATCTGCTAATAATAACACATCCGTCTTCAAATATATGTCTGAAAATTCTCCTAAAGTTTGAATGTCAAACTGTGTCTATACACGTTGTGCATGTAAATATTCCTCATCACTGATATGACTTTTGTTTAAGGCACTGTAAAATGCATCTTTCGGTGGTAAACAACACTCCTCAAGACGTTCCACACAGTTAATATATTCATAAGGGAATATACCCTTTTGACGAATCAAATTAAAATCATCTTCTTTAGGAAAGACACGATGAATTTCATGAAACTGATCTGATTTTAAATCACTAGCCAGCTTATCAAGACTACTCGGCATAAAGCGGAATGAATCTAAAAATCGCAGTTTAATGGTTTTTTATTGCTAGTTTTGATGTATTTTGTGAACGATATGTATTGTTCCTTATTATTTGAAATCACATCAATTTTCACATCTGAAGCTCCAAATTCTTTAACGATAAAGTGGTTATCGTATTTGCTACCGTTATGTAGAATGACCGGAATGAATTTATTTACTCTATAATTTAAATTACAATCTTGGTGAGCCGCACCACGATATTTTCCTGTTAAATGGTCATGATCGCGAACCCTGTCTGTATATAAACATTCACCACATATAAAACAATTAGTTTCAGTTTCAAAATTCATATGCTCTGAGGAAGTTAGTGGCTCCATTGGAATGATCGTATTTAAAATAGAGGATATACGAATGGCATCTTTCTCAAGCCTTTCCATAAAAACGTTAGGTGCATCAGGTCCTCTATATAGCTCAAACTTATTTAAAAAGTCATCATAACTACATTTAATATAATATGCAAAGCTAAAAGGTTCATGAATGTGAGTAGTGTTGGTGAAAGGTTGGGCTGGATTTGATGAGCATGTATTAAATGGATTTAGCAAAGCTTCAAAGTCAGCATATATAACAAATGGTACTCGAAGCTGTTTCTCATAATCCTTAAATTTTAGAATGTGATTTTTAGGAGTCGGTAATACCGTACACACATGATTACATCCCCATTTTTGGTGTTGAGTTAGTTGGTCCTCTTTTCTGAAATATAGCAAACAGCCATCACACAACCACTTTTTACCATCGCGTTTTGTTATCTGACTACCAACAAGTCTACTTAAATGTTTTATCCAACAATAGTGAGCATTTTCACCTTCGGTTATGTATAGTAAATTTACATGAGCATCCTTTTTTTCCTGAGTATAATATAGAGGACCAACTATACTCTTATTTTCAATTCCATAAACATTAATACTTACATTGTTCAGCTCTTCAAAACGTTGAATGTCTTTTATCGCCATAGGAAATTCCATTTCTTTTAAATCTAACACTGAAGAATAGTGAGGATAAGATGATGTTCTATCCATATTTTCCACTGCTGGATGGAGAGCTGAGGTTACAGACCATGCAAAGCATGCGTCATCATTATTCATAACGTTTACTTAAGCATGCTTACATTTGATCCATCCTGGCAAATCAATGTTTGATGATGCTCGAAGGGGATTATATTTATTCATGTTGGTTTCTAAATAAAGTACTTCAACCAACGCCCAGCCTGACTCCCTTTCCTGAAACTCTTCACTCTTCACAATGATAGCACTTGAAATATCTTGGTATATATCACTAATATTAGTTGATTCGCTAACAATTATGTTTTTTGTATTAAAAGATTTGATATCTGTAATTTCACCTTCGCTCCCAGTTTTTACATAGAGTCCAAAAAGTTCAAAATTCATTTTAATTGTTTTATGCTCTAATAAAACATTACCTACCAAGCCAAACACAGTAGGTTGAACATTTTTTAAAAATGATTCAATACTTTGAGTTTTTTCTTTACTATAAAGTCTATAACTAGCAATTCGACTTTTAAATGCACTACCAATTTGTCGAATATTTCCAGAATTTCTTTCATGGCAAGCGTTATTTTTATGTTGAATACTGCGTAAATGTCCATGAATGATTGAAGAAGGTATATCAATATTACATACATCACAATGGGTTATTGAAGGTTCACCATTCTTCTTTCTTTTTGTTGCACAACTAGTTTCACAATCTTGAGAACGTTTACGCTTTTGAGCATCACATTCATTTAAAGGTTCCGTGCTAGTTGATGGTTTTACAGTTTTTAATTCCTGTTGTTCCCCATGCACTTCAACCATGTGGAATTGATATCGCTTTACAGCAGAAAAACCAAGTTCGCAAACTGAACACGAAAATGGTGCTGAACTGACATGCATTAAATTTACATGTCGTGTAAGACTATCTTGTCTGTTAAATGTTGTAGCACAATGACTGCACACAAACATTTTCTGTTTATGTTTTGTACTTGCATGACGTTGAAGGTTGTCAGGTCTTGAGAACTGTTTCTTACAGTCACCACACTTGAACATTATGATCACTTTCGAAATTACCTATAAAAGAAAGAAATCATCAATGTTAATAAAAGATAAAACAAAAAGTACAATATAAATAGTTTAATTATATTCCAGTCAATGGTTATAGCAGGGTATTTAAATCAATCATCTGTGAACTCCTAGCAAGTCTATTTTTATGTAGTTCTAACTGAGGGTTACTATATACCACTGTCACTGACACGTAGCGGTGAACATTGGAACTTGATAGAGTGGTAGAAACCAGCGACCACCAGTTAAGTGAGCTAAGTGTGGCGTCATAGCCAGTCTTAAAACAAGTCTAAACTTGTAGAACATGTCACGTGATAGAAACCAACGATCGCTAGTTAAGTGAGCTAAGTGTGACGTCATAGCCAGTCTTAAAACAAGTCTAAACTTGTAGAACATGTCACGTGATAGAAACCAGCAATCGCCAGTTAAGTGAGCTAAGTGTGACGTCATAGCCAGTCTTAAAACAAGTTTAAACTTGTAAAACATGTCACATGATAAGGTTAAGTTAGGTAAAGTTAGGTTATGTTAGGTGAACTGAGGTTAAGTCTTTAAATATTCTCTCTGACACTGACACCTAGCAATGAACATTCAGACTTAATAGAGCGGTAATCAAAATCTAACCTACAAAATTAGCTTTACACACCATGGTCAAGTAGTTCCAACTTTTGACTGCCAAATATACCATTTTCACTGACATGTAGTGGTGAACATTGGAAAATATCACTCTAACTGTTTAAAAGTTATTAGAGGGGGCACTTACCTTTTTATAATTTATCAACTGCTGTCACTGAATGAACAGATTGTAGGAATCTGGTAACCTACAGGTACCCAATTATCTGCAAACAAATCAATCAATCAATCAATCAATCAATCAATAAATACATTCCAATCAATAACTTCAACATCAATTAGTAATAAAAGACTGCAATCCATTAATAATAAGTACTTATCTTGCGAAATAATTTAATGATTTTCTACCAAAACGGCTTTTTTTTTACAACTCTTGAGCAGTAATAGAGCACTGTTCACTCAAAGCGAGTAATAAAGACTGACAGTAGGGAGATATATGACACCCCTCTTATATAAACTCTCATCGCTCGTGTCAGCAGTTTTTTGCAGATCATTGCAATTCCTTTCCCAATACAGCTGAGAGTCCAAAGTACACTAGGAACACCTGTGTGGTATCCAATGACTGCTGACTTTGCATGATCATCACCCATTGTCTTAGTCAACATATGGGGTTTCAAATTACTGCAGCGTCAGTCATAGCAACAGCAGTGTGCGCTCTCTAGTATGTCGGCAACATGACACCGGAAGGAACACCTGTGTAATATCCAATAACTGCTAACATTGCATGATCATCATCCATTGTCTTCATGAACACTTGCGGTTTCAAATTACTGCAGTGTTAATCATAGCAACAGATCTGTGCGCTCTCTGTCATGTCTGTAATATGACACAGGAAGTAACAAGACGTCTTACTGCACGTGCCATTTCCTCAGTTTTAACATCTTAAGAACATGTATTATTCTCTTTCAACTACAAATGACTCGTTCGAACACATCCATCCACCAAGTTAGATCCCTTGTATGTTCACATGTATTTCGTCACTTTCCTTTCATATCGTTATTCCATTATAGTAGTGGTGAACAACGTCAATTCAACACACACACAAATGTAGTTAGGCCCTTTGACATAATTTAAATAAATTCATGGGCTAGTCCGTAGGAACCAGGCCAAAGGGACCCGTCCAAAGGGATCAGTCCAAAGGGACAAGGACTCGTCCACAAGGACTTGTCCACAAGGACTCGTCCACAAGGACCTGTCCACAAGGACTTGTCCACAAGGACCTGTCAACAAGGACTTGTCCACAAGGACTCGTCTACAATGACCCGACAACAATGACCCCCGCCAACAATGACTCGTCAACAATAACCCATCCATAGGGATCCGCTCCCCCACCCTCTTACAAAAGCCATGAGTGGGCATGCGTAAAAACAGAAAACAAGCATGTTAATTCATAGTGGCTATCCACCGCACTTATGCACTTTATGTAGAACGACGTTTCATTCCATATCGACATTCAAACTCTCGCATGTTGCAATTGGAAAGAGAGATTCTCTAAAAAATTCAATTTCACCCCCTAGTAGGGGTAGGTTTTATTTTGGGGTTGAAATATGTCGTCCATTGGAAAGGGAGTGTCAGCCCGAGTTCAATGACACCTCATTTGTTAAAATCCAACCATAAGTTCGAGAGATATCGCGCCGCCGCCATCTTGTGTGGAGGGTGTGGAGGTGGAGGATTTAGAACTGTCCAAAACACACTACTGTTCTCTACTGAACATCTTGTTTTTAATTTTAAAATTTTAACTTTTTAATGTTTAATCTTAATTTTATTTTAATTTTTTGTGTGTTTTATTTTAATTTGTTTTATTTTATTGCTAATTTTTAGCCTATTTTCAATTTAGAAAAAATAGGCTTATGAGATCACCTTTTGTCCGTATGTGTGTGCGTATGTGTGTGTGTGATTCGTGTGTGTGTCCCCCTCTAATAAAATCTAAACGGCTTGGGCGATTTCAATGAAACTCCGTAAGTTCATAGCACTAATCCGGACGACCCCGACCCTGCCCTTCAAATTTTGTTACGTCTCACCAATCCAACATGGCGGCTGTGCGAAATATTTCACCTGCTTTCAATACCTCCGAAACTATTACCGATATCACCCTGGAATATTTTACGGTGATAAAGGGAACTACTAGAAGTTCAGCTATGTGACTTTTGAAAATCTGGTAGCTACAAAACCAACATGGCGGCAAAGCGAATTTGCGACGTTTAAATAGGCGTTTCTCGCGATTTAACCAACCAATCGCAATAAAACTTGGTACAGTGTATGTTTATAAAAATTGTAATGCACCGACATCTAACTTTGTTCAATTGTTTACATAACCTCAAGATGGCGGCTTTGCGAAATATTTCAGCGGCATTCTATATCTCTGAAACTGTTACCGGTATCACCATGAAATTTTGTACGGAGATAAAGGGCAATACTGGAAGTTAATCTATGAGGCTTTCATAAACTGGTTAACTACAATACGAACATGGCGGCCAAGCGAAGTTGAAAGATATAAATAGACTTTTCTCGCGATTTAATAATTCAAACGCAATGAAACTTCGTACAGGAAATTTTTATACACATTGCATAGCACTGGTATCTAATTTAGTTCAATTGTTTACGTAACCTCGAGATGGTGGGTGTGGGAATTTCGAAAATTAAGTTTTTATTTCTTGTGTTCTAATCATGGGATCGAAATCAACATTTGCATAATGAACGTACGCAATAATCATCATCTAATAGTACATAACTCTATGACCTACATATATTAAAATCCAACATGGCGACCATCCGAAATATTTAGATGGTTCTCAATATCTATTAATCTACTACAGCAGTCAGACTGTAATTTTATAAGTGTATAGAGGCTATAAGCATAAGTTCACCTATGGGACGTTCAATAACCTGGCCAGCACAAATACAACATGGCGGCTACGGGAAATTTAAATATACAAATGGACGTTTCTTGCGTTTTAACCATCCGAGCGCAGTGAAACTTGATACGGTATATGCTTATAGAAATTATGATCATCTGGCATCTAATTCATTTCAATTTATTTCATAACCACAAGATGGCGGCTGAGCGAAATTTTAAAATTCCGCTTTTAATTCTTGTGTCTTACTCATGCGATTGTAGTTTGAATAAAACACCTCCACAATAATATCCATGTAATAGTACTTAAAACTAAGGTCTATAATACAAAATCCAACATGGTGACCATCCAAAATATTTAGACGGCTCTCAATATTTACGAATCTATTACAGCAATCAAACTGAAGTTTGTTGATAGGGGCGATTAATATTAGTACGATATATGAAAATAGGCTGTTTTGTTCTTCACGGAACAACTTGTTAATATTTTTGATTATATTTTCTAGTTGAAATTTTATCCAGCACCATAAATCTAGACAGATTTATTATTTATTTATCAGAAATATTACATCTACAAGAAATGTTATTGTAATTAGGCTGAACGTTTCAACTATTAGCAACTTTGATAATAGACTACAAACTCTTTTTCTAGTAGGTGGTTAATATACAGACCACTATCCTATTCAGGGTTAAGGTGGCACTTACTGATAAGTTTGTTTAGTCAATTCTTATTGCAAAGCCAGTCAAGACCTAAAAAAATAGTATTAACACCATATCCCTAAACAAATCAAACCATCTTAAGGTATTTATTAAATTTAATTGCATTTTAGGAAACTTGCAAGCATCTTGCAGCCTTCAAGAGGAAAGTATAGACAGGAATTGTGAAAAGGAAGCCGCTAAATCATTCAATGTAGTAAGTGTTATTAACCTCATTGTAAGAAGTTATGAAAGTCTATGTGAGGGTGTGGTTTTTACCGTTGGATGTCTTTTCTGGCACCCACCTCAGAGACGAGTTTGTGGGAGATGAAACTCAGCTATCATGTCGAATGTGGAGCTCCTAGTCTAGGAGAAAGTCACGTTCAGGTATTTGTCTGCAGGGAGTGTGGGAAACCAAACAACAACTAAAAAGCATACAAGTAAAGGGAATATTATGGAATTTTCGAGTATACGTTGTGAATGTTTTAAAAAATTGGTTAAATTTCAAGGTTTGTAGACCTCTTGGCTAAATTTGGTAGAATTTAGTGAATTTTCATCAATATTCGGGTAATTTTATATACATTTGAGGTAGTTTCAACCATTCTTTAATAATTCAATGGCATTCCAATAAATCTGGTAGTCATTTGTTGGATTTTGCTGAAATTTGGTGGAATTTGCTAAATTTGCGGTAAATTTAGTGGATTTTAAAAAATTCTGGTCAATTTCAAGATAAATCTCAGATATTAAGATATTATACAAATAACCTCCGTTACTGTGATGGCTGTATTAATGTGTGCTTCGACTATGAAGGGTAGGAATGGTAAGGAGCTGGTTATGGACTTAAGTGCATAGTCAATTATATTTACCATCAGGATGTGTGTTGTGGGAAAATCGAACACTCCTCTTGTTAGTTTTTCAAGTAAGTGTACTCCATGCCTCCCATAGAAGCCACTAATGAGCTCTAAGCATTGGCAGTTTGCAACCGTCTCACTATTGTTAACATAGAATGCTCATTACTTGTTATTTCAAGTACATGTCATGTAGGTAAGGAATTGATCAAAACACAACATGTTTTGATTTTCTTTGCACTTGTCTGTGGGCAAACATGGCATTTACCTGGAGTACAAGTGGAAAAACCACATGAGTTTGACGTTTAGAAATCTCACCTCACCTCACCCCAACTGTTTGGAAATTGAAATAATTTGTTTTTGTCTTACTTACATCTAGTGGAATGTAGGTTGACGACCATGGAGCCCCAGCTGAGTCCGTCATTGCTTCCACTGACTTGTGCTAGGCTCCTGTCTATCTTCTTTCCTGTCGACCACACTTGGTCAACACTTGTTCTCTACCGACTCCGACATTATTAGGCTATCCAAGGCTTAGGGAGTCTCTTTATTTTCTGACGTAATTGACCCTTGTTTATTTTTTTCTGATACCCTCCTTGTGTGAGGAGGCAGGCTTCTTTTTATTTTTATGTTATTTCCTGCCTTTTGCTGAAGTCACACTAAAGGTAGGGTGTATGTAGCCCCACCACTTATGGTGCACCCTGGATATGGCTACACCCTCAGGGGCTTACGGCTGATCAGTTTGGAAGTTGGCGACCACAAGGGATTCCTGAGCTGGGTCCAGATTTCCTCCTTTGTATCGATTACCACTGTAGTGGGACCCTCTCCTCTTATACATTCATATCTACCTTTTACGGCTCTCCTTCCTTTCAAGTCCATCAATCCACATTCTTGAGGGTTGAGGGGCAATATTTTATTCCTTCTGTCCTTTATTTGTCCTGTTATCCTTTTGTCTTACATTTCTTTTTTTCTAGTTATAAGTGTGTAGTTAGTTTTAGTTATAGTTTACATTTAATTTTAATTTCACCATCAGCCAAACAATTAGGGGTCGATAGGACAGCTTGGCGGTTAAGTTTATAGAACGCTTGTCTTTTGTTTGAAACAACACCATGTTGAATTCCCGACTGGGTCAAGAATTTTATACTTTGTTCACTTATTTCTCATGGCTTTGAAACTGGCTGTCTGTAACGTGATCATTACTAATTTTAACTTCAGCTTACGGTGTAGGATTGGAAAGGAGGCAGCCATGGCTTCTGGATTACAACTATGTTAGCGTTTGTCTAAAGTATAAATAAAAATGATTTCAAATATCATGTAGGACAAAAACTATTTTTAAATTCAGATTTGTGTTTCACAGTAAACACAACCATTCTCCATTTAAAACAACCCATAAATTTATTTTTCTAACATGATAGCCTACAGGCAGGCATTGCTATAGCTTACATGTAGTAGGGTCAACAGCTAAGGATTCAATTTCAATTACCTATACCTCTCATGGTATGGCTCTTAGTTAATTCGTTAAACCACAGAAAACGTTTCTATATGTTCTGTTACATTATCATTTGACCATCTCACTGTGTAGTGTTTAACATACTTGGTTGTCTACCCTAAGGCCATGGCTTCCAACCCCGACTATACCAAAAAAATCATTTTCAATTTAAGGTTGCAATAAGGTTCATTGAGCCTTGTCAACCCTAACCTAACAACTATCTAGTCATGTAAATTAACACGGTGCGAAGCACGTCCACTATCAAGCAGACGAGTAATATGAAACTTGCTGGCAAGAGCGCAGTGTTCTTATCACCAAGACTCATTACACAAACAAAGCCAGTGGCTCTGTGTAGATTCAACCCAACGATCGTATGCAAGTTTGTGTTTGTTCAAAAAGCATCATTAATATAACTCAACTGTCACCACAGAGGTCCGGGTTCAATTTTCTAAACGCTGCAACAGGGTACACTCAGTCTTGTCAGGTGAAACGTTTTGGGACAATTCATAAATCATGGGAAGGGGTTAGCCATTGTCAGTCCAAAACAACACCCTCTCTGATAATTAGTTTTATAAAATCTCAGGGCGATAACCTTAACGTTCTGGCTCTTTTGGGTAAATTCATGGGGCATGGCAACGGGTTGGCCATCCTGATTTGTACAACAACTGATAAAACTCTGTAGCCTTATTCGTTTGCAATAAACACATTAATCCATAATTACCTAATAATATTAATAATAATAATAATAATAATAATAATAATAATTAGCAAGCTGTCATCCTCCATACAAACATTCATTAAAGCATGGTTTCACAAAACTCTTATGCTTTTAAGTGTTTAAGCCCTTTTTCTCCTGTAACATTACTATTCCCTGTTTTAAGAGTGAAATAATCTATCGAGGTAAAAGCGTATGTCATCACCTATTTTTCAACTATAACACTTAATTTTAGGGTTCTTAGTTTGCAAGATATCGATTTTTCAATTTGGGGGTAGTTTTCACCCCCCTACTATTTTTCATCAAAAACAAAAGATCATAGGTTCAATTATCATTTTTACCCTTTTAACACCCTTTTCCCCAGTGTAAAATCACTATTTACGGTTTTAGGGGTGAAATCATCTATCCAGATAAAAGCCTATGTCACAACCAATTTTTTAAGCTATTACACCTAATTTTACGGTTCTTAGTTTCCAAGGTATCGATTTTTCAATTTAGAGGTAGTTTTCACCCCCCTGCAATTTTTCATCAAAAACAAAAGATCATAGGTTCAATTATCATTTTTACCCTTTCAACACCTTTTTCCCCAGTGTAAAATCACAATTTACTGTTTTAGGGGTGAAATCATCTATGCAGATAAAAGCCTATGTCACAACCAATTTTTTAAGCTATTACACCTAATTTTACGGTTCTTAGTTTCCAAGATATCGATTTTTCAATTTAGGGGTAGTTTTCACCCCCCTGCAATTTTTCATCAAAAACAAAAGATCATAGGTTCAATTATCATTTTTACCCTTTTAACACCTTTTTCCCCAGTGTAAAATCACTATTTACGGTTTTAGGGGTGAAATCATCTATCCAGATAAAAGCCTATGTCACAACCAATTTTTTAAGCTATTGCACCGAATTTTACGGTTCTTAGTTTCCAAGGTATCGATTTTTCAATTTAGGGGTAGTTTTCACCCCCCTGCAATTTTCATCAAAAACAAAAGATCATAGGTTCAATTATCATGTTTACCCTTTTAACACCATTTTTCCCAGTGTAAAATCACTATTTACTTTTTAGGGGTGAAATCATCTATCCAGATAAAAGCCTATGTCACAACCAATTTTTTAAGCTATTACACCTAATTTTACGGTTCTTAGTTTCCAAGGTATCGATTTTTCAATTTAGGGGTAGTTTTCACCCCCCTGCTATTTTTCATCAAAAACAAGAATCTTAGTTTCATTTATGATTTTTAGGTGTTTAACACGTTTTTTCCCCATAATATGACTATTTACTGTTTTAGGGGTGAAATGACCAATCCTGCTAAAAGCCTATGTCATCACCTATTTTTAGAGCTATCACGCCAAATTTTATGATTCTTAGTTTCCAAGATATTGAGTTTTCAATTTTGGGGGGTAGTTTCACCCCCAAAGGGGGGACGTCGCCCCAAGTGCTAGGACCCCTCATACAAGTCCCTAGCATGATTGGTTCGCGAGATATTAACAAGAGTAGTTAGGCCCTTTTGACAAAAAAATTAATCACACATTCAAAAACGAGGCGTCACCCCAAGTGCTAGGATACTGCCTATGGCAAAATCCCATCAGGGGTTCAGAAAATATTTACAAAAGTGTAGTTAGGCCCTTTAGACAAAAGCCACCGGCGTGCATACATACAAAAAATTACTATTTCTCCGCGGGTAAGGCTAGTTTTTATTTTGGGGTTTGTCATACCTCGTTCATACAAAAGGAGAATTCACTACGAGTCCTACGACACCCCATATGTTTAACTCGCATTATTGGTTAGCGAGATACTAAAAAGCGAACGACCTATTAGTTTTTTTTGTTTTTTAATAAATATTTAAAAAAAACTCATCTATAAATAATCATTTAAAAGTTCCGCTCTCTTACTTAAGCCCTCAAGTGCGCATGCATACAAAAAACACTACTTAACCCCCGGGTAAGGGTAATTCTTATTTTGGGGTGGATATACCCCCGACCATAGCAAGGGGTGGTTCACCACAAGTCCTACGACGCCCTATATGCTCAAATCCGACCATGCGTTCACGAATCATCGCCAATATTCGCCAGAAAGTAGGCTATCATTTTGTTTTGTCCTACACACTTGAAACTTGCTGTCAGCCTAGAGGGCGCATAGGGACCTTTCATCGACATCAAACAAACTTTTCTCTCATCTTCACCGTTTCAAAAATAGCGGCATTGTCACAAAACACCTATTTTAAAATATAAACTCACCATCAAATAGAGCGGGAAAAATAGCATTTAAACGAGCCCTCACTCAACCCTGGTCCTCGCCCACCTCCAAACCTTTTCCCAACATAGCCATACGTATTCAAGCACACACGCGACTTGCAAGAGAACCCCCAAGTTAACACTACTTGTTAAAGGTCAACCATGTCTCACAAGAACACTGCAGACATATCACGTGATAGCTCGCACTGGTGCACACTTGCACGGGTATCAGATGACGTCAACACCCATTAATTTTTATCTCTATCACATAAATAAGCCAAAGGTTATCTGCTTCAAGCGATTACCCAAAGGTTATCTTCTTCAAGCGGTTAAAGGTCAACCTCTTCCCACGTGCACGTGCTCACATCCGCATAGCTATCAGATGACGTCATGATGATGCAATATGTCCTCGCGATTACGCAATATTCAAATCATACATTTCCTATACTACTCATCTCATGCCATAGAAAAGTCTAATTTTCAAATCATAACCTCTATCCACTTTCTTTGAGGTCATTGATGAGGCTGAAGCCCTACATGAACTACTGATAATAGATAATTACCGGGTGAGTTAGCCGAGGTCGTTGCGGCATGACTGTTGGCAGTCGCTCACATCCGGGAGGCGAGGAGGTTCGAATCCCCCCGCCGGCAACCTTGAAGATGGTCTTCTGTGGTTTCCCATCTTCCTTCCAGGCAAATGCCGGGGTTGGTCCCTAACTATAGGCCACAGCCGATACCTTCCAACTCCTCGACCCTCCCATCCAACATTCCTCCCCAACGGTACTTGTAGCTCACCCATTGGGTGTCCGTCTCGAAGCAGCTTCAAAACTGGCGAGCCGAACATGTCCTCGGACACTCCCGGCACTAAAAGCCATACGCTAAAAAAAATAAAAAAATAGATAATTTAGTGGCTAGTCCGTTTCTACTTGTTTTGTCTTCAAATAAATTTATACATTCAACACTGTCACAATATTTACACTTTACAAACTGTTTCATAAGTTCAGATAACAAATCAATGTCAACAATAACATATCCTTTGCCAGCTACACTTTAAAGGTATCTTCCTTATTCTCAGCTTGTAAATAAGAAAGTTTTCTCTTAGATGAACTAGGTCTATTCACTGTTGCAGATAAACAACTTAGGTTGGTTGGTTCTTAAGTTTAGGGGCTGCGACAACGCGGTCATATAGCCCCGTGCACTTTGGGTGTGTGTAGAATCTGTCTGATAACCGGTGTTAATTGTGATGACTGTAATAGTGTGTGTTATCTGTCTTTTTTTAAATTTAAATACTGCAACTTAGAATTTTTCAAATAGTTCCTACTTTTGCCGCCAAGCGCCACCGTCAGCGACTACTAGGCCAAGTT
Source organism: Meconema thalassinum (assembly GCA_946902985.2). Lineage (NCBI taxonomy): Eukaryota > Metazoa > Arthropoda > Insecta > Orthoptera > Tettigoniidae > Meconema > Meconema thalassinum. Next base: position 467,730,177 of record OX336393.1, read on the forward strand.
CGAAACTGAGCTACTAGACGCCACCGCAGTCAAATAAACAACTTAGTGGAGTGAGGTTAGAACTGCCTGGTAGGTTAGAACTAGTATTCACATCAGTATCAGTGCTACTGCCTGGTTTAGTGAACCTATTGCCGTAAAATCGTTGCTTCCCAAACTTTTTTACCCTACCCATCACAAAATAGCAAACACAGAAAACGGATAAAAGAATATATTTCACATAAATGAAGATCCAGCATAAACCACACGTTTGTATGGATTTGAAACAAAAAATAACCACATGTAAACTAAACAAATGCAGCCGTCCAGACATACAGTACCAACTTAGGAAATGTAAATTTCCCATGCACCTATAATATGAGAAATGAAATGTCTAGAGAGAAAATATAGCGAGAACCATGGAACTTGAATGAGGAAGGGGGCGTGTCATCTGGTGTCAGCCATTTTTAAAAAGCCAATTTTTGCCATTTAAACGAAAACATATAATTAAAAATCAATGTTGCCTTGCAGAGAAAAGCATGACGAATCATTTAAGACATAAAACAAAAAAAGCATTTCTTGACCGAATTTGCCTGCCATGTGCCTTAATTGAACTGGCTGCGATAATTTTATTATTAATACATTGAATATTTGCCATAAAAGAAACTGATATATTATTATGAAAGAGGTTATGTCGTTCCGCTCTTTTACTGACTCGTGCAGGTTTGCCAACGTATAAAATTAAATGCTGCATTTCGGGGGAATAGGGTCACTTAAATGCAGGTGAATAGGGTCAATATTTCCCACGTATTTTCCTTTCCTTATTTTATTTTATTATATTTCACTTCAAATTACAGACTGGGAAGTATAAAAGGGAAACCATCTCTCAGTGGATCGATGATGATATGCAAAGAGCAATTAAAGCTTTCCCTAAGGGTAGAGGCCAGTGCCATGCAGCAGAGTTCTATGGAGTTCCGCATTCATGCCTTTAAAGGCAACTGCAAAGTGGTATGGATACTCCTGCAAAGACAAAGGGAGATCAAAGTGTATTTGAAAAAGACCAAGAAAATGAGTTTGTTTCTCGAATCCTGAAACTGTCTGGTTGTGAGTTCCCGTTAGATTCAACGGATGTAAGAAACTGGAAACTGGAAAAGAGACTGCAATTTACTCGATCATCATCGTCATCATCATCATCATCATCAGAGTCATCCGAATCCAAGGAAGAAGCGGAAGGTGAGGAAAATGACACCTCATGTGAACTCCGCAGCATCAAGTACACGGATCCAATATCAGTTAACCTTGGGGACTGGATTCAGTGTCACGGCAAGGTGAGGGAATGGTACCATGAGATCTGCGTTGGTGCTAAAGTGAGAAACGTTTTATTTTTGGAAAATATGTTGCTCTTGCGTGATATTTCAAATTTTGGATTGACCCTATTCGCCTGACACTGTGACCCGATTCACCTCACCTGAGATAGGCGAATAGGGTCATGCAGGGCTTTTTTAAAACTTATTTTTATAAACAGTGAACAATATTTATAAGCTGTTATGTATTGAAGTTTGTAGATGAAAGGTGGCTCTTTCAAGATATGTGCAATAATCAGAGTTTATGGTGAAGAGTTGACTGCAAATCATAGTTTTCCTATTCTTGCCCCGATTCCCCCGACCTTACCCTACTATAACGAGCCTCAATATAGTACGGTTTTCTGACACATAATATTTATATTTCGCCATGGTCGAACATAAAGATGCATTATAACCTTACTATTGAAATTAAAGATTTGTAACTAAATCATGGCTTGCAATCCAACTTAGAATCATGGTTCTAAGTTCTTCAAACTTGTTGTTCGTACATTTTACTTCGATAAGGTTAAAAAGAGCTTTTCCTTTGGAATAAATGCATAAATACTGCAGCCGTTATTCTAGGTCAGATTATTGCACATATGCATATAAATATACTGTGAAAATTTCAAGTAGATCGATGCATCGAGTTTTGATATAATGAACCTTATTTGCATAAAAATAACAGTTGTAAAGAATGGCAGTAGTGTGTTTTGGATGGTTCTGTGACCTCCTCCTCCTCACCCTCCTCACAAGATGGCGGCTGCCCGATATCTCTCGAACGCATGGTTGGATTTTGAAGAATGAGGTGTCATTGAACTCGGGCTGACACCCCCTTTCCAATGGACAACATATTTCAACACCAAAAATAAAACCTACCCCTACTAGAGGGTGACATTTTAATTTTTTAGAGAATCTCTCTTTCCATTTGCAACATGTGAGAGTTTGAATGCTAATATGGAATGAAACGTTGTTCTACACATGAGACATGAATACGGTGGAAAGCCAATATGAATTAACATGCTTGTTTTTTTTGTTTTTTAAGCATGCCCACTCATGGCTTTTGTAAGAGGGCGGGCTTCTTAAATAAACGTTATTCAACACAAGAGACATGTATAAGGAGGGTAGCCACTATGAATTAACATGCTTGTTTTCTTGTTTTTTTACGCATGCCCACTCATGGCTTTTGTAAGAGGGTGGGGGAGCGGATCCCTGTGGACGGGTTATTGTTGACGGGTCATTGTTGGTGGGTCATTGTTGACAGGTCCTTGTTGACGAGTCCTTGTGGACAAGTCCTTGTGGACAGTTCCTTGTGGACGAGTCCCTGTGGACAAGTCCTTGTGGACGAGTCCTTGTGGACGAGTCCTTGTGGATGAGTCCCTTTGGACTGATCCCTTTGGACCGGTCCCTTTGGCCTGATTCCTATGGACGAGCCCATGAATTTATTTAAATTATGTCACAAGGCCTAAGTACATTTTGCGTGTAAAGCAGTGTGTTGAACTGACGTTGTTCACCACTACTATAATGGGATAACGATATGAAAGGAAAGTGACGAATACATGGGAACATACAAGGGATCTAACTTGGTGGATGGATGTGTTCTAACGAGTCATTTGTAGTTGAAAGAGAATAATACATGTTCTTAAGATGTTACAACTGAGGAGATGATATGTGCAGTAAGACGTCTTGTTATTTCCTGTGTCAGATTACAGACATGGCAGAGAGCGCACAGATCTGTTGCTATTACTAACGCTGCAGTAATTTAAAACCGCAAGTGTTCATTAAGACAATGGGTGATGATCATGTAAAGTTAACAGTTATATGATATTACACAGGTGTTCCTGCCGGGGTTATGTTGCTGACATGGTAGAGAGCACGCACTGCTGTTGCTATGACTGACGCTGCAGTAATTTGAAACCTCAGGTGTTGATCAAGACAATGGGTGATGATCATGCAAAGTCAGCAGTCATTGGATACCACACAGGTGTTCCTAGTGTACTTTGGACTCACAGCTGTATTGGGAAAGGAATTGCAATGATCTGCAAAAAACTGCTGACACGAGCGATGAGAGTTTATATAAGAGGGGTGTCATATATTTCCCTACTGTCAGTCTTTATTACTCGCTTTGAGTGAACAGTGCTCTATTACTGCTCAAGAGTTGTAAAAAAAACTTTTTGGTAGAAAATCATTAAATTATTTTGCAAGGTAAGTACTTATTATTAATGGATTGTAGTCTTTTATTACCAATTGAAGTTGAAGTTATTGATTGGAATGTATTTATTAATAAATTTGTTTACAGATAATTGGGTACCTGTAGGTTACCAGATTCCTACAATCTGTTCATTCAGTGGCAGCAGTTGATCAATTATAAAAAGGTAAGTGCCCCTCTAATAACTTTTAAACAGCTAGAGTGATATTTTCCAATGTTCACCACTACATGTCAGTGAAAATTGTATATTTAGCAGTCAAAAGTTGGAACTACTTGACCATAATGTGTAAAGCTAAATTTGTAGGTTAGATTTTGATTACCGCTCTATTAGGTCTGAATGTTCATTGCTAGGTGTCAGTGACATAGGGAATATTTAAAGACTTAACCTCAGTTCACCTATCATAACCTAACTTTACCTAACTTAACCTTGTCACGGGACATGTTTTACAAGTTTAGACTTGTTTTATGACTGACTACGACGTCACACTTAGGTCACTTTACTGGTGATCGCTGGTTTCTATCACGTGACATGTTCTACAAGTTTAGACTTGTTTTAAGACTGGCTATGAAGTCACACTTAGCTCACTTAACTGGCGATCGCTGGTTTCTATCACGTGACATGTTCTACAAGTTTAGACTTGTTTTAAGACAGGCTATGACGTCACACTTAGCTCACTTAACTGGCGACCGCTGGTTTCTATCACGTGACATGTTCTACAAGTTTAGACTTGCTTTAAGACTGGCTATGACGTCACACTTAGCTCACTTAACTGGCGACCGCTGGTTTCTACCACTCTATCAAGTTCCAATGTTACCCGCTAAGTGTCAGTGACAGTGGTATATAGTAACCCTTAGTTAGAACTACATGAAGTTAGACTTGCTAGGAGTTCACATATGATCGATTTAAATACCCTGCTATAACCATTGACTGGAATGTAATTAAACTATTTATATTGCACTTTGTTTTATCATTTATTAACATTTATGATTTCTTTCTTTTATAGGTAATTTCGACAGTGATCATCATGTTCAAGTGTGGTGAATGTAAGAAACAGTTCTCAAGACCTGTCAACCTTCAACGACATGCAAATGTTAAACATGACATTAAAATGTTTGTGTGCAGTCATTGTGCTACCACATTTAACAGACAAGATAATCTGGCACGTCATGCAAATTTAATGCATGTTAGTTCAACACTATTTTCGTGTTCAGTTTGCGAACTTGGTTTTTCTGCTGTAAAGCGATATCAATCCCACATGTTTGAAGTGCATGGTGAACAACAGGAATTGAAGTCTGTAAAGCCATCAACTAGCACGGAACCTTTAAATGAATGTGATGCTTAAAAGCGTAAACGTTCTCAAGATTGTGAAAATAGTTGTGTAACAAAAAGAAAGAAGAATGGTGAACCTTCGATAACACATTGTGATGTATGTAAGATTGATATACTTTCTACAATCAGTCATGGACATTTACGCAGTATTCATCATAAAAATAACAATTGCCATGAAAGAAATTCTGGAAATATTCAACAAATTGGTAGTGGGTTTAAAAGTCGAATTGCTAGTTATAGACTTTATAGTAAAGAAAAAACTCTAAGTATTGAATCATTTTAAAAAAATGTTCAACCTACTGTGTTTGGCTTGGTAGGTAATGTTTTATTAGAGCATAAACAATTAAAATGAATTTTGAACTTTTTGGACTCTATGTAATAGCTGGGAGTGAAGGTGAAATTACGGATATCAAATCCTCTAATACAAAAAACATAATTGTTAGCGAATCAACTAATATTAGTGATATATACCAAAATATTTCAAGTGCTATCATTGTGCAGAGTGAAGAGTTCCAGGAAAGGGAGTCAGGCTGGGCGTTGGTTGAAGTACTTTATTTAGAAACCAACCTGAATAAATACAACCCCCTTCGAGCATCATCATATATTGATTTGCCAGGATGGATCAAACGGAAGAAAGCTGTTGTGAACGTTTGGAATAGTGATCAAGCATGTTTTGCGTGGGCTGTAACCTCAGCTCTCCATTCAGCAGTGGGGCATATGGATAGAACATCATCCTATCCTCACTATTCCTCAGTGTTAGATTTAAAAGAAATAGAATTTCCTATGGCGATAAAAGACATTCAACGTTTTTAAGAGCTGAACAATGTAAGTGTTAATGTTTATGGAATTGAAAATAAGAGTATAGTAGGTCCTCTATATTATACTCAGGAAAAAAAGGATGCTCATGTAAATTTACTGTACATAACCGAAGATGAAAATGCTCACTATTGCTGAATAAAACATTTAAGTAGACTTGTTGGTAGTCAGCTATCAAAAAGAGAAAATAAGAAGTGGTTGTGTGATGGCTGTTTGCTATATTTCAGAAAAGAGGACCAACTAACTCAACACCAAAAATGGGGATGTAATCATGTGTGTACTGTGCCCAACTCTAGGAATGGGTATTCCAAGATTCAGACACCTAGATATCAAGGGAAAGGCTGTAGCCGCTTTTGAAAGTTGAGATATTTGAATATCGCGCTACATTGCTTTTCGAAGCATTTGGAAATAATTTACCGATAGTTGGATGTCAAGTGACGTAGCGAGTAATAGCAGAGGTTGAGGCTATTTATTGATTAAATAGTTAACCATGGAGTAGAGACTTGAGACTGGGATCAGATTACTGGCACGGCCAAATGAAAGAGAATGCAATTAGTATCAAGTAAATCGGACCAAGGATTCAAGAGATATGAGGATTTCTAGATATCAGGTGATGACGCGTGACCCTGACAGTTTTGAATAAAAGCCAGCTGGCCGAAGCAACTTCAGCTCATTCTAACACAAGCACTTGGCAAGCAAGTTGCTGCGACGCTGAGCCAAGGCACATGGTTGCCGGATCTACGCAGAAGTTCTTTTCAAAGTCGTGATAGTCACGAAAAGTGCTGCGCTACGAGTTGGAACTTAGTAAGTTTCTGGTGAGGAGAATCACTGAGGTGATTGATATTTCTACAAACATTGGTGGAAATATTTATATTTCTACAAGGACATATGCTAGACTTTGTCTAGAAAATAGTATTTTGTCACAGTCCAGTAATAACTTAATACTTGGATGTTTAAATCCATTCAGTCAGTTTTCATTATTTTGTAACTAGTTAACCACTTCGATCTGTAAGTACACTGAAGACTAGTCTATAACGGTGGCGTTCATTAGTCTACGCAAGGGAAACTACAAGTTGCCTAGCGCATGGTAGATGGTGATATTAATAAACCATGCCCAGGGAACGATCTTCAGAACAGCCGTTAATTGCTTAGACTGTCAGTGTTTTTCTTGTACTGATAAGATTACAGTGAGTTATGTTACAACTGACATATTTAAGAAGAGATCACTTAGATCTGACCCTATTTAAACAAACTGTTATGGCTTTGATAGAAGCCCATATTAAAATGGAACAACAGTTTATTCAAACGTCCAAAGATACTACCACTATGTCTGACTAGACGAATTGTGGGTATATGATGGCGGCCGATACACGGATTATACGTGCTTGTCCGATAGGGCATGTCTATGGATAAATCTGGTACACACCAGGTTTACTACGCTTCAAGACCATCAAGAAATGTAAGCCACATTTGAATTATATTATGCCTAGCTAATTGGAACAAACTATTTTTCTGCAGATGACCAACACATTTTTTCGTCGTATATAAAGCTTGCAATGATTTACGCAAGACTTATTAGAGTTATTCTGAGCATTTGCAACACTCAGAACAGTTTAGGATCGATGACCGAGCATTTCGAGCATTTATTTGAATTTTTCATATTTTTGAGAAATCACGGTAATCAGCCGATGTAACTGTAAAAGTTAAATTTATTTTTTGTTGAGGAATGGATATTTTTTCCATATTCGAAGGTTCGAACATGTGGATTCTCACATATGTTTGTTGTTTGAGTCTTCAGTCTTTTGACTGGTTTGATGCAGCTCTCCATGCCTCCCTGTCCTGAGCTAATCGTTTCATCTCTACATAGCTACCACACCCTACATCCGAGGCAATCTGTTTAACATATTCTAACCTTGGTCTACCCCTACAGTTCTTGTCCTCGACCCTTCCTTCCATAACTAAGCTTGCTATTCCTGGGTGTCTTAGTATGTGTCCTACCAACCTATCTCTTCTCTTCATTAGCAGTCGCCAGAAACATCTCTCCTCTCCCACTCGTCTTAATACCTCTTTGTTTGTAACCCTATCTACCCATCTGATCTTCATCATTCTCCTGTAGCACCACATTTCAAATGCTTCAATTCTCCTCTTTTCTGCTGCACCAATAGTCCAAGTTTCACTTCCATAGAGCGCCACGCTCCAGACAAAGGCTTTCAAAAATGACTTCCTAATACCTAAATCTATATTCGATGTCAGCAGATTCCTTTTTTGTAGAAATGTTTTTCTTGCCTGAGCCAACCTACTTTTTATATCCTCTTTGCTTCGTCCATCACTGGTTATTCTGCTTCCTAAGTAACAGAAATCTCCTACTTCCTTCAGCTTTTCACCTGCCAATTTGATCTCCATAGAGGTTTGTGATTTATTTCGGCTGCATTCCAGTATTTTTGTTTTACATTTATTAATTTTCATCATGAATTCTTTCCGTAAGACGGAGTCCATACCATTCAAAAACTCATTCAAATCCTCAGGCTTGTTGGCCAAGATGACGATGTCATCAGCAAATCTCAGAGTTGAAATTATTTCTCCTTGAATCTTCACTCCCACTTTAAATTTTTCTCTAATTTCCTTCATTGCTTGTTCAATGTAAAGATTGAAAAGTATGGGTGATAAGTTGCAGCCTTGCCTTACACCTTTCTGAATACCAGCTTCTCTCTCATGTCCTTCAACTCGAATGACTGCTGTCTGGTTTCTGTATAGATTGTATATCACCCTCCTATCCCTGTACTTTATTCCAATCGATTTCAAAATGTCAAACAATTTAGTCCAATCAACGTTATCAAAGGCCTTTTCTAAGTCTACAAAAGCCATGAACGTTCTCTTATCTTTCCTTATTCTACCTTCCAAAATCAGCCTAAGACTTAGTACAGCTTCCCTTGTTCCTACATAATGAGATGATAATTAAACACATTTAAAATGATATAACAAATAATAATAATAATAATAATCCACTAATAATAATAATAATAATTTTTATAATTTTTCTAAATAATTCTTGGATATTATATTTTATAATAATCATATGTATTGAGAGAGAGCCTGTTAAGTAGTTTAATCATTTCTAGTTTGGAACATGAGATTTTCCGAAGGAAAGTGGTTAGCGCAAGCCCGCATTCAACCAAAATGTCAGTTCTGGTTGAACAGTTGATATTTGCAATGAGTAAAGTATATTTTTCAGATAACACGGAGAGGCATGAAACGGGAAGCAAATGATATTTGTATCAAATAGGATATTGTTGTATTTATATAAAATCATGACGTAAATACACTCGAAAGTGAAATAAAGATTTTCATAAGTATGGTAAATTCACGGGTTGAACTGAATGGTAAAATAAAATAAACTTGTAAGTTTATTAATCTTCCAGTGTTGATAACAAGCAGAGGCTTGATTTATTGTATAAATTTTGGGAAGATAATTTATGTGTGGAGTAGTTGAAATGCCATTCCCAGGTGCGCATGTTTAAGTCGCAGGAATGAAGAGGTTTTTTCGAGCATCAATCAAATAGCAGGTTCGATGGCTCAGGTTTATAGTAGGAGTATTGGAACTACACATTTCGTCGGATGAATGACCCGAAGGTTATTTCTTGAAACCATCAGTTCTTATTTCAACCTTGTTTACGAATTCCATTTAGACTTTGATTTTGCTAGAACCCGGATTTGTCATGACAGTAGTTTATTCTTCTTCAGAGGAAGACCTTTGCCGTTGTTGTTGTGATATTGTGTTCTTACACAAATAATAGAATGGGCCACTGCCAATTAAAAATAATTCTTTAACCACGAATAATTTGAAGGATATTTTCAATCCTAGTGCCATGAACTAAATGAATTCATTATTAAGCTACAATTCTTATTTCCGCATTCTGTCGAAGAATTGCAAGTTGTGAAAGTTACTAGAAATGGCCATAAATATAAATATTTTTTTAATAATGATTCCAAGTGGGAAATTGAATAGTTGAATGGTTCAACAATTTAGTGATCAAGTTGATGATTCAGAAATCATGTATTTTGTTAGGAACTTGAAGTTCATAATCGAGTCACATCTCGAATGTTAAATGTCAGAAGAACGATTAATTGTTGTTGTGCTTCGCACAGTTCTTCGATGCTATGCTCAATGGTCAAATACTTTTCAGATGTTATTAATATGTATAAATAATTTGTGTTGCTTCAATGATAATAATATTTTTCGACGATATATTTTTGAAACTGGAAAAACAAGTTAAAGTTTAAAAATTCTATGAACATTTATTCTACGAGTGTTAATATCATGTAAATAGTCAAACAGTGATCTACGATATTTCCAGTATAGACAATTAACTTTGAACTGGAATTAATGATTAATAATTTTGGAACACAGTCTACAGGACTATTAATCGGACTTGTGTTTCCAAAAAGATTGTCAAATGTGTTTGGAAAATTTCTGTATATTGTGTGTAAATAAGAGTGTGGATCGCCACACGTGGATGATGCTGCTTTGAGCATCCTTGCAGTCAGATTTTAACTTCAAAATAAACTGAGATAATTTTACAGGATGTGTTACTCCCAATTAAATCTCCTTCTATCCTTATTGTTGCATTGAGCCAAGAATCAGTAAAGCATTTTTTTAATTTGATGTCGTTTTTGCGATTTGCTTTAACCCATCTGGCGCTCCGGGATATTTTGACTCTCGTGCTGACTGATTATTGGTAAAATGCATATGTGGTCGTGCGGACTCCGGTCTAAACGGGCACAGTACGGTATTACCGACTCCTAAAAATAACATTATAAAATTCAAGGATTATGAGAAACAGCTTCGAGTACCATTTGTTATATATGCTGACTTCAAGGCTTTGCTAAAACCATTTAATACATGTTCATCGAATCCAGCCCAACCTTTCACTAACACTACTCACATTCATGAACCTTTTAGCTTTGCATATTATATTAAATGTAGTTATGATGACTCTTTAAATAAGGTTGAGCTCTATAGAGGACCTGATTCACCTAAAGTTTTTATGGAAAGGCTTGAGAAAGATGCCATCCGTATATCCTCTATTTTAAATACGATCATTCCAATGGAGCCACTAACTTTATTAGAGCAAATGAATCTTGAAACTGAAACTAATTGTTTTATATGTGGTGAATGTTTATATACAGACAGGGTTCGCGATCATAATCATTTAACAGGAAAATATCGTGGTGCTGCTCACCAAGAATGTAATTTAAATTATAGAGTAAGTAAATTCATTCTGGTCATTCTACAAAACGGTAGCAAATACGATAACCACTTTATCGTTAAAGCATTTGGAGCTTCAGATGTGAAAATTGATGTGATTTCAAATAATAAGAAACAATACATATCGTTCACAAAATACATCAAACTGACAATAAGAAAACGATAAAGCTGCGATTTTTAGATTCATTCCGCTTTATGCCGAGTAGTCTTGATAAGCTTGCTAGTAATTTAAAATCAGATCAGTTTCATGAAGTTCAACGTGTCTTTCCTAAAGAAGATGATTTTAATTTGATTTGTCAAAAGGGTATTGTGGTGTTCGAAGCCATATTTTCAGTGTTGCCTTAGTAAACAAGAGTTTAGTGCTTTTCAGTCGGTCAACACGAATGTACCCAAAAGAGATGGGTTATGCCCTAATCCTGAAATAAATTACATGAGATTAATAAAACACTATGATAACCAGTTTCGATCGTCAAGCGATCATCATCAGATCCATTAAACTTATGCTATAAAATCTATTTTTGAAATACAGGTGAAAATATTTACAATATGTACAATTATTTAGTTGCAGTATTGGTACTGCAACTGTCAGTGTATGCTAAATGCAGTATATATGATGTTAGGTGAAATGCTAAATGGTGATAGCTATCCGGAGTTTGTACTTTAGAGAGATTATATGGTTGTAAACTATGGTTAAACTATAAAATTGTAGGCTGACGACTTATCTGATTGTCTTCCTTACTACAGCTACTCGCAGTTTTCGTGCTCACTGGAACTCACTGTGCGGTCGACTGCGGTGGTTATCTTAACGACTGGTTTTTCCCTGCCTTCTCCCCCCTGCCCATACGTGCTGTGGGGAGTGATAGCGATGTGTTTATGTGAGGTGTTGCCAACCTAGATAAGATGTATGTTATTGAATGAGGTGGGTCTACAACTATTAAAGACCGTGGATTAGCCCTCGCCACGCGTGGACCATAAGCCATTCGAACTAAGGGTTGACGGTCTTATGAGGACGTCCCGGCACCTTTATTACTGCCGCGAATATGGGCCTTTGGTTTATTGCAGAAGAAAAGTACATCGTACACCTGATCCAGATAACATTTACCTATTAAAAAAACCCTAATTTCCCCCCCTTTTTTTATCTAGCTTGGCTGTGTCGCTAAATTGTGTCTTGTTTCCGACAGGGTGTGTTTTTAGTAGCGTGAAGAGGGGTGAGCTCTACATGAACGTGTGTTCATTTAGATTGTTGGGATTGTTTCGTTTGGCTAGGTGTATCTCGATTGCTTCCTTTATGTAAAGGGCTCTGCCTTTCGATTCGTGATGGATTATTTTAAGTTCCGACTCTATGTTGGTAAAGCTGTGCCCTGCGTCACACATATGTTCGCACACGGCTGAATGTGTTCCGTATCTTATCGCATTCTTATGTTCATTATAACGTGTGTCTACTCGCCTTCCACTCTGCCCGATGTAATTAGCTTGACAATCGGTGTCTTGGCACGTTATAGAATATACCCCTGACCTTGAATACGGGTCACGTTTATTTAGATTACTATTTAGGAGGTGCCAAGTGGTTGTGTTTTTCGTCGTGAAAGCTATCTTTATGCCTTGCTTTTTGAATAGGTTAGTGATTTTATATGTATTCGCATTCACATAGTTGAAACGCGCAAATTATTTCTCATTACTGTCCGGTTTGGGAATCGTTTTATCTTTATTTTTATGTTTGGCTATAATTTGATTTATTTTGCTTGGCGGGAAGTTGTTTTCCTTTGCTATTTGCTTAATAGTTCTTATTTCCTTATTATAGTTGTCTTTTGACATGGGTATGTTTAAAGCCCTGTGCACCATTGAATTGAAACTCACTAATTTGTGCGTACTGGGGTGATTAGACTGATTGTCGATTGCATGCGAGGTTTGTGTTGCTTTCCGGAATATGGAATATGAAAGGTCGTTGTCTTTACGTTCAATAATTATATCGAGATAATTTATTTTCCGGTGTATTTCGGATTCCTTAGTGAATTTGATAGAGTGGTGTAGGCTATTAATGGATTGGAGAATTGTTTCTTCACTTGTTAGTTCAGTATCGTAGATGCAAATTACATCATCTACGTATCTTTTCCATATTACTATTCCCTTTGTTGAAGTCTTTTCTAAGAACGCATTTTCTAGTGCATTGATGAAGATGTCAGCGATTAACCCACTTAGTGGCGATCCCATTGCTAGGCCTTCTCTCTGTGTGTATATTTTATTGTCGAATTGAAACACGTTTTGGGTGAGAACGACCCTCAGTAATCTCATAATCTCTTCAGTTTCTTTTACCGAATTGTTGGATATTAAGTTGTTTTCGATAGTGTGGATTGCTTCAATAATCGGAATATTGGTGTACATGTTAGTTACATCGAAGGATACTAGCCTGAAGCTAGGTTTCATTTGTAGGGTGTTCAATGCAGTTACTAGTTCTGTTGTGTTCTTTACAGAGTTGTTTTTGTTGTTGGAAAGACGGCATTTTAAGATTTTTAGTAACTCTTTGCTGATTTTGTAATTAGGGGCATTCCTACAATTGACTATTGGTCTCACTGGGCATTCCTTTTTGTGTATTTTTGGTTGTCCCCTCAATGACGGTATTTTAGGGTTCATGTTTATTAGTTTTGATTTTTCGGCTTTGGTCAGTATGTATTCTGTTTCTTTTAGCGCACTTTTTATTTGTTTTTGGAATTTGTTGGTGGGGTCTTTTGTTAATTCCTTGATTTCGTTGTTGTTTAGGAATTCGACTGTTTTTTCAATGTATTCTGTTTTGTTCAAAATTACTGTAGTGTTTCCCTTATCTGCTTTTGTGATGATTAAGTCATGTTCTTTTATTATTTGTTTCAACGACTTTATTTCTTTGAGTTGTTTGTTGTTTTGAATGTTATTGCTATCGACCTCTCGTTTGAGGATTTTTTGGCTTCGTTGGTGGCGAGATTTTTGGTTAATTCCCTGTCTTCTGCTGGGAGCTTGTGACTGGCTATCTCAATATTTGTGATTAACTGTTTTATATTGTGGTTAGTGTGTGCGTCTGTGCAGTTGTATTTCAAACCTTTATCTAACATATTCATTTCACCTTGAGAAAAGGTTACGTTCGTTCTGTTGTTTACTCTGCTGTGGAAATTGAATTCATTGTTATTCGTGTGTTGTTCGTTAGATTGATGGTTCTGTGTTTCTCCTAGTTTTCTTAATTTATTTTCAAGCGTTTCATGCTTCCTCGTTGCTCTGATTTTGATGGTGTCATGTAGGTGCTCGGTGAAGCTGTCCAATTGGGCTGCGTGCCAGAAATTACTTAGTTGCAATTGAATGTCGTATAATTGTTGGTTAATTTTTTGCTTTCTTATGTATGAAAATCTTAATTCGTTTTTTATCCAAAGCGATTTGGCTTGTTTAGTTGAAATGATCGAGGCTGGTGTGTTCAGTACGGTTTTAAATGGTACGTATTTAGGGGTGAGGTTTAGTTCTATACATTTTTTGTAGAACCAGATTGACTTGTCTAAATTCATGAGTTTAAGCCTGAGTGATTTGAATTTCTTGGCTTCACGATTTGCCTGACTAGCCGTGAACATTGTGGTGTTTGAAGCCATATTTTCAGTGTTGCCTTAGTAAAACGAAACACACAACCGCTAGGCACCTCCTAAATAGTAATCTAAATAAACGTGACCCGTATTCAAGGTCAGGGGTATATTCTATAACGTGCCAAGACACCGATTGTCAAGCTAATTACATCGGGCAGAGTGGAAGGCGAGTAGACACACGTTATAATGAACATAGGAATGCGATAAGATACGGAACACATTCAGCTCTGTGCGAACATATGTGTGACCCAGGCCACAGCTTTACCAACATAGAGTCGGACCTTAAAATAATCCATCACGAATCGAAAGGCAGAGCTCTTTACATAAAGGAAGCAATCGAGATACACCTAGCCAAACGAAACAATCCCTACAATCTAAATGAACACACATTCATGGAGAGCTCACCCCTCTTCACGCTACTAAAAACACACCCTGTCGGAAACAAGACACAATTTAGCGACACAGCCAAGCTAGATAAAAAAGGGGGAAATTAGGTGTTTTATAATAGGTAAATGTTATCTGGATCAGGTGTACGATGTACTTTTCTTCTGCAATAAACCAAAGGCCCATATTCACTGCAGTATTAAAGGAGCCGGGACGTCCTCATAAGACCGTCAACGCTTAGTTCGAATGGCTTATGGTCCACGTGTGGCGAGGGCTAATCCACGGTCTTTAATAGTTGTAAACCCACCTCATTCAATAACATACGTCTTATCTAGGTTGGCAACACCTCACATAAACACATCGCTATCACTCCCCACAGCACGTATGGGCAGGGGGGAGAAGGCAGGGAAAAACCAGTCGTTAAGATAACCACCGCAGTCGGCCGCACAGTGAGTTCCAGTGAGCACGAAAACTGCGAGTAGCTGTAGTAAGGAAGACAATCAGATAAGTCGTTAGCCTACAATTTTATAGTTTAACCATAGTTTACAACCATATAATCTTTCTAAAGTACAAACTCCGGATAGCTATCACCATTTAGCATTTCACCTAACTTCATATATACTGCATTTAGCATACACTGACAGTTGCAGTACCAATACTGCAACTAAATAATTGTACATATTGTAAATATTTTCACCTGTATTTCAAACATAGTTTTTATAGCCTAAGTGTAATGGATCTGATGATGATCGCTTGACGATCGAAACTGGTCATCGTAGTGTTTTTTTAATCTCATGTAATTTATTTCAGGATTAGGGCATAACCCATCTCTTTTGGGTACATTCGTGTTGACCGACTGAAAAGCACTAAACTCTTGTCAAAATGGTATAATCCCTTACGAATATATTAACTGTGTGGAACGTCTTGAGGAGTGTTCTTTACCACCGAAAGATGCATTTTACAGTTCCTTAAACACAAGTCATATCAGTGATCAGGAATATTTACATGCACAACGTGTATGGGCACAGTTTGACATTCAAACTTTAGGAGAAATTTCAGACCTATATTTGAAGACAGATGTGTTGTTATTAGCAGATGTTTTTGAAAATTTTCGGAATGTTTGTATGAAAACTTATGACCTTGATCCTTGTCAGTATTTCACTGCTCCTGGGTTAAGTTTCAGTTCAATGTTGAAAAAAACGAAAGTAAATTTAGAATTAATGACTGATATAGACATGATCAATTTTATAAAATCATCAATTCGAGGTGGATTAAGCCAATGTAGTGGACGGTACTCTAAAGCGAATAATAAATACATGCCTAGATACAACCCTTGTGAAGAGTCAAAGTATATTGTCTACCTCGGTGCAAATAACAAATATGGTTGGGCTATGAGTCTATATCTACCACTGAAAGATTTTCGCTGGCTGACACAACCTGAAATTGATGTCTTACATGTTAACACTCTTAATGATAACGATGATAAAGGATATATTTTAGAGGTAAATCTTGAGTACCCTAAAGAGTTACATGATGATCATAATGATTTACCATTTTGTCCTGAGAATATGAAATCTCCATACATCACTTCACGAACAAAAATGTTAATTCCTAATGTGAATGATAAATGTAAATATGTAATACATTATCAAAACTTGAAACAGTGTCTACAGCATGGATTGAAATTAACTAAAATTCATCGCGTATTGCAATTTCATCAGTCAGCATGGCTCAAACCGTATATTGATCTGAACAATAATTTAAGAACACTATCGACAAACGCGTTTGAAAAAGATTTTTATAAACTCATGAATAATAGTGTTTTTGGAAAGACTATGGAGAATGTTGATAAACGAGTTAACGTAAAGCTGATAACAAAGTGGGAGAATGATGGTAAAAGGTATGGTGCGAGCAACTTAATAAGCAAGCCTAACTTTCATAGCTGTTCAATTATTCATGAGGATTTAGTTGTAATACAAATGAATCGTCTTAAAGTAACTTACAACAAACCCATATATGTGGGTTACACCATTCTGGAATTGTCAAAAACACTTATATATGAATTTCACTATGATTATGTAAAGAAAAACTATCTTGATAATGCTAAATTACTCTACACAGACACAGATTCTTTTATTTATGAGTTTAAAACTGCTGATTTTTATGAGGATATCAAAACTGAGCTAAATAGGTTTGATACAAGTGACTATCCCGAGGATAATATTTACCATTTACCTCTAGTAAACAAAAAGGTTCTTGGGAAATTTAAGGATGAATGTGCTGGTGTTATTATAGACACCTTTGTAGGCACAAAATCTAAATCATACAGCTATATGACAATTGATGATGTAGTAGTAAAAAAATTAAAAGGAGTGAAAAAGAATGTTGTTAGTAAAGAGTTAGATATAAGTGATTATAAAAACTGTATAGTTAGTAACCCACCTGTATTATATAAGAAAATGAGTGTATTTAGAAGTAAAAATCATCAGCTACATACCAATTTGCTGAACAAAGTTGCTTTAAGTAATGAAGACAACAAACGATTCATTATACCCAACACATTTGATACTTTTGCTTGGGGAAACAGTCGCATTAACGACTATTACTTTAGTAAAGTCTAATTCACTATATTGTAATATTTTTAGTGTGTTTTATATTGTAATATTATTTGTAAAAAACTGTAAGTAGAATGTATAATGTTAGGCTACTGTAGTTTAGTAAAAATAAGATAAGTAATACATTTTAGTGTAAAATGTTTGCTTTTGTATAATACGAAAAAGATTTTTTAAAAAATTACAGAATGTGTGAACTAAACAAGGGAAATGTAAAAATGTAAAGTGGAAATTGTAAAATCCATGTGTGAAAAAGTGAAATAGTTATCACCATTTTAAAATTAAAAGACATTGTGATTTGTAAACCTTTTTTTTATTTCACAACAACAAAACTGTACAGAATGTGGAAACTAAACAAAGAGAATGTAAAAAAATGAAAAGTGGAAATTGTAAATATTCATGTGTGAAGAAATGAAAATAAAGAAATGGCTATCACCATTTTAAAATTAAAAGACATTGTGATCTTGTAAACCTTGTTTTTATTTCACAACATATATGGCTTTACAAAATAGAATACAAAGAAATACCATTTCCTCAATCCTTTTGAATGTTCATGTCCACTCGTCATTAACTTTCCTTTTTGCGCGATTGATAGTAGGCGCTATAAGTAGACGCGATTGATAGTAGGCCCGATTGGTAGTGGACGTAATTGATAGTAGGCGCTTTTGATAGTAGGTGCGATTGATAGTAGGCGCGATTGATAGTAGGCGCTATTAGTAGACGCGATTGATAGTAGGCGCGATTGGTAGTAGGCGCGATTGATAGTAAGGG
Organism: Meconema thalassinum; assembly: GCA_946902985.2. Lineage (NCBI taxonomy): Eukaryota > Metazoa > Arthropoda > Insecta > Orthoptera > Tettigoniidae > Meconema > Meconema thalassinum. The sequence goes on from OX336393.1 coordinate 467,748,477, forward strand.
CGATTGATAGTAAGGGCGATTGATAGTAGGCGCGATTGATAGTAGGCACTATTGATAGCAGGCGCTATTAGTAGACGCGATTGATAGTAGGCGCGATTGGTAGTAGGCGCGATTGACAGTAGACGCTATTAGTAGACGCGATTGTTAGTAGGCGCGATTGGTAGTGGACGTTTTTGATAGTAGGCGCTATTGATAGTAGGTGCGATTGATAGTAGGCGCGATTGGTAGTAGGCGCGATTGGTAGCAGGCGCTATTAGTAGACGCGATTGATAGTAGGCGCGATTGGTAGTAGGCGCGATTGATAGTAGGCGCGATTGATAGTAGGCGCTATTGATAGTAGGCACGATTGATAGTAGACGCGATTGATAGTAGGCGCTATTGATAGCAGGCGCTATTATTAGACGTGATTGATAGTAGGCGCGATTGATTGTAGGCGCGATTGGTAGTAGGCACGATTGATAGTAGGCGCTATTAGTAGACGCGATTGATAGTAGGCGCGATTGGTAGTGGACGTTATTGATAGTAGGCGCTATTGATAGTAGGTGCGATTGATAGTAGGCGCGATTGATAGTAGGCACGATTGGTAGTAGGCGCGATTGATATTAGGCGCAATAAATAGTAGGCGCGATTGATATTAGGCGCAATAAATAGTAGGCGCGATTGATAGTAGGCGGAATTGATAGTAGACGCAATTGATAGTGGGCGTGATTGGTAGACCTTTAGGTGATAACCCCTTTTGATTGATCCCTGTTGATTTGCCCCTTGGGACTGGTCCCTGTTGACTAGCCCCTTTGGACGGGTCCTTTTTGAAGGGAGTCATTTTTGACGGGCCCCTGCTGACGGGTCACTGTGGACGGATCCCTGTGGACAGGTCACTGTTGACAGGTCCTTTTGACTAATCCCTTTGGACCGGTCCCTTTGACATAATTTGGATAAATGCATGGTCAACCCATAGGGATCAGTCCAAAGGGACCGGTCCAAAGGGATTAGTCAAAAGGACCTGTCAACAGGGATCCGTCCACAGTGACCCGTCAGCAGGGGCCCGTCAAAAATGACTCCCTTCAAAGAGGACCCGTCCAAAGGGGCTAGTCAACAGGGACCAGTCCCAAGGGGCAAATCAACAGGGATCAATCAAAAGGGGTTATCACCTAAAGGTCTACCAATCACGCCTACTATCAATCGCGTCTACTATCAATTACGCCTACTATCAATCGCGCCTACTATTTATTGCACCTAATATCAATCGCGCCTACTATTTATTGTGCCTAATATCAATCACGCCTACTACCAATCGTGCCTACTATCAATCGCGCCTACTATCAATCGCACCTACTATCAATAGCGCCTACTATCAATAACGTCCACTACCAATCGCGCCTACTATCAATCGCGTCTACTAATAGCGCCTACTATCAATCGTGCCTACTATCAATCGCGCCTACTATCAATCGCGCCTACTATCAATCACGTCTACTAATAGCGCCTGCTATCAATAGCGCCTACTATCAATCGCGTCTACTATCAATCGCGCCTACTATCAATAGCGCCTACTATCAATCGCGCCTACTACCAATCGCGTCTACTATCAATCGCGTCTACTAATAGCGCCTGCTACCAATCGCGCCTACTACCAATCGCGCCTACTATCAATCGCACCTACTATCAATAGCGCCTACTATCAAAAACGTCCACTACCAATCGCGCCTACTATCAATCGCGTCTACTAATAGCGTCTACTGTCAATCGCGCCTACTACCAATCGCGCCTACTATCAATCGCGTCTACTAATAGCGCCTGCTATCAATAGCGCCTACTATCAATCGCGCCTAATATCAATAGCGCTTACTATCAATCGCCCTTACTATCAATCGCGCCTACTACCAATCGCGCCTAATAACAATCGCGTCTACTAATAGCGCCTACTATCAATCGTGCCTACTATCAATCGCGCCTACTACCAATCGCGCCTACTATCAATCGCGTCTACTAATAGCGCCTACTACCAATCGCGCCTACTATCAATCGCGCCTACTATCAATCGCACCTACTATCAAATTCGCCTACTATCAATTACGTCCATTACCAATCGCGCCTACTATCAATCGCGTCTACTAATAGCGCCTACTATCAATCGCGCCAAAAGGAAAGTTAATGATGAGTGGACATGAACATTGAAATGGATTGAGGAAATGGTATATCTTTGTATTCTATTTTGTAAAGCCATATATGTTGTGAAATAAAAACAAGGTTTACAAGATCACAATGTCTTTTAATTTTAAAATGGTGATAGCCATTTCTTTATTTTCATTTTTTCACACATGAATATTTACAATTTCCACTTTTCATTTTTTTTACATTCCCCTTGTTTAGTTTACATATTCTGTACATTTTTGTTGTTGTGAAATAAAAACAAGGTTTACCAAATCACAATGTCTTTTAATTTTAAAATGGTGACAACTATTTCACTTTTTCACACATGGATATTTACAATTTCCACTTTACATTTTTACATTTCCCTTGTTTAGTTCACACATTCTGTAAATTTTTTAAAAATCTTGTTCGTAATGTACAAAAGCAAACATTTTACACTAAAAGGTATTACTTATCTTATTTTTACTAAACTACAGTAGCCTAACATTATACATTCAACTTACAGTTTTTTACAAAAAAAATATTACAATATAAAACACACTACAAATATTATAAAATAGTGATCATTAGACTTAAGTAAAGTAATAGTCGTCAATGCGACTGTTTCCCCAAGCAAAAGTATCAAATGTGTTGGGTATAATGAATCGTTTGTTGTCTTCATTACTTAAAGCAACTTTGTTCAGCAAATTGGTATGTAACTGATGATTTTTACTTCTAAATACACTCATTTTCTTATATAATACAGGTGGGTTACTAACTATACAGTTTTTATAATCACTTATATCTAACTCTTTACTAACAACATTCTTTTTCACTTCTTTTATTTTTTTTACTACTACATCATCAATTGTCATATAGCTGTATTATTTAGATTTTGTGCCTACAAAGGTGTCTATAATAACACCAGCACATTCATCCTTAAATTTCCCAAGAACCTTTTTGTTTACTAGAGGTAAATTGTAAATATTATCCTCGGGATAGTCACTTGTATCAAACCTATTTAGCTCAGTTTTGATTTCCTCATAAAAATCATCAGTTTTAAACTCATAAATAAAAGAATCTGTGTTTGTGTAGAGTAATTTAGCATTATCAAGATAGATTTTCTTTACATAATCATAGTGAAATTCATATATATGTGTTTTTGACAATTCCAGAATGGTGTAACCCACATATATGGGTTTGTTGTAAGTTACTTTAAGACGATTCATTTGTATTACAATTAAATCCTCATGAATAATTGAACAGCTATGAAAGTTAGGCTTGTTTATTAAGTTGCTCGCACCATACCTTTTACCATCATTCTCCCACTTTGTTATCAGCTTTACATCAACTCGTTTATCAACATTCTCCATAGTTTTTCCAAAAACACTATTCTTCTTGCATCGTTATGCCCGACTCAGGAGCACGGTTGAACCTGTTTAGCTGATGTGTAGGCCTTCTTTTCCTTCCAAAATCTCGTCATCCTCTCGCTGGGCGCCTTTCTTCGGTCTTCTGTCCAAGTTATGGTGGCCCTGGTGTTGGGTTTGTCTTCAAATTGGTGATTGTCGATTAGGGTTCTGAATTTTCATCAGTCCTGTATAATATTGTCTGAAATGTTGATTTCCTGGAGATCTGTTTCAATTTCACGTAGCCAGCTGTTTTTGGTTTTTAGTGAGAGGGCCAAGTTGAGAATTCTTTTAGTCAATCTGCCAATGTTCATTCTGATAATGTGCCCGTAAAATTTCAATCGTCTTTTCCGAAAAGTATGAGACATTTTTTCACATTGGCGATATATTTCCTGGGATGACTTTTTCCTCCAGATTCCCTCTATAAAAACTGGGCCAAAAAATTTTCGTAAAATTTTCCTTTCTTGTTTTTCAATCTCTTTGGTTAAAGATTTGCCACCAAATTATTACTATTATTCATGAGTTTATAAAAATCTTTTTCAAACGCGTTTGTTGATAGTGTTCTCAAATTATTGTTCAGATCAATATACGGTTTGAGCCATGCTGACTGATGAAATTGCAATACGCGATGAATTTTAGTTAATTTCAATCCATGCTGTAGACACTGTTTCAAGTTTTGATAATGTATTACATATTTACATTTATCATTCACATTAGCAATTAACATTTTTGTTCGTGATGTGATGTATGGAGATTTCATATTCTCAGGACAAAATGGTAAATCATTATGATCATCATGTAACTCTTCAGGGTACTCAAGATTTACCTCTAAAATATATTCTTTATCATCGTTATCGTTAAGAGTGTTAACATGTAAGACATCAATTTCAGGTTGTGTCAGCCAGCGAAAATCATTCAGTGGTAGTTATTGACTTATAGCCCAACCATATTGGTTATTTGCATCGAGGTAGACAATATACTTTGACTCTTCACAAGGGTTGTAGCTAGGCATGTATTTATTATTCGCTTTAGAGTACCGTCCACTACATTGGCTTAATCCACCTCGAATTGATGATATTATAAAATTGATCATGTCTATATCAGTCATTAATTCTAAATTTACTTTCGTTTTTTTTTCAACATTGAACTGAAACTTAACCCAGGAGCAGTGAAATACTGACAAGGATCAAGGTCATAAGTTTTCATACAAACATTCCGAAAATTTTCAAAAACATCTGCTAATAACAACACATCTGTCTTCAAATATAGGTCTGAAATTACTCCTAAAGTTTGAATGTCAAACTGTGCCCATAAACGTTGTGCATGTAAATATTCCTGATCACTGATATGACTTGTGTTTAAGGAACTGTAAAATGCATCTTTCGGTGGTAAAGAACACTCCTCAAGACGTTCCACACAGTTAATATATTCGTAAGGGAATATACCCTTTTGACAAATCAAATTAAAATCATCTTCTTTAGGAAAGATCTGATTTTAAATTACTAGCAAGCTTATCAAGACTACTCGGCATAAAGCGGAATGATTCTAAAAATCGCAGTTTTATCGTTTCCTTATTGTCAGTTTTGATGTATTTTTGAACGATATGTATTGTTCCTTATTATTTGAAATCACATCAATTTTTACATCTGTAGCTCCAAATTCTTTAACGATAAAGTGGTTATCGTATTTGATACCGTTTTGTAGAATGACCGGAATGAATTTACTCACTCTATAATTTAAATTACATTCTTGGTGAGCAGCACCACGATATTTTTCTGTTAAATGGTCATGATCGCGAACCCTGTCTGTATATATACATTCACCACATATAAAACAATTAGTTTCAGTTTCAAAATTTATTTGCTCTAATAAAGTTAGTGGCCCCATTGGAATGATCGTATTTAAAATAGAGGATATACGGATGGCATCTTTCTCAAGCCTTTCCATAAAAACTTTAGGTGCATCAGGTCCTCTATAGAGCTCAAACTTATTTAAAGAGTCATCATAACTACATTTAATATAATATGCAAAGCTAAAAGGTTCATGAATGTGAGTAGTGTTAGTGAAAGGTTGGGCTGGATTCGATGAACATGTATTAAATGGTTTTAGCAAAGCCTCGAAGTCAGCATATATAACAAATGGTACTCGAAGCTGTTTCTCATAATCCTTGAATTTTAGAAAGTTATTTTTGGAGTCGGTAATACCGTACACACATGATTACATCCCCATTTTTGGTGTTGAGTTAGTTGGTCCTCTTTTCTGAAATATAGCAAACAGCCATCACACAACCACTTCTTATTTTCTCTTTTTGATAGCTGACTACCAACAAGTCTACTTAAATGTTTTATCCAGCAATAGTGAGCATTTTCATCTTCGGTTATGTACAGTAAATTTACATGAGCATCCTTTTTTTCCTGAGTATAATATAGAGGACCTACTATACTCCTATTTTCAATTCCATAAACATTAACACTTACATTGTTCATCTCTTCAAAACGTTGAATGTCTTTTATCGCCATAGGAAATTCTATTTCTTTTAAATCTAACACTGAGGAATAGTGAGGATAGGATGATGTTCTATCCATATGCCCCACTGCTGAATGGAGAGCTGAGGTTACAGCCCACGCAAAACATGCTTGATCACTATTCCAAACGTTCACAACAGCTTTCTTCCGTTTGATCCATCCTGGCAAATCAATATATGATGATGCTCGAAGGGGGTTGTATTTATTCAGGTTGGTTTCTAAATAAAGTACTTCAACCAACGCCCAGCCTGACTCCCTTTCCTGGAACTCTTCACTCTTCACCATGATAGCACTTGAAATATTTTGGTATATATCACTAATATTAGTTGATTCGCTAACAATTATGTTTTTTGTATTAAAGGAATTGATATCCGTAATTTAACCTTCACTCCCAGTTTTTACATAGAGTCCAAAAAGTTAAAAATTCTTTTAATTGTTTTATGCTCTAATAAAACATTACCTACCAAGCCAAACACAGTAGGTTGAACATTTTTAAAAAATGATTCAATACTTTGAGTTTTTTCTTTACTATAAAGTCTATAACTAGCAATTCGACTTTTAAACCCACTACCAATTTGTTGAATATTTCCAGAATTTCTTTCATGACAAGCGTTATTTTTATGATGAATACTGCGTAAATGTCCATGAATGATTGAAGAAGGTATATCAATATTACATACATCACAATGTGTTATCGAAGGTTCACCATTCTTCTTTCTTTTTGTTGCACAACTATTTTCACAATCTTGAGAATGTTTACGCTTTTGAGCATCACATTCATTTAAAGGTTAAGTGCTAGTTGATGGCTTTACAGATTTCAATTCCTGTTATTCACCATGCACTTCAACCATGTGGGATTGATATCGCTTTACAGCAGAAAAACCAAGTTCGCAAACTGAACACGAAAATAGTGCTGAACTAACATGCATTAAATTTACATGACGAATAAGTTTATCTTGTCTGTTAAATGTGGTAGCACAATGAATGCACACAAACATTTTAATGTCATGTTTAACATTTGCATGTCGTTGATGGTTGTCAGGTCTTGAGAACTGTTTCTTACATTCACCACACTGAACATGATGATCACTGTCGAAATTACCTATAAAAGAAAGAAATCATAAATGTTAATAAATGATAAAACAAAGTACAATATAAATAGTTCAATTACATTCCAGTCAATGGTTATAGCAGGGTATTTAAATCGATCATATGTGATCTCCTAGCAAGTCTAACTTCATGTAGTTCTAACTAAGGGTTACTATATACCACTGTCACTGACACTTAGCGGGTAACATTGGAACTTGATAGAGTGGTAGAAACCAGCGGTCGCCAGTTAAGTGAGCTAAGTGTGACGTCATAGCCAGTCATAAAACAAGTCTAAACTTGTAGAACATGTCACGTGATAGAAACCAGCGATCACCAGTTAAGTGACCTAAGTGTGACGTCGTAGTCAGTCATAAAGCAAGTCTAAACTTGTAAAACATGTCACGTGACAAGGTTAAGTTAGGTAAAGTTAGGTTATGATAGGTGAACTGAGGTTAAGTCTTTAAATATTCCCTACGTCACTGACACCTAGCAATAAACATTCAGACTTAATAGAGCGGTAATCAAAATCTAACCTACAAATTTAGCTTTACACATTATGGTCAAGTAGTTCCAACTTTTGACTGCTAAATATACCATTTTCACTGACATGTAGTGGTGAACATTGGAAAATATCACTCTAGCTGTTTAAAAGTTATTAGAGGGGCACTTACCTTTTTATAATTGATCAACTGCTGCCACTGAATGAACAGATTGTAGGAATCTGGTAACCTACAGGTACCCAATTATCTGTAAACAAATTTATCAATAAATACATTCCAATCAATAACTTCAACATCAATTAGTAATAAAAGACTACAATCCATTAATAATAAGTACTTACCTTGCAAAATAATTTAATGATTTTCTACCAAAAATTTTTTTACAATTCTTGAGCAGTAATAGAGCACTGTTCACTCAAAGCGAGTAACAAAGACTGACAGTAGAGAAATATATGACACCCCTCTTATATAAACTCTCATCGCTCGTGTCAGCAGTTTCTTTCAGATCATTGCAATTCCTTTCCCAATACAGCTGAGAGTCCAAAGTACACTAGGAACACCTGTGTGGTATCCAATGACTGCTGACTTTGCATGATCATCACCCATTGTCTTGATCAACACCTGAGGTTTCAAATTACTGCAGCGTCATTCATAGCAACAGCAGTGAAAGCTCTCTACCATGTCAGCAACATAACACCGGAAGGAACACCTGTGTAATATCCAATAACTGTTAACTTTACATATCATCACCCATTGTCTTAATGAACACTTGCGGTTTTAAATTACTGCAGCGTTAGTAATAGCAACAGATCAGTGCGCTCTCTGCCATGTCTGTAATACGACACAGGAAATAACAAGACGTCTTACTGCACATATCATCTCCTCAGTTTTAACGTCTTAAAAACATGTATTATTCCCTTTCAACTACAGATGACTCGTTAGAACACATGCACCCACCAAGTTAGATCCCTTGTATGTTCCCATATATTCATCACTTTCCTTTCATATCGTTATCCCATTATAGTAGTGGTGAACAACGTCAGTTCAACACACTGCTTTACACGCAAAATGTACTTAGGCCTTGTGACATAATTTAAATAAATTCATGGGCTCGTCCATAGGAATCATGGCAAAGGGACCGGTCCAAAGGATCAGTCCAAAGGGACTCATCCACAAGGACTTGTCCACAAGGACTCGTCCACAAGGACCTGTCCACAAGGACTTGTCCACAAGGACTCGTCAACAAGGACCTGTCAACAATGACCTGTCAACAATGACCCGCCAACAATGACCCGTCAACAATAACCCGCCCACAGGGTTCCGCTCCCCCACCCTCTTACAAAAGCCATGAGTGGGCATGCGGAAAAAACAAGAATTAAGCCTGTTAATTCATAGTGGCTACCCACCGTATACATGTCTCTTGTGTTGAATAACGTTTATTTAAAAAGCCCGCCCTCTTACAAAAGCCATGAGTGGGCATGCTTAAAAAACAAAAAAACAAGCATGTTAATTCATATTGGCTTTCCACCGTATACATGTCTCATGTGTAGAACAACGTTTCATTCCATATTAGCATTCAAACTCTCGCATGTTGCAATTGGAAAGAGAGATTCTCTAAAAAAATAAAATGTCACCCTCTAGTAGGGGTAGGTTTTATTTTTGGGATTGAAATATGTTGTCCATTGGAAAGGGGGTGTCAGCCCGAGTTCAATGACACCTCATTCGTCAAAATCCGACCATGCGTTCGAGGGATATCGGGCTGCCGCCATCTTGTGAGGAGGGTGAGGAGGAGGAGCTCACAGAACCATCCAAAACACACTACTAATTGCTGTCAAGGAAACATTGCCCAAGTAAACAAACTTCAAAAACTCTTATCTCGGAAATAGATCAGCTTCATTTTTTTTTATCCAAACACACTTCCTATGCTATTCCAATATGGTAACAACTGAAATCATCATACTGCATGCGTTACAACGCCAATCAAAGGAAGAAAGTGTTCGTCAAGCTCTGATTTTGTTTGTTTCTTCAATTATGTCAAGCATGCGCTCTCAGACAATGAAAAACTGTCTCTAAACTGCATAATAATAATAATAATAATAATAATAATAATTGTTAGGTGCAAAAGCCCATCCCATCGTTTTTTAAAATGCATCTCCCCTATATATATATATCCCGACATTTAAGCGCCCACCTGATGGCTTGGTTGGGCTTATGAACTCGAGGTGGCAGCATCTATCGACTCCTCTAGCCAGAGTTGTAGCCTCTAGCCGAGTTGTATCTTCGACCGCTAGAGTGAGTGAGTGGTGTCTTCTGATCTCATCCAAATCGAGTCATGTTGGAAGGATATTGTATTCTACGTCATTGAACAAAAGACTATATATACATCATGCCGCCAAAATAATTTTACAATTTGCACATTGTTACTTGATGTGTCATTCAGTGATTGGACAATAACAATTAACATTAATGCAGTGCGGCTTTTGACTTTGGATTCACCGCCATCTTAGCATTTTAATTGTCTGTCGTCAAGAAATCAACAAGCTTGTTGGTCGTGAAAGTGGTCGCCGCTACCCGGGGGCTTTGCCCCCTGGCCTCAACGAAATGTGGATGTATTTAAAGGAAGGGAAGCGCATGTGCTCTTGGGGCTGTAATTTCGCCATTTCGTCGTGCAGAGGAAGTGTGAATAATTATCTCATCTCGATGCAGACAGGAGTGTTTGTGACCCAAACGAAGTATGTGCTGGGTGGGCCATTATGAGGCAATCTAGTGCCGTATGACGTTATTTGGTTTGTGTGTAGATTGTTTTATTATTGTTGTGTCTCCACAGAGAAGGATTTCAGGTACGTCGTATAAAATATTTATATTTATATATATTGTTATGGGATCTCCGATATTGGCCTTATATTAATGTTTTAAATACTGTATTTTGTTTCGCCTGGTAGGCCTAATTTTTCGGTTTTGCTAATGTTACCAAATATGTAAATTTTGTTGTTTTCCTTCGTACCTACCTGGAGACACGTTTCTAGTTTATTTTACGTTGTAAATTTTTATTTATTTAGTTTTTGGTAAACTTTGGGATTGCCCAATTATTAATTTGACTTACGTTCCGTTGCAGCCTAAAATGCCTCGTGTCAATAGTGTTAAGGCGTAATTCTTTCCTCGCTTTCTGTTCTCTCTGGTGATTTTAAATTTAATTTTAAGCTAATCGTTTGCCGTAATTCGATTGGACATGCGGTCATCTATTTTGTGTCCATGTTTGTTTTTGTTTTGCCCGAGTGCATTCTGGTCTTGTGAGTGCATTCTCTAGGCGTCGAGCGGGAGACTCAAACGTGTTGTGGTGGTCGCTTAGTATGTTTTTGTTAATCTTGTTGGTTTAACTTTGTGTTTTTGTGAGTTTTCCCGAGTTTTTCTCCGTCATGAAAATTGTGGATTTGTTAATTGATCCTATTTTTATTTTATTAATTTAATTTTAATTTTTTTTTGTTTCTTCGTGGCCTTGATGTCTGCATGTCGGGTCGGTATTGCGTACCTTAGTAAATTATCAAGCCCTTTCTCATTCGGTAATACTTGTATTCTGATTTCTTTTTATCTTTTGGCCGTAATTATTTTAATTTTAAATTGAATGTTTTCATTTCGCTCAGCAAGCATGTTAAACCGTCTCTTGCCTACTTATGTAAATAATTTATGTTGGCCTTAAGCCATATGCATCACCAGAGAGAGGTTGTTTTGGCAATAGAGTTTCCTTTTTTTATGATTTTGTTAAATTTTTATTTTTCTTGACCCCTTTTGGTAATTAAATTTTCTTTTAAATTTTAACAACTGTTGTGGCATTATTTCGTAGGTGACAATTCTATTAGTTATCGGATGTGTCCGTAGACGAGCCTGTGCGTTTCCCCCTTCTCCACCTTCCTTCCTCCCTGTAGGTGTTCTTCTGTTGGGGCATGTCATCTGGCGGTGATTTTGCAGAAAGCACCGCGGACCTCTTGAAAACAGGTAAGTAGGCCTCCAGTACACATTCCCAGGTGGTCGCAGTGGTAGCAGACCGAGCTCGTGTAGCGCTTCTTCAGCCATCCCCTCCCCCATACCCGCAGGCTCGTTTTATGGACCCTTCTGGTGCTGATGGAGCGGTTGCTGATGGGATGTGTCATTTCAGTGCACTTAATGTTATTTAATGCTAATCCTTGTCGTTTGCTCTGTTTCATGTTTGCCTCTGAATATCCATGTGGTGATATGTGAAGTGACCTGTTCCAAGCGAGGGTTCTCTGCTGAATTTTATCCTGTTTTTGATGCAGCATTCCCAGTGAAGGAGAAGCTTGGTAAGTGACAGGCATGTGTTCTTGGCATGGGAAATGTGGGTTTCTTGATTTTCTGATAGCCTAGATGCTGCGAGTGAAGGCATCGAGGGGCCCTGTCTGAAGCTCTTCGCCATGTGGTTTGTGGCAATTTTTGTAATTTAGCTTCCTGTTCTCGAGCCAAGCAAGCGATGACGTCTGCAGTTCTGGGCAGCATTGTGCATGATTTTGTATAGTAATGTGGCTGTGTTCGAGTGTCAACCTAATCTATGGTGTTGGTAATTGGTAGTTATGGTATTGTTGTGAAATTGTAAACTGTCCTCGTAATTCCTAAAATTTGTTTCTTTCTGTATTGTCTGCCTGCATTCTGTGTTTTTCAAAATGTCCGACAATAATAGTGCTTTTGATTTAATTGACTTAGAAGATAACATTGTGAATTTGGAGAGTTCTTCTGGCGTTGAACGTGAATCACCTCTGTTTACTAGGTCTGAGGTTTTGGAATCGATTACTAGTAGTGGTTTGCCTGCCCCTCTATTGCCTGGTTCTGGCTCGTCCAGACCACTTACCCCTGGATACGGTCATTCTTCTCATGTTAGGTCACCTAATGATTTCCTGGGTCCTGTCGACCCATTGCATCCCAGTTTTTTCTCTGGCAATATAAATGTTTCTTCTCCTGTAGAGGGTGTGCGAACGAGCTGCCCTGGTAATAATGTCCCTATTCCAAATGCTACGTACTCGCCTACCGTTAATTATGGGTCGATTCCTCACCCTATTTCAAGTTTCTTAACTAAGTTGAAGCATTTCAACCTAGATGACGTTACCCAGGTGGTCCTATTTTTAAAGCAAGTGGTCGAATTGGGTAACCATGCCTCGATTTTTGGGATGTCGGAAAATCAGATTTTTCGACTGTTGTATCCGGTTGCATCCGGTATGCTGCGCGATAAGATGATTGAAGCTATCCACCTCCGCATGTCCTTAGCCCTGTTCATTAGGGAAGTGTTGTGGTTTTTTGTCCCTGCGAGTGCCCTTAGTACTCTCGAGCAAAAGTTCTTATATCGTGTCCAAAGTTTGGACGAGTCACTTAGCGACTATGTCAGTGACATTAAGTTATATGCCCAGGTATTTGCGTCCCCTTTAACTGAACGACAGTTGGTGTCATCTATTGTAAATGGGTTTTCGCCTCAATATAGGTCATACATGACTATGTGTACCAGGCCTTCGTCATTTGTCGAGCTAAAACAGGTCGTTATAGAGGCTATGGCTGTAAAACATGCAGATTCCCTTCGTGTAGCTAATGTTCCTCCTCCTTCCTTGATGTCTCGTCCCCCTCCTTCCTTGATGTCTCGTCCCCCTCCTAAGGTTATATTTCATCCTAGACCCAATGTTAAGTGCCACACGTGCGGTGGCGTGGGACATGTTAAGAAGGAGTGTCCGAATAACCAGGTTGTGTAACGCCAATGACGGGATATTTTGGAGACCAATTCGGATGTTACATCTAAGGATATTTCTGTGCATGAGAGTTTGGGAAAACCGTGTGAAGTTTCTGGTCGCCCTACTAATGAAAATCTTGATAACTCTTTGAAAACTAATTCATCACGTGCTAATTCTGCTTATGTCGCTGACCTACCTAACCTGTCGGTGAGCGATGTCGTGGCAAGTCAGCCTAATTCTAAACATAATGTGAAACCTGTGGTGCGGGTGTCCTCGTCATCTAATTGTAATCGTTTTAGAGTGAATAATGATTTTGGAATTTCTCCTGTGGCTAAAGGAATATCCCCGTTTATTGAAATTTGTGTTAATGACGAGCCCGTTTCTGCATTGCTTGATTCTGGTAGTGTCGCATCCTTTATAAGCGAGGTCTGGTTTTATCTATGAAGAGTGTTTGCAATCTACCTGAGTTAGAGACTAACAATGAATCTTTTATTTCGGCAAATTGTTCAAACTTAAATATTTTGGATAGTATGACAGTCAAAATCCATATTCTAAATTTTTCTTGGAAGTTTAAATTTTTTGTTGCCAGGAATCTTTCTTGTTCTGTGGTCATTGGAGCTAATTTCATGTCCCACGTTGGTATGATTCTTGATTTTGGTGCTCGCGACTTATGGTTTAAGTTTAATCCGCAAATTAAATTATCATTTAACCCGGTTTTATCTTCTCCTGCTGTCAATTCAGTTTGTGAACCTGTGACTATTGAGGATCTCGATCTGGAAAATTTAACGAGTCTTCAAAAGGATGCCATTAAGAGGGTATGTCAGGAGTATAGTGATGTATTTACTGACAAGTTGGGTGTAACCCATTTGATGGAATACAAGATTGAGCTAACCGATTCTGTGCCGGTGCGTTCCAGCCCGTATCACCTTGCCCCACCCAAGATGGCTGAACTTCGGAAGATTATCGACAAGATGTTGGTAGAAGGTGTAATCCAACCTTCTATCTCTGCCTACTCATCCCCTGTATTCCTTGTGCCAAAACCTAACGGTGGTTTTCGGCCGGTGGTCGACTATAGGGCTCTTAATCAAAAAGTTGTATTACAATCCATCCCTTTGCTGGACCTTCATACATGCTTTAGTTGGTTTCGCAACGCGAAGGTGTTCACGATCCTCTATTTAAATTCTTCTTACTTCCAAATTCCCCTCTCTCCGGAATCCAGGCATGTTACTGCTATTTCCACTGACTGGAACCTGTTTGAGTATGCCCGTGTCCCGTTTGGCCTATCCACCGGAGCCGCTGTGTTGAGCAGACTTCTGGACAAGGTGTTTTCAGAAATTAAATCCAATTTTGTGTACCACTATCTTGACGATGTGGTGATCTATTCTGAGTCCTTCGAGGAACACGTTGATCATCTGAAAGTTGTACTTGATCGGTTGCGTGACGCTGGCCTTACCGTCAAAATGTCCAAGGTTTCCTTTGCCAAGCCCAAAATTTCCTTCTTGAGACATATTGTTTCCGCATCTGGTATCTCCGTTGACCAGTCTCGTACTCAGGCCATCAGAGATTTTAAACCGCCCATGAACGCCAAGGGTGTTGCTCGTTACATTGGTATGGTGAACTTCTTTCGTAAGTTCATCAGTAACTTTGCCGACCGTGCTGCTCCTCTAAATCAATTACGCAAGGAGGCTGTTAAGTTTGAGTGGGGTCCCTCCAAGCAGGCAGCCTTCGAAGATCTTAAGCTTGCACCCTCTAACGCCCCTGTGTTAGCCATTCCGTATTTTGGGAAGCAGTTCATTGTGCAGACTGATGCGTCTGGTCGTGGTGTTGGTTGTGTCCTACTGCAAGAGTCTGATCTGGGTAGGCAACCCATTGCATACGCTTCTCGTACCTTAACGGACGCAGAGAGGAAGTATTCCATATACGAACTTGAGGGTTTAGCTGTGTTGTTCGCCCTGGAAAAATTCCGTATGTATCTTGAGCACACTAAGTTTCTCCTCGAGACCGATAACCAGGCCTTGAGCTGGGTGTTAGGGAAACCCCGTAAAACTGGTAGAATTTCCAGATGGGCAACTAGGATTCTGTCATTCCAGTTCACGGTCCACCATATTCGTGGGTCCGAAAATGCGGTAGCTGATTCATTAAGCCGCATGTATGAGGAAACATCCGAAGAGGATATTCAGGAAATTGAACCCATAAACCTTGCATCACCTGTAAATTATGTCAATGTCGTTCTCAGCAATTCCCCTGTGCTTTTTGAAGATGTGAGGAGATTCCAGAAAGAAGATCCCTCCTTATCCTGCCTAATTGACCGAATCAATTCTGGGGAAGTGATCAAGCCCTACTCTCTAAAGGATGGTGTATTGTGTTGTTCGTCTCGTCATGACCGTGTACCTAAAATTGTGCTACCGTCGGTCCTCATTCCGGGAATCTTTCGTTACTATCACGGATCTCCTATTGGTGGCCACCTAGGAGTATTCAAGACCCGTGCTAAGATCAGACAGTTTTTCATTTGGCGAAGTATGGATGGCGACATCAGGGGGCTCATTAGAAATTGTGCTTCATGTAGTATTAGCAAACCTCCGGTTTCTACTAAGGTTGGCCTGTTGTCATCTGAACCGGCATCTAGACCCATGGAGAGGCTTTTTATCGACCATGTTGGCCCGTTCCCTCGTTCTGGTCGGCGAAACCAATTTGCGCTTGTTTGCACTGACGGTTTCACCCGGTTTAGTTGGATATTCCCCACCAGACAGGCTACGACCAGTTCCGTCATAAAGTGTCTTAATTCCATCTTTTGGGCCATGTCAGTTCTTGGTGTCAGATAATGCCAAGTGCTTTGTATCACATCAGTTCCGTAAATTCGTATTTAATTATGCTATTTCGCATGTAACCACCACTCCCTATTTTCCTAACCCGTCTCTCGTTGAGCGAGTCAATCGTAATCTCCGTTCTGCTCTGATTGCTTTCCACCACGTCGACCATTCCAAGTGGGATTCTAATTTGCATTGGCTCAATTTTGCTTTCAACACCGCCGTGCATGAGAGCACGCAAGCCACCCCTTTTTCGTTAATGTTTTCGTTTATGGCTAATTCTCCGTTGTCTAATCTGTGGAACCTGCACGATCTCCTTCTAGACATTTCACGCCCGAGGATATGAGGGCGAAATTCGACAAGGCTAGAGAGAATATTAAGGTATCACATGACCAACTTGCCAAGCGACACAATGCCTGTCGCATGCCAACTGATTTGGAAATTGGGGATGTTGTGTACGTCCGCAATTTCGAGCCCAAGGGCGTCAGTAATCTTGTTTCTAGTTAGTTGTCCCCTCGTTTCAAAGGCTCCTGTTATGTAGAGGCATTCTTGACTCCCGTTACTCTTCTTATTCGAAACCCTAAGGCCAACAAAATATCCAGAGTGCATCTGTCGCACATAAAACGAGGTGGAGAGATTTGTAATGAGGAAATGCTACCATAAAATTTGTAAACTGATTGTTGTATAATGTAGAGTATCCCTAACCTTCATTGAAGCCTTCAGGCATCTGTTCCTTCTAGAATTTTGAATTGGGTTTGCAAACTCCACTGGGATACAACTTGTAACTGTTGGGTAATTCCCATTTAATGGTAAAATGTTATCATCTTGTCAGAGTCTAACATTGTAAAATTGGAACTAATTTTGATGTTCTCGTAGAAGATGCTAGCATGTAAGTAGGACTCGGTTGGAGACCTAACTCATGGTGACATTATATACCTGTTTCCTTGGGAATTTGAGTGGTCATTCCTCTACCGTAGTTCCTTCTAAATGTATGATCGTTCAACGCGTGTACTCTAGAAAAGTACTACTGGTCTGTAAGAAGGTAACTTGTTAATGAAATATTGTAAGCACGGATCTAGGTCATGATCAGGATTTTCTTCATGTAAATTCAACCATGTTTCTCATTTGTAAAATGTATTATGAATTAGTAATTTCTGTAAACTTTTATTTTTTGAAATAAGTTTAACTTCTGTTTTGTAAATGGCTGCCCACTCGTCGCATGATATCTGGCACATTGCTTCCACCTACTTCGTCTAAAGCTAACAACATTGGACTTTTTGAAAATTTACCTAACGTGTCTCGAACTCTGAAAGCACTGCAGGTGCTGGTGTTCCGCGTTTCTGAGGACTTATGGACACAGGGAAGCTGTTAACTAAGTGGTTTGCGAGGTGATCAATTATCCCTTCCCTGATAATCTGACCCTGCACTCTTCCTAACCAAAACGATGCGGTTTTTATCCATCAATTGGAGTTAACTGGTGAACATTATCTTCTGGAAACATGCTTGGTGAATCGACTAGTTATGGAGTACTGCCTATGCCTACGCATATTCGTGAACGGTGTTCACGCTTAAGAGAGGGAGACTGTTACGTGCAAAAGCCCGTCCCATCGTTTTTTTAAATGCATCTCCCCTATATATATATATATCCCGACCTTTAAGCGCCCGCCTGATGGCTTGGTTGGGCTTATGAACTCGAGGTGGCAGCATCTATCGACTCCTCTAGCCGGAGTTGTAGCCTCTAGCCGAGTTGTATCTTCAACCGCTAGAGTGAGTGAGTGGTGTCTTCTGATCCCATCCTAATCGAGTCATGTTGGAAGGATATTGTGTTCTACGTCATTGAAAAAAAGACTATATATACATCATGCCGCCAAAATAATTTTACAATTTGCACATTGTTACTTGATGTGTCATTCAGTGATTGGACAATTACAATTAACATTAATGCAGTGCGGCTTTTGACTTTGGATTATCCGCCAACTTAGCATTTTAATTGTCTGTCGTCAAGAAATCAACAAGCTTGTTGGTCGTGAAAGTGGTCGCCGCTGCCCGGGGGCTTTGCCGCCTGGCCTCAACGAAATGTGGATGTATTTAAAGAAAGGGAAGCGCCTGAGCTCTTGGGGCTGAAATTTCGCCATTTCGCCGTGAAGAGGAAGTGTGAATAATTATCTCATCTCGATGCAGACAGGAGTGCTTGTGACCCAAACGAAGTATGTGCTGGGTGGGCCATTTTGAGGCAATCTAGTGCCGTATAACGTTATTTGGTTTGTGTGTTGATTGTTTTATTATTGTTGTGTCTCCACAGAGAAGGATTTCAGGTACGTCGTATAAAATATTTATATTTATATATATTGTTATGGGATCTCCGATATTGGCCTTATATTAATGTTTTAAATACTGTATTTTGTTTCGCCTGGTAGGCCTAATTTTTCGGTTTTGCTAATGTTACCAAATATATAAATTTTGTTGTTTTCCTTCGTACCTACCTGGAGACACGTTTCTAGTTTATTTTACGTTGTAAATTTTTATTTATTTACTTTTTGGTAAACTTTGGGATTGCCCAATTATTAATTTGATTTGCGATCCGTTGCAGCCTAAAATGCCTCGTGTCAATAGTGTTAAGGCGTAATTCTTTCCTCGCTTTCTGTTCTCTCTGGTGATTTTAAATTTAATTTTAAGCTAATCGTTTGCCGTAATTCGATTGGACATGCGGTCATCTATTTTGTGGCCATGTTTGTTTTTGTTTGGCCCGAGTGCATTCTGGTCTTGTGAGTGCATTCTCTAGGCGTCGAGCGGGAGACTCAAACGTGTTGTGGTGGTCGCTTAGTATGTTTTTGTTAATCTTGTTGGTTTAACTTTGTGTTTTTGTGAGTGTTCCCGAGTTTTTCTCCGTCATGAAAATTGTGGATTTGATAATTGATCCTATTTTTAATTTATTAATTTAATTTTAATTTCTTTTGTTTCATCGTGGCCTTGATGTCTGCATGTCGGGTCGGTATTGCGTACCTTAGTAAATTATCAAGCCCTTTCTCATTCGGTAATACCTGTATTCTGATTTTTTTTTATCTTTTGGCCGTAATTATTTTAATTTTAAATTGAATGTTTTCATTTCGCTCAGCAAGCATGTTAAACCGTCTCTTGCCTACTTATGTAAATAATTTATGTTGGCCTTAAGCCATATGCATCACCAGAGAGAGGTTGTTTTGGCAATAGAGTTTCCTTTTTTTATGATTTTGTTAAATTTTTATTTTTCTTGACCCCTTTTGGTAATTAAATTTTCTTTTAAATTTTAAGCAACTGTTGTGGCATTATTTCGTCGGGGACAATTCTATTAGTTATCGGAAGTGTCCGTAGACGAGCCTGTGCGTTTCCCCCTTCTCCACCTTCCTTCCTCCCTGTAGGTGTTCTTCTGTTGGGGCATGTCATCTGGCGGTGATTGTGCAGAAAGCGCCGCGGACCTCTTGAAAACAGGTAAGTAGGCCTCCAGTACCCATTTCCAGGTGGCCGCAATAATAATAATAATAAATTGATCAAAATTGATCTAGTAAAAGCACAGGTCGACCCTGAAGACGTCATAGACAAAAGCGTATTTAGACACAAAGTATACAACTGGGAAGTGTTGTCAGAGAGAGCTGCACCTCCAGCCCAAAGACCAAAGTGGACCGAAGAAAGGAAGAGGGCCTTTAGTGCACGAATGAAAGAGTACTGGAAAGACAGGAAGAACAAAACGTAATGATTGCTTCGCGTGGTCTAATAGGCCTGTAACGTGTAAAATAAATAAATAATAATAATAATAATAATAATAATAATAATAACTGCCCAAAGACGGAAGCAATTGAAATGACGTGGTCCATAGCTGGCCTAACCGAAGAAAGAAGAAGAATAACTGCTTGAAATACAATAAACCGAATATCTTGAGCAATTTTATATTATGAATTACAGACCATGCACTTATAAACAACAATGGTGAGTTGGCTCAACAGCCACCGCTTGTAAAATGTATTTACTAAATCAGGAACCATCGTGGGCGTGCATATCATCCGACCAAAGTTCATTTGTTGAAACTACTCATGCGCCACCTATTGTAAAATGTATTTACTAATTCAGGAACCTCCATGGGCGTGCGTAAGAGATGGCCAAGTTCATTTGTTGAAACAACTCGTGCGCCACGTATTGTAAAATGGATTTACTAATTCAGGAATCATCGTGGGCGTGCATAACAGCTAACCAAAGTTCATTTGATGAAACGACTCGTGCACCACCTATCGGAAAATGTATTTACTAATTAAGGAACCTCCATGGGCGTGCATAACAGCTGGCGAAAGTTCATTTGTTGAAACAACTCGTACGCCACCTATTGTAAAATGTATTTACTAATTCAGGAACCATCATGCGCGTGCATAACAGATGGCCAAAATTAATTTGGTGAAATGACTCTTGCGCCACCTATTGTAAAATGTATTTACTAATTCAGGACCCATCGTGGGCGTGTATAACAGCTGGCCAAAGTTCAGTTGTTGAAACGACTCGTGCACTACCTATTGTAAAAACGATTAACTGATTCAGGAACCTTCATGACCATGCATAAGAGCTGGCCAAAGTTCATTTGTTGAAACGACTCGTGCGCCACCTATTGTAAAATGGATTTACTAATTCAGGAACCATCGTGGGCGTGCATAACATCAGACCAAAGTTTATTTCTTGAAACTACTCGTGCGCCACCTATTGTAAAATAATTTTATTGAAGCAGCTAATGGTCATGTACTTTTCTTTTCAGGATGGGCCAGGGAAGGGATATCGGAAGGAAATCGGCCGTGGACCTGTTGAAAGGAACCGTCCCAACCTTTGTCTGGTGGTGAAAATGGAAACCTTGAAAACCATTTTCAGGACAGCCAAGGTGGGATTCGATCCCACGCTCTCCCGATGCCAGCAAGGCACGAGGTAGCGCATTAGCGCTCTCGGCTACCACGGCCGGTCACCTATTGTAAAATGTATTTACTCTTTCAGGAACTATCGTGGGCGTACATAACATATGACCAAAGTCATTTGATGAAACGACTCGTGTGCCACCTATTGTAAAAGGTATTAACTAATTCAGGAACCTTCGTGGGCGTGCATAACATCTGTGCAAAATTCATTTGTTGAAACAACTCGTGCGCCACCTATTTTAAAATGGATTTATTAATTCAGGAAGCATCGTGGGTGTGCATAACATCTGACCCAAGATCATTTGTTGGAACGACTCGTGCGCCACCTATTGTAAAATGGATTTGCTAATTCATAGACCATTTTATCGCAATCGTGTGAACGGAAGCCTGTATGAACGCAGATGCTGATGACAAAGTTACTTTTTTATTTAATTTCGATATTACGCTTGTGTAAATAACCACCATATTCATATGCTGAGAAAATATTAACCAAATAGAGATCACTCCTAATTATGTTTTTGTCGTGGTGATGGTTGGTTTAACGGATACAACATAGAGACCATGACCAATATGTCAGAAGCTAGGTATTCAATTTAACGAACCAAAGTACGTGTATTTAAGTATTCTTTACGGGGAACATGCAGTTTAAAGAGCCAAACCAATAACCATTTTAATGTTATGTCATACATCTTGTTGTTGTTGTTGTTGTTGTTGTTGTTTGAGTCTTCCGCCTTTTGGCTGGTTTGATGCAGCTCTCTATGCCTCCCTGTCCTAAGCTAATCGATTCATCTCTACATAGCTACCACACCCTACACTGTAGCTACTAGTCAAACATTCTGCTTGTGTTTTCCGTAAGTCATATTTTTTAAATTCATGTACCATTTTCTCCGAAACTATCTGATCAATGTATTTGAAACTTGGTATTCTCCAAGACCCAATATGGATCTATTAGTGGAAGTATATTTATTCAGGTATCTTGATTAGTTCAAGGAGCCCAGCTTGAGGAGCACTGTCTATTTCACAGAAAATTTCAATTTTCAACTAGGATGTAAAAACATAAAAATATCTAAACTCTTGTAAACAATAGGACAATACCTATACTTCAGTAGCTCAAAAATGGTTTATATATTATGCATGCAAAGTTTGTTGGTTCTGGTTTGAGTATTTGCTCTGAAAAAAGGACATAAGTTAAGGGATGTTTTAACAATATATTTCTTTAAGATATTTTTGTGTAATGCAATCTCTGACACACAATATTCAACATAGACCCTTCACATTCTACTCAAATATGGATGAATGTACTCTGAATATACCAAAAGAAGATTCAAGGAAATATCTATTGTAGTTTCTGAGATATGTAACGTAACATCGGAAGCTACATTTTTCTACAGATTCACACGTCCCGGTTCACTAGAACCTTCTAAATATTTCCGATGGTCGACATTTTGCATTTTAATATTATGTAGGCAATAGAGTTATGTACTATTATACGAGGATTATCGTGTATGTTCATTATTCAAACGTTGACTTCGATCACATAATTAGGACACAAGGAATAATGACTTAATTTCAAAATTTCGCACAGCCGCTATATAGATGTTATGTAAACAAAAGAACTAAATTAGATATCAGTGCATTACAATGTATAAAAAAGTTTGCTGAACCAAGTTTCAATGCGTTCGGATGGTTTAAATGCGAGTAAAGTCTATTTAAATGTTTCAACTCCGCTTGGCCGCCATGTTCGTTTTGTAGTTAACAGGTTTTTGAAAGTCACATAAGTGAACACTTAGTAGTGCCCTTCATCACCTTACAAACTGTCATTGTGATCAGTAATATTTTCGGAGATAGAGAATGCTGGTGAAATATTTCGCACAGCCGCTATGTTGGATTGGTGAGACGTTATAATACTTGAAGGGCACGGTCGTGGTCAACCAACATAGTATAAGGTGAGTTCAAAAAGTAACGAGTCGGGGGCTGGAATGCGCAAACCGGTGACGACATCGGCTAATCGTTGCGTGTGTAACGAGGTGTGGTTCTGACCAGAGCGTGTAAGGTCACAGCCCGTTGCTAGAGGGCTCGCATGCACGTCACGTGACGATTCAAAGCGAGCAGCAGCATGCATCAATCGTCCAACGCTGTCAGTCGCATTGCAAACAGTGACATGGAGGCGTCAAACGAAGAGCAAAGAGGTGATGTTCGGTTTCCGAAAGCAGAAGGCATGCTCGCTTTGTATCGTCTCGGCACGTGACGTTCACGCGTGCCCTCTAGCAACGGGCTGTGACCTTCCACGCTCTGGTCGGAACCATACCTCGTTACACACGCCACGATTAGCCGATGTCGTCACCGGTTTGCGCATTACAGCCTCCGGCTCGTTAATTTTTGAACGTACCTTATACTATGACCTTACCGAGTTTCATTGAAAACGCTCCAGCCTTTAGATTTTATTTGTTGAAAGCGAAGGGGGGAGGGGGAGGGGGAAGAGGGGGGAGAGGGGGAAGAGGGGGGAGGTGATCACATAAGCCTATTTTTTTTTTCAAAAATGAAAATAGGGTAAAAATAGGTAAAAAATAGTTTTGCCTTCAATTTGAATTATGAAAATTTAAAACATTTCTTCTGACAGCAAGATATGTTTGTTTCCTTGGAAATGTATATAATTGTTGTACAGGATTTATGACAGGCACAGTTATAATATTATTGAAGATAAAGCACACAAATCGTGCATATTGATGATAAACTGTCATTCACAAAGCATCACAATGGATGATCCCCGATTTGCACAAGATATTACGTGGTATCTACTACAGTGCATCCCGCATAATTTACATACGCAGAATTCGTCAGGGTCATGAATGTATTCTATATTGCACAGTTTATGGTGATACCCATGTACTGTGCCCAACTCTAGGAATGGGTATTCCAAGATTCAGACACCTAGATATCAAGGGAAAGGCTGTAGCCGCTTTTGAAAGTTGAGATATTTGAATATCGCGCTACATTGCTTCTCGAAGCATTTGGAAATAATTTACCGATAGTTGGATGTCAAGTGACGTAGCGAGTAATAGCAGAGGTGGAGGCTATTTATTGATTAAATAGTTAACTATGGAGTAGAGACTTGAGACTGGGATCAGATTACTGGCACGGCCAAATGAAAGAGAATGCAATTAGTATCAAGTAAATCGGACCAGGGATACCAGAGATATGAGGATTTCTAGATTACAACGTGATGACGCGTGACCCTGACAGTTTTGAATAAAAGCCAGCTGGCCGAAGCAACTTCAGCTCATTCTAACACAAGCACTTGGCGAGCAAGTTGCATCTACGCTGAGCCAAGGCACATGGTTGCCGAATCTACGCAGAAGTTCTTTTCAAGTCGTGATAGTCACGAAAAGTGCTGCGCTACGAGTTGGAACTTAGTAAGTTTACGGCGAGGAGAATCACTGAGGTGATTGATTTTCTACAGACATTGGTGGAAATATTTATATTTCTACAAGGACATATGCTAGACTTTGTCTAGAAATTAATATTTTGTCACAGTCCAGTAATAACTTAATACTTGGATGTTTAAATCCATTCCAGTCAGTTTTCTTTTTTTGTAACTAGTTAACCACTTCGATCTGTCAGTACACTGAAGACTAGTCTATAACGGTGGCGTTCATTAGTCTACGCAAGGGAAACTACAAGTTGCCTAGCGCATGGTAGATGGTGATATAATAAACCATGCCCAGGGAACGATCTTCAGAACAGCCGTTAATTGCTTAGACTGTCAGTGTTTTTCTTGTACTGATAAGATTACAGTGAGTTATGTTACAACTGACATATCTAAGAAGAGATGACTTAGATCTGACCCCATTTAAACAAACTGTTATGGCTTTGATAGAAGCCCATATTAAAATGGAACCACAGTTTATTCAAACGTCAAAAGATACTACCACTATGTCTGACTAGACGAATTGTGGGTATATGATGGCGGCGGATACAAGGATTATACGTGCTTGTCCAATAGGGCATGTCTATGGATAAATCTGGTACAGACCAGGTTTACTACGCTTCAAGACCATCAAGAAATGTAAGCCACATTTGAATTATATTATGCCTAGCTAATTGGAACAAACTATTTTTCTGCAGATGACCAACACATTTTCTTCTTCGTATTTAAAGCTTGCAATGATTTACGCAAGACTTGTTAGAGTTATTCTGAGTATTTTCAGCACTCAGAACAGTTTAGGATCGATGACCGAGCATTTCGAGCATTTATTTGAATATTTCATATTTTTGGGAAATCACGGTAATCAGCCGATGTAACTGTAAAAGTTAATAATTATTTTTGTTGAGGAATGGATATTTTTTCCATATTCGAAGATTCGAACATGTGGATTCTCACATAATGAGATGACAATTAAATATATTTAAAATAATATAAATAATAATAATAATAATAATAATCCACTAATAATAATAATAATAATTTTTATAATTTTTCTAAATAATTCTTGGATATTATATTTTCTAATAATCATATGTATTGAGAAAGAGCCTGTGAAGTAGTTTAATCATTTCTAGTCTGGAACAGGAGATTTTCCGAAGGAAAGTGGTTAGCGCAAGCCCGCATTCAACCAACATGTCAGTTCTGGTTGAACAGTTGATATTTGCTATGAGCAAAATATATTTTTCAGATAACACGGAGAGGCATGAAACGGGAAGCAATTGATAATTGTATCAAATAGGATATTTTTGTATTTATATAAAATCATGACGTAAATACACTCGAAAGTGAAATGAAGATTTTCATAAGTATGGTAAATTCACGGGTTGAACTGAATGGTAAAATAAAATAAACTTGTAAGTTTATTAATCTTCCAGTGTTGATAACAAGCAGAGGCTTGATTTATTGTATACATTTTGGGAAGAAAATTTATGTGTGGAGTAGTTGAAATGCCATTCCCAGGTGCGCATGTTTAAGTCGCAGGAATGAAGGTTTTTTCGAGCATCAATCAAATAGCAGGTTCGATGGCTCAGGTTTATAGTAGGAGTATTGGAACTACACATTTCGTTGGATGAATGACCCGAAGGTTATTTCTTGAAACCATCAGTTCTTATTTCAACCTTGTTTACGAATTCCATTTAGACTTTGATTTTGCTAGAACCCGCATTTGTCATGATAGTAGTTTATTCTTCTTCAGAGGAAGATCTTTGCCGTTGTTGTGGTAATATTGTGTTCTTACACAAATAGTAGAATGGGCCACTGCCAATTAAAAATAATTCTTTAACCACGAATAATTTGAAGGATATTTTCAGTCCTAGTGCCATGAACTAAATGAATTTATTATAAAGCTACAATTCTTATTTCCGCATTCTGTCGAAGAATTGCAAGTTGTAAAAGTTACTAGAAATGGCCATAAATATAAATATTTTTTTTAATAATGATTCCAAGTGGGAAATTGAATAGTTGAATGGTTCAACCATTTATTGATCAAGTTGATGATTCAGAAATCATATATTTTGTTAGGAACTTGAAGTTCATAATCGAGTCACTTCTCGAATGTTTAATGTCAGAAGAACAATTAATTGTTGTTGTGCTTCGCACAGTTCTTCGATGCTATGCTCAAGGTCAAATACTTTTCAGATGTTATTAATTTGTGTAAATAATTTGTGTTGCTTCGATGATGATAATATTTTTCGACGATGTATTTTTGAAACTGGAAAAATAAGTGAAAGTTTAGAATTCTATGAACATTTATTCTACGAGTGTTAATATCATGTAAATATTCAAACAGTGATCTACGATATTTCCAGTTTAGACAATTAACTTTGAACTGGAATTAAATATTAATAATTTTGGAACACAGTCTACAGGACTATTAATCGGACTTGTGTTTCCAAAATGATTGTCAAATGTGTTTGGAAAATTTCTGTATATTGTGTGTAAATAAGAGTGTGGATCGCCACACGTGGATGATGCTGCTTTGAGCATCTTTGCAGTCAATTTTAACTTCAAAATAAACTGAGATAATTTTACAGGATGTGTTACTCCCAATTAAATCTCCTTCTATCCTTATTGTTGCATTGAGCCAAAAATCAGCAAAGCATTTTTTTAATTTGATGTCGTTTTTGCGATTTGCTTTAACCCATCTGGCGCTCCGGGATATTTTGACTCTCGTGCTGACTGATTATTGGTAAAATGCATATGTGGTCGTGCGGACTCCGGTCTAAACGGGCACAGTACCGCCATCGAATTAACAAAGTGTCGCAAGTCTTGGATTGTGTTCATCCATGTCCTAGTTATCGTGGCCTCCGTGGTGTAAAACTCGAACCAGATTTCGTCCCTTTCCTGTGTTCCTTCCTGCATTAGTTTTTTGCAGACGTCTGTGGATGGTAGCCCTCCCTTTGTCCGAAGGTCCTCAATGAAGCCGGTGTCCCTGGCGAGTTCATATGCTAATCTAGATTTTGTATGTTTCGATATCCCCAGGGTAGCCGTCAGGAAGCGAGATTTGACTGCTTCAAGCATCCTCAAGTCTGCCAGGGATAATTTCTCCCATATGATTTCAAGTCCCTATGTGGCGATGGGCGTTATTTTCGCGTCGAATAATGTCATAGCAGTTTCCAAAGAAAGCTTCGTGGTTGTTTTAATGTCATATATGGCTTCGGTAGCGGCTATTGCTCGAGACTTTATGTGAACTCTGTAGGCTCTTGCTGTTGTTTGCATTGTCATTCCTAGTTATTTGAATGTATTGACTGACTTAAGGGGAGTTGATTCTAGGTATATCCTGTCTCCTGAAGCCTCTCTGGCTCCTATCCGAAACGTCATTTTCACTGTTTATTGTCTTGGCTCCTTAAGTAATGGACGTAACATTCACCTCATTTTCCCGTAATGATAATAATGAATATGGAAACAGCTATTTACTAACTACAGCACTGAAACATGCAATTTACAAACAAATTTTAAAAATATTAGAAAGAGGAGTAAGTGAAATAAAAGACACCACCTAGGGCCTATATCTCATTGGCTGTTAGAAATGTAGAGACAAATAGTGTCGTCTTTTGTCGCATAGCGCCGTAGGAATATAATCAGAACACTTAGGAAATCTTCGGCTGTCCCGAGCTACTGAGGTAGCAATAGTGTCATTTATCGCCACATAGCGCTCAAGGATAAGGTTCGGAATAAATGCAGGAAATTTTGAATGCGCCAACGCTTATTGCAGCTGATAACCTCACTGTAATGCACCAACACCATTGCTCTTATACACAGGCATAATATTTTCATGATGATAACTGTTTTAAGGGGTCAAAGAAATCTGTTTGCACTAATTACTCCCCGTGCCTGCAATTTATAAACAGCGCAAGATGCAACTATTTTCGCAATTCAGCACCAGAACACTGGTAGGGGTGACGTGATGCAGCCCGAACTGCCCGTCAACAATAGACTTATTAAAATACTCTTACAGTTACACTACTACGGACATAAATGGTTCTGAGGCCTTAGTACGCGGTTTTCAAGTTCTTATTGTATGTTATTTTGAATGCAGGGAATGGAGCGCGTTGTACAAAATATCAAGTGGACAGTGTTACCAGCAGGGTTTCAAAGTGTATGTAAAATTTGGTGCATTTAGGAGAAACGGTATTGATTTGTGATAAAGGGCCTAAAGCAGGGAATGGAGTAGTCTGTCCAAAATTTAAAGAGGACAGTATCGCCCGCAGGGTTCCAAAGGGTAAGTATACAAAATGTGGTTCGGTGAGACGGTGTAGATTTGTGCCAAAGGACCTATATGCAGGGAATTGAGTGGTCGGTCCGAAATTTCAAGCAGACAGTGTTACTCGTCGCGTTCCAAAGGTTAAGTATGTAAAATTTGGTTCAGATCGGTGAAACGGCGTATATTTGGGCCAAAGGGCCTAATTACAGGACATGGAGTGGTCTGTCCAAAATTTCATGCAGTGTTACTCGCAGGGTTCCGAAGGGTAAGTTCACAAATTTTTGTTCAGATCGGTGAAACGGTGTATATTTGTTCCTAAGGGCCTAAATGCAGGAAATGGAGTGGTCTGTCCGAAATTTCATGTAAACAGTGTCACTCGCAGGGCTCCAAATGGTAAGTATACACATTTTGGTTCTGATCGGTGAAAAGGTGTAGATTTGTGCCAAAGGGCCTAAATGCAGGGAAGAGACTGGTCTGTTCAGCGCATGTGGATAGAGGTGTTCGGGAGCGCTTGTTATTCCGACTTACTGGGCAAAACTCAATCTTTAAAGTTACCTGAGAGGCGTGGCCTAATGCTACATAGCCTAAACTACTCTTCTTGAATCTGGCCATCATATAAAAAAAGATTTTTTCGAATCGGGCTGGAAGTTTCAGAGATTAGCGCGTTTAAACACACAAACATACTAACACACAGACCCTTCAGCTTTATTATATTAGTATAGATTCTGCAGAGCTTGAGTGAACATATTAAATGAGTGGTTACAAGAGCAATCTTAAGGGTCTAGTTATTATAAAATTCACAAATAGAATTCATAAAACAAACATGGGAATGTCCAGAACCTTTCATTAATTCTTGACAACTGCTACTTTTGGCTTTTCAACTTTTACAAGGCAGATTTGTGAAATTATATCATTCATGATTCACATACCTCTCTGGGAGTGATTAGAAGTTGATTACAAATTGAATAGTCACAGCTGTACCTGAAATATTTGTTTTATTACGTAAATAAATGATTTTATTTCTTGCTCAATCGATGTGACCGCCATGACACATTGACGTCCTACACGACGTCATACCCGTTGCCAACATGTCCGATATAAAATACACCACACGATACACGTAACTTTGTAATTGTGTAAAAAAAAAAAAGGCAAAACCGTTGGACTGGATAAAGGTTATTGATGCGTGACTACCCCCACTGTGCGTGACAAAAACCAGGGGTGATTACTGTATGCAGGGTGGGCAGAATAAAACCGGCCCCTAATACATTTAATTTCAGCCTATTTTCAATTTTGAAAAAATAGGCTTATGAGATCACCTTTTGTACCTGTGTGTGTGTGTGTGTGTGTGTCCCTAATAACTTCTAAACGGCTGGAGCGATCTCAATGAAACTCGGTAAGTTCATATCACTATTCTGGACGACCCCGACCGTGCCCTTAAAATTTTGTTACTTCTCACCAATCCAACATGGCGGCTGTGCGAAATATTTCACCAGCATTCTATATCTCCGAAACTATTCCCGATATCACCCTGGATTTTTTACGGTGATAAAGGGAACTACTAGAATTTCACCTACGTGACTTTTGAAAACCTGGTTACTACAAAACCAACATGGCGGCCACGCGAATTTGCGACTTTAAATAGACGTTTCTCGCGATTTAACCAACCGAACGGAATAAAATTTGGTACAGTATATGTTTATACACATTGTAATGCACCGACATCTAACTTGGTTCAATTGTTTACATAACCACAAGATGGCAGAAGTGGGAAATATTTCACCGTCATTCTATATCTCTGAAACTATTAGCGGTATCACCCTGAAATTTTGTACGGTGATAAAGGGCACTACTGGAGGTTCATCTATATGACTTTCAAAAACCTGTTAACGACAAAACGAACATGGCGGCCAAGCGAATTTGAAAATTTTAAATAGACCTTACTCGCGATTTAATGTGACAACCGCAATGAAATCTGGTACAGGAAATGTTTATACACATTGTAATACACTGGTATCTAATTTAGTTCAATTATTTACATAACCTCAAAATGGTGGCTTTGCGAATTTTAAAAATATTTTTTTATTTTTTGTGTCGTAATCATGCGATCGATGTGAAAGATTGAATAATGAACCTACGCAATAATTTTCCTTTAATGGTACATGACTCTATGGCCTATACATTTAACAATCCAACATGGCGACCATCCGAAATATTTAGACGGCTCTGAATATCTACGTATCTATTATAGCAATCAAACTGAATTTTTTATGTTCATAGGGGCTATGAACTTAAGTTCACCTATAGGACTTTCAATAACCTGGATATCACAAATCCAACATGGCGGTGACGCGAAGTATAAATATTCACATGGACGTTTCTCGCAATTTAACCATCCGAGTGCAGTGAAACTTGGTACAGTAAATCCTTATACGAATATTAATCCACTGGCATCTACTTTATTTCAATTGTTTCCATAACCACAAGATGGCAGCTGTGCGGAATTTTAAAATCTCCTTGTTTCTTCTTGTGTCCTAATCATGCGATTGAAGTTTGAATGCTGCACGTACACAATAATCATCATGTAACAGTCATAACTCTAGGACCCACATATATAAAACCCGACATGGCGACCATCCGAAATATTTAGTCGGTTCTCAATATCTACGAATCTATTACAGCAATCAAGCTGAAATTATGTTCGTAGATAGAGGCAATTAACATAAGTAGGATATATGAAAATAGGCTGTATAGTTCTTCACGGAACTACTTGCTTATTGATTTATTTATCTATGTACGGTAATTTATTTCTTTATTTAGCGTATTTTGCTGCAACAAGCCGTTGCCTGCGCTTGGGCATGCCTCCCATGCTCTGTCCCTTGTACTGTACTTCACTGTGTCATTTCTCTGGAGTGAGTGCGAAGAGCAGGCGTGTTGAATGCAACAATGGGGGTCTCGAAAAAAAAACGCATATTCTTTGGCGAGTGTTATGTGAAACACAATTCGGCAACACGTGTGTTGAACTGTTGAATACTGGCCGTGTTTTAACAAAACCTCCAGCAGAGAGTTTAATGCAGTATTTCAGCAAGTCGGAGCAACAGCACACACCGCCTTCACAACCTTTGCTGGGGTAGGCCTACATCAGGTATTCGGCGAGGAGAGGACAATCAGCCGAGGCAGTGTGATCTCCTGACCACCTCGTTCGCCAGATCTCTCTCCCTGAGATTTTTACCTGTGGAGCAAATTGAAGGGCCAGGTGTACGCATATCGTCCTCAAATACTGGAAGAGCTACAGCAATTGCTGCTATCTCGCAGGCAGAGCTGCTTCGCGTGTCTCACAGTTTGATAAATCATGCACAGCGCTGCATCGCCGTCAGCGGTGACCATTTCCAGCATTTACTGTGATGTTCAGTAACAACTTGCAATTGCAAATACGGCATGAATAAATCATCATAACAGAAATTCCGGACCGGTTTTATTTCGACCACCCTGTATTAGATAATGCGGCCCGCAGGGCAGCGCTACCTAACCATTGCTGGTCTAGGCGAAAACCATCAGTCAGGAAGAAAATATTGGTCTAGGCAAAACCATTGGCCTAGATAAAGATTAATAATGCGTGACTACCCCCACTGTGCGTGACAAAAAACCTGGGGAGTTTATATTAGCTAACGCGCCCTCAGGGCCGCGGTACCTAACCATTATTGGTCTAGGCGAAAACCATTCGTCTGCCGGATGTGATTTAGTACCGAATGTGTGGGGTTGGCAATACTGTACATTATGCTAAACATTGATGAGTCAGCTGGAATTTCTTCAATACAGGGTGTAACAAAAGTATACGGCACAAAAAGCAGGACACATTCCTCACACGTAGACGAAGAACTTTTGTTATAAGAACATGGGTCAGGAAACGCTTTGTTTCCATGTTACTCCTCATTGTCTCCAACGCATTAAGCATGGGAAACACACAAGAACAGTACGTTGGAATTATGGGGAACATGCACTCTCGGTTACGTCTGGTTACGTTGCACCCGCCAGTGTTTTGTTTTACATGCCCCTGTTGTCATGTGGCTTAGCAGATGTGCTTTTAGCTGTGCGATAAACATGTAGGCCTACTCCATGCAGGATGGAGCACCTCCTCATGTTAGTGTTAATCCGTCAGCTTCTAAATAACAGAATTGATGACAGATGGATAGGTAGAGGTGAACTAATTGCCTGGCCTCCACGCCCTCTGGACCTAATCCACTGGAATTCTATTTGTGGGGGCCTATTCAAAGCTCTTGTGTATTGAACCTCAGTTTAAGATGTTCAGAATCTCCGTGCCCGTATTATGGAAGGCTGCGAAACCATACGCAGTACTAAAGGGATACGTTAGCACATCCGAGATTCACTTTGACGGCGGGTTGATGCATGCACCAATGGGCATGGAATCCATATGGAACATCTCGTGTGAGAAAGAGTTGCATGTGGTATGCTGGTACGTTCTGTTCTCGTGTGTTTACCATGCTTAATGAGTTAGAGACAATGAGGTATTACATGGAAACAAAACGCTTCAGGACCCATGTTCGTATAACATAACTAGCAGAAGTACCCGCTCTTCGAACGGTCTTCGGTATTAATAACCAGACGTTATCAATTGAGATACTGTTCCAATGGTTAGGGGCTTGTCATTCCTTCATAAGTTTATCAGAACGTAGTTAGTTTTCTGGGTATATCGCAGACACTGTTAATTTAAGGGCCGTAAAATGTGGTATTCGGAGACCCTTTATAGATTCCCTAGTTTTGTGTCACACATTGAGAAGCGCAACATATGCTTTGGTCGTCCTTCTAGGATATTGTTTATTTTTCGCGTATTTTAGCTTGTATTTTGAAAAGTTGTTCCTTATACCCACCCTTCTATGAGAAGTACGTTGAAGCGTTTTCTAAATGATTGGTGTATTTACTCATGGTTACAATACCTAATTTTACGATGCTCCAAGCACCCGAACATGCATTATAGGCGTACATAAACATAAAGATATATCAACCACACAGTATCAAACAAAATCATCTTTACGACGAACCCGTTTGTCGACAAAAATATGATTGATTAAAATGTGCTCTCAAACTGAATTCACCTAACGTGTACTTCCTGACGTGAAAATAATATTGAAAACCTGGTAGACGAAACGCAATATATGTCAAATTTAAACTGATCCTCACCGTTGTGGAAAGTCCTCATCCCCAGGAAGACCCCATTAATAAATTATAGACGCTTATCGTGCATGAAAATGCGGGATTTTTAGTCTCCAATGGCCCAAATTCCCAAAAACTGCAAAAAACACAATTCCTATTCAGGAATTTTTTGAAAATAATGTTTCTGTTGGGAGATATAATAGACCTTATGTACAACATATCGCATATCGCACGTGTAAGCCACGTGTAAAAATTCTAGGCTACCCCTTGAGCCCCTTAATCGCATTGTTGAATTGTACAGTCTATGTTTGATTCCACGATAACCTTATAGCCATTTGCAAACTTTAACAGAAATTTAATAAATTGAATGGCATTGCTTCTTACAGAAATAGATGGAAAGTTGGATGTCACCTCTTGTGACACTGTTGTCAAGGTTACCGGCTTGCATTACTTCATCAGTTTCTTGTTGTTCTTCTTCTTTCGGATGAGCGAGCTAAGGACCACGACGTTCAACTTTTCAGCTTGGCGAGAGACTTGATGTTTGCCCAATATTCGCGCATTTTCTGGCTATGTTTCCCCTTCCTCTCTTTTGTCCATATGATGCCAGTTTTCTTACAGGGTGGTCTGTCCTGAAAACTCTTCAGTTTAAGTATCTTTCTGAGATGTGATCGGCTTCTAATACTACTTTTCATTATCTTCAGTTCTTGGACATCCTTGTTAACTACTGTTAGCAACGGTGTCACGCTCTTTCTCTTCCCCCAGTACTTGAGAAGCTGGTAGGTTAGTCTTGTTGGGTTCATCCATGAGACATGTCCATAGAAAGCCAGACGTCTCTTCGTGGCCACATCTGTGATTTTCTCAGTATATCTATATAGCTCCTGATTTGGTCTTCTTCTGTACTCGTCATCTATTTACTATTTTATCAAATAAAAGACTGCCATATCCTCCCCAGGGACGTAGGCGACCTGAATAAGAGCCCTTGACTAAGTCAAGGGATCACTAACCAGGCATCCCGAGCCGGAGTTAGCGTGTGGTAGGGTGGCCAGTTCCTTTCCACTCCTCCTCCTACCATAGCATCCGGCAGGTTCCCATTTTGCATCACGAGGCTGGGAGACCCCGTACCAGACCATACCAAGACTTTTAAATTCTTGGCAGAGCCGGGGATCGAACCTGGTACCTAGGGAGTGACAGCCAAAAATGCTAGCCACTGCGCCACGAGGTGGTCTTTATTAGTTTATTAAATTAAATTAGTTTGCTGGGAATATATCAGAAACGTGGTTTTAGAGCCTTAAAACGTAGTAGCCTCCGAGCCACCGAGGGGCTAAAATGAGTTTTGCTCGTCCTTGTACGCCATAATATAATAATAATATATATACTTTATTGCGCACAATGTGCATGAACGTGGTTCCTACGAACCATCATTAATACAAAATTTTGTCGTTGTCACTGTAAATGCCTTTTTCCGAGGGGTGTCCATATATTTCTAATTTTCACAGAATTTCGTCAGAGACACCTCTCTGCACTTGCACGTCCTCGCGTGGTATCTGTCGCAAGGACCTTTACAAAGCTTTCACACGCATAGTTCGTCTGGTTGGTGATAGACGTCTCTCATGCAGATCCGGTGGTGGAAACCATGGACCGCAAAGCGCGTCAAGATATGTCTCAGCTCGTAGGATCCTTGCATCCAGTCCTGTGTAGTCATAGCGTCCGTCGTATAAAATTCATGCCAAATGTCATTTCTCTTTGCTGTCATGAGACGCAAATACTCCCCAAATCCCGGTGTGTGGGGCAGAAGCATCTGTAATCTGACTTCTTCCATAAAGGGTAGTTCCCCTGTCATGACATACACAAGCCGCGAGGGCGTGAACTTGGATAGGCATAAGGCTCTTTTTAGATACATTGCCTTGATCCTTTCCAGCGTTGCCAGATGTCTGTGCCTAAGATGTTTCCAAATACTTTCCAGGCCATACATCGCGACTGGTGCTATTTTTAACCAAAAAAGTCGTATTGCCGTCTTCAGGGATAGGCTCCGTAGATGCTCGATGTCGCTCATAGCCGTCAGTGCAGCGTCTAGCTTCTCTCTCACGTGCATCGTGAAGACGTTCCCAGATGTCTGCATAGTCACCCCCAGGTACCGGAAATGGGAGACTGTAGTCAGGGGGGTGCCTTTGTAATGAAACGTCGCGGGCTTTCCTCCCCTTCTGAAGGACATAGTGACTGTCTTCGTCTCGTTCAAACTCATTTCGTTATCTTCCGCCCATACTGCTACATTGTTCACGGCGGATTGTAGGTATTCTGCACTTGTAGATGTCATTACCATATCGTCTGCGTACATATAAATTTTGACATTGGGTGGAACTATTGTAGTGACGTCAGCTGTTGCTATTGTAATCGCCTTGAAGGACCCCGTTCGTTTGCTGGATTGGTTCAGAAGTGATGATGCCGTCAGTGATTTCTATTAGATTACTACTCATCAGATTCCTAATGAATCTGGCTAAGTAGCTAAACTCGCCTACCAATTTCTCAAGTTTGTCGATGTTAATTTGTCTGTAAAGGGTGTCAAAAGCTTTTTTGTAGTCAATGAATACAGCATGCAGTTTCCTCCGTTGAAATGTTAAAGCTTCCTCAATATCTAACTGTAAACATTGGATGGCTTGTGTGGCAGATCTACCCTTTCGAAACCCGAATTGTTCGCCAGGTATCCACCCTTCAATCGTCGACGTGAGGCGCTCGCAAATTAATTTTGTGAGGATTTTCAATAAAGAACACTCAAGGGCAATCCCCCTGTATGAGTTCGGGTCCCCGCTGTCGCCTTTCCCTTTGTACAACATTTTAACTGTCGATTTCCTCCAGTTCGCGGGAATTGTACCTTTACGTAGGCATCCGTTAAATAGAGAGGTTACACATCTTTTCAATTGTGTTGTGGATTCCTTCAGATGCTCATTGAAGATGTTGTCTGGTCCACAGGCATTATTGTTCTTACTATTGGTAATGGCTTTCAACACATAATAATTATTTAGGGATAGGGATATAATAGACCTTTACTACCACATCCGTCCGTGTAAATCACGTGAAAAAGTTCAAGAGTACCCCTTGACCCCCTTAAGCACATTATATACGTATTGGTGAATTTTACAGTTTAAGTTGTTTCCGTGATAACCTTAAAGCCGTTTGCGAACGTTCACAGTAATGCAATAAATGAAATGGCATTGCGTCTTACAGAAATAGATGGACTTCTGAGACTGTGTTGCCATGGTAACCGGCTTGCATTCCTTCAATAGCTTAATAAATGAAATTAGTTTTCTGGGTATATCTCAAAAACTGTTGGTTTTAGGACCTTAAAATGTGGTTCTTGGGGCCCAAAGTTTGTTTCTCACATTGAGACGCTGAATATGAGCTTTGTCTCGTTTTTCTACGCCCATTTCAGCATGCATTTTAAGGGGGTAGGCCCACTTTTATGAGAGGTATGGAGAAGAGTTACATCAATGATTACTTTCGTGCCTCTGATGGACTCCTGTACCAAATTTTATGTTGATCCACTCAGCCGTTTTCGAGTGATGCGCGTGCAAAGTTGTACACAGACAAACAGACAAACAGACAGAAAAAAATTTTGTTTTTGCGCGCAACCGTCATAAACCAGTCTGAAACGCGTTAATAACTCAAACTTCCGTAGAAATTCAGAAAAAACAGTCAAACTTTCATTCTTATATATAGAGAGATTTCTTCGTCTACGTGTGTGGAACGTGTCCTGCATTTTTTGCCGTATATTTTTGTTACACCATGTATAAGCCGTGTTCATATTTGGGAAGGCTGGGTGTGTCACAGACAGCGGAGCAGTAAATATCTATTAGTACATCATCTCCTGATATATTCAGGCATTTTGGTTAATTTCAGTTGTTTAAGAATTTTCCCCCATAAAGTAGCTCTCGTCAAGTGTTTCCACTAATATGATCGCATCTGTAAAGGGATTTCTACCACATTATAATATGAAACAGCGAGTTGTTGATGTTGTTTGAGTCTTCAGTCTTTTGACTGGTTTGATGCAGCCCTCCATGCCTCCCTGTCCTGAGTTAATCGTTTCATCTCTACATAGCTACCAAACCCTACATCCGAGGCGATCTGTTTAACATATTCTAACCTTGGTCTACCGCTAGAGTTCTTGTCCTCGACTCTTCCTTCCATAACTAAGCTTGCTATTCCAGGGTGTCTTAGTATGTGTCCTACCAACTTATCTCTTCTCTTCATTCGCAGTCGCCAGAAACATCTCTCCTCTACCACTCGTTTTAATACCTCATCATTTTGTAACCATATCTACCCATCTGATCATCATTCTCCTGTAACACCACATTTCAAACGCTTCAATTCTCCCCTTTTCTGCTGCATCAATAGTCCAAGTTTCACTTCCATAGAATGCCACGCTCCAGACAAAGGCCTTCAAAAATGACTTCCTAATACTTAAATCTATATTCGATATCAACAGATTCCTTTTCTGTAAAAATGTTTTCCTTGCCTGAACTAACCTACTTTTTATATCCTCTTAACTTCGTCCTTCACTGGTTATTTTGCTTCCTAAGCAAGAGAAGTCTCCTACTTCCTTTAGTTTTTCACCTGCCAATTCGATGTCCATAGAGGTTTCTGATTTATTTCGACTGCATTGCAATATTTTTGTTTTACATTTATTAATTTTCATCATGAATTATTTCCTCAAGACCGAGTCCATACCATTCAAAAAGTCATTCAGGCATATCGCAGAGTTTCATGTCCAGGAGCTGTAATTAAACCGGGGAAAGAAGGGGAGATTGTGCTTCCCCGCTGACTTCAGTAACGTAACTAAGTAGTGAAAAGAGAAGTATGTTCAAACACTTAGTGGACCTGAGAAACTTCAACTAATTGGCGACGCTTGCTAACAAATACAAACACAAGACGAAGCCAAACGATGTATAGAGTAAATAAAACTTGACAAACTACTTGATTTCGGCCTCTAAAATATGATTACAAAGTACAAATGCCATTACTTCGTTCGTCCCCGTGAGTTTATAAACACTTGATAACATTGCTGTCTTCATTTAAAGATCTTCGTGGGTAAAGCAATTACTGACCCAGTTATTTGACCAGGCTTAGAATCATGTTGGCAACACTGGCATGTATGGACTTCTAAAACTTAATCTGGAATGTTATTATCTATACGTGTTCCAATTTTGGAATAGTTCGCATGCATAACTTCTGAGATATCCAACATAGAGCTCAAATTTCAATTGCAATTTTTCAGCAGTTGGTAGCACTGACGTCAATTTCAAATATGGCCGTGAGATATTAAGGTATAGGTCTTTACTCTTAGCAAATTTTGTTTCGATAGCTGCAGTCGTTTAGGCGTTGTAGTGGGGGCACACACAGACAGACCGCGACGTGGAAGGACATACAGACAGATAGGCAGACAGACTGACTGACAGACAAACAGACACACACACATTTTCCCGGATCGATATCATAAGTCTACTTTTTCCTTATTTTTGCAAAATGAGAAAAGTTGGCCAAAATCAATTTTCCCTTTCGGAATCGATTGGCATAGAGGATTATGTTGTTGTTTTTAATTGATTTAAGACATCGTTGTCATTTAGGGTTGGTTGGTTCCTCAGTCTAGGGGCTGCGATAACGCGGTCATGTAGCCCCGTATATTTTGGGTGTGTATAGAATCAGTCTGATAACCGTTGTTAATTGTGATGCCTGTAATTCAGGTAAGGACTGCAGGCAATCAATTTCAAGTAGTTCCTACTTTTGCTACCAAATACTACCGTCAACAACACCTAGCTGTAAACTTGGCTACTTGGTGCCACCGCAACCGGCACCTGGCCTTGAACGTTGAATCTAATACAGCGATAATCAAATCTAACCTAAAAATTTAGCTTCGCACAATTGCAGTTAACTTAGTGCAAAGAACTTTTTCATGTCATAAATCTATGACATGGGCCCACCGGCTTTACTTCCCCTCCGAAGGAAGGCACACTGAGGGATTGTTAACGCTCTTAAAATATTCGTTGTCATATAATATCGTGTACTTAGGTGTGTGTGGAATTTTTCTGATAACCTGTGTTATTGTAGTGGTGAAATGAATGACACGTGAGAAGACTACATACAATAATGACATTCATACCTTCAACATAGGTCGTGTTACATAGCCTGCAGCCTGGATTTCTTTTCTTCAAATATTATTGAATGAAATCAGAATATAACGTTTCTAATTCGTTGCAGGTGCGGCTGCACCTTTGTGCTGAAGTGCTGCAGCACATTATTTTATTTGAAAATAAATTACTGTATTAACATTATCTATAATCAAATACAGTGCTTTAAATAGACGTCAGCCAAAGAATAGGAAATATACCAACTCCTCTCACAACGACGTAGCCTATCTAGTCGTGCGCTCCACTCCGTGTCAGGCATTGGCTGTGCAGATCACAGCTCAGCGAGAATTCCTACGTGCATTGCCAGCAAACATGAACTCTGCCTTTGCGCATGCGTGCCCAACCTTTCCGTTGTATTGTTGGGACAACAGCCAATATCAAAACCAAGAG
Organism: Meconema thalassinum; assembly: GCA_946902985.2. NCBI lineage: Eukaryota > Metazoa > Arthropoda > Insecta > Orthoptera > Tettigoniidae > Meconema > Meconema thalassinum. Next base: position 467,789,011 of record OX336393.1, read on the forward strand.
TTCACAGCGATTCCTCGCTCAAACATAGAGAGGCAGCATTGGTCACACGGCAGGTGGTTCCATCTCGAGTCTGCGGTAAAATTTGAGAGGGAATCACTCAAAGCAAATGGGGGGAAATATTAGAGGCAGGCATCAGCTCTTCCCGCCAGAAGGTATTTTAATCTCTCAACTACTTTTTCTATAGCCACATTTTGTACCCTTCGTATTTTTTACGACGGTAGGTAGCTGTACGGTATAGTTTATTGCCTTCCGCGCATGCGTGCCTGCCGCCAATTTGTGTTGCTGAATTTCTCGAGCAGTTGTTGGCTGTGGCGGGTGCGATTGTTGATATCTTTGCTCATTCTTATAATAATTGGGAGGGAGTCGTCGTATTGACGAACGGTTATTGATAGTGCAATACTTACAAGTATAATGTGTTTTAATACCTTTTTATATTTATACTTTGTTAATTTTATGGTAGTTTAGGTTTCTTTGTGGTATAAAGAACCCACATTGATAGTTTTAATGGTTTATTTTAATATCTAGTATAATAAAATTAAGTTCTTATACAACGTGTTAATGTAATGCAACAAGTTTGCTATATTTAACATATAATCACATCAAATGAATTGATATCTACGTATTTTGATTCATGACCTGTTTATGAATCTATACGAACTCGAAATATCAAAAATCTTGCCAAATATTTTCTGTAACGTAGTAAATATAACAATTATAAGTTGGAGTAGTCAAATTTACGAAGGGTTAGTAGTAATGAGCGGCGAAAGAGGGTTAGTGCTCTAGGGTTTTAATCGATGCACTATAAACATTATAATTATGTATCTAATTAGCTCACAACTGATTATCTGTACCATCTGCCACTGATTGGTTGTCCACCCACTGTGCTAATAAGAGCAACATTACAATGTAATTGTGGAATTCAGATGACGCTTTTCATTAAATGGTTTCTTTATTCAATGAGTGTCGACAACCGACACGATATATTCGCGTCAAAGGGAACTCCAGGAGTTTACTCTCGTTCTGAAATTCACGCTAATTACTGTCCTTCCTCCTGCCAACCCCTCCTACTTCCACCAGTCCCTCACCTTTACGTCACATGTATTTTATTACAAATTATTCCATTCAGTTAATTTTGAACTACCTTCAAAGCGTTCTCTCCTCCCTGCCCACTACTAACTCAATTCCTGCTTAATGTCGTCCTCAACTTAAAATTGTTCCTTCTACCATCAAAGCATTTAATTTTTATTTTTTACCCGGACTTTGCCCATTATATTTATTGTACATACTGGGGAGGTCTCGATCCAACTGAAGCTCTACCGTTGGTCTACGCACTCAAAGCATTTGTCTTCAATGGCTCTTTGTCGGCTGACTGAGTTTCTCCCGAAGCTGAGTATTTACTTGCTTTCCATGGCATACCGAACACGCATACAGAAAACAGAAACGAAGATGGAGATAGACTGAGATAAAGAAAAACGAGATAGAGACATGCGAATATTTTCGTAAATAAGCTACGGTTGGAGGGAAATGACTGCATAGTGAATAAAGAAGAAATAGAAAGAGCAGCTTATTTTAACCTCTGATTCCACTCTGTTTGAAGTAATTGCTCCCACATTTCAAGATGGACTTAACAAGCGGATCCTTTTTGCCCCAACCATACAGTACGGACAGAGAAATTAAATGCAAAGAATTTTAGATATGGAATTGGTTGAAGGAACGGATATTAATTGCTGGCCTTAAGTTCTGATAGACCAGACATGGGTAAATATTTTAGGAGCAGGGCCATATGCAAAATAATCTAGGTGGGCCGGAAAAAATCATTATTATTTTTATAGATTGATTATAAAAGTTTTATTTCTGTATTTTAAATCAAACCAAAGTTATTGGCTAGGCTACAATGGTAGAAATCCTAGGAAGAAACAACACACCTTCATTATTTGTTAGAAGAGGAAGGAGTACGTATATGACAAGTGAAACTGTGACTGTGATTCTAAAAGTTCTTCATAAATCTGGCTGAAACTGGGATGAGCTGATTCTTAATAGCGCAGCTAAATGCTGACGCTATTTTTGCAAAGCTTCATTGTAGATAACACCTGTTGACAGATATAGGAAGATGCAAACATGGCAGTTATCTTCCTGTGCCTGAGATTTCAAGTTTGGGAAGCTTGATTTTGGTAGGGCATTGTAGTACTGAATTTTCGAAACGTTGAGGAATAGTTGCTTCAATTCATTGTTACATTGTAACTCAACCAGTTGTAGCTGCAACTATATGACACAAAACGTATTAACGGGGAGACTCAGCTTAGCAGAGGAAAAATAGGCCAATATTCATTCGATTGTTAAATATGCTACACATATTGTTGACAAAGGCTGCACATTTGGTATGCTTCCTGGCAACCAGAAGCAACTTCAATAATGTAAAAATTCTAATTATAACATTTTAAAATTTAATTTTCAAAATTCCCCGCCTTTTTAACAATGTATCACTGTTTCGCCTTATAAATTCCAAGTTTATACGAATTTTCGTACTTTTCCTTTTTTTAAATGTGTATCAAACCTCAACCTACAAAATTAACCTCAACCACTGACATACACTGGGATTTAGATATTTTTATAAAATGCTGCACATATCGCAGTATTGGTGTGCTTCCTGGCCACCAGAAGCAACTTCAATAATGTAAAAATTCTAATTATAACATTTTAAAATTTAATTTTCAAAATTCCCCGCCTTTTTAACAATGCATCACTGTTTCGCCTTATAAATTCCAAGTTTATAAGAATTTTCGTACTTTTCCTTTTTTTTATGTGTATCAAACCTCAACCTTCAAAATTAACCTAACCACTAACATTCACTGGGATTTAGATACTTTTTATAGAGATTGTATTCTGAGCACCTGAATAAAATAAATTAAAATAAATAAAAACTCTATAATAATATCTAAATTAGAGTGTATGTTAGCGATTGAGGTTCATTTTGTAGGTGTAGGTTTGATACACACTTTAAAGAGGAAAAGAACGGAAATTCTAGAAACTTGGAATGTATAAGGGAAACAGTGATACATTGTTAAAAAGGCGGTAAATTTTGAAAATTTTATTTTAAAATGTTTTAATTACAATTGTTATATTATTGAAGTTACTTTGGTTGCCAGGAAGCATACTGTGCCCGTTTAGACCGGAGTCCGCACGACCACATATGCATTTTACCAATAACCAGTCAGCACGAGAGTCAAAATATCCCGGAGCGCCAGATGGGTTAAAGCAAATCGCAAAAACGACATCAAATTAAAAAAAATGCTTTACTGATTTTTGGCTCAATGCAACAATAAGGATAGAAGGAGATTTAATTGGGAGTAACACATCCTGGTAAAATTATCTCAGTTTATTTTGAAGTTAAAATCTGACTGCAAAGATGCTCAAAGCAGCATCATCCACGTGTGGCGATCCACACTCTTATTTACACACAATATACAGAAATTTTCCAAACACATTTGACAATCTTTTTGGAAACTTAAGTCCGATTAATAGTCCTGTAGACTGTGTTCCAAAATTATTAATATTTAATTCCAGTTCAAAGTTAATTGTCTATACTGGAAATATCGTAGATCACTGTTTGAATATTTACATGATATTAACACTCGTAGAATAAATGTTCATAGAATTCTAAACTTTCACTTCCTTTTTTTCCAGTTTCAAAAATATGTCGTCGAAAATATTATTATCATCGAAGCAACACACATTATTTACACATATTAATAACATCTGAAAAGTATTTGACCATTGAGCATAGCATCGAAGAACTGTGCGAAGCACAACAACAATTAATTGTTCTTCTAACATTAAACATTCGAGAAGTGACTCGATTATGAACTTCAAGTTCCAAACAAAATATATGATTTCTGAATCATCAACTTGATCAATAAATGGTTGAACCATTCAGCTATTCAATTTCCCACTTGGAATCATTATTAATAAAATATTTATATTTATGGCCATTTCTAGTAACTTTCACAACTTGCAATTCTTCGGCAGAATGCGGAAATAAGAATTGTAGTTTTATAATGAATTCATTTAGTTCATGGCACTAGGATTGAAAATATCCTTCAAATTATTCGTGGTTAAAGAATTATTTTTAAATTGGCAGTGGCCCATTCTATTATTTGTGTAAGAACACAATATTACAACAACAACGGCAAAGGTCTTCCTCTGAAGAAGAATAAACTACTATCATGACAAATCCGGGTTCTAGCAAAATCAAAGTCTAAATGGAATTCGTAAACAAGGTTGAAAATAAGAACTGATGGTTTCTAAGAAATAACCTTCGGGTCATTCATACGACGAAATGTGTGGCTCCAATACTCCTCCTATAAACCTGAGCCATCGAACCTGCTATTTGATTGATGCTCGAAAAAAACCTCCTCATTCCTGCGACTTAAACATGCGCACCTGGGAATGGCATTTCAACTACTCCACACACATAAATTATCTTCCCAAAATTTATACAATAAATCAAGCCTCTGCTTGTTATCAACACTGGAAGATTAATAAACTTACAAGTTTATTTTATTTTACCATTCAGTTCAACCCGTGAATTTACCATACTTATGAAAATCTTTATTTCACTTTCGAGTGTATTTACGTCATGATTTTATATAAATACAAAAATATCCTATTTGATACAAATATCAATTGCTTCCCGTTTCATGCCTCTCCGTGTTATCTGAAAAATATACTTTGCTCAATGCAAATATCAACTGTTCAACCAGAACTGAAATGTTGGTTGAATGCGGGCTTGCGCTAACCACTCTCCTTCGGAAAATCTCCTGTTCCAGACTAGAAATGATTAAACTACTTCATAGGCTCTTTCTCAATACATATGATTATTAGAAAATATAATATCCAAGAATTATTTAGAAAAATTATAAAAATTATTATTATTATTATTATTAGTGGATTATTATTATTATTATTCGTTATATCATTTTAAATATGTTTAATCATCATCTCATTATGTGAGAATCCACATGTTCGAACCTTCGAATATGGAAAAAAAATATCCATTCCTCAACAAAAATAATTTAACTTTTACAGTTACATCGGTTGTTTTCCGTGGTTTCCCAAAAATATGAAATATTCAAATAAATCTTCGAAATGCTCGGTCATCGATCCTAAACTGTTCTGAGTGCTGAAAATGCTCAGAATAACTCTAACAAGTCTTGCGTAAATCATTGCAAGCTTTAAATACGAAGAAAAAAAATGTGTTGGTCATCTGCAGAAAAAATAGTTTGTTCCAATTAGCTAGGCATAATATAATTCAAATGTGGCTTACATTTCTTGATGGTCTTGAAGCGTAGTAAACCTGGTCTGTACCAGATTTATCCATAGACATGCCCTATCGGACAAGCATGTATAATCCTTGTATCGGCCGCCATTGTAGACCCACAATTCGTCTAGTCAGACATAGTGGTAGTATCTTTTGACGTTTGAATTATCTGTTGTTCCATTTTAATATGGGCTTCTATCAAAGCCATAACAGTTTGTTTAAATAGGGTCAGATCTAAGTGATCTCTTCTTAAATATGTCAGTTGTAACATAACTCACTGTAATCTTATCAGTACAAGAAAAACACTGACAGTCTAAGCAATTAACGGCTGTTCTGAAGATCGTTCCCTGGGCATGGTTTGTTATATCACCATCTACCATGCGCTAGGCAACTTGTAGTTTCCCTTGCGTAGACTAATGAACGCCACCGTTATAGACTAGTCTTCTGTGTACTGACAGATCGAAGTGGTTAACTAGTTACAAAAATGAAAACTGACTTGAAATGGATTTAAACATCCAAGTATTAAGTTATTACTGGACTGTGACAAAATACTATTTCTAGACAAAGTCTAGCATATGTCCTTGTAGAAATATAAATATTTCCACCAATGTCTGTAGAAATATCAATCACCTCAGTGATTCTCCTCACTAGAAACTTACTAAGTTCCAACTCGTAGCGCAGCACTTTCCGTGACTATCACGACTTGAAAAGAACTTCTGCGTAGATCCGGCAACCATGTGCCTTGGCTCAGCGTAGATGCAACTTGCTCGCCAAGTGCTTGTGTTAGAATGAGCTGATGTTGCTTCGGCCAGCTGGCTTTTATTCAAAACTGTCAGGGTCACGCGTCATCACGTTGTAATCTAGAAATCCTCATATCTCTGGTATCCCTGGTCCGATTTACTTGATACTAATTGCATTCTCTTTCATTTGGCCGTGCCAGTAATCTGATCCCAGTCTCAAGTCTCTACTCCATAGTTAACTATTTAATCAATAAATAGCCTCCACCTCTGCTATTACTCGCTACGTCACTTGACATCCAAGTATCGGTAAATTCCTTCTAAATGCTTCGAGAAGCAATGTAGCGCGATATTCAAATATCTCAACTTTCAAAAGCGGCTACAGCCTTTCCCTTGATATCTAGGTGTCTGAATCTTGGAATACCCATTCCTAGAGTTGGGCATATCCACCCCACACCTAGCAAAAAATAAAAATTGAAAAATTTTTATTTTTCCTATCTACACATTAAATCATCTGGTTCTTGAATAATAAATCTTCAAATTCGATGCATTATAAGTTCCCACGATGTTACCAGTTCGTGTATTGGCTACTTCATAGCTTCCATTATTGTTTACTTCCACAATACGATAGGGTCCAGCGTAAAGGCTTGCAAATTTCGAGTACACTCGATTTTGCTCGTCAGAGGGTGTAGGTCTTTTCACTAAAACAAGAGTTCCTACGCGCAAGGGTCTGCGAAAACGCTTTCCTCTCACTCTGCGCTCTCTTTTCTCAGCTTGGCTCCTTAACTTGTCTAAAGCTAGAGTTTCCCTCATCTGACGACTTGGTTCAATCTCAGGTGGAATAGAGATGATTCGATCCCATAATCGTGTTGGTTTAATTCCATGATGAAGCAACATGGGAATCTGTCCAGTACTCTCATGAATCGTAGAGTTGATGGATTCGGATGCTAAAGAAAGAACATCCATCCATTTCCAATGCTCATTTGGACAATAGAGGCGGCAAAATTTTGCTATTTCAGCCATCACGCGTTCTGCTGGATTGCTCTCTGTATGTCTAATAGAACAAAATAATTGTCTAATCCCAAGATTATTCATGATGGTTCGAAATTCTAAGGATGTGAATTGAGGTCCACGATCTGATAAAAGGAATTCCGGTTTGCCTGCTTCCGGAATTACGCTATCTCTTATTCTCTTCGCACAATATTTTGCGTTTGCCTTCTGAATTGGATGTAACATAGTGTATTTGCTGAAAACATCCATGGTCACCAAAATATATCGGTTACCTCTTTTAGACTTTGGCAGAGGACCATATAAATCAGTCGCGAAGATTTCGCAAGGCTTAGAAGGAATAATAGGCCTTGGTAATTCTCTCAGTAATCTAGAATTATGTTTTTTCCTTTGGCATAAGTCGCATTCTCGAATAGTGTTTCTGACAGTTTGTCGCATTCGCTCCCACGAAAATTTCTCTTGAATCATGTTGACTGTCTTATCTACTCCAGCATGACCTGCGATTCGATGTGCCATCCAGATAATGGGTTTTTGCAATCGTGGAGGTATCACTACTCTCAGCTTCGTATGGTCGGGATCTGCAAACTTGTAGATTAAACCATCTAACATCATAAAATCTCTGGAAATTCTTTCAGTTTCCACAAAATCATCATCATTTGGATCCATGTCTCCCCGTATAAAACGAAAAATGTTTCTGAGACGTCGGTCTCTCCTCTGGGATAAATGCAATAACCTTAACCTTCTCAAGGTATCTTCATCCTCCTGCGTCAGGTTAACTTGAAAAACCTTAGATGTAGACTCCACTGCTCTACTCAATAAATCAGCTCCCACGTTCAACTTTCCAGGAGTGTGTTCAATAACTAGGTTGAATTGCTGAATAAAAAGTGACCATCTAGTTATCCTATCACTGGCAAAGTTTGTTCTCAAAATGAACTCCAATGCATGGTGATCAGTCCTCACAATGACTGAATGTCCAATTAACATTTTCTTCCACGACTCCAATGCGAATATTACAGCAAGTGCTTCTAACTCTGTGGTGTAATAATTTCTCTCTGATGGACGAAGTTTCCTGCTAATGAACGCCAGGTAATGTCTCTTGTGGTCTTCATCCTCTTGAAGTATAATAGCTCCAATCCCTACGGTGGATGCATCAGATTCTATGATGAAATTCTTGGTAAAGTCAGGATACTCCAATTTCACACTGTTTACCAATAACCTCTTGGCATCTTGAAATGATTGTTCACAATCTTTATCCCATTTCCATTTATTTCCTTTCTTTAACAATTCCTGCAATGGCGCAACTGTCTTGGTGAAGTTTGGACAATGCCCTGCAAAGAATTGGCATGTCCCGAGAAAACTGCGGACATTCTTCACTCTAGTAGGTCTAGGGAAATTTGCAATTGCCTGTATCTTCGTCTCATTGGGACGGTATCCTTCTCCATCCAAAATGTGACCCAAAAATTTTATTTCCTTTCGAAAGAACTGACATTTTCGAAGGTTTACTTTGAAGTTCGCTTTTCTCAAATCTGCGAATAACATTTGAAGATGTAACAAATGTTCCTCCTTATTCTCAGATGCAATTAAGATATCATCAATATAACGAATTGCTATCTCTTTTACTCCAGGACTCAAATTTTGTTCTAGGGCTCTGATCAAAACGGATCCAGATGTCTTGACTCCAAATGGTAGACGGCGGAATACATATGTCTGCTGGTCAAACATAAATCCTGTAAACTTCTTAGAATCTTCACTAAGCCTAATATGATGGTAGGACGAAGTGAGATCAATATTAGAGAACCAGACCTTGCCTTGGAATTTCCTTAACAGTTCCCTAATGATTGGTGGTCTGTCATACTCTGGCAGTAATCTTGAATTCAAATTTCGCGCGTCTAAACATAGTCTCAGACTTCCATCTTGTTTAGACACTACTGCTAATGGATTGACATAAGATGTAGTGTACTTTTCAATCACATTGTTGCTTTCCATCTCCTTGATAAGCACTTTTACCCTTTCTCGGTGCTTTTCTGCTACTGGATACAATTTAGCATGAAAAGGTGCATCATCATTTACACGAATATGATATTCAAAATCCTTAATTTCACCAGGCTTAATATCAAAAATGTCGTGATACTCTTCTAAAATTTTCCCTAGCTCTGGGGCTCCTTCTCAGTGTAGACTTCTTTTCCTTCAGCTTCATGAAAAATCAGAGACCATTGAGCATCTCCCTCGATGTCTTCCTCTTCTTTTCCCTCGAAGTTAATCTCTTCGGTATTCTTGAATCTGATCGTCTCTGTCTTCATGTCTATCACTGCTTGATATTTCTGAATGAAATCTGCTCCCAATATCATGTCAAAAGCCATGTCCTTCATTACAACAAATATATGTCGGAAATCATGTCCTCCAATCGTAATACATAAGTATAATTGTGTTTTACACAGAGATATTTTATTGGGTATTATTCCTTGGATCTTAATTCCTGATTCTGGAATCTCCTCTAAATTCTCTTTGAGCTTCCACAGATTATAAAGCTTCTCACTCACCAGACAAAGCATAGCCCCAGTATCGATCAAAGTATCGACAGGCATACCGAATACTTCGCATGATATGATTGGCATTCTAATTCTGGTACCCATTTCTTTTCGTTCGTCATTCTGTTGAATTAAGTCATCATCCTCTGCTTGCCATTTAATAATTCTGGAAGTGAAAGTGTTCAAAATTCTATCTTCTACTGTGAATTCGAAGTTTTTTTTTCATTACCATTCCCCCGGGATTGTTGTGTTCCCGATGGACCTGGTTCATTGGGCCTCTGCTCCAAAAATTGCAAGTTATCTTGGTGTCTTGCTTACAAATTTTTCCTCGTCTCCTTGTTGAACTCTTCATTGGACTGACGAGTATCCACATTCCCTCTGTTATTGTAGTTGTTTCTACCATAATATCTTCTTTCCTGGTACCTTCCTTGAGTATCTCGTGGTCTTCTACATCGAGTATTGTATCGATTACCACCATCCGGTCTCGCATATGGCTTGTAACTGTATCTGTTACTGTACTGGTTCCATCCTCCTTTATTTGGATCTTCCCTCGGCGTTTTCTCTTCTCGCTCCTCTCGAATCTCTCGAGGTGTTTGAGAATACCTATCAGCCATAACAGCGTACACAGCGTTGTTATTCTTTCCTCCCTTCTGATGGAAGAATTGAGCGTTTGTATGATCCAGCTTCTGTAATACTTCATCAAATTGTTCCATATTATAGATATCAGCAGCGATCAAAGTCCTCTGGACGTCTGCTGGAAATTGACGTATCAATGCAGTAATCAACTCGTTATCAGGCATCGGCGGATCTTAATGTTGAAGTTTAGACAGCTGTCCAGAAAAGTACGTAGAGTATCGAGTAGGTTGTGACGTCGAAAATCTCTTCGAATATAACTCTGCTCTGACTTGCTGTTGGGTTTCCGGGGACCAAAACTTTTTCAATAGCCCACGAGAAAACTCCTCAAAAGTGGTTAGAGTGGATCTAAAAGCTCTAAACCAAAGAAGTGCAGGACCTTCCAAAAACTTCCCTATCACTCGGATCTGTCTTTCTTTAGGGATATTAGAATCTTTCAGGTAATCACCTGCTCCTCTCAAAAATTCCACGGGTGTCACAGAATCTCGCCCTGAAAATTTAGAAGGCTTATCTTCTACATTCTTAAATACAGTTATGGGGTTGGATTGAAATACTGTCCTGACCTCATCCTGTCTATCAGTCTCTCTAGCTGCTCCTAGATTTATCTGTATCTGTATCTGCTCCTTTCCCCTTACATTTGGCATTTTCAACAGATGATCAGACTGTTTCTCATCCTTGATTTGAGTTTTCATAGCCTCAAGATCCTTCTGGTTTTCTACTGCCATCTTCTTAATTGCTTCAGTTTCTTTACAATTCTCCTTAACATCAGTGGATATCTGGTTCATAACAGCCTCATGACTTTTCAATGACCCTGTCATATCTGATATGTCCTTCTGAGTTGCTTGGATATCTTTGGCAATTACTTCAATATGGGATGACAAAGATTCCCTAATCTCCTTGATTCCCTCTTGGTTCTCCAGCTTGAGTGTGTCTTTAATTTCATTGACAACTGTGGTTTTAATTTCAGTTTGCAACTCATTAATCACACCTTCTCTTATTTCTTCCATGACCAGTTCTTTGAATTGTTCCGTTAAACGTTGAACAACTAGAATTCCCATCTCGTTACTCTCCTTCTTCACTCTGACTTCCAGGTTGACCATGTCTTCACCAACTTTCCTAAGACCATGTTCTATCCTATCAGCTAAGCTTTGGGATCGAAGATCGGCATCGCGAAATTTTTCGTCCATTAAACTTGCATTAGTAGCTAATGAAGTTTCGAGCTCATGTGTTTTGTCGCATAATTTATTCATTTTACTCTCAAGTGTCATTTTCAAAATTTCAGAATTCTCTTTAAATTTACTTTCCATTGAATTAAATTTACTATTTAAATTTTCTTTCAAATTACCCTTTAAAGAATCAGAACTTTCTTTAAGTTTATTTTCCAAAGAATCAGAATTTTCTTTAAGTTTATCATTCAAATTTTCTCTAAGTTTATTTTCTAAAGAATCAGAATTTTTTTTTAAGTTTATTTTCTAAAGAATCAGAATTTTCTTTAAGTTTTTCATCTAGACTTTCTTTCAAGTTATCCTTTAACCTGCTTTCTAACAAATCGGAATTTTCTTTAAGTTTATCGTTTAAACTTTCTTTAAGTTTATCAGAATTTTCTTTAAGTTTCCTTTCCAAAGCCTCAGTATTTTCTTTCATAATGGCTGCTACACGCAGTCCAGCCTCTTTTGAACTCTCCTCCAAACTCCTCATCATCCTCATCATTTCTTCCGTAATTTCAATTATTATTCAAACTTAAGGGTATACAACAGTGGCAAACACAAGCTTATAACTAGAACAAGAAATATGAATAGCTAATTGGAACACTCTAATAAAATGAGATTTGTCCTAATGTCGACGTGATGGAAAAACAAAATTCTCTACTTTTACGAATTACATTTACCACGATATCACAAGAAAAAATATGCAAGTTCTCAAATATCCTCCACCTGGATTCTAATAATGTGTATGCCCAGTCATCGAACGTTTACTATTGAATTTACTTGACGCCCTAATGGTTAAGCCATTATGAAAATAATCAAACCCATTCTAATTATTAACCAGTTAAATTTTTAATTTTCCCCACTAATTGGGTTTCCTACTAATTTATTCATCCAAACCAGACATCTCTCAACTCCCAAAATATTTCTATAAAAATTATCACAATTTAAATCGGCATGCGATTGACCATGTCTAAATCGGGAAACACGTTCGAAGCCATTTCTCTCTCTATCTTATTTTATGTGCCCGTTTAGACCGGAGTCCGCACGACCACATTTGCATTTTACCAATAACCAGCCAGCACGAGAGTCAAAATATCCCGGAGCGCCAGATGGGTTAAAGCAAATCGCAAAAACGATATCAAATTAAAAAAATGCTTTACTGATTTTTGGCTCAATGCAACAATAAGGATAGAAGGAGATTTAATTGGGAGTAACACATCCTGGTAAAATTATCTCAGTTTATTTTGAAGTTAAAATCTGACTGCAAAGATGCTCAAAGCAGCATCATCCACGTGTGGCGATCCACACTCTTATTTACACACAATATACAGAAATTTTCCAAACACATTTGACAATCTTTTTGGAAACACAAGTCCGATTAATAGTCCTGTAGACTGTGTTCCAAAATTATTAATATTTAATTCCAGTTCAAAGTTAATTGTCTATACTGGAAATATCGTAGATCACTGTTTGAATATTTAAATGATATTAACACTCGTAGAATAAATGTTCATAGAATTTTAAACTTTCACTTCCTTTTTTTCCAGTTTCAAAAATATATCGTCGAAAATATTATTATCATCGAAGCAACACACATTATTTACACATATTAATAACATCTGAAAAGTATTTGACCATTGAGCATAGCATCGAAGAACTGTGCGAAGCACAACAACAATTAATTGTTCTTCTAACATTAAACATTCGAGAAGTGACTCGATTATGAACTTCAAGTTCCAAACAAAATATATGATTTCTGAATCATCAACTTGATCAATAAATGGTTGAACCATTCAGCTAGTCAATTTCCCACTTGGAATCATTATTAAAAATATATTTATATTTATGGCCATTTCTAGTAACTTTCACAACTTGCAATTCTTCGACAGAATGCGGAAATAAGAATTGTAGTTTTATAATGAATTCATTTAGTTCATGGCACTAGGATTGAAAATATCCTTCAAATTATTCGTGGTTAAAGAATTATTTTTAAATTGGCAGTGGCCCATTCTATTATTTGTGTAAGAACACAATATTACAACAACAACGGCAAAGGTCTTCCTCTGAAGAAGAATAAACTACTATCATGACAAATCCGGGTTCTAGCAAATTCAAAGTCTAAATGGAATTCGTAAACAAGGTTGAAAATAAGAACTGATGGTTTCTAAGAAATAACCTTCGGGTCATTCATACGACGAAATGTGTGGCTCCAATACTCCTCCTATAAACCTGAGCCATCGAACCTGCTATTTGATTGATGCTCGAAAAAACCTCCTCATTCCTGCGACTTAAACATGCGCACCTGGGAATGGCATTTCAACTACTCCACACACATAAATTATCTTCCCAAAATGTATACAATAAATCAAGCCTCTGCTTGTTATCAACACTGGAAGATTAATAAACTTACAAGTTTATTTTATTTTACCATTCAGTTCAACCCGTGAATTTACCATACTTATGAAAATCTTTATTTCACTTTCGAGTGTATTTACGTCATGATTTTATATAAATACAAAAATATCCTATTTGATACAAATATCAATTGCTTCCCGTTTCATGCCTCTCCGTGTTATCTGAAAAATATACTTTGCTCAATGCAAATATCAACTGTTCAACCAGAACTGAAATGTTGGTTGAATGCGGGCTTGCGCTAACCACTCTCCTTCGGAAAATCTCCTGTTCCAGACTAGAAATGATTAAACTACTTCATAGGCTCTTTCTCAATACATATGATTATTAGAAAATATAATATCCAAGAATTATTTAGAAAAATTATAAAAATTATTATTATTATTATTATTAGTGGATTATTATTATTATTATTCGTTATATCATTTTAAATATGTTTAATCATCATCTCATTATGTGAGAATCCACATGTTCGAACCTTCGAATATGGAAAAAAAATATCCATTCCTCAACAAAAATAATTTAACTTTTACAGTTACATCGGTTGTTTTCCGTGGTTTCCCAAAAATATGAAATATTCAAATAAATCTTCGAAATGCTCGGTCATCGATCCTAAACTGTTCTGAGTGCTGAAAATGCTCAGAATAACTCTAACAAGTCTTGCGTAAATCATTGCAAGCTTTAAATACGAAGAAAAAAAATGTGTTGGTCATCTGCAGAAAAAATAGTTTGTTCCAATTAGCTAGGCATAATATAATTCAAATGTGGCTTACATTTCTTGATGGTCTTGAAGCGTAGTAAACCTGGTCTGTACCAGATTTATCCATAGACATGCCCTATCGGACAAGCATGTATAATCCTTGTATCGGCCGCCATTGTAGACCCACAATTCGTCTAGTCAGACATAGTGGTAGTATCTTTTGACGTTTGAATTATCTGTTGTTCCATTTTAATATGGGCTTCTATCAAAGCCATAACAGTTTGTTTAAATAGGGTCAGATCTAAGTGATCTCTTCTTAGATATGTCAGTTGTAACATAACTCACTGTAATCTTATCAGTACAAGAAAAACACTGACAGTCTAAACAATTAACGGCTGTTCTGAAGATCGTTCCCTGGGCATGGTTTGTTATATCACCATCTACCATGCGCTAGGCAACTTGTAGTTTCCCTTGCGTAGACTAATGAACGCCACCGTTATAGACTAGTCTTCTGTGTACTGACAGATCGAAGTGGTTAACTAGTTACAAAAATGAAAACTGACTTGAAATGGATTTAAACATCCAAGTATTAAGTTATTACTGGACTGTGACAAAATACTATTTCTAGACAAAGTCTAGCATATGTCCTTGTAGAAATATAAATATTTCCACCAATGTCTGTAGAAATATCAATCACCTCAGTGATTCTCCTCACTAGAAACTTACTAAGTTCCAACTCGTAGCGCAGCACTTTCCCTGACTATCACGACTTGAAAAGAACTTCTGCGTAGATCCGGCAACCATGTGCCTTGGCTCAGCGTAGATGCAACTTGCTCGCCAAGTGCTTGTGTTAGAATGAGCTGAAGTTGCTTCGGCCAGCTGGCTTTTATTCAAAACTGTCAGGGTCACGTGTCATCACGTTGTAATCTAGAAATCCTCATATCTCTGGTATCCCTGGTCCGATTTACTTGATACTAATTGCATTCTCTTTCATTTGGCCGTGCCAGTAATCTGATCCCAGTCTCAAGTCTCTACTCCATAGTTAACTATTTAATCAATAAATAGCCTCCACCTCTGCTATTACTCGCTACGTCACTTGACATCCAAGTATCGGTAAATTCCTTCTAAATGCTTCGAGAAGCAATGTAGCGCGATATTCAAATATCTCAACTTTCAAAAGCGGCTACAGCCTTTCCCTTGATATCTAGGTGTCTGAATCTTGGAATACCCATTCCTAGAGTTGGGCACAATACTAATACAGAGATATGTGCAGCATTTGTCAACAATATGAGTAGCATATTTTTCCTCTGTTAAGCTGGGTCTCCCCCTTAACACAAAGCGATTGAAACAGTTTTTCACTTGTAGATACACAGAACAGGAAAGATGACCTATTTGTGATTGTAGGAAGTATAATTCGCGAACCGTACCAGACTAGCTCAAGGTCCGCACTTGGCCCACGGGCCGTACTTTGCTCATGACTGTGATAGACGGCAGCCACATAAGACTTAAGTTCAATCTCCATGAAGAATTGAGTGGAATTTCTTGAAAAGTGGGGCGGCTGTTCATGACGCTCGAAATCTCATTACATTAGTACAGGGCGCCAGAAAATGTTCCCCGCAGTGCCTACAAGCGTCTGCGAGAGTTACGTTAGCAGCACGACTGTCACTTGTATGAAAACCACCAAACAGCAAACTTTGTATTCACCACAACCATTGATAACAGATGCTGGAAGTGCTGATGACGCACACTGCCTACAGCCCACACGTGTGGGATTCACGCTGTCAAGGACACAGTGCTGCTGATAGAAGCCGGCAGTCACTGAACGGACTAAGTTGGCGGCTATATAATCGTTGAAAATGCAACGATATCATTAGCAAATGTTGAATGGTTTATGAAGGACTGGGCTACGCTGTTGTAGACTAGGTATAAAAACCTCCGTTTTAATTCACTCTACCCGTGAATAACTCCTACCTCCATGAGATGTATGCATGTCTAGTTCAGTATGCATGGCGGTCAGGAAAGTCACTCTATGAGATTTGGCACTTGCTTGAGTCGTCTCTGTGCCCTGGCGTAGCGGTAGATTCTAGTGGTGATGGATGAATAAATAATGACCAAGTCGGGAAGATGTAAAAATTGTTTCCACTAAAGCACTGCTAAATGTGTTCCCTCGGGAAAGCGAGCGGGTAAATCCCCGAAGCAGGATGATAAAACACTCAGACCAGCCAACATAATCAGCTTCATGTGTTTCTCGAGAATCACTTTGGGCCTCTTTACTCGGCTACTAATCCTAACATTGTGACACTTGTTGCGACAAGGAAATCGAATAATCTGAAGTTATTCTACAGGATGCTTCAAGCTCCTTATCAGAGAACATATCCGCCTTGTATATGATAAATTCATAATTATGAACAAACGGATGTCGGTCAAAGCGAAACTCATGCTTTACACTAAGGAAATTGAGCGTGTTCGACAATTTAAGTTCAGGGTCATAATGTATGTGCGCGAGAGTAAACACGGCAAGCTGAGCCGTCTGTGACTGGCGCAGATTGTGGCCGCGCGTACCCGGTTCATCCGGTGGTAGGCGCGCTCCGTTGACTCATATCGTTATTTCACACGTGTTTTGTCATTTATACGGACGCGGATCTGCAAAGTTTAGACGTTAGTGTTGCACGTTTACTGAGTATTGTGATTACTGTGATTGTTGGTCAAGCCTAGACACCAATTCACATTGCGCGAACGTGTGTATATCCATAATTCGTATATGAAAAGCAGAGAATCTTGTTCTGAAACGAGACGAACATTTCGAATCAAGTTTCCAGGAAGACCAGTGCCTAATGCCAGTACAATTAGGAGGCTTGCAAAACGATTCACGGAAACAGGCTCCGTAAACAATAAAAGAGTTGACAGACATTCTTTAATCAGAAGATGTCAGGTGTGTGTTATAAGAGAAGGAGGACATTTTCAGCATCGCCTATGAGTACTGTAAGTACACATTATTGAAAATGTTTGGTTAAAGTGTGAAAGTGCGCGCCAACCAGCGGCTAAACCGGGTACGTGCGGCCGCGATCTGCGCCAGTCACAGCTGGCTTAGCTTGCCGTGTTTACTCGCGCTCGATCAAGAGATCAAGGCAAGAATTGAACATGGGAGATCATCCTTCATAAAAATGAAGAAGCTCCTCAGTAACGACCGTCTAAGTCTAGATCATTGGTTGCAAATGGTCAGGGGATATGTATTATACGGAATGGAAGGGTGGACTCTAACCCAAACCCAGGGCAATAAGCTGGAAGCTGGGAGTATCGGGGGATGTTACGTATCTCGTGAACCGATATAGAGAGGAATACTGAGGTGATGAAGACTGGAATGCTTTCCATCAAGAAGCGGAAACTCTAATATTTCGGACACGAGATGTTGAATGAAAGATAAAGGATCCCACAGTTGTTGATGCATGAGAATATCTCAGGACAACGGAGATCTGACGGGAGGAGGATCGCATGGCTGATGGATCTGAGGGACTGGTTTGAGATGAACACAACGATCCCTTTCCGTGTACCAGACTCTACGACTAGCGTTATTAATACGGACCGGATTTTTAGCCTACTTTCGTTTTTTACAAAAATTGAAAGTAGACTTATGAGATCAACACAGGGCGAAAAATTGTGTGTCTGTCTGTGTGTGTGTGTGTGTGTGTGTATGTGTGTGTGAGTCTGTGTGTGTGTGTATGTGTGTGTGAGTCTGTGTGTGAGTGTGTGTACTCTGAATGTCTGTCCCACCCTATCAATTCAAAGACGATGCATCCGAATGGAACAAAATTTAGTACAGAGGTAGCACTAGCAAAGGACACCTTAGTGTCATGTTTTATATCACCGCCATCTTGACGGAAACGTAATGGCGGCCACCCAAATGTTAAAAGCTTAAATGAAATTACGACCAAACGAATCACCTGATCTCTACAAATTTTTGCAACATTATACCTTTGCATATGAAAAATCTTTTGACCACACTACAAGGTTATCAGCTCAAAAATTTACGGATGGCGGCCATGTTCGTGTGAAAATCGATTCCCCCTATCTATTCAAACACGGTGAAACCGAATTGAACGAAATTTGGTACAAAGGTAGCAATAGCAAAGAGCACCTCATTGTCATGTTTTATATTGCCGCCATCTTGACGGAAACGTAATGGCGGCCACCCAAATGTTAAAAGCTTAAATCAAATTACGACCACCCTAATCATCTGATCTATACTAAATCTTGCAACAGCATACCTTTATGTGGTAAGCATTTTTGACCAAACGACAAGGTCATCAGCCCAATAGTTTACAGATAGCGGCCATGTATGTGTGCAAATCGATTCCCCTATCAATTCAGACACGGTGAAACCGAATTGAATGAAATTTGGTAATGAGGTAGCACTTGCAATAGGCAACTCAGTGTCATGTTTTATATCGTCGCCATCTTGGCGGACACGTAATGGCGGCCACCCAAATATTAAAATATTAAATCAAATTACGACCAACCATAATAATCTGATCTCTGCCAAATTTTGCAACAACATACCTTTTTGTGGAAAGCATCTTTTGACTGAACTACAAGGCCATCAGCCCAATAGTTTGCAGATAGTGGCCAAGTATGTGTGCAAATCGATTCACCATGACAATTCAAACACTGTGAAACCGAATTGAATGAAATTGTGTACAGAGGTAGCACTAGCAAAGGGTAGCCTACCTCATATTCATGTTTAATATCCGTATAACACGTTTTATTTCAACAAGCTACTACAACCAACATTCAATTATACTCCTTAAAAAGGAAAAAGATTTATAACAATACCCATGCATTTAGGAGAAAGTAGGCTATATGTTTTTTACTGAACATCTTGTTTGAAATGCATTATGTGCATATGTAAATGCATATGTTGAGGGTTTATTGGATTCTTTGCATATTCTGAATATAACAGCATATTTTAGCATAAACAGTTGAAATTAATTATAATTTAAAACATCTTGATCAAAATAGGTTTCGCCTGCGTGTTGGACAACCCTTGTAAGTAACTTTCTGAGCAACAGATAACGAGATTAGGTTTTCGTACTTTACGCAATGCTGCCTGGATATTTGAAGAAGGGAATGGGGCGGGGCACTCTCGACAGCCAGTAGCCCGGGGTTAGTTTTGTGAGGTGTTTCTTCAGTTAATGTGTTACTTTATTCTTAGTCTGCATAACTCAAAATGCCTAAAGAGAAGAACAGCAGAAAGTATTTATTGAAACAGTGGGTGACAGGTAATAGTGATTATTCAATTGATGGCTAGCGACAGGACATTAAATGAACCGAAAACGATTAAAATATACCTAATTTGTCTCTTGAAAACAATGAAAAACTTGCAATTATCTATTGTGATGCTCCTTTCTGCAGTGAATGATAAATGTATAAAGTGAGTGAATAAGATTGCTTATTGTTAACTGCAAGTTTTTCAATTTTTAATGCAAATGAGTCGTCCAGTTGCAAAACTCGTGTATTCCACTTGTGAATAAGGATCATTTCGTAAAATTAATTATTTTTTATTTTTATTTTATTGTATTTTACTTTACAGTATATTATTTTGTTTTATTTTGTTTTGTTTAATTTTATTTTATTTTGTTTTATTTTGTTTCTTCTTCTTCTGCTTCTACTTCTTTCGTTTCACCCTCTTTGGGGTACGTTGAATCAATCATTTCCCTGTACGCTGTTCTCTCCGTAGAGCCCAGTACTTCTTCAGTCTTTCCGATCCTCTTTTCCTCTTTTCTTCCGAGATAATACGTTTGGATTTTAGTGTAGCTCTGTTTTGGGACCTTATATTTTCGTCTTCAGTAATTAATTCGGCTGTTCGATCGAGTAATGACGTTTCTGTCATTTTCAATGCCTTTTTCAATTTCTTTAAATCAGTTGGGTTTTGTTTTACGATTACGGAAAAGGTCGAAGATTTGTTTCGTTAATCTATTAGAATCCATTCTCAGAAGATGACCGTAAAAATTTATCCTCCTTTATCGCATGGTATCTGAAAGTTTTTCATTTTTCTTGTAGAGAGTTTCATTCCTAATGTAGGCTATATAATTTTGTTATCCTGAAATTTTGGTCCTATTAGTTTTCTAAAAATTTTCTTTTCCTTCAGCTCGAGTTTTTCCATTTGGCCCTTAAAATGTATAGTTAGTGTTTCTGCTGCGTACAGTGCTTCTGGCTTAATCACTGTCTTGTAATGTTTAATTTTGGACCCCATAAAAGGGATTTTTTATTGTATGTATCTTTCGTTAATTGGAAAGCCAGTTCAAGCTTATTTTTCCTGGATTCCATTGCGTTACGTTCCCGAGCATTCCAACTAATCCATTCTCCGAGATATTTCAATTCTTGTACTATTTCAATTTTTGGTTCTATAACTTTGAAGTATTTACGAGGGTGTTTGTTGCTCGTCATGATCTTGGTTTTTTCGAAAGAGATGTGAAGACCCATTTTAGCTGCTTGTTTCTCTAGTTCAAGGATTTGCTCCTTTGCTTCCTCCAATCTTTCAGCCAACAAGGCCATATCATTTGCAAAAGCTATACAATTGATTTTAAGGTTCTTATTTATGCAACCCAGTCTTATTCCACTATTTATATTCGTGTTCCATTCTTTGACTACTTTCTCAAACGCACAGTTGAACAACAACGGTGAGAGCCCATCACATTGTCGTACTCCCGTTCTTATTTTTAAGGGGTCTGATATTTCACCCATGAATTTAACTTTCGAAAACGTATTTGTGATAGTCGCTTTTATGATATTAGTTGTTTTCTTATCCAAACCCAATATTTCCAGTACTAATAAAAGAGATTCTCTATCAATCGAATCATACGTTTTTGTGAAATCAATGAAGGAGATTACGTACGTCTTTGCCCTTGATTTTTGGGATGACATAATATTTTTGAGGTTTAGTATTTGTTCAGAGCATGACCTACCATTTCTGAAACCTCCCTGGTATTCTCCAAGTTGTGGGTCCAATTGTGGCTCTGCCCTGTTTAAAAGGAATTTAGAAAGAATCTTGTATATTACATCCAGCAACGATATTCCTCTATAAATGTTTGGGTCCGTTTTCAAGCCTTTCTTGTGAATAGGGTGGACGAGGGTTGTTTTGCACTCTACAGGGATCGTTTTCTCTTTCCAGATTTGATCGAAAACACATTGAAGGGATGTAATTGCATTTTATCATTTTAAATGATCTTGTCGACTTCGTCGTTACGCTGGGGTCTGGCTTTACGTTACGGCGACTGGACGAAATGTACCGAGAATGCACTGAGGTGTGTGACGTCATAGTACTGCTTGAGCTTCCTTCTTTCCCCGCGCGCCCCGGTGAGCGTGACGTAATCCTGCCAGCTACCTCCTTTGACCTTGGTTTGCACTTGCTAACGGACTTTGAGTTCACGCAGCATTTGTAGCATTTAAAATGATATAAAGTCTAGTCTTTCAGACTGACTATCAGTCTTTTTTGTCAGCTTTTTCTACAGTTCAGCCACTATTTGGTTTTCTCCAGACGCTTTGTTGTTTCTTAATTCTGAAATGATCTTTTGTAATTCTTCCGATGTCGGCGGTTCAGAGTATGGCCTTTGAAGGTTATTTGGGGTGAATGCAATTTTTTCGAGGAAGGGTTCACAATTCAAAAGTTTCTCGAAGTATTCTGGTAGCATCTTACAATTTTCCATGTTATTATGCGCGATAGCTCCATTTACATCTCGGAAGTGAAGGGTTGGTGGTCTGTACCTTGATAACCTTTGCTTGAAAGTTCTGCAGACGCTTCTTGTGTTGTTTCTTGTAAACTCTTCATCAATTTGCAGGAGTTTTTTTTTGTTTTCAGGCGATTTCTTAACACATTTTATATTTTTATTAACCAATTTCTTAACCCTAAGAAAATCTAATCTGCTTTCTTCTGTTTACTGTGATTGCCATTTTTGACATGTCTGTTTTCTTGTTTCAACGTGAGCGTCACATTCCAGAGACCACCAGGCATGCTTAATAATTTTTGTTTGAAGTGCTACCTTTTCAGCTTCAGTAAGTAAGTTTTCCCTGATATTCTCCCAACTTTATGTCTGAATTGTTTCCGTTGCGTTTGCGAAGTCATCTGGACTTACCTAGTATTTTTTTCGTGCTGTACTTCCGACCTTTAATTGGCTTCATGGTGCATTTCCTATTTGGGATGACTTTAAACTTAATTTTAGAAAGGCAGTGGTCCGAATCCAAGTTTGCACCCCGGAGTACCAAAACATTCAGGATTTCTTTGTGGAAGGTCTTCTTGACTGCCACATGATCAAGTTGAAAATCCCCAAGTTGGGATTTGGGGATACCCATGTTTTTTGTTTTCGTGGTAGTTTTTTGAAAGCTATAGATTAAGGAAGTAAATTATGTACCTGGCAAAGTTCTATTAGCATGATGCAATTTCTGTTTGTTCTGTTGTGGGCAGGATGATCTCCCACAATTTTCTTATAGATTTTTTCTTTACCAATCTGTGCATTATAATCTCCAAGAAGGATGATGTGTTTATCTGGAATTTTCTGAATAAGGTCATCTAATTGATTCCAAAAGGTCTCCACTTTTTCTTTGTTTTTCCTATTATCTTCATTTATAGGGGCTTGCGCATTGATAATTGTGTAGATTTTGTTTGTGCTTTAGAATGAAAGACAGATCGGGATTCAAAGTCAACTATGAAATTCATTTTTTTTGTCGATTATAATAGTGCATTATGCAACGAGCCTATAATGGGAATAATTAAGACACGAGTATGTTTATAAAACGAGCGTATGCGAGTGTCTTAATTACCATTATAGGCGAGTTGCATACGACTGTTTATGTTCGACGATAATTATTATAAATATTTTATGTTCAAACATAAATATTCATAAATATCGAGATTTCGCCAGATTTATGTACTGAACAGAGCGCATGAGATGCAGAGAATGCATTGTATTTGACCATGGCCTCCTCGATTACCCTACTATGACACTAGGCCAGGCAGTGAAATTTAAATTAGAAGGTCGTGGAACTCAGCGCATCTAATTATCTAATTGGTCAAAAAACTGTTTCTTGAGTTCTGATTGGTGGGAGAAACAGTTTTATAATTAAAATAGTGTTATAATGAGCCTCATTATAGTACACTTTTCTGACATAATAGTCAGGGTCGAACATAAAGGCTATTCCAAGGTGTGGTACATTTTTCATCACTCTTCGGAGTCGATGGTATCTGTATCTAGGCCTGGTTGGTTGGTTGGTTCTTATGTTTAGGGGCTGCGACAACGCGGTCATGTAGTCCCGTGTACTTTGGGTGAGTGTAGAATCTGTCTGATAACCGGTGTTAATTGTGATGACTGTATTAGTGTGTGTTATCTGTTTTTAATTTAGGTACTGCAACTTAGAATTTTTCAAATAGTTCCTACTTTTGCCGCCAAGCGCCACCGTCAACGATTACTAAGCCAAGTTCAGAACTTAGCTACTACTCATCACCGCAGTCGGCTCTTGGCAACGAACATAGAAACCTAAGAGCGTTGTTTACATTCCTAACCTATCCAATTTAGCTTCACACAGGTGCAATTAGTGGAAGGTTCTTTAACATGCCATAAATTTATGACATGGGACCGCCGGCTTTACTTCCCCTCCGAAGGAAGGCATACTGAGGGATTTTTAACGCTCTTAAAAATCCGACGGCTTCGGCCGGGTGTATCTAGGCCTATGTATCTTGTTACCTGAATAGCTGTTATGAGTATATTGTGGCTCCAACATGGCGGCGACGTGAAATTTAAATATTCAAATGGACGTGTCTTGCGTTTTAACCATCCGAGCGGAGTGAAACTTGATACGGTATATCCTTATACAAATTTTAATCGACCGGCATCTAATTCATTTAAGTATTTTCATAACCACAAGATGGCGGCTGAGCGAAATTTTAAAATCCCGCTTTCATTTCTTGTCTCCTAATCATGCGGTTGAAGTTTGAATAAAACACCTACACAATAATCTTCATGTAATAGTACATAAATCTAAGGCCTATAATGTAAACATCCAACAAGGTGACCTTCCAGAATATTTAGACGGTTCTCAATATCTACGAATCTATTACAGCAATCAAACTGACAATTTGTACGTTGATAGAGGCAACTAATATTAGTAGGATATATGAAAATAGGCTATTTATTTCTTCACGGAACTACTTGTTTCTTAGATCGTTTTGATACAGTGTGTTTCTGAAGTTAGATCTTATTAGGATTTTGTTCAGTCATTCATGTTGGGACTTCACTTAATTTCTGAAGGGCAAGATATGTTCACAGTGTGTCCTAATGAATCAATTAGAATTATCTTAATTGTGTTAACTAAGATTCATGGCGTAGGGGGCATTGTTAAACATGTTGAGTCCATCTGTATGAGTGTTGAACTCTATCTTTGATTTGATCAATTTTCTTTTTGAATAAGCCACATATTGTGTGTGCATTTTGCAACTTAAGATTTATTAACATAATAATTATACTTATCAATTTCTCATTTGATTAAAGATATTTTGACTAGCAGCAAATATCTTTTATACCGAATTTCCCAGAAGAGACTTTAAGAAAGTCTATATGAATTAATAATAAGATATAATATGTAATGAAATATTGTGAGGCAAGAATTTAACACAGTAAGGAAATATTTTATAAAATTTTGAGTATATTTCAACCGGGTTAATGAACTCTGATTCAAATAGGGAGAGTGAATTTTAGTCTGTGAGGGTAAGAATATGAGGTTAAGAATTTTTTATGAATGTTCGTGATTACTGATGAGTGACACTGACATTTGATTGAAGTATAGAGTATGAGGTCACCATTGATAGGTGTACATTATGGTTCTGCATACCTGCGGGTATTGCTACGTTTATTATTATGGATATTAGACATGAGTCTGTTTCATGGTGAATTTATTGTTGGAATTCAGCCAGTGAGAGCCAAGAATTTCAGATTTTTATGAAAATCTACGTCGTCGAGTAATTGTTTAATTGATCCTTATGATAGAATGTAAGATCAGCTGTTTGGTCACAGACATTTTATACCTCACTGCTATACTCACTCTAAGCATTAAACTGAGTTGAAATTATTCCAAATGGATTGAGTATTTTAGATGAAATTAATATGAATGCCTACATCATTAATTAATTAATTATGTTGAAATAATTCACATGGATTGGACAATTAAAACTTTCAATTAGCTTTATCGCTTGTTGGATTTAAATATGATTACGACAAATTTGAAACAATATAATATGGATTTAAACTGAATTGTTAGGTTACAACAAGCCAAGTCAAAGAAATAAAACAAGTCATTGATAAAATAAAGTTGTCCACAAGAACACTGACTTGTAAAATATTAACCCACGGTTAATAAAATGAACATGCATACGTGATGCAGTGATGTAAATTATAATTGTTGTATAGACATTTTAATATGTTGTATATATTTCACTTTGGCGAATGAATTATAACATGTGTTAGGGTGTGCGACAACCTAAGATAATTCTTTTTGGGTTTGCTCATAATATGAGGTGCTACATAGATTGTTTTTTTTAACGTGCCAGGTTAGACACGAGATTTTTTTTCTTGTTGATATTCCGATAATATCACCCTTTGGGAAGGGTGTGTTTGAGCATTCTTTTGAAGGTTGACATTTTCTTGTTTATTGTTCACCTTTTTTGAATAAATATTTTTTCTTCCTCTTTTCTTTTCTTCCTCGGCACTACAGCCCAGGGTGAGCTTTGGCCTCCCTCACGATGATTCTCCATTCATCTCTTCTTTCTACTTTCTCCCACCATCTCTTGATTTGCATAGCCTTCAGATCGTCCTCTACATCTTGGATCCAGGTCCTTCTTGGCCTTCCACGTTTCCTTATTCCTACCATTTTCCCATGTAACAGTTTCTTCTGAATCCTTTCACAACCCATCCGCTTTACATGACCCAACGATGCAATCCTCCTTGCCTTTACAAATCTTACAATATCTTCACCTTGAAGGATTCTGTCTAACTCTCGATTAGATCTTTTTCTCCACATTTCTCCTTCTTTCACTGGGCCACAAATCCTCCATTAAACCTTTCTTTCAAAGATATGGAGTGCATTTTCATCTACTGACGACATGGTCCAGGTTTCTGCGCCATACGTAACAACAGGTCTGATCAAGTATTGTATAGTGTCATCTTTGTTTTTCTTGATAGTAGGGATGATTTTAGCAGTTTGCTGTTGGCGTAATATGCTCTGATACCCATCATGATTCGTTGATTTATTTCCTCTGTTAATTAAGTTCCCGCTGTTTAACACTGTTCCAAGATAGATGAAGCATTTGACCCTTTCAAAAACATATTTACCACAAGTTACGTTCTTTTTGCATATATTTTCTTTTGTTGATGACATTTTCATATATTTTTTAGTTAAAAGTAATGATGGCGTGATGCTTTAGAGAGGTGGTGGAAGGGTGCGTTAGGAAGGACATCGCTGGGTATTTCAGGGTATTCTACGCCTCCGAGGTGTTTTTTCATTGGAATTTCATGTTCTCTGAGCTTCTTTTGCTTTTGTAGCCAGGGTATTTCGTAATACTCCCTTGTTAGGTGTATTTGTGCCCTATTATCCCATTCACTTGTGAGTAGGACCTGGGATTCTTTCTAGCCGGGGATTTTCAGGTTCTACGATCCGCCAGTCTTCGTGGGATGCAGCAGGTAATGGTAGGTAATTTCGGGTACAGTGCCAAAGGAATAATTTACGAGTCGTAAATCTACAGCGATGACATTGTAAAAATAATGATAATAATAATAATAATATCGTATGGCTTCGGGCACTGGGTGCAAGCTTTATTATTTGATGCCCAGAGGGCAGTTTGCATGTCGAATTGTGATGTTCCTTGGAGCGCTATGAAAGTCAAGGAGGTTAGATATCTAAGCGCTTTCTAGTAGAGAATGGAGGAACTTTTATGTTGGCGGAAAGTCCTGAGATTAATTTTGCCATTATGAACATGGCCTAACGAATTTAAATTGGTTCTTTAACATTCCAACAATGTATGACATGCCTGCCGTGATTTTTTTCGCCTTTCAAAAATCACTTACCACGTCCGGGAGCGAATCTGCAAGCTTGGGGTTGGTAGTCCGACATTAATTATTTATAACTTGCCAATTCATTTTGTTTTTCCGCATTATTGGAATCCACTATTTCGACATAATCGAGCATGTTATAGGAGCACGGAAATTACAGTATTATTAAATCTCTCACCTAATTGGAGCATCCTGTAGCGACGAGTTGGCGAGAGATTTCAAGATCTCTTCATCCAGTAACGCCACCAAGAGCAAGGAGGTCCAGTCATGTTTCGGGGTGGAATCAGGTTTGGTTGATGTACGTCTCTAATTCCTATCCACGGTAACATGACTGGTCTGGTGTATAGAGACAACATTCTTGAACCTGTCGTTGCTGGATTCGCTGCCACAATGGGTGAGGGTTTCACACTAGTGGACGATAATGCTCGTGCCCATCGAGATAGGGTGGCCAATCAGTTCCTTCAGATGCATGGCAGTGGCCTGCCTATTCTGTGGACATGAACTGTATTGAACATACCTGGAAATAGCTCAAGAGGGCAATTTCGCACCGTCCGCGTTTCAATCCTCCAACAAACAAACAAACAGACAGCAACTGATTGAAGCTGCTGTCTAAGAGTGGGATAATCTGCCCCAAACCACGTTGGATTCATTGGTGATCAGTATGCCTCTTCGTCGACAAGAATTCCTTAGAGCTCGTGGTGGCCATATACGGTATCGATATGCCCAAACATAAAAAGGACGTTTGTGTGCTCAGTCCCACATTATCACCTTTGTTTTTCGTTTTGTGTCTCTGTCTCTTTGCAGAGCAGATTGTTTGTTGTTTCTTTCTTTGTATGTACCCTATATTGTGTATAATGTGAGTACATACTCATAGCAAAATAAATTAGTTGGGCTGAGCAAATGTTGCGTCAAAATTTTACATTAAGATGCTTCTCTATCTATTATGTCCTCTTTGGTCCAGGTCGAATATCACGTAATCATTCGTGCATCTGAAGTAATTGCATAATATAATTCGGTAATCTGGAATACCATACACACTTTCGTCTGCATAGCGATTTCCAAATCCGTGATTCCGTGATAATTATATTGGTCACAATGACCAGCTGTGCCAACACCAATTACAGCAACAAGCTAACAGCTCTATTCTAAGAATATGACTCAAAAAAGTTACTGCGCCTCTGGCGGATTGTTTCAAAAGCTACTTGAAAGGTGTGGAATGAAGAAGTTCTCCTTTGCACCGTAAGAAAGCTCTGTACGATGCAACCTGACAGTACATTAGGAAGTCTTTATTAATTATATTATTGATGCTATAGGAAACAAATTACTCATAAGGGAACTTGTAATCAGTAAACTTAATACTTTTCAAAGCCACTTATATCAATGTCTGTATCTTGTGCAACAAGCTGATGATACATACTTTGATATAGCCAATGTCGTGTTACTATTACGTACGCAATATTTCGAGAATAAATTGTATGTTCTTGTTGCTACAGCTCCTAGACAAATTTACGTTCGGGAATATTCGGCTGTGAATACGACTGCCGAATCTCCGGACAACAATAGAGCATTGTTGCCAACAGCGACATTTTATTTTTAGTGTTGACAAAAAAAAACCACTAAAACTTATTTATTTTTATTCGACATCATATACTTAAATCACATTATTAGACGATTACCAACTTCAATTTTGAGTGAATTACAAGTACTAAGACGCTACAAAATCACTACTTCATATAGACTTCAGACTTCAGAAAAGTAAAACAAATATCTTCAGACTACAGACGACCGTCCTGATGCCGGGACATACCGGCTCTAGGGGGAGCTCCATTACTTCCCCTAGCCGAAAGAGACGCAATAGAAAGAAGAGGACCCGAGACCGAGAGCGAAAGGGAGAGCCTATGGAGGGTGTGCCAACCGAGCCATCCGAAGAAGAGGACATCCGCCCTGCTGGAGCGTCCGATTCCGAGGATGACTCGAACCACAGCAACAGCTCTTCCCGCCGCAGCCGTCCCAGAAGGAAGACCACCGCACCGACACTCACCTCATCGTTTGACATCGTGTGCGGTAATTATCCGACGACATCAGTGCTCCCAAACCCACCTCCAGTTGACTCCGTCTCTTACCCCCCTCTCACCTCCTGCACGGTCACTCTTTCCGCAGACCCCAGCCCTACTACCACATATGCCACCATTGCTGCCCCCACCCAGCCCATCTCCACTATTCCCTTCACCTCTTACCAATCACCCATAATGTCCACCCCCAACTTCCCTACCTCACAGGCTTCTGTTTCTCCTTCCTCCTTTCCTCCTTTCCAATTTAATCTCCCATCAAATATCCCCAACTACTTCCAACCCGCAAGACAATCCAGACCCCAACCCATGCCATCTTCATTTGCTCTCCCACAATCCACTCCTCCCTCTCTTCCACCTCTTCTGAGCCAAACCATCCCGCCTCCAACCACCCCCACCACTCAACATCAAGACTCCACCTGCACTTACAAACTGTCCAACTTCAGCGAACCACGTCCTGATATCCGGCGAGTAGCGGCCATTCTCCGGTCCTTTCTTCCAGCTACTTCAATTCTTCAACTTATTCCCCAACCCCATGGCATCATCCTCAAAACCCGAGGTGATGCCAGAACCACTCTGATCCACAAGATGGGTCTGGCTCGTCTAGGAGAACACGTCTCCCTTGAACTCCTTCCCCCCAAGTCTTCCATTCTCCCCCCAATAATCCGCCGAGACCCCCTCCTCTCCGTAGTCATTTGCGGAGTGGACACCGGTTACAGTGACGCGGACATTCTTACAGAATTGCAGTACAACACCCTTAATATTCATAAAGTATTGCGCATAAAGAGTGACCGTGGTCCCACCTCCCTAGTGCGCGTCCTTACCCCCGACCGCTCCACTATCGACCGTCTTCATTCCGAGGGAGCCTACTTGTACTGGCAGCGCCACCGAGTAGAGCCCTCCCGCACCAACATGCCTGCTCCCCTCCGCTGTGACCGATGCCAGGTATATAACTCCCATGCAACCGCCCATTGCCCCACTCGCCAACCAGTTTGTGCTCACTGTGGTCAACCCCACATGACCCGCAATTGCCCCAATCTCCAACTTCCCCCCAAATATACTCAGTGCCAGGGTACCCACCCAGCTTACTCTCCCCGTTGCCCTAACCGCCCCATTGCTGACGTTTCTAAACCAGAATTCACTGCCCCTGTTCGTACCATCGACCCCGTCACTCCCCCTCAATCATCTGTTTCCCCTTCACCCCCCTCCATAGAGGATATGATCCGTTTTACGGCCATATGCTTACAGAACCTGCTTCCCTTCGACCGCCCCCGGGTATTGGAAATTTTGCATTTTGCAGCCCGTACCACGTTCGGCCTAAATATGCAGGCCACTACCTCTGGCCAGAAAATTCATTTTCACTTCCAGCCAATGTCCAATATTTAAACCATTATGGCTAGTATGGGAAATAAGGTACCTTCCGTTGGCGCGCTTTACCATAATATCTGCTCCCTGAAAACAAATCGCCCCTTTCTTGATCTTCAAATTCAAATTTACAATCCCGCAATCTTCATACTCAACGAAACTTTTCTGACCAGTAATCAGAAACCTGTCTTTCCCCAATATACCCTTTACCGTGCTGATCGGCCCAACGCCGCTCGGGGAGGAGTAGCCATTGGAGTCCATAAGTTTTTTCCATCCCGTCTTCTTCAACCACAACGTTTTGTTCATACTCATGAAATATTAACAGTCATGGTTTACTTCCCTCTACCCCTGTCATTGTCGCCACAGCATATAGTTCCCCACGTTCCCGCCCACCCTTTGAATACCTTGATTTCTGGACAACACATTTCAACACTATATGTTCGCTGGCGATATTAACATCAATTGCTTCAATTCAGCTGAGGAGGATTTACTTGAAACCTTCACCACTTCCATGCACGGCAAACGAATAGCTATTCCCCCCCATACCATGGTAAGATTTCAGAGCACCCCGGAGATAGTCTTCGCTTCCTCCACCATAGCCCAGAACTGTTCTATAGATTTAGCTGGCCCTGTCGGTAAAGACCATGATCCTTTCTATATTAAGCTTCCCGCCCTCACTCTCCCCCGTTCCCTCTCCGCCCCACCTCCATCATTTTTGAGACCAAATTTTCCAAAGACAAATTGGGAAGCTTATCGTTCATACATTGAAGAAACACTTTCACAGGCTGCAGTCCCACAGAATACCGAACAACTGTTCGATTTAATCACACTCCTGGAAACCACCATAGCCTCCGCTGACCGACTGCATGTCCCCAAGACCAAAATTACCCCGAGCAAGCCACCTATTCCGGCCAAAGCAATCCAACTTCTGAAACTCTCCCGTAGCTATTATAGGGCCTACCTCAGGACTTTTGACCCAGACCTACTGACAAGACACCGACAATACCAAAGACATGCCCGGTCCTATATTAAAGCCATAAAGAAAAAGAAGTGGATTGACTCTTGCTCCCGCCTAGCACAGGAAACTCAAGCTCGCCCCTTCTGGAAAACTTTCAAACAACTTACTGGACAAAAAACCCAGGAAAGCCAGTACCCTATCCGAGGGACCAACGGTCATTTATTCTCCGACAAAGACAAAGCTGACACCTTTGCCCACTACTTTACTGACATCTACAGTGACGCACCCCATAACCGACATGATTACTCAAACCATGCGACCGTTTGCGAGCAAACTGACCCCCATCTCCCCCTCCTGACACCCAGTTTTGACCACATACCGACCTTAGACCCCGAATCACCACTAAACCAACCCATTACGATCGACGACATTTCATTCCAGCTAGGCAAACGACGCAATACTGCTCCCGGGACAGACGGGGTGGTTTACCAACACATAAAACAAGCTCCTCTCATCTTCCTACATTTTCTAGCCATAGCTTACACACTAATTCTACATACCGGTAACTTCCCTTCCCATTGGAAGACAGCCAAAATTATCTTGTTTCTTAAAACAGGTAAACCTCCATCTCTTCTTTCCTCCTACCGGCCAATCAGCTTGCTATCCGTTTTTACTAAATTGTTTGAAGCCATCTTAGCCCGTCGACTTTACACATTCCTCAATTCCATTAACGTTTCCCCCCCCCCCACTCAAGCAGGTTTTCGCCCTCAATTTTCCACACAAACTCAACTCTTTCGATTAGTCAGCCTTATCACTCCCCATATCAACTCCGGCTATCCTGCGGCCCTCCTCCTACTAGATCTTGAAAAAGCCTTCGATCTAGTATGGCACCGTGGTCTCATTTTTAAACTAATGTCCCTCCACCTCCCACGCTCCATAGTTCGCCTTCTCAGTAACTATTTACTGGACAGGCGAGCCTTCTTACAAATTAGATCTGCGTCCTCCTCCACCTTCACTCTCTTTTCAGGAGTACCTCAAGGCTCCCCGATTTCCCCGCTCCTCTATTTAATCTACGTCCATGACATGCCCCAACCCAACCAGTTCTCTCAGCTCTTTCAATTTGCGGATGATACAGCTCTGCTATCATTCGCAAATAATCTCACAACCCTCAGCAACCGTCTCCAGGCCTACCTAAATACACTGGTTGCCTGGTTCTCTAAATGGCACCTCACTATTAATACCACCAAAACCCAGTTAGTTCTATTTGGCCTCAAGTCTACCATCAGCCACTACCGACCATTCCGCCTCAACATCTTCGACGAAGCCATTACTCCCTCCCGCCAGGCAGTGTATTTGGGAGTCACACTTGATCACCAGCTATCCTGGAGACCTCACATCAAACAGCAAGCCCACAGAGCGCGCCAACGTTTGGCGCTAATCCGTCGACTGAAAGGGGTTTCCTGGGGTCTTAGCCCACTTCAGCTCATCCATACCTACAAGGTCTTCATCCGTCCATTGCTTACTTATTGCTCATTGGCCTGGATAGGGGCTAGCTTACCCCAATACCAAATTTTAAATTCTATTGAACACTTCGTTTTGAAGGTTGCATTTGGCCTTCCTCTTGACACGGACAGCAATCTGTTAAATTACCCCAGGACTCTCCCCTCACTCTACCGTCACCTTCACAAACTCCGCCTACGTTCCCTGCAGTCACTAGTTGACTCACGACTTCCACTTACCTATGACCTTCTCATGACGCCAATTACCCGGAGGCAACGTCGCCTATCCAAACCACTTCCCCAAGCCTTGGCACTATCCCTACTCCATCATAATATTCTCCCCGACCTCTCACACATCATTCCTCCTGACACGTATCCCCCATAAATGTTAACCCAATAAGCATCCAGTTTGCACAAACCGTTTGTTTTCACATAGATTTTCCGACATTTTCTCATTGTTTTTCATCCATTCCACTCAGCCACTTACCACCTGGCATCGGGCCACCTTACAACATCAAGAAAGAAGACAACTTACTCTACGAACAGACGAGCTGAACGCATCTCACCGACGTTTCACACATCATCTATCACCTGTAATTCTATTAAATTTTGATACAACATTTATATATTTTTAAGTAATATTTACATCAAGAACAGCAAGATATTGAACAATTGTATATTTTTATATATATTTTTGTACATTTTTTTTAAAGCACAATAAAAAGGGTTCCCCACGGCCGAAGATCACCGTAGTTGTGATGGCGGCCAGTCCTCCTGGGAGGGCATTTTGCCCTCCTTCGGAGGGCAAAACAACCCATTTTATGTATATGCTACAGCTGCAATTCTAACTTTAAAATTGTTGAGTTACACTGCTTGTGCAGAAGTTGTAACCGACATTTTTGTCGAAACTGAGTTACAGATTCCATTTATTGCTCTGCATCCTACCGCGTCTGTTACTAGTGTAAAATGCCGTATATACGTGTTTGTTTAGTAAATAATCGCTTATTTAGTCTACCGTAATTGCGTTTCGGACTTGAATTACTAGGCCATTTCATTGTATCTGCAGTTTACTAAACGATTTCACTGTCTTTACAGTAGATACGATATTTTGATTTAGTGAAGTGTGCAGAGCATAAAATGCTTTAGCAATGTGGAGATACAGTAACTTGGCGTAGTATTTATGCACTGTTTTGGTCTAGTAAACTGTAGATAGCCTCGGCAATTGGCGGCAAACAGTAAGCGCTGGGTTGTGTATGTTAAGCTTCTAGGTTTATGACGTGTCTTGCCTAGGAACACCAAGCTGGCTCATCAGCGGGCTCTTGGTGTCCCCCCTCCATCTAAGGGGCTATCACAACTTGTTGGACGTGGGTTGGTGAGTCCACTTAGTTGTGCGAGGTTCCTCTCAGTTATCTTTCCTCTCGACCTCCCTTGGTCAACTCTTGATCTTTTGCGACCCCGACGGTATTAGGGTATCCGAGGCCCAGGGATTCTTTCACTTTCCCGCCTTAATTGGCCCTTGTCTCATCATTTCTGATCCCTCATTCTTCGAGGGGTGAGACCTATTGTTTTCTTTTCATTGTATCTCCTGCCTTCTGCTCAAGGCCCTCAAGGAGGCAGGGTGTGTGTAGCCCCACCATTCATGATGCACCCTAGATTGTGCTACAACCTCATGAGCTCATGTCTGGTGAGTTCGGGAGTTGGCGATTCTGAGGGCTTCCTGAGCTGGGTTGGGTTTTCTCCTTCTTCTATTGGTAGTCCCTCTCCTCTTTACCTTTCCTGCCCCACCGCTCCCTTTTTCCAAGTCCCTTCATCCTCATTCTTCGAGGGTTGAGAGCATTTCCTTTCCTCCTGTCTTTTATTTCCCTTATTGTTAATTGTATTCCCATTTCCTCTTCTAGTTTGTAAGTATGCAGTTTGTATTAGGTTTAGTTACATTTCATTCACATTTTCACTATCAACCAAACTATTAGGGACCGATAACCCAGATGTTAGGCCCCTTAAATCATCAATTATCATCATCATCATCTTGGTGTCCATGCTCGGATCTCCACGGAAGTAGCGAACTGTGCACTACCTCTTATGAAGTGCACATGTGCTTCTTTACTGCGAGAGCTAAAAGTTAAAGAAGCCTTTCACCTCCCTATGAAGGCTTCCAAAAAGATGGTATATTGGCAATTTTTATAGGTTTATGCCGCGAGGCTTCGGTGGCGTAGTTGTTAGCACGCTGAGCTTCTATGCCCAAGATCGCAGGTTCAAACCCAGACGAAGTCGTCGGATTTTTAAGAGCGTTAAAATCCCTCAGTATGCCACCCTTCGGAGAGGAAGTAAAGCTGGCGGTCCCATGTCATAAATTTATGGTATGAAAAAGAAGCTTCCACTAA
Organism: Meconema thalassinum; assembly: GCA_946902985.2. Lineage (NCBI taxonomy): Eukaryota > Metazoa > Arthropoda > Insecta > Orthoptera > Tettigoniidae > Meconema > Meconema thalassinum. Next base: position 467,824,917 of record OX336393.1, read on the forward strand.
CTACACTTGTGTGAAGCCAAAATATGTAGGTTAGAATTTATAACGCTCTATTAGTTCCAATGTTCGCCGCCAGGTGCTGTCTGCGATGCCATCTAGTAGCCTAGTCCGCAATCTAGGTGTCGTGGACGGTAGCATTTGGTAGCAAAAGTAGGAACTACTGGAAATTATTGTCTTCAGTCCTTACTTGAATTAAAAACAGATAACGCACACTAATACAGCCATCACAATTATCACCGGTTATCAGACAGATTCTAAGTACACGTTGCCGCTGCCCCTAAACTAAGGAACCAACCAACCAGACAGATTCTACACACACCCAAAGTACACGGTGCTAGGTTTATGCCATGTCTTGTGTGGGGTTTCGCCTAGGAACACCAAGCTGGCTCATCAGCGGGCTCTTGGTGTTCGTGCCCGGACCCCCACAGGAGTAGAGTACCTTCCTTCTTATGATGCGCACTTGCCGCTTCTTTACTGAGAGAGCTAAACGTACCAGCAGCCTTTCACCTCGCATATTTTCACATTATTAATTAATTAATTAATTAATTAAGCGTCATTATTTCCATTTTTATTCTGAGCAAACTAAAAAAAGTTAAAGTTTCATAGAAAGACTAATTAAAGTCACAACGGTTTTGAGTGAGATTCATTTTGTAGCAGAAGGTTTAACACCCACATTAAAAAAAGAAAACTCCAAAAATCCCTATAAACACGGGAGATATCAGGGAAACGGTGAAGGTCAGCACAAAACAAGAACTAATTTTGAAAAAATTGTTAAAAATAATTATCATTTGAATTTTGAAAATTTTAAACTTTGCTTCTAATAGCAAGTTGTGTGTGTTTCCTTGGATATGTATATCATTGTTGTACAAGATTTGTGGCAGGCACAGTTATAATATTAAACTCGTTATTGTTGTGGCTCCTTGAGCTGTATGTGTCCCCTTATGCTGATATTTCCTTTCATATGAGTTACCGTACGACTGCTAAAATATGATACATTTTTATGGAGGTTTATGACTTTTTTAGTTTACTTTTCACATTTTGCAAAAATGAGGAAAAAGTAGACTTATGAGATCGATCCGGGAAAAAGTGTGTCTGTCTGTCTGTCTGTCCTTCTGTCTGTCTGTCTGTCTGTCCTTCTGTCCGTCTGGCTGTGTGGGTGTCCGCCCCTATCAACTCCTAAACGGCTGTAGCCATCAAAACCAAAATTACTATGAGTAAAGATGTTCACCGGAATAGCTCACGTCCATATTTGAAAATGATGTCAGTGCTACCAACTGCTGAAAAAACGCACTAGAAATTTGAGCACCATGTTGGATATCTTGCAAGGTATGCATGGGAGCTATTCTAAAATTGGCACACATGGAGATAATACTATTTAAGTTTAATTTCCAGGAGGCCAACCATGACAGTGCTGCCAAAATAATGTTAAGCCTTCTGATAGGTCCAATGTTTAAATGCATTTAACATCTACACTATCAATTGGATTTAAACCTAATTTAGTATGAGTAAAGATGTGCACCGGAAAATCTCACGTCCATATTTGAAAATGATGTCAGTGCTACCAACTGCTGAAAAAACGCACTAGAAATTTGAGCTCCATGTTGTATATCTTGCTAGGTATGAATGGGAGCTATTCCAAAATTGGCACACATGGAGATAATACTATTTCAGTTTAATTTCCAGGAGGCCAACTATAACAGTGTTGCCAAAATAATTTTAAGCCTTCTGATATGTCCAATGTTTAAATGCATATAACTTCTACACTATCAATTGGATTTCAACCAAATTTTGTATGTAATATCTGTACATAAACAGATATGACTGAGTGCATTCTTAAGAGCCACCAGGGCTGCCAACTGTTAATAATTGCTCTCTTTATTTTTTTCTCCAAATACCAATACATCAGAAAGTATGCAAGCCAACAGCTTTAAACTATGCACACGTATATTCTGACATTTTAGATTAATTTCGATTAACTTATATACGTCAGTTATACCAACATGATTATAAACCTGCTGATACGACCAATTTTTAAATACATGTAACTTCTATACTATCAGTTGGATTTCAACCAAATTTCGTATGTGCTATGTGTACAATAACAGATATGACTATAAGTATTGTTAAGAGCAATCAGAGCTGCCAACTGTTAATAAATGCTGTCTATATTTATTTTACACTAATATCAATATACCAGAAAGTATGCAAGCCAACAGCTCTATACTTTGCACATGTATAGCACCTGACATTCTAGATTAATTTGGAGTAATTAATACAAGGCAGTGCTGCCAACATGATTCTATGCCTGCTGATATGTCCAATTTTAAAATACATGTAACTTCTATACTAACAAATGGATTTCATCCAAAATTGGCCCAACAAGATATCATAAAATTTCAGATTATTTCTGACCAGCACACGCATGGTATTGTTGGCAACATGCTTTTACGCGTGCTGATAGATCCAATGTCTAACTGCATGTAACGTCCATTGGAATTCAACCAAATTTTGTATTCTGTACCTTAAGAGATTGAACTAAGAATATATTCAGTCACCTGGGCTGCCAACTGTAGTGCTCTATTAGGCTTCATTATACCAGGTATATTTTGAACTAATTAGATATTTCGATATTACCAACATAATTTCGTCATTATTCTATATAGGTTCATATACTGTAGAATATCATTGGCATGAAAAGTAGGCTGTATAGTTCTTCACGGAACTTCTTGTTAATTTTTGTGATTATTTTTGTCTTAATTGTATTGATTGTCCAAGATCAGCCTGAAATTTTAATTAATTCTTACTGTAAAATATAATTACCAGTATGTAATTATGAAATCCTGCATATATTACTATATAAACCCTGGCAATACAGTGCAAGAAGGGCCTACCAAGCGACCATTGTCCAGCCATTTGGCCTGCAGATGTTGGGCATCGGCTCCCCTCGGCCGTTAATCTTGGTTTTCGTGACTGGGCCGCTGCCTCACTGTCAGACGGCTGCTCGATTATTCTCACGAGTCTGAGTGCACGCCGTTCCAGCCCTCACGTCAGTTTCATAAATCCCTGACGGAGCCGGGAATCGAACCCGGGATCTCCGGGTGAGAAGCAGGTGCGCTAGCTCAACACCACGGGGCCTGCTGCATATTCTACTAATTCTGATTATTTTAGGTAAGATTTCATGCATGTATTAAAATGTGAGATAAGCCACAGTTGGTTATTTTTCATTTTTAACAGCATATAACTTGGATTAAGCAATGAAATTATAGGTACATTAAAAAGTTACAATAAAAGCGACTGAACTTTTCAAAGTTTACTAAGCCGTAAAGCAACTATTTACAAATTACTAAGCAGGTTCATGGAATCTGAGTAGAAACGATATTTAAACCTAGTGGAGTCTAGATACAGTAAAATAGCTTAACAAACATTAGTATTTTCATTAACTGTTTAAGATTTTTCTGATTTCTTGCAGGAAAATATTCTCTTATCTCGTGCTAAGCTTTAGAAAGTAATTCCCCGCAAATCATAATATTAGAGAGATGTAATATTGGTTTATTTTAACAAATACACAATCCACGGGAATGATTGAAACTTTAACCTATATTTACTCCATTCCAACCCGAATTCAGATACCACTTCTGTGCTTAGCAGGGCAGTTTAGTCCGGGTATTGGATGTCTTATCTCTTTCAGTTGAGTTTTATGTCAATGGTATAGTTAACCTGTAATGGGTCGCGCAGGGTCATTATGACCGGCGAGTATAACATACCGTTTTTAGCCTATTTTCTAGTGATGAGCAACGAGTGGACTCGCGAAAAATCGAGTCTGGAACCGTAAAACTCGAGGCCGAGGACGCTGTCAGCGGTATCTGTGAGCCATGTCTGGAAACAACACGATGTATAGTAATGTCGGTACGCCTGGCCTAGATATTGTATTCGTTTCCCTTTTTTGTTTTTTGTTTTTTTTGTTTTTGTTTTTGTCGTGTGACCTCCTGAGAGGCCGAATGCAGGTCATTCAAGTCGACGCCCGTGGGCGACCTGCGCGTCGGGATGAGAGATGGAATGAATGAAGATGAATGAAATTGGGCAAGGATGTGGAAGGAAACGGCCGTGGTCTATCAGAAGGTACCGTCCCAGCATTTGCCTGGTGTTGAAAATGGGAAACCACGGAAAACCATTTCAAGGACGGCTGACGGTGCGGCTCGAACCCACGCGTCTATCGAGTCAGCAGAGAGCTTGGCCCCATGACCTAACGCTGCACTTAAGCCAGCGTAGCCACTGCTGTCGGTATAACTTTTCCCATCAATGCAGTGTTATAATAGAATATTCATAATTGAAAACCGGCAAGAAAAAGTGGACTGATGAAAGAAACAAAATGATCAGTTAAGAAAATATAGCCTACTTTCTCCTAAATGCATGGGTATTGTTATAAATCTTTGTCCATTTCAAGGAGTATAATTGAATGTTGGTTGTAGTAGCTTGTTGAAATACAACGTGCTATAGAGGTATTAAACATGAATATGGGGTGCCCTTTGCTAGTGCTACCTCCGTAAAAAAATTCATTCAATTCGGTTTCACCGTGTTTGAATCGATATGGGGAATGGATTTGCACACATACATGGCCGCTATTTGCAAACTATTGGGCTGATGACCTTGTAGTCAGTCATAAGATGCTTTCCACAAAAAGGCATATTGTTGCAAAATCTGGTAGAGGTCAAATTATTAGGATGGTCGTAATTTGATTTAAACTTTTAACATTTGGGCGGCCGTAATTCCGTTTCCGACAAGATGGCGGCGATATAAAACACGACACTGAGGTGCCCTTTGCTAGTGCTACCTCTGTACCAAATTTCGTTCAATTCGGTTTCACCGTGTTTGAATTGATAGGGGGAATCGATTTGCACACATACTTGGCCACCATCTGCAAACTATTGGGCTGATGATCTTGCAGTTTGGTTAGAATATGCTTCCCACATAAAGATATGTTGTTGAAAAATTTGGTAGAGACTAGATTATTAGGTTGGTCGTAATTACATTTTAGCTTTTAACATTTGGGTGCCAGCGATTACGTATCCGTCAAGATGGCGGTGATATAAAATATGACACTGAGGTGCCCTTTGCTAGTGCTACCTCTGTACCAAATTTCGTTCCAATCGGTTTCACCGTGTTCGAATTGATAGGGGGAATCGATTTTCACACAAAGGTGGCCGCCATCCTCAAAATATTAGGCTAATGACCTATTAGTTTGGTTAAAGGATGCTCCCTTCATAAAGGTATGTTGTTGCAAAATTTGGTAGAAATCGGATGATTAGGTTAATCGTAATTTGATTTAAGCTTTGAATATTTGTGTGGCCACCATTACGTTTCCGTCAAGATGGTGGCGATATAAAACATGACACTGAGGTGCCCTTTGCTAGTGCTACCTCTGTGCCAAATTTCGTTCCATTCGGTTTCACCGTGTTCGAATTAATAGGGGGAATCAATTTTGACACAAAGATGGCCGCCATCCGCAAACTATTAGGCTCATGACCTATTAGATTTGTCAAAGGATGCTCCCTCCATAAAGGTATGTTGTTGAAAAATTTGTTAGAGATCGGATGATTATGTGAGTCGTAATTTGATTTAAGCTTTGAACATTTGTGTGGCCGCCATTACGTTTCTGTCAAGATGGCGGCGATATAAAACATGACACTGAGGTGCCCTTTACTTGTGCTACCTCTGTAGCAAATTTCGTTTCATTCGGTATCACCGTGTTTTAATTAATGGGGGGGAATAGGTTTTGACACAAAGATGGCCGCCATCCGCAAACGATTAGGCTAATTACCTATTAATTTGGTCAAAGGATGCTTCCTCCATACAGGTATGATGTTGCAATATTTAGTAGAGATCGGATGATTAGGTTAGTCGTAATTTGATTTAAGCTTTGAACATTTGTGAGGCCGCCATTACTTTTCTGTCAAGATGGTGGCAATATAAGACATGACACTGAGGTGTCCTATGCTAGTGCTACCTTTGTACCAAATTTCGTTCAATTCGCGTTCACCGTGTTCGAATTAATAAGGGGGGGGGGGGACGGACAGACATTCAGAGTACACACAATCACACACACAGACTCACACACACACATAAACACAGACAGACACACTTTTTTTTCGTTCTATGATGATCTCATAAGTCTACTTTCATTTTTTTGCAAAAATCGAAAGTAGGCTAAAAAAGAACGCATACAGTGAAGACAGATATCCTTCCATGTGATAATTTGCTATGCTGTGGTATATAAGGGTGTTGATAACTCTTGCATAATTACCACTATCTTTGGTTGAGTGGTCAAGGTTGTAGACTCCTACCAGACAGGCCGGGGTTAGATTCCCGGCGGGGAACTTTCTATAAACTTTCTTTTATTAGGCTACTAGCTATTTTACCCGGCGTTGCGCGGGAGGTGTATTTACTTGTTATAGAAATATACATGCCAATATATTTCGCAAAGTATATTCACATTGCCCCTAAGTGAGTTTAAATCATAGTTATCCAAAGCTCTGAAGTTAATCAAGTGCAATATTAACTCATTGTAAATCTAGGCGAAAAGTACTGTGGAGTACAATAACGTAGTAGAGAATGCATCAATAATAAAAAGGGCTGTATATGCACATTTCTCAAGGATCTAGTCTGACAATTACAGTACATTCCTGATAGTCTTTATTTTTGTTGTAATGGGTGTAATTTAGACGTTTTGTTCACATAGAGCTCTTTAATTTTTAAATCATTGCATCCACTTTTTTGAAAGGAAACAATATTTAAATTATTCGATGTTTGGAATATAAAGTCATCATTCTGGAGTCAAATATACTTACGATTTTTAACCCCGCACAAATGGTGTGATTAATGAGAAATGGCTTATTCATGTACATAAGTCAGTGTGTAGGCTACTATAGCTGCATATTAGGGAACAGTTTTGCTGTATTTCCATGCCTAATATCTCATATAGGGCGTATTTGGTAGCATGCTGAGTTTCTATACCTAAGGTCGCGGGTTCAAACCCGGCCAAAGTCATCGGATTTTTGAAGAGCGTTAAAAATCCCTCAGTATGCCTTCCTTCGGAGGGGAAGTAAAGCCAGTGGGCCCATGTCATAGATGTATGTGGAGTAAAAGAACCTTCCATTAACTACACTCGATGAAGGTAAAATTTGTAGTTTAAATTTGATTAACGCTATTAAGTTTCAACGTTCACCATCATGTTGTGGTAATGGTGGTACCTTTTAACCAAGTTTGCAGCTAGGTGTCGTTGACGGTAGCATTTGGTAGCAAAAGTAGGAACTACTTAAAACTGACTATCTGTAGTCCTTACCTGAATTACATATAACACCCAATAATACAGCCATCAAAATTAACACTGGTTATCAGGCAGATTCTACACACATCCAAAGTACACGGGGCTGCATGGCCGCGTTGTCTCAGCCCCTAAACAAACAGAGGAGCCGTCCAACCTATCTCACCTAATTAAAGTAAATGCAACAACGTATAATCCCAGTTTAATGTTAAATGCGATGCATTGATTGAGAACACATTGGGCTTTTTTAGCCCCTAAAATATTTCGTAAGATAAGAAATATATTCTCTAAATCCATACCGTAATGATCACTAAAATGCTATAGCGGTGTTCAGGGAATTCGTGATAACTACTGTGCCCGTTTCTCCAATGGGACAGGCGATCACCCGGCCAACATCCCGGCCCCATCAAAAGAAACAGCCAAGGGAGTGGGTAAAAAAAAAATAGGGCGTGAATCTTGGTTCATACAGACAAGAATAAAAGAAATGCTCCAGCGAGCCAGAGACAAAGGGTCTCGGGTCGTTTACGGGTTGGGATGGCAAATTGACTGAACCAGGATTCAAAAGCAAACTCCCTAACTTGAATTAACAAACAGAGAAGAAAGGAAAAGCCCTCGTAAAATCACATCTGCTCCTTTATTGGCCAAAGGATAAATAAATATGCAACCTGCCTACCACGCACGAGTATAGAGTTAGGGTGGGACAAAATCCAAAAAGAAAAAAAGTTCATAGTCCCTAAACAAACAAACAAAAAAATTATACTTATTCAAACTCGTGGGTGTCCTCTCTTAAAGTTCCGACAAGGAGATCGCCTTTCAAAAAGCTAAATTAACCCTTAATTTGTCGGTGCACACGCATGTAAGCATCACTAGCCACTTAACACAATGTTCACCTGCGGCAAAAAAACTCTACGAAAATATTGAATATCCATGTATATTACAGCTGTCTACCCTTATACAGCAATGGACGGATCTCCTCTATCGAACTGCAAATTAATAACTAAAGAGCATCATATTACATCAAATAGCACTCAAACATCAACTCAGCTTCACATAATATGGCATTTCAACAATTAATTATAACTCGTCATAAATTATTTACACACCCAGATTGTGCTTACATATTTACACTACTAATTCTTATTATTATTACTGATTTATATTCGCCTTTCCAACAACCTTGATCCACACCGTCATCTTTGTTATGTAATTAAATTATAGCACTGTCTAATGTTTATGAAAGGTTAAGAACCTCGTAACAAGGCACCCTAGGGTATTTCATACTCACAACGAACATTTAATCGCAACCCTTCCATCGAACACTCTGTGTGAGGATCCTAACAATCTGACTGTTGAGCGCACTATCAGTTACACCCCTGCGCTATTCAATATACAACTCATCGATAAACGTAGCACGTTCGTCAAGAGGACCCTGTCCTCACAAATTCAATTCAACGGTCATACGTCGCCCCGTGAATAACCTCATCATATATGACGGAATAATACCATATTTAATTATCACATTAAATTTACACAACATCATTACAAAAAATCATGCATTATTAGCATGTCTCAAGAACCCACACTAACAGAGCGTATCAACTTTATCGGGACCACGAGGTCGTATGATAATATGGCATCCTATCCAAGGAACCTCATTCGACAATCTCCAACCATATTTATTTTGCTATTAAAATCTATGCAATCCGTGACAAACCTTTCAGAATAAAATTCGTATAATGACCTCGGAAATCGAGATGCTAGAATCTCCCAGCAAAATGGGCATCTCATATTATCGTTACCCAATTTCAACTTATTATTATTATTATTATGTCTCAGAGAATAAATGTATGTCTTACTCCTACCATTGATACTGTTAATTTATGTAAGTCAAACGACCCGAAAAGAAAGGACAAAATATCTGTACAACCCTATGAGAAAATGATGCTCCTTTTCAATCTGGAATAAATGATTATAAATGGCGTTAAGTTACACGATCTCAGGTTATCTCATGGCACGGCTATCCGAGGTAGGAGTTCTCTTCTTCCTGATGAACAAGGATGGAAATGAAACGTCTTACTTTATATCCGGTATCCTCGGAAACCCCTGGCGTCGGCGTCGTCTGCGGCATTAGGGCGGCGTCGTTCCTCCAGCGTCTCTGCGATGTGGTCTCCCAGCGTACTGGTAGAGGTATACGCCCCCGGCACCTCTCGATCTCCTGGCGACGCCCATGTCCGCCCACTGGTTGTCCCCGGTCACCTTCAGCAGCGGCGTCTCCTGACGTCCCAACCATGGTCCTCTCGTCCATCTTGTTGCGACCGTTCACCCCATGATGGCCCCTTTAGAGGTTCAGTGCAGCATAATTTGCGTATTAATATGCATGTTGATTCCCAGAATATTTGAGTCCATGGTTATTAAGTTCATGCCGCCGTGTGGCAATATTACATTTCACTATATCAGAGCACTTTCACGCACTATAGCGTCTAGTTCCTGGTTCACTTGAATTATATGTATTCACTTTCCTCAACCAGTGACACACTTCCTTCCACGAGGAGCTATTTCGAGCTGGCCTTGACCGACATATCAAGTTGCTTGCGGCCTGCAGTCTTCCAACACAAGTTTAAATTAGAAGTCACATTCTCACTGCGTCTCTTAAAATGCCGCACTGCTATGCTATTTTCGAATGGACGTCTGTTACAATATAGGGCCTCGCGATAATGCTTCGCCTCGACTATCGTTATTATTATTCCTTCCCTGATACTCGTAATGTTAAACACCTCCTGGTAGTCATCTTTAATAAGCATATATTGTCGGCATGAACGGACCTTCCTTTATCAGTTCTGACTATTTCTCACATACTAGCGAGTCCGATATCGTCTTGAAATTCACACTGTTCGACAAACAAACTGACATACTTCACTGTGAACACCTCACTGGCACTACATGCACGCTAGCTTCATGGTTCATGGCCTGCTGATCACTCACGAAAACCATTCAAGTTCCCGATGCAAATTACTGTCTACGAGACATGGGCTACTCGTCCGTGCTCCGCTGGATAACATACTCGTCCACGCACTATTGACTCACTGAACATTCCGGAACTGCGTCCTCCTTCGAGAAAAAGAAAGTGGAAGGGGTTGGAACCTTCTGGAGCATTCCCCTACTCTCGCGGTTGCCTCGCCGCGTCATGCCATGACGTCATACTGACCCTACGGTCTCATCTCGATCTTCTGTCATCCGGGGCCGGTAATTGACCCTGACTGGATCGGTCACATCTCTCCCGCGGCCTTCAAAATATAAGCGGTGGGAACATAGCTTATATTTTTCCTCAAGTGATGCATGTGAACGATCCTTTCAGCCATCTCCCCAATGCTGACTAACGGGCTTGCCTGTGATACTTCCGCAGATTCGCGGCATTGAAATTCCCAACAAGTGCATTCGTGACGTTGTCAACCACCCTATAGCAATTGTTGTCCATCACTCTGGCAATCCTATGGGGTCCCGAAAATGGGCGCGCAAATTTCCCATACACTCTGAGTGGTAAGTTTGATGACGTAGGTTTCCGAATCAGCACCAGGTCATTGACTCGAAGTGGTTCGCGAAAACGGTGGCCAGCCTTCCTTCTCTCCCGTTTCTGCACCTGTAGCTGCATCCTCTCCCGAGCCAGTTCGTTTCACCTTTGCACCGACGGCTCTCTGGGGGTGCCTGTTTAACAGCATGCCAAGGTCTACTTGGTTTTCGTCCATGGTGCAGAAGACAAGGAATTTGTCTGGTACTCTCATGTGTTGTAGAGTTCAAGCAACGTTCAATTATGGGTACCACTTCCATCCATCTATGATGCTGTTCATGACAGTAAATCCGGCAGTATTTTCCAATCTCTGCATTTACCCTTTCAACTGAATTTCCTTCTGGGTATCCTATGGAGCTCAAGATATGCCTTATGCCGAGTCGTGCCATTGCCTCTTGAAATTCGGCGCTCGTGAACTGCGTTCCGTGATCGCTCAGAAGGAACTCTGGCTTCCCTGCAGTTGGAATCACGCCGGTCTCAATCCTGCGAATTACGTATCGGGATGTTGCCTTCTGTATAGGATGCAACATGACTAATTTGGTAAACACATCCATCGTCACCAAGATGTATTGGTTACCCCTGGTGGACCTCGGAAGGGGGCCACACAGGTCCGTAGCCATTAATTCATTCGGACGGGTCGGTATAATAGCCCTAGGCTTCTCCTTAGATACGTCCGATGGGAACTTGCACCTCTGACAGATGTCGCATGTCCTGATTACCGCTCGTATGGTTTTTCCCATATACTCCCAGGTAAATGTTTCTCTTATGGCATGTAAGGTTTTATCACATCCTCCATGCCCAATAGATCGGTGAGCCAACAAAATCACTGCTGAAATCAACTTCGGCGGTATTACAATACGTAGCCTTGTGTGGTCTTTATCGACAAACTTGTGAATCACGTCACCAACAATGTGATAAATGTGAGCAATCTTCGCCGTTCCAGCATAATCGGGGTCATCTGCACCCATGCGATTCTTCAAATACCGGTATATCCGTCTTAACGGAGTATATCGCCGTTGCGCCTGGCTCAGGCATTTCAAACGCTCCACCGTTTCCTGATCATCCGGTATTAGCTCTACCTTGTGCAAAACAGCCTCCTCACGTGGGTTTCTGCTCAAAACATCCGCTAGAAAGTTTTGCTTTCCGGGCCTATGAATAACTTCTGCATCGAATTGCTGCAGGATCAGGGTCCAGCGCGTGACTCATTCGCTTGAAATGTCAGACTTTAACATAAACTGTAACGCGCGATGGTCCGTCACAATCACGACCTTATGCCCTAAAAGAATCTTCTTCCACATCTTTAGAGCATAAATTATAGCCAGCGCCTCCAATTCCGTGGCAAAGTAATTAAGCTCAGGCTGTCGCAATTTCCTACTGGTAAATGCCAGATAATGTCGTTTCTTCTCGTCATCCAACTGGTACAACACAGCGCTCACTCCTACCTTTGAAGCATCGGTGTCAATATAAAATGTTTTGGAGAAGTCTGGGTACTCCAGTTTAACGTTGTTAAGGAGCATGTGTTTAGCTTGCGTGAAGGCCTCTTCACACGCCTGATCCCACTTCCACCGATTGTTTTTCCTGAGCATGCTCTGCAGAGGGGCAACTACATCCGTGTAACGGGGGCAATGACTAGAAAAGAATAAAGTCATTCTCAGGAACTGCCTCACTTGTTTCATCCTTTCTGGTCTGGGAAACTCAGCTATCGCCTCAATTTTCTCCGGGTTCGGCCGATATCCATATTCGTCAATGAGATGTCCCAAAAACCGAATTTCTCGGTGAAAGAAATTGCATTTCTCCAGGTTTGCCTTAAATCCGGCCGTAAGCAAGTTCTCAAACAACAATCTCAAGTGTTTCAGGTGCTCCTCTACTGACGTAGATGCCAAGATCAAATCGTCCACATAACATAGTACGTGTTTCTTGACCTCTTCACTCAAGTTGCTGTCCAGCGCTCGAATCAGCACAGGGCCACTGTTTTTCAAACCGAATGGAAGGCGGTTAAAGACGTGGGTCTTCTGCTCATGCAGGAAGCCAGTGTATTGCTTGCTGTTCTCGGTTAACTCGACATGATAATAGGAATTTGTGAGATCTACGGTTGAGAAATATTTTTTTCCTTTAAAGCGCCTCAGCAGCTCTCTAATTTGTGGTGGGCGGTCGTACTTTGGCAAAATGCGTGCATTTATTCCACGTGCATCCAGAGAAATCCTCAGGCGACCATTCGGCTTCCTTACAACCGCTAAAGGGTTTAGGAAAGAAGTCGGAGCCTTCTTTATTATGCCATCCTTCTCCATGGCGTTTATCATGGCCTTTACCTCCTCCTTCCATTTCTCTGGGACTGGATATATGTGTTTCCTGTATGGTGAGTCATCACTCGACTTGATATCGTACTGAAAGTTCTTGATAACTCATGGTTTGTCGCTAAATACCTCCCGAAACTCCTGTATTAGGTCATCAAACTGTTTCTGGACAGTTGGATCCAAAATTTCTTTTACACCAACGGGCATGTGGGTGATCGTCTCTTCTTCACGTTCCACGATATTCTCAAGTGTGTTCTCCAAGAAGAGCGTGCTCGAGTTGGCATTGATATAATCTTTCGATCCTCTGCTCGGCGATTCGTTTCCGACATACATAACACCCTATTGCATATTTATAATCCAGCCGTACTCCGAAATGAAGTCAACTCCCAGAATTATTTGAAAGTTGATGTTGGAGATGGCCACGAACACGTGCTCATAAAACCTCCCCGCAATCTTGATCATCAACAAGGCCTGCAGCTTGCATCTCACTGAACGATCGGGAATTACACCTCTAACCTTTACATTCGCTACTGGTAGAGTATATACGGGTCCTGCCTCCATTATCTCGTCCAAACATGACTGAGACACCACACTAATCATCGCTCCGGTGTCAATCAGGGTTTTTATTTGTTTACCGAGCACCTCTACTGTTATGATTGGCAAAGGATACACTTTCCCGCGGCGGATAACGTCTTCCTCATGAATCAAGTCTTCGTCGGTAGCCTGAAATATCTCTTGAATTTCAATCAGTTCGGGAGGACCAAGGTTTGAGCAATTTCTTAATTTGAAGTTTTTTTTTTTTGTTGATCTGACCGACTTGTGTCAGGTGGTCGGTCAGCTTCCCCCGGTGGTGCGGATGGATTACTCCGTAATTGTTGTAAATATTCCTGGCTCTCTCGATGCCTTTCCGTATAGCTCGGCCGCGACCCCTGCGAACGAGAATCCCTATCGGCATTCTGTCTCTGATAATATTGATTTGACTGCCTTCGCTGATATTCACCATATCGTCCCTTCGTATTGTTGAATCGGGATCTCCTACGCTCTTCGTACGGTTTATTCCTCCACCTGGGTCGCTCGTCTGTTCCACCGTAGCTCCTATCTCGGCTCCGATAGTACCCTGTGTCTCTTGGCCTGTCCGTCTCCCGCGGCGTTCGCTCTTCCGTCTGCGCAATTTTGTCAATCACGACCGTGTTTACATCTCTATTTTCCTGTCGTCCGGACCTCGCCTGTAACTGTGCGCTAGTGTGGTCAAGTTTTCGAAGAATTTCTTCACATCCCTCTAAAGTCTCGGCTCCTGACGCTATTACACTCTTCTGGACCTCCACAGGTAACTGTCGTATAATGGCTTAGACCAATTCGTCCTCCGGCACTGGTGGAGTCAAATACTGCAGCCTGGCGAGTTGCGATGCGAAGTACCCCGCATACCTAGTCGGATTGGACGTCGCATACCGTTTAGCGTATAGTTCCGCCCGTATCTTCAATTGTTCCTCAGGGCTCCAAAAGCGTTTGATTAATAATCGTTCGAACTCGTCCGTGCTCGTGAACGTGTATCGAAATGCGCGAAACCAAGTTAATGCTGTCGATTCCAGGGACCTCTCAATAACTCTTAGTTCCCTCTCACGTGGTATCTTATTTTCCGCCATGTATTCACGGACCTCCCTCATAAATTCGATGGGTGTGACGTTATTAGTCCCATTGTTCCCCGAGAATTTCCTCGGCTGGTGGTCTATACTTCTAATGATAGTCAGGTGTCCCGCGGGGTTTGTACTCTGTATTCTCGGCGTTGCAACTACCTCTCCCGCCTTTCTGGAAGATGGGGCATTTTCACTTTCCGTCCCGTTAAGAGGTGGCGTGTTTTCAATTTCGGACCATCTAACCCTTTCTGACTCCGATTTGTCTTTTATCTGCGTCATTTCCGTCTCTAAGATGCCTAATCGAGTGAGTTGCCTTCCCTGTTGAATAACGATCTTCTCCTCCAACTCAACAATGGAAGTGTGGATAGATTCTCTCACATGTTCGAATAATGTCGTTTGTGAATGAGTGATTTTCCTGTCATACGTGTCCTGGAATGACTCAACCTGTATCTGCATGTTTTTCACGTCCTTCGCAACCTCTTCTTTCCAACCTGACACGTCATGTTTCAACTTATGCAGGGTTTCCTCGTTAGACTGACCAATTTGCTCAATTTTTGCCGTCAAATCTTGTCCCATGCCTTTAATATTACTGTTCAACTTCTCCTCAAGTCCTTCAATATTCCCCCGAAGCGAACTCTGAGTATCCCTGATTTGCCGTGCCATACAATCTTTGAGCTCCGCGGTGAGCACTTGGAATGTAGTTTCTACCTTTTTATCGAGTAGATTAATCTTATTATCTATAGCCTTTCCTGATAGCTTAAGATTACGTTCTACAGCATCAATGTTTTTCTGCAAATGCGATTCTAAACTCTTAAGATTAGATCCCATGACTTCTAATAAGTCGGTTCTGAGATCATCAACTTTATCACTAACATCATTTTTTATTCCTGCTATATGAGTGCCGACACCCTCTTGTGCCTTCTGTACCTCTGCTATTTGAGTACCGACACCCTCTTGTGTCATCTGTAGGCGATCCATATCGCTCTTCATGTTTGTCTTAATTGACCCAATACTATCCTTAACATTATTCATTTCAGTGGTTAGACCATTTAATCCATCTTAGATTTGTTTTAATATATCAGCTATATTTTCTGCGGTTACTACTTGTGACATCTTACAATACAACTTAAATATAGGGGCCTACAGGGGGAATGTAGGTCGTCGAGTATAGCCATGATCTGAGATCGTGTACCAACCCTGTCAAATGGTTCACTAAAGGCTCAGTGTGATACGAGGTTAATTTTACACAAGAATTACACATGGCAAGCATCGCGCCCCCATCAAAGGCACGAATCTGACCACTAAGTATACTCCCATCACCACAACAAATGATTGAGTAAAAAGCATGCCCATGACGAAGACGAAACGCACCATCGTCGTCGAGCCAACACGTTAGCGGCGCCACTTCCCCCTCCCTGTGCCCGTTTCTCCAATGGGACAGGCGATCACCCGGCCAACATCCCGGCCCCATCAGAAGAAACAGCCAAGGGAGTGGGTAAAAAAAAATTAGGGCGTGAATCTTGGTTCATACAGACAAGAATAAAAGAAATGCTCCAGCGAGCCAGAGACAAAGGGTCTCGGGTCGTTTACGGGTTGGGATGGCAAATTTACTGAACCAGGATTCAAAAGCAAACTCCCTTACTTGAATTAACAAACAGAGAAGAAAGGAAAAGCCCTCGTAAAATCACATCTGCTCCTTTATTGGCCAAAGGATAAATAAATATGCAACCTGCCTACCACGCACGAGTATAGAGTTAGGGTGGGACAAAATCCAAAAAGAAAAAAAGTTCATAGTCCCTAAACAAACAAACAAAAAAATTATACTTATTCAAACTCGTGGGTGTCCTCTCTTAAAGTTCCGACAAGGAGATCGCCTTTCAAAAAGCTAAATTAACCCTTAATTTGTCGGTGCACACGCATGTAAGCATCACTAGCCACTTAACACAAAGTTCACCTGCGGCAAAAAAACTCTACGAAAATATTGAATATCCATGTATATTACAGCTGTCTACCCTTATACAGCAATGGACGGATCTCCTCTATCGAACTGCAAATTAATAACTAACTAGTTGAAACCCGTCAATACATGACGGCCAATAAGAAAATATTTACTGAAGAATTTTATTATATACGTTATTTGTACAATTATTTTTTGGCACTATTGAAACTTTAAGGGCGTCAAAAGATTGCACTCTAGACATTGCAACATACTGTTAGCCATGATTGAAAACTTGATGAGGCAAATTGAGACCTATACGTTCCAGAGTTCCCCCTTGAGCTTTATTGATTGTGATAAAGTATGCCAAGCGAATCGGAAAATGTTGACTCTTAAAAGAAAATGATTGTTTTATCCGGTGGTGTTAAATCAAGTCGAAGGATTAGACCTTTATGCCTAATTTTAACTGCACTTTCAGTGGTGGAAATATTTATTGCATCACCATTAATTACTTCGTAATTTTGTCTTTTACAGCTGTTTGCTTCAGGTTATACCAGTCTAATCGTTGTCAAACATTGTAGACACATTGTAGACACATTGTTGCCTTGATAGTTTGACTTCTTCTCACATTTCTTCGAACAATACACAACTCTTTGTTGTTGTCGTTTGTTATTACAATGATGCCAGTGTTGATACAGTCATTTAGAGTTGAGACTTTGCAGTGAGAAGATGGGCAGGTCAGTTGAATTAACGCCAGAAAAGAAAGCTGCTCTAGTTGCTTATTCGTCTGTTGGTCTCAGCACCAGAGAGATAGCCTCTAAGACAGGTTTTAATTTCAAGGTTACCGAAAAAATACAGGGAGGAAGGAAATATTGATCGAGAGAAAGGAAGAGGTCGAAGAAGGGCGTCTAATGCCAAACAGGACAGGATATTGAAAAGGCTTTCGCCCAAAGATCGTCACAAGTCATCAACTGAACTAAAGCGAGACTGGGAAGGAATGTGCGTCATCTCAGTAATCAGTAGAACTGCAAGAAATAGACTACTGAAAGCTGGACTCTCAGCCCGTCGACCTAAAAAGAAGCCTTTATTGCCCAAGAAACTGCGACAACAGCGGCTAAAATGGGCAAAAGCACATGTGACATGGACACCAGAGACGTGGAACAGAGTAATCTTTTCAGACCAGTCCAAATTTAATCTGCATGACTCAGATGGAAAAGTGTTTGTGCATCGAAGAAAAGGTGAAGAATTTTTACCATCATGTATAACACATACTGTCAAACACCCACAAGGACAGATGGTCTGGGGGGGGGGGGGGGAGCATTTCTAATCACAGAGTAGTTCGTCTGAACTTCATAAATGGCACTGTCAACGCGGATGTCTACATAAGCATCCTTGAAAGGAAGCTTATGCCCACAATAAGAGACCAGTTTGGAGGTGTTTCCAGATGCATTTTTCAGGATGACTCCGCTCCTTGCTATAGAGCTTTGAAGGTGATTCCTATGATTAATAATTATACCAAGCACGAAGCTGATGCCATTCTTGGTTAATTATCACATATTTTTACAATTCAGGTAAAATCCTTCCTTCGACAAAATGGGGTTCAAGTGTTAGAGTGCCCTGGAAACAGCCCAGATCTCAATCCTATTGAGAACTGTTGGAAGGTTATGGGCAATGTTATCACCAAAAAGATGCCACGGAATAAACGGGAACTGTTGGAGGGCCTTGTTCGTGTGTGGTTTCATGAACTGAGTGAGAAGTACTGTAAAAAGTTAATTCTTTCAATGCCTTCACGATGCCAAGGGGTGATTAAGGCGCGCGGTGGAGCAACAAAGTATTAAATGGCAACAGTGCATTCATGTAAGGCAATTGTGTATAAACAAACACTAAAATTGATCAGTGTCATGTTACAACATTAATACGCAGGGTTTGTTTCAACATTAGAATTCATATTTCAGAAGGACAAACAGAATAGCTGACATATCCTCCTACACTCATTTTTCAAGAAAGTGTTAAATTATTTTAAAAAAACTTTTTATACAAACAAAAATAGAGAATAAAATAAAATTGACAAACATTACTGCGTATATTCATTTCTGATAGAAGTAGAGGGATTTCAGGCCAATTTAGGTCAGTTATGCCTATTCAATTATTATTTTAAAAAATGTCAATTTTAGAAGGTGATGCAATAAATATTTCCACACTGTAATTCCAAATCCAAGAATTTTCATGCATATTTCATATAATTAATATGGAATCAAGTCGAAGGGTTAGATCTCTCCGCCTAATTTTAACTGCACTTATTATTTCCAAATTCAAGCAATTTTCGTACATATTTCTTATAATTAATATGTTAGCATTTAGATGCCCTTAGGAAACTTCAGATTTCTCTGGAGCATATCTATGGGTCAATCGTTTGCAGTATGTGGAAGCAAATCACTTAATTCCAAGGAATTCAAGAATTCTGAGGAAATATATACAACTGGCCGCAGGAACCGTCGCTTATAATTTTTAAATATACATTAACGAAGTTCTCTCTTAAATTCCTTGAGATATCATTTCCAGTGATAAATTGTTGCAGTCTGTCAAATATTTTATATTTAGGAAGATTAATTTTGCCATTACAACACCAAAGGTCAAAGTAACCAGGCGTAGATTTCTCGCTACAGAACTACAGTGCAGAACAATGTTTACATTTGTTCGTCAAGGACCATACACCTGACGGCATAATTTCTGGAATTGTTTCTGAAATGGCATTTTTATATTAGATTTTAAAATTGGCTTCGTATTTTCTACGATTTCCCACTTTTTTGTGGCTAATGTTCTTTTTTCGTCAAATGGGTATATTTATTGCAGCATTTCTCTCCAAATTAGCGTCATATTCAATAACACTATAGTGCCCTGCATCAACGTAGCCGCCAAATATTAAATGGCAAATAATACTTCCATTGCCAAAATCAACAGCGTGGTTAGACTCATTGTTATGTACTCTAAACAAATCATCAATAAACAATAATATTCACGTATACAATGAAGTTCAGATACTTGCATTCTCAAGTTTGTTACTGATGAGAATGCGATGATACTGATCGAATGAAAATGAAGATGATTCACGTATACAATGAAGTTCAGATACTTTCATTCTCAAGTTTGTTACTGATGAGAATGCGATGATACTGATCGCCAATAATAAAATCCTTATAATTATTCATGCCAGCAACAATTTTTGCAATTTGCTTGCAAACGCAGCTCAGGATAACGTCCTGCAGTTTGGAATAAACAGTACGAAACTGCTCTAAATAAGCAATTTCCATCACCTGATGTAGGTACAATCCTTTGCATTTCCATGACAGTAAATTAAGCAAGGGAGCATACTTCGCCTACTACTGGAATGAGCACAGACTCTCTTCGACAGCCACCGTAATGGAGGGAGTTTAAGAGTTAGACTATATGCTCAGTGCTTGTCAAAAATCGTATTGACACAGGGAAGCCCAATCTTAAGGCTACATTCTGAGCTATCGCCCCGGATTCCAGGTTCGATCCCTGGTTTGCCAAGAAATTTACTTCTGGTCTGAGGGCTGGAACGGGGCGCACTCTTGAGGCAAAACTCAGGAAAGCAAGGTTAGATTCCTATCTCAACAATCTGGGATGTAGTTTTCCGTGGTTTGCCACGTCAACTGCAGGTAAATACCGGGATAGTTCGCAACTTAAAGCCTCGGTCGTCAATTCCCCACTTGAATTACATATGAACACATCAGTACAGCCATCACAATAACACAGGTTATCAGAGAAAATTTTACACACACACACCAAAGTAGACGGGGCTGAGTGATTACGATATCTGAGTCCATCAAATGAATTATATTCGTCAATTGTCTCTCATGGCGAAAGCGATTGTGGCCATCTTTTATTTAATAATTTAAAAGTATATGGCAATGTAAATCGTGGAGAATTCCTTACTGTACGGGAATAACGAAAGTAAAATATGTTAAGACAATGAATTACCAATAGCCAGAAAGAATAATTAGGAAATAAAAATACATGTCTGAGGTGAGACTCCTTCGACAATGCAAAATTCATTCCTGGGTTCGCAATGTTACCCCTCAGCCACCCAGTCAACAGACTTCTAAACCAATATTAAGTTACTTAAACAACAAACGAACGCAAACGCCTGTTGAAGTTCTTCAATCCCCTCTTTTTAATTCTCAAAAACAAAGATAACACTACGATACGGTGAATCCTTTATCCGCCATTTCTCTAGAACTGTAATTCTGGTCTGAGGGCTGGAACGGAGCGCACTCTTGAGGCAAAACTAAGAAGGGCAAGGTTCGATTTCCATCTCAACAATCTGGGATGTGGTTTTCCGCGGTTTGCCACTTCCACTGCAGGTAAATACCGGGATAGTTCCTAACTTAAAGCCTCGGTCGCCAATTTCCCATTCCCCACTTTAATTACAAATGCACACATCAGTACTGCCATCACAATAACACAGGTTATCAGAGAAAATTTGACACACACACACACACCAAAGTAGACGGGGCTGAGTGACCACGATGTCTGAGTCCAACAAATGAATTATGTTCGTCAATTGTCTCTCATGGCGAAAGCGATTGTGGCCAACTTTTATTTAATAATTTAAAAGTATATGGGAACGTAAATCGTGGGGAATTCCTTACTTTATGGGAATAATAAAAGTAAAATATGTTAAGACAATGTATTACCAATAGCCAGAAAGAATAATTGAGAAATAAAAATATATGTCGGCGGTTGGATTCGAACTGCTTCCATTGTGCGATGCATAAATTAAGAATTTTCATCGCTACCGTCTGAGCTACTGAAGCACTGGAGAAATGGGCAATATTAAGTTACTTAAACAACATTCACTCTCAACAGTCCGTATAAGTTCTTCTACATTTCCCGTTTTTTATAATATTCTATTCCTGTTTATATCGTGGAAACTTCATAATCAATATTCCCCTCCTTTATTATGATTCTTATAAATAACTATTGCATTAAAACGCGGTGGACATCCGCCATGTCTGTCATTAACCAATATGATTCTGCGCATGCGCTTGAGTCACTAATTTTGCTTTTTTGTTTATAAATTTAAAAATATGTGGTAACATATTTGTTTATTTTAAAGACACTCTGCAAATCTACAGGCCTACAGCTTTCGACAGATTGCTCTACGAAGTGAATCGGTTCTACCGTTCCCTCAATCTCGCGGTAACAAAAATCAGCTTAGTGTTTTAAATATATAGAAGAGCATCATATTACATCAAATAGCACTCAAACATCACCTCAGCTTCACATAATATGGCATTTCAACAATTAATTATAACTCATCATAAATTATTTACACACCCAGATTGTGCTTACATATTTACACTATTAATTCTTATTATTATTACTGATTTATATTGCCTTTCCAACAACCTTGATCCACACCGTCATCTTTGTTATGTAATTAAATTATAGCACTGTCTAATGTTTATGAAAGGTTAAGAACCTCGTAACAAGGCACCCTAGCGTATTTCATACTCACAACGAACATTTAATCGCAACCCTTCCATCGAACACTCTGTGTGAGGATCCTAACAATCTGACTGTTGAGCGCACTATCAGTTACACCCCTGCGCTATTCAATATACAACTCATCGATAAACGTAGCACGTTCGTCAAGAGGACCCTGTCCTCACAAATTCAATTCAACGGTCATACGTCGCCCCGTGAATAACCTCGTCATATATGACGGAATAATACCATATTTAATTATCACATTAAATTTACACAACTTCATTACAAAAAATCATGCATTATTAGCATGTCTCAAGAACCCACACTAACAGAGCGTATCAACTTTATCGGGACCACGAGGTCGTATGATAATATGGCATCCTATCCAAGGAACCTTATTCGACAATCTACAACCATATTTATTTTGCTATTAAAATCTATGCAATCCGTGACAAACCTTTCAGAATAAAATTCGTATAATGACCTCGGAAATCGAGATGCTAGAATCTCCCAGCAAAATGGGCATCTCATATTATCGTTACCCAATTTCAACTTATTATTATTATTATGTCTCAGAGAATAAATGTATGTCTTAATCCTACCATTGATACTGTTAATTTATGTAAGTCAAACGACCCGAAAAGGAAGGACAAAAAATCTGTACAACCCTATGAGAATATGATGCTCCTTTTCAATCTGGAATAAATGATTATAAAT
This sequence comes from Meconema thalassinum, assembly GCA_946902985.2. Classification (NCBI taxonomy): domain Eukaryota; kingdom Metazoa; phylum Arthropoda; class Insecta; order Orthoptera; family Tettigoniidae; genus Meconema; species Meconema thalassinum. The sequence continues at coordinate 467,847,895 of OX336393.1, forward strand.
GGCGTTAAGTTACACGATCTCAGGTTATCTCATGGCACGGCTATCCGAGGTAGGAGTTCTCTTCTTCCTGATGAACAAGGATGGAAATGAAACGTCTTACTTTATATCCGGTGTCCTCGGAAACCCCTGGCGTCGGCGTCGTCTGCGGCATTAGGGCGGCGTCGTTCCTCCAGAGTCTCTGCGATGTGGTCTCCCAGCGTACTGGTAGAGGTATACGCCCCCGGCACCTCTCGATCTCCTGGCGACGCCCATGTCCGCCCACTGGTTGTCCCCGGCCACCTTCAGCAGCGGCGTCTCCTGATGTCCCAACCATGGTCCACTCGTCCATCTTGTTGCGACCGTTCACCCCATGATGGCCCCTTTAGAGGTTCAGTGCAGCATAATTTGCGTATTAATATGCATGTTGATTCCCAGAATATTTGAGTCCATGGTTATTAAGTTCATGCCACCGTGTGGAAATATTACATTTCACTATATCGGAGCACTTTCACGCACTATAGCGTCTAGTTCCTGGTTCACTTGAATTATATGTATTCACTTTCCTCAACCAGTGACACACTTCCTTCCACGAGGAGCTATTTCGAGCTGGCCTTGACCGACATATCAAGTTGCTTGTGGCCTGCAGTGTTCCAACACAAGCTTAAATTAGATGTCACATTCTCACTGCGTCTTTTAAAATGCCGCACTGCTATGCTATTTTCGAATGGACGTCTGTTACAATATAGGGCCTCGCGATAATGCTTCGCCTCGACTATCGTTATTATTATTCTTTCCCTGATACTCGTAATGTTAAACACCTCCTGGTAGTCATCTTTAATAAACATAAATTGTCGGCATGAACGGACCTTCCTTTATCAGTTCTGACTATTTCTCACATACTAGCGAGTCCGATATCGTCTTGAAATTCACACTGTTCGACAAACAAACTGACATACTTCACTGTGAACAACTCACTGGCACTACATGCACGCTAGCTTCATGGTTCATGGCCTGCTGATCACTCACGAAAACCATTCAAGTTCCCGATGCAAATTACTGTCTACGTGACATGGGCTACTCGTCCGTGCTCCGCTGGATAACATACTCGTCCACGCACTATTGACTCACTGAACATTCCGGAACTGCGTCCTCCTTCGAGAAAAAGAAAGTGGAAGGGGTTGGAACCTTCTGGAGCATTCCCCTACTCTCGCGGTTGCCTCGCCGCGTCATGCCATGACGTCATACTGACCCTACGGTCTCATCTCGATCTTCTGTCATCCGGGGCCGGTAATTGACCCTGACTGGATCGGTCACACTACACCATTACACAATATCATTCGTCAGTAAAAACTAAAATGGCTAAAACATAGGAAATCAGCAAAATGTGGAATGAACACCCATTTTATTTGAAGAAATAATAGATCAGATATATGTACAAAGAACAGCGCTCGTTTGTCAATAACCCAAGTGTTGACATGGGTACCGCTAGGCTTAGTCAACACTTTATTTATATCCTCTTTGGTCAACACTAATATCTTTGGATTGTCTCTGCCCATTGCGGTACCTGGTGTCATTCTGTGTTACCACCGCCACATCGGTCCTGGTGGCAAATTGTGTTACTACCGCCGTAGCTACTGTTTGGTCCTTATCATCCAAAATCTAATCACAAAGAAAATAATGCTACTTTAAGAATAATCTACAATAGTATGTCGAATGCAGGGTTTGCCAATGTATTTCTTTTTTAATTTCATTTCCCTATTACGACCCCTGTTAATAAAAGTGATACGGTTTCAGATTTTTATTGCGTTCAGATTTCTAATGTTTTTATCGTACTTTAGATAATAAATGTTGTGGCCACTGCCTGCTGGATTGCATCCCTCCTGGCTGCTTTAAACTGACTGCCCATTAAAAAATATCACAGTATTGGTTTATTCGTACAACCTCGTTTCCAAATACAGGCGCTGTGTTCGCAGCTTTTTCAAGTCACTGTTACAGACATTTGTTTTGTATTGATGTTAATGGTGAAGTTGTGTTTTGTATTTTTTGATGGCGTATTGATGTGTGTGCTTTTGTAAATCAGAACATGTCAAGTTTGAATGCCGAGGAATCTCATTTCATGAGTTACCATCGGACAATTCACTGGACTTATAAATACACACTAATACAGCCATCACAATAAGACGGGTTATCAGACAAATTCAACACACCGCCAAGTACACGGGGCTACATGAGCACGATGTTCCAAAGCCCCTAAATTAATCAACATACCTTTCTTCGGCGGCCGGAGGCATTTCTTTTCCCTGTCTTTTATTTCCCTTATTCTTTTCTTTTCATATCGTCTAGTAGGCCTATGTAAGTTAAATTTAAATTATTTGGAAATAGTTGTATATTTTAATCATCCCTACCGTATAATTACGGGAAAATGAGCTAGACATTTCGCCCCTTGAAAACAATCACATTCACCACCATGTAGGTTTCGCTTTCCTTTAAATTGAAAATTTGCCCGTAAGTATGTGTCTAAATTAATATCATGTTTGCAACCGCATTGCCCACCAACAGCTGAAAGTGACCTTCTGCCAGCAAAGAATTAAGCACAATTTCAGCCCTAGTATCTGGCTTCAGCTTGGACCGTTCCTTAACCTTCAAGAAACACTTGGAATATACAGGCCAAAAACTCAAATCCCGGAACAATATCATGAAGAAATTGGCTGGCACATCATGGGGTGCTGATACAACTTCACAACGCACGACTGCCCTCTCCATGGTTTATCCTGTAGCAGAGTATTGTGCCCCAGTGTGGCACGGTAGTGCTCATACTAAAAAGATCGATGTTCCATCTGAATGAAAGTATGAGGGTCATAACAGGTACACTGAGATCGACCCCCAACTCCCTGGTTAAACACTATCAGTATCATATCACCTCCAGACCTAAGACGACAGGAAGCAACAGTACGTGAGTGGAGAAAGGTACATCAACAAAATCACCTACAGGATCTCCCAATTCATGAAGTGCTTAATGATCTTTCCTCCAGTCGTCTTAGATCAAGGAACCCAATATGGTATAACATACCTGATATTAATTGCACGGAACAATGGCGCCAAAACTGGAGGTCTGCTCCTGTGAGACATCAAGGTATTCTAGATCCTACTATAAGACTTCCGGGATTTAACCTGAAGAGAAATCAGTGGGTAAAGTTAAATCGCCTAAGAAGAGGTCACGCCAGATGTAACGCCATGCTACATAAATGGGGACTTCATGATTCTCCTGCCTATGACTGCGGAGCTCCTCTTCAAACCGTAGAGCATATTATTCAATAATGTCCGATGAGGAAGTATGCTGGATCACCTCAAGATGTTATTTCTGCTGCATCTCCCTTTCTGGACTGGCGTCAACAACTGGACATCTCGTTGTGAATGCGAACGCAACCTATGTTCTTGTGATTTATATATTGTACATATGATTTACTTATTTATATATACATTTATTATATTGTAATTCATCTAGTTGCTAGCCATACGTTAAATAATAAATAAATATCATATTATCCATAATATACAATTTTGAGCTTAAGCCGTGTTTTATTTAATCAAACTCGACGCGTTTCGAAAGAAACCATGCCTTTCTTCGTCGGGAATAAACGTAAATACGACTAAATTGTTGCTAAGGGAAAGCAACAAAGAAACTAAAAAAGGTGCCCTAAAATGGACGCCATTATAGCCCCATGTTAGGGACAACGAAAAGCTTGTGAATGCGAACGCAACCTATGTTCTTGTCATTTATATACTGTACATATGATTTACTTATTTATATACACATTTGTTATATTGTAATTCATCTAGTTGCTAGCCACACGATAAATAATAAATAAATATCATATTGTCCATAATGTAGAATTTTGAGCTTATGCCGTGTTTTATTTAATCAAACTCGACTCGTTTAGAAAGAAACCATGTCTTTCTTCATCAGGAATAAACGGAAATACGACTAAATTGTTGCTAAGAGAAAGCAACAAAGAAACTAATAAAGGTGCCCTAAGATGGACGCCATTTTAGCCCCATGTTAGGGACAACGAAAAGCAGCAGTGTATTACTTTCTGAGGGTTCTGATATTAGGTAGCCAGTACACACTGTGAATGTAGCCGGTGTCGCGGTTGAAATTATCTGGGTGTTTACGTATTTCAACCGCCTCCCTGATGATTCTGGGACGATATTGCTTTATACGGGCAAGAACATCCACTCCATGGAACATGACATCATGGCCAGGTGATAAAGCATGATCAGCAACAGCGGATTTATCAGGTTGAATGAGCCTGATACATCTATTATGTTCCTTAATGCGAGTACATATCGTTCTCGAAGTCTGCCCGATATAAGCCTCGCCACAAGTACAGGGACCTCTGTAGATACCCACTGCTGCTTTTCGTTGTCCCTAACATGGGGCTATAATGGCGTCCATCTTAAGGCACCTCTTTTAGTTTCTTTGTTGCTTTCTATTAGCAACAATTTAGTCGTATTTCCATTTATTCCTGATAAAGACAAACATGGTTTCTTTCGAATCTCGTCGAGTTTGAATAAATAAAACACGGCATAAGCCCAAAATTCTACATTATCGATAGTGTCACGGGCCGTGAAGGTCTAAATGATCATATTCTTTATGCTGATTGAATAACAAACGAACTAACTTAGTGCCATGTTTTCACGTTTTTTCAATCTCCATATTAAGCCTCAAAACTTTAAAACCCTTCGTTTTGTATTTTTTTTATTTCCTTTGTACTGAAAATTTGCTTGTAAGTATGTGTCTGAATAAATAGCATATACTTTATGCTGATTGAATAACAAAACAACTAACTTAGTGCCATGTTTTCGCGTTTTTTCGATCTCGATATTATGCCTCCAAAGTTGAAAACCCTTCGTTTCAGGTATCGTCCCCTTAAAAAGCCGCGGAAGGTTGGCGCTGCAACGTAGTGGTGAATTAATATGCAGTATATCCAGTACGCGTCGGAGTGTTGAATGGGCAGGCAGTTTAAAGCAGCCAGGAGGGATGCGATCCAGCTGGCAGAGAAAATGCCGCGGCGATCACAGTGGGTTGATGCTGCAACCTATCTTGTGCTAAATGGACAGGCAGTTTAAAGCAGCTTGGAGGAATGCGATCTAGCTGGCAGTGGGTGTAGCATGGCCTCTCACCGAAATAGATAGAAACTTGGTGGCCCCGTCTTGAGCTAGTGTTGCCATGGAGATGGCCAGCCTTGCCATTATTTTGTCAGTATATTTTCTGACTTTATTTGCCTTTGATCGAGTGCAAAAAGGCCGAAATCAGAAGAATGAGAAAGACTATAGAAAATTCATGTAGCCAGCGGTTCCTTCTGGGTCCTAAACTATGTGTATGCAAAATATGGTTGAGATTGGTGGAACGGTGTGGATTTGTATACGGAACCAACCCACATACATACATACATACATACATACATACATACATACATACATACATACATACATACATACAGACTTTCACTTTTATATATTAGACAAGCTGACCCGGCAGACGTTGTCCTGCCAATCAAAGAACGTGTTGTAACTTTGTTTCTTGAAGTGGTTTTGGATACACAATATTTTTTTCAATTTCTGTTAACTGCCTCTAAATTATTGTGAATTGAATTAACTAATTTAGAAACATTCGTTGGAGCGTGCACAACAACTCTCCAAAGTTTCATCGCAAACGGATACGGGATTTGGTTTACATGATTCGTGCGCTGTCACTCATTTGTTGAATCTACTCGTGCTCTACCAACTGTGAAATGGATTTACTAAGTTAGAAAGCTTCACGTAAGTGTACACAACAACTCATCAAAGTTTCATCGCAATCGATGAATAGTATATGAACGCATACAGGATTTTGTTGGAACGCTTTGCGCGTCGTCACTCATTTGTTACATCTACTCGTGCGCTACCATTATTGTAAAATTGATTTACCAAGTTGAACACCTTCCCTGGCGTGTACACAACAACTCATTCAAGTTTCATCGGAATCGGATGAATGACATAAGAACGCATAAGTGATTTTCTTTGAACAATTCGCGTGCCGTCACTCATTTGTTGAATCTACTCATGCGCTACCTATTGTAAAATAGATGTACTAAGCCTGAAAACTTCTCTGGCGTGTACTCAATGATTCACCAAGGTTTGATCGCAATCGGATGAATGATATATGACCGCATACGGGACATTGTGGAAACGATTCGCGCGCCGTCGCTCATTTGTTGAATCTACTCGTGCGCTACTTATTAAAAACTGGATTTACTAAGACAGAAACATTTCCTGGAGTGTACACAACGATTCACCAAAGTTTCATCGTAATCGGATAAATGGTATCTGGACGAATACGGTACTTTGTTGAAATGATTCGCATGCCGTCACACATTTTTTGAATCTACTCGTGCGCTACCTATTGTAAAATGGATTTATTAAGCCAGAAACCTTCCTTAGGGTGTACACAACATCTCACCCAAGTTTCATCGTAATCGGACGAATGGTATTTGAACGCATACGGGACCTTATTGAAACGCTTCGTGCGTCGTCGCTCATTTGTTGAATCTACTCGTGCGAAACCTCCTGTGAAATGGATTTACTAAGTTAGAAACCCTCACGTAAGTGTACACAACATCTCACCCAAGTTTCATTGCAATCGGATGAATGGTATATGAACGCATAAGGGACTTTGATTAAAAGTTCGCGCGTCGTTGCTCATTTGTTGAATCTACTCGTGAGCTACCTATTGTAAAATGGATTTACTAAGATAAAAACCCTCACGTAAGTGTACACAACATATCACCCAAGTTTCATCGCTATCGGACGAATGGTATTTGAACGCATACGGGACTTTGTTGAAACCTTAGAGCATAAATACAATAGAGGGCGCAATGCCACACTGCGCCTGTACTGTGACGTGAAACCAACATCTCGATCAGCTGACTGAAGGGTAATGGCTCAAGACAGACTACAATTGGCTAATGGCAAATGCTAAGGAACGTCAAGGAATACAAAAGGAGCTCCATATTGGATAATTCTATTATCACTATCCGCAGTTCCCTTCAGTCAGCTGATCGAGATGTTGGTTTCAACAATGTGACGTCATTAGCCATCTATTGAATTTATGGTCTAAGGTTGAAACGCTTCGCACGTCGCCGCTCATTTGTTGAATCTACTCGTGCGCAACCTCCTGTGAAATGGATTTCTAAGTTAGAAGCCTTCACTTAAGTGTACACAACAACAGTTTCATCTCAATCTATGAATGGAATATAAACTTATACGGGATTTTGTTGAAACGCTTCGCGCGTCTTTACTCATTTCTTGAATCTAGTCGTTCGCTACCTAATGTGAAATTGATTTACTAAGCCAGAAACCTTCCCTGGAGTGTACACAACATCTCACCCAAGTTTCATCGCTATCGGACGAATGGTATTTGAACGCATACGGGATCTTTTGGAAACGCATCGCGCGTCGTCGCACTTTTGTTGAATCTAGTCGTGCGCTACCTAATGTGAAATGGATTTACTAAGCCAAACACCTTCCCTGGAGCTCACTCAACATATCACCCAAGTTTCATGGCAATCGGATGAATGGTATATGAACGCATACGGTACTTTGAAACGCTCTAACGTGCAGAGACAAACAGTAGAATTCGACATCACTGCCAGCTTTGGTATAAAACACAACTTTTCGCCACGGGCGGAGTGTATGTAATGGCGGTAGTTGCACAGGTTGCGACCAGGTGGCTCTAACGTGCAGAGACAAACCGTCCAAAGACATCAGCTTTCACGAAGGCCAAGGCTAGTGGTTTCCATGACAACTGTTTTTGACTATATATTGTGGTTCTAAAATTGTGTGTAAATTGTGGTTCTAAAATTGTGTTCATTCCACCCACCGGGTCAGATTGTGAATCTAAACCATACATGGACCCACCCTAATATACAAACGAAATTCCATCAAAATCGGTTCAGTCGTTAAGGAGGAGTTCAGTCACATACACACGTGTCGAAGAATTATATATATTGTGCCCAATTAGTCACGGCAGTCTGGCATCGAACTCAGGTCTCATCAGAGAAGACCAGGCACATGGTTATGCCTAGGGTCGAACCATTGGTCTCTAAGGGGGAGCAATTATAGGGAACCCACAGAGCAATGAGAGGTATACTGACATATAATAGTCTAGCGTGATTTCACGAATTATATGTGAAAATCATAGCAATTTAAAGGAGGAATTGTAGCCAAATGCATAGGAAATATACGTTTTCAGAGCATACGAAAACGAGAGAGGGCGAGTTTGGCAGTTTACAAATGACCCTTAGCGAGTGGGCGGAGTAGCCTAGGCGCCAACCGCACTACTTATGTCTGGAGCGGGGAGACAGCTCAAAATTAATGACCCGGGAATCCACCATTCGACAACGGGGCAAGCTGCATGCACAAGGAAATTAATTAATTCCAGCTAAATGGAACATTGTAATGCATTGAAATATACACACAGAAGAATATATTCACGGAGAAGTAATTTAGGAGTGGTTTTTCACCTAAATTGATGCCTATATCTCCAAATGACCGCATTACAACCTAACTCACGCTCAAGAGCAAGGATATTGTAACCAGCCAGCGGGGAACCCCCACCGTGGCGTCATAACGCGCTGAACTAAGGCAATTAATTGTAATTAATTGGCCGAAGCGATCGCCGGCACGCGAATGTTTTTGAAACCTCCGCACCTAAATAAACAAGATGCAGATGTCATTTCGGCTGAAGAGGGATTATTTCAAGAAGGGAGTCGCTCTCACATGTCCCGTGAACTATTTTGTGCAAGAAACCTTTATAAGGGGGAGCAGCCCGCGCCAAGCGTTAGTGGAAAGCAGTTGGAAGCAGTGGAAAGCAAGCAGTTGAAAGCAGTTGATCTACAGTCGCTCGAGTTGAAAGTTGTTAGTTGACCTACAGCAGTTGGAAGTTAGTCCTTTGTCTACATTCGCTCTGCAGTAAGCACGCCAAGTATTAAAATATCAACGCGCCGCCGTTGAAGTCAATGGAAGCAAGTTATAAGCTTCATAAATTATCATGAAGTGCGTCGAAAGTAAAGTAATACAGATATTTATCTATTACCTGACGCAGATATAAATTCGCTACAGCAAAAAGGAACTTATAATGTTTTCGAACAGTTCTTATACCGGGAGGTATTGTCAGAATTGTATGACATTATCATCAGGATCACTACAGTGATGGGAGCGTGGAAGTCATTGCCACCTAACCAGGATAGTGAGCTGAACGAGATTGCAGGGAACGAGGATCGAACATCCGTAAAACGCTACTAGATTTCACGTAGACCAGCGGTTGTCATAATTGCATCGCATCTCTGAGATCAAGCGTAGGAGAAGTCCGGATTAAGGATCAAAATGTGAAGTCATGGATGAAGTGTACATAAATTGTGAAATAATGATTTAAAGTGTTCATGTGTCTAATGGTTAATATTCAGTGTATAGCAGTGGTAAAGGCCACTTATAATAATATGTGTATCATGTGGCAAGTGTGTGAGTCTCAGTGTTGTGTTAAGGATATCATGATGGCTTAAACCAAACATCATGATAGCGCTTAAGCTGAGGAGCTGGCATTTTCCAGCAAGAAGGAAAAAAGTGAGTACACATGCAATTATATCCTTATAACTGAATAGTTCACCATGTAACGATTTATCACCTTGAGATTAAAAGATGTAATAGTCACTTACTGAACGGGTTTTCACCACTCGTCTTGAATAATGTATGGCTTGGAAGGTGATTTGTTTAGGACCCTTTAGGTCAAAAATAGTGATGAATCTAACGGTAACGGTAAATGAATAATAATAATAACTGGGGTCGGCAACAATAAAGTAATGGGAAAATTTGGCCTAAATAATGTTCAAATAGTGTCATGTCTAATTTATAGGTACTGTAATTTGGTAAACAGTCAAAATTTAACGTGGAATATAGTGAAATACGAGAGCTTTTTCAGTGTCAGTGAAAATTTGAATGAATATTTGATATGGTCAATCCTTAGGATTATGTTTGAGGACCATTAAATTAAAGTAAGCCAGTAAATTTATACATTATGTTAGGAGCTATGTAAAGCTTTGGCTTAATTAGTACAGAGAGAACGCAGGTGCCTTAATAATGGAGTCATCTATGTGAAATATTGTTTGAGCCGCATGTATAGCGTGCAGATTAACGTAGAATCCAGTGATTTACGTAAGATAATCGCGGGGATCGACTAGAATAGCTTGCGCGTTAGGTGAAAAGTTGGCTGAATCTTCGAGGAGTATCGCCTTTGGGCATACTGTATTATACGCAGCGATTTGGATAGATCCTGTCTATTTCCAACGCTTGCATGAATTATGGCCACTATTGACGTCCGTCGAGACGCAGTGAGCATTTGTACCAATGGTCTACCCTGATAGGTAGGATCATATTCGTCGTCTAGGAACGCAGATTTCCTGGTTATTACTGACAGCTGCTGGTGGAAACCGTGGGGTTTCACTATGATGCGCGTCTTAAAGCCACATAATCACCATAGAACGACAAGGCTATCACTAGAATTCCACCCCAGCCATGAATGTTTATTAAGGAGCCAGTTTGAGCCCAAAATACACTATAAAGATAGGTGTTAATTAATTAAATGACTTAATTACTTAGGAATCACGCCTAGCGTATCTGTACTGTTATATAATTGTAAACAAGTTTAACCTTGACGATAGAGAGAGAAAGGTAGTGTGGATCACTTCCGTGGCGGCCATCTTGGTTAGCCAGCTGGAACGAATTTTATGACCTGCTGAGGGGGAGAAGGGTCCGTCGACCGATCCCTTGTCATTTACAGTCACAGTAGGACACTGAGGAATCTCGGTATTTAAATATGCAATTAAGATATAAGTATTATAATGATGCCAATTGAATTGAATGGTGTGTGGCAAGTCACATACGTTGTTGGATCATAGAAATCAGATAATATTTGGCGAAGTTATCCCCTGAGGAGGAAAGCTGAACCAAAATAATGTAGGCATCTTCTTTAAAATGCAATTTGCCAGTTCATGCTAATTTATGCATACGGGTATGTGTTTTTCCCAGAACATGACACAGTTGTAACTATGGTAAGCCCGACAAGACCCAGAAAAATCGTTATATGGTGAAACTATAAAATATTCTATCCATGTTTATTTTTAAGGAGCATGTACCACTGTCCTAGATCGTTCATAGGGATGGAAAGAAGGAAGATGATTCGCACGACACAACAAATATTTGTTAGTAAATTCAGAATATAATGAATTTTGCTAGTTAAAGTAAATGCCGTAAGAGGCGGAATAATGTCTTAGTAATATCATTTTTATGTGACATGTGATTTTTGTGTTAAGATACTCCCATTAACTAAGATTGTGTCACATGATGAACACTATGGAAACCTTGTAATCTGAACTATTATCGACAGGATGTTAGAAGTAGGTTTGAGTGCAGTGTAGCACTAGTATGTAGAAGAAAGCTCACAGAATAACCCTATTTTATTTGTGGGAATTAAATGTAATTTGTCCTTTGATTTGTATTTATTGTATAGCCATGATTTTAGACCAGTAAATGTCTTATTTTTAGGAATGTTGTGTATTTCCTGTAGAAGTAGTTACCTGGTAGACTCAAATCCTGAGCATGTGGTCGTATTGTGGGCAGGAACGTCCCATACCTCGAAAGACCGTGAGCTAGTTGGGATACGAACACATGGTCCACATGGTGACAATCGGGTACATGGGGGAGTTGTCTCTGTACTTGGATTGAGTCACAGGTATTGCTTAAAGTCGGCCGAGATATTAATGGTAGAAGCAAGTACAGCATAGATATTAGGACAAAATAGGAAAGGCCGCGTCCCATTTGTTAATAAGCCATCACGTTTAAAAATAATTGTTGATAATCCTCCATAAGACATGCTTATATATGTAACTTTCATCAAACCCCTTTAATTATCAGGTCACTATAAATTATTAACATGACGCTGATACATGGGGCCAGTTTAAAATACAGGTAACCTCCACATAAGCATGTAATTACCCCATCGAATATTATTTAACATGGCGCCCGTACGTGGATGGCTTATGGGATTCAGAAAAACCCCATAATAATAGCATGGTTTTCATGGGGAAAACCATAGAAATAATATTTTTCCTCAAACTTTGTTTGAGCGATTGTGAGTCTTTCTAGATGATGTTCAGATGTCAGACATTGTTGTCAGACGGGTACGAGGGTTAACACCCATTCCATAGTTAGTTTTGACATTTTATAATATGTTGTTGTTGTTGTCGCGGGATCGGAATATTTTCTTTCCAATAGAACGTGCCAGCATATTCAGCTGCGGCCTACCTGAATCTCAAATTAAATAGTACAGGATGGCCGGAACGGAAGAAGTACTCAGGTGTATTGCTGAGTTAAGGGAACATTTCGATGTTATTAATGCTAAGAGTAAGGAAGAATCCAAGGCATTTAAAGATGAAATAGCGGGTAGATTGGATGCCAATCAAACCAAAATAAACAATAGATTGGATGCTAATCAAGCTGAAATAAATACTAGACTAGAGGCTAGCCAAGCTAATGTAAACACGCAGTTAGAATTAAACCTAATAGAGGTTAATAAGAAAATGGACGACGTTAAAGAGTCTGTCCAGCGTGAGGTAACTAAGAATATTGTTAGCGTGATCTCAGAAATGCAAGATGATAACGATAAACGCTTTGAGTCTATTGAATTAAAATTAGAGAGCAATCTGCAAATGTGCAGAGAGTCACAGCGTGAAATTAACGATAATTTAAACAGTATGTCCAGGGAGCTTAAAGACATTCAAAGTCAGAATGAAGCTAATACTAAACGTCAGTTAGAGCAATTTAACACGTTCACTCAGACCGTGGATCATAGGTTCGAGGATAATGACGTAAAATGGAATACGCGAATGGCAGGTTACGCCAAGGCGGTAGACGAAGCCTTAAGAAAACAGGATCAGAATATCCTTGACCAATGTAAGGAAATTCAGGATATAAAAACTTCTGATCAAGAGAATAAGGAGATAATGTCTAATATGAAGAGACAAGTCGGAAAAGTGCAGAAAGAGTTGGAACAAACTCAGAGTGACTTAGCAGTTATCCATAAAAGACAGGACGAAGACCAAGGGGAAATCACGAAAATAATGACTGAAATCTCTCATATACAAGGTCACATTCAAAGGGAAGTTACAGGCTTACGCGAAGAATTAGAGCTTCGAGAAGGCTTAAAGACTGAAGCCAGCGATAAGACTCTTGCCGAAGTAAGAGAAAGTCTAGCAGGGGAAATTATCCACCTGAAGGAAAACCTTAAGGATGATAAGGAAAAGGTATTTTCTATGGCAGAAAGAAACCGAGATCGCCTAGAGAAAATTGAACGAGAGGTATTAGCTCGTTTGGAAAGGGCGGAAAACAGGCACAGCCAAATTGAGACTAGAATGATAGCGCAGGAGGAATCCATGTTGCGGAATCCTAGGTCTAGCGAAGGAAGTATAGACGAGAATAGGAGAAATAAATGGGCGGAGATAGAAATACAGCCCACTCCAAAGAATGCAGCCATGCCAAGTGACAGCCCGTACGCCACACCTGGTATGCCAATGGCCATGTCAACACCGCATGAAAATGCTGTACAAAACCAAATAGTCACAGTTATAAGGGCTAGTGATGAGAAACCAAAGAAATACTCTGGGAGTAATTCTAATATGACACCCAAGTACTGGCTTAAAGAAGTTTCCGAGTACTTGAATGATGCGAAAGTACCGCCAGAGCGCAGGTTGAGAGCGATTGAAAAACTAACCGAAGGGGAGTGCGCCCTATGGTTTAGGAGTTTTCGGTACACGTTCGACACCGTTGATGAGTTTCGCCAAGCATTTTTAAGCAGATATTGGAACGCGAGCGTACAACAAAACCTCAGACTGGACTTGTATTCCAGGCGTTACAGTACTAGTAATCCGACTAAGTACGGAGAGTTTTTTGTGAATCAATTATGCCGTTTTCGCGAGCTTGATGAAGGGCTTAAAGAGTCAGATTTATGCATAACAATAGCCAAGCAGCTGCCGTATGAAGTGCAGCGTCTGCTAATCTCAGCAAACGCCAAAACTGCAATCGATATGGAGGAAGTGCTGAGACAACTCGATCTAACCCCAGTACAGCACGCAAGACAAAGTCGAAATGTGGAACGAGTTAATATGACGAATACGCCGATTGAGCCAACGAAGGTGCAGACAAAGAGCAAATCTACAAGCACCGAAACAGAAAAATCCGACTGGCAGCGCGAAGGACGCGAAAACCAAAATTGGAGGCCAGCGTATCGAGGAGGTTCGAACCGTGGTAACCGAGGAAGGAAAAACTGGAATCAGCGTGGTACCAGAGACCAGCAGCTGGATAACAAAAGAAATTACGGCCGAAATGGGAACAACCAAGGATGGAGATCCCAAGAGCAGAGTCGCGGGTTCGATGAAGAGGCGGAAGAACGTTATCACGCATCTTTAAGATACATGGAAGAGTGCGGAGATGATCCGAGACAATCGCGAGTTCATTGGGATGAAGCGATTCGGAATAGAAGGTCACCCGACATATATCAAAATGATGACGGTGCCAAAAGTCTGGAACTTCAACAGCATGAAGACAGGCAGAAAAACTCCACAAAGAATGGAGCGATTGAAAAAAAACACCAATTTTAAATGACCAAAGAGAGATAGGTTCAGGATGGAATGCAGTGAATGTTGTTAACTGGATTGCCAAACCTGAGGAGATTATCGAAGATCTCGATGAAAGAACGGTCAATGTAAGAAGGGAACTACCTATTATTGTTGTGAACATTGCGGGAATGAAAGTAAGAAGTCTCATTGATACAGGATCTACAGTGTGTTTGATAACCCAGGCATTATACAGTGAAATCCAGAGTAAAATCCACGTATTGAAAATACCTATTTCAAGCGTGAAAATAAAAGGTGTCATACCAGATAAAGTTATGATATGCAAATACCAAGTATTTTTAGGTTTGCAGATAGGGAACTCTATATTCTCACAGAGCTTCCTACTTGTGAATAAGCTGCCGTATAACCTCATTGTTGGGATGGATTTCATAAGAGAGTATAAAGTTATTATAGATCTCTCGCAAGACATTGTGATGTTTCGCGCAAGTGAGGGAAAGGAAGAGTTAGAACTCTCATTAAGGCATAATGAAACGAGACAAGAAGAATACGTATGGCATACATACGGAGATATGACTGGGGATGCAGTGTCGACAATAGGAAGACATTGAGGAAGAATTGGCAACACTGGCCGCAGACATTGAAAAGGATCTCGAACCAAAATTTGAAGAATGCCTGGAAGAGAAGATTGAAGAAGCTAAATTTGGTCCAGAATATAAACAAATGCTAAGGGAACTGCTATTCGAGTATAAAGGAGTCTTCGATTCGAGACCTGGCCGGATCAAGAATTTCCAGTATGCGTTCCAAGTCAGCGATTGGACGCCATTCAAACAGAAGCCGTATCCTGTAGCTGAGAAACATTATTTAAAGGTCAAAGAAGCGATACAGGAAATGCTAGAAGCAGGCGTCATTGTAAAGACAGCCACACCTTATGTCAGCCCACTGGTAGTTGTACCGAAACAGGATGGAAGTGTGAGGAAATGCCTGGACCTACGAAATTTGAATTCCAAGGTCATACCGGAATTTGATAAAGTACCGCCCATTAAGGAGGTACTCAGGAGGTTCAAAGGAAAGACTGTGTTCTCAAATCTTGACCTGACTGCAAGTTTTCACCATCTTGATCTGGAAGAGAAAACAAGTCTATTAACCGGATTTTTATTTGACCAGCACACGTATTCTTACGTACGTCTTCCATTTGGATTAAAAACAGCAGGTTCAGCATTGATACGAGCGCTAGATAGGAACCTATCCGAAGAAGTAAAAGCTACAACCATATGCTACGTAGATGATATACTACTGACCTCTGAAACAGTGGAAGAACATGTCAGAGATCTACGCAAGTTGTTATATGACCTAAGTCAGGCTAACTTTAAGGTCAATATAAAGAAGTCTAACTTTGCTCAGAGAGAAGTTAAATTTCTAGGTCACGTAATAGATGCCCAAGGAGTCAGACCTAATCCGGGAAAATTGGAAGTTATTAAACGTTTCCCGAGACCAACGAAGGTAAAGAACGTCAGGCAATATCTAGGCGTTATTGGATTCTTTTCAAACCATTGTCCGAAGTATACCGAGACTGTAGCACCACTCCAAGACTTACTTAAGAAGGGAGGAAGATGGCGATGGAAGGAGCAATGCGAGGAAGCCTTCGTGAAATCTAAACAGATGCTGTTAGATTATGTAAAATTGGGATATCCTGACTACACTCAGAAATTTATTATCCAGACTGACGCATCCTTCATAGGCATTGGAGCTATGTTATATCAGGAAAATATGGACAGGCCAGAGGAGAAAACTTATATTACATTTATCAGTAGAAGGTTGAAGCCTAATGAAAAGAATTATACGGTCACGGAGATCGAACTACTTGCGATACTGTATGCTTTAGAGTATTGGCACAAGCTGATTTATGGTTTTAGAATTATATTGAGAACAGACCATAAAGCCCTAACGTTCCTGCTGAAAACTGACTTGTCGAGTCAAAGACTGACAAGGTGGTCCCTGTACATACAACAATTTCTAGTGGAAATAGAATATTGCCCGGGGAAGGACAATATCATACCTGATTTGCTAAGCAGATACCCTACAGCAAAGGAAGAAGAAGCTCTAGCTATCGAGATAGAAGATAGAGATTAGAAGACCTTAGATGATCTGAGGAACATCACCGTTTTTCAACGTGAAGATCCCTGGATACGGTTGATGATTAATTACTTCGAGGGAAAGCTGGATAGAGGAACCCCGATGTATGTGGAAGCTGAAGCACTGTCAACGGAATACCTATGGTTTAGCCAGATGCTACATAAATGGAGCGACTCTGACCACACCAAACCCAGGATTGTTGTACCACCAGCATTGCAGAGAAGGCTAGTATGGCTAGCACAGCGAGCTTTTGGACATTCCGGTGTAGATAAGACTGTTGCCCTGCTTAAAGAGGCATTTATTTGGCCAAAACTTAGAGAAACAGTCCGAAATACTATCAGGACATGTGATATGTGCCAACGAGTAAAGTCTAACTCGTACTTAATGAGGCAGAAACCTATACCACTCTTACCAGAGAAGCCATGTCAGCTCCTGGCGCTGGACAACTTTGGACCCCTTCCTAGAGCTAGAAGAGGAAATAAACACATCCTAGTTGCACTATACGTGTTTTCCAAAATGGTAGTCCTGTGTCCAATTCAGAAAACCAGTACAAAACAGGTACTTAAGAGGCTGAAGGAAAGAATCATTCCTATATTAGGACAGCCAGAAAACATCTTATCTGATCATGGAAGTTGTTTTACCAGCGTAGAATTTCGCAGGGAGTTGGAAAATCTGGGCATAAGACAGATTTTGTCCACAGTTCCACACCCGGAATCGAATTCCGCTGAGAGAGTTATGAGGGAACTGCAAAAATACATGAAGATATATTGCTCTACTGAGAATTGGAGATGGATTGACGTACTTGAGATTATTGAATATTGTATCAACAATACTGTGAACGAAGCGACAGGAGAGGTGCCAGTGAGCCTACATCTCGATAGAAGACCAGAGAGGCCATGGAATAATGTCATCCAGACACCCATCGATGCACAACTTGGACGTGAGTTGAGGATCCAGAGGACGTTCGAGTATCTCAAGAAACAAGCTGATAGACGGCAGCGAAGAAACAGGAGTAAACGGTATCACAGACCGTTACTCGTGGGAGAATACGTCTTACTGAAGAAACCCGCCAGTTCAGATCCAGAGAGCAGGAAATATAAGAAATTTCAGCATGCTTACCACGGACCCTACCTGATTATAAGGGATCTGCAAAATAATGCATATCGGATCAAAGATGAAGCAACGGGTAGAGAAGTTGTGGTAAACGCAGCTAACTTGAAATTATATAGTCCACCAGAAGACTATGATGCGAGAGAGGAGCAAACTACGCACATCCAAGTGAACGGGGAATCATTACGTATGCACGGAAAGATTCTTGAGAAAAGCTTGCAGGCTCAAGAAGGGTCGCAGCGAAACAACCGGCTCGCCAACCCAGCGGACACGAAGGAAGAATGCAGCTGTCTACTGCAGGAACTTTATGACCAGTTGAGGGAAGCCGCTGTGAAGCTGAGGGGGATGAATGAACAATTGAGAAGGGAGAACGAGAGTCTACGAGACAGCAGACAGAATGGAGTGGGGAACGAGAAAGCCCATTGCCGAGAGCAATGACCGCTTAAAGTAAATACTGCATGGAGTTGATGCCAGCTGATAGGCCCGAAAAATTCACTTATGAAATGAATTTTTCGAACTTAGCAGGAGAAAGATGTGCCCAATTAGTCACGGCAGTCTGGCATCGAACTCAGGTCTCATCAGAGAAGACCAGGCACATGGTTATGCCTAGGGTCGAACCATTGGTCTCTAAGGGGGAGCAATTATAGGGAACCCACAGAGCAATGAGAGGTATACTGACATATAATAGTCTAGCGTGATTTCACGAATTATATGTGAAAATCATAGCAATTTAAAGGAGGAATTGTAGCCAAATGCATAGGAAATATACGTTTTCAGAGCATACGAAAACGAGAGAGGGCGAGTTTGGCAGTTTACAAATGACCCTTAGCGAGTGGGCGGAGAAGCCTAGGCGCCAACCGCACTACTTATGTCTGGAGCGGGGAGACAGCTCAAAATTAATGACCCGGGAATCCACCATTCGACAACGGGGCAAGCTGCATGCACAAGGAAATTAATTAATTCCAGCTAAATGGAACATTGTAATGCATTGAAATATACACACAGATGAATATATTCACGGAGAAGTAATTTAGGAGTGGTTTTTCACCTAAATTGATGCCTATATCTCCAAATGACCGCATTACAACCTAACTCACGCTCAAGAGCAAGGATATTGTAACCAGCCAGCGGGGAACCCCCACCGTGGCGTCATAACGCGCTGAACTAAGGCAATTAATTGTAATTAATTGGCCGAAGCGATCGCCGGCACGCAAATGTTTTTGAAACCTCCACACCTAAATAAACAAGATGCAGATGTCATTTAGGCTGAAGAGGGATTATTTCAAGAAGGGAGTCGCTCTCACATGTCCCGTGAACTATTTTGTGCAAGAAACCTTTATAAGGGGGAGCAGCCCGCGCCAAGCGTTAGTGGAAAGCAGTTGGAAGCAGTGGAAAGCAAGCAGTTGAAAGCAGTTGATCTACAGTCGCTCGAGTTGAAAGTTGTTAGTTGACCTACAGCAGTTGGAAGTTAGTCCTTTGTCTACATTCGCTCTGCAGTAAGCACGCCAAGTATTAAAATATCAACGCGCCGCCGTTGAAGTCAATGGAAGCAAGTTATAAGCTTCATAAATAATCATGAAGTGCGTCGAAAGTAAAGTAATACAGATATTTATCTATTACCTGACGCAGATATAAATTCGCTACAGCAAAAAGGAACTTATAATGTTTTCGAACAGTTCTTATACCGGGAGGTATTGTCAGAATTGTATGACATTATCATCAGGATCACTACAGTGATGGGAGCGTGGAAGTCATTGCCACCTAACCAGGATAGTGAGCTGAACGAGATTGCAGGGAACGAGGATCGAACATCCGTAAAACGCTACTAGATTTCACGTAGACCAGCGGTTGTTATAATTGCATCGCATCTCTGAGATCAAGCGTAGGAGAAGTCCGGATTAAGGATCAAAATGTGAAGTCATGGATGAAGTGTACATAAATTGTGAAATAATGATTTAAAGTGTTCATGTGTCTAATGGTTAATATTCAGTGTATAGCAGTGGTAAAGGCCACTTATAATAATATGTGTATCATGTGGCAAGTGTGTGAGTCTCAGTGTTGTGTTAAGGATATCATGATGGCTTAAACCAAACATCATGATAGCGCTTAAGCTGAGGAGCTGGCATTTTCCAGCAAGAAGGAAAAAAGTGAGTACACATGCAATTATATCCTTATAACTGAATAGTTCACCATGTAACGATTTATCACCTTGAGATTAAAAGATGTAATAGTCACTTACTGAACGAGTTTTCACCACTCGTCTTGAATAAAGTATGGCTTGGAAGGTGATTTGTTTAGGACCCTTTAGGTCAAAAATAGTGATGAATCTAACGGTAACGGTAAATGAATAATAATAATAACTGGGGTCGGCAACAATAAAGTAATGGGAAAATTTAGCCTAAATAATGTTCAAATAGTGTCATGTCTAATTTAAAGGTACTGTAATTTGGTAAACAGAAAAAATGTAACGTGGAATATAGTGAAATACGAGAGCTTTTTCAGTGTCAGTGAAAATTTGAATGAATATTTGATATGGTCAATCCTTAGGATTATGTTTGAGGACCATTAAATTAAAGTAAGCCAGTAAATTTATACATTATGTTAGGAGCTATGTAAAGCTTTGGCTTAAGTAGTGTAACAGAGATAACGCAGGTGCCTTAATAATGGAGTCATCTATGTGAAATATTGTTTGAGCCGCATGTATAGCGTGCAGATTAACGTAGAATCCAGTGATTTACGTAAGATAATCGCGGGGATCGACTAGAATAGCTTGCGCGTTATACTCTGTGAGCTGCCAGAATGGGATTGACATTTGGCCGGAAATTCCACGTCAGTCATCACCCCTCTGCCTCTTGACCAATCCATGTTCGCATAGTTGATGTCATAATACTCGGCGTTGCAGTATCACAGCCCACGTGCGTCAGTGCCTGGTTAGTGTGCGCGGTAGGAGCGAACAGTTTGGCAACCTCGTTCCCTGACCACATGGGGAGGAGAGAACTGTCAATCCCATTCTGGCAGCTCACAGAGTATAGGTGAAAAGTTGGCTGAATCTTCGAGGAGTATCGCCTTTGGGCATACTGTATTATACGCAGCGATTTGGATAGATCCTGTCTATTTCCAACGCTTGCATGAATTATGGCCACTATTGACGTCCGTCGAGACGCAGTGAGCATTTGTACCAATGGTCTACCCTGATAGGTAGGATCATATTCGTCGTCTAGGAACGCAGATTTCCTGGTTATTACTGACAGCTGCTGGTGGAAACCGAGGGGTTTCACTATGATGCGCGTCTTAAAGCCACATAATCACCATAGAACGACAAGGCTATCACTAGAATTCCACCCCAGCCATGAATGTTTATTAAGGAGCCAGTTTGAGCCAAATACACTATAAAGATAGGTGTTAATTAATTAAATGACTTAATTACTTAGGAATCACGCCTAGCGTATCTGTACTGTTATATAATTGTAAACAAGTTTGACCTTGACGATAGAGAGAGAAAGGTAGTGTGGATCACTTCCGTGGCGGCCATCTTGGTTAGCCAGCTGAAACGAATTTTATGACCTGCTGAGGGGGAGAAGGGTCCGTCGACCGATCCCTTGTCATTTACAGTCACAGTAGGACACTGAGGAATCTCGGTATTTAAATATGCAATTAAGATATAAGTATTATAATGATGCCAATTGAATTGAATGGTGTGTGGCAAGTCACATACGTTGTTGGATCATAGAAATCAGATAATATTTGGCGAAGTTATCCCCTGAGGAGGAAAGCTGAACCAAAATAATGTAGGCATCTTCTTTAAAATGCAATTTGCCAGTTCATGCTAATTTATGCATACGGGTATGTGTTTTTCCCAGAACATGACACAGTTGTAACTATGGTAAGCCCGACAAGACCCAGAAAAATCGTTATATGGTGAAACTATAAAATATTCTATCCATGTTTATTTTTAAGGAGCATGTACCACTGTCCTAGATCGTTCATAGGGATGGAAAGAAGGAAGATGATTCGCACGACACAACAAATATTTGTTAGTAAATTCAGAATATAATGAATTTTGCTAGTTAAAGTAAATGCCGTAAGAGGCGGAATAATGTCTTAGTAATATCATTTTTATGTGACATGTGATTTTGTGTTAAGATACTCCCATTAACTAAGATTGTGTCACATGATGAACACTATGGATACCTTGTAATCTGAACTATTATCGACAGGATGTTAGAAGTAGGTTTGAGTGCAGTGTAGCACTATTATGTAGAAGAAAGCTCACAGAATAACCCTATTTTATTTGTGGGAATTAAATGTAATTTGTCCTTTGATTTGTATTTATTGTATAGCCATGATTTTAGACCAGTAAATGTCTTATTTTAGAGGAATGTTGTTTATTTCCTGTAGAAGTAGTTACCTGGTAGACTCAAATCCTGAGCATGTGGTCGTATTGTGGGCAGGAACGTCCCATACCTCGAAAGACCGTGAGCTAGTTGGGATACGAACACATGGTCCACATGGTGACAATCGGGTACAATATAAAGAAGATAAGTATTGCTTTATAATTACACAGTCGTTATAATTGAAGCATAGTGTGCATTTTGCTAACGATTTCGCTCGCAAATCACTAGTGTCCCAGCCTTGTAGAAAAGTCGTTTGCAAGTTTAGCGAGTATTGGGAATTTTGCCGCATTGTGTCCTACATCGCAGTTATGGATCGTGACGTCACCGTGGAGACTCTAGTCCTTCGCACGGGTTGCTTCGAGTAACGGGCTGAGAATGCACTCGCGAAGAATCGAGTCTGGGACCATGGGCACCCGAAGGGTTCGGAGTGGGGGATGCAACGGGGGGGGGGGGGGGCGACCGCCCTCCCCTCTGGCATCGGGAGAATATTTTGATTGGTCATTGTCACATTAGTTTATTTCATAAATTGACGTTACTCATAGTTAACTGATTTAGATGTAGCGATAATTCCACAGTTTCTTTAAGTAGCAATAAGGGATTATTTGAAAATATCTCCAGTTATCTACAAATCAGTGATCTGGATTAACATTACCATTTTAATGAACTGCTTGATTTGTGTTTTTGTCAATACATGGTGATACAACTACTTTTTACATGTTTTTAAGAAATGAACCACGGCCAATGAGAAAGACAGGCCATGGCGCGTAAACCTCCTTTTGTGACGTAAGCAATGTAGTGCTTGATGGTGCTTGTGCGTTTAACTCTAAAGCAATTCATGAGGAGCAGAAATGCTATATTTTATATCAATCTTCTTGAAATGGACCCAGTTTAAATGTTCCGTGTGTTTTCAAGCACGATAAATTATACTGTATAGGTTTACAAAACTACACCAGCTATAGATAGTCTATTTACATGTTGAAGTTACTCGTAACAGAAATCCACGCGAGCTAGGATTCAAGGATTTGTTGTGTCTTTAAAAGCTGCAACGAGTACAGTAAGTTGAGTTGTAGAGCCTGTGACCTTCGTTGTGAGTAACTTATGTGGACATGAGCAGTGACATGAGTATAATTAGATCAATGAAACTTGCAGTGAGAGTATTACTTAGTTATTGCTGTTTCAAGGGGCGGAACAGAAATTAATACGTTTACAGAAGAGATCTGCGGAATATGCTCGCCACCGACTAACGACTCTTATCAATACCTTCTATGAAGACAAGTGGTAAATGAATACCAGCATTTATACAGATTCAATGATGAAGACAAGATGAATACCACACCGGCAGTAAGACGAAGACCATAGAATATTATGTTCGTCAATATCTTTCTATTACAAAAACTTTTGGTACATTTACGCATATCGGTCAAATATAAGAAAGCATGCATACATTGTCCGGCACTATTCATAGCTTTTCATAACCTTCCTGCGCCCTTTGTAACCGTCAAGTAATTCCACATAATTAACAAGCAACCACCAGGGAAAGATAACATACTCCTGGGAAGTATTACCTTGTGATCAACTACAACGATTAAAGATAAGTGATCTACTGGTTCTACTTAGCGTAATGAATAAATAAGTAAATTGTGGCGAAGTATTGGACTTCATAAGATTGATCAGTGTAAGACTTGAGTGGCAATTACCATGTATGTTTTGCCAGAAGCCATGGTTGTGTTGGGTCAATGCTTTTTACAGTGTGTTTTCTGATATGATATGGGTTAAATTCTAATTTTGTGTTTTCAGCATCTTGTAGACAATAGGGTTTATCTTCCTGTCATACATAACCCTACCGGAAGTGGTGCAACAGCACTACATTGCTGACGTCACGAAAGCGCACCAGGGCCAGTATTTCTCGTTGGCCGTGGAAATGAACATTATGACGAGATTTGCAAAGAAGAGGGAATTTCTATGGACGAAAACTCTGAACTATTCCTGCAATTCCTGCCATAAAGAACAGCCAAATAATGGATATCACGAAGCTAGTAAGAAGAAATGAAAGGGGGGGGGGGGGTCTCATCACCTAGTGACAGGTAGGTAATGGAATGAAAAATATTGCTTGCCCCCCAACCTGGAAAAAGTTTTCCGGAAGCCCATGTCTGGGACCGTAAAACTCGAGATACTCGAGTCCGGAATCGAGGACGCTGTCAGCGTTATCTGTGGGCCATCTATGGAAACAACACGATGTATAGTAATGTCGGTACTCCTAGGCCAAATATTGTATTCATTCTCTTTAATAAACAGTGATACAATAGAATATTCAAAATTGGAAACCGGCAAAAATTGGACTGATGACAGAAAGAAAGAACGCAATACACAACAGAGAAATTTCCTTCAGCGTGATCATTTATTAAGCAGCAATATGTAGGTCTATCACTGTTGATAACGCCAATAACTTTGTCGAGATCTCTGGTTGAGTGGTTAACAGTGCTAACTTTCACGCGGCGGGCTGGGGTACGATTCGCGGCGGAGATTTTCTTTAACTTGATTTTTGTTATATTTCTTTCTTTATCATTACTCAGTCGTTATAATATGAAGCATAGTGTGCATTTTGCAAACGATTTCTTTTGTAAATCACAAGTAGAAAAGTCGTTTTCAAGTTTAGCGAGTGCTGGGAATTTGGCCGCATTGTGTCCTATATCGTAAGTACGGATCGTGACATCACCGTGGAGACTCGAGTTCTTTGCTCGGGTTACTCGTTCAGACTCGGAACCGCTAGACTCGATTCTCGTGAGTCCAAGCGCCACTCGCGCACATCACTATGAAAGAAATAGGCTTATGAGATCACCTTTTGTCCGTGTGTCTCTGTGTGTGTGTGTCCCACCCTAATAACTTCTAAGCGGCTGGAGCGATTTCAATGGAACTCGGTAAGTTCATAGCATTGTAGCGGACGACTCCGACCGTGTCCTTCAAATTGTATTACGTCTCACCAATCCAACATGGCGGCTAAAAGAAATATTTCACCAGCATTCAATATCTTCGAAACTATTACCGATATCACCCTGGAATGTTTTACGGTGATAAGGGGAAATACTAGAAGTTCACCTATGTGACATTTGAAAACCTGGTAACTACAAATCCAACATGGCGGCCAAGAGAAGTTGTGACGTTTCTCGCGATTTAACCGACCAAACGCAATAAAACTTGGTACAGTATATGTTTATATACATTGTAATGCACAGACATCTAACTTCGTTCAATTGTTTACATAACCTCAAAATGGCGGCGGTGCGAAATATTTCACCGGCATTCTATATCTCTGAAACTATTAGCGGTATCACCCTGATATTTTGAGCGGAGATAAAGGGCACTACTGGAAGTTCATCAATAAGACTTTCAAAAACCGTTTAACTACAAAACAATCATGGCGGCCAAGCGAAATTGAAAATTATAAATAGTCTTTTCTAGCGATTTAATGATCCGAACGCAATGAAACTTGATACAGGAAATAATTATACACATTGTAATGCACTGGTATCAAATTTAGTTGAATTGTTTACATAACCTCAAGACGGCGGCTGTGCGAATTTTAAAATTAAGTTTTTATTTCCTGTGTCGTAATCAGGCGGTCGAAGGGAAGGTTTGAATAATGAACCTACGCAATAATTTTCCTTTAATGGTACATGACTCTATGGCCTACCGACAGTAGTGGCTACGCTGGCTAAAGCTCAGCATTAGGTCATGGGGCCAAGCTCTCTGCTGACTCGGTAGACGCGTGGGTTCGAGCCCCACCGTCGGCCGTCCTTGAAATGGTTTTCCGTGGTTTCCCATTTTCAACACCAGGCAAATGCTGGGACGGTACCTTCTGACAGGCCACGGCCGCTTCCTTCCACATCCTTGCCCAGTTTCATCCACCATCATTCATTTCATCTCTCATTAACTCATCTCATGAGGTTGGCGTCAGGAAGGGCATCCGGCCGTAAAAATCATCGCCACAAAGACTTCCATCGCATCTCATCCCCGACCCCGTTGGAAAACGGGAATAATAAGGGGTATACATACATACATACATACTCTATGGCCTATACATAGAACAATCCAGCATGGCGACCATCCGAAATATTTAGATGCCTCTGAATATCTACAATCTATTATAGCAATCAAACAGATTTTTTGATGTTCATAGGGGCTATGAACATAAGTTCACCTATAAGACTTTCAATAACCTGGTGATCATAAATCCAACATGGCGGCGGCGCGAATTATAAATATTCACATGGACGTTTCTAGCAATTTAAATATCCGAGTGCAGTGAAACTTGGTAGATTCTATAATCCTTATACACATGTTAATTCACTGGTATATAATTTATTTGCCTTGTTTCCATAACCACAAGATGGCAGCTGTGCGAAATTTTAACATTTGTTTTACTTCTTCTGTCCTAATCATGCTATTGAAGTTTGAATGCTGGTGTATTCTTTGGAATACAGGGTAAGATAGAGTAAGCTTTTGCTTCTCTTTGCTTTAGTTCATCCCTTCCTTTTTTCGCAAACACCAACAGTGATCTTCTGATTTCTCTTTGTTGGTATATGTCTCTCACACTACCTGTAAATCTGTTCTAGATATATATCTCCCATGACCCACCTAGCGTCATCTAGCAGCGAATCTCTGAAGTTCCTCAATTCCTCCCTGTACAAGAGGACTTATTTACCAATCTAGCCACCAGATCACGTCGCTATCGCCAGCTATCATCTCCGTGATCAAGAGAACTTCGTCTACTTTTTCATCCTCCAGGCTGCGCTAGTGATGCCTGCTATCAACTCTTTGAAGACCAATTCATCAAGAGAAATCATTATTTTTAAGTTGGCTATTCTTATATGTATTCCTTTTTTTCCTACCCCCACTATTTTCCCTTCCCTGGTCCCTCCGTGCTTCGTTGAGCTGGCCTCACTTGTGCGTTTGAAGTCAAACTAGTCAGTCGGAGCTTTACTAAAGCTAGTCTCCTCACCTCGAGAGACAAACTTTCAAATCTTCGCCATGTTGTGAATTCCTGACTAACGGTCACCTAAGGATTCGCCGTTCATCAGAAATGAGCTAAGTACTACTTCAACGTTCTTCAACTTATTTTAATTGATTTTAAATAGCTACATGCTTTTAATGATCATTTTATGGGCAGTGTGAGATTTCTTATGTGGGGCAATAATCGTCCTTCGCGGGATTTTCTATGTTGGGCTTTTGTCTATCCAAGCCAATCTTAACATGAAGCAGCATTTCTTATGCTTATTAAATGAGAGATTTTCTCACAACGTGGGACACCATTAAATTACCCACTGTCTATAAAATACATAGCTCGTTCCAACGTTGGACTAATTTCTGCCCTATTCTTCAGTCATGATTGTTCTGGAATTTTCTATGCCGAACAATTCATCTACAAGTTAAACCTTCTAGTACTTTCCACTCACATATGGGAATACTTTTTCAAACTAAGGAATCTTCCTTATGAACTGCTAATCAATATGTAACTTTTCTTCCTCCGTTGGGATTTTTCTGGTGCATTCAACTATAACCTACAAGTTTTTTAAGCAATAGACTCTCGCAAATCTAGTGTAACTAGTTATTTTCCACCATTGCAATAACTTTCTTTGCCATAAACTTTTTGTGCTACTACAGTGAACTTTTCAACTATATCAACAAGCTATAGTGATAACAGTGCATGTTCAACTTTTCATCCACGTCGCGCTCGTCCGAGTACAATAAATACGGCCATGAACACTCTTCCACAATCCCATTTGATCTTTCCCAAACCCCTTACTAACAAACTAAAATAATAAAATTGTTACTTCAGGTCTTTTTTCAATGAGGTGTCACTCTCAATAAGTGCCCTCCCTTATTTGCTCCACGTACAACGAATTAATGTCTGTAAACCTTCGTGTCTAGTACACGCCTTAAAGTATATTGTTTCTCCCTTCTAATTAGGGAATACAATTCTTTCTACTCAAAAGTGAGTTATTTCTAGGTTTCACGAAAGGGAAATTTGCCCCATTTTTCTCGTGATCCCTACTTAAACATAGGAGTTCTAGAAACTTCCTTTCAATTTTTCTCTTCAGGTTTCACAATAAGTGACCTGCCGTATTTGTATAATCTCCCATGTATAATCTACCCACGTAGTTCTGTATTAATACAAGAAGTTATAGAAACTTCTATTTCATTTTTTCCTGTTTCTTTTGTTGTTACTTTCGAAGTTGTTATTTGTTCATATTTATAAGATACCTATCTAGAAATCCTTAAAGTACACACCTTGTGCTTGATTTATTGTTTAACCTTAATTACTTTAATTATCTTAAAATTTTCCATTTATTCATCTTAGCAACATTTCCAAATCTTACGAAGATTTTAAAGCATATAAAACGTTTAAAACAAAAGAATTGTCAATTGCCTGGCGCAAGCTTTAAATGTTTTCGGAGGTCTGCGACCCCAATTGTTTACAAAATCAAAATTATATATTTGTTACATAAACTACTTCTTTTTCATTGTTAAATAAATTAAGATTTGTTCTTTTGATTTATCATTTCTCAAACATAACGGTTAGGCAAGATCCTGTCATCCCTGACTCTTCCTAGGTTTATGCCCTCTTTAATAATAATAAATCCATTGATAACGGTTTCACTACTGGTTGCATTTGAGCAAGAACTCTTAGTTATTAACTTATTAAAGTCTCTCTTAGCTTTGATAGCTAATTCTTACTGGCCAGTAAGGCAAGCATAGCTCGCTACGCCAGCTTCCTGCTTGTGGAGATTCTCTCTACCACTTATGGTTGGTTTTTCAAAATTTAAGTGTTTCTCATTGTCTAAACTTTTAGTCGGCGCCTTGCTGGGTAAAAGCTTAGTCATTTCTAAATGCAACTATTGGTGCTCTTACCAAAATTATTCCCAAGGGTATAATTGCTTTATCCCTATCCATCTTGGGAGCATTCGGTCGCTCTTTAGAAATTCTACAATTTCAAGAACTAAAATATCACGGCTGATTCAAATTATTTGTAATCTTCAAAATACTTGTTTAGAAACACACTCCTTTGAACAGATACACAATAAATCTGTTACTCTTTGTCTTGCCAGACCACCACCCTTCCCCATAGTAGGTATATTTATGCTTGAGAGGGAATACGCTATAGCAGCTTTCTTGCGAATAGCCCAAGTTCCAGCTGCGTTTCCTGTTAGTTTCGCCCAGGTCCCTACCCACTTTAGGTATCGGAAAGCGGATTTGCAGTGGCAGCTGACTTTAAGTATACTTTAAGTTAAAATTATAACTTCTGTTGGACTCTCGTCCTATTTCTCCATCCTTTTTCTCCAGTCCGAAACCCACTTCTTTTTATTCATCATCTTCCCTTGGGGGTTAGGTTATTCCCGAGTTAATAATCTACCCAAATGCTACACGCACACAATAATCTTCATGCAACAGTACATACCTCTAGGACCTACTTATTTAAAAATCCAACATGGCGACCATCGGTAATATTTAGTCGGTTCTCAATATCTACGAATCTATTACAGCAATCAGACTGAAATGTTGTACAGTATGTTGATAGTGGCAATTAACATAAGTAGCTTATATGAAAATAGGCTATATAGTTCTTCACGGAACTACTTGTTTTTATCATTTCAAAAGATCTTGTCGACTTCGTCGTTATGCGTGGGTCTAACGTTATGCGTTACGGTTACGGCGTGTATGACGTCATAATGATTTTCAGTGCAAATGCTCCAAGTTTGAGACGGCAAGTGCGTGACGTCATGCAGCAGAGGGGACCTCCCGCTCCCCGTTCCCCGCGCGGGAAGCCTAAGCGTTAGCTGCGTGATACTGAATTACTTGCAAGTTGTGGATCCTGAAGCGTTCACGTGATTCTTGCCATCTCTGAACTGGCGGGTTCGTTCGTTAAGCTTGCTTGCTTACAGTTTACAATTTGTGCAGGGTAGTAAAGTGTGTTAATAATGGAGTCTCTGGATCGTTCGTTAAACTTGCTTACTTAAATTTTACGTAGTGTGTGTTAATAATGGAGTCTCTTGACAATAATAGTGCTATTATATCTACTAATGCTAAATCTCGTGCCGTAATTGAGTCTGTTGAAAGAGCCCTGGGGCTTCTCACTTCGAGCGAGAAGCCTTCCTGAGCCTTTCTAACATAGCATTTGTAGCATGCGTCATTTGAAATGATATAAAGTCTAGTCTCTCAGAATGACTGTGTCTTTTAGCCTACTTTCGATTTTTGCAAAAAATGAAAGTAGACTTATGAGATCACTACAGGGCGAAAAAAAAGTGTGTCTGTCTGTGTGTGTATGTGTGTGTGTGAGCCTGTGTGTGTGTGTGTGTGTGAGTGTGTGTACTCTGAATGTCTGTCCCCCCATATCAATTCGAACACGGTGTGCGCAAATTGAACGAAACTTGGTACAGAGGTAGCACTAGCAAAGGACACCTCAGTGTCATGTTTTATATCGCCGCCATCTTGACGGAAACGTAATGGCGGCCACACATATGTTCAAAGCTTAAATCAAATTACGACTAACCTAATCATCCGATCTCTACCAAATTTTGCAACAACATACCTTTATGGGGTAGCATCCTTTGACCAAACGAATAGGTCATCAGCCTAATAGTTTGCGGATGGCGGCCATCTTTGTGTGAAAATCGATTGCCCCTATTAATTCGAACACGGTGAAACCGAATGGAACGAAATTTGGTACAGAGGTAGTACTAGAAAAGGGCACCCCAGTGTCATGTTTTATATCGCCGCCGTCTTGACGGAAAAGTAATGTCGGCCACACAAATGTTCAAAACTTAAATCAAATTACGACTAACCTAATCATCCGATCTCCACCAAATTTTGCAACAACATACCTTTATGAAGGGAGCATCCTTTGACAAATCTAATAGGTCATTAGCCTAATAGTTTGCGGATGGCGGCCATTTTTGTGTCAAAATCGATTACCACTATTAATTCGAACACGGTGAAACCGAATGGAATGACATTTGGTACAGAGGTAGCACTAGCAAAGGGCACCCCAGTGTCATGTTTTATATCGCCGCCATCTTGACGGAAACGTAATGGCGGCCACCCAAATGTTTAAAGCTTAAATCAAATTACGACTAACCTAATCATCCGATCTCTACTAAATTTTGCAACAACATACCGTTATAGAGGAAGCATCCTTTGACCAAATCAATATGTCATTAGCCTAATAGTTTGCGGATGGTGGCCATCTTTGTGTCAAAATCGATTACCCCTATTAATTCGAACACGGTGAAACCGAATGGAATGAAATTTGGTACAGAGGTAGCACTAGCGAAGGACAACTCAGTGTCATGTTTTACATCACCGCCATCTTGACGGAAACGTAATGGCGGCCACACAAATATTCAAAGCTTAAATCAAATTGCGACTAACCTAATCATCCGATCTCTACCAAATTTTGCAACAACATACCTTTATGGAGGAAGCATCCTTTGACAAATCTAATAGATCATTAGCCTAACTGTTTGCGGATGGCGGCCATCTTTGTGTCAAAATCGATTACCCCTATTAATTCGAACACGGTGAAACCGAATGGAATGAAATTTGGTACAGAGGTAGCACTAGCAAAGGGCACCTCAGTGTTTGTTTTATATCGCCGCCATCTTGACGGAAACGTAATGGCGGCCACTCAAATATTCTAAGCTTAAATCAAATTACGATTAACCTAATCATCCGATCTCTACCAAATTTTGCATCAACATACCATTATGGAGGGAGCATCCTTTGACCAAACTAATAGGTCATTAGCCTAATATTTTGCGGATGGCGGCCATCTTTGTGTAAAAATCGATTCCCCCTATTAATTCGAACACGGTGAAACCGAATGGAACGAAATTTGGTACAGAGGTAGCACTAGAAAAGGCACCTCAGTGTCATGTTTTATATCGCCGCCATCGTGACGGAAACGTAATCGCGGCCACCCAAATGTTAAAGGCTATAATGTAATTACGACCAACCTAATAATCTAGTCTCTACCAAATTTTGCAACAACAAATCTTTATGTGGGAAGCATATTCTGACCAAACTGCTAGATCATCAGTCCAATAGTTTGCAGATGGTGGCCAAGTATGTGTGCAAATCGATTCCCCCTATCAATTCAAACACGGTGAAACCGAATTGAACGAAATTTTGTTCAGAGGTAGCACTAGCAAAAGGCACCTCAGTGTCTTGTTTTATATCGCCGCCATCTTGACGGAAACGGAATGATGGCCTCCCAAATGTTAAAAGCTTAAATCAAATTTCGACCATCCTAATAATTTGATCTCTACCGGATTTTGCAACAACATGCCATTTTGTGGAAAGCATCTTATGACTGACTATAAGGTCATCAGCCCAATAGTTTGCAAATAGCGGCCATGTATGTGTGCAAATCCATTCCCCAGATCAATTCAAACACGGTGAAACCGAATTGAATGATTTTTTTTACAGAGGTAGCACTAGCAAAGGGCACCTCATATTCATGTTTAATATCCCTATAGCACGTTGTATTTCAACAAGCTACTACAACCAACATTCAATTTTACTCCTTGAAAAGGATAAAGAGTTATAACAATACCCATGCATTTAGGAGAAAGTAGGCTATATGTTCTTTACTGAACATCTTGTTTAAAAATGTTCCCAATGATTGTCTTTTCACATTTTAATAACGCTCAAGAAGACCATGATATGGTTCAAAATGTTTCGCTTAAATAATACATTGAATTATTATTGGCATTATTGGTATTATTGGTATGAGTCGTCCAGTTGCAAAACTCGTTTAATCCACTTGTGAATAAGAATCATTTTCATGAGAATCGTTTCTCTGGACTTTGCCTATGTTTTTTACTTTTTAATTTTTAGTTTGTGTTTTTGGTTTTTGGTTTTGTGTTTGCTTTGTGCTTTTGCTTTTGAATTTTACTTTTTGCTTTTCTTTCTTGGTTTTGGTTTTGTGTTTGTTTTTTCCTTTTGCTTTCTATGAATTTTGCTTTTTGCTGTATTTCATGATTTTTGTTTTCTGCTTTTGATTTTTTTGCTTCGTGGTTTTTGTTTTTGGTTTTATGTTTGTTTTCTGGAAAATCAAAATAAAACAAAATAAAATAAATCAAATAAACAAAACAAAATCCAAACAAAACAAAACGAAATAAAACAAAATAAACAAATCTAAATAAAATAAAACGAAACAAACAAAATTAAAAAATTAAAACAAACCAAAACGAAATAAAATAAAACAAAACAATATCAAATCCGGTATGGTACCTACTGTAAGGCCACGGCCACCTCCTTCCCTCTTTCTCGCCTATCCATCCCAATTTTCCATCCCTTCCCATCCCTCATGAGGCCCCTGTTCGCTTTGCAGGTGAGGCCGCCTGGGCGAAGTTCTGATCACACCTCCCCAGTTGTATCCATCAACACCAGATGTTCCCGGCTCCAGGACACTGCCCATAGAGGCGGTAGTGGTGAGTTACCTCGCTGATTCCGTGGGAACCACCAACCTAGGGGGTAAATTGTCTAAATAAAAAATAAATAAAATAAAAAAACAATATCAAAATAAAACGAAACAAAATAAAATAAAATTAAACAAGACAGAACAAAACAAAACAAAACAAAACAAAACAAAATAAAATAAAATAAAATAAAACAAAATAAAATAAAATAACATAAAATTGAAAAATAATTAATTTTACGAGAATGATCCTTATTCACAAGTGGATTAAACGAGTTTTGCAACTGGACGACTCACTTGGTATTCACGTGATTCAATTGTCAACAAGGAAAATATTGGATATGATAAAGTTATTATCGTTACTCTTGTTACACCAATTGTTAGAGACATACAATGAATGGAAATTTAAACTAATTCAAAACCTAAAGTTAATACAACAATTAAAAACTATATAAATAAACAAAATGTTCAGCAAATAATATATAGCCTACTTTCTCCTAAATGTATGGCTATAGCTATAACTCTTTGTTCTCATCAAGGAAGTGAATATATCGTTGTAGTAGAGTTTACTGCAGTTGCATTCTCAACTCCTCAATCAGAAATGTTTCCCAGGCTAGGACATTTACGTATCGGGATCTGATATATTGCGTTAGACCTTGTCCCGGTAGGAGCCATTAGTAAGCAAGGATCGATTTCCACCGTGGAACTGTGTACTATTATTTACGTCACTTAAAGTTAATTTAAGCGTGGCCGTGGCTAGAAGTTGAACTATTACAAGATTGTAATATACTTCAGGAGGCCAGGCTTTACCTCAGTAATTTCTGGTTTATGATTATATTAACACTGCTTACTCTCAGAAAGCGCTATATATTCTTAGGATCTTCTAGGTACCGACGATATGTACAATCCGTGATCGTACACCACTGCTCAATATGGTTTCAGCCGCCATCAAAATCTAGTTTCTACAGCCCAGACCATTAATTAATAATATATATTTTCCATTGTAAAATGAACGATATAACGCTTAATTTAGTGTCGTCAGAGTAGTTATAAAACAGTCAATATAAAAGAATTCAAGTAAAGAAAAGCTGTCTGTAGTAGTTTTCGATACCCAGCCGACCGCGTGATAGATCGATGCTTTACCACAGAGCCAAACATGTCCCTTATATCTCAGTGTTATTAACCGACTTACAATTAGATACGACCTGTTAGCAAATAATGCCTTGAAATAAACGATCTATATTATAATCCATTTCATATATTATTTTATATTGTTTCTATCAGTAGGCTATATCGCATGCAACTTACTCAAACTACTGAAATATAGATCAGTTTCGAGAGGTTAGCTGCCATCTTGTCATGTGACAGAGACGGATCAGCTCTTTTAAGTCACTGCTAGTATAATATTATACAAAATACAATTATAGCTTAAACCACCCTCGGCTCGATAATCGGAATTGGTGGGTCCTAAGTTATTGATTATAATGATAGAACATTTCACACGGCCTCCATCTTGAAATGGAGCGGCTGATGACCTGCTAGTTTTGGTGCAAGACGCATACCGTATAAAGGTATGTTGTCCCAAATTTGGTAGAGATCAGATGATTAGTTTAGTCGTAATTTGATTTTACGTTTTGAAGGTGCCAAATTGCGTTCAATTCGGTTTCATCCTTTTTGAATTGATAGTGGTGGGGGACAGACTTACAGATTACATACTCACACACACACATACAGACTGACAACTTCTGGCCCGTGTAGATCTCATGTCTACTTTCATTTTCTTCCAAAAATCGAATCTAGGCTAATAAGATACCAAAAAAAATACATAGATTAAGAATGTGAACCATTTAACCCGTATTGACGGTTGAGTATATTTGAAAAGAAGAATTCATGATATGGACACTTTAGCCTATATAGTTATTATTCATGCTTCTTGCTAGTTTAAATGTTTTCTTTTTCATAAAATTAGGTATTAAGGATTTTAAGGTTATTGTCTCCACAACTATAAGATGATATAATTTCCAAGTTTTTAGTAAAAATTATAATTTAAAAGTTTTTCAGGTACTTGTTTCTTGTTTCTCTGTTAAAATGGTCACATTCTTCATCCACGCTTTTCTGGTGACTTATTTATTTATATGCTGTGTTCACAGGAGTAGCGTACTGCGCGCTACCTCTCCCTTTTTATGAAGCACACCTGCGCCTCTTTACTGCGGGGCGGGGCACCAAGAGTCCGCTGTTGAGCCAGCTTGGTGTCCTAGGCAAAACCCCACACAAGACACGACACAAACCTAGAAAAATTGCTGAGTTTTAATAATCCACTAATTCATGGAACTTAAGCACATCGATATATCTTTCTTATTTTTTTTTAGTCAATTTACCCTCTAGGTTGGTGGTTCCCTCGGACTCAGCGAGGGAACTCATGAGGGATGGGAAGGGATGGAAGACTGGGATGGATAGGCTAGGAAGAGGGAAGGAGGCGGCCGTGGCCGTACAGAATGTACCATCCCGGCATTTGCCCGAAAACGAAGTGGGAAACCACGGGAAACCACTTCGAGGATGGCTGAGGTGGGAATTGAAACCCCTCTACTCATTTGGACCACCCGAGGTTGAGTAGACCCCGTTCCAGTCCTCATACCACTTTTTAAATTTCGTGGCAGAGCCGGGAATCGAACCCAGGACCTCCGGGCTGCAGCTAACCATGCTGACCGCTACGCTACGGAGGCGACACATCGATATATCGAGAGAGGAAATGATTCCCCCGTTGTCTAGCTTACAACAGTGATAGCACTGCATGGCTGGAAATATATATTTTTTTAATGGGGCTGATAGAACGACCCTTGGCTCTACAAGGGTTAATATTCTTAGAAAAGTCTGACAGTGGATTATAATTTAACTCGTAGTAATAATATGGTGCTGGAGAGTAAAATGTTACAAGGCCTTATTTGACATGAATCGCTGATTCTCTAAGCGAAATACTTGTATTTGATTCTCTCCTGCTGCAAACAATACCACTGTGAGTGACTGCTGGAAGTCTTCTAGCAAATTCAATGCGTAAAGGTAATATTCAGGAGTTATTGGTTCCGATACAAAAGAGGAATGTTATGTGTATGATAACGAATGTAGGTTGCAAGTTACGATTGTGTGACTTGTTAGACAATAAATCCCAAGGTACATCAAACATTCTGGTGATAAAACATGAAGTTGTTCAACTGGAGTTCATATTTTATATAGTCTGAAGGAATCACATGCTTTGTGCGTTTGTTTTCTGACTTATGACCCCGAAGTTTCTCCTCTGGAAGCAACGTCATCATCATCATCAACAACAACAACATGTTCAATGACAGGTTGTCTGAAAATAAGTTACGGGAGATTTAATGGCATAACAGGCCTATTCCCATTAATGTAAGAGAAGACCTGCCATCCGAATTTTCAAAACTATTTTCTTATTGGGCTGGCCACTTTGTGGTGTAGTGGATAGCATGATTGTCTGTCGCCCCGGAGGTCCGGGTTTGATTCCAGGCTCTGCTAAGAAACTTATTTCAGGTCTTGGGTCAGGAACGGTGTACACTCAGCGTCTTGTGTCAAAACGGAGAACAGATGGTTTCGATTCCCGCCTGAGCCAACTTGGAAGTAGTTTTCCGTGCTTTCCCACTTCTACTCCTAGAAAATGGTTTTACATCAAGATTAACTAACTAATTGTGTAGAGATGAAACAATTAGCTCAGGTCAGGGAGTCATAGAAAGCTGCATCAAACCATTCAAGAGACTGAAGACTCAGTGTGTGTGTGTAAGGGTTGCGTGACATGAGTCGTGTATTGCCAACTTTATTGTAAGCTAACTATTTGTCTTAGAGAGTGGAGACTTAACAGCCTTCTGTCGTTTTAAGCCCATTATCGTCATAAAACCACTCACCTGTGGGACGAGAAACACTTGTAAGGTACTGATGATTAATCACATGCCGACAAGATCCTATAGGAGTCAGAGTGTGCGTGTAGCACCACCATGTATGGGGCACCCTAGATTGACCAACACCCTCATGTGAGCTTATGGCTGGTCAGCTCGGGAGTTGGCGACCCCAATGGATTTCTAAGCTGGGCACGGGGTTTCCCATTTTTCCAGTGGCTCTGGAGCGGACCCTCACTGGTTTAATTAAACATTCCCATAAATACGGGAGATATGACGGAAACCATCAAGATCAGCACAAAGCAAGGACCAAATTTAATCATACTAATATATAAAAATGAGATGGTGTGTGTCTGTCTGTCTGTCTGTCTGTCTGTTACCTAATAACGCAAGAACCACAGGTCCGATTTAAATGAAATTTTGCATGGATGTAGCTGAAATACCAGGTTTACATATAGGATACTTTTAATTTCGATATTTTGCACTATTAAGAAATGGCGACCATTTTAGTGACGTCACTACACCCTTTGGTTTCAAAATTTCATATTTCCATATCAAATAAAAAGAGAACGGTAGGAAATAGCAAACTTTTGATGGCACGTATGAGCTTTGAAATTTAATTTCCTATCCGAAAGATCCTTATCACTTTTCGTGTATCTCCAACGGTTAGCGAGTAAAAACTACTTTTGTGACGTCACTACACCCTTTGGTTTCAAAATTTCATATTTCCATTTCAAATAAAAAGAGAACGCTAAGAAATAGCAAACTTTTGATGGTATACACGAGCTTTACCATTTAATTTTCTATCCAAAAGGTTCTTATCACTTTTCGTGTATCTCCAACGGTTAGCGATTATAACCTAAATTTGTGCAATAAAACACGGTCAACACCGAGCGGTGCAGTATATCTCTCTATATATAAATAGAAATTTGTCTGTTTTTTTTCTGAATTTCTACGGAAATTTGAGTTATTTACACGTATCAGACTGTTTTATGATAGATGCGCGCGAAAATAATGTTTTGGTCTGTCTGTTTGTTTGATTGTCTGTGGACAAATTTGTTCCCTTATAACTCGAGAACTGCTGGGTGTATTAGGGCCGTCCACACGCGCAGGCTTTCCCTCAAGCATACTTGTGCAAACCGGTTTGCAGAGGAAAGCTTGTACGTATGGACGGGAAAACGGTAGCTCGTGCAATCCAAGAAGCGCGGCAGCCCCCAAGATTTTACTTGTGCAAACTAAGTTGCGCAGTGCAGTTTGTGCGTGTAGACACGTTAGCTCAAGCCTCGCCTTAGCTGAAACTTGAAATACTTTCCAGTGCGGTTAAATAATTAGGCATAAACAATAATGTCCGATATAAAAAAAATTGTTCGAAACAGATTATTGCGGAATTTAGCGATCTCTACAAGTCTCTACCCCGGCTTTGGAAAGTAAACTCCAAGGAGTATTGTGACAGGAATAAAAAGAATGCTGCATACAAAAAACTGATAGAAAAATTAAAAGAGTTGTATAAATGGTGTACATAAATATAAATGAACTTAAGTTTTGTTACACATTTTCGGTCGTAGCACATTGAAGTAAAATAGTACATTAAAGGAAGGAATAGTTTTTATAACGTATGTCCATCCATCCGTGAATTCATTATAAGACTTTTTCTAATCAGTTCAGTTCTGTGAAATATGAAATGTTTATAGTACGCTAGTGGTCAATACTAATTACATATCTTCCCATTTTATCTGTGCAGATAGCACCAAGCGCAGACAGAGATTCAGTGACAAAAAGAAAAGTGAATTCTTTGCGTAGTTCCTGCCGCAAAGAAAATATAAGGTGAAAGTCTCACAGAAGGCAGGTACCAGCGCAGAAGACGTTTATGTACCTATCTTGTGGTACTACAACCTACTGCGGTAGATGACCAACAAATCCCTCGAATACCAATCTCCAATTTTGAAGAAACACTTTTTTGAGGTACGGGTTGTAACATAACACTTTTTTGTTGAGTATATTGCTGCAGTCCACATAG
Organism: Meconema thalassinum; assembly: GCA_946902985.2. Taxonomy (NCBI): domain Eukaryota; kingdom Metazoa; phylum Arthropoda; class Insecta; order Orthoptera; family Tettigoniidae; genus Meconema; species Meconema thalassinum. The sequence continues at coordinate 467,887,632 of OX336393.1, forward strand.
TCCACTCTGTCGGTAAACACTGTCTTCATTATTGAAGATATTTATCCATTATTTATACATTACACAATCTGCTCTGCCAGGGAACACAGCCTTCATTATTGAATTAAGCTACCTGTAAAAACTCTTCTCTAATCTCCTTGGCATCCCTGAAACTGCTTCTGTACTGTCCTCATTCTAAATCAGATTAGAATCACTTGTTCTTAACCCTAACAACAGTGTGCCTAATGTAGAGTCTTCAAAGTCCAAGCTTCCAATTGGTGTGTAGGTGGTAGAAAATTTTCTTAAGAAGTTATGAAGCACACAGCACGTCATGACTACAGTGTCTATATTTTCAAGTTTCAAATTACAAACTTGTTTAACTCATATTTCACAAGGTTGTTATTGACTGCAATTATTGTATAATCATTTTGTCTTTAATAAATAAATATTGACTGTAACATACCTTCATGAATTCTTTGCTTAAAACCTTGTAAATGGCTTGGCTTGTGTGCGGAATTATTATAGACAAAGCTTGATGAGAAACTGCCGTCGTAAATCTCAAGTCCCTATACGATCTTCCTGTAGCTAAGAACCTTAAAGTGCAACTCAGTCTTTCGTGAGGAGATAGATAGATAGGATATAGATACGCTCATCACAGTATTTTGACGTTCAATTAAAGGCGTTACCGAACAAAGCAATTCTGTATATGCGTTTTCATCCATTCTTAAATAATTACGCCATTCATCTGGATCTTATCTTAAGTCGTTCAATAAATTTACATGTGAATATATATTTCTTTTCAAAAACCATTGTTTTTCTCCATTTTGATCTAAAACGTTAATTTCTCCTCTTCTTTAGCAGCAAACAGTAAAAAAATAACTGTAACAAAAGTAAATCGTCACTTGCCCACATTGATGTCAAAGCACCTACTCCGAAGTCAAACTTGGTCGTACTGGAAAAAGAAAAAAAAAACTGGCCATACAGTCCGTTAATGGCCTAGGCCTACCAAGCAACCGCTGCCTGCAGATATTGGAGTGATGCGTGATCAGCGCATCGGGTCCCCTCGGCCGAATATCTTGGTTTTCGTGATCGGGACGCTGCCTCACTGTCAGACAGCTACTCAATGGTCCTCACGAGGCTGAATGCACCCCGTTTCAGCCCTCACGTCTGTTTCTAAAATCCCTGAAGGAGACGGGAATCGAACCCGGGGCCTCCGAGTGAGAGGCAAGCGCACTACCCCAACTCCACGGGCTTGTCGTACTGCAGTTTGTGCAAATTTACTCGCGCAGTGTGGACGCTGCACAGTGTTCCGTCCAATTTGCGCAAACTATACCGCGCAAGTAAGTCGCTGACGTGTGGACGGCCCTTAATGAACGAATACAAGCCGGTAACCATGGCAACAGATTCTCAGAGGTCCATCTATTGCTGTAAGACGCAATGCAATTCCATTAATTACATTGGTGTGAAAGTTTGCAAACGGCTAGAAGGTTATCACGGAACCAAATTAAGCTGTAGAATTCATCAATACGTATAATGCGCTTAAGGGGGTCAAGGGGTATAGTAGAATTTTTTCACGCGATTTACACCTCCGGGTGTGGTACGGCAGGTCTATTATATTCCTATCCCTATAATATATTATTATTACTATTATATTATGGCGTACAACGAGGAGACAAAGCCCCCTCGGTGCCAGAAACAGAACTTGGGGGCCCTAAAGGGTCCTCGAAAACTACATTATAAGGCCCTAAAACCAAAAGTATCTGAAATATTCCCAGAAAACTAATTTAATTTAACAAACTAATGAAGGAATGGAAATCGCTAACCATGACAACATTATCTCAAAGGGTGGCATCCAACTTTCCATCTATTTCTGTAAGAAGTAATGTCACTCTATTTATTACATTTCTGTGAAAGTTTGCAAATGGCTATACGGTTATCACGGAACCAACGTAGACTGTATAATTTATCAATGCAATTAAGGGGGTCAAGGGTAACCTAGATTTTTTTCATGCAATTTTCACGTGCGACATATAGTACAGCAGGACTATTATATCTCCAAACATTTGCAAAGTGAAATGCCATGCCCTGTGGTTCAGATTCCACGTAAAATGGAGGTCCCGTGGCTTATGATCTCGCGATTAATGGTCACGTAAAACTACAATCATCCTTTATATCTCCAAACAGCAACATTATTTTCAAAAATTCCTGAATTGAATCAGCATTTTTTGCGGCTTTTAGGAATTTGGGCCATTTGAGACTAAAGAACCTGAATTTTCATGCACCACAAGCCTTTATAATTTATGAAAGAGGTCTTCCTGTGTATGTGGACCTAACACAACGTAGAGGGTCATTTTTTATGTGAGGTGTATTGCGTTTCGTCTACAAGTCTTTCAATTCTATTTCACGTCAAGAAGTACAAGTTAGGTGAATTTAGTTTGAGAGCAAATTTTAACTAATCTGTCTTTTGTCGACATACGGGTTCATCGTAAGGATGATTTTGTTTGATACTGTATGGCAGATATACCCATATTTGGATATCTGGGTGATATGTTGTAGACAATAGAATTGTCTGTCTGTCTTTCTGTGTATCTTTATGTACGCCTATAAATCGTGTTCGTAGGCGTGGTGCATCGTAAAGTTAGGTATGGTAAACATGAGTCAATACACCAATCATTTATAAAACTCCTCACCGTACTTTTCAAACAGTAGAAGGGTGGATATAGGGAAAAACTTCTCAAAATACATGCTAAAATAGGCGAAATATAAAAAATTATCCTAGAAGGACGATCAAAGCATATGTTGCGCTTCTCAATGTGAGACACAAAATTCGTGAGTCTATAAGGGGTCTCCGAAAACCACATTTTAAGGCCCTTAAATTAACAGTGTGTGTGGTATTCCCTGAAAACTACCTTCGTTCTGATAAACTTATGAAGGAATGAAAAACCGCTAATCATTGCAACAGTAGCTCAATTGATAATGTCTGGTGTTAATATATAACACCGTTCGAAGGACGGGTACTTCTGCTATACTAATATATAAAAATGAGATGGTGTGTGTCTGTCTTTCTGTCTGTCTGTCTGCTACTCAATAACGCAAGAACCACTGGTCCGATTTAAATGAAATTTTGCATGGATGTAGCTGATTTACCAGGTTTACTTATAGGATACATTTTATTTCGATAATTTGCACTATTAAAAATGGCGACCATTTTAGTGACGTCACTACACACTTTAATCAAAACTTCATATTTCCTTATCAAATAAAAAGAGAACGCTAAGAAATAGCAAACCTTTGACGGTACATACGAGCTTCACTTTTCGTTTATCTCCAACGGTTAGCGAGTAAAACCCACATTTATGACGTCACTACACCCTTTGGTTTCAAAATTTGATATTTCCATTTCAAATAAAAAGAGAACGCTAAGAAATAGCAACCTTTTGATGGCATACATGAGCTTTAACATTCAATTTTCTATCCAAAAGGTCCTTAACACTTTTCGTGTATCTCCAACGGTTAGCGAGTAAATCCTAAATTTGTGCAATAAAACACGGTCAACACCGAGCCGTGCAGTATATCTCTACATATATAAATAGACAATTTGTCTGTTTTTTTTCTGAATTTCTACGGAAATTTGAGTTATTTACACGTTTCAGACTGTTATATGATAGATGCGTGCGAAAATAATGTTTTGGTCTGTCTGTCTGTTTGTTTGATTGTGGACAACTTTGTCCCCTTATAAATCGAGAACGGCTGGGTGTATCAACGCAAAATTTGGTACAGATATCCATCAGAGGCACGACACTAATCATTGATGTATCTCTTCTCTGTACCTATCATAAAAGGGGGCATACCCCCTTAAAATACATGCTGAAATAGGAGTAGAAGGACGAGACAAAGCACATTTTCAGCCCCTCAATGTGAGAGATAACATTCGGGGGCCCTAAAAACACATTTTAAGGTCCTACGTCCAACCGTTTTTGAGATATTCCCAGAAAACTAATTTAATTTAATAAACTACTGAACGAATGCAAGCCGATAACCATGGCAACAGATTCTCAGAGGTCCATCTATTGCTGTAAGACGCAATGCAATTCCATTAATTACATTAGTGTGAAAGTTTGCAAACGGCTAGATGGTTATTATGGAACCAAATTAAGCTGTAAATTTCATCAATATGTAAAATGCGCTTAAGGGGGTCAAGGGGTAGTCTAGATTTTTTTCACGCGATTTACACCTGCGGGTGTGGTATGGCAGGTCTATTATATTCCTATCCCTATATTCCCGACAGTAGTGGCTACGCGGGCTAAAGCGCTGCGTTAGGTCAAGGGGCCAAGCTCTCTGCTGACTCGGTAGACGCGTGGGTTCGAGCCCCACCGTCGGCTGTCCTTGAAATGGTTTTCCGTGGTTTCCCATTTTCAACACCAGGCAAATGCTGGGACAGTACCTCCTGACAGGCCACGGCCGCTTCCTTCCACATCCTTGCCCAGTTTCATTCATCTTCATCCATTCCATCTCTCATCCCGACGCGGAGGTCGCCCACGGGCGTCGACTAGAAAGACCTGCACTCGGCCTCTCAGGAGGCCACACGACAAAAAAATCCCTATATTATATTATTATTAGTAGTATTATATTATGGCGTACAACGACGAGACAAAGCCCCTCGGTGCCAGAAATAAAACTCGAGGGTCCTCGAAAACTACATTATAAGGCTCTTAAACCAACCGTTTCTGAAACATTCCCAGAAAACTAATTAAATTTAATTTAACAAACTAATGAAGGAATGCAAATCCGTAACCATGACAATATTATCTCAAGGGGTGGCATCCAACTTTCCATCTATTTCAGTAAGAAGCAATTTATTACATTTATTACATTTCTGTGAAAGTTTGCAAATATAAGGTTATCACGGAACCAACGTAGACTGTATAATTCACCAATGCAATTAAGGGGGTCAAGGGGTAATCTAGGATTTTGTCATGCAATTTTCACGTGCGACATATAGTACAGAAGGTCTATTATATCTCCAAACAACAACATTATTTTCAAAAATTCCTGAATTGAATCAGCATTTTTTGCGGCTTTTAGGAATTTGGGCCATTTGAGACTAAAGAACCTGAATTTTCATGCACCACAAGCTTTTATAATTTATGATAGAGGTCTTCCTGTGTATGGGGACCCAACACAACGTAGAGGGTCAGTTTTTATGTGACGTGTATTGCGTTTCATCTACAAGACTTTCAATTCTATTTCATGTCAGGAAGTACACGTTAGGTGAATTTAGTTTGAGAGCACATTTCAACTAATCTTTTTTCTTTTCTTTTTTTGTCGACATACGGGTTCATCGTCAGGATGATTTTCTTTGATACTGTGTGGTAGATATACCCATATTTGGATTTCTGGGTGATATGTTGTAGACAATAGAATTGTCTGTCTGTCTTTCTGTGTATCCTTATGTACGCCTATAACTCATGTTCGGATGCTTGGTGCATCGTAAAATTAGGTATGGTAAACATGAGTCAATACACCAATCATTTATAAAACTCTTCACCGTACTTTTCATACAGTAGAAGGGTGGATATAGGGAAAAACTTCTCAAAATACATGCTAAAATAGGCAAAATATAAAAATTATCCTAGAAGGACGACCAAAGCATATGTTGCACTTCTCAATGTGAGACAAAAAATTCGCGAGTCTATATAGGGTCTCCGAAAATCACATTATAAGGCCCTCAAATTAACAGTGTGTGTGATATTCCCAGAAAATTAACTTCGTTCTGATAATCTTATGAAGGAATTACAAGCCGCTAACCATTGCAACAGTAGCTCAATTGATAATGTCTGGTGCGTCTCTAAAAGCAACAGTACTTAAAAGGGATGTAACACCAATAACATTGTTATTATTATTATTATAATGTCTGGTGTTAACACCGAACACCGTTCGAAGAACGGGTACTTCTGCTAGTAATTTAATAATTGCAGCTAGATAGCCATGTAAGATTACAGTACTTACTGTACAACATTTTCACATATTTGCGTATTCGCTTATTGATCTTAGTCGTTTTGTACACAATTCTATGTGGTAGAGATCCGACCAGCTAGGAAGAAGTTTGGACGCGCATGCGCACTTACCACGATCCAGCGCAGCGTAGTCCCGTCTTCCAGAGCTGGTGTTGCAAGGACACTTCAGTGCATAAGTTTATACTCAGCTGTTTAGACGTGCGCGATGCCTTTCTAATTTCCCGTGGTGTAACTGTGGTTTGTGGTGCACGTTAGGCCTGTCTGTGACAGTATGGAAGGCGTTAAAAGTAACCTGCATCGTAAGGTGCTAAAGAGTCACACCCATGCAGCAAACTCGAACATTATTTCAGGTGCCATTTACCTTATCTTTGTATACATACGTTGTTGCTTTTACTCAGAATATGTAGATGTTTTATTGTGTTTTTTTATGAATTATATTAGCCTATTTTCGATTTTTGCAAAAAATTAAAGTAGACTTATGAGATCACTACAGGGCGAAAAAAAAGTGTGTCTGTCTGTGTGTGTATGTGTGTGTGTGAGTCTGTGTGTGTGTGTGTGTGACTGTGTGTACTCTGAATGTCTGTCCCCCCCTATCAATTCGAACACGGTGAGCGCAAATTGAACGAAATTTGGTACAAAGGTAGCACTAGCAAAGGACACCTCAGTGTCATGTTTTATATAGCCGCCATCTTGAAGGAAACGTAATGGCGGCCACACAAATGTTCAAAGCTTAAATCAAATTACGACTAACCTAATCATCCGATCTCTACCAAATTTTGCAACAACATACCTTTATGGGGGCAGCATCCTTTGACCAAACTAATAGGTCATCAGCCTAATAGTTTGCGGATGGCGGCCATCTTCGTGTCAAAATCGATTACCCCTATTAATTCGAACACGGTGAAACCGAATGGAATGAAATTTGGTACAGAGGTAGCACTAGCAAAGGGCACCCCAGTGTCATGTTTTATATCGCCGCCATCTTGACGGAAACGTAATGGTGGCCACCCAAATGTTCAAAGTTTAAATCAAATTACGACTAACCTAATCATCCGATCTCTACCAAATTTTGCAACAACATACATTTATGAAGGGAACATCCTTTGACAAATCTAATAGGTCATTAGCCTAATAGTTTGCGGATGGCGGCCATCTTTGTGTCAAAATCGATTACCCCTATTAATTCGAACACGGTGAAACCGAATGGAATGAAATTTGGTACAGAGGTAGCACTAGCAAAGGGCACCTCAGTGTCATGTTTTATATCGCCACCATCTTGACGGAAACGTAATCGCGGCCACACAAATATTCAAAGCTTAAATCAAATTACGATTAACCTAATCAACCGATCTCTACCAAATTTTGCATCAACATACCATTATGGAGGAAGCATCCTTTGACCAAGCTAATAGGTCATTAGCCTAATATTTTGCGGATGGAGGCCATCTTTGTGTCAAAATCTATTACCCCTATTAATTCGAACACGGTGAAACCGAGTGGAATGAAATTTGGTACAGAGGTAGCACTAGCAAAGGGCCCCTCAGTGTCATGTTTTATATCACCGCCATCTTGACGGATACGTAATCGCGGCCACCCAAATATTAAAGGCTAAAATGTAATTACGACCAACCTAATAATCTAGTCTCTACCAAATTTTGCAACAACAAATCTTTATGTGGGAAGCATATTCTGACCAAACTGCATGATCATCAGCCCAATAGTTTGCAGATGGTGGCCAAGTATGTGTGCAAATCGATTCCCCCTATCAATTCAAACACGGTGAAACCGAATTGAACGAAATTTGGTACAGAGGTAGCACTAGCAAAAGGCACCTCAGTGTCATGTTTTATATCGCCGCCATCTTGACGGAAACGGAATGACAGCCACCCAAATGTTAAAAGCTTAAATCAAATTTCGACCATCCTAATAATTTGATCTCTACCGGATTTTGCAACAACATGCCTTTTTGTGGAAAGCATCTTATGACTGACTACAAGGTCATCAGCCCAATAGTTTGAGAATAGCGGCCATGTATGTGTGCAAATCCATTCCCCAGATCAATTCAAACACAGTGAAACCGAATTGAATGAATTTTTTTTACAGAGGTAGCACTAGCAAAGGGCACCTCATATTCATGTTTAATATCCCTAAAGCACGTTGTATTTCAACAAGCTACTACAACCAACTTTCAATTATACTCCTTGAAAAGGACAAAGAGTTATAACAATACCCATGCATTTAGGAGAAAGTAGGCTATATGTTCTTTACTGAACATCTTGTTTTATTTCTGTACTCGAGAATCATTATATCATTGTATATTTATATACCGGTACATAATACCATTATATCGTTTTCACTGTATTTTCTTCTTTTACAAGAGAGAAAACATCATCCTGCATTAAAGAGCTAGAAACATACGTTCATATAGTCTAACGATGCTTTCTCGCCTAGTAACAAAAGTTATTATTATTATTATTATTATTATTATTGACTCCCGAAGCCTGCTGATATGCCAAACCATATTATTTACTATACATCTACAGCGTCGTAAAGTTAATTCTGCATCTAATTACAATTTAAACCATTGGCTATGCAAATTGATACACGAAAAATATTTTGACAGTTACTAGAATAAGTGGTTAAATTATGTTCTAACTCCTTAATCTATCTACCATCTGTAACGCTTTTAAATAAATACATTTCGGCTATGTATGTCTGTAATTTACAGCTGGGGGGGATTCCACTAACTGACAATCTGCGGAGTTACACGTCCGCTATGACAAAAATTTCGGGTCGACTGTACGTCGCCACAACACCGAGCGAGAAGGGGAAGTCAGCGTTCTCACTCCCACTGTTCAGCTTTCTCACTCACACATTTCCCCTCACCAGCCGTCTTCCTAAATGGCCCGATCTCTACCTTTCACAGATTTGGTTGCATAATTCACATACACACGCTGGCATTGGGTCATGGTAATTCTTGTTTTGGCATATTCGATGGTGGAAGCCTGTGTAGACAGTCTAGTTACAACGTTGCGCATCTCATAGTTCGAAGCCTTCCATGCCCGATTCGTCATGGCATCGGTGCCACGCTGATGCTCTTTTGTCTTCCATGATTCGTAGCCGGTATTCAAAAGCCCTGGTGTGCTATAACATACATTACAGCCTGATGTCTTCAATTGGAAACGTCTCTCTTGCTAGAAGATATACAAGTCTTGATTTTGCTGTTTTGGGCAGTCCCAATGCATTTTTCCTATACAGTGTGCTGACTTCACCCTTTGTAGTGTCTCGAGGTTATTGTCCGTAAAATTGTTCCATATAATTTCTATCCCGTAGGTAAGGATTGGCATAATTTTTGCTTTGAATAATTTGAAGGCTGTATCTAGGCTGAGTAGTCGCTTAGTCACTATAAGAAAAAATGTCTCTTCAGTACTCAGTATTTTTATTCACATTTATCTTCACTTTGTCCATGAGTCGTCACTGTGTCACAGCTCACACTTGCACGTACAGTCTGGCACCTGCCGCTTTATTTACTATCAGAGTACTCCTGTGTGCTCCTGCTCGTCTCGCGTTAAACTCAGATCCTCGAGCGCGTCTTTCACGAAGCACCACAACACCCCCAAGCATTCACAGTCCTGACTCATTGTTGCTGCACTGCACTGACTGACTACACCGTACTCTTGACTCCTTACTCTTAACTGTCGTAACTAACTTCACTCGCGAATCCTCGCTCTGTTGGCTTCTCCAGCAAATTCTTGCTCGCCCCAGAGTTGTCGAGATGCCTGTGTTTCGCGTTGCACCTAGCGGCTTCGAGGAAAGAGACAGTCTGGTAGCCTGCGTGTTAATGGCCTTCCTATTACGACAGATCGACCAACGCATCACGGGAATAAATAACACTGTCGGTAATAAAAATACACCTTCCGTTACCAGCAGGGGAAGGCAAGAGGGCGATCACAAATACGTAATTATTATTATCATTATTAATACTATTATTATTATTATTTTATTGTTATTATTATTATTATTTATATACGTATTTATTGTTACAATTATATAGTACTAGCAGGTACCGGCGGCTTCGCTTGCGATCAAGTCAATGGGGATTAAGGAATTGTACACCTGCTGTTAAGTGTGTGCGATTGCGCTTTGTTAATAGAAATTGCGAATATTGTTTGAAGAGGGAACTGCACTCTTGCACAATGGAATGGCAAATCTATCGGAATATGGGGAATCAAAAGTATTTTTCCTTACCTTTAGTAAAATATCTCTGACCTTGGCCGTTTATGTACATTATGCACTCTCTTCCAGTGTTACATCCCAGGGATTGAAATTCTCCAACAACCCTTTTGCCTCACATGCCTCTCTAAGTAATTAAAATTCCCAACTGTTGTTGTTTGAGTCTTCAGTTTCTTGACTGGACTGATGCAGCCCTCCATAACTCCCTCTCCTGAGCTAATCGTTTCATCTCTATATCGCTACCACACCCTACATCCGAGGCAATCTGTTTTACCCTGGTCTACCCTACAGTTCTTGTCCTTAACCCTCCCATCCATAACTAAGCTTGCTATTCCTGGGTGTCTTAATATGTGTCGTACCAACCTATATCTTCTCTTCAATAGCAGTCGCCAGAAACATCTCTCCACTCCCACTCGTCTTAATAGCTCTTTATTTGTTACCCCATCTACCCATCTGATCATCATCATTCTCCTGTAACACCACATTTCAAACGCTTCAATTCTCCTCTTTTCTGCTGCACCATTAGTCCAAGTTTCACTTCCTTATAGTGTCACTCTCCAGACAAAAGCTTTCAAAAATTACTTCCTAATAACTAAATGTATATTCGATGTCAACAGATTCCTTTTCTGTAGAAATGATGTCCTTGCCTGAGCCAACCTCTTTGCTTCGTCCATCACTGGCTATTTTTCTACCTAAGTAACAGAAGTCTCCTACTTCCCGTAGCGTTTCAACTGCCAATTTGATGTGCATAGAGGTTTCTGATTTATTTTGGCTGCATTCCAATAATTTTGTTTTACATTTATTGATTTCCATCATGAATTATTTCCTCAAGACGGAGTCCATACCATTCAAGAACTCATTCAATTCCTCTGGCGTATTGGTCAAGATGACGATGTCATCAGCAAATCTCAAAGATGAAATTATTTCTCCTTGAATCTTCGCTCCCACTTAAAATTTTTCTCCAACTTCCTGTTTATTGTGTTTTTAGAGATCTTTGAAATGCGTTGCCCTCGCACATGGTATAGATGCATTGTCAAAATAAAACATTCCATGTTACGAACATGGGCCGCATAAGCTGCCCCGAAAGCCTATTCTGAACAGCAGTTCCTTGAACTCAGATTTGCCAACATTTTATTGTATCTTTCCATGTGGTATATCTCCGTACCTCAACATACAGAAGAGTGCTTTAAAATCATGTCTTGTGTAAATTTTGGAAAAGGTAGTGAGTGTGGTTTTTGCCGGAGTGGATACTCGCTCGTAGAAATTCTTTTCACTAAAATAGACTGGTTCACAATTTTGTAAGTGCACAATGAGGTATGTGACGGCGGGATGCCTTAAGTGTTACGGAAACGGCAATAGGCACCACAGAGCTTCGTTGCTACTGAAATAACGACCAGACTGTTATTTTTACTTAACTATACGGGATTTGTGAGCCCAGTGTTTATGAAATTGAACGTAGCTATATCGCTACCTTTATTTAGTAGCTGCTACTGTACAACTTTCATCAGCTATTCCCAATTAATTGGGGTCACCGTAGCCAGCCAGGCTCATTTTGGTTTTGGCCGGGGATTTAAGGCCGGATGCCCTTCCTTACGCCACGTGATTTTCCAGGTGAAAATTCCACCCCGCTGTCACCGGGATTCGAACCCCGGCCGTCCTGGTGAAGGGCGAGAAGCTAAGCCACTGCGCCATCACGCTCCCCTAGAAACCGCTACTGTAGTGTTTACAAATTAAAGGTGGTATTAGAAGGCGCTTTCCCTAATTTTTTTACCCCTGGCACTACAGACCATGAAGGGCCTAGGCCTATCATGCGACCGCTTCCCAGCCATTTGGCCTGCAGATATTGTGGTGACACGTGGTCAGTGTACCGTGTCCCCTCGGCCATTAATCTTGTTCTTCGTGACCAGGGCGCTGCCTCGCTATCAGACAGCTACTCAATTGTCCTCACGAAGCTGAGTGCACTCCGTTGCAGCCCTCACGTCAGTGTCTAAAATCTCTGATGTAGCCAAGAATCGAACCCGGGGCCTCCGGATGAGAGGCAGGCGCGCTACCCTGTTCTTATTGTGTTTATATATATATATCTTGAAAAAGATAATAAATGGATTGGCATTGCCTCCTACAGGGATATATAGAAAATCTTCGCTCCCACTTTTAATTTTTAAACACTACATTAGCGGCTCCTAAATACAGGTAGCGATATAGCTACGTTCAATTTCATAAACACTGGGCTCACAAATCACAAATCCCGTATAGTTAAGTACAAATATCAGTGTGGTCGTTATTTCAGTAGTATCGAAGCTCTGTGGCGGCTATTGCCGTTTCCGTAACACTTAACGCATCCCACTGTCACATACCTCAATGTAAACTAACAAAATTGTGAACCAGTCTATTTTACTGAAAATAATTTCTACTCCGTTGCAGCCCTCACGTCAGTGTCTAAAGTCTCTGATGGAGCCGGGAATCGAACCCGGGGCCTCCGGATGAAAGGCAGGTGCGCTATCCTGCTCTTATTGTGTTCATATATATCTTGAAAAAGATAACAAATTGATTGGCATTGCCTCCTACAGGGATATATATAACACCGGATGTCATACCGTGAGGTTCAGTTGCCATGGAAACGGACTTGCCATTATTTCATCAGTTTATCAGAGTAAAGATAGTTTTCTTCGAATATCTTTGAAACGGTTGGTTTTAGGGCCTTAAAATGTGGTTTTCGGTGTCCCGTAGGGACATACCGAGTATTGTTCCTTGCATCGAGGGGCGTAAAATGAGCTTTGTCCGGTCTTTTTGCGACAACTTCGATATTTTGTCCCGGTTGAGTATTTTTGGTGACTTTTCAGTTATGTTGCCTGTTCCACGGGAACAATGATTTATTTCCGGATGAAAGGATGCCTATATGTTATCCCAGGGTATAAGCTGTCTCCATTTCAAATTTCATCCAAATCCGTCCAGCCGTTTTAGTGTCAAGAGGTAACAAACTAACACACACACACACACACACACACGGACACACAGATTTTCACAATTATAATATACTAGCAGGTACCCGCGGCTTCGCTCGCGTCATAGTCGTGTCATATTGTTATTCAATGAAATGCAGGTGTATCCCCTTAACACCCCTTTAGAAACTGAATATCCAAAAACCCTTCCTTAGTGGACGTTTTCGACTTACAACGAACATATTCCCAAAATTTCATGTTTCTAGCTTTAATAGTTTTGGCTGGGCGATGATGAGTCAGTCAGTCAGTCAGGACACTTAGTTTTATATAATAGATAAGCATCGGTCCCAGTGGAAAAGAATTCTATCACCTGAAACCAAAAATGCATGGGACGAAAAAAAAAACAACAAAATATCATATTGGTTCCGGACCCTAAAAGACGTGAAAAATATAATAAAAGTATTAAAAAAAACTATTTTTCGAAATTTCATTCGAATCAATTTTTATGCCATTCCTGGGACTTAGAAAATTCCGGCCAAAAAGTACAAAATCATTAATAACTCCCTAAGTATTCGTCGTATGATGAAATAGCAAGAGACAAAAAAGATGTAATGTGTTATTGTCTACAACATAGGCCATGCAAAATTTTACACTCAGACATATTACGTTTCCTCCCCCCTCCCCATATTTTCACCTCTCCCCATGGGCCCCTTATATTGGATTTATGAAAAAACGGTCAAACACCTATTTTGTTATTTTTTATGCTGATTTTTTTCCGCTGAGGTCAAAACTCCTCGCCTATGACGTTAAAGAGATACACGCTTGGTTAGGAAACCTTCAACCCCCACTTTTCACCCCTTTCACCTCAAAATATACACCACATCGAAAAACCTCAGACACGTATCTTCTTATTTTTAATGATGAGTTTATATGCCGAGTATCAAATCCCCCAATGAAAGCAATCTGGAGATATTTTTATTCAATGAAATGCAAGTGTACCCCCTTAACACCCCTTAAGAAACTGAATATCCAAAAACCCTTCCTTAGTGGGCGTTTTCGACTTACAACGAACATATTCCCAAAATTTCATGTTTCTAACTTTAATAGTTTTGGCTGGCCGATGATGAGTCAGTCAGTCAGTCAGTCAGTCAGTCAGGACACTTGTTTTTATATAAGAGACTAGCAGGTACCCGCGGCTTCGCTCGCGTCATAGTCATGTTATATTGTTATTCAATGAAATGCAGGTTTTACCCCGCTAACACCCCTTTAGTACCTGAATATCCATAAATCCCTCCTTAGTAGACGTTTTCGACAAACATATCCCCAAAATATCATTCTTCTAACTTTAATAGTTTTGGTTGGTCGATGAGAGTGAATATCCAAAAATCCTTCCTTAGTGGACGTTTTTCTTCCAGAATTTCACCCCTCCCCAAGGGCCCCTTAAATTGGATTTATGAAAAAACGGTCGAACATCTATTTATTTAATTATTTATTTATTATTAAGCCGATTGTTTTCCTCTGAGTTTCAAACTCCTCGCCTATGTCGTTTAAGAGATGCACGCTCCGTTAAGAATCCTTCAACCCCCACTTTTCACCGCTTTCACTCATAATATACAACATATCGAAAAACCATTAGGCATGTGTCAGCTTATTTTTAATGATTAGTTTATATGCTAAGTAGCACATCCCCAAATGAAAACACTCGTGAGATATTATTATTCAATGAAATACACGTTTACCCCCTTAACACCCCTTTAGAACCTGAATATCCAAAAATCTTTCCTTAGTGGACGTTTTCGACATAAAACGAACATATCCCCAAAATTTGATGTTTCTAACTTCAATAATGTTGGCTGGGCGATGATGAGTGAGTGACTCAGTCAGGACATTTTCTTTCATTTATTTTTGAGAATTTCACCCCTCCCTATGAACCCCTTAAATGGGATTTATGAAAAAAAACCGGTCGAACACCTCTTTACTTAATTTTAAGTTGTTCTTCCCCCCTCAGTAGGATGAGTGAGAGAGTTAATCAGTTAGAACACTTTATTTCCTGTTTTTTCTTCTCCAGAATTTCACCCCTCTCCAAGGGCCCCTAAAATTGGATTTGTGAAAAAAAACGGTCGACCACCTATTTACTTATTCTTCAAGCTGATTTTACCCCCTGAGTTTCATACAGTATGCCTCTGTCTTTTAAGAGATATTTGCTCCGTTAGGAATCCTTCAACCCCCCACTTTTCACCCCTTTCACCTCATAATATACACTACATCGAAAAACCCTCAGACATATGTCTTCTTATTCTTAATGATGAGTTTATATGCCGAGTATCGCATCCCCCAAGGAAACCGATCGGGAGATATTGTTATTCAATTAAATGCAGGTCTACCCCCTTAATACCCCCTTTAGAATCTGAACACCCAAAAGTCCTTCCATAGTGGACGTTTTCGACATACAGCGAACATAACCCCAAAATTGTATGTTTCTAACTTCAATAATTTTGGCTGGGCGATGATGAGTGAGTGAGTAAGTCAGGACATTTTCTTTCATTTATTTTTCAGAATTTCACCCCACTCATGAACCCCTTAAATTGGATTTATTAAAAAAAACATCAAACACCTATTTACTTAATTTTAAGTTGTTCTTCCCCCCTCAGTAGGATGAGTGAGTGAGTTAATCAGTTAGAACACTTTATTTCCTGTTTTTTTTTCTTCAGAATTTCACCCCTCTCCAAGGGCCCCTTAAATTGGATTTGTGAAAAAACGGCCGAACAAATATTTACTTATATTTTAAGCTGTTTTTTGTTGTTGCTGAATCTCAAACTTCTCGCCTATATCGTTTAAGAGATACACGCTCCGTTACGAATCCTTAAACCCCCACTTTTCACCCCTTTCACCTTATAATATACATCACATCGAAAAACCCTTAGACACATGTCGACTTATTTTTAATGATTAGTTTATATTCCGTGTATCACATCCACAAATTAATGAAACCACTCGTGAGTTATTGTTATTCAATAAAATGTAGGTTTAACCCCCTTAAGACCACTTTAGAACCTGAATATCCGAAAATCCTCCTTTGGAGTATGGTTTTGACATACAACGAACATATCCCCAAAATGTCATGTTTCTAACTTCAATAATTTTGGCTGGGCGATGATGAGTGAGTGAGTGAGTCAGGACATTTTCTTTCAATTTTTTTTTCAGAATTTCACCCCTCCCCATGAACCCCTTAAATTGGATTTATGAAAAAAAAAACGGTCGAACACCTATTTACTTATCTTTTAAGCTGATTTTTTCCCGCTGAGTTTCAAACTCCTTGCCTATGTCGTTTAAGAGATACACGCTCCGTTAGAAATCCATCAACCCCCACGTTTCACCCCTTTCACCTCATAATATACACCACATCGAAGAACCCTCAGACACGTGTCTTCTTATTTTTAATGATGAGTTTATATGCCGAGTATCACATCTCCCAATGAAACCAATCGGGAGTTTTTGTTATTGAATGAAATGCAGGTTTAACCCCCTTAAGACCCCTTTAGAACCAGAATATCCGAAAATCCTCCCTTAGTGGACGGTTTTGACATACAATGATCACATCCCCAAAATTTCATGTTTCTAACTTCAATAATTTTGGCTGGGCGATGGTGAGTGAGTCAGGACTTTTTCTTTCAATTTCCTTTTTTAAGAATTTCACCCCTCCCCACGAACCCCTTTAATTGGGTTTATGAAATAAAACTGTCGAACACCTATTTACTTATTTTTAAGCAGTTTTTTCTCTCTGAGTTTGTTGAGTGAGTCTGTCAGTCAATCAGTTAGGACACATTCTTTCCTGTTTTTCCCCCCCAGAATTTCACCCCTCCCCATGGGCCCCTTAAATTGGATTGATGAAAAAACGGTCAAACACCTATTTACTTATTTTTTAAGCTGATTTTTTTTCGATGAGTTTCAAACTCCTTGCCTATGTCGTTTAAGAGATACACGCTCCGTTAGGAAGCCTTCAACCCCCACTTTTCACCCCTTTCACCTCATAATATACACCACATCGAAAAACCCTCAGACACGTGTCTTCTTATTATTAATGATGAGTTTATATGCCGAGTATCACATCCCTCAATGAAACCAATCCAGAGATATTGTTATTCAATGAAATGCAGGTGTACCCCCTTAACACCCCTTTAGAACCTGAATATCCTAAAATCCTTCCTTAGTGAGCGTTTTCGAGTTACAATGAACATACCCCCAAAATTTCATGTTTCTAACCTTAATAGTTTTGGCTGGGCGATGATGAGTCAGTCAGTCAGTCAGTCAGTCAGTCAGTCAGGACACTTGTTTTTAGCCTATTTTCAATTTTGAAAAAATAGGCTTATGAGATCACCTTTTGTCCGTGTGTGTGTGCGTGTGTGTGTGTGTGTGTGTGTGTGTGTGTGTGTGTGTGATTCGTGTGTGTGTGTCCCCCTAATAAAATCTAAACGGCACGAGCGATTTCAATGAAACTCGGAAAGTTCATAGCACTATTCCCGGCGACCTCGACCGCGCCCTTCAAATTTTGTTACGACTCACCAATCCAACATGGCGGCTGTGCGAAATATTTCTCCAGCATTCAATATCTCCGAAACTATTACCGATATTACCCTGACATTTTCTATGGTGATAGAGGGGACTACTATAAGTTCACTTATGTGACTTTTGAAAACATGGTAACTACAAAACCAACATGGCGGCCAAGCGAATTTGCGACTTTTAAATAGACGTTTCTCGCGATTTGACCAACCAAACGCAATGAAACTTGGTACAGTATATGTTTATATACATTGTAATGCACCGACATCTAACTTCGTTCTATTGTTTACATAATCACAAGATGGCGGATGTGCGAAATATTTCACCGGCATTCTATATCTCTGAAACTATTAGCGGTATCTTCCTAAAATTTTGTACGGAGATAAAGGGCACTACTGGAAGTCCATCTATAAGATTTTCAAAAACCGGTTAACTACAAATCGAACATGGCGGCTAAGCGAATTTGAACATTTTAAATAGACCTTTCTCGCGATTTAATGTTCCAAGCGCACTGATACCTGGTACAGGAAATATTTATACACATTGTAATCCACTGGTATCTAATTTAGTTCAATTGTTTACATAGTCACAAGATGGCGGCAGTGCGAATTTTAAAATTAAGTTTTTATTTCTTGTGATGTAGTCATGCGATCGAAGTGAAAGTTTGAATAATGAACCTACGCAATAATTTTCCTTTAATGGTACATGACTCTATGGCCTATACATTTAACAATCCAACATGGCGACCATCCGAAATATTTAGACGATACTGAATATCTACGAATCTATTTAACAATCAAACTGCATTTTTTAATGTTCATAGGGGCTATGAACTTAAGTTCACCTATAGGACTTTAAATAACCTGGTGATCACAAATCCAACATGGCGGTGACGCGAATTATAAATATTCACATGGACGTTTCTCGCAATTTAACCATCCGCGTGCAGTGAAACTTGGTACAGTAAATCTTTATCCGAATGTTAATCCACTGGCATCTAATTTATTTCAATTGTTTCCATAACTTCAAGATGGCAGCTGTGAAAATTTTTAAATCTCATTGTTTTTTCTTGTGTCCTAATTATGCGATTGAAGTCTGAATGCTACTCGTACACAATAATCTGCATGTAACAGTACATAACTCTAGGACCTACATATATAAAATCCAACATGGCGACCATCCGAAATATTTAGTCGGTTCTCAATGTCTACGAATCTATTATAGCAATCAAACTGAAATTGTGTATGTTGATATAGGCAATGAACATAAGTAGGATATATGAAAATAGGCTGTATAGTTCTTCACGGAACTACTTGTTATATAAGAGATAAGCAACGGTCCTAGTGGAAAATAATTCAATCACCTGAAACCAAAAATGCATGGGACGAAAAAAAAACATCAAAATATCATGTTGGTTCCGGACCCTAAAAGACGTGAAAAATATAATAAAAGTATTAAAAAAACTATTTTTCGAAATTTCATTCGAATCAATTTTTATGTCATTCCTGGGACTTAGAAAATTCCGGCCAAAAAGTACAAAATCATTAATAACTCCCTAAGTATTCGTCGTATGATGAAATAGCAAGAGACAAAAATGATGTAATGTGTTATTGTCTACAACATAGGCCATGCAAAATTTTACACTCAGACATATTACGTTTCCTCCCCCCTCCCCATATTTTCACCCCTCCCCATGGGCCCCTTATATTGGATTTATGAAAAAACGGTCAAACACCTATTTTGTTATTTTTAATGCTGATTTTTTTCCGCTGAGGTCAAAACTCCTCGCCTATGACGTTTAAGAGATACACGCTTGGTTAGGAAACCTTCAACCCCCACTTTTCACCCCTTTCACCTCAAAATATACACCACATCGAAAAACCCTCAGACACGTATCTTCTTATTTTTAATGATGAGTTTATATGCCGAGTATCAAATCCCCCAATGAAAGCAATCTGGAGATATTGTTATTCAATGAAATGCAAGTGTACCCCCTTAACACCTCTTAAGAAACTGAATATCCAAAAACCCTTCCTTAGTGGGCGTTTTCGACTTACAACGAACATATTCCCAAAATTTCATGTTTCTAACTTTAATAGTTTTGGCTGGCCGATGATGAGTCAGTCAGTCAGTCAGTCAGTCAGTCAGGACACTTGTTTTTATATAAGAGATAAGCAACGGTCCTAGTGGAAAATAATTCAATCACCTGAAACCAAAAATGCATGGGACGAAAAAAAAACTTCAAAATATCATGTTGGTTCCGGACCCTAAAAGACGTGAAAAATATAATAAAAGTATTAAAAAAACTATTTTTCGAAATTTCATTCGAATCAATTTTTATGTCATTCCTGGGACTTAGAAAATTCCGGCCAAAAAGTACAAAATCATTAATAACTCCCTAAGTATTCGTCGTATGATGAAATAGCAAGAGACAAAAAAGATGTAATGTGTTATTGTCTACAACATAGGCCATGTATAACTTTACACTCAGACATATTACGTTTCCTCCCCCCTCCCCATATTTTCACCCCTCCCTATGGTCCCCTTATATTGGATTTATGAAAAAACGGTCAAACACCTATTTTGTTATTTTTTATGCTGATTTTTTTCCGCTGAGGTCCAAACTCCTCGCCTATGGCGTTTAAGAGATACACGCTTGGTTAGGAAACCTTCAACCCCCACTTTTCACCCCTTTCACCTCAAAATATACACCACATCGAAAAACCCTCAGACACGTATCTTCTTATTTTTAATGGTGAGTTAATATGCCGAGTATCACATCCCCCAATGAAAGCAATCTGGAGATATTGTTATTCAATGAAATGCAAGTCTATCCCCTTATCACCCCTTTAGAAACTGAATATCCAAAAACCCTTCCTTAGTGGGCGTTTTCGACTTACAACGAACATATTCCCAAAATTTCATGTTTCTAACTTTAATAGTTTTGGCTGGCCGATGATGAGTCAGTCAGTCAGTCAGTCAGTCAGTCAGTCAGGACACTTGTTTTTATATAAGAGATAATTCAATCACCTGAAACCAAAAATGCATGGGACGAAAAAAAAACTTCAAAATATCATGTTGTTTCCGGACCCGAAAAGACGTGAAAAATATAATAAAAGTATTAAAAAAACTATTTTTCGAAATTTCATTCGATACAATTTTTATGTCATTCCTGGGACTTAGAAAATTCCGGCCAAAAAGTACAAAATCATTAATAACTCCCTAAGTATTCGTCGTATGATGAAATAGCAAGAGACAAAAAAGATGTAATGTGTTATTGTCTACAACATAGGCCATGTATAACTTTACACTCAGACATATTACGTTTCCTCCCCCCTCCCCATATTTTCACCCCTCCCCATGGTCCCCTTATATTGGATTTATGAAAAAACGGTCAAACACCTATTTTGTTATTATTTATGCTGATTTTTTTCCACTGAGGTCCAAATTCCTCGCCTATGACGTTTAAGAGATACACGCTGGTTAGGAAACCTTCAACCCCCACTTTTCACCCCTTTCACCTCAAAATATACACCACATCGAAAAACCCTCTGACACGTATCTTCTTATTTTTAATGATGAGTTTATATGCCGAGTATCAAATCCCCCAATGAAAGCAATCTGGAGATATTGCTATTCAATGAAATGCAAGTCTATCCCCTTAACACCCCTTTAGAAACTGAATATCCAAAAACCCTTCCTTAGTGGGCGTTTTCGACTTACAACGAACATATTCCCAAAATTTCATGTTTCTAACTTTAATAGTTTTGGCTGGCCGATGATGAGTCAGTCAGTCAGTCAGTCAGTCAGTCAGTCAGTCAGGACACTTGTTTTTATATAAGAGATAAGCAACGGTCCTAGTGGAAAATAATTCAATCACCTGAAACCAAAAATGCATGGGACGAAAAAAAAACCTTCAAAATATCATGTTGGTTCCGGACCCTAAAAGACGTGAAAAATATAATAAAAGTATTAAAAAAACTATTTTTCGAAATTTCATTCGAATCAATTTTTATGTCATTCCTGGGCCTTAGAAAATTCCGGCCAAAAAGTACAAAATCATTAATAACTCCCTAAGTATTCGTCGGATGATGAAATAGCAAGAGACAAAAAAGATGTAATGTGTTATTGTCTACAACATAGGCCATGTATAACTTTACACTCAGACATATTACGTTTCCTCCCCCCTCCCCATATTTTCACCCCTCCCCATGGTCCCCTTATATTGGATTTATGAAAAAACGGTCAAACACTTATTTTGTTATTTTTTATGCTGATTTTTTTCCGCTGAGGTCCAAACTCCTCGCCTATGACGTTTAAGAGATACACGCTTGGTTAGGAAACCTTCAATCCCCACTTTTCACCCCTTTCACCTCAAAATATACACCACATCGAAAAACCCTCAGACACGTATCTTCTTATTTTTTATGATGAGTTTATATGCCGAGTATCAAATCCCCCAATGAAAGCAATCTGGAGATATTGTTATTCAATGAAATGCAAGTGTACCCCCTTAACACACCTTAAGAAACTGAATATCCAAAAACCCTTCCTTAGTGGGCGTTTTCGACTTACAACGAACATATTCCCAAAAAAATTTCATGTTTCTAACTTTAATAGTTTTGGCTGGCCGATGATGAGTCAGTCAGTCAGTCAGTCAGTCAGTCAGGACACTTGTTTTTAGCCTATTTTCAATTTTGAAAAAATAGGCTTATGAGATCACCTTTTGTCCGTGTGTGTGTGCGTGTGTGTGTGTGTGTGATTCGTGTGTGTGTCCCCCCCTAATAAAATCTAAACGGCAGGAGCGATTTCAATGAAACTCGGAAAGTTCATAGCACTATTCCCGGCGACCTCGACCGTGCCCTTCAAATTTTGTTACGACTCACCAATCCAACATGGCGGCTGTGCGAAATATTTCACCAGCATTCAATATCTCCGAAACTATTACCGATATTACCCTGACATTTTCTATGGTGATAGAGGGAACTACTATGAGTTCACTTATGTGACTTTTGAAAACCTGGTAACTACAAAACTAACATGGCGGCCAAGCGAATTTGCGACTTTTAAATAGACGTTTCTCGCGATTTGACCAACCAAACGCAATGAAACTTGGTACAGTATATGTTTATATACATTGTAATGCACCGACATCTAACTTCGCTCAATTGTTTACATAATCACAAGATGGCGGATGTGCGAAATATTTCACCGGCATTCTATATCTCTGAAACTATTAGCGGTAAAACCCTGAAATTTTGTACGGAGATAAAGAGCACTATTGGAGTCCATCTATAAGATTTTCAAAAACCGGTTAACTACAAAACGAACATGGCGGCCAAGCGAATTTGAACATTTTAAATAGACCTTTCTCGCGATTTAATGTTCCAAGCGCACTGAAACCTGGTACAGGAAATATTTATACATATTGTAATCCACTGGTATCTAATTTAGTTCAATTGTTTACAGAACCTCAAGATGGCGGCAGTGCGAATTTTAAAATTAAGTTTTTATTTCTTGTGATGTAGTCATGCGATCGAAGTGAAAGTTTGAATAATGAACCTACGCAATAATTTTCCTTTAATGGTACATGACTCTATGGCCTATACATTTAACAATCCAACATGGCGACCATCCGAAATATTTAGACGATACTGAATATCTACGAATCTATTTTAGCAATCAAACTGCATTTTTTTAAATGTTCATAGGGGTTATGAACTTAAGTTCACCTATAGGACTTTAAATAACCTGGTGATCACAAATCCAACATGGCGGTGACGCGAATTATAAATATTCACATGGACGTTTCTCGCAATTTAACCATCCGCGTGCTGTGAAACTTGGTACAGTAAATCTTTATCCGAATGTAAATCCACTGGCATCTAATTTATTTCAATTGTTTCTATAACCTCAAGATGGTAGTTGTGAAAACATTTTAAATCTCCTTGTTTTTTCTTGTTTCTTAATTATGCGATTGAAGTTTGAATACTACACGTTCACAATAATCTGCATGTAACAGTAAACTCTAGGACCTACATATATAAAATCCAACATGGCGACCATCCGAAATATTTAGTCGGTTCTCAATATCTACGTATCTATTACAGCAAACAAACTGAAATTGTGTATGTTGATAGTGGCAATTAACATAAGTAGGATATATGAAAATAGGCTGTATAGTTCTTCACGGAACTACTTGTTATATAAGAGATAAGCAACGGTCCTAGTGGAAAATAATTCAATCACCTGAAACCAAAAATGCATGGGACGAAAAAAAAACTTCAAAATATCATGTTGGTTCCGGACCCTAAAAGACGTGAAAAATATAATAAAAGTATTAAAAAAACTATTTTTCGAAATTTCATTCGAATCAATTTTTATGTCATTCCTGGGACTTAAGAAAATTCCGGCCAAAAAGTACAAAATCATTAATAACTCCCTAAGTATTCGTCGTATGATGAAATAGCAAGAGACAAAAAAGATGTAATGTGTTATTGTCTACAACATAGGCCATGTATAACTTTACACACAGACATATTACGTTTCCTCCCCCCCCCCCCCATATTTTCACCCCTCCCCATGGTCCCCTTATATTGGATTTATGAAAAAACGGTCAACACCTATTTTGTTATTTTTATGCTGATTTTTTTCCGCTGAGGTCCAAACTCCTCGCCTATGACGTTTAAGAGATACACGCTTGGTTAGGAAACCTTCAACCCCCACTTTTCACCCCTTTCACCTCAAAATATACACCACATCGAAAAACCCTCAGACACGTATCTTCTTATTTTTAATGATGAGTTTATATGCCGAGTATCAAATCCCCCAATGAAAGCAATCTGGAGATATTGTTATTCAATGAAATGCAAGTCTATCCCCTTAACACCCCTTTAGAAACTGAATATCCAAAAACCCTTCCTTAGTGGGCGTTTTCGACTTACAACGAACATATTCCCAAAATTTCATGTTTCTAACTTTAATAGTTTTGGCTGGCCGATGATGAGTCAGTCAGTCAGTCAGTCAGTCAATCAGGACACTTGTTTTTATATAAGAGATATATAGGGATATAGGGATTAATAATTATTTTTTATGATGTGTAACATCTTTCCAAACTCGGTTGCTATATATTTTTGTGGGAGTGATTTTGGAAAATGGACGGAAATGGGACGGAAATGGGACGGAAATGGGGCGGAAACAATGAGCGTGCGCGGTGGCGGAGATTGGTACCACGACGTACTGTCGGCCATGTGGCCTTGTGGAATGTTTATCGCATACGGTTTACTTCAAGGTTTGGAGGCCACATTAAATATATTCCTTAAATAAATCATCTTCAAGTTGTCCTTCTTTGGTGTGAAAATATTCATTATATCACATTTGTTGAAAACAATTATGATTTATAAAATTGTCATACTTTTACTGTATTCTTATTTAATATAAGCATTCGAGGTACTGTCGGCCGACATACAGCCCTACATGGAATATATATCGCATACGGTTTAGTTCAAGGTTTGGAGGCCCTATTAAAGATATTCATACAATAAATAATTGGTACCACGACGTACCTCGCGCATGCGCACCGGTCAGGATTTGGCACTGGAGTTTTACAAGTAGTTATTTCAATGACCAACAGAGTTCACTGTTAACAAGGGATTTTCGCTCCCGGCAGACACCTATCAACTCCTAAATGGCTGGAGGAATCGAAACAAAATTTGGTATGAGTAAAGATCTATCTATACCTGAATATCTCACGGCCATATTTGAAAATGATGTCAGTGCTACCAACTGCTGAACAATCTCAATTGAAATTTGAGCTCCATGTTGGATATCTAGGAAGGTATGAATGGGAGCAATTTCGAAATTGGCAACGTATAGATATTAATATTGCAGTTTAATTTCCAAGAGGCCATGCATGGCAGTGTTGCCAAAATGAGTATAATACCCACATATCAGAAAGTATGCAAGCCGACAGCTTTAAACTATGCACACGTATAGTACCGGACATTCTATATTAATTTGGAGTAACTTATATACGTCAGTGCTACCAACATGATTCTGTCCTTCCGACAGATCGACCAACGCATCACGTGAATAAATAACATTGTCGGTAATAAAAATACACCTTCCGTTACCAGCAGGGGTTAGCAAGAGCGGGGTCACAAATACGGCATTATTATTAACATTATTTTATTGTTATTATTATTATTATTATTATTTATATACTTATTTATAGTTACTATTATATAGTATGATTAATTGCTAGCGAAGCCTCCGTTTCTTTGGCGGCAGCGCACCGGACTCTCACCGTTGGGTCCGTGGTTCAAATCCCGGTCACTCCTGTGTGCTGGACAAAGCGGAGTCAGACAGCCTTTCTCCGGGTACTCCGGTTTTTCCTGTCACAAATTTCTTATGTATATCCTGTTTTCTAGCCGTGGCGTAGCCGTGCTCGTTAAATCGTGCACCACGACCACACGGGCAGCTGCAGCAACTCCAGAGATCATAGGATCGAATCCTGACGCTGACAGTGGCTATCCTGAGATTGTTCCTTTCCCGGTTTTTTCCACACTTCCTCCAGACAAATCACCAGGGTAGTGGCATATTTCAAGTCCTAGGGAAACCTACCCTATCCCTGTCACTAATACAGCTTTACACACCACAACAGTCTTCACATAAATACAGGTTTTCAGACAAATTCAACACATACCCAACTCCACGGGGTTGATTACGAGCATGTCCCCACTCCCTAAATTGAATTAACAACAACATTCTGTATTCTTCTTTCTCGGCAAATGTTTGTCCTTTTGTTATTAGTTAATTAATTAATTAATTTGTTTATTTGTTTATTTATTTATTTATTTATTTATTTATAAATTTATTTATATATACTTAATTATATATTTATTTATATATTTATTTATATATATTTTATTTATATATTTGTTTAAATATTTATTTATTTATATATTTACTTATATATTTATTTATTTACTTAGTTACTTACTTATTTACTTATTTATTTACTTATTTATTTATTTATTTATGTATTTATTTATTTATTTATCCATATATTAATGTATTTATATACTGTATTTATTTATTTATTTATATATTTATTTATTTAATTATTTATTTATTTATATATTTATTTACTTATTTATTTACTTATTTATTTATTTATTTATTTACATATTTATTTATTTATATATTTATTTATATATTTGTTTATTTAATTATTTATTTATACATTTTTATTTATTTATCTATATATTTATTTATTTATTTATTTTTGTTTCAACTTCCTATGGGCTACGATTGCAAAATTTCCATCACCCTTGTAAGTTCTCTCTCGCTCTTTCTACTGTCGCCAGTGCTCATTCATCCCTTGACTTGCTCGTGTTCGTTCTTCTACCTAGAATACTCTGCTATTTCTCGTTTCCTCATCGAACTGCTCCTTCACTCCTGAAACTTTCCATCTGAGCATTTCTTTCTTTTCTGCCTTGTGTCTTAATCCCACATTTTTCTAAATTCTTATTGACTTCACCCATGGGAATTGCGCCTCTCTATTATTATTATTATTAGTAGTAGTATTACTAGTAGTATAAATTATAATCGTATCGTAGACACAGCTTATCGAAGGATTAAGAATACTTTTGGGGAAAAGAAGACTAAGTGCTGTAATATTAGGGACACAAATGGAAAGCCTCTAACAGATAGGGAAGAAAAGGTTGAGAGATGGAAAGCTTACTTAGAGTGCTTGTATAAGGGAAAGGATATTGAGAATCATGTAATGGAAAGGGAGGAGGAAATTGATGAGGATGCAAAAGGAGATTTAATATTGAGATCAGAATTTGACAGAGCATTAGAGGACTTAGGCAGGAACAAAGCACCAGGCATAGATGATATACCGATTGAGTTGCTACGCTGCATAGGAGATGAAGGTCTGATCAGGTTATTTCACTTGGTGTGTAGGATTCATGAGACAGGTGAGATACCCCCTGATTTCAAGAAGAATGTTATCATCCCTATACCAAAGAAAGTGGGAGCTGACAGATGTGAAGATTACCGTACAATCAGCTTGATTACTCATGCTTCAAAGATCCTGTCTAGAATAATTTACAAGAGGATTGAAAGCCAGATAGAAACGGAGTTGGGTGAAGACCAGTTTGGTTTCAGGAGAAATGTAGGAACAAGGGAAGCTGTACTAAGCCTTAGGCTGATTTTGGAAGGTAGAATAAGGAAGGGATAGGAGGGTGATATACAATCTATACATAAACCAGACAGCAGTCATTCGAGCTGAAGGATATGAGAGAGAAGCTGGTATTATGAAAGGTGTAAGGCAAGGCTGCAACTTATCACCCATACTTTTCAATCTTTACATTGAACAAG
Organism: Meconema thalassinum; assembly: GCA_946902985.2. NCBI lineage: Eukaryota > Metazoa > Arthropoda > Insecta > Orthoptera > Tettigoniidae > Meconema > Meconema thalassinum. The sequence continues at coordinate 467,915,749 of OX336393.1, forward strand.
CAATGGAGGAAATTGGAGAAAAATTTAAAGTGGGAGTGAAGATTCAAGGTGAAATAATTTCAACTCTGATATTTGCTGATGACATCGTCATCTTGGCCGACAAGCCTGAGGATTTGAATGAGTTTTTGAATGGTATGGATTCCGTCTCACGGAAGGGCTTCATGATGAACATTAATAAATGTAAAACAAAAATACTGGAATGCAGCCGAAATAAATCAGAAACCTCTATGGAGATCAAATTGGCAGGTGAAAAGCTGAAGGAAGTAGGAGACTTCTGTTACTTAGGAAGCAGAATAACCAGTGATGGACGAAGCAAAGAGGATATAAAAAGTAGGTTGGCTCAGGCAAGGAAAGCCTTTCTACAAAAAAGGAATCTGTTGACATCGAATATAGATTTAGGTACTAGGAAGTCATTTTTGAAAGCCTTTGTCTGGAGCATGGCGCTCTATGGAAGTGAAACTTGGACTATTGGTGCAGCAGAAAAGAGGAGAATTGAAGCATTTGAAATGTGGTGTTACAGGAGAATGATGAAGATCAGATGGGTAGATAGGGTTACAAACGAAGAGGTATTAAGGCGAGTGGGTGAGGACAGATGTTTCTGGCGACTGCTAATTAAGAGAAGAGATAGGTTGGTAGGACACATACTAAGACACCCAGGAATAGCAAGCTTAGTTATGGAAGGAAGGGTCGAGGACAAGAACTGTAGGGGTAGACGAAGGTTAGAATATGTTAAACAGATTGCCTCGGATGTAGGGTGTGGTAGCTATGTAGAGATGAAACGATTAGCTCAGGACAGGGAGGCATGGAGAGCTATATCAAACCAGTCAAAAGACTGAAGACTCAAACAACAACATGGCCTCGGATGCCGGGTGCAAGCTTTGTTGACGCCCAGAGGGAAGGTCGCATTTCTAATTTTGTCGTTCCTTTGAACGCTATGATAGTCAATGAGGTTAGATATCTTTGTGTGGGTGGAGATTAATTTTGCCACTATGAACACGGCCTACTGAATTCAAATGGGTTCATTAACATGCCAACAACGTATGGCATGCGTGTCGTGATCTTTGTCGCCTTTCAAAAATCACTTATCACGGTCAGGAGCAAACCTACAAGCTTGGGGCTGGTAGTCTGACACGATAACCACTCATCCACTCGCCCACTCTTGCTTACTTGTTTTTTTTTAGTTTGCTGTAATTTAAATTTTTAGACGTTTAGGTACGGTATACTTTTCTCTCAGTGGCTAGCATTTTTGAATGTCACTGCAGAGGCCCGATTACGATTCTCAGCTCTGCCAAGAAATGTAATTGTGGTCTGAGGGCTGGAACGGGGTACGCTCAGCCTCGTAAGGCAAAACTGAGAAGTGGAGGGTTCGATTCCCATCGCAGCCATCTTGGAGGTGGGTTTCCGTGGTTTCCTACTTCTACTCCAGGCAAATAACCGTGCGGGTTCCTAATTTAGAGCCTCGGCCGCCTCCTACCCAATCCTCACCTGAATTACAAAAACATACACTTATACAGCCATCACAATAAACCAGGTTATCCGATAAATTACCCACACACACACACACCCAAGTACATGGGGCTACATGACCACGATGTCGCAAAGCCCCTAAATCAATCAACAAAAACAAATACTTTTCTATGATGTTATTTGAGCTATCAGGCTGAACGTTTCTGTGTTGAAATTGAAATCCATTCATTTTAAGTTAATTACAATTGTTGTTGTTTGAGTCTTCAGTCAATTGACTGGTTTGATCCAGCACTCCATGCCTCCCTGTCCTGAGCTAATAGTTTCATCTCTACATAGCTACCACACCCTACGTCCGAGGCAATCTGTTTAACATATGCTAACCTTGGTCTACCCCTACAGTTCTTGTCCTCGACTCTTCCTTCCATAACTAAGCTTGCTATTCCTGGGTGTCTTGGTATGTGTCCTACCAACCAACCTATCTCTTCTCTTCATTAGCAGTCACCAGAAACACCTCTCCTCTTCCACTAGTCTTACTACCTCTTCGTTTGTAACCCTATCTACCCATCTGATCTTCATCATTCTCCTGTAACACCACATTTCAAACGTTTCAATTCTCCTTTTTTCCGCTGCACCAATAGTCCAAGTTTCACTTCCATAGAGCACCAGGCTCCACACAAAGTTCTTCAAAAATGACTTCCTAACACCTAAATGTATATTCGATGTCAACAGATTCCTTTTCTGTAGAAATGCTTTCCTTGCCTGAGCCAACCTACTTTTTATATCCTCTTTGCTAAAGATTCCTTTAGCATCAATAACTGACACTGCTATAAATTTTTCTTTTATATATAGCCTTAAATTAACCTAAATAGTCCAAATACTAAGGAAGGAAGGAATATACAAAACTGTTTTTACCTACTGAATTAATATAAAGTAATATCATCATGTTACAATTTTATCATATAAACTTATACATGTTTTAATAATTCCTCAGTTATAATAGGAGTGAATATGTGATTTCTGACCCTTGACACTCCTCTGTCGTACTTCGTTCAGTCTTAAATTTTCGAGGCATTTACCACAAATGAGTCGTCCAGTTGCAAAACTCGTTTAATCCACTTGTATATAAGAATCATTTTTATGAGAAACGTTTCTCTGGACTTTACCCCGCGTACCTTTTGTGTTTGTTGTTTTCTACTGTTTTCTTTTGCTTTGCGTTTTTGGTTTTTGGTTTTGTGTTTGGTTTGCCCTTTTGCTTTAGAATTTTACTTTTTGCTTTTCTTTCTTGGTTTTCGTTTTGTGTTTGTTTTCTGCTTTTGCTTTTTTGAATTCTGCTTTTTGCTTTGTGTTTCTTGTTTTTTTCTGCTTTTGCTTTTGTTTTTGTATTTCGCTTTTTGTTTCGTGTTTTTTGTTTTTGGTTTTACGTTTGTTTTCTGGAAAATTAAAATAAAACAACAACATAAAATAAAACAAAATAAACAAAACAAAATCAAAATAAAACAAAATAACAACAAAGTAAAATAAAAAAAAACCAAAAATTAAATAAAGCAATTTGAAACAAAATAAAACTTAATAAAACAAAAAAAACAGAATCAAAATAAAACAAAACAAAATAATAAAAAATAACATAATGTAAAATAAAATAAACTGATTACATAAATAATTTTACGACAAGATCCTTATTCACAAGTGGATTAAACGAATTTTGCAACTGGACGACTCAAATGATGTTTTAACTGTAGTTTTCATTGTACGATGATGAGGGATCTACCGAGTAGTAGCTGTGAATTCCGCCGTCCACCCATCCTAACAGCGGAATCTTTACAATTAAATAGCTTTCAGATTGACAACAAGTGGTCTGAGGTATGGAATAATTTATTCCATGAGAACTATAGAAATTTCATTGTTCCTATCAAGAAACCTGCTGGCATGGATCTACCACGCCATACATGGAAATCACTCAACAGGATTCGAACGGGACATGGGGTCTGCACAGACAGCTTATACAAGTGGAATGTGCGACTGTGGATTTGAAAGACAGACCATCCAACATATTGTGGAGGACTGCAGCCTTTGAGCCTGTAATGGGAACCTGAAAGACTTTCATGATGCATCGCAGCCTGCTCTTGATTGGATTTCAAATTTAAATATTAACTTGTAAACCTGAACATTTTACAAATTTGCTTACTGCTCGAAATGTGTCTCCTCAGATATTGATTTTAATATGTATTGTTCTTCTAAATGCTAATGTATATGTTTAATGTGTTTCTGAGCTTGTAACCAGTGATGGACGAAGCAAAGAGGATATAAAATGTAGGTTAGGTCAGGCAAGGAAAGCATTTCCGCAGGAAAGGAATCTGTAGACATCGAATATAGATTTAGGTATTAGGAAGTCATTTCTGAAGGCCTTTGTCTGGAGCGTGGCACTCTATGGAAGTGAAACTTGGACTATTGGTGCAGCAGAAAAGAGGAGAATTGAAGCGTTTGAAATGTGGTGTTACAGGAGAATGATGAAGATCAGATGGGTAGATAGGGTTACAAACGAAGAGTTATTAAGACTAGTGGGAGGGGAGAGATGTTTCTGGCGACTGGTTATGAGGAGAAGAGATAGGTTGGTAGGACACATACTGACACCCAGGAATAGTAAGCTTAGTTATGGAAGGAAGGGTCGAGGACAAGAACTGCAGGGTAGACCAAGGTTAGAATACTTTGAACAGATTGCCTCGTATGTAGGGTATGGTAGCTATGTAGGGAAGAAACGATTAGCCTAGGACAGGGAGGCATGGAGGGCGGCATCTAACCAGTCAAAAGACTGAAGACTCAAACAACAACAACAACAACAACAACAACAACAGCAATAACAACAACATGTAGATGTACCATGCAATACGCTAAATAAATAAATATATGTGCACATTAAGTAAAAATTATCAAGATGTTATACAGAGAAAAATGTTTGACGCGACCAGGATATCTTGTTCCCTCATAACTCTCTGTCTTGTTCCATATCCTTTCCTACGCATGATTTCCTCTGGTCACGTGCATTCCTCAACCTTCATTTGACTGGAATGATATCAGTGTCACACGAGACCTGTTCATGTGTTTATTGCACGTGACAGATAAAGAGTGGTGATTTGAGTGCTTAGTCTCTCATAAATCCGATAATGAACGTTGCCTCCCAATGGGAGTCGTTAAAATCTTATTCATTGTTAGGAAGCACCGTGCAGAGAGACGTGCATTAAATGGAATCCAGTTAATGACAGAGACAGCATCGAATTGTATTCTCTCTTGTAAATCACCAACATCATTACTCGAGGTTTCAGTGAAATTACTTCCGAGGATCGCTGTCATAAGTTTTAAACTTCATTTTTCTACTTTTGCTGCCCTCGTGTGCGGACTTGTTGTTGTTGTTGTTGCAATTTCATTTGAGAGGCTTGGACATCGCATTCATTTGGTCACGTGTATTTTGTGTGTATGTAGAAAATAGAACCATTCGAAATGTGGTGTTACAGGAGAATGATGATCAGATGTGTACATAGAGTAACAATTGAAGAGATATTAGGGTGAATAGGAGAGGAGAGATGCTCATGGTGACTGCTAATGTAGAGAAGAGACATGTTGGTGTATACTAAGACACCCAGAAATAGCAAACTTAAGTTATGGAAGGAAGGGTCTAGGACAAGAACTTAGGGTTAGACCAACGTTAGAATAAGTTAAACATCTTGTTTTGGTGGTATGGTGAGGTAGATTCACTCTGGACAGGGAGGCATGGAGGGCTGCATCAAACCAGTCAATACTATAGTTAGTTTTAAGGGGCGTAAGTACGAGGTCGTCTGCCCCTCTTATCACAGATAAAATTATACAAATTTGGAATGGAATTTAAAATTTAGAGGTGGACACCTTTATTTGAAAAGACCGACAATTAATGAAAAAACAACTAATAATGTAAACAAAAATTACGCAGAAACAAAAATCAGCATTCTGAGTCAATGTACACTGGAACATTTTTAATGCTGGCCCTAACCCCCTCTCCCTTATAAAGCGGATAACGCGATCAACAGCCATCTCGTCATCGGTTAATATAAGTTTGAATGGCATCTGCAAACCAAGGTTTCTTCGAAAGTCAGTACTCCAAAGACTCAAACACACAAGCTGTTTTGTTTTGTTGTGATGGCTGTATTAGTGTGTGTATTCTGATGAGGATTGGGAAGGAGACGTCCATGGCCTCAAGTTAGGGACCATCCCAGCATTTGTCTCGATTAGAAGTGGGGCAAACCACTTTCAAGACGGTTAAGATGTGAAACTAACCCACCCCTTTTCAGTTTTGCCCCACGTGGCTGAATGCACCCCGTTTCAGCCCTCAGAACAGAATTAAAGTTCTTGGCAAACACGGAATCTAACATGGAACTCCGGAGCGAAAGTCAGCTCTAGCCGAGGTGGTCATGAAGTATATAGAGAGTGAGAGTGGAATAAACGAAATACAAAGAAATAAAATAAAATAGGAAAGATAAACATAAAGGAAGAAATGTATAAGCAGTTAGTTAAATACCCAAACATTTCGCATGTTAGGAAATGTTTGATACTTGCCGTATTGTTTCATAATAAATAACTTTTACAATATAACGCCTATTAATAGAAAATTAAGAAAATCCATTCAAATTTTAAAATATCTATTGAATCATTAGTACATAAAAATAACCCTGAGAGCCCGATTCCTTGACGTATTATTTATATTAAACTATTTATTACCTTAAGTCAATATTTACATGTAGTACATATTGACCTTCCTCAGCGAGGTGTAGGATACGTAACTGTGCAGTAACATACAACTTAATAACATTTTTGTTATAATAGGATAATTCTAGTCAAGATAAATACGGAGCCAAACAATACTGTTATAATTCAAACATATATGCCAACTACAAATGAAGATGACGAGGACAATTAAAGAATGAATGAAGATCTGAATCACCTGATAGAAGGAACAAGAGCAGAAGACAATGTAATCATTATGGGGGACATGAATGCAACGGTAGGGGAAGGAACAGAGGGAACAACTGTTGGGCAGTTTGGACTGGGAGTCCGAAATAAGAGAGGTGAACGATTGATAGAATTCGGCACTAGGCAGAAATTAGTCATAACAAAATACACTCTTCAACCATCCCAAGAGAAGACGATACACTTGGAAAGCTCCTGGAGAAACGAGAAGAGCGCAATTGGATTTCATAATGGTAAAAGAAAGGTTTAAGGACCAGGTTAAAAATTGCAGAAGTTATCCAGGTGCAGATATCGTAAGCGATCATAATCTAGTCATGATGCACGCGGAATTCAAATATAAGAAAAACATTACGAGAAAAACTGAGTATCTACAGGTGACAAAACTTAAGATGCCAAATTTTAGAGATGAGTTCCAAAGAAGAACAGATGCAATGATTGAAATAAATACTGACATATTCGAGAAACCAATAGAAAGTCAGTGGGGAATTCTGAAGGAGGAAATACTAGAAACTGCAGAGGAACTGCTGAAAAATAAAAATAAAAACAGCAGGAAAGCATGGATAAGTCAGAAAGTTGTAGAAATGATAACTGAAAGAAGAAGGTTCAAAAACGTCACAAGTGACGAAGGAAAACAACAATATAGAAGACTGAAAAATGAAAACGTTAGGAAAAGCAAGCGAGACAAAGAAAAATACTTATGTGATATATGTGATGAAATAGACACCGATTTTAAAGCAAATAACTTAGAAAAAGCATATGGAAATGTGAAGCAATTTTTGGTGAGAAGAAACAGAAGACATGTGGTATTATAAATGAGAATGGACAATACCTGTATGATGAGGGAAATGTTGGGAAGAGATGGAAAGAATATCTAGAGAGCCCCTATGGAGATGAAGTTATGAGTAAGGAAGTAATAGAGGGAGAAGACCAGAAAGATGCAGAGAATAGAGGTGACCAAATATTAAATCGGAATGTAAAAGAGCACTGAAAGATCTAAAAGACAAAAAAGCACCAGGTGTAGATAAAATCCCTGAAGAACTATTAAATAACTGCGGACAGAAAGCTGAAGATGGAATGTATGGAATGATATGCAAAATGTATGAAACTGGAATAGTACCAACTGATTTTACTAAGTGCATAATAATTCCAATTCCAAAGAAGGCCAGAGCACAAAATTGCGATCAATTTAGGACATTATGCCTGACAACACATGCATCTAAAATTCTTACACGTATTATACTTAGGAGAATAGAGAACAACCTTGATAACTACATTACAGATGACCAATTTGGATTCAGAAGGGGCATTGGAACAAGAGAAGCAATATTAACTCTAAGACAAATAATTGAAAAGAGAAATAGAAAAGGAATACCAACATATCTAACATCCTTGGATCTGGAGAAAGCTTTTGACAACGTGAATTGGAATATACTGTTCTAGTTACTAAAGAAAGTGGGAATCTCTTATAGAGATAGAAGAGTAATACATAGTCTGTATAAGAATGAAAGGAGAATAATAAGATATGGCAATAACCAGGAAGAGGTTGAAATAAGAAAAGGTGTATGACAAGGATGATCGCTATCTCCTTACTTATTTAATTTGGTTGTCCAAGATGCCATAAATAGGATAAGAGAAGAGATTCAAGTTGGAGTTAATATACATGGGGAAAAGATGACATGCTCCGATTTGCAGATGACATTGCTTTAACAACAGATAATGAAGATGATCTTCAACAGATACTTCATGTAATGAATAACATCATTAAAAACGAATTTAACCTGATGATGAATAAAAATAAAACAAAAATACTCGTATGAAGTCGGAACCAGGAAGATCATAGAAGAGCACCAGCAATTTATATCGAGAATGATAGAATACAACATGTGAAGGAATATAAGTATCTGGGAAGCTTGATAACGTATGATGGAACCAGCAAAAGAGAAATTTGGTGTAGAATTATTCAGGCAAGGAACGCCTTTTATAGAAAGAAGAATCTCTTCACATCCAGAAGTATAGGCCTAAAAATAAGGAAAAGTCTGTTGAAGACATCCGTGTGGTGTGTGGCTCTGTATGGTAGTGAGACCTGGACAATAGGAAAGTCAGAAGAGAGGAAGTTGATGGCTTTTGATGCTTGGTGCTGGAGAAGAATGCTTGAGATCAGTTGGATACAACATATTCGACAAATGAAGAGGTATTCAGAAGAGCAGGAGAACGTAGAAGCTTTATGAAGAGCCTGAAAACAAGAAGAGCAAATATGTTGGGACATATTCTCAAACATAATAGCCTGCTAGCAAGAGTCATCGAAGGGATGTTAGAAGGGATAAACACAAGAGGAAGACCACCACTTGCATACATCACACAGTTAATGACAGGCACGAACACAAAATCATATCGTGAATTGAAGAGGATGGCGGATAATAGAGAAGATTGGCGAGTTGCTGCAAACCAGCCCCAGGGCTGTTAACTTAAGAGAGAGAGTTATAATGGGGATACTACCAAAATATAGCTGAATAACTTATTCAGCCTATATATATTCATATACACGTAGGCCTAAGTGTTATAATTTGTTTTTTCACATTTCGCAAAAATGAGGAGATAGTAGACTTATGAGATCGATCCGGGCAAATGTCTGTATGTCTGTCTGTCCGTCTGTCTGTCTGTCTGTCTGTCTCTGTCTGTCCTGTCTGTCTGGCTGTGTGTGGGTTCCCCCCTATCAACTCCTAACCGGCTGCAGCAATCGAACCAAATTTGGTAAGAGTAAAGATCTATACCGGAATATCTCAATACCGTATTTGAAAATGATGTCAGTGCTACCAACTGCTGAAAAATCGCAATTGAAAATCTTGGATGGTATGAATTGGAGCTAATTCAAAATTGGCACACGTATAGATAATAATATTTCAGTTTAATTTCTAGGAGGCCATACATGGCAGTGTTGCCAAAATTATTATAAGCCTGCTAATAGGTCCATTATTTAAATGCATATAACTTCTACACTATCAATTGGAATTCAACCAAATTTCGTACGTGCTATGTGTACATAAACATATATGATTGAGCGTATTCTTAAGAGCCACTAGGGCTGCCAACTGTTAATAAATGCTCTCAATTTATTTTATCCAAATACCAATATATCAGAAAGTATGCAAGCCGACAGCTTTAAACTATGCACACGTATAGTACCTAACATTCTAAATTTATCTGGAGTAACTTATATATGTCAGTGCTACCAACATGATTCTAAGCCTGCTGAGAAATCCAAATTTAAATGCATGTAACTTCTATACTATCATTTGGATTTCAGCAAAATTTCGTATGTGCTATATATACCATAACAGATATGACAATGCGTATTCTTAAGAGCAACCAGGGCAGCCAACTGTTAATAAATGCTGTCTCTAGATTTGTTACCCTAATATCAATATATCAGAAAGTATGCAAGCCAATAGTTCTAAACATTGCACACGTATAGTACCTGGCATTCTAGATTAATTTGGAGTAATTAATATACGTCAGTGCTGCCAACGTGACCCTTAAGCCTGCTGATATGTCCAATTTTTAAATGCATGTAACTTCTATACTAACTAATGGATTTCATTCAAAATTGGCAAACAATAGATCATATTAACTCAGATTATTTCTGACCAATACATGCATGACATTGTTGCCAACATGATTTTACGTGCGTTCTTAGATCCAATGTTTAACTGCATGTAACGTCCATGCTATCAATTGGACTTCAACCAAATTTTGTACTCTGTACCTTAAGAGATGAAACTATGAACATATTCAGTCACCAGGGCTGCCAACTGTAGTGCTCTATTAGGGTACATTATGCCACTTATACAGTATTTCGAACTAATTAGAAATTTCGATATTACCAATTTAATTTCGTCATTATTCTAGATAGGGTAGCCTCCGTGGCTTAGGCGGCAGCACGCCGGCCTCTCACCGCTGGGTCCGTGGTTCAAATCCCGGTTACTCCATGTGAGATCTGTGCTGGACAAAACGGAGGCAGACAGGTTTTTCTCCGGGTACTCCGGTTTTCCCTGTCAACATTTCATTCCAGCAACACTCTCCACTATCATTTCATTTCATCTGTCATTTATTTAATCATTGCCCCAGAGGAGTGCGTCAGGCCTCGGCAGCCGGCAAAGTTCATATCCTCGCCGCTAAATGGGGGTTTCATTCATTCCATTTCTGACCCGGTCGGAGACTGGAAGCAGGTTGTGGATTTTCATTATTCTAGATATAACCATTATAGATTAATCATTGGCATGTATCTCACATTTTAAGAAAAGTAATCTCTTTAGTTCGTCACGGAACTTCTTGTTTTATATATTTTTCTGTTCTGTTTTCTTTTTTTTTTGTTGTTTCTGATTTAAAAATTTTCTATTTAGATCTCTTCAATTCAAATCTGTTTTATCAAGACTTTTTAATGCTTTATTAATAAAAAAAATTGTAACAGATGTGGTTTTTGAAATTATACTCTGTGAGCTTTTCGAACGAAAATATTTATAGTATCCTCTATTATGACAAAAATGTTATTAAGTTGTATGTAACTGCACAGTTACTTATCCTATACCACGCTGAGGAAGGTCTCAATGTGACCGAAACCAGTACGGTTTCAATGTAGTAAATATGACTTTAGGTAAAAAATAGTTTATTATAAACTTGCCACCTCAGAGTGCTGGGGCGATATACTCGCCAAAATGAATTCACAAAGACCAGGATACCAACTTCACAAAATTCACCATATTTTAATAAAGGCAAGCTTCCATTACCTGCATCTGTTGTGCAGTACTAACAACAATTATTATGAAGAAAAATAGGCTCTTCAGAATATTTTAATATTCTTCTGCTCCTTTTATTTTACTAGATGTTCTCCATGCAATCAAAATTATTAATACATCTTCATCAACATGTAAGCAGGCCTCCATTATCCATGCCTTGGCATCCCACACAAAATCAACACTCAGAATCCATTCATTCCTATGACAACCATGCCATGTCAAGGAGCCTTTGCCATCTGCCAAGGCCACCTGGTCCACACACTGGCTGACCACCTTCAAAGAATCTCATGGCAGAGCACACAAGATTCTCCAAGGCGGCCTACCAACAAGTGGCCATGGCTGGCAACCCGATAAAACAAAACAAACTAAAATACCAAAATTTAAAAAAAACTAACAGCAATGTCTGTAACCTACTACAAAATTTCCGTTACATTATTATCATTAGTATAAGGTGCGTTCAAAATGTAACGAGCCGGAGGCTGGAATGCGCAAACCGGTAACGACATCGGCTAATCGTCGGGTGTGTAACTAGGTGTGGTTCAAACCAGAGCGTGGAAGGTCACACCTCGTCGCTAGAGGGTACGCGTGCACGTCACGTGACGATACAAAGTGAGCAGCAGCATGCATCAATCGTGGAAGGAGTAGGGGGAACGGACATTCATCGCCGAATGTCACAAGTGTACGGCGAACACTGCATGTCCCTTTCAAGGGTCAAGGCGGGGCACAAGCGCTTCAGGGAAGGACAGGTGTCGTTACCCGATGATGCCCGGTCTGGGGCACCCTCCTGCATTACCGATGACAACGTCCAGCTGGTTGATGCACTCATTACCCAGGACCGCCGAGTGACAGTGAACGCCATAGCCACCGTGGTCGGATTGAGCGTCGGAAGTGTGCACACCAGCATGAAGGAACGACTGCACTTGCGCAAAGTGTGAACCCAATGGGTGCCCCACAGTCGTCAACCACACCAGGAAGCATGTCGGATGGCCCACTGTTTGGGTCATCTGCAGCACTATGCGAGGGATTGGAATGGATTCCTGGCTCGAGTGGTGGCTAGATATGAGTAATGGTGTCATCACTTCGATCCAGAATCCAAACGACAAAGCTTCCAGTGGAAGCATCCAGGGTCACCACCACCCAAAAAAGGCAAGGCCATCCACACGAGTGCAGGAAAGGTAATGCTGACGTTCTTCTTTGACCATGATGGACCCCTTATGATACACTTCATGTCGCACGGGACAACAGTGAATGCCCAGCGTTACTCGCATACCTTGACCACCCTTAGCCAAGCGATCAAAAAAAAGACGACCAGACAATCTCACCCGTGGGGTCATTCTGCTCCACGACAATGCACGACCTCATACGGCCAACACAATCGCGGCACTCCTGCAGAAAATCAAATGGGAGGTTCTCGGCCACCCTCCTTACAGTCCAGACCTCTCTTCCTGTGATTATGCCATGTTTGGTCCCCTGAAAAGGGCTCAGCGGGGCCAACGATTCACCTCGGACGTCGACGTCCAGCTGTACGTACGGAACTGGTTCACATTGCAGCCCAGGGAATTTTATGAGGCAGTCATTCACTGCCTCGTGTCACAGTGGAACAAGTGCCTCAACAGCCAGGGCCAATACTTCTAACATACAGTTACTGGTTTCTGTAATTATGCCCCCAGCTCGTTACTTTTTGAACGCACCTTATATATGTTTCAAACTCCCATTTAGGGCTTCATCAGCCAAATTGCTTTTTAAGACTAGTGTAACAACTATTCATAAAACTAAATGGATAACCTTACAATTTGCATTTATATGCGTTCCCTTATTTTATATATTCGAGTGCTGGTTTACGATGAAATATTTCAATAACAAAAATTTTGGAAGTTAGTAAAATACTACATCATAAACCAAAATTCATTTTTGAATACAGTATACTACTTGAGCTTTTTGTTCTCGCAGTAAAGAGGTGCAGGTGCGCTTCATAGGGAGGTAGCGCGCAGTTCGCTACTCGTGTGGGGGTCCTGGCGGGGACACCAAGAGCCCGCTGATGAGCCAGCTTGGTGTCCTAGGCGAAAGCCCACAAAAGACACGGACAAACCTAGGAAACTTGCTGAGTTTTAATTCACCGGCCGTGAAAGCCAATATACCAATCTTCTTTTACAGTATACTGTTTTTAAACAAATATCTCACTTGGTGAACACTTTGAAGTAATGACGGTATCTTGGAAAGGATTTAAAACTGACTTAAAAAACTTGCATTACTTACTTTTTCTCAGTCAATAGAGATTTCTTGCGCTGTACTTAAAACAAGTAGGTCAAAACTAAAACTTACAAACATTCAAACCAGTCACCGGCTAGACAATGCACCAGAACAAGGGAAGACATTTCCTGAATGGATATGCTCGAACTGCAAAGTAGTTTAGTTTTCAGCAAAGTTCCAGAGATTGAGATGTTAGATATGAATGCAAGGGCACGGTACTGTTTTGATATAGAAACGCACAGAATGGAAAGTAGCTATCTACAACTGTGGTCTGTAATATCTTCAGGCAACACGAAGAATGTACATGATCACACCGGGAGACGGTATTCTATTAGGATGTCTAATGTCGTTTTTGAAGGTAGGTGTCTTATAAGATACAAGTAGTTCCGTTAAGAACTAAAGCCTATTTTCATATATCCTACTTATGTTAATTGCCTCTATCAACTGTGCCCATTTAGCATGAAATATGCAAATCACAGTATGCCAGCAATGCTCAAATCGGGATTTTCGGGGTTATGGTATGTTCTCCCACTCTGTGACTTACACATTTTGGATTAAATAGAGGATACACTTCCAAAATAATAAACAAAATCAACTCCTATTATAAAACGTTTAATTATTCCAAATATATGGCGCTACAACAAAATAAACAATTAAAATACTCACCAATACTTCTAACATGTTCAGAGTGAAAAAGGAATACATAAACAAACAAATGTTAAATCAAAATAAATGGTTTCCTATAATCCAACAAACTTATAATTCCTTTCACTTCCATAAAATATCCCTTTTAAATTTCAATATAATCACGAGCTCCCAACGGCTCGATACTTTTACATACTCTGTGTTATTCTTATACAACACCTTACTTCATATTATATGAGTATCTTATAATCAAAACAATATATAATTCTTATTAAAGTACTGTTACTCCTTCACTTAAATTTTTGGGCATTTCACAATGTTCTCATGTTACCACCTCCCTCAAGTTAACAAATTCACTACAGTGATTGGGAAAACATTTGTGTACTCCCGAGTTATAGAAGACTACTTGAACATGTCAAAAATTATGATCACTCCCGAAATCTAATTGTCTTCACTGAACTCGTGAAATCCTACATCATATAACATTGTATTAGGGATTTATTATTATTTGTCTTAAAAGACCATTATCTCATAAGAAAGCAACGATCTGAACTTGCAAGCGGTACATTTCATCTACAAGAACCTCGGTTCGAATCCCGGGTCATTAACAAACTCTAAACACTCATGGTGTATTATTACTTCTAACAGACGGTCACCCGACCTACCGCACTTCCGTTAATAGTAAGGGTCGGACCATACCACTCAGCGTGATTTATTGTCCAGGAGCAGGAACCCCAAGTCTTGCCCACAGAGACGGGCTACTCTCTGCTTTAAACAGCTATTTCTTATACGCAGTTCTTTGAACAGACCTGGCTTTTCATTCATTTATTTTAACAACATTATTTAGGTTCATAGACCACTATCGTAACCTTGGCATTTATTAATTATGAAGTGTCCTCATTGATGGGTAAGAATAATTCAATACAACAACAATATTTAGGGGCTTCACACAAACGAACCTGGGTTCGATTCTTTCACTGCCTCGGGAACCACATCCCATACTGGAGGACTTTACAACATTCACGACTTAGGGCGACCTTTGTCTAACCTGCGCTCATAATACAATAAATAGCACCCTTTTATAAAATACACACAACGGCCTTGTGATCATATCACTATATGGAGGACTTATCATAGCTCAATTACCGCCCCTCATAATTAACTTACCAAGTATATTTCGGTTCAACGCCTTCCTAGCGTGACAAATTACTTTAATGCCCTACATTGCGCTATACATTACTTTACGGCCAAAGTTTTTCCAAAGAACTGATAAATTCAAAATCAACATTTGCTCTACATCTCAATTTTTATATTAATCCTCTCCCGTGGCAATAATCGCTATACTTTAAGACCATGTATTCACAACATGTATTTATTCTTTTACAGGAGCTCAAAAGCTACTACTTTCATATAATTCAACTTAATCTTCATTTATATAATTGTTATTATTATCATTATTACGCTTGCTTTCATATAATTCAATCATTTATCAAATACACTGATATATTATTTCATACATTTCCTCTAAGGGATTTATTCACTTCACATAATCATTTTTATACTTTCTCAATTTTTATCGTTCAGATCGCGCTATTACTCTGTTATTAGTTATTCAAAAACATCCCTATTTCTCATTCTCAGGTGGATTGTACACAAATATTTCCCAACAAAAAACATAATGAAATGGTTACTCACATGATAGGACGGTCCCCGACCGTATTTCCCAACTATGTTTCATTTCGCCCACTTTTTGTGTTTAAGCCATCTTGATTATTTCCATGTCACACACTGACATTTCTTGACACACATATAACTTATATACCTTAAACACTGGTAACATTTTGAATACAATTCTGTATTCTTCTATTATACACAAATAAAGTCACTAAAAATTACTATACTAACACAAATTTTCTATATTTACTTTACTCTGCTTCTAATCACTGAGGCTTTGATTTGGCCTTACACACGTGATTTCTTGATTCCTGTTTCCAAGGGTGAAACTCTAGATGTCGGCTCCCTATCTGGTAAGAAGTTGAAAGTCTCGATCAATCTACCCCTCCCTGGAACGGTAATTCTTCAGATCAGGTTTCCTGACTATTCGGCTTTATTTTTAACTAGCTCGAAGTCGTTTCTCTCTAGACACTATTTAGTTGGTCTAGATACAGTTTGTCCTATTTACGGCCTCTCAAATATTTATCGGTGACCTATGATTCTCTAGCATTTACTGCTCTTCCTTACTGCTTTTAATCACTGTTCGTTTGTCTCCAGTGAGACAATGTCTTGGATTAAATTTTCCCTTATTATTTTCTTCGCTCTAGACCCTATCTTATTCAGAATACTAGGCGGCACTTATTTCGTCTGACCCTGATCGGGTTCTTTAACTTTGCTAGAACTGTTCGTTTCTCTATCGTTGGTACTTCAAGCGTTACGACACTTTCTATCGTTTTACTAAATTGTTATTTGAAGACCTATCGCCTGTTCTTTAAAGTTCACAGCCTACTTTGACTGTAATACGGATCTTTCACTATAAAGACTGATGCTGGCAGAACAAAATCCTGTACTAGGATTTTCCTAAGTCTTCACACGGCGATACTATGATGATACTTCTCTGCCACTCCTTACGGGTGCACGTTGGTGATGCAGAGCATCACGACCTCTCGAGGTCTAGTAAGTACTGCCTGATTTCCTGGCACGGCCAGGGCTTTTATACAAATCGGCGACAAAAAGATAAATTTCTTGTCTTTTTCTGAACCAACTTTTGAAGTAATGGTCGCACACATTTAAAAATTATATCTCTGGAAAGCAAAAAGCCTCCGTGGCTTAGGCGGCAGCACGCCGGCCTCTCACCGCTGGGTCCGTGGTTCAAATCCCGGTCACTCCATGTGAGATCTGTGCTGGACAAAACGGAAGCAGGCAGGTTTTTCTCCGGGTACTACGGTTTTCCCTGTCAAAATTTCATTCCAGCAACACTCTCCACTATCATTTCATTTCATCTGTCATTCATTTAATCATTTCCCCAGAGGAGTGCGTCAGACCTCGGCAGCCGGCACAGTTCATATCCTCGCCGCTAGTTGGGGGCTTCATTCATTCCATTCCTGACCCGGTCGGAGACTCGAAGCAGGCTGTGGATTTTCATTCATCTCTGGAAAGCTTGTTTTCTAAACGTAAACTGATTTCTTTGTACGTGAAAATCGATCGTACAATTCCGAGATATTAAATGAAATTTACTCTTGAGGTACGTGGGTGTTGAGGTTGATTTTTAATCCCCTCCATCTCGGGTCTTGGGGAACTTTTTATGACGTATGGCCACGTTTGCACTTCTTTTCTAGGCAATTATTAAAACCTTTTTCTCCACAGAAAAATCTCTATTCCGAAATGATTCACAATGATGTATTTCTTTAGTTAATTATATGCCCGCAAGTGCTTGAAATCTAATTATTCTTCTTCTTGCACAACTGCGACGATGCCAATTTACTGCAACGTAAGATCAATTTCCGAAACATGCTCGCAGTCACTCCAAACGGAAAGTTCCACTCGTTCTAATTATAGCCATGATCGGCTCCTATCGGTGCGTCATGCGTGATATCATTTCCTGGCCACCTGGACCCTCATTTCTTGCACAACGTTATGCTCGCCCTCCTGTATAAAATCTTTCTGTGCTCCTCTGAAGACTGTATATTTCCTTCCTTCTTTTACCAAAATACATGGATTCGACCCCTTGAACCAATGGTACATGGGTTCACAACATACAAAATTTCAGATTGATTGCTGTAATTGATTCGTAGATATTGAGAACCGACTAAATATTGCGGATGGTTGCCATGTTGGATTTTCATATATGTAGGTCTTAAAGTTATGTACAGTTACATGAAGATTATTGTGTACGTGTACAGTAGTATTCAAACTTCAATCGCATGATTAGGGCACAAGAAGTAAAAACGAGATTTTAAAATTTCGCACAGATGTCCTCTTGTGGTTATGGAAACAATTGAAACAAGAAGTTCAGTAAAGAACATATAGCCTACTTTCTCCTAAATGTATTAAAATAGTTATAACTCGCTGTTATTATCAAAGAGTATAATAGAATCATTTCTTGGTTGAAGACCTTAGAAACAATTTACCTCTACCAAACGCCACAAACTAGAAAAAAAACTACTACCATCATTGAAGAAAGATAGTTAAGAAATATCTCAAGAATGTTATGGATCTGGAGACATAATCGACCGGACTGGCTGCGTGGCTCAGCGGTAACGTTCTCGCTTGCTGGGCCCTAGGTTGCAGGTTCGTATCCTGGCGCAGTCAGCTGGCATTTGAGGGTGCACAAATGCGAGAGAGCCGTGTCAGTAAATTTACTGGCACGTTAAAGATCCCCTTCGGGCCAAAATTCTGGCACCCTGGCGTATCTAAAAGCAGCAGTAGTTAATAGGGACGTAAAACAAATAACATTATTAGTATAGTTATTATTACATAATAGACCTGCCGTGGGCAACATCCAACTTTGAGTTGAGGCATGTCTTTACACGTCTGGTTTTGCATGGCTTTCACAACCCTAATTGAATTAACAAATCTTTCCATGACCCTACAGGGACGTGTGTATACAAACTATGTGGATATTTTCGATTGCTATTTGCCTGAAATAAAAGTATTAATTAATAACCTGAACTAGCACCAGCGGCTAGAATTCAGTTACTATGTGAAATCGTTTTGTTCTTTACTTCAAATAACATTTTCAAATAACGCACAATAGGCTGTTACAAACCCTTTAAAATAAAAAGTAAAAATTTATCGTAGTATCATCTTGCCATTCTTCAAGTTCGATGCGCATAAAATGCCAATGGTATTCGATAATAACCAATGGAGTCCCACGTAGACCAGTCGAGACATCTAGTGGAGAAGTATCGAACAATATAACCCTAACAGGGCGAGTGAATTCTAGTGGCCATAAGAAGAAACTTTTCAATAAAATCTTGAAGTTAATAAGTAGGCCGGCGTGCAGTTACCTTTTTGGCTGCTAGATGTCTCGAGCAAATCTGCTGGTGAATTATGTTTTAATTATATATATATTTTCCACCGTAATATCCACAATATAACGCTTAATTTTAAAACGTCTGAATCATTACAAAACATTAAATATATAAAATTTCAAGCAAAATAAAATAACTCTGATGGGGTTTGAACAATAGGCATATGAGTGATAGGCCAACGCTTTACCACGGAGCCATTTGTGCCATGGAATATCGTTCTATATAAAATGACTTACATATAACTTGTTAGCAAATACTGTAATGATTTAGACTAATCGATTTCATCACTGGAGTATATTATTTATATATAAAGCATTTCATACAAAGTCTATTTATTTTGTATCAGTACGCTATATTGCATGCAATACTCAAATTAGTGAAATATAAGTCAGGCACAAGATATCCGCTGCCATCTTGTCTTCTTACCGAGACGGCTCAGCTTTTTAAAATCACTTCTGCACTATAGTATTACAAAACAAATTTTGAATTTCGAACGTGCCTCTTCCTTTAGAACAGCTAAATCGATTCTCGGCTCGATAATCGGAACTGGAGGGTCCCATGATATGGATTATAAAGTTTGCATAATTCACACGTCCGGCATCCTGAAATGGTACGGCGGATGACCTTCTAGTTTGATCACAAGACGCGTCCTATATGAAGGTATGTAGTTACCAAATTTTGTAGAGGTCGGATAATTTGGTTAGTCGCTATTTGATTTTACGTTTTGAACGTTTGAGTGGCCGCCATTCAGTTTCGGTAAAGAAGGCGGCGATATAAAACATGACACTGATGTGCGGTTTGCTTGTTCTACCTCTGTACCAAATTTCGTTCAATTCGGTTTTACCGTGTTCGAATTGATAGGGGGAGACAGACATTCAGAGTACACACACTCACACACACACACACACACAGAGACTCACTCACACACACACACATACACACACACAGACAGACACACAATTTTTGGCCCTGTAGTGATCTCATAAGTCTACTTTCATTTTTGCAAAAATCGAAAGTAGGCTAAAAAATTAGATGCCAGTGGATTAACATCTGTATAAGAATTTACTGTACCAAGTGTCACTGCACTCGGATGGTTAAATTGCGAGAAACGACCATGAGAAAATTTATACTTCGCGTAGCCGCCATGTTGGATTTGTGATCACCAGGTTAATGAAGGTCCTATAGGTGAACTTATGTTCATAGCCCCTATGAACATTAAACAAGAAGTTCCGTTAAGAACTATACAGCCTACTTTTCATGCCAATGATTATTCTACAGAATATGAACCTATCTAGAATAATGACGAAATTAAGTTGCTAATATCGAAATTTCCAATTAGTTCGAAATACTGTATACCTGGCATAATGTATCCTAATAGAGCACTACAGTTGGCAGCCCTGATGACTGAATATATTCTTAGTTCCGTCTCTTACGGTACTAAATACAAAATTTGGTTGAAGTCCACTGGATAGCATGGACGTTACATGCAGTTAAACATTGGATCTAACAGCGCGCGTAAAATCATGTTGGCAACAATGTCATGCATGTATTGGTCAGAAATAATCTGAAATAATATGATCTATTGTTGTGCCAATTTTGAATGAAATCCATTAGTTAGTATAGAAGTTACATGCATTTTAAAATTGGACCTATCAGCAGGCTTAGAATCATGTTGGCAGCACTGACGTATATTAGTTACTCCAAATTCGTCTAGAATGCCAGGTACTATACGTGTGCAAAGTTTAGAGCTATTGGCATGCATACTTTCTGATATATTGATATTAGGGTAACAAAAATAGGGACAGCACATATTAACAGTTGGCAGCCCTGGTTGCTCCTTAGAATACGCATAGTCATATCTGTTATGGTACACATAGCACATACGAAATTTGGTTGAAATCCAAATGATAGTATGGAAGTTACATGTATTTAAAGTTGGACCTGTCAGCAGGCTTAGAATCATGTTGGTAGCACTGACGTATATAAGTTACTCCAAATTAATATAGAATGTTAGGTACTGTACGTGTGCATAGTTTAAAGCTGTCGGCTTGTATACTTTCTGATATATTGGTATTTGGATAAAATAAATTAGGAGCATTTATTAACAGTTGGCAGCCCTGGTAGGTCTTAAGAATACGCTCAGTCATATCTGGTTATGTACACATACAACATACGAAATTTGGTTAAATTCTGCTTGATAGTGTAGAAGTTATATGCTTTTAAAAATTGGACCTATCAGGAGGCTTATAATCATTTTGGCAACACTGCCATGTTTGGCCTCCTGGAAATTAAATTGAAATATTATGATCTGTACGTGTGCCAATTTTGAAATAGCTCCCATTCATACTTTGGTTGGTTGGTTCCTTAGTTTAGGGGCTGCGACAACGCGGTCATGTAGCCCCGTGTACTATGGGTGTGTGTAGAATCTGTCTGATAACCGGTGTTAATTGTGATGACTGTATTAGTGTGTGTATCTGTTTTTTAATTCAAGTAGAGACTGCAGCTTTGAACTTTCAAATAGTTCCTACTTTTGCCGCCAAACGCCACCGTCAACGACTACTAGGCCTAGTTCAGAACTAGCTACTAGACGCCACCGCAGTCGGCTCTTGGCAACGAACGTAGCAACCTAAGAGCGTTGTTTACATTCTTAACCTATCCAATTTAGTTTCACACAGGTGTAATTAGTGGAAAGATCTTTAACATGCCATAAATCTATGACATGGGACCGCCGGCTTTACTTCCCCTCCGAAGGAAGGCATACTGAGGGATTTTTTAACGCTCTTAAAAAATCCGACGGCTTCGGCCGGGTTTGAACCCGCTATCTTGGGCATAGAAGCTCAGCATGCTACCAACTACGCCACCGAAGCCGCCATTCATACTTTCCAAGATATCCAACATGGAGCTCAAATTTCAATTGCGATTTTTTAGCAGTTGGTAGCACTGACATCATTTTCAAATATGGTCGTGAGATATTCAGGTATAGATCTTTACTCCTACCAAATTTTGTTTCGATTGCTGCAGCCGTTTAGGAGTTGATAGGGGGGGACACACACACAGCCAGACAGACAGAAGGACAGACAGACAGACAGACAGACACACAGACAGACAGACACACATTTGCCCGATCTCATAAGTCTACTTTTTCCTCATTTTTGCAAAATGTGAAAAGTAGGCTAAAAATATCAGTTTGAATGCTGCAATAGATTCATCGATATAGATATCGGTATAATATTTTGGATGGTCGCCATGTTGGATTGCTATTTGTATTGTACCCATGTGAGTAATCTCCATGGCAAATATGCTCCTGCCTCCAGCTAGCTTCAGTTCTCGGCGTGTACCGTTCTCCCACTGAGCAGTTGCATAATTTTGATTTGAGATTAAAAGGAATCAAATCTACAATGATAAAGAACAACTCTATTCTAAACACTTTAATTCAGCATTAAATCATGGCTTCAAACAATATAAGGACACAATCCCAATAAACATAATACAAAATCAAACCAAATTACTCCCACAATCCACTAATTATTCACACATTATCCTATTAAATTCACATAATTATATAATCCTTTACCCTTAGGTTGACTTCAACATCCACTCTAGTGCGCTAATGCACATGTAACTTCCATAAAAACTGTACTTTTTTTTATCGTACGTCACCTGGTGTGACTTCTTCAATTTTCACAAGAATAATTATTTCTCACAACACATCTTACTTTACATTATGTTCTCAAAACACATCTTACTTTACATTAAGAGTGCCTTCTGTGTTTTACTTTACATCATGAGTGCCTTCAGTGTTCTGTTTACATTATGAGTGCCTTCTGTGTTCTGTATCTCTCTTCCCCCCAAAATGCTTTAGCATGCATTAGCCAATTCATGGGTTGCACTACAAATCTACTTGCAACTCCACCATTATGTAAATAATATACCCCTAAAGTTCCCTCTTATAGTTCCACTGCATGCCGTTGTGATTTCAATTCCAAAACTTTCGTTATTGCTGTGTCGGATGGTATTATTAAGCTACCCTTGCGAGCGTAGCCCGTGGCGTCAATTGCCCAACTTCATAAATACGTGTCAGTGTCAGTACAAAATGCATCTTCCTACCATTCGTAAGATTGCTAAAATTTCAATCATCAGGGTGCTCTATGATAACCAATGTGTTTTTAAACCACATAAATTCATTACACAATATAACAATGTTTCCTTTCAATACAAACAGGGTCTCAAATCTGTCCTTTCTAAACGTTAACTTTCACGGTTCGTTTTACAACTCAGCCCTCAGAGCGGCTCGTATACAATAGAGCGGAGTGGAGTGGTTACAGCACATGCACCATCCCTCGATTTCTGACTTCTTTTTTTTTTATCCCCAAGCAGTAACAAGATTCTAAATACAATAGCGTGGTCACACTGACCCACATGATCCCATATGATTTAAACTGAATGGTATGCAATTTAGGTTCTGGACGAGTTTATACATTTATTCCTAACCTTAGGATCTTAATAACTGGCCTCAATCGGTCCATTCATTATATGAAGACACGAGATTCATAAACACAGGTCAAGTTGGATAGCCGGTATCTTAATAAATGCTACTGTCAGCCACAAGTTGCCGTCAATAAGATTCGCTTCGCAAAAGCCGAATCATTCAATAACAAGTTCTCGGTCGATCAGGTATGGTGCAGAGGTTTCCATTGTTCTCCTCTCACCTACCACAGGATTCGAACCCGGAACATTCCATATCCTTCATCAGAGTTAGGGTACAACACTAAATACACTCTGGCACATAAAAATATCTCTATGCCCAAGGCTACACGAGATTTCACACGTCGAACAGATTACCTGGCTCCATGACCCGATGCTCTGATCTCGTCCTTTAATTAGTAAGAGAACTCTATCCATTACTCTACAAGCTTATTCACAAGCTACAAATTCAATTCACTATTAAACTCTTCCATTTCCTTGCATAATTATATTCCCATTAACACAATATATTCTGATATTAAACTGCTTTCTCAGCCCTTAAGGTATTATCTTACTGCTCGGATAGATAAATATTCCAATTAGCGTAAATATTTCTTGCAACGACATTTTACCCTGATGTATTCATTTATACCTTTTATTATTATTATTATTATTATTATTATTATTATTATTACTGACATAAATTACCATAATCCGACACAACGCAACCATTTTAAAAATCGAACATCCGTGTTCGTTACGTTAAGTTTTTACATAAGTGATTTGCCGTTTTTGTTAATAATAGTGGTAACGGTTAATCCACTCAATGATGTATAACAACATCTCAACTCTACTAAAATCAAAACAACAATAAATATTTGAGGGTCTACCTCCTAATACTGATTCTTACTGGCACATTTTATAATTCTGAAATCACGTAACATACAGTGGATTATAGCTACTATAACATCATGGTTTTAGGGTACTTACATACTGTAGGCTATCCAGGTGGCTCCAACCACTCATATCTTCCAGTATCTCCTGCCATTTGCATACTTAGTGAGGCATTTCCACACTGATAATACACATATTATAAAACCTTTGCCTCCCGAAACACACGGCACTTTTATTTCCCATACTGAGGCACATAACACTGTATAACACTTGTTACAACAATAATTTTATAGATATTTCACAGATCAACACTAAAAAACACACGTCACTATTTACATTTCTTACTGGTTGAATTTCCCTGGCAAGAAATCATAACTGCAGGTGTTGACGGACTCTTCCTCGCTCCCATCCACATCTTGACTGAAAGTCTCGATTATCTCCCTACGGATTCACCAACTGTCGATCCATTATCCTACGATAAACTTCCTGCTTTGCATGAATATGCTTACTTTTCGTCCTGAGCGTTACTATTTGGTATTCTCATGACATTTCACCAAACGCATCATAAAGTTTATCCCTCGCACAGCCCGGCATACTAATATATGTCCAATCAATATTTTACACACTGCGCTCAACATAGTACATTTTATTTATACAAATTATTACTTTCAATAGTTCTGCAAGTTATATCACACGGTACTTCCTATGTGAACATTAACAATTGCTCGTACTGCCGACTATATAAATCTGGCACGACAGTCCTTAATAAAGAGGATTATAAATATTTACTGCACGGCTTCTCATACTGAAGTCCTAGCATCACTCCTTGACTTCGGTAACGCGCATTTCACCTAATAAAGTTTATTGATTATAGTACTTATTATTACTTCATGACTTAATTTGTGCATTACACTGCACGGCGAATATACTGATTAACATTAGAAAATGTTCAAGTCTTTGTGTGCGCTTCTTTCCCTGGTGTCGGGCGACATACGCTCCACGCTAGAGTCTGGTACAACTGTCCTCTCTGACCTGAGTCCACTCCCTTATATTCGTTTCACAAGAAAAAGTAGACCTAGGATTCCCTCGCAGATTCAACTTCTGTCCCAGGATGATTCTGGTCTTGAAATACTGTTCATATGTTCCTTTTTCCTTGCTGGTCACAAAACAATCTGCGTGTTTGAGGATCGATCGGCCAATTAATTAATATTAATTGCCTTTGCCATGGCGTGGGTACGCGGCGTCCTTTAAAAATCCCCGGCGACATGGTTATAACATTCCGCTAACATCCAGAATCCTGTGTTCTTGCGCAGTCCCTTAAATATGCCTCGATTTCACAGTTTAAAGGCTTGATAATTAGCCTCCTGGCTAAACATTTACATGTGTGCAACTCTCATGTCATTGCGTTGCTCCAATCACGAGTAATCAATGATTTTCACTGGGATCTTCCCACCCCATTCACATTTCTTTTCTGAAACGGGGAAGAACTGGGCCATTATTTCACTCCCCGACCTGCTCTAGACGACATAAGTAGGTCAGCGAGAGTGACACGGCTCCACGAGTCTCCACCCCCAATTCTGGGGCTATTAGTTAGATATCAAACTCTCCAACTTTTGTGCTCAAATGCAGCCTAGCTTCCTTCATACAGCCCAATAAAGCTGTATTCCAGTCGCTTTCCCCGCATTATTTTAATAAATAATGTCAGCATCAGTTGATATCACAACCGTGACTTCATATATAATTTCCTCTAGGGGTTTTTACAACTAAAATTTCCTCAAAAGATCTCGGGTTCGTTCCTAGGTGGAACCTTCATTCTGAGCTCACAGTCTCTGAGATCCATGTTCGATACCAGTCAGCATAACCCCCTCGGGTTCATATTCCCCTTGCAAAACTTATAGAAGTCAATTGCAAGTGACCTTCTGTAAGTAACCATCTGACTGTCCTCTGTCTGTGTTTACATTAGGGGTCCTTCACCTCATCTGGCTGCGAGTGTGTTTGTCTGGTTCCCCCTTCCACTCTGCGCTCGGCCCGAAGCTGTGCATTCTCTAGACGGAGGGTCTTATTTATTGCTTCACCCTCCCTGGCCGCTTCGACCAAGTCTTTGTAATGTTGTTGCAAACACTGGCATTCTAGCCGTTCGTTCCTTTCACCGGGCAAGCTGCTTGTTTCTCGTTCCGTCTCGCCGCGCGAACCTTCAGGCCTGACTGCCTGGCTGACTTTGCTGCCCACGTCCAGTTGGGTGTGTGTTGCTAAAGCTTATTCTTGTTCGTCAAATTCTTCGGGTGAATAATACATTTTGAGATTGGCTGCATTTATAACGACCTCGTTTCCTGTTTCTAAATGCTTTATTCTGTATGCATTATTCTGTAGGTCTCTGATAACCTCAAACGGGCCGTGATAACCGAAATTGAACTTTTTATACTTCCGTGCTTCTGGATCTGAACTGGCTGGCTTTCTGACTAAAACTTTTTTCCCAATGAGAAGCGGTCTGTGATATCGCTTCGCACGATTTCTTCTCTGGCGCGTCTCAGCCTGTGCTTGGAGATATTCGAATGTTCGCTGGATCCTCAATTCTCGTCCTGGCTGTGCGTCTACAGGTAATGGAATAACACCAGTCCATGGTCTCTCCGGTCTCTGATCCGAATGTAGATTCTCGGGCACCTGACCTGTCGCTTCATGCACAGTATTATTTATGCAGTATTCAATTACTTCCAGGAAATCGATCCATTTCCAGTTCTCTTCAAAGCAATACATTTTCATGTACTTCTGGAATTCTCTCATAACGCGCTCAACAGGACTTGCCTCAGAATGGCGAATGGTAGATAAAATCTGCCTAATTCCTAAATTTTCCAATTCCCGACGAAATTCTGCGCTAGTGAAACAGCTCCCATGGTCTGAGAGTAGGTTATCCGGTTTCCCAAGTATCGGAATGACTCTCTCATTCAGGCGTTTCAATACCTGCTTTGAGCTGGTTTTCTGTATCGGGCATAATACCACCATTTTTGAGAATTCATCCATGGCTACAAAAATATGTCTATTGCCTCTACGTGCTCTAGGCAGTGGTCCAAAATTGTCTACGCTCATTAGCTGCCTTGACTTTTCTGGTAACAACGGAATGGGTCGTTGCCTCATTAAAAAGGGATTTGGCTTTACCCTTTGGCACAAATCGCATGTCCTAATAGCATTTCTCAAAGTTTCCCTCAACTTTGGCCAAGTCAATGCTTCTTTCAGTAGAGCAGTGATTTTGTCTATCCCGGGATGTCCAAACGCTCTGTGTGCTAGCCATACCAATCTCCTCTGCAAAGATGCCGGAATAACAATTCTCTGGCGGGTATGTTCCACATCATCCCACTTGTGTAGCATCTGATTGTACCATACATAATCTGTTGATAATGCCTCTGCCTCTCTGTATATTGCAGTTCCCCTTGCTAAGCGTCCCTCGAAGTAATCAATCATCATCTTCAACCACGGATCTTCGCGTTGTAGGTTGGTAAGATTCCTCAAGTCATCCAAGGTCTTCTGATCTCGATTCTCAATCTGGACAGCTAGAGTTTCCTCTTCTCTTTGATATCGGCTTAATATGTCCGGTATTACATTTTCTTTCCCTGTACAGTATTCTATTTCCACATTGAACTGTTGAATATACAGGGACCATCTTGTCAACCTCTGGCTAGACAAGTCCGTTTTTAACAAAAATGTTAAAGCTTTATGGTCTGTTCTGAGGACTATTTGAAAACCATACACGAGTTTGCGCCAGCACTGCAACGCGTACAAAATTGCGAGCAACTCTATCTCTGTAATCATGTAATTTTTATCATGGGCCTTCCACCTCCTACTTATAAAGGCAATAAAGACTTTCTTTTCTGGCTTATCAACATTTTCTTGGAACAGCATCGCTCCTTTCCCAACAAGTGATGCATCCGTCTGTATGATGAACTTCTGGGTATAATCAGGGTATCCCAGCTTCACATATTCCAAAAGCATTTGTTTTGACCTCACGAATGCTTCTTGACATTGCTCCGTCCAATTCCACCTGCCGCCTTTCTTCAATAGATCCTACAGGGGTGCTACAGTCGTAGTATAATTTGGGCAGTGGTTCTAAAAGAATCCAATTACTCCCAAATACTGTCGGACGTGCTTAACTTTCGTGGGTCGAGGAAAATTTCGAATTACCTCTAATTTCTCTGGGTTTGGCTTAACTCCATTTTCATCAATAACGTGCCCTAGGAATTTAACTTCCCTCTGACAGAAGTGCGATTTCTTGATATTAACCTTAAAATTAGCTTCTCGAAGGTCATCCAGCAACTTCTTCAGGTCTCTCATGTGCTCCTCCAGAGATTCTGATGAGAGTAGAATGTCGTCTACGAACCTGATGGTACTCTCTTTAACATCATCGGATAGATTGCGATCTAACGCTCTTATCAGGGCTGAACCAGCTGTTTTCAAACCAAAATGTAGCCTTAAAAACGTGTATGTATGTTGATCAAACATAAATCCTGTCAACAGACTAGTTTTCTTCTCCAATTCAAGATGGTGGAAACTTGAAGTGATATATAAATTTGTGAATATGGTCTTCCCTTTGAACTTCCTGTGGATTTCTTTAATAGGTGGCACTTGGTCGAACTCCGGAACTACCTTCATATTTAAGTGTCTCAGGTCCAGGCATACTCTGACAGTCCCGTCTGTCTTGGGTACGATTACCAAAGGGCTTACATAAGGCGCAGGTGTTTTCTTAATAAAACCGGCCTCCAACATCTCCTAAATTGCCTCTTTGACCTTAGCATAGTGCTTTTCGGCTATAGGGTAGGGTTTCTGCCTAAATGGTGTCCAGTCACTAACTTGGAAAGCATAAGTGAAGTTCTTGATAAGACCAGGTCTCGAGTCAAAGACTTCCTTCTGTTCCAATAATAAT
Source organism: Meconema thalassinum (assembly GCA_946902985.2). Taxonomy (NCBI): domain Eukaryota; kingdom Metazoa; phylum Arthropoda; class Insecta; order Orthoptera; family Tettigoniidae; genus Meconema; species Meconema thalassinum. The sequence goes on from OX336393.1 coordinate 467,945,196, forward strand.
TTCTTCAGATTTTCTTTCTCTTTTGGCCCAATTTTTGCTTCTTCTAATTTTTCCGAAATCTGTTCTTCCACTTCGGGTTCCAGATCTTTATCCATGTCTGCGGCTAGTGTTTTCAGTTCATCTTCTAACTGCTCAATAGCTAACACTTCTTCCTCAGCCACGTCTCTGTATGTATGCCATACTTGTTCATCTGTCCCTGGTTCATTCTGATTGAGTGAGACCTCTAAGCCCTCGGCTTCCTCATTCACATGGAACATAACTCTGTCCTGTGATAGGTCTTTCACCACTCTGTATTCCCTTACAAACTGTGCCCCAATAATCAGGTTAAAAAGGCAGTTTGTTTACTAGTAGAAAACTCTGTGAAAACATAGAACCTCCTATCTGTAAATCTAGGAATACCTGATATTTGCATATCATCGTTCTATCTGGAATTACACCTTTTATTTTGGCACTTGAGATAGGTATTTTCAAAACATTCTCTCTCTGGGCTATTTCATTATACTAAGCTTGTATCATAAGACACACTGTTGAACCCGTGTCTAACAGACTTCTTATTTTCAACCCTGCCACTCTTACTATTATGATAGGCAATTCTCTCTTGACCATGACCTGTGATCCTCCAATATCCTTGATTAACTCTTCTGGTTTGGCTATCCAATTGATGATGTTGACCGACTTCCATCCATCATTTTCGAGATCTTCTAGTTTTGGAGTTTTTTTTTCTACAGCGCCAGTCCCCTTAGAGTTTCTTCTCTCTTGTTCGCTGCACTGTAACTCCAAACTCTTGGCTCCGTCTCCATATCTGTCTGGCGACGTCCTGTTCTGCATAGCTTCTTGCCAGCGGACTTGTTGCTTCTGGGGCTCTTCTCCCCTTTCTTCGAGGTATTGCAATGAAGCGTGATATCGTTCCTTTACCTCGTCATCGTAGTTACGTCTTCTTTCCTGGGGTCTCCAATTCCTATTTTTGCCTTCTTGGCCATTGTTACCTCCATTGTTTTGGTACGGTCTACCCCTGATATTCTGTTCATTCCAAGAATTTCGGCCTCCTCTTCTTCTATCAGCATTCCCTTTGTACTTCGGCTGCCATCTTCTGGGTTCCTCTTCCCATTGACGTCCGTTGGAATCTAACGTTTCAGTGCTAGTAGCTTTGTTGTTCTTCGGAGCTTGGTACTGGTCAGTCTGCGTTTTGGTCACGTGTACCTGTTCCATGGTTCGATTCTGACGCATAGTATTTGATGTTGTGAGGTCTAGTTGCCTGAGAACTGCCTCCATTTCCATAGCGGTTTTTGCATTTGCCGAAATCAGCAGCCTTTGGACTTCGTAAGGAAGCTGTTTGGCGATAGCAATACATAGCTCCAGCTCGCTAGGTTTCTGGTCCAGTTCTTTGAACCGACACATCTGAGAGATGAAGAATTCTGCGTACTTCGTTGGATTGTTGGTGCTGTATCTTTTTGAATACAAATCCAATCGTAAATTCTGCTGTGTTATTGGATCCCAGGACCGTTTCAAAACTGCCTCCAGAAACTCCTCTACAGTATCGAAAGTATAACGGAAGCTGCGAAACCATAACGCACATTCTCCCTCTGTTAGTTTCTCTATGGCTCGTAGCCTGCGGTCTTGTGGTATCCGCGCATCATTCAAATATTCAGACACTTCTTTCAGCCAATACTTCGGTGTCATATTACAGTGGCTACCTGAGAATTTCCTTGGTTTCTCTTCGCTTGCTATAATGACGTTTATCACCTGGGTGTGCATAGCATTTTCATGCGGCGTAGAGGCTGCAACTGGTGCACCTGGCGTCATATAAGTACTTTCGCCTGGGCCTGTAGCGTTCCTTATTATAGGTTGGGTTTCCAAATCTGCCCACCTAGTTTTCCTTCCACGCTGCCTTCACTTAACTTAGGATATTTCATTAGGGTTTCCTCCTGTGCGATTATCCTAGTCTCCATTTGATTGTGGCGCATCTCTGCTCTTTCCAGTCGAGTAATTACATCTTTTTCGATTCTGGTAAGCCTATCTCTATTCTCTTCGGCCATTTGAAATATTTTCTTCTTATCTTCCTTCAGGCTTTGCTTGATATGGGAGATTTCATCCTCTACATCTTCCTTTATTTGAGCAAGGGTCTTGTCGCTTGCCTCTGTCTTCTGGCCTTCTCTCACTTCGAGTTCTTCTCTCAACCCTTTAATTTCCTCTTGAATGTGTCCATTTACCTTTGACATTTCATTTCGGACCTTAATAATTTCACCTCTGTTCGCCTCTTGCCTTTTATTAACGATGATAATGTCACTGTGAATTTAGTCCAATTCTTGATGAACTTTGCTCATCTGACCTTTCATGTTGCCTACCAGCTCTTTACTTTCATTAGCGATAGCCTTAATCTCTCCTATTTCCTGACATTGATCTAATATATTCTGATCCTGTTTCTTTAGATCACCGTTAATTGCTCTAGCATAGCTTTTCAATTTCTCGTCCCATTTATTGTCGTTCTCTTCTAACCTCTGATCTACCGTTCTAGTAAATTCTGAAAACTGTTTCGCTTGGCGTTCGAGATTTGCCTCATTTTGGATTTGAATATCCTTAATGTCAGTAGACAGCGCATCTAACCTACGGTTGGTTTCATCCTGCGCATGCTTACACGCCTGTAAATTACTTTCAAGCTTGGCTTCTATAGCCTCGAAACGTTTATCTGTTTTAACCTGCATTTCTGATATAATGCTTACAACGGTTTCTCTTACTTCGGTCTTAATTGTCTCTTGCATTTGACCTAGCTTATCATTTATTTCAACTTGATTAGCATTCATTGCAAACTGATTTGCATTAATTGCCAGCTGATTGGCATCTAAACGATTCGTCAATTCAACCTGATTATTATTGAATGGCTCCTGATTGGCATCTAAACGAGTGTTTATTTCATTCTGGAAAGCCTTGGCCTCCAGCTTATTCTGTTCATTAACAGCATCAAAATGCAGTCATAAACCTGCAATCACCTGCAAAATCTCCTCTGTACCAGCCATTCTTGCAACAATACACTTTGAGATACGGGCAGGCTTCCTGGAAACATGTGTGGATACGTTTCGAAGAGAGATACAAGACACTGCACCCATATTGCAAGATTGTACTAAAACTTTGAATCTTAGGATAAATTGTGGACTGGGTGTGTAGCGCTCATACCCTTGGGTAATTCTCTTCTCAATAGAGAGATTCTGCGTTACGTCGAAATCCTACTGAACTCAAGAAAATCACTCAAACACTGTTTGAGGCAAAAATAATTACTATGGTTTTCCCCATGAAATACCATAAAATATCTATGGGGTTTCCCTAAATGCCATAAGCTCCACAAACCTGGGCGCCATGATAATTTAATAGATGGTTTGGCCACGTAAGACATCGCATCAACCATCCAAGGACTCGGTTGTATTGTCGAATGCCCCACGTGGGCCTTGCCATGATAATTTAATACACCTCTGCGCCTATGGTGACCTGTATTTTAAACTGGCCCACATACCAGCGCCATGATAAATAAATTAAGCTTTGTCCATGATAATAATATGAAGTAGCTTGCAATGCCAAGATATACATATTGCACTACTGAGGCGATTCCACAATAGAATAATACCACCCCATGTTACCTGGGTCATGGTAAATAAGGTGTTTATCAAAATTTATATTGTTCGTATCGGACCTTAGCTAAGGTTAGGTGCGGTCATCCCCTAATTCATGTTATTCGTTCCTTTAATAGAGTTGCTTGCACAAAATCTAGACCGACTTTAGTTGTACCTATAGCTCAAATCACTGTACAGGACATCAATCTCCATGTACCCATGTGAGTAATCTCCATGGCAAATATGTTCCTGCCTCCAGCTAGCTTCAGTTCTCGGCGTGTACCGTTCTCCCACTGAGCAGTTGCATAATTTTGATTTGAGACTAAAAGGTATCAACTCTACAATGATAAAGCACAACTCTATTCTAAAGACTTTAATTCAGCATTAAATCATGGCTTCAAACAATATAAGGACACAATCCCAAATCAAACCAAATTACTCCCACCATCCACTAATTATTCACACATTATCCTATTAAATTCACATAATTATATAATCCTTTACCCTTAGGTTGACTTCAACATCCACTCTAGTACGCTAATGCACATGTAGCTTCCATAAAAACTGTAGTTTTTTATCGTACGTCACCTGGTGTGACTTCTTTAATTTTCACAAGATTAATTATTTCTCACAACACATCTTACTTTACATTATGTTCTCAAAACACATCTTACTTTACATTAAGAGTGCCTTCTGTGTTTTACTTTACATCATGAGTGCCTTCAGTGTTCTGTTTACATTATGAGTGCCTTCTGTGTTCTGTATCTCTCTTCCCCCCAAAATGCTTTAGCATGCATTAGCCAATTCATGGGTTGCACTACAAATCTACTTGCAACTCCACCATTATGTAAATAATATACCCCTAAAATTCCCTCTTATAGTTCCACTGCATGCCGTTGTGATTTCAATTCCAAAACTTTCGTTATCGCTGTGTCGGATGGTATTATTAAGCTACCCTTGCGAGCGTAGCCCGTGGCGTCAAGTGCCCAACTTCATAAATACGTGTCAGTGTCAGTACAAAATGCATCTTCCGACCATTCGTATGATTGCTAAAATTTCAATCATCAGGGTGCTCTATGATAACCAATGTGTTTTTAAACCACATAAATTCATTACACAATATAACAATGTTTCCTTTCAAAACAAACAGGGTCTCAAATCTGTCCTTTCTAAACGTTAACTTTCACGGTTCGTTTTACAACTCAGCCCTCAGAGCGGCTCGTATACAATAGAGCGGAGTGGAGTGGTTACAGCACATGCACCATCCCTCGCTTTCTGACTTCAGTTTTTTTTATCCCCAAGCAGTAACAAGATTCTAAATACGATAGCCTGGCCACACTGACCCACATGATCCCATATGATTTAAACTGAATGGTATGCAATTTAGGTTCTGGACGTTTTTATACATTTATTCCTAACCTTAGGATCTTAATAACTGGCCTCAATCGGTCCATTCATTATATGAAGGCACGAGATTCATAAACACAGGTCAAGTTGGATAGCCGGTATCTTAATAAATGCTACGGTCAGCCACAAGCTGCCGTCAATAAGATTCGCTTCGCAAAAGCCGAATCATTCAACAACAAGTTCTCGGTCGATCAGGTATGGTGCAGAGGTTTCCATTGTTCTCCTCTCACCTACCAAATGATTCGAAACCGGAACATTCCATATCCATCATCAGAGTTAGGGTACAACACTAAATACACTCTGGCACATAAAAAATATCTCTATATGCCAAAGGCTATACGAGATTTCACACGTCGAACAGATTACCTGGCTCCATGACCCGATGCTCTGATCTCGTCCTTTAATTAGTAAGAGAACTCGATCCATTACTCTACAAGCTTATTCACAAGCTACAAATTCAATTCACTATTAAACTCTTCCATTTCCTTGCATAATTATATTCCCATTAACACAATATATTCTGATATTGAACAGCTTTCTCAGTCCTTAAGGTATTAACTTACTGCTTGGATAGATAAATATTCCAATTAGCGTAAATATTTCTTGCAACAACATTTTACCCTGATGTATTCATTTATACCTTTTATTATTATTATTATTATTATTATTACTGACATAAATTACCATAATCCGACACAACGCAACCTTTTAAAAAATCGAACATCCGTGTTCGTTACGTTAAGTTTTTACATAACTGATTTGCCGTTTTTTTAATAATAGTGGTAACGGTTAATCCACTCAATGATGTATAACAACATCTCAACTCTACTAAAATCAAAACAACAATAAATATTTGAGGGTCTACCTCCTAATACTGATTCTTACTGGCACATTTTATAATTCTGAAATCACGTAACATACAGCGGATTATAGCTACTATAACATCATGGTTTTTGGGTACTTACATGCTGTAGGCTATCCAGGTGGCTCCAACCACTCATATCTTCCAGTATCGCCTGCCATTTGCATACTTAGCGAGGCATTTCCACACTGATAATACACATATTATAAAACCTTTGCCTCCCGAAACACACGGCACTTTTCTCTTCCATACTGAGGCAAATAACACTGTATACCACTTGTTACAACAATAATTTTATAGATATTTCACCGATCAACACTAAAAAACACACGTCACTATTTACATTTCTTACTGGTTGAATTTCCCTGGCAAGAAATCAGAACTGCAGGTGTTGACGGACTCTTCCTCGCTCCCATCCACATCCTGACTGAAAGTCTGGATTATCTCCCTACGGATTCACCAACTGTCGATCCATTATCCTACGATAAACTTCCTGATTTGCATGAATATGCTTACTTTTCGTCCTGAGCGTTACTATTTGGTATTCTTATGACATTTCACCAAACACATCATAAAGTTTATCACTCGCGCTGCCCGGCATACTAATATATGTCCAATCAATATTTTACACACTGCGCTCAACATAGTACATTTTATTTATACAAATTATTGATTTCAATAGTTCTGCAAGTTATATCACACGGTACTTCCTATGTGAACACTAACAATTGCTCGTACTGCCGACTATTAAATCTGGCACGACAGTCCTTAATAAAGAGGATTATAAATGTTTACTGCACGGCTTCTCATACTGAAGTCCTAGCATCACTCCTTGACTTCGGTAACGCGCATTTCGCCTAATAAAGTTTATTGATTATAGTACTTATTTTTACTTCATGACTTAATTTGTGCATTACACTGCACGGCGAATATACTGATTAACATTAGAAAATGTTCAAGTCTTTGTGTGCGCTTCTTTCCCTGGTGTCGGGCGACATACGCTCCTCGCTAGAGTCTGGTACAACTGTCCTCTCTGACCTGAGTCCACTCCCTTATATTCGTTTCACAAGAAAAAGTAGACCTAGGATTCCCTCGCAGATTCAACTTCTGTCCCAGGATGATTCTGGTCTTGAAATACTGTTCATATGTTCCTTTTTCCTTGCTGGTCACAAAACAATCTGCGTGTTCGAGGATAGATCGGCCAATTAATTAATATTAATTGCCTTTGCCATGGCGTGGGTACGCGGCGTCCTTTAAAAATCCCCGGCGACATGGTTATAACATTCCGCTAACATCCAGAATCCTGTGTTCTTGCGCAGTCCCTTAAATATGCCTCGATTTCACAGTTTAAAGGCTTGATAATTAGCCTCCTGGCTAAACATTTACATGTGTGCAACTCTCATGTCATTGCGTTGCTCCAATCACGAGTAATCAATGATTTTCACTGGGATCTTCCCACCCCATTCACATTTCTTTTCTGAAACGGGGAAGAACTGGGCCATTATTTCACTCCCCGACCTGCTCCAGACGACATAAGTAGGTCAGCGAGAGTGACACGGCTCCACGAGTCTCCACCCACAATTCTGGGGCTATTAGTTAGATGTCAAACTCTCCAACTTTTGTGCTCAAATGCAGCCTAGCTTCCTTCATACAGCCCAATTATGCTGTATTCCAGTCGCTTTCCCTGCATTATTTTAATAAATAATGTCAGCATCAGTTGATATCACAACCGTGACTTCATATATAATTTCCTCTAGGGTTTTTTACAACTAAAACTCCCTCAAGAGATCTCGGGTTCATTCCTAGGTGGAACCTTCATTCTGAGCTCACAGTCTCTGAGATCCATATTCGATACCAGTCAGCATAACCCCCTCGGGTTCAGTATAGGCCATAGAGTCATGTAGCATTAAAGGAAAATTATTGCGTAGGTTCACTATTCAAACTTTCACTTCGATCGCATGATTACGACACATGAAAGAAATGCATAGCCGCCATATTGAGGTTATGTAAACAATTGAACTAAATTAGATACCGCTGCATTACAATGTGTTTAAAAATTTGCTGTACCAAGTTTCATTGCGTTTGGATTATTAAATCGCGAGAAAGGTCTATTTAAAACTTTCAACTTCGCTTGGCCTCCATGTTTGTCTTCTAGTTAACCGGTTTTTGAAAGTCTCATAGATGACCTTCCAGCAGTGCTCTTTATCTCCGTACAAAATTTCAGGGTGATACCGGTAATAGTTTCAAAGATATAGAATATCGGTGAAATATTTCGCACAGCCGCCATCGTGAGGTTATGTAAACAATTGAATGAAGATAGATGTCGGTGCATTACAATGTGTATAAACATAAACTGTACCAAGTTTCATTGCGTTTGGTTGGTTAAATCGCGAGAAACGTCTATTTAAAAGTCGCAACTTCGCTTGGCCGTCATGTTGGTTTTGTAGTTACCAGTTTTTCAAAGGTCATATACGTGAACATCTAGTAGTTTCCTTTATCACCGTACAAAATTGCAGTGTGATATCGGTAATAGTTTCGGAGATATTGAATGCTGGTGAAATATTTCGCACAACCGCCATGTTGGATTGGTGAGATGTAAAAACATTTGGATAAATCAAACAGAAGCTGTAGTTGAAATGAACCCAATGCAGGCTCAACGTAGAGTGAATATCTGTCGTCAGCTTGTCGGTAAACCCAAGGATTATAGATCTATCAGGACAATTGTCAAATGTGATGAAAAGTTGGTCTGATGCCTCAAAGCAGTGGCTCAGTTCCCGTCAACCAGCGAAAGTCATCGTTAAAAAGGATCGGTTATGCCCCAAAGTGAACTGTGTCTGGTCGAAATTTGAAGGAGTAATTCACTGTGAGTTTGCTCCAAACGGGCGTGCAGTCAATGCGGATCATTATTCCCAACAACTGGAGCGAGTTCATGAAATTTTGAGACGGAGATACCCAGAATTAGTTAACCAAAATAGAGTTCTTTTAGGTAGATTTCATTAGAAAGCTAACAATTGCAATGGGTACCATGTTTCGACTTCCGGAAAATTTCGACATATCTTCGCGTTTCACATCCCCCAGACCCCAAAACCACCGTCAGTTCAAAAGTTTATATATAATTTATGTATGTACTGTATATATGTTTATCAGTTTCTTGTGGACACGATAACTGCCGTAATTTTGCACCAATCACTTTCATTTCTTTACCGAATATGTATACCTATAAAATCTCGGTCGAGTTCGTTACTGGGCTAGATCGGTCGAAGGTGGTGAAAATGGGGGTCTTTTTTTCCAAAAAGTGAAATATTGCTATAACTGTCTTAATATGTGAAATATCGAGTCCGTTCAAAGTTCACACTCTGTGCCGGATAAAGCCCAAAAATTTATGTTTGAAGAGTTTTTTTATAGCATCAACCATTGACCAAAGGGGTGGGAAAAAGTTTTTTTTTTCGGGAAGCATTAATCATATCTCTCTTAATAGGCACAATATCAAAACCGTACAAAATGGACAATATTTCTCTAATAATTACCTAAAACTTTTGTCTGAAAGAATTTTTGATATGACCCACCATTACGCCAAGGGATGAGAAAAATAATTTCGGAATTATAAGGAAATGCCAAGAGCTATCAGTGGTTGCCATGGCAACACTACTAAATTGATGAGGGATGAGCCATCAGACGTTGCCATGGCAACGCACTTGCACGAGATCAGATTCAGATTTTCATCTGACTAAGTGTGAAGCGGCTTCGGTGACGTAACTGGTAGCATGCTGAACTTCTTTGCTCAAGGTCGCGGGGTCAAAGCCGGCCAAAGTCGTCGGATTTTCTAAGAGCGCTAAAAATCCCTCAGTATGCATTCCTTTGGAGGGGAAGTTCCAACGTTCGTAACGAGTTGCTGGTTGCGGTGGCATCTAGTAGCCAAGTTCACAGCTAGGTGTCGTTGACGGTAGTATCTGGTAGCAACATTAGGAAATACTGCTTGAAATTGACCGTCTGCAGTCCTTACCTGAATTACAGACTAATAATGCCATCTCAATTCACACCGTTTATCAGTCAGATTCTACACTCACCCAAAGTTCACGGGGTTACATGACCGCGTTGTCGCAGCCCCTAAACTGAGGAACCAACCAAAATCTCTGCAGGAGATATAATTTTGCGTGAAGAAGTAACAGACCGTTACATAGTTACACATCAGTGTCGAAACCTTGCATAAGAACAGTGTGACCACAAGTATAAAAATGGACTCCCAATGACAAGAAGGTTACCGTCATCATAAGACAATAAAATGTTTAAAATATGCATAAAATGACGAAAAACAAACTTAATCAATCTCCAATTATAAAATACTTTCTCGCAATAAATGAGGTCTGATCCCTCTACGAAAACCTGCATATTCTGCCTATTTTCGCCTATCCCCAAGTTTGTCCGGTGAAATCTACCTCCGCCTTCCGGCGTGCCGAGAGGACTTTTTTTTTTTTAGCAGGATAAGGCGAGACCTCATACTGCACGAACAACCATGGCAAAAATTCTGGAATTGGGAGAAGTAAAACTGCTACTACAACCAGCATATAGCCCTGAAATTGCGCTTTCAAAAAAGCATCTTTTTCGATCCTATTTATTGCGTTGAAGAAATTTCTAAATCATTGAATCTATGGGATGGGTCTCGCCGAATTCTTCGCATCAAAATGCAGAGAATAGTACCGTCCCTGGATAAGAAACCTCGCTGAAAGATAGCTCAAGACCATAGGATCTGATGGTCTCTACTTTGAAGAATAATTTAATTTGTGAAATCTTTCCAAATAAAATTTTCTTTAAAAATCGACATTATTTATGAGACATCCCCTGTTTATTTGACCAGTATTATTATTATACAGGGGGCCAGGAAATGTACTCCACAGTGCCTACGTGCTGCTACGAGAGCTAGCGTCAGTAGTTACGTTGGCAGCACGACTACCGCTTGCATCAAAGCAAACAAACAGTAGACTTTGTACTACCCTACCAGGGAATTGTTACCGCTAGCTGTGGAGAGCAGCTGTAGTGTATACATTACGTCATCTCGCCTCGTTATGGCTGCAGCGAGCGGTTCCGGACAAGAGGGGGAAAGCATGTACAGTCATGCAATGAGAACACGCCGCACAGCGCACGAGCCAGAATGAATCATGCACACAAATGGCACGCGATGAGGTTTCGCTGGCGACAACTGCACGTCTATTGCAGGCGTGTGGCGGGGTGGAGCGCATTAGTTCCGATTTCCACCAACGGGAACAATTCGCTGGTAGGGTAGTACTCACCACAGTCATTCATAACAGATGCTGGAAGTGTTGTCCTTACAGCTTTTTGTCCTATCCACTTAGAGATTCCTGTTTGTTGAGATAATTTGCGTGTTGATTTACTTGAACTACGCAGCATTACATATCGGAGATTTCACTAAGTTTATTGTCTGATAAAAGCGTAGATGTTAGGCCCCTTAAAACAACAATTATCATCATCATCATCATCATCTCCGTACATGGTGAACTGAGCCGGTCACACGAAATGTACTTAACAAATCCCGAACGGTATCACGGGTTGGACACTTTGAATTAGGAAACCGCGACTGCAATTTTAATTTTACATTTTCTGTAAACCGATCGCCTTCGCGAAAAACGTTATATCCGGATCGTTCACACGTCCGTGACATTGTTGACATTCTTATTTTGGAAAGAGGAGTTGTTAGTTGAAGAGGTTGAAGGAATGGATGATTTGAATAACGCGCGGAGGGGACTCAAGAGTGCTGAGGCAAGCATACATCGCAGGGGCGAGTGACGCGAGATTATGACGTGGAGCCTGAATACGTCATGAGAAATAATTTTTTAGAATTACCTCAAGGAGAAGAGATGGACGCTAGGAAATTAGCACACTTTTCTGGCTATAACAAGAGGAGGATTTTGAGCTATCAAGCATTAAAATCGGTCCAGTAGAAGCCGAGATACGAGATGGAATGTTCTCGAACAATGTCTCGCTGAACTTTAAAAGGCCACGTTGCTGAGCAGAGAGTCATCATATCTTCAGAGCATTTGCTCATGTTCGGATCTACGCTACGTGAAAGTGACAGTATACACGCCGAGATTCTGATGGTCGGAGGACTTAGTCGCCGTACCAGTGGTCAGCACGACTTAGTTTTTGTTCAAGTGAACGAACTTAACTTTTGGCAGCGAATGGACTTAGAATATTCACTGACTTTTAGGTCACTTATTCTATAGTCAGGTGTCGAAACCATTCACAGAAGTTAGCCTACAGAACGATGTATTTCTTGTGGTGACTATACATCAGGCACTTCGAATTCATCAGGAGAAGTTTATTTAATTTTGTTCGTTTATGCAGCTAATAGGTGTTCCTATCTTAGCGTGCAAACGAAACCTCATTATTGGAACATGAGATTTAATCTCGAATCTACAGGAGTACTGTACCAGTCTATGACTGAGCAACCTTTTGTCATGTTACACGGTACTAGTGATAACGGGAGTTATTTCGAACGGATGACTGCGAACATCATCATGTGCCGCTAAAACTACTCGTAGGACTGGAAGGACATGGAGACGAACGAGGTATTTGGATCCGGCAGATGGCCATGGGAAGACACTGTGGGAATAGTGTACACCGCAGGACACGCCCGTCATCTACATCAAGAATGAAGTAAGACAACCATTGTATGTACTATCCACTAACCAGTAGTATTAGAGAATTCCATATTATTGAACTGTCACGATCGGAAATCAACACACATTTTTCACCATAGCTAGATATTAGCTAGATCTTCGATTGTATTTGTCTGGATGACAAATGGAACTGCTGTCTAACAATTTATTTTTCGATCTAAAATTTTTGTTAGGACAGGCTTTAGTTCATGTTTCGACATGAATTATTTCGATTATTTCAAGGGATATAAAAATTTTTCGTTAATTCTGATTATGAGAACAGAAGTAATTGAGGCTTGGATTAATTAAATAATTTGATTTATTTAATAATAAAAATAATAATAGAGTGTGAAGTGAATAAGTTAATAATAATATAATAATAATAATCAAGTGTGAAGTGAATAAGTTAATAATATTTATAAATAATAACAACGCTATTTAAAGTTATAAATAATTAGGGAATGATAATACCGAACATTAGGAGTTAAATTAAATTTTGTTAATTGTTTATTGTGATTAAATAATTAATGCATTAAATAAAAATTAATAGGAGACGTTGATAATAATAATTCACAGAAGAGACTTAAATATTTATTTATTTAAATGAATAGGGCGATAATAATCATTTGACATTGATTATGCTTAAATAATTTTTGTGGTGATAATAATAATTTGTGGATGAATTTAATTAGTTGGAAGGAATTAAATTAAATAACTTTGTTTGGAAGTTTAAATAAATTTAAATGAATTTATGGATGAAGAGAATGAAGTATTAGATTTTTGAGCTCAGATTTTTTTTTCAAAGCACTTAAAAATAGAAAGAAAAGAAAATATTCAGATAAAAAAGAAGGGAACGGCAGGTATTTAATGTATCAAATAGGGAGAATTTATGTAAATGGGAGGCAAGGAGATATTGACCAGAATTTATTTAATTGGTAAAATAATACTGAAGAACCACAGTCTAGTAATTGACAGAATATTACAAGTAAGAAATATATGTAAAAAAAATATAATAGTAATAATATGATGCTGTGTGCAGAATATTCTGGTGATGATTTTAGTGTGCGTTTGGCGACACTTAAAGTTGTGGAGGCCTAGGGGGGCCATCCAAAAGTGGGTTTTATTCCCGTAGTTGTGGGCACAGAAGCATGTGCAGATGTTTGAAGGGGCTTGTGAGATATATTTGTAAAAGAATGGTTAGGCGATGTGGACCGCCCCATATTCTTGTCAGATTTCACTATTCTGTTAATCCAAATATTTTTTTTTTTCTGGATCAACTCAAAATTCAAATGGAATGCCTAAATAAATAATTCAAGAACTTGAATTTAGATTTGTTGTACCTGACCGAGGAGAAAAAAAATCTTAAGATGGAAAGTGCAAATGAGTTAAAATAAATAATTAATGTTCTTTATTTTTGAATAACAATAATAATAACATTGGAAATGAGCAAATAAAATATTCATCACGTGAGAGGTTGAGAATACTTGTTATAAATAAAGTGAAGGGAAAGTTTGAAATTAATTAATTAATAATAATACCGTAATAATTTTTTGATTAAAAATTTTGTGAGATTATACGAAAAGTTTGGTGATAAAAAATTTTGTTAACATAAAAATTTGGTGAAGAATTAGATGATTTAATCCGCTGATGGTGGATAGAAATAACAACATTGTTTACAACAATTTTTGTGTAATGTTAGTAACATATGAGAATAATTCAAAATCGTTTATGACATTCAAACAAATGAAAGCGGTAAAAGAAGAAAGTTGAATTTTCAAAATATTATGAAATGTTTTTGAACATATTTTGTTTTTGAATTTGAAAATCTTTATGAACAATTATTAACATTCGACTTTATGTCAGTCGAGTATTGATATTGTTATGAAACAACGAATCAGTGATATGATAATTTTCCAAATAAGTTTAATTTTGGAATAACACCGAATGAATCAATTGACTATTTATTTTGAGAAATTTTTGATGCGAATATTTGATAAAATCAAATTCCAATCTTTGTAAAGTGAACTACGAACGTGTAAATAGTAGGGATCACTCAGAACTCTTTATTGAACAGTGATTACCGAGTGTAAATATTCTTTTTGAATTTTTTTATGGATATCAGAATGGACTAATACATTTTTTCTGATTATCACATTTACGACAATTCTAATAACATTATAGGGACCGTTGATTTCTTATGTGTGATGTGTTTTTTTTATCTTTGTTGAGAGTTTTTAACAGTTTAATCATATTTTTTATTTATAAATAAATTGAGAATTTTAAGGAATGTGCTAGTTCAAAAATAATTTCTCACCTTACCTTGCTTGTGAATTACCGAGATCAGGGATGCCAGATTAGACCCAAGTATTCACCTAGATAGACCCTGAGATATATTTTCTCGTGCTGATCTGATTTCGGTATTTTACAAAATGTGGTCGTTGGATCTCGGTCCAAACGGGCACAACGTATTCCACCAGAAAAACTTCAGTAGTAAGCATTATCGCCTGTATACTATTGCACTCTTCCAATAATCTAATTGAACGCTCGCTTATTGCAATACACACTGACAGCTTACAGCCCACACGTGTGGGATTCACCCTGTCAAGGACACAGTGCTGCCAACTAAACTGCTGATGCTATCTCTGGCAGTCACTGTGGAGAACATTTCCTGGCACCTTGTATTATTACTCCATGCTTCTATTTCTCAAAGACTGACTGCGTTGTGCAGCGGTTACGTTCTCGCCTGCTGGTCCCAAGGTAGCAGGATTGAATCCTGTCACAGTCAGTTGGTATTTGAGGGTCATCAAATGCGAGGGAACAGTGTCAGTAGATTTACTGGCACGTTAATGATCCCCGCTGGGGCTAAATTCTGGCTTCTCTAAATGCCACAGCAGTTACAAGGGACGTAAAGCAAATTGCATTATTAATATTTCTCAGCAGAAAAAATTCCATTTTATGGGACATTATTTTGCCGAAGTTTCTAAATTTGAAATATTACAATATGGCCCAATAGGATCACTTTTTGCCAGGACGAGTGCATGCGTCCAGGGGTCAGATGCCCTCGATGCTCCACTCACCACAACCATCATTTGTGTCAAAAATTCATTAAAGGAATGAATACATGTCATATACTGGGAATCTCGACTGAATACTGTTTTGTAGCGTAATTGCTGCCAAATTTTAAATCATTATCCGAGTGAAGTTGCAATACGAGGTCAATGCTTAATGAACCCTGCTGGGAACCTCGACACAAAGACAAACTCATTAATAGTGTACATAGATTGGAGACAAATTTGTTCCCTAGTGACGTCATACGACCTTGGTGCACGGCCAATGAGAAATACTGGCCCTTGTGCAATTTCGTGACGTCATGAATGTAGTTCTGTTGCACCACTTCTAGTAGGGTTATGTATGACGGGAACATAAACCGTATTGTCTACATCTGCAAGATGCTGAAAATCACAGAATTAGAACATCGTACTTAATCCATATCTTATAATAAAACACTCTGTAATAAGCATTGTCCCAATATAAGCGTGGCTTCTGGCAAAACATACATTGTAATTACAACTCAAGTCATACAATGATCTATCTTATGAAATCCAATACTGCGCCACAATTTACGTATTAATTCATTACTCTAAGTAGAACCAGTGGATCACTTGATCCCAAGATAATACTTTTTAGGAGTAGACTATGTACACAATATATTCCATACTTAACGAATGTTATCTTTCCCTGGCGGTTGCTTGTTAACTATGTGGAATTACTTGATGCATACAAAGTGTTCAGGAAGGTTATCAAACATTATGAATGGCACCGCTCAATGGATGTATGCATGTATAACTCTTATAATTGAACGATATACATAAATGTATCAAACATTTTGATAATTGAAAGATATTCACTAACGGCAATATTCTATGGTCTTCGTTTTACTGCCAGAAAGGAGGTGTGGCAGTCGTCTTGTTTACATCATTGAACCCGTATAAACGTTGGTATCCATTTATCACTTGTCTTCATATAAGCCGTTAGTCGGTGGCGAGTGTATTCCGCAGATCTCTTTATAAACGTATTAATTTCTGTTCCACCCCTTAATACAACAATAATTAAGTAACATTTTCCCTGCAAGATTCGTTGATCTAATTATACTCATGTCACTGCTCATGTGCACATAAATTTCTCACAACGAAGGTCACAGGGCCTACAACTCAACTTACTGTACTCGTTGCAGCTATTAACGACACAAACCTTTGAATCCTAGTACGCGTGGATTTTTGTAACGAGTAACTTCAACATGTAAATAGGCTATCTATAGCTGGCGTAGTTTTGTAAACCTATACATCTATACAGTAAAATATATCGTGTTTTAAAACACACGGAACATCTAAACTGGGCCCATTTCAAGAAGATTGATATAAAATAACGCATTTCTGCTTCTGATGAATTGCTCTCGACTTAAACGTACATGCACTACATTGCCTACGTCACAGAAGGATTTGGCTTACGCGCCATAGCCTGTCATTCTCGTTGGCCGTGCCTTGGTGATGTGACTGGCCGCAATGTAGGTCACGTGATTGGGATTTCCGAACCGCCATCTTGCAAGGGCCACGAGTGCGCACGCTTATAAAGAAAAGTGAAGTAGCAGTCCTCCAGGTATTCTACTAACAACGACGAAAACTTCCGTTTCAGTGAGAGATTCTGTTGTATCAGGCAGCGCAAGTGATAGCACGATCTCTTCATTTCTAAATAGGTTATTTAGCTTCTGTTCTTAGCTTAACCTCAATGGACATCGAATTGGCAGGTGAAAAGCTAAAGGAAGAAGGGGACTTCTGTTACTCAAGAAGCAAAATAACCGGTGATGGACAAAGCATAGAGGATATAAAAAGTAGGTTGGCTCAGGCAAGGAAAGCATTTCTAAATTAAAAAAAAAAAAAAGGAATCTGTTGTCATCGAATATAGATTTAGGTATTAGGAAGTCATATTTGAAAGCCTTTGTTTGGAGTGTGGCACTCTATGGTAGTGAAACTTGGACTATTTGTGCAGCAGAAAAGAGGAGAATTGAAGCATTTGAAATGTGGTGTTACAGGAGAATAATGAAGATCAGATGGGTATATAGCGTTACAAACGAAGAGGTATTAAGACGAGTGGGAAAGGAGAGATGTTTCTGGCGACTGCTAATGAAGGGAAGAGACGGTTTGGTAGGATACATACTAAGAAACCCAGGAATAGCAAGCTTAGTTATGGAAGGAACGATCGAGGACAAGAACTGTAGGGGTAGACTAAGGTTAGAATATGTTAAAAATATTGCCTAGGATGTTGGGTGTGGTAGCTATGTAGAGATGAAACGATTAGCTCAGGATAGGGAGGCATGGAGATCTGCATCAAACCAGTCAAAAGACTGAAGACTCAAACAACAACAACAGGGCCATCTTGGTCATCAACTCTTTGTTTTGTGTATTTTGAATTTGTGTAATAACTTATGAGGACTACAGTAAAGAGTGTAGCTGTCACTCTAGGCCCTGAGATTTGAAATAAGGTACCATCCCGGCATTTACTTGAAGGGAGTGTGGAAAATCCAGTGGGTGGATGGAATAATCTTGGGTTGGTGGCTGTCATCTTCAAGATTCGAACTTTGCATCTCCCCCATGCTGCTGTCATAGTGCACAGCTGATGGTGTCGAGGCAGGTATTTGCCTGCTCCTATTCACTACGACCTGATAACTGCCGGGTGTATGCGACGCAAACACCCCTCCTAATCCTCGGAATTGCACACCACCTTGTTCCTCCATCTACATGAATTTAGGGTGTCTGTTTATTTTATGCATTCGCCCTTCCTAAGAGGTGAACGTCGTTTTCTGCCCTGTTTGGCTTGATATGGTAAGTTGCACAATTCCTATAGCAACCCCTTCAAGTGTCGCTCCGACACCCCACTGCTTGTTAGGCTGCTGGGATTCGATTGGACCCCTCTTTACTTGTTACCTCCCCCAACCCGGACAACTCCACTGGGACCGATTTGTCTCCTTTCTATGTACACTATTTGTTTGGCTTTGTGTCAAGGTCCTATGACACACCTCCAGTATACACACACACTGCTTTCAAGCATGCATGATTGTATAAAACTCACATTTAAGTCAGCCATCCATTTAGAAGTTTAAATCCTAGTCACGTTTATACTCTTTACCAGCCACGATGGCTAACGCGCTATTCGTGCCTCGCCGGCATCGGGAGAGCGTGGGTTCAAATCCTACCTCAGCCGTTCTGAAAATAGTTTTCTTGGTTTCCCATTTTCACCACCAGGCATATGTCTGGTTCCTTTCAACTGGTCAATTGTCGATCTCCTTGGATTAGACTCTTAGTTTCTTTTTAGGAGAGGCTTATTCTTATCAGAAGTATATATTTTTAGCCTATTTTTCACAATTTGCAAAAATGAGGAAAAAGTAGACTTATGAGACCGATCCGGGCAAATGTGTGAGTGTCTGTCTGTCAGTCCATCTGTCTGTCTGTGTGTGTGTGTCTCCCCCTATCAACTCATAAACAGCTAGAGCAATCAAAACCAAATTTGGTATGAGTAAAGATCTATACCTGAATATTTCAAGGCCATATTTGAAAATTATTTCAATGCTACAAATTTGAGCTCCATGTTGGATATCTTGGAAGGTATGCATTGGAGCTATTCCAGATTTGGCACACTTATAGGGTTATCTGCCCCTAATGGTGTGGGTGATTGTAAACTATGAGATGAGAATGTAAACTACAGTGAGTCCGGGAATGTTCTCCGCAGCGCCTACATGCGTCTGCGAGATCTAGCTACATCAGTTACGTTGGTAGCACGGCTGCCGCTTGCATCATAACAAATAAACAGTAAACTTTGTACTCACCACAGCCATTCATAACAGATGCTGGAACCATTCACAGTACATCACTCTTTTTCCGTAATCAGTTTGTTTTAATTCATGAACCACGGTAACTTCATAAGGGAACAACTAAAGCTTGTCTCTTATAGCTTTATGTGCTGTCGACTTAGAGATTCCTGTTTGTTGAGCTAATTTTCGTGTTGATTTACTTGGACTACGCAGCATTATATCGGATATATCATCAAGTTTTTCGTCTGTTAAAAGCATAGGCCTGCCTGATACCGGTACGTCGTGAACTGAGCCAGTCACACGAAATTTATTTACCAAATCCCGAACGGTATCGCGGTTTGAACACTTTGAATTAGGAAAACGCGCCTGAAATCTTGATTTTACATTTTCTGTAAACCGATCGCCTTCGCGATAAACGTATTCCACCAAAAAACTCTCTCTTCAGTAGTAAACATTACCGCCTGTATACTGTTGCACTCTTCCAATAATCTATCTGAACGCTCGCTTACTGCAATACACACTGAAGACATACAGGCTCGCTCGCTTATCGCAATACACACTGACAGGACACACGCGGGAGTACCACTTTCAAGGACACAGTGCAGCCAACTAAACTATTCGTAGCTGCACGTACCCACTGCGGAGAACATTCTCGGGCGCCCTGTATAACTAATACTAACTAAAATCTTACATACTACAAGAAGAAATGGTAAACAAATAAAGGATAAGGCAAATAAAGGACAGGAAGAAACGAAATGCCCTCGAATAATTAGGATTAAGGGATTTGGAAGGAAGGAGAGCCATGAAAGGCAGATAGGAAAGGGGAAAGAGGAGAGGAACCGCCCCAAAGTCAGTGGAAAATGAGGAAAGACGGACCCAGCTCAGGAATCCCTCAGGATCGCCAACTCCCGAACTAACCAGCAGTGAGCCCTTGAGGGTGTAGCTCTATCCAGGGTGCACCAGAAGTGGTGGGGCAACACACACCCTGCATCCTTGAAGGCCTTGAGCAGAAGACAGGAGATACCCTGTAACATGAAAAGAAAAAGAAAACTGACCCCTCGCAGAAGGAGGGTATCAGGAAAGATGAGACAAGGGCCAATTAAGGCGGGAAAGGAAGAAACTCCCTAGGCCTCAGATAACCTAATACCGTCGAGGTCGAAAAAAAAGCAAGAGTTGACCAAGGGAGGTCGACAGGAAAGTAGACGGAAAGGAGCCTAGCGCAAGTAAGTGGAAGCAATGCCGGACTCAGCTGGGGTCCCGTGGCCGCCAACCCACAGCTCACTAGATGTGAGCCCCTGGGGGGATGTTTTTACGCTGACGAAGTTATCATTGATATAACGAAACATGTACGTGTTTAAACTACTTTCTAGTGTTTGACAAGGCGACTTTTATAATTTGTGATTACGCACCAATAATCTTTAATTAGTGTGGTGTATTTTGTATCCTACATGTTGGCAACAATGTGTGTGCCTCGGAGTGTGCGTCTTGTTGACAGTTGCACGAGTACCATGCCCTGTCCGAAACGGCTGTCGTTGTTAAAAGAGCAATAGATAAAAACACATACAGTATTTACGTAATTTAGCATAGACTATACTGTATTTCAGAGCGGCTTCGGTGACGTAGTCGGTGCATTCTGAGTTTCTATGCCCAAGATCGCGGGTTCAAACCCGGCCGAAGTGGTCGGATTTTTAAGAGCGTTAAAAAACCCTCAATATGCCTTCCTTCGGAGGGGAAGTAAAGTCGGAGGTCCCATGTCATAGATTTATGGCATGAAAAAGAACCTTCCTCTAACTACACTTGTGGAAGCTAAAATGTGTAGGTTAGTTTGATAATGCTATATTAGTTCCAATGTTCGCCGCCAGGTGATGACTGCGATGGCATTTAGTAGCCACGTCACAGCTAGGTGTCGTGGATGGTAGCATTTGGTAGAAAATGTAGGAGCTACTTCAAAAAATTAATCGTCTGCAGTCCTTCTACCTGAATCACAGATAACACACACAAATACCGCCATCACAATTAACACCGGTTATCAGACAAATTCGACTCACACCCAAAGTGCACGGGGCTACATGACCACGTTGTCGCAGCCCCTAAACTAAGGAACCAGCCAACCAACCTGTATTTCAGGTGCAGTAGTGACCAGGGTTACTAATTTGCATTGGTAATGTTCCCCTGAAGATGAACAAGGAAACAAGGTATGTAAAAGCCACGATGACGTCGGATGCAAGTGTTAAAGTCTCGTACTGCTTTTAATAAAAATACTTTGTAGATGTTGCTATTGTGTTGCTGTTCTATTACGATAATACCAGACGTATCCTCCTTCACATCTTAACTTCAGTCAGACTTTCCCCTAAGCTTCTGAAGCGGGGGAACCCGAAGGATTGAGTAGTCTTGAATAATTAGGGACAAAACTCCGCAACTAATTTATACTAGCATTACCCGTCGCGGCTTCGCCCGCGAATATTCTAGTTGTAAAGAGTACACTTAGCAATATCTCAATCATGAATGCTATGACTGATTTATCCTTGGTATGAATAATCAGACTATATCAATTCAGTTACTGGTGCAGTGGTTACGAGTTTGTCATTCCTTCATAGGTATATCAGAGCGAAGTTAGTTTTCTGGGAATATCACAGACACTGTTAATTTAAGGGCCTTTAAATGTGGTTTTCGGAGACCCTTTATAGTCGAGTGAAAAATACCTCTTGTACAACAATCACACGTGAAAATTGCGTGAAAAAATTCTAGAGTGCCCCTTGACCCCCTTAAGCGCATTATACTGTATGTTTTGATGAATTTTACGGCTTAATTTAGTTCAGTGATAACCTTATAACCGTCTGGAAACTTTCGCAGTAATGTAATAATTGGAATTGCATTGCGTCTTACAGAAATAGATGGGCCTGTGAGATTCTGATACCATGGTTACCGTGTTGCATTCTTTCGTTATTTCATTGAAAATATACATGTTAGCCTACTTTCGATTTTTGCAAAAAATGAAAGTAGACTTATGAGATCACTACAGGGCCAAAAATTGTGTGTCTGTCTGTGTGTATGTGTGTGTGTGTGTGAGTCTGTGTGTGTGTGTGTGTGAGTATGTGTACTCTGAATGTCTGTCCCCTCCTATCAATTCGAACATGGTGAAACCGAATTGAACGAAATTTGGTACAGAGGTAGAACAAGCAAAGGGCACCTCAGTGTCATATTTTATATCGCCGCCATCTTTACCAAAACTGAATGGCGGCCACTCAAACATTCAAAACGTAAAATAAATAGCGACTAACCAAATTATCCGATCTCTACCAAATTTGGTAACGACATACCTTCATACAGGACGCATCTTGTGACCAAACTACAAGGTCATCCGCCGTACCATTTCAGGATGGCGGCCGTGCGAATTATGCAAACTTTATAATCCATATCATGGGACCCACCAGTTCCGATTATCGAGCCGAGAATCGATTTAACTGTTCTACAGGAAGAGGCACGTTCGAAATTAAAAGTTTATTTTGTAATACTATAGTGCAGAAGTGATTTTAAAAAGCTGAGCCGTCTCGATAAAAAAGACAAGATGGCAGCGGATATCTTGTGCCTGACTTATATTTCACTAATTTGAGTATTGCATGCAATATAGCGTACTGATACAAAATAAATAAACTTTGTATGAAATGCTTTATAAATAAATAATATACTCCATTGATGAAATCGTTTAGTCTAAATCATTATTTGCTAACAAGTTATATGTAAGTCATTTTATATAGAACGATGTTCGTTGGAACAAATGGCTCCGTGGTAAAGCGTTGGCCTATCATTCTTATGCCTATGGCTCAAACCCCATCAGAGGTTTTTTTTGCTTGAAATTTTATATATTTATTGTTTTCTAATGATTCAGACGTTTTAAAATAAAGCGTTATATTGTGCATATTACGGGGGAAAAAATATATATAATTAAAACATAATTCACCAGTAGATTTGCTCGAGACATCTAGCGGCCAAAAAGGTAACTGCACGCCGGCCTACTTATTAACTTCAAGATTTTATTGAAAAGTTTCTTCTTATGGCCACTAGAATGCACTCGCCCTGTTAGGGTTATATTGTTCGATACTTCTCCACTAGATGTCACGAATGGTCTACGTGGGACTCCATTGGTTAGTACCGTATACCATTGGCATTCTATGCGCATCGAACTTGAAGAATGGCAAGTTGATACTACGATAAATTTTTACTTTTTATTTTAAAGGGTTTGTAACAGCCTATTGTGCGTTATTTGAAAATGTTATTTGAAGTAAAGAACAAAACGATTTCACATAGTAACTGAATTCTAGCCGTTGGTGCTAGTTCAGGTTATTAATTAATACATTTATTTCAGGCAAATAGCAATCGAAAATATCCACATAGTATACACACATCTCTGTAGGGTCATGGAAAGATTTGTTAATTCAATTAGGGTTGTGAAAGCCATGCACAACCAGATGTGTAAAGATATGCCTCAACTCAAAGTTGGATGTTGCCCACGGCAGGTCGATTATGTAATAATAACAATAACAATAATAATAATGTTATTTGTTTTACGTCCCTTTTAACTACTGCTGCTTTTAGATACGCCGGGGTGCCGGAATTTTGGCCCGAAGGGGATCTTTAACGTGCCAGTAAATCTACTGACACGGCTCCCTCGCATTTGTGCACCCTCAAATGCCAGCTGACTGCGCCAGGATACGAACCTGCAACCTAGGGCCCAGCAAGCGAGAACGTTACCGCTGAGCCACGTAGCCAGTCCGGTCGATTATGTCTCCAGATCCATAACATTCTTGAGATACTTCTTATCTATCTTTCTTCAATGATGGTAGTAGTTTTTTTTCTAGGTTGTGGCGTTTGGTAGAGGTAAATAGTTTCAAAGGTCTTCAACCAAGAAATGATTCTATTATACTCTTTGATAATAACAACGAGTTATAACTATACTCATACATTTAGGAGAAAGTAGGCTATATGTTCTTTACTGAACATCTTGTTTAGGTATTTATTTAATTGTGAGGCATTTGAAGAGCAAGTGAGTGCGTTTCGCTTACGCATTGGGTTATGCTGAACATGTAGGTACCCCATATGTGTAGGTTGGTGTTAATGGAACCTTATTTTCGGGACAAAACTGGAATGGGACCTTAGCAGAATAATATAGGGAGGGATTTTTCCTCCGCTGTACGCGTACTAAGAGCTCACGCACCTCCAAAATTCGAAACTGTACTTCTCTTCCAGTAAGAATTAACTTATAATAATGGTCACACAAACAATGCTGCCATTTGAGGGGATTTACGCTGAGCATAGTTCCATTAGCTCAGCATTGTACTCAACAAATTTTTAATTCAAAGCATACAATGTCGTAATATGCTTAGTACATTTTGTATTTTTCATGAGTAAATTCGTAGTTGTCGTTGTTGTTTCATTTAAGGGGCTTCGACATCGTGGTCATTTAACCCCTAAAAGCTAAAAAAAAAGTAGGAGACTTCTATTACTCAGGAAGCAAAATAACCAGTGATGGACGAAGCAACTAAGACATAAAAAGTAGATTCGCTCAGGCAAGGAAACATTTCTACAAAAACGGAATATGTTGACTTCAAATATAGCCTAGATTTAGGGATTAGGAAGTTATTTTTGAAAGCCATTGTCTGGAGCGTGGTGCTCTATGGAAGTGAAACTTGGACTATTGGAGCAGCAGAGAAGAGGAGCATTGAAGCGTTTGAAATGTGGTGTTACAGCAGAATGATGAAGATCAGATATGTAGATAGGGTTACAAACGAAGAGGTATTAAGACGATTGGTAGAGGAGATATGTTTCTGGCGACAGCTAATGAAGAGAAGAGATAAGTTGGTAGCACACTTTTAAGACACCCGGGAATAACAAGCTTAGTTATGGAAGGAAGGGTCGAGGAAAAGAACTGTAGGGGTAGAGCAAGGTTAGAATATGTAAACAGATTGCCTCGGATGTAGGGTGTGATAGCTATGTAGAGATGAAACGATTAGCTCAGGACACGGAGGCATGGACATTTGCATTAAACCAGTCAAGAGACTGAAGACTCAAACGAACAACGAGAATATTGGGTGTGTGTTGAATTCTTGTCTGATAACCAGTGTTACTGTGGTGGCTGTACCAGTGTGTGTATTTGTAATTCAGGTAAGGATTAGGAAGGAGGCAACCGTGGTTAGAAGTTTGGAGTCACCCAGGCATTTCCCTGGAGTAGAAGAGGGAAACTACGGAAAACTACCTTCAGGATGACTGAGGTGGGAGTCGAACCCACCTCTTCTCAGTTTCGTCTCATGAGTTTACTCTGATTCAACCCTCCGATCAGAATTAAATTTCTTGGCAGAGCCGAATAAAGAACCCGAATCCAGGGGGTGATAGCCCACAATGCCAGCCAAGACACCACGAGGTGTTCTAGAAAATGTGTAAAACTAATACTTTTTTCCCCCTATTATGATAGTCTGCCTCATGACGCACCGGTTAGGATTCTTAGCTGTGAGTGTTGAGCCTCGCGTTTGATTCCCGGCTCTACCGGCAAATGTAACAAATACCAGTACTGTATACGATGTCGACCGCGCGAATTCTAAACCCTCAATTGCTTTTTCTCGGGATATGTTACAGCTATGGGTCTGAAATGTTACATCAAACATCACTGAGGACAATAAGACAAATTTAATAATGTGTCTAGCGAAACTATGATGAGCACAATACCAAGATGGTGACCGTGGAAATTTTAAAAGTAGAGTTCAGGCCTACCTTCTTGGTTGTTTCCTACGTTTAGGGGCTGTAACATCGTGGTCATGTAGCCCCGTGTACTTTGCGTGTGTGTAGAATCCGTCTGATTACCGTTGTTAATTGTGATGGATGTATTAGTGTGTGTTATTTGTTTTTTAATTCAAGTAAGGACTGCAGAGTGTAATTTCAAGTACGGTAGTTCCTACTTTTGCTACCAAATGCTACCGTCCACGACACCTAGCTTGCGGACTTGCCCACTAGATGACATCGTAGTCAGAACCTGGCGGTGAACGTTGGAATTAATAGAGCGTTATCAATTCTAACCTACAAATTTTGACCTCACACAAGTGTAGTTAGTGGAAGGTTCTTTTTCATGTCACAAATCTACGACATGGGACCGCCGGCTTTACTTGCCAATATACCGTCCCCGTTTACCCGGATAGTAGGCTGTCAGATATCCGCCCCCTCAATCGGATTGCCAATAATCCACCGCGCCGGCTCAGCTACACCAATGAAAATGGCACTGACAGATACTACCAAGATTTGAGCACAGAAGTTAACAAGTAATTATTGTGGAACACACCAAAATAGACGGGGGTCCATACTTACCTCTACTTACCTCTTAAAAATATCTCGGGGATTGGGTTGACAACAGGATCTCTAAAGTGTGCTCCCACAATAACCTTCACTATGACATTTAACAATGAACCAGAACGAAGGCAAGAACTTTGAACTGTACAAAAGCTTTATTTCAAATAAAGGGTATGACTTTAACAAACTCAACAAAATAAATGTGGCTATCAGTAGCCCATGTCAATCTGACTACGTCCTCCTATAGGACTTGCAAAGTTATTATACAACATGTTAGCTCCCACGAGCTCAAAATAACGTAATATTCATAGCACACTTGGATTGGATAAGGAAGTCAGGATGAGACACATTTATAGAGCATTTGTTTTCTTTTAATAAACATGACACTTGTATTTATAGGCGCAAGGCCACAAATGTAGACGACCTCGTCCGCTGATAACCAGATGTCTGGCCAGCTGCCATCTACCCTTCAACCTGACGTACACCTGTCAAATGGGCTCCCTTGTCAAGCCACGTTGCGTAAGAATCCAGCACTCTCTCAAAAGTTTTAAATGTCCGCAAGACATCACAAAATATTGTTACGCAAATCTTTCAAATGCTTTACTCACATACCACTGGATTATTCTGACAATCCCTAAACTTGTTTAATTATCATCCATATGTTTAATAAGCATTGTTTAGAGTATAAAACAAACTCTTAAATGTTTATAACAAAAACTCAGAAATTAATTTTTAACAATTAGAAATTGTTTATAATATAGTTAAAGACAAAAAGAATTTTAAACACGCTTCTAACATTACTTCCGTTCCACATTATTGTTAAAGATATTTACATCATTTATTTACAATATTAACATTTAAATTATTTAAATTATTAATTTGAGAAATACATTAACCACATGTTCATCCGGTTGGTAATTTCAAAATCGTGTCAATATAATCGACCAATGAAGGTTAGTTATACATGTTAATGTCACAATCTGGTTTAATAAAGGTTTAATAATTATTATAATTATTTGTGACGGTAATCTTCATTCAAAATCTTATCTCAAATTCTTTCAATACTCTTGTTAATTATAACAGTAAATTCACTTGATTAATTTTCAAAGGACAAATACAATACACTCCTGCGGTAAATACATCGCTTATAAAAAAATGCACAAAACTGCATTTTAAATAGGCCCAAAATTCATCATATATTAATATATACGGCATCAAAATCTTCCACAGAATTTACAAAAACCTCCACTAACAAATTCTTTAATATCATTAATTACTGTGGGAATCTCCTTCATTTACTCAAGGGCATTATGCATCAGCGACTTTCAACACGTTCGCTGCACTAGCGATTATACATTCATAGGTCCACTTCAAAAATTCTTATAATCATTAATAGTTTCAAAACTGTTGTCATTTAACCTTCGTGGATTTCATTCATGAATCGAAATGAAGTAAAAATTTGCCAATCACAAACAAATTTAATAGTGAATACGCTTATATACGCCTCTCTGGTCTATCAAAATTTAAGATTATCATCTTTAAAGTACTGTAGTATAAAAATACTATCATCAAATAAAGTGGGACTAAACTGCAAAATAGTCGAATAGAATCCAACTAGACTGTGGAATGCAAACATTATTATTCAACTCTCTAATTGAGAAAACTCCTAACAAAAGTTCACGACTTTAATGCATTCAATAATACATAATTAAAGTTCATCTTTCACAAAATTGTCTATGATGCAATGGTCGTTCATAACTGACGATAAATGTCTGTGTTGCAATCAATTTCAAATAACGACTAGTATTTCCAAGATCGTCGACAACGCAAGAGATTTTAACGCTCTAAAATCATTTAAATGTTCTTCCTTCTTGATGATGACAGAAAATTGGTCAAAGTAATTAAACTGGGGTAGAAATTACTTTAATAAAGTGACACGCTGTCTGAATTTAAATCTGCCATGAAAATCATTAACTTATAGTCAAATCGTGACTACCAAAAATAATAAGCAAATTACTGAAATATCTAAATATCAGTCTCAACTGATCCAAAATCATTTAACTATGCCCATGGAATAACCATGTCTTAATAAATCGTCGAAAAAGGCATAACTCATCAAGGTGTACTGAGAATAGGAATCTCAAACAAGAATATAGGGCAAAATACATGAGGACAAAAATATGGGAAAATGGCTGCTCAAATATTGCTAAGAAACTCAAATACAATAAACGTTCACGACTACCTTATCTGCCGATTGACGTTCCAGAGGAAAATTCCCCAAAGAAGACTGCTGATGGATCCATTTCACCAAGTTAAAGCTGAGCTCCATCCTCGAAACAGGAAACAGCACCCTCGGAGAATCGAACTGCTTCCTTCTCCGGAAATTGCACTGCTCCATGAAGACGTAAGACATCCTTCCGGCAAAATTCTTCTTTGTGAGTCGGGACAACCCTGACCTCTCTTGAAAAATCCCTGAAGATCTTGTAGAAAATCGCCATGAAGTTTTTTGTAGTAATTTCCATCGAAATATTCATATTCAGAGAGTATGAAATCGTTTTCATTGCTGTTTGATAATATTCAGCGTTGAGCCACGAAACATGGGTGTAGATGGTTGTTCACCACATGTCCACTTGTATGGAATGGCAATTAGCGAAGTTCCATGTTGCTATCTTACTCCAACGATGTATGTCCCAATCGCATTAAAGTCCTTTAGCCTTCCATCTTCTCCTCGGTTATAGTAATAGAAGAACAAACTGCCGTATTAAACTGCTCCATAATACTGTAGCGTTATGTCACAAAAGCAATCAGAAGTCTCCCTGTTATACTAGCAGTGTCAGCCGTAGCGTATGATCTGACGCTATAACGTGCTTCTCAGGTAGCGAGAAAATCACTTTTGTCAGTCGTCTAAAAGTGCTAATATCTTCTAAAATAACTCCTTGAAATTGTTCAAATTTACTACACTGCTTAATGTAGCACTGCTCAATAGGATTAGCTTATAGGCAACCGCTAACTGTTCATAGCCACTCTTGTAGCCTCGTTATAATGTGCGTTTTAACTTCACCTAGTTTTACTCACAGTAAACTTGCAATGCTTGTCTGCTTGAATCACGTTTAATGCGGTGGCTTCACCACGCGTTATAAAGACGACTCTTTCTACTAATGTCACTCGACGTTTCACCAAAACGACTATATAAGCACTCAAGATCTGACGATTTGAGATATGCGATATGAGACGATTGAGACTCCTCTCTTCTGCGCAAGGCCTTTTATAAACTTCATAAGGGGCGTATCCATCCCTTCCATAGCGTGTTACTGCGTCATCGCTCGAAGTTCCAACTTCGTCAATACGTGACGGATTTTCAAAATTCAAAAACTGAAAATAAATTTCACCAAAATTCCAGATCAATGCCTCTACTGCAAATGGATTTCCACAATTCTGCATTCCAAAAAGTATTAAAAATATCATTGTTTCAGCAATCTCCGTCTTCCTTCAAACAATCGTTGATTGGTTCGAGCCTCCCCTCCAATAGCCTAATTTCTTCCTCAGCACAATTCCACGTTTCCTGCGACTGCGTCGTAAATCTCGGATCTTTCTCGAATAAATGCTGACGTCATAAAGAATCTCAGCTCAAGTAGCCTGCTGGTATAACGTCTGCGTCATCCATGCTTACGTCATGACCATCCACGTCATAACTATGACAGCCTTAACTTTCTTCATAATTTCCAAAATAGCCACCGTGGTCTCACTATAATTCAATTACGGGGGCAATACCATGTATATTACACTGCGCTAGGGCGATGGGGTTGATAAAAAGGACATGCTAATTTATAATTTAATACATTCAAGAAAATGTTGTTAAACGTGACAGCTCTTGATGTCCCCGCCTGGTCCCCCACAGGAGTAGCGACCTGCGCAATATCTCCCTTTTTGGAAGCCTTCATAGGGAGGTTATGGCTGCTTGAGCTTTTAGTTCTCGCAGTAAATAGGTGCAGTTGCGCTTCATAAAAAGGGAGGCAGCCAGCAGTTCGCTACACGTGTGGGCGTCCAGGCGGGGACACCAAGTGTTCGCTGATGAGCCAGCTTGTTGTCCTAGGCGAATCCACATACAATACACGGCATATACCTAGAAAGAATGCTGAGTTTTAATTCACTGCCGTGAAAGCAAATATACCATCTTCATGTATACGTTTATTTATCACCGTTTGGCAATGAAAACATCATTCCAACTGATGTTCCTATTAAAATTATAAGAACGTGCCCTAAGGCCCTATAACAACACACCTCGCTACAGAAGTGTTATCATTGGAAAAAAAACTCTTCCTTTTTTCTTCTTTTGCTTTAGCGTTTGTCCCGCCTCGTGGCAGGGTCCGCTATTTGAATCCGCTGTCTCCACTTTACTCGCTCATGGGCCATGTCCGGATGTAGGTTGACGCTTTTCAGATCCCTGTGCAGTGTATTGGCCCAACATTGTCTCGGTCACCCCTTTGGTCCTTTCCCGGCGACCTCTAGTGTGTAGCCCTGTTTTGCAATGGTGTCCGCTCCTGACCGTAACACATGCCCAGACCATCGTAGACGACCCTCACGCTTTTTGTTGTTGATTGCCGCGACACCAAATCGTTCCCTTGTTCTTTCATTGGGGATGTGATCCAACCTAGTAATGCCAGCTGTCCATCTAAGCATCTTGGTCTCCATGACACTTATCCGACGTTCTGCTTGCGTGGTGATCGGCCAACATTCAGTACCATAAAGCGCCACGGGACGAATGACAGTGCGGTAAATCTTCGATTTTAGGTAGTCATTCATCTGGCGGTCGTGCATGACACCTGTCGTTGTTCGCCACTTCATCCACGTTGACCTCCTCGGTGAATCGACCTTCAGCAGTTATCGAAGAGCCAAGATATCCATAGAACTGCAGACGTCTCTTCCTAAATTTATCTATAATGGTGTCTGTATTTTCATAGAGTTAATTTGCTGGTCTCCTGACCCAAATTCCATTACCGAAAACAGCGCCATGGATTTTCCTAAGAATTTTTCGTTCCTGTTTCTCAATATCATGAATTTTCGTCATTCCTCTAATGACTGTGGTTTCTGCCGCGTACATGGCTTCAAGCAAATCAACTGCGTTGTAATGGCGCAGTTTTGCATTACGAGATACTGCTCTTTTGTTATAATGATTCCATGTCAGCTTGTACGCCTTCTGCAATTTTACTATTCTCTCTGCATTAGAAATTGTGTTCAATCCAGTGGGTTGGATGGCTTCTACTATATATTTGAAGTGAGTGACCTGCGAGATTTTTCCATATTGCGTTCGCAAGGTGATTATTATTATTATTAGAATACGGTATAATACCTATTATTATTAGTTACGTCATCATCTTTTTGCTGATTACCAGGTGATATTGCTTCACGATATAAAGATGCCTCTTATATGATGAGGAAATTGATTGAGGAATATCAAAAATGGGGAATATCAAATGCATGAATGTGCATAGAAATTGTGCTCCTAATGCTTACTCGCAGCAAAATTGACTTAGCGATTTCTTCCTTTGTTCGCATGTGAGTCGTCTACATGGCATCTGTCACAGAAACACTCACAGAGATCACATATGCACGTAGTATTTGGATCATCGTAGTCCGGCAGACTAAATATCAATTACAACAAGGAGTTCCGTGAAGAACTAACCCCTATTTTCATATATCCTACTTATGATAATTGTCTCTATCAACATACAAGATTCAGTTTGATTGCTGTAATAGATTCGTAGATATTGAGAACCAACTAAATATTGCGGATGGTCGCCTTGTTGGTTTGTTAAATGTATAGGCCGTAGAGTTATGTACCATTAAAGGAAAATTATTGCGAAGATTCATTATTCAAACTTTCACTTGGATCTCATAATTACGACACAAGAAATAAAAACTTAGTTTTAAAATTCGCACAGCTGCCATCTTGAGGTTATGTAAACAATTGAACTAAATTAGATACCAGTGAATTACTATATGTATAAACATTTGCTGTACCAAGTTTCATTGAGTTTGGAACATTAAATCGCGAGAAAAGACTATTTAAAACTTACAAATTCGCTTAGCCGCCATGTTACTTTTGTAGTTAACCGGTTTTTGAAAGTCTCATAGGTGAACTTCCAGTAGTGCCTTTTATTTCGGTACAAAATTTCAGGGCGATACCGGTAATAGTTTCAGAGATATAGAATGCCGGTGAAATATTTTACACAGCCGCCACCTTGAGGTTATGTAACCAAATGAACGAAGTTAGATGTCGGTGCATTACAATGTGTATAAACATATACTGTAACAAGTTTGATTGCATTTGGTTGGTTAAATCGTGAGAAACGTCTATTTAAAATTCGCAAATTCGCTTGGCCTCCATTTTCGTTTTGTAGTTGCCAAGTTTTCATAAGTCACGTAGATGAACTTCTAGTAGTCCTCTTTATCACCGTACAAAATTCCAAGGTGATATCGGTAGTAGTTTCGGAGATATTGAATGCTGGTGAGATAATTTGCACAGCCGCCATGTTTGATCGGTGAGACGTAACAAAATGTGAAGGGCACGGTCGGGGTCGTCCGGAATAGTCCTATGAACTTACCGAGTTTCATTGAAATCGCGCCAGCCGTTGAGATTTTATTAGGGCGGACACACACACGAATCACACACATACGCACACACACAGACACACGGTCAAAAGGTGATCTCATAAGCCTGTTTTCTCACAAATGTAAATAGGCTAACGAAACGGAATACCTAACATTACAGAATAATGATGGTGAGAGACTACAGATCGGAAATGCAGTAATTCACAGTCACCAAATTTAAATATTTGGGTTCAATAATAGAAGCTAGGGGAACAAGTACATCTGAAATTGAGAAAAGATTAAGTGAGGCTAGCAGAACAATATTGGAGCAATATATTCCGTTTTATGGAGCAGAAATATTTTGGTTGGTTGGTTCCTCAGTTTAGGGGCCGCGACAATGCGGAAAGTACCCCGTGTACGTTAGGGTGTGAGTAGAATCTGTCTGATAACCGGTGTTAATTGTGATGTCTTTATTAGTGTGTGTATCTGTTTTCAATTCAAGTAAGGACTGAAGACATTGAATTTTTCCAAGTAGTTTCTACTTTTGTGGGGCGTGGTGGCGCAGCGGTCAAGCTGTATGCCTCTCACCAAGGCGGACCGGGTTCGATTCCCGGTCACTGCATGTGAGATTTTCGATGTGAAATGCCATGTCCTGTGGTTCGGATTCCACGTAAAACGGAGGTCCCGTGCCTTATGATCGCGAGATTAACTGTCACGTTAAACTACAAGCTTCCTTCAGTTTCTACTTTTGCCGCCAAACGCCACCGTCAACGACTACAAGTTCAGAGCTTGGTTACCAGATGCCAGCGTAGTCGGCTCCTGGCGACGAATGTCGGAACCTAAGAGCGTTTGTCAAATGTTCAACATATAATTTAGCTTCACACAGGTGTAATTAGAGGAAGGTTCTTTAACATGCCATAAATCTATGACATGGGACCGCCGGCTTTACTTCCCCTCCGAAGGAAGGCATACTGAAGGATTTTTAACGTTCTGGATCCATTCACCAAGATATTTAAGCTTATCCGATATCTTGATCTTTCGAAACTTTGTCTCCAGATTGGCTACTATTATTATTATTACCATTAATATTGGATTTAATGGTGCTCGGGTACTTGGTGGTGCTCACAGAACTGAATAGCTTGAGTGCGCCTGCTATGGTGTCCTGGAAAGGATAGCGAGGAAGCTTCAAATCTCACGCTGTTGTTTGCTAGAAGGTCGGTGAGTGCTCTTCACTCGAGTTGAACTAATATTAGCAAGAAATCATCGTGACGAGTTGTAACTTGTTCTCTGTTGATGGTGATTGGAAACGTGCACGTGGTGAAGGCGGAAGCCAGGATTGCTGCATAATATATTGCAGAACCATCAAGGCGGCGATAAGAAACATCCATTAATCTTAGAAGTCTACCAGCCGACGTTTCTCAACAAGAAACGGCAGGCAAACCTCTTCAAGTATTGCCGGAGGAGAATGAAACACAGTGGGGTGTTCTTTTATACAGCAGTGTTGCTAGATCCGGAGCAATAATTTCAGTAGTTATAGAACGAGAATTCGGAGGGACCGGACTAATCGGAAGATTTGATGGACAGTGATTAAGGGGTACATACACCTTAAGGAACCAAAACAATAAAGATTTTAATATTATGACTGTGCCTGTCAATGATCCCGTACAACAATTGAATCGGTGTTTTTTGAAAGCGTGTAATCGACTTTTTTTTCACATTTTCAACTTTTTAGCGTTTTGTTTCCCTTTTGAATAGATCCATCTGTTTCCTTTGAAAGGATTGTGCAAGCGTCCCTTCTGTATAACACTCATGTTCATAAATATTGAGTTTTTTGAAAGGGCGGACGTGCGTCATTTCCAAAGTACACGGGACTACATGACCGCGTTGTCGCAGCCCCTAAAATAAGGAACTAACCAACAATGACTTTCTTATGTTGTGTTTCCCTGTGCTTCAGATTTGTTGCAATTTTTCTGTGTAGCAAATCCATTCCATCTGAACACAATATCAGTGCTTCACATTTGCACTATTTTCTTAGTATTGTAAAAAAAAAAGTTCTAAACTGATATTTAACAATGATCCACTATATTTTGTGTCCATCTTTGCCATATATTTGTGTAAATATCTGTCTGTACCAAACAATTTAATGAACATTTTTGTGTCTATTTATTCATTTCTTTGAAAGGGCGTAGTTGCACGTTTTCTTTTGCGCATATCTTCCGGACAAAACATTTAAAATTATTTTAGAGAGTGAAACATGTTCCATAAAGCATGTTAGTCACAAAATCCATTAAAGTAGAAATTAAATTAAAAATTGAGCCCTTGGGGAAGTTTTATTTAGTTTCCCAACAATTTCCTTTCATTCACCTACGCCCTTTCAAAAACACTGATTCAATTACTGTATGTACATTTCTAACGAGACACACATATCTTGCTATTAAAAGCAAAGTTCTACATTTTGAGAATTCAAATCGTAATTATATTTTTCCATATTTCTAAATTTGATTCTTGCTCTATGTTGAGCTTCACCGTTTCGCCCATATCTCCCATGTTTATAGGAATGTTAGGACTTCTTTTAAAGTGGATGTTACCCATTCAGCTACAAAATGAAACCCGTTCAAACCTTTATGGGTTGTATTAGTCTTTCTATAAAAGGTTATAAATATTTTTGTGTTTGCTCTGAATGAAAATGAAATAATAACACTTAATTGAGCCGTCCAGTGGCAAAACTCGTTTAATTCACATGTGAATAAGAATCATTTTCATGAGAAACGTTTCTCTGGACTTAACCTCACGTATCTTTTGTGTTTGTTGTTTTCTACTTTTTTCCTTTTTGCTTTGTGCTTTTGATCTTGAATTTAACTTTTTGCTTTTCTTTCTTAGTATTAGTTTTGCATTTGTTTTCTACTTTTGCTTTTTGGAATTTTTCTTTTTGCTTTGTGTTTTTTTTTGTTTTTCTGCTTTTGCTTGTGTTTTTGAATTTTGCTTTTTGCTTCGTGTTTTTTGTTTTTGGTATTGTGTTTGTTTTCTGGAAAATCAAAATAAAACAAAATAAAATAAAACAAAATAAACAAAACAAAATCAAAATAAAACAAAATAAAATAAAATAAACAAAACAAAATAAAAACAAAAACAAAATAAAAGTAAACTAAAGAAACAATTTAAAACAAAATAAAAACAAAAACAAAATAAAAGTAAACTAAAGAAACAATTTAAAACAAAATAAAACAAAATAAAATACTGTAAAGTAAAATAAAATAAAATAATTTTACGACATGATCCTTATTCACAAGGGGATTAAACGAGTTTTGCAACTGGACGACTCAATTATTTCATTATGTGGAAATGTGTGAAATTACTTTGTAACCGACGGTTTAACCCCCACTTTAAATGAAGAAAGGTCAAAACCTTTTCATACTGTTGCGAGATATGAGGGAAACGGTGAACAATAGCACAAAGCAAGAAACAAATTTTGAAAAATGGATGAAAATAGTTACGATATGAATTTTGAAAATTCCCCTTTTGATAGTAAAATGTGTGTATTTCCTTGGAAATGTATATAGGTCTAATTGTTGTGAAAGATCTTTGGCAGTCACAAACATAATATTGAAATCGTTATTGTTTTAGCTTCTTAAGCTGTATGTTACCTCTGGTACATCATGCAACGAGCCTATAATGGCAATAATTAAGACACGAGTATGTTTATAAAACGAGCGTAAGCGAGTTTTATAATTCCCATACGAGTGGCTTAATTACCATTATATGCGAGTTGCATACGACTGTTTATGTTCGTCGATAATTATAACTTTATTATATGTTTTAACAAATATTCATAAATATCTGTTGAGATTCAGTACTAGAAATTTGTGATGGGAGTGCAGCGCTGGGTAGGATATCTCTGTTTTCAAAGCTCTCTGATCGACCGACGCATGCGCTCTGTGTGCTTGGCAATGGATTTTGAGCGCATGCGCGAAGGTATCCTTACCTAATTGGTCACACAACCGTTCTTTGAGCTCTGATTGGTGGGAGAATCTGTTTCATAATGAAAAATAGTGTTATAATGAGCCTCATTATGATACTGTTTTCTGACACATAACTTAATGTTTACATTTTGACATCATCGAACATAAACATTACTAAATATCCATTACAGTATTAGTGAGAAAGGTAAACATGAGAGTAAATATTAAGTCTGAGACTGTATACCGGGAAGGTCTTTTTTAGCCTATTTATGAAAAGAAATAGGCTTATGCGATCACCTCTTGTCCGTGTGTCTGTCTGTGTGTGCGTGTGTGATGGTGTGTGTCCCCATTAATAACTTCTAAACGGCTGGATCGATATCAATGAAATTCGTAAAGTTCATAGCACTATTCCGGGCGACCCCGACCGTGCCCTTCCGATTTTGTTACGTCTCACCAGTCCAACATGGCAGCTGTGCGAAATATTTCACCATCATACAATATCTCCGAAACTATTACCGATATCACCCTGGAATATTTGAAGGTGATGAAGGGAACTACTAGAAGTTCACATATGTGACCTTTGAAAACCTGGTAACTACAAAACCAACATGTCGGCCAAGCGAATTTGCGACTTTTAAATAGACGTTTCTCGTGATTTGACCAACCAAACACAATAAAACTTGGTACAGTGTATGTTTATACACGTTGTAATGCACCGACATCTAACTTCGTTCAATTGTTTACATAACCTGAAGATGGCGGCTGTGCGAAATATTTCACCGGCATTCTATATCTCTCAAACTGTTACCGGAATCACCCTGAATTTTTTTTCTTTATATAGACCTTTCTCGCGATTCAATGATCCAAACACAATGAAACTTGGTAAAGGAAATGTTTATAAACATTGTAATGCACTGGTATCTAATTTAGTTCAATTGTTTACATAACCTCAAGATGGCAGCTGTGTGAATTTTAAAGTATTTTTTTATTTCTTGTGTCGTAATAAAGCGATCGAAGTGGAAGTTTGAATAATGAACCTACGCAATAACTTTCCTTTAATGATAAATGACTCTATGGCCTATACATATAACAATCCAACATGGCGACCATACGAAATATTTAGATGGATCTCATTATCTACGAACCTATTACAGCAATGAAATTGATTTTTTTAATTTTCTTAGGGGCTATGAACATAAGTTCACCTATAGGACTTTCAATAACCTGGTGATCACAAATCCAACATGGCTGCGACGCGAAGTATAAATATTCACATGGTCGTTTCTCGTTATTTAACCACCCGAGTGCTGTGACACTTGGTACAGTAAATCCTCATACAAATGTTAATCTACTGGCATCTAATTTTTTCAATTGTTTCCATAACCACAAGATGGCAGCTATGCGAAATTTTAAAATCTCGTTTTTACTTCTTGTGTCCTAATCATGCGATTGAAGTTTGAGTACCACACGTACACAATAATCTTCATGTAACAGCACATAACTCTAAGACCCACATATATAAAAATCCAACATGGCGACCATCCGCAATATTTAGTCGGTTCTGAATATCTACGAATCTATTACAAGAATCAAACTGAAATGTTGTATGCTGATAGAGGCACATATGCTCGGAGGGTGTCTGCGCATCTCATCATCTACTTGTACAGTAAGGGCATTGTCTATATAATGGAACCTCGCAACCACCGTGTGACGGCGGGTCACTGTGGCTAGCCGCCTGTCGAGCAAGGCACTGGCGCTACTAGCATCGTAGAGCCCAATTAATTCAACACATTTTCACTTTTTAACGTACATTATTTAATAATCACCATTACTCATATGAAGCCGGTCCCGTGGTGTTGGGGTAACGAGCCTGCCTCTCATCCGGAGGCCCCGGGTTCGATTCTCGGCTCCATCAGGGATTTTAGAAAATGGCGTGAGGGTTGGAACGGGGTGAACCCAGCCTCGTGACGACAATTGAGTAGCTGCCTGACAGTGAGGCAGCGCCCCGATCACGAAAACCAAGATTAACGGCCGAGGGGAACCGATGCGCTGATCACGTGTCACTCCAATATCTGCCGGCCAAATGGCTGGGCAGCGGTCGCTTGGTAGGCCTAGGCCCTTCATGGGCTGCAGTGCCAGGGGTTATTTATTTGTTATTTTTACTTACATGATTTTAATACTTGCCTGTGAATGCTGTTGTTAATTTTCTAAACACACGTTGCACCAACGTAGGAAGTTTTGGTACACTCGCTGTAATTCATCCTCACTCATGTTTCGGAACAGTGCAGTTAGTTTGTTCTCGAGAGCCTTCAGAGTACGCGGATTGGTTCTGTATACATTTTGTTTGAGGTTCCTCCACAAGTAAATATTGCACGGGCCTGAAACGTCTGAACTCATTTAATGAAACACTCCTTCTTGGGAAGATAAGTTTCCACTAGGGGAAATCGATGTTTTTCTATACCTAACCATGTTCACGGGATACGAAATAGGCTACAGTAATTCACCACAACTTTTTTCTGTTTAACGTATGGCTTTTAGTGCCGAGAGTGTCAGAGAACATGTTCGGCTCGCCAGAGTTTGTAGCTGCTTCTGTGCGGACACCCATGGGGTCAGCTACAAGTACTGTCCCGTGTGGAGAGACCTCAGATTGTACGTTGAATCCGAACCACAGGACGTAGTATTTCACTTCGAAAATCTCACATATATTTGCCGGAAATTGAACCCTTGGTGAGAGGCAAGCAGCTTGACCACCGTATTATTTTAATAAAAGAGTCATAATTGTATTTCAAATGGGAACTGTATTACAAACCCAGAAAGCTTATAGTCATAACAAAATACAATCTTTCCTGACCTCTCGACAGGCAGGAGCAGCAGATAGGTGTGTCCGAATTCATTCTAGTACATTATGCAACGAGCCTATAATGGCAATAATTAAGACACGAGTAGGTTTATAAAACGAACGTAGAGAGTTTTATAATTTCCATACGTCTTAACTACCATTAGAGGCGAGTTGCATACGACTGTTTATGTTCGACGATAATTATAAGTTTATTATATGTTTTAACATAAATATTCATAAATATCTGTGGGATTCAGTTACTTCAGTTAGTGAACAGGGCGCGCTGGCTTTGCTGACTGAACAGAGCGCATGCGTGGGTCAAACATCTTGGCAATGCTATTGTTTACAGCCTGCATGATGACTAGTGCCGTCCAGCTCTTGCATTCACTAATATTGTCACCGAAGTCGTTTGAAAGCAATGCGCTGAGTAGAAATTGAAGTTGAGGATATTAAGGTACAGTGCGATTTCATGTCTCATATTTGCCAGTTTATTTACGCAAACATATGGGACGGTGCACTTTCCATGTCGGTAATTTATATAGAAGGATGCTGTGTTGCTAACTTATGGACGTAGATTCATACATTTCTTGCATATGTCATAGTATTTTCTTGTTACCGTAAAGATTCGTGATTATTTTGTCTTTGGGATTGTAACTACAATGGTTGATCCGATATCCAATTTGAACTTTCAAATCATGTAATTCATGTCCGCCATGTTGGATTTTGAGCCCATGCACGAAGCTATCCTTACCTAACTGGTCACACAACTGTTTCTTGAGCTCTGATTGGCTGGAGAAACTGTATCATAATGAAAACTTGTACTATAACGAGCCCAATTATAGTAAAGTTTTCTGACATATAATATTTACATTTCGCCATGGTCGAAGATAAAAGTATATTATAAATTAGCACAACTTCAAGAATTGTTAGTTATATGTAACTAAAACTACTATAATATTGTCAGTGGTGATCGACCTTCAAGTTTGCTTGCTTAGTGCAATATCTGTGATTGTTATTGAATGGTCAGGTTAGAGTGGATTGTGAGCTTAGCTGATTGAGCGATGCGCGGTCCCTTCTTGTACAGCTGCTACAACAGTTTCTACAGTGATTAGTACAATTAATTGTAGTTACATTTGTACCGAGTCTGATTATTTTATTAGCCCATACTTTTAGTCTGTATAGGGGCAGATGACCTCGTAGTTCCGCCCCTTAAAACAACAATAACTAACTAAGTTTAGTATGTATGTGTTGCGTTTTTGTTTGCACATTTTGTGTGTTTAAGTATTGAAAAACTGTAGACTCGTTAACTCCGTAGTGAGTTTTTGAAGTGACTGCGTTGTAAATTGCTACTATTTAATCTGCTACTATATAAATTTTCTATATACGTAATGATCTTTTGCAATTAGTTAGTTACGTTAATCACTTGAACAAACACTACAGTACAACTCAGTTGATAACTTAATGTGGTTGTACATACTTAGCTGATTCTTGGAGGTTTATGTACGTCCCCTACTCTACACCCCACACCGTGACATCTTCTTCAGGTGACAAATCTCTATCCATCAATAATGATTTGCTTTACATTCATCAGCTGTATGGATTACACTGAATGTAATATACACAACCTAACAGCTGAAATCACTCATAGTCGTATTTATGGTGATGATCATCCTTGATAACACTGATATGGGTTTCAATCTTTTTCTCCTGTAAAGGAATCAGATGTTCTGTATCACGTCAGGTTTTCCGTTTTTCTCTTTTTTTTTTATAAATTGAAGAAATATCGAAATCAACAAAGTTCATCATAAAACAAGTAGTTCCGAGAATTATAAAGCCTATTTTCATATATCCTAATCATGTAAATTGCCTCTATCAACATACACAATTTCAGTTTGATTGTTGGAATAGATTCGTAGATATTGAGCACCGTCTAAATATTTCAGATGGTCGCCAGGTTGGATTTTTATTTATGTACTATTACATGAAGATTATTGTGTACGTATGGTAATCAAACTTCAATCGCATGATAAGGACACAAGAAGTAAAAACAAGATTTTAAAATTTCGCACAGCTGGCATCTTGTGGATATGAATACAATTGAAATAAATTAGATGCCAGTGGATTAACATTTCTATACGCATTAAACGTGCAAAGTTTCACTGCACTCGGATGGCTAAATCGGGAGAAACGTCCATTTAAATAATTATAATTCGCGTCACTGCCATGTTGGATTCGTGCTCACCAGGTTACTGAAAGTCCTATAGGTGAACTCATGTTCATAGCCTCTATGAACAAAAAAATTATGAGTTTGATTGCTGTAAAAGATTCGTAGATATTGAGAACCGTCAAAATATTTCGGATGCTCACCATTTTGGATTGCTGTATGTATAGGCCATTGGGTTATGTACCATTAAAGGAAAATTATTGCCTAGCTTCATTATTGAAACTTTTACTTCGATCACATGATTACGACACAAGAAATAAAAACTTAATTTTAAAATTTCGTACAGCCTCCATCTTGAGGTTATGTAAACAATTGAACTAAATTAGATGCCAGTGCATTACAATATGTATAATATCTTACTGTGCCACATTTCACTCCGCTCAGATGGTTAAATCGCGACAAAATTCTAATAAAATGTTTCAAATTCGCTTGGCCGCCATGATCGTTTTGTAATTAACAGGTGCTTGAAATTTACATAGATCAACTTGTAGCAGCGCCCTTTATCACCGTACAAAATTTCAGGGTGATATCCGTATGGTACTAGTTTTGGAGACATAGAATGCCAGTGAGATACTTCGCCGCACAGCCAACATTTTGAGGTTATCTAAACAATTGAACTAAATCAGACGCCAGTGCATTACAATGTACATAAACATTTGCTGAACCAAGTTTTATTACGTTTGGATGGTTAAATCGCGAGAAAAGTATATTTAAAAGTCTCAACTTCGCTTGGCAGCCATGTTGGTTTTGTATTTATCAGGGTTTTGAAGGTCTCATAGGTGAACTTCTAGTAGTGTCCTTTATCACCGTACAACATTTTAGGGTGATATCTGTAATAGTTTCGGAGATACTGAATGCTGTTGAAATATTTCGCACAGCCGCCGTGTTGGATTGGTGAGACACAATAAAATTTGAAGGCCACAATCGGGGTCGACCAGAATGGTGCTATGATCTTACCGAGTTTCATTGTAATCGGACGTTATTAGGGGGGGGGGGGGGACATACACATCAATCACACTCACACGCACACACGGACACACGGTCAAAAGGTGATTTCATAAGCCTATTTTTTTTTCATAAAATGAAAATAGGCTAAAAATACATATAGTAATAAGTAGAGACTGGATTTTTGGGTTCTTACCTATATTTTTCTTACTTCTAAATACAAAAATACTTAATACTTTTCCGAATCACACCCAAAAGACTTCTGGAGGATCTAAACTAAACTTAAATGATATACGAGCGCCTAAATATACCTAATTGCAGTTTTGTTCCATTTCTTGTAGATTATTAGAATTATTAGTCCGCAATTTTTAAAAGTAAACCTGAAGATATTGTTTATTCCTAGCTCTGTTGATTGAGAGAAATCCTACCTCCTACCTGCCAGAAAATTCTAATACTTCAACACTTGTCAGCTTATATCTTACTGTTGGGTTATTTACTGCCAGGAAAGTGGGAATAAATCTCTTATTAATTCCAAGAATCCCATGTTTTAAATAGACAATAATTAAACAGGCTACAGTGTGGAAATCCCCTCTGACATCGTTGGCTTTATTGAATTTGAATACTTAACATATTTAAGGAGAGCAAATATTTCCTAAATGTGTGAAGTTCTCGGTGAGAATTTGATAACGTATCATTATATAAAATATTTTCACTCTCGTTGCAGTCAGATTTTCTACTAAGAATTAGGCATTAATTTTAAGCTTTGTGCAGTTTATGCAACTTTTGTTACACTTTAAACTTGAAAACAAATTTAACAAGAAGTTCCGTGAAGAACTATACAGCCTACTTTTCATGCCAATGATTATTCTACAGTATATGAACCTATCTAGAATAATGACGAAATTAAGTTGGTAATATCGAAATATCTAATTAGTTCAAAATATACCTGGTATAATGTAGCCTAATAGAGCACTACAGTTGGCAGCCCTGGCGACTGAATATATTCTTAGTTCAATCTCTTAGGGTACAGAA
Source organism: Meconema thalassinum (assembly GCA_946902985.2). Classification (NCBI taxonomy): domain Eukaryota; kingdom Metazoa; phylum Arthropoda; class Insecta; order Orthoptera; family Tettigoniidae; genus Meconema; species Meconema thalassinum. The sequence goes on from OX336393.1 coordinate 467,989,531, forward strand.
TACAAAATTTAGTTGAAGTCCAGTGGACGTTATATGCAGTTAGACACTGGCTCTATCAGCACGCGTAAAAGCATGTTGCCAACAATACCATGCGTGTGCTGGTCAGAAATAATCTGAAATATTATGATATCTAGTTGTGCCAATTTTGGATGAAATCCATTTGTTAGTATAGAAGTTACATGTATTTTAAAATTGGATATATCAGCAGGCATAGAATCATGTTGGCAGCACTGCCTTGTATTAATTACTCCAAATTAATCTAGAATGCCAGGTGCTATACGTGTGCAAAGTATAGAGCTGTTGGCTTGCATACTTTCTGGTATATTGATATTAGTGTAAAATAAATATAGACAGCATTTATTAACAGTTGGCAGCCCTGATTGCTCTTAACAATACTTATAGTCATATCTGTTACGGTACACATAGCACATACGAAATTTGGTTGAAATCCAACTGATAGTATAGAAGTTACATGTATTTAAAAATTGGTCGTATCAGCAGGCTTATGATCATGTTGGTAGAACTGACGTATATAAGTTACTCGAAATTAATCTAAAATGTCTGAATATACGTGTGCATAGTTTAAAGCTGTTCGCTTGCATACTTTCTGATATATTGGTTTTTGGATAAAAAATAAAGAGAGCAATTTTTAACAGTTGGTGGCCCTGGTGGATCTTAAGAGTACGCTAAGTCATATCTGTTTATGTACAGATATTACATACAAAATTTGGTTGAAATCCAATTGATAGTGTAGAAGTTATATGCATTTAAACATTTGACCTATCAGAAGGCTTAAAATTATTTTGGCAACACTGTCATGGTTGGCCTCCTGGAAATAAAACTGAAATAGTATTATCTACATGTGTGCCAATTTTGGAATAGCTCCCATGCATACCTTGCAAGATATCCAACATGGAGCTCAAATTTCTAGTGCGTTTTTTCAGCAGTTGGTAGCACTGACATTATTTTCAAATATGTACGTGAGATATTCCGGTGCACATCTTTACTCATACTAAATTTGGTTTTGATTGCTGCAGCCGTTTAGGAGTTGATAGAGGGGGACACACACACAGCCAGACAGACCGACAGACAGAAGGACAGACAGACAGACAGACAGACAGACACACATTTTCCCGGATCGATCTCATAAGTCTACTTTTTCCTCATTTTTGCAAAATGTGAAAAGTTGGCTAAAAACCTAAAACTAAACTATTCTATGTATTTGAAAACCTGACATGACAATTTTAAAAAATCAAAAAATCTGGTCCCTAGACACAATATACCTGAAATACTGCTTAGGTTTTGAGGGATGTAGCATCCAAGCCTGTATTCAGATTTTCTCTATCATGCCCCATTTAATGTAATTTTTTAAAATAAGAAAGAAAAAGTTCAAAAATTGAATTATTTGATTTTAATCGATGTGGTCATCATACCTTGATGATGTTGATCTCTGTTTTAAAGGGCGGGGATTCGAGATGACCTGCCTCTTGTAGTACATTTCAAAAACATATGTTAACTATTGAAACATTTCGAGATGATGCCTAAATAAGAAAACAACCTGACATCAATAAAACGAGCAATACAAATGATGTTTATAATTATAACAAACAAGAAAAGTACAGAATAAAAAAGTACATTTACTTTTAGAAAATAAACGAAGTGTGTGGGTTTCTTGTTTTAGAATATCTTCCATAGCAGCAGAACCCCAAATTCTCCCCTAACTTCTCTCGTCAATAGGAAGGCATGACCTGGCTCAGGCTGCAGATCAGGGGGTTCTAAAACTATCCTATTTCAATGTGAAGTCGCCATTTTCAGAACGGGATTGGGGTTATATATGGAGGGGGAAGAAACTGAAAGGTGGGATGCCCAAAAGGGAAAATCCCAGTGATGTACAACATACCGGCAATGAACATTAGTGTACGCAAGCTATTCTTCCATTTGTCACTCCTGTTAGGAGGAGAAGGTGGTTGTCGTATACGCAGGTGCCGTGAGAATGACTTTCTTTTCCGATAAGTGATCGTCATTATGGTTCGAAACCTTTTCACAAATTTTCTCTCTGCAACACAAAGAAATTCGTCAGGTTATCCACTATAGTTTGAGTTCTATTCAAGGAGGCCGTGGTGGAGCAGCGGTGAATCTGTTTACCTCTCACCAAGGTGGACTGGTTTCCATTCCCGGTCAATGCAAAGTTTTCAAAGTGAAATGCCATGTCCTGTGGTTCGAATTCTGCCTTAAAAAAGAGATCCCGTGGTTCCTGATCGCAAGATTAACGGACACGTAAAACTACAAGCTATCACTCAATTTTCAATTTCAGAATATTTGAGGGGCTTGTTTTCAAATCTGAATATCTCCACAACCATACTTTTACAGGAGAGAGGAAAAACGTATATCCTCAGACAGGATTATCAAAATGGAGTAATATGTGATTTGAATGATAGCTAGAAAGAGCAACATACTATCACCAAAAGTGCACCAAATTATATAGTACATAAAAATGTATTGATAAAAGAAGATAGGATGTATCAAGTTTTGAAAATGAAAATGGTTGTTGTATTTAGCTATGGTAAGCAAGATATTTCACTTAATCTCTAATAGGCTATTCGTCCTAATTCGTGATATTTATTTTGAACATAATATTAAGAGGTACAATTAGAAATTAAATGCCTGAAATTTTACAAAATATATTTATTTAGTTCAATCAAATTATGTCATGAAATGACCACGTGATACTGCGTGCAGGTCATAAAATTAATCAGACAAGAGTTTAGTGCTTTTCAGTCGGTCAACACGAATGTACCCAAAAGAGATGGGTTATGCCCTAATCCTGAAATAAATTACATGAGATTAATAAAACACTAGGATTACCAGTTTCGATCGTCAAGCGATCATCATCAGATCCATTACACTTAGGCTACAAAATCTATGTTTGAAATACAGGTGAAAATATTTACAATATGTACAATTATTTAGTTGCAGTATTGGTACTGCAACTGTCAGTGTATGCTAAATGCAGTATATATGTTAGGTGAAATGCTAAATGGTGATAGCTATCCGGAGATTGTACTTTAGAGAGATTATATGGTTGTAAACTATGGTTAAACTATAAAATGTTTGGCTAACTACTTATCTGTAATACGGAAGACAATCTGATAAGTAGTTAGCCAAAAAAATTATAGTTTAACCATAGTTTACAACCATATAATCTCTCTAAAGTACAATCTCCGGATAGCTATCACCATTTAGCATTTCACCTAACATATATACTGCATTTAGCATACACTGACAGTTGCAGTACCAATACTGCAACTAAATAATTGTACATATTGTAAATATTTTCACCTGTATTTCAAACATAGATTTTGTAGTCTAAGTGTAATGGATCTGATGATGATCGCTTGACGATCGAAACTGGTCATCCTAGTGGTTTATTAATCTCATGTAATTTATTTCAGGATTAGGGCATAAGCCATCTCTTTTGGGTACATTCGTGTTGACCGACTGAAAAGCACTAAACTCTTGTTTACTAAGGCAACACTGAAAATATGGCTTCAAACACCACAACAAATTAATCAGAGTCAATAACACACTGAATACTGTTGAACTGAAGGTGTTGCTATCTTGCGTAACACAATGAATATAACATAAAAGGAAAGTGAGATATTAAAAAACATAAATCGATGGATATATTTAGTTTCGAAAAAAAAACATTGATGTGTATTTTAGAGCGTGGATTTACTGACTTCTGGTACAAAATATTGTAAGTGATAAATATATTGTTTTGAACGAAAATCATGTTTTCTCACAGCCTTATCAATGCGAAATATTAACAATTGATCAAAACATATTTTACCATCCAATGCAGCTGAGGCAAGTGTTACCGAATGAACCATAAATCATTTCCTTAAATTTTTGGAGATATTCAGTTTTCAAAGCAAGCTCATCATTTAAACAATCGCCTGGAATAGCATCTCCGAATGAAACAAGAAGTTCCGTGACGAAATAAAGAGCCTACATTTCTTAAAATTTATGATTCATGCCATTGATTAATCTATATGGATCTATCTAGAATAATGACGAAATTAAGTTCGTAATATCGAAATTTCTAATTAGTTCGAAATACTGTATACCTGGCATAATGTAGCCTAATAGAGAACTACAGTTGGCAGCCCTGGTGACTGAATATATTCTTAGTTCCATCTCTTAAGGTACAGAATAAAAAATTTGGTTGAAGTCCAATGGATAGCATGGATGTTACATGCAGTTAAACATTGGGTTTAACAGCGCGCGTGAAATCATGTTGGCAACAATGACATACATGTATTGGTCAGAAATAATCTGAAATAATATGATCTATTGTTATGTCAATTTTGAATGAAATCCATTGGTTAGTATAGAAGTTACATGCCTTTTAAAATTGGACCTATCAGCAGGCTTAGAATCATGGTGGCAGCATTGACGTATATTAGTTACTCCAAATTAATCTAGAACGCCGGCCCCATGGTGTTGGGTTAGCGCGCCTGCCTCTCACCCGGAGGCCCCGGGTTCGATCCCCGGCTCCGTCAGGGATTTTAAAACTGACGTGAGGGTTGGAACGGGGTGCACTCAGCCTCGTGAGGACAATTGAGTAGCTGTCTGACAGTGAGACAGCGCCCCGATCACGACTACCAAGATTAACGGCCGAGGGGACCCGACGCGCTGATCACACGTCACCCCAATATCTGCAGGCCAAATGGCTGGACATCGGTCGCTTGGTCGGCCGTAGCCCGTCATGGGCTGGATAGTGCCAGGGGTTGACTTTGAAATTAATCTAGAATGCCAGGTACTATACGTGTGCAAAGTTCAGAGCTATTGGCTTGCATACTTTCTTATTTATTGATATTAGGGTACAAAAGTAGAGACAGTATTTATTAACAGTTGGCAGCCCTGGATACTCTTAACAATCGGCATATGCATATCGGTTATGGTACACGTAGCACACACGAAATTTGGTTGAAATCCAAATGATAGTATAGAAGTTACATGTATTTAAAGTTGGACAACTCAGCAGGCTTAAAATCATGTTGGTATCACTGACGTATATAAGTTACTCCAAATTAATATAGAATGTCAGGTACTATACGTGTGCATAGTTTAAAGCTGTCGGCTTGCATACTTTCTGATATATTGGTATTTGGATAAAATAAATTGAGAGCATTTATTAACAGTTGGCAGCCCTGGTGGATCTTAAGAATACGTTCAGTCATATCTATTTATGTTCACATAGCACATTCGAAATTTGGTTGAAATCCAATTGATAGTGTAGAAGTTGTATGCATTTAAAAATGTGGACCTATCAGCAGGCTTATATTCATTTTGGCAACATTGCGATGTATGGCCTCCTGGAAATTAAACTGGAATATTATTATCTATTCGTGTGCCAATTTTGAAATAGCTCCTATTCGTACCTTCGAAGATATCCAACACGGAGCTCAAATTTCATTTGCGATTTTTCAGCAGTTGGTAGCACTGACATCATTTTCAAATATGGCCGTGAGATATTCAGGTATAGATCTTTACTCCTACCAAATTTTGTTTCGATTGCTGCAGCCGTTTAGTAGTTGATAGGAGGGGGGCACACACACAGCCTGACAGACAGAAGGACAGACAGACAGACAAACACACATTTGCCCGATCTCATAAGTCTACTTTTTCCTCATTTTTGTAAAATGTGAAAAGTAGGCTAAAAATAAGGCATTCGCGTGAAGCATTACACGCATAGGATACTTTTATAACTGGAGGAAGATCACTAATTGAATCCATGGAAAATTAACAAAGGAAAACTTAAATGAATATATTCGGTCCAGTGAAAACAAAGATATGAGGGTGGAATGTAAATCTCATCAGCATTATGACAAAATCTCCGAAACTTTGAGGGAAAGGCGATTAATGTTCCTCGGTAATGTTGTCCAAATGAACTATGCTAAACTAATCGAAATAATTTTCCACCTTGCCCTCAACATCATTTAGTTAACTGAAATTGAAAGCGATCTACAGGAAACCGGCACCAAAAGGGAAACAGTATAATTCTCTCACTTTCGTCGTTAACATGCGGTGAATCAAACGTTAGTCAGTAGTACACTTTGATAACCATTGTTCGCTATTGACCAATAGCATCCTTGCTCTATCTCTCCATGTGGACTCCAATGTCCGGTTCTGGCGGCCAGCTCGCTTTTCAGGCAGATGTCAGGTGTACAATGTTGCACGTAGTTCTGGCCAGTCTCGCTGCTTGCTCTCTGAGGCTTCAGTGGAGTGTTGACAACACTGTGCCTCGAGCTGGGAAAGCCTTGGCACTGTGCAGACATGGAATGCAATCATATTCGCCCAGCTACAGAGGTGTGAAAATGATTAGACTTGACGGAAGTTGTCCAAAATTCCATTTATATCTTTCGCAGTGAAATGCGATAAATTTGTTTGCAAGGAGTTGAATTTACTTCAAATGTTTAACTAAGAGTGTTAATTATATTCTATTTTAAGAAACTCAATGTAAAATGATTTTTTAGAATTGCCACTAGCAGAGGAGCCTTGCTAATGCAGAAGTCATACGTTTTGTTTTGATTACTCCGCTCTACTTTTGGTGTGAATATAAAGCGGAGAGATTTGGGGGTCTTTTGCTGATGATCTGCTCTTAAATTATTCAAAGATTCATGTACCATGTATTGAAATGACCTGACATTCCAAAGTCAGGGAAAAATAGAAAACTGGCTTCAGGTGTCCCTCGGAATCCCCTATTCTAAAAGTTTCCAGACGCAATTTCATATGGTTAATGATGTAAGTCTATAAGGGAAGACACATTACTAAGTAGGGTGACAGAAGATGCCAGCGCCGTATATAATGATTTTGAATAAAAAATTGTGACTGGGTTATATTCTTTATTTGATTCTTATAACTTGCACACGTCTGTATGTTTGTAAGGCGAGCCGCTCGTTAACGAGGAAAGAGAGAGAACTGTACAAAACAGATCTACTTTGAAAACAGTAGTTGACATTCATAAATTTACAATCAAACCAACAAGAAGCAACAAACCCTGGACAGAAGAACACAAGAAAATGTCAGCAAGAAAATAAAGAGGTTTGGGGAATTAACGAAAGCAAAAATAAACGAAATAAGTTGGATCTCGCTCTTCAGTTGGACAAAACGGTATAAATAACTAAATCGATTGTTTGTACAAGAAAAATAAAGGTGGTGGAAACAGGAGCACCAGGGCACGTCTGGAGCCACCGCTGGATGTGGCAGAAGTGGGTTCAAACGGAAACGGCCGTCCATCCAAGATGGTGATGATATTTTACAGCGAGTTCATTTGCTCCTGGCAACATAGCTTAAATACAAAAAATTTGATGAGTTACAAATTTTGAGGTGCATACCAAACAGAGAGAGAAGCTGGTATTCAGAAAGGTGTAAGGCAAGGCTGCAACTTATCACCCATACTTTTCAATCTTTACATTGAACAAGCAATGAAGGAAATTAGAGAAAAATTTAAAGTGGGAGTGAAGATTTAAGGAGAAATAATTTCAACTCTGAGATTTGCTGATGACATCGTCATCTTGGCCAACAAGCCTGAGGATTTGAATGAGTTTTTGAATGGTATGGACTCCGTCTTACGGAAAGAATTCATGATGAAAATTAATAAATGTAAAACAAAAATACTGGAATGCAGCCGAAATAAATCAGAAACCTCTATGGAGATCAAATTGGCAGGTGAAAAGCTGAAGGAAGTAGGAGATTTCTGTTACTTAGGAAGCAGAATAACCAGTGATGGACGAAGCAAAGAGGATATAAAAAGTAGGTTGGCTCAGGCAAGAAAAGCATTTCTACAAAAAAGGAATCTGCTGACATCGAATATAGATTTAGGTATTAGGAAGTCATTTTTGAAAGCCTTTGTCTGGAGCGTGGCGCTCTATGGAAGTGAAACTTGGACTATTGGTGCAGCAGAAAAGAGGAGAATTGAAGCATTTGAAATGTGGTGCTACAGGAGAATGATGAAGATCAGATGGGTAGATAGGGTTACAAACAAAGAGGTATTAAGACGAGTGGGAGAGGAGAGATGTTTCTGGCGACTGCTAATGAAGAGAAGAGATAGGTTGGTAGGACACATACTAAGACACCCAGGAATAGCAAGCTTAGTTATGGAAGGAAGGGTCGAGGACAAGAACTGTAGGGGTAGACCAAGGTTAGAATATGTTAAACAGATTGCCTCGGATGTAGGGTGTGGTAGCTATGTAGAGATGAAACGATTAGCTCAGGACAGGGAGGCATGGAGAGCTGCATCAAACCAGTCAAAAGACTGAAGACTCAAACACACACCAAACAGAAACAAAAACAATCAGTCCAATATTAGTAAAAAAATGTAATAATTTGAATAACAAACAAAAATGTACAAAATAAAAATATTATAAACGAGTACAAGATCTTTGAATTAAACAACACTTGAAAATGTGCATTGCATTTGAAGAGAATGTGAAGTAGACTATCAAAATCCTGACAAAAAGGAAAAAAACCTGCTCTGTTGATCAGTTAACCTAATCTCAGTAGCCAAAAATGAAAATGGGTATGGGTACATTTTAATAAACCATAATTTATCCAGGAACGAAATGAAGCAATAACACAAAATTAACACAAAATATGCGGATTCAATTAAATTAGGGAATGAATATATTTTCACCAAGCGCCATAATTAAATCGTAACGAATTTGAAGACGAGCCAGACTGGCTGTAGAGCAGATCTTCTAACCCGATTCTGTCAATGTTACTTAACCCGTTGCTCTGCCCGTCTATAAACGTTGCTCAATAACTTATTTTTGATATTTCTTATTGGCTTTCGAGTGCCGAGTCAATCCCTGGTATATTTTGCCATTTACTGGACGTTACTGCTTGAGTTTGGAATTTTGCTTCAGGAAGTAACTAATAGAGCATTTTGTAGACGACTGTCCTCTACAGCTGTGATGTAAACAAGCATGGCGGAATAACAAGCAAATGCTTCACACCATGTTGTGCTTTCACATCAAAGATTATCAATGTTTGTACTGGTAAGGAGCAACATGTACAACCTCTGTCTGAAAAGTTCGGTGAATGTGTCTACACTACGAACGCATTGTTGGCTTACCTGAAACAGCAGTTACTGTCCTTCGAACTAATCTCCGTGGATAGTTATGCACTTCTTAGAACGGCTGTACAAATCCGTGAAACTCCTGGCATAGTCTTCTTTAGGGATAGCCTTGTGGACGCAATCGTTGCACTATAAGAGGACAATGTGCGGAATAACAGCTCCGGATTGAACTGTAAGGCTCCGAAATCACGTGGCGAATCTCTCATATAAATGAAAGGGAGGTAGCGAGTACCGTACATGTTGGAATGGACAGTCCTGACCGCTCAAGCACTCAAGGCCGATGGGAAGGAGCCGCACGCTCCAGACAGCATATACGCCCCACCTCGTTACTACTCCGAGTGCCACAGGGATGTCCAGTTCCTCCAGCCGTCATACCTGCGTACCAGGATGTCAGGTACGATTTCGGAGCCTTGCAGTTCAATCTGGCAGCTGATTTTCCGCACGGTGTCCTCTTATAGTACAACGATTGCGTCCACAAAGTTTCAAGATTGGTTTTGACCAGTCTTACCTGATACTTCCCTTGTGAGGATTGAAGTCTCAAACAATCACTATCAAGATAATGAAGTTATCAAAGACGACTCTTTTTCACTGATAAATTAATACCTGTTTAATAATCGCTAATAACACTAAATTATAAAAACTCAGCAATTCTTCTAGGTTTGTGCCGTCTCTTGTGTGGGGTTTCGCCTAGAACACCAAGCTGGCTCATCAGCGGGCTCTTGTTGTCCCCGCTTGGACTCCCACAGGAGTAGCGACTGCGCGCTACCTCCCTTTATATAAAATGCAACTGCACCTGTTTACTGCGAGAACTAAAATCTCAAGCAGCCTCAACCTCCCTATGAAGGCCTGTAGGGGTCCGCGGAGGGACACCTAGAACCCGCTGATGAGCCAACTTGGTGTCCTAGGCGAAACCCCACACAAGACATGGCACAAACCTAGAAGAATTGCTGAGTTTTAATTCACTGGCCGTGAAAGCCAATATACCATCTACTAAAATATAACTTCTGATACCAACTACAACAGAGGATTATTTAGAATTATATGGAGCTCACCTTACTCGTAACTTCCCCGTGTTATTTAACTAGGTAACGACAAACAATAACTTATTTACAGCATTGTTGTGATCTGCTTAACAAAGCTAGAGTAAGATAGCGCTCACGGACACAACTTGATTACTAGTTGAGGACAGGTGAACCTGCCCTTCATGCATTAAGGCGGACAAAAAATATTTTTATACATTTCTAGGGGACAATATCAATTGACATTGCCGTGCTCTGGAAATAAGTGCTAAATTAAACTAAACTAAAACTAAAAGTAATTTCCTAGAAAATGGAATAAAAATATTAAAAGTGAAATCTCAGAAAAATTCTTACTCTAAACTAAACAGATTTAAAAAAAGGAAATTTGACTTTGATGTCCATTATTTTATTTTTGTGGCAAAATGTTGTTGATGTAGTTGTTGTTGTTGACATGTATGCTTGCCACGCTGTGTGAGTGGTTATCATGTCGGACTACCAACCCCAAGCTTGCAGGTTCGCTCCTGGCCTTTGTAAGTGATTTTTGAAAGGCGTCAAAAACACGACATGCATGTCATACGTTGTTTGCATGTTAAAGATCACATTTGAATTCAGTAGCCCTTATTCATAACAACAAAATTAATCTCAGGATTTTCCGCCTACACAAAGTTCCTCCATTCTCTACTAGAAAGCGCTATGTGTCAATGAGCTTTGCTATCTCACCTCCTTGACTTTCATAGCGTTCCAAGGAACGATAAAATCGACACGCAAGCTACCCTCTGGGCGCGAAATATCAAAGCATGCACCCGGCAAGCAAGGCCATGCGATATTTTTATTATTATTATTATTTGTTAACTAGTGTATATGTTACAGGGAAAGTCGATTCTTAGTAAGAGTTGACTCTCCCTAGGCAGAGTCAACTCTTACTAAAAGTATCAGTAATAGTTGATTGAAAACAAACAGATCAACTTTTCCTAGGGGGAGTTAACTATGCCTGCTGTGGTTCAGTAAAAGTTGATTCACAGATGCTGCTCTGAAAATGTAACCGCGCGCGCCAAACCTTTGTTCTGATTATTAAAATATTGCCATTGTTTGGACTCGTACTTCCATTATTGGACCGACTGTCATCGATCTGAACATTTCTTTGTTTTATAATTTTAAATGGTCTTGTCGACTTCGTCGTTACGCTGATGTCTGGCGTTACGTTACGGTGACGGGACGAAATGTACCGAGAATGCACTGACGTGTGATACGTCATAGTACGATGTAGCAGCCGAATACCAAGAAGGCAGTGCGAGAACAATCAAGTAGGCAGTGAAGTAACAAAATAGAATCTTGAAACTCTGTTCTCGCACTGCCTTCTTGGTACTCGGCTGCTAGCATTTAAAATTATATAAAGTCAGTCTTTTAGACTGACTATCAGTCTCTTTTATTACCCCACCACAAAACAGGCAGTTGCCATTCGTCATTACTCGGCTCTTTATTGTTGTGCAATAGTGACAAAAGATTCATTTACGTTTAAATAATTAGTTTAAGTGTGTAATAATTAAGTCAGACACCACGGCAGAACTGTTTCGTGAAAAACTGCAGCAGGAACGCTCGACTTCCAAGGTAAATTCACTGACATTGACCAAATTGAAATATGATAGCTGCATTCAAAAAGTGAAAAATCTAAAAAATGCAATTAAAAAGAATGTAACGATATCAGGCTTTTAAGACGATATGACATTATTGAAGTAAATGGTATTACAAAACTAATACACCCTGTCACACACCAAGACAGCATAAGGTATTATGTTTTTGATGAAGAGTTGTTTGGAGTTCTTAATGAAGCGCACATAGCCTATCCACTGGACACGGAGGAAGAGATCGTATGATTCAGCAATTGAAAGGGAAATTTCAAAATGTTATTACAAAGAACATTTTACTATTTTTAAGCTTGTGTGAACCTTGAGATCAAAAATTGAAACATAAAAGGAAAGGACTGGTTGTAAAGCCTTTGTTATTCAAGGAAATGAATTCACGATGTCAAGTGGACTTACTTGACTTTCACTCGCAACCTGATGAAGACTTCAAATTTATAATGGTGTACCAGGACCATTTAACAAAGTTTGTTGTGCTAAGGCCGCTGAAATCAAAGACTGCAGACGAACTGTGTAATAATATCGTTGATTTTTTTACTTTGTTAGGCGCTCCTTGTATTTTACAATCAGACAATGGGAGAGAATTTGTTATTACAACTATTGACAGTCTGGTTAATACATGGCCTAACTTCAAAATGGTGCACGGCAAACCACTGCATAGTCAAGAGTCAAGGTAGCGTCGAAAGAGCCAACCAGGACATAGAGAATATGATAACCACCTGGATGCAAGACCACAAACATCAAAAAGGAGTGAAGGCTCAAAGTTTATTAAACTTATGAAAAACAGTGCATTGCATAGTGTGATAAAACGATCCCCGTATGAGGCAATGTTCGGTTGCCCCCCGAGACACGGCTTATCTAGTTCAAAACTACCATCTGAGGTACTAGCAAATTTAGAAACAGAAGAGGATCTTCAATGCGCAATTGATCAAATTCAGCAACATCAAGAAAACGAAATTGGAAGTAACAGGAATAGAAATCCTGATGAAAATGAAACAAACCAAAATGTATCAAGTGGTGAAAAGCTCTGAGATGATTGTGATTATCTCCTCACTGACCTGGACAAGACTACTGATGACATCAAGATACAGAGAAATGAAGATTTCTACTGTCTAGAACAACAAGCTAAACGCATGAAAAAAACAAGTAGTTCCGTGAAGAACTATACAGCTTATTTTCATATATCCTGCTTATGTTAATTGCCACTATCAACATACAACATTTCAGTTTGAAGGTTGTGATAGGTTCGTAGATATTGAGAACTGTCTAAATATTTCAGATGGTCGCCAGGTTGGATTTTTATTTTTGTACTATTACGTTAAGATCATTGTGTGCGTGTGGTATTCAAACTTCAATCGCATGATTAGAACACAAGAAGTAAAAACGAGATTTTAAAATTTCGCCCAGCTACTATCTTGTGGTTATGCAAACAATTGAAATAAATTAGATGCCAGTGGATTAACATTTGTATACGCATTTAACGTGCAACGTTCCACTGCACTCGGATAGTTAAATCGCGAGAAACGTCCATTTAAATATTTATACTTCGCGTCGCCGCCATGTTGGATTTGTGCTCACCAGGTTACTGAAAGTCCTATAGGTGAACATAAGCCTCTATGAACATAAACTATTTCAGTTTGATTGCTGTAAAAGATTCGTAGATATTGAGAACCGTCTAAATATTTCGGATGCTCGTCATTTTGGATTGTTATATGTATAGGCCATAGAGTTAAGTACCATTCAAGGAAAATTATTGACTAGGTTCATTATTCAAACTTTCATTTCGATCGCATGATTACGACACAAGAAATAAAAATTTAATTTTAAAATTTCACACAGCCGCCATCTTGAGGTTATGTAAACAATTGAACTAATTAGATGCCAGTGCATTACAATGTGTATAATCATTTACTGTACCATATTTCACTGCGCTCAGAGACTAAAATCACGAGAAAATTCTATTAAAATGTTTCCATTTCACTTGGCCGCCATGTTCGTTTTGTACTATACAGGCTTATGAAAGTTACACAGATAAACTTCCAACAGTACCCTCTATCACCGTACAAAATATCAGGGTGATATCTGTAATAGTTTCGGAGATATAGAATGTCAGTGAAATAATTCGCACAGCCGCCATTTTGAGGTTATGCAAACAATTGAACTAAACTAGACTACAGTGCAATACAATATGTATAAACATTTGCTGTATCAAGTTTCATTACGTTTGGTTGGTTAAATCGCGAGAAAAGTCAATTTAAAAGTCTCAAATTCGCAGGGTCGCCATGTTTGTTTTGTAGTTACCAGGTTTTCGAAAGTCTCGTAGGTGAACTGCTAAAAGTGCCCTCTATCACCGTACACAATTTCCGGGCGTTATCGATAATAGTTTCGGAGATACTGAATGCTGGTGAAATATTTCGCACAGCCGCCATATTGGATTGGTGAAAGACAATAAAATTTGAAGGGCACGGTCGGGGTTAGCCAGAATGGTGCTATGATCTTACCGAGTTTCATTGTAATCGTTCCAGCCATTTAGAAGTTATTAGGGGACACACACACACACCATCACACACGCTCACACACACGGACAAAAGGTGATCTCATAAGCCTATTTTTTCATAAAATGAAAATAGGCTAAAAATATCAGATCAAAGTCATGCGCCAGTAGAAAAAGAAACATCAGTTCGAAATCCTGTCCCCGATGTTGACCGCGGTAGAGGGGATGCTCGATCTATCATTGGCGTGGTACTAGAGGTTGTCGATGATGGATTTTATCGAATTGGAACGAGAAATGGAATTCTAAAGCAGCTTTTCTCAAGTTAAGTTTTCAAAGCTAAAATAAAAGATATCTCTCTCCTCTCTCTCGCTGCCCATAGTATTAAATTGGTCAGATTTCAATTATTACATTTTTTCAGGTCTCAATTCAGTAAATGTCCTACGAACATTATCCAAGAAAATGAAGTTGCTATGGATAATAATAATAATAATAATAATAATATCGTATGGACTCGGATGCCGGATGCAAGCTTTGTAATTTGACACCCAGAGGGTAGCTTGCATGTCGAATTTCGTTGTTCCTTGAATCACTATGAAAGTCAAGGTGTTTAGATATCTAAGCCCCTTGAACACTATAGCGCTTTCTAGTTGAGAAATGTGGAACTTTGTGTTGGCGGAAACTCCCGAGATTAATTTTGCCATTATGAAAACAGCCTACTGAATTCAAATGGGTTTGTTGACGTGCCAACATCGTATGACATGCGTGTCGTATTTTTGCTGCCTTTCAAAAATCACTTACCATGTCCAGGAGCGAACCTGCAATCTTGGGGTTAGTAGACCGACACGCTATCCACTCACCCATCGTGGCTGTGAGGACTGTTGCAACTTCGCAAACACTTGGAAGTGGACAAGGTTTTTTCAAATGTTCTTGCAACACTAAATGCGAATCCATGAAGTGCATGTGTAAGAAGAAAAGTGTACTTTGCAACTCAAAGTGTCACAAATCTTTACCTTGCGGTAATAAATGATAAATATTTCTATCTCTATGTATTTTAAAGGTTTTTCATTTTTATTAGTTTCTCTTAAACATTTCTCTCTCTTAATGTATTGGTTTTGCCTTCCTATTTGTTCTTTATTAGCTAGTACCGTTTCCTTGCAAATAGTCAACTGTTACTACCTCAAGACAGTGAGAGTACACTTTCCCTAGGTATAGTCAACTCTGACTAGTAAATGTTGATCGAAATTGAACACTTCCCGCTTGTAATCAACTTTTACTGAAACGATCAGTAAGAGTCGACTTTACCTAGGGAGAGTCAACTCTTACTGGAGAATCGACTTTCCCTGTAACATATATATCTCTAATTTATTCATATCAATTAACTTTCAATACAATCCAATGAAATGCGGGAAATCTGGATTTTCACTTATTCTAACCCAAAACTGTTCTGTCGAGTGTTGATTATAACATGTTTATGCTGTATTGTATGCATTACAAGCTGCAAAATTTGTAATAATTGAGTTTAAATGCTCGCGTAATTTAAAACATATTCATACGTGGCTAACGAAGTTACAGCGATTTCAGCATTAGCAGTTACCATATTAATATCCACAAATGTAGCCAACAACAACTTCATTTCAAACAATTCAACAATAATAGTCTTCGCTTATCTACGAGAGAGAGAGCGGGAGAAATTTAAATTCAAACACATGGCCTATGAGGCACCAGCAAAAGTGCATTGTTGTCTTTTGGGGTTCATTATTTTTAAACTAGCTTTATAGAGAGCTTTGAAGCCATTTTGCAGTGTTGCCATATTGACAGTTGATATTGCAACTTTTCAGTCGGTCAACACGATACAATCCTAATTACTGAGACGTGAAAATAAAATAACGCGAAAAGCAATACATGTACATAAAGGTTTCCATACCCAGAAAAAATATTGGCATTAAATATTGATGCCTGGAGCGTGGCGCTCTATGGAAGTGAAACTTGGACTATTGGCGCAGCAGAAAAAGAAGGATAGATCCGTTTCAAATGTGGTGTTACGGGAGAATGATGAAGATCAGATGTGTAGATGGAGTAACAAAAGAAGAGGAGAGATGCTTCTGGTGACCGCAACTAAACAGAGTAGGTGGTTGGTTGGTTCCTTAGTTTAGGGGCTGCGACATCGCGGTCATGTAGCCCCGTGTACTTTGGGTGTATGTAGAATCTGTCTTATAACCGTTGTTAATTGTCATGACTGTATTAGTGTGTGTTTTCTGTTTTTAATTCAAGCAGGGACTGGAATCCAAAGAACACAAGATGTTCAGGAAAGAACATATAGCCTACTTTCTCCTAAATGTATGGGTATAGTTATAACTCTTTGTCCTTATCACCTCCTATTTTCTTCCTATTCGAAGTGCAAAATGGCACACAACAGTATGACACCAGGGATTTGAACACCGGCGTTCAAACCATGGTTTATAATTTACCCCAGCATTTTACATTTTTATCAGCAAACACTCCACACAGCGTAGGGAATCAGTATATTAAGCCCGACTACTTACAGTAATTGAAACTGAAACAAGACTTCGTTTGTCTAAACGTATCGCAGTGAGAAACACATTTAATAAACCTACTGCACAGCTAATTTTTAATCGCGCCTATCCTTGGTTCGTTAATCGGAACTGGCAACAAGAGGACATTTTTCAATTACACCGTATGCATCGGTTCACTAACTGGGTATGTCGAGACTGGTATAGAGGGCAGCTCGCATCTATTATGCCGTGGTTAGCACAAGCATAATTCAACTGGCTGTTATTAGAAGTAACTCGTGCAGTAGGCTACCGGAGGCGAACTTTGATTTAATTAAATATTTTCCATTGCAAAATGCAAAACAAATCGTTAAATTTTATAACATCTCAGTACTTAAAAACAATAAATATAATAAAAAACAAGCAAAAAAATACAACTCTGATAGGTTTAGAACCCCGGCCGAACGGGTGAAAGATCAAAGCCAAACGTGTCCACCGAGTCAAACGTTATCAATCGATTTACATGTAACGTCTTAGCAAATAAAGACTTGGACTAAACGGTTTCTTCACTGGGGTATATATTCATTATAATACATTTCATACAAAGCTTATATTATTTCTATTTGTAGGCTATATTGCATGCAATATACTCAAATTAATGAAACATAGGTCAGAACGAGAGATCAGATGCCATCTTTTCTTGTAACCGAGACGGCTCAGCTTTTTAAAGTCACTTCTGCACTATAATATTATAATATAAACTTTTAATTTCGAACGGGCCACGTCCTTCCTTGGTTCGATAATCGGAACTGGTGGGTCCCAAGATATGGATTATAAAGCTTGCATAATTCACATGGCCGCCATCCTGAAATTGTATGGATGATGACCTTGTAGTTTGGGTGCAAGATGCGTCCCATATGAAGGTATGTTTTTACCAAATTTGGTATAGATCCAATGACTAATTTGGTCGTAATTTAATTTTAAATTTTGACCATTTAAGTGGCCGCCATTAAGTTTTGGTAAAGATGGCGGCAATATATCTGAGGTGCTCTTTGCTAGTGCTAACTCTGTACCCAATTTTCGTTCAATTCGGTTTCGTCGTGTTGGAATTGATAGGAGGGGACAGACATACAGAGTACACGCACTCACACACACACACACACACAGACAGACACACAACTTTTGGCCCTGTGTAGATCTCATAAGTCTACTTTTGTCCATTGTTGCAAAAATAGAAAGTAGTCTAAAAACACCGAATTGCTATTAATTATCCGGGTGCTGTATATCAGTTATTGTTGTTTTAAGGGGTGGAACATTGAGGTCGTCTCCCCAATCTTGTAGATAAATACCATAATTTTTCTGGTTCAATCTGATAAATATCATACTTTCACATCAACAGTGGAGATAACTTGAATATTATCATGACCCTATACTGTACTTGCCTCTGGTAATATACGACCTTTCCCTCCATTAGTTAAATTTTGTAACTGTTCGCCCCACAGGCATGTTAAATACACATACCGGTACATATATTTTGAAAAAGAAAAAATGTAAATGTGATGCCGATGGAAAGGAAAACTACTAACTTTGCTTATGCTAATTGTCATACATGACGAGACATTCTCTGTCAACGGTGAATATCTGAGCATGAAGCTGAGAGGGAAACTTACAACCAAGACAGATATTATTAGGACTAGATTAGGTTACAATAATAATAATATGAAGTTATGTGTGCATGTATATGAAAAGAGGCAAGTGCCCTGACCGGCAAAATAAACCGATCACTTGAAAAATTCAACATTACGTTCATTCAAATGTTAAATATAAACGGTATAGGCCTAGTACAGTACATACAGTAGTTATAGAATGGAAGTAAGGATAATTGGTTTCCTGGATGCATTACCATTCTGCATGTCATTGATTCACCTAACAATAGCGATTCTTTGACATGATGCAGTTTCCCGCGGAAAGATGTGCGCACCATCGCTATCGTCAACAATGCAATGTTTTATAACTTTTTCTTTTTCCACTTGTTGGGACAGGCATATCCTCAGTTGTTCTTGTGCAACTCAGAAACGAATATGCGCTTGAGGCCTGAAGATGTTGCCAGGGTAGTGGCTCTGATCGAAAATCGTAGTGCGCACATGTTTCCGCGGGAAACTGCATCATGCCAATGAATCGCTATTATTAAGAAACAATGACATGGATAATAATAATGCATCCAGGAAAACAATTCACCTTACTTCCATGCTATAAAGAAACAGTAACTTATGCACTAGGCGTAGAGCGTTCATATTATGGTTTAAATGAAAGTAATGTTGAATTATTCAAGTGATCGTTTCCTTTTTGCCGGCCAGTGTCTGGGGGTATATACACCTATGAACGGTCACAGTGGCTGACATCGCTAACGCGGTAGCTCGTGCCTCGCTAGTGTGTGTTCGAATCCCACATGGACCGACCTAAAAATGGTTTTCGCGGTTTCCCATTTTCACCACCAGGCAATTGACGGGATGGTTCCTTTCAACAGGTTCACAATTGATTTCCTTGCAAAATCCCCTCCCTGGCCCTTACTTCTACTTCCTTAATTGGACCCAAGTTAGCGGTCGCCTGAGCGAGTGGTCTGTCAGCATCCCCAATTGTATCTGCTAACAAAGAGTGTTTAGCTCCCAGACACCGTTCTTTGCGACGGTAGAGGAATGATCCCTCGCACAGTCCGTGAGTGAAGCAAAGTTGGGGGGAGAAGCAAAGGACCACCTCAAGCTGTAATCACTGTACAAAATAGCTTTTGATTAACGACCTTCGGTATGCCTTACTCCGGAGGAGAAATAGAACCGCCGGTCCCATGTCATAGATTAGGTCATGTAAAAGAACCTTCCACTAATTAAACGTGTGTGAAGCTAAATTGTAGGATAGATTTCGTTGAAACGCTCTATCACCACTAAATATCAGTGACATCTGGTAGCGAAAGTTGGAACTACTTGGAATTGAACGGAACTTGTAGCTCACTCCATGGGTGTCCGAATTGAAGCAGCTACAAACTCTTGCGAAATGAACATATCCTCGGACACTCCTGGCACCAAAAGCCATACGCTAAAATTTAAAAGCCAACACATAGGGGCAGAGGGCCTCTTAGTTCCGCCCCTTAAAACAACAATAACTAACTTCACCAACACCATTACAATGAGAAGTTACGTGCTGGAATGCATAGTTTCAATATCGGTAATCATGACTACTCCCGGTTGATGGCATTATTCTGCAACAAACAACACGTGTTACATTTTAGAAAAGTTAAATGAACCTGGATGTTAGGCCCCTTAAAACAACAATTATCATCATCATTATTATATCTATGAGTTCAGAAAAGTAAGCTACAGAATTTAGTGCCATTAGATAATGATTATTATCATAGTCATAACAAGTAGTTCCGTGAAGAAATATACAGCCTATTTTCATATATCCTATTTATGTTAATTGCCACTATCAACATACACAATTTCAGTTTGATTGCTGTAATAGATTCGTAGATATTAAGAACCGACTAAATATTTCGGATGGTCGCCATGTTGGATTTTATATATGTAGGTCCTAGAGTTATGTACTGTTACATACAGATTATTGTGTACGTGTAGTATTCAAACTTCAATCGCATAATTAGGACCCAAGAAGTAACAAGGAGATTTTAAAATTTCGCACAGCTCCCATCTTGAGGATATGGAAATATTTGAAATTAATTAGATGCCAGTGGATTACCATTCGTATGATTTACTGTACCAAGTTTCACTGCACTCGGATGGTTAAATTGCGAGAAACGTCCATGTGAATATTTATAATTCGCGTTGCCGCCATGTTGGATTTATGATCACCAGTTTATTTAAAGTCCTATAGGTTAACTTAAGTTCATAGCCCCTATGAACATTAAAAAATTCAGTTTGATTGCTATAATAGATTCGTAGATATTCGGAGCCGTCTAAATATTTCGGATGGTCGCCATGTTGGATTGTTAAATAAATAAGCCATAGAGTCATGTATCATTAAATAAAAATTATTGCGTAGGTTCATTATTCAAACTTTCACTTCGAACGCATGACGACATCACAAGAAATAAAAACTTCATTTTATAATTCGCACAGCCACCATCTTGAGGTTATGTAAGCAATTGAACTCTATTAGATACCAGTGCATTATAATGTGTATAAATATTTCCTGTACCAGATTTCAGTGCTCTTGGAACATTAAATAGCGAGAAAGTTCTGTTTAAAATTTTCAAATTCGCTTGGCCGCCATGTTCGTTTTGTAGTTAACCGGTTTTTGAAAGTCTTATAAATGGACTTCCAGTAGTGCCCTTTATCTCCGTACAAAATTTGAGGGAGATACCGCTAATAGTTTCAGAGATATAGAATGCCGGTGAAATATTTCGCACATCCGCCATATTGTGGTTATATAAACAATTGAATAAAGTTAGATGTCGGCGCATTACAATGTATATAAACATAGACTGTACCAAGTTTCATTGCGTTTGGTTGGTTCAATCTTGAGAAACGTCTATTTAAATGTCGCAAATTCGCTTGGCCGCCATGTTAGTTCTGTAGTTACCAGGTTTTCAAAGGTCACATAAGTGAACTTATAGTAGTTCTCTTTCTCACCATACAAAATGTCAGGGCAATATCGTTAATAGTTTCAGAGATATTGAATGCAGGTGAAATATTTCGCACAGCCGCCATGTTGGATTGGTGAGTCGTACCAAAATTTGAAGGGCACGGACGAGGTCGCCCGGATTAGTGCTATGAACTTACCGAGTTTCATTGAATTCGCTCCAGCCGTTTAGATTTTATTAGGGGGGCACACACACACGCACACACCCACGGACAAAAGGTGATCTCATAAGCCTATTTTTTCAAAATTGAAAATAGGCTAAAAATCATCTTTTTAATCACCTGAAATAAACATGCAATTCCGTGAAGAACTAACTAGCCTATTTTCATATATCCTATTTACAGTGTGTTAATTTCCTCTATCAGGATAAAAAAAAGTTTGATTGCTATAATAGATTCGTAGATAATATAGAGAACCGTCTAAATATTTCGGATGGTCACCATGTTAGATTTTTAGCCTATTTTCATTTTTTGAAAAAATAGGCTTATGAGATGACCTTTTGTCCGTGTATGTGTGTGTGTGTGATGTGTGTGTGTCCCCCTAATAAATTCTAAACGGCTCACAGTGGTCCTTTAGCACTCTCTGGGCGCGCAAAATTCCTTTGCATATGGAAGAGGTCTATAAACCTTAAAATAACTGTTCAAAAGTATGTTAAACATTTTCCTAAATCTTATTTATATGAATTGAGGTTAAACCTGTCTTAATAATAACAATAATATTAATAATGTTCAACTGGATGAAGGCTTTCCTTAATGATGCTGAGTGTAGGTGATTTTGTGACTACAGGTTTTTGAAAAATACTCCAGAATAAAATAAATCAGCAACAATTTGTATGCTATGTTGGAATCCTAGCTTCATACAATCCATAGATATTTTAATTGAACTATTACAGATACTATGCCACAATAAGCTAATTTTCATTTGAGAATGCACTACATTACAAAATAGTATTTGATGTGAAGGGAATAATAACAATTGAACTCTTTTAGTAACCATAATAAAATAATGTGCATGAATACACAAAACATATTTAATCTCCCTTGCCCTCACAATCTCTATATCTCTGGTCAACACAGTCATAAATTAACTTGTCACTGAAATGTGATTTCATGAGTCAGGCGAAATACATGCCGTTCCTCCAACTGGTTCTCATCACAGGTAAACTTGTGGTGCAACGAAGCACTTAAGAAGGGAAGGAATTAATTAACACAATATTTGATCTTACAGGGGTGTGCAGAATTAAACTGAAGTACCGCACATCTATTCGATTAAAGAAAAATTAGGACGACAAAAAAGTAATAATGTATACAAATATTGCACTACGTAATAAATAAAGTGTTTTTATAATATTCTTTAAACCATACTAGTCCATTTCTCTCTACTGGTTCTGATGCCGGATCTTGTAGTAAACTTAGAACCTCAGAAGGAATTGGGTAGTTTGTCTTTTGTGGCTTTCTTCTCAGGCTACTTATTAGGGGATCAGATGACACCAAGAGCATATTCAGCTTATCTTCCATTGTTTGCTTCCTTGAACATTTTCTCGTATTCCACAGACGGAATAATTTGCTGGATTTATTAAGGGCCTCTTGGGCCTCTTCTGAAAGTTCACCTATGGGGACGAGGGACGATTTTATTATATGAACGCCATGCAATGTTCCCTTCCAGCCAATTTTTATTTTGCGACTGAAACTTCCTTCATGTCCTGTGACTTGCAACTCACTTTTTTCTTAATTGCGCGGAAAAATTAATACTTTTTTCTAACAATATATTTAACAGACTGTGCACGTATTTTCAGATTGGTATTTTCCATCAAATAGTTTAGTAAGACATCACTTTCTTTCACTTTCCCACTTACATGGCGACAAACATCAAAAAGTTCTTTCCGCGAAATTCTTTCCGACAGCACTAAAAGGAGGAAAAAAAGCCATGTTGCAAAAAGTGGCAATCAGTTCTCATACAGACAACAGAAGAGGGTATAGACTATAGTTTAATGAAAAGAATTTCAACAATGGTTGACAATTGCAAATTTTCGGGTCTAAAAACCCACAGAAGAAGAATAAAATATATTTTAAAAGTCACTATTTCAAACGCTTATCACATAAACACAGCAATTTGTATATGATTTTGCAAATTCAAAAATAAAAGACCATACCTTGGTCTGTCATATCCAGTGGCAAACGATGAAGATAGCTCAACAAACCCGTCTTTACAAGCACAAGATTAAAACACAAATAATCAGCTCCGCTTCCAGCTGAGGATGCGATAAGAAACATCCTACTTCATTGGTCTCTCACTCTCCAGGGGGTGAACAAATATGACATAGGCACAGTTCTGAGGTCATTGGACATTACTGATACGAAAAACGTCATAATTCATAATTCAGACATAACATAACATTTATTTTTTACATTTTGAGCGCCCAGATAGTGCAAAAGGACCACTGTGCGGCTGGAGCGATTTCAATGAAACTCGGTGAGGTTATAGCACCATTTCTGTTGAACCCCACCGTGCACATAAAATGTTCCTGTCTCACCAATCCAACACGGCGGCTGTGCGAAATATTTAACCAGCATTCAATAACTCCGAAACTATTACCGATATCACCCTGATATTTTGTACGGTGATAAAGAACACTACTAGAAGTTCGCCTATGGAAATTTTAAAAACTTGGTAACTACTAAATCAACCTGGCGGCCAAGCGAAGTTGCGACATTTAAATAGACTTTTCTCGCGATTTAACCATCCCAACGCAATGAAACTTGGTACAGCAAATGTCTATACATATTGTAATACACTGGCGTTTAATTTAGTTGAATTGCATAACCTCAAGATGGAGGCTGTGCGAATTATTTCACTGGCATTCTATATCTCCGAAACAATTACTGATATCACCATGAAATTTTGAACTTTGATCAAGGTTACTACTGCAGGTTTATCTATGTAACTTTCAATAAACCTGTAAAGTACAAAACAAACATGATGGCCAAGCGAAGTTGAAATGTTTTAATAGACTTTTCTCGCGATTTAACTATCTGAGTGCAGTGAAATATACTATACGTTTATTCATATTGTAGTGCATTGGCATCTAATTTGGTTCTATTGTTTCCATAAACACAAGATGGCGGCTGTGCGATTTTTATAATTATGTTTTAATTTCTTGTGTCGTAATCATGCGATCGAATTTAAAATTATACATAATGAAGCTACGCAATAATTTTCCTTTAATGGTACATAACCCTATGACCTACACATATTAAAATCAAAAATGGTGACCATCCGAAATATTTAGACGGTTCCAATACCTACGAATCTTTTGCAGCAATCAAACTGAACGTTTTTATGTTCATAGAGGCTATATACATGCGTACACCAATAGGACTTTCAATGACCTGGTGGGCACAAATCCAACGTGGCGGTGACGCGAAGTATATATATTTAAATGGACGTTTCTCGTGATTTAACCCTCCGAGTGCAGTGAAACGTGGTACGGTAAATGCGTATACAAATGTTAATCCACTGGCATCTAATTTATTTCAATTGTTTTCATAACCAAAAGATGGCAGCTGTGCAAAATTTAAACATCTCGTTTTTACGTCTTGTGTCCTAATCATGGGATTGAAGTTTCAATACTACACGTAAACAATAATCTTCATGTAATAACACATAACTCTAAGATCTACATATATGAAAATACAACATGGTGACCATCCGTCAATATCTACGAATCTATTACAGCAATCAAACTGAAATTTTGTTTGTTGATAGAGGCAATTAACATAAGTAGGATACATGAAAATAGGCTTTAGTTCTTCACGGAACTACTTGTTTATGTATGTAGGCCATAGAGTTATGTACTGTTACATGAAGATTATTGCGTAGGTGTATTATTCAAACTTCAAGCACATGATCAGTACACAAGAAATAAATATGAGATTTTGAAATTCCACACAGTCGCCATCTTGTGGTTATAAAAACAATTCAAATAAATCGGATGCCAGTGGTTGATATTTGTATAAGCATTTACCATACCAAGTTTCACAGCGCTCGGATAGTTACATCGCGAGAAACATCTATTTTAATATTTACACCATCTTGGATTTGTGCTCACTATGTTATGGAAAGGTCCATGGATGAACTTATGTTCATAGTCTCTATCAACATAGAACATTTCAATTTGATTGCCGTCATAGATTAATAGATATTGAGAACCGTCTAAATATTTCGGATGGTCGCCATGTTGGATTTTTATATATGTAGGCCATAGAATTATGTACAATTAGATGACGAGTATAGGGTAGGTTCATTATCAAGCATTGTCTTCGATCGCAGGATTAGGACAAAATAAATCAAATCTTAATTTTAACATTTCGCACAACCACCATCTTGAGGTTATGTGAACACATGAATTAAATTAGATATCAGTGCATTACAATGTGTATAAACATTTGCTGTACCATGTTTCACTGAGCGCGGATGGTTAACTAACGAGAAATGTCCATTTAAATATTTCCACTTCGCTTGGCCGCCATGTTCGTTTTGTAGTTATCAGGTTTTAGTAAACTTTTAGTAGTGCCCTTTATTACCGTACACATTTTCAGTGTGATATCAGTAATAGTTTCGGAGATATAGAACGCCGATAAAATGTTTCGCTCAGCCACCAAGTTGGATTGGTGAGACGTAATAAAATTTTAAGGACACGATCGGCGTCGGCCAAAATAGTACTATGAACTTAGACCCTGAGTTTCATTGAAATCGCTCCAGCCGTTTAGAGTTATTAGGGAACAAACACACACCCACAAACACACACATACACACATGGAAAAAAGGTGATCTCATAAGCCTATTTGTTCATAACTAACAAGTAGTTCCGTGAAGAACTATACTGCCTATTTTCATATATCCTATTTATGTTAATTGCCTGTATCAACATACACAATTTCTGTTTGATTGATGTAATAGATTCGTAGATATTGAGAACCAACTAAATATTTCGGATGGTCGCCATGTTGGATTTTATATATGTAGGTCCTAGAGTTATGTTCTGTTACATGCAGATTATTGTGAACGTGTAGTATTCAAACTTCAATCGCATAATTAGGACACAATAAAAAACAAGGAGATTTTAAAATTTTGCACAGCTGCCATCTTGAGGTTATGGAAACAATTGAAATAAATTAGATGCCAGTGGATTAACATTCGTATAAGGATTTACTGAACCAAGTTTCACTGCACGCGGATGGTTAAATTGCGAGAAACGTCCATGTGAATATTTATAATTCGCGTCACCGCCATGTTGGATTTGTGATCACCAGGTTATTTAAAGTCCTATAGGTGAACTTAAGTTCATAGCCCCTATGAACATTAAAAAATGCAGTTTGATTGCTAAAATAGATTCGTAGATATTCAGTATCGTCTAAATAATTCGGATGGTCGCCATGTTGGATTGTTAAATGTATAGGCCATAGAGTCATGTACCATTAAAGGAAAATTATTGCGTAGGTTCACTATTCAAACTTTCACTTCGATCGCATGACTACATCACAAGAAATAAAAACTTAATTTAAAAATTCGCACTGCCGCAATCTTGAGGTTATGTAAACAATTGAACTAAATTAGATACCAGTGGATTACAATGAGTATAAATATTTCCTGTACCAGGTTTCAGTGCTCTTGGAACATTAAATAGAGAGAAAGGTCTATTTAAAATTTTCAAATTCGCTTGGCCGCCATGTTCGTTTTGTAGTTAACCGGTTTTTGAAAGTCTTATAGATGGACTTCCAGTAGTGCCCTTTATCTCCGTACAAAATTTTAGGGAGATACCGCTAATAGTTTCAGAGATATAGAATGCCGGTGAAATATTTCGCACATCCGCCATCTTGTGATTATGTGAACAATTGAACGAAGTTAGATGTCGGTGCATAACAATGTATATAAACATATACTGTACCAAGTTTCATTGCGTTTGGTTGGTCAAATCGCGAGAAACGTCTATTTAAAAGTCGCAAATTCGCTTGGCCTCCATGTTGGTTTTGTAGACACCAGGTTTTCAAAAGTCACATAAGTGAACTTATAGTAGTCCCCTCTATCACATTAGAAAATGTCAGGGTAATATCGGTAATAGTTTCGGAGATATTGAATGCTGGTGAAATATTTCGCACAGCCGCCATGTTGGATTGGTGAGTCGTAACAAAATTTGAAGGGCACGGTCGAGGTCGCCGGGAATAGTGCTATGAACTATCTGAGTTTCATTGAAATCGCTCCTGCCGTTTAGATTTTAATAGGGGGAGACACACACACGAATCTCACACACACACACACACACACGCACACACACACGGACAAAAGGTGATCTCATAAGCCTATTTTTTCAAAATTGAAAATAGGCTAAAAATCATCTTTTTAATCACCTGAAATAAACATGCAATTCCGTGAAGAACTAACTAGCCTATTTTCATATATCCTATTTACAGTGTGTTAATTTCCTCTATCAGGATAAAAAAAAAGTTTGATTGCTATAATAGATTCGTAGATAATATAGAGAACCGTCTAAATATTTCGGATGGTCACCATGTTAGATTTTTAGCCTATTTTCATTTTTTGAAAAAATAGGCTTATGAGATGACCTTTTGTCCGTGTATGTGTGTGTGTGTGATGTGTGTGTGTCCCCCTAATAAATTCTAAACGGCTCACAGTGGTCCTTTTGCACTCTCTGGGCGCGCAAAATTCCTTTGCATATGGAAGAGGTCTATAAACCTTAAAATAACTGTTCAAAAGTATGTTAAACATTTTCCTAAATCTTATTTATATGAATTGAGGTTAAACCTGTCTTAATAATAACAATAATATTAATAATGTTCAACTGGATGAAGGCTTTCCTTAATGCTGCTGAGTGTAGGTGATTTTGTGACTACAGGTTTTTGAAAAATACTCCAGAATAAAATAAATCAGCAACAATTTGTATGCTATGTTGGAATCCTAGCTTCATACAATCCATAGATATTTTAATTGAACTATTACAGATACTATGCCACAATAAGCTAATTTTCATTTGAGAATGCACTACATTACAAAATAGTATTTGATGTGAAGGGAATAATAACAATTGAACTCTTTTAGTAACCATAATAAAATAATGTGCATGAATACACAAAACATATTTAATCTCCCTTGCCCTCACAATCTCTATATCTCTGGTCAACACAGTCATAAATTAACTTGTCACTGAAATGTGATTTCATGAGTCAGGCGAAATACATGCCGTTCCTCCAACTGGTTCTCATCACAGGTAAACTTGTGGTGCAACGAAGCACTTAAGAAGGGAAGGAATTAATTAACACAATATTTGATCTTACAGGGGTGTGCAGAATTAAACTGAAGTACCGCACATCTATTCGATTAAAGAAAAATTAGGACGACAAAAAAGTAATAATGTATACAAATATTGCACTACGTAATAAATAAAGTGTTTTTATAATATTCTTTAAACCATACTAGTCCATTTCTCTCTACTGGTTCTGATGCCGGATCTTGTAGTAAACTTAGAACCTCAGAAGGAATTGGGTAGTTTGCCTTTTGTGGCTTCCTTCTCAGGCTACTTATTAGGGGATCAGATGACACCAAGAGCATATTCAGCTTATCTTCCATTGTTTGCTTCCTTGAACATTTTCTCGTATTCCACAGACGGAATAATTTGCTGGATTTATTAAGGGCCTCTTGGGCCTCTTCTGAAAGTTCACCTATGGGGACGAGGGACGATTTTATTATATGAACGCCATGCAATGTTCCCTTCCAGCCAATTTTTATTTTGCGACTGAATCTTGCTTAATGTCCTGTGACTTGCAACTCACTTTTTTCTTAATTGCGCGGAAAAATTAATACTTTTTTCTAACAATATATTTAACAGACTGTGCACGGGTTTTCAGATTGGTATTTTCCATCAAATAGTTTAGTAAGACATCACTTTCTTTCACTTTCCCACTTACATGGCGACAAACATCAAAAAGTTCTTTCCGCGAAATTCTTTCCGACAGCACTAAAAGAAGGAAAAAAAGCCAAAGTTGCAAAAAGTGGCAATCAGTTCTCATACAGACAACAGAAGAGGATATAGACTATAGTTTAATGAAAAGAATTTCAACAATGGTTGACAATTGCAAATTTTCGGGTCTAAAAACCCACAGAAGAAGAATAAAATATATTTTAAAAGTCACTATTTCAAACGCTTATCACATAAACACAGCAATTTGTATATGATTTTGCAAATTCAAAAATAAAAGACCATACCTTGGTCTGTCATATCCAGTGGCAAACGATGAAGATAGCTCAACAAACCCGTCTTTACAAGCACAAGATTAAAACACAAATAATCAGCTCCGCTTCCAGCTGAGGATGCGATAAGAAACATCCTACTTCATTGGCCTCTCACTCTCCACGGGGTGAACAAATATGACATAGGCACAGTTCTGAGGTCATTGGACATTACTGATACGAAAAACGTCATAATTCATAATTCAGACATAACATAACATTTATTTTTTACATTTTGAGCGCCCAGATAGTGCAAAAGGACCACTGTGCGGCTGGAGCGATTTCAATGAAACTCGGTGAGGTTATAGCACCATTTCTGTTGAACCCCACCTTGGACTTAAAATGTTCCTGTCTCACCAATCCAACATGGCGGCTGTGCGAAATATTTAACCAGCATTCAATAACTCCGAAACTATTACCGATATCACCCTGATATTTTGTACGGTGATAAAGAGCACTACTAGAAGTTCGCCTATGGAAATTTTAAAAACTTGGTAACTACTAAACCAACATGGCGGCCAAGCGAAGTTGCGACATTTAAATAGACTTTTCTCGCGATTTAACCATCCAAACGCAATGAAACTTGGTACAGAAAATGTCTATACATATTGTAATACACTGGCGTTTAATTTAGTTGAATTGCATAACCTCAAGATGGAGGCTGTGTGAATTATTTCACTGGCATTCTATATCTCCGAAACAATTACTGATATCACCATGAAATTTTGAACTTTGATCAAGGGCACTACTGCAGGTTTATCTATGTAACTTTCAATAAACCTGTAAAGTACAAAACAAACATGATGGCCAAGCGAAGTTGAAATGTTTTAATAGACTTTTCTCGCGATTTAACTATCTGAGTGCAGTGAAATATACTATACGTTTATTCATATTGTAGTGCATTGGCATCTAATTTTGTTCTATTGTTTCCATAAACACAATATGGCGGCTGTGCGATTTTTATAATTATGTTTTAATTTCTTGTGTCGTAATCATGCGATCGAATTTAAAATTATACATAATGAAGCTACGCAATAATTTTCCTTTAATGGTACATAACTCTATGACCTACACATATTAAAATCAAAAATGGTGACCATCCGAAATATTTAGACGGTTCCAATACCTACGAATCTTTTGCAGCAATCAAACTGAACGTTTTTATGTTCATAGAGGCTATATACATGCGTACACCTATAGGACTTTCAATGACCTGGTGGGCACAAATCCAACGTGGCGGTGACGCGAAGTATATATATTTAAATGGACGTTTCTCGCGATTTAACCCTTCGAGTGCAGTGAAACGTGGTACGGTAAATGCGTATACAAATGTTAATCCACTGGCATCTAATTTATTTCAATTGTTTTCATAACCAAAAGATGGCAGCTGTGCAAAATTTAAACATCTCGTTTTTACGTCTTGTGTCCTAATCATGGGATTGAAGTTTCAATACTACACGTAAACAATAATCTTCATGTAATAACACATAACTCTAAGATCTACATATATGAAAATACAACATGGTGACCATCCGTCAATATCTACGAATCTATTACAGCAATCAAACTGAAATTTTGTTTGTTGATAGAGGCAATTAACATAAGTAGGATACATGAAAATAGGCTTTAGTTCTTCACGGAACTACTTGTTTATGTATGTAGGCCATAGAGTTATGTACTGTTACATGAAGATTATTGCGTAGGTGTATTATTCAAACTTCAAGCACATGATCAGTACACAAGAAATAAATATGAGATTTTGAAATTCCACACAGTCGCCATCTTGTGGTTATAAAAACAATTCAAATAAATCGGATGCCAGTGGTTGATATTTGTATAAGCATTTACCATACCAAGTTTCACAGCGCTCGGATAGTTACATCGCGAGAAACATCTATTTTAATATTTACACCATCTTGGATTTGTGCTCACTATGTTATGGAAAGGTCCATGGATGAACTTATGTTCATAGTCTCTATCAACATAGAACATTTCAATTTGATTGCCGTCATAGATTAATAGATATTGAGAACCGTCTAAATATTTCGGATGGTCGCCATGTTGGATTTTTATATATGTAGGCCATAGAATTATGTACAATTAGATGACGAGTATAGGGTAGGTTCATTATCAAGCATTGTCTTCGATCGCAGGATTAGGACAAAATAAATCAAATCTTAATTTTAACATTTCGCACAACCACCATCTTGAGGTTATGTGAACACATAAATTAAATTAGATATCAGTGCATTACAATGTGTATAAACATTTGCTGTACCATGTTTCACTGAGCGCGGATGGTTAACTAACGAGAAATGTCCATTTAAATATTTCCACTTCGCTTGGCCGCCATGTTCGTTTTGTAGTTATCAGGTTTTAGTAAACTTTTAGTAGTGCCCTTTATTACCGTACACATTGTCAGTGTGATATCAGTAATAGTTTCGGAGATATAGAACGCCGATAAAATGTTTCGCTCAGCCACCAAGTTGGATTGGTGAGACGTAATAAAATTTTAAGGACACGATCGGCGTCGGCCAAAATAGTACTATGAACTTAGACCCTGAGTTTCATTGAAATCGCTCCAGCCGTTTAGAGTTATTAGGGAACACACACACACACACACAAACACACACATACACACATGGACAAAAGGTGATCTCATAAGCCTATTTGTTCATAACTAACAAGTAGTTCCGTGAAGAACTATACAGCCTATTTTCATATATCCTATTTATGTTAATTGCCTGTATCAACATACAAAATTTCTGTTTGATTGATGTAATAGATTCGTAGATATTGAGAACCAACTAAATATTTCGGATGGTCGCCATGTTGGATTTTATATATGTTGGTCCTAGAGTTATGTTCTGTTACATGCAGATTATTGTGAACGTGTAGTATTCAAACTTCAATCGCATAATTAGGACACAAGAAAAAACAAGGAGATTTTAAAATTTTGCACAGCTGCCATCTTGAGGTTATGGAAACAATTGAAATAAATTAGATGCCAGTGGATTAACATTCGTATAAGGATTTACTGTACCAAGTTTCACTGCACGCGGATTGTTAAATTGCGAGAAACGTCCATGTGAATATTTATAATTCGCGTCACCGCCATGTTGGATTTGTGATCACCAAGTTATTTAAAGTCCTATAGGTGAACTTAAGTTCATAGCCCCTATGAACATTAAAAAATGCAGTTTGATTGCTAAAATAGATTCGTAGATATTCAGTATCGTCTAAATAATTCGGATGGTCGCCATGTTGGATTGTTAAATGTATAGGCCATAGAGTCATGTACCATTAAAGGAAAATTATTGCGTAGGTTCACTATTCAAACTTTCACTTCGATCGCATGACTACATCACAAGAAATAAAAACTTAATTTAAAAATTCGCACTGCCGCAATCTTGAGGTTATGTAAACAATTGAACTAAATTAGATACCAGTGGATTACAATGAGTATAAATATTTCCTGTACCAGATTTCAGTGCTCTTGGAACATTAAATAGCGAGAAAGGTCTATTTAAAATTTTCAAATTCGCTTGGCCGCCATGTTCGTTTTGTAGTTAACCGGTTTTTGAAAGTCTTATAGATGGACTTCCAGTAGTGCCCTTTATCTCCGTACAAAATTTTAGGGAGATACCGCTAATAGTTTCAGAGATATAGAATGCCGGTGAAATATTTCGCACATCCGCCATCTTGTGATTATGTGAACAATTGAACGAAGTTAGATGTCGGTGCATAACAATGTATATAAACATATACTGTACCAAGTTTCATTGCGTTTGGTTGGTCAAATCGCGAGAAACGTCTATTTAAAAGTCGCAAATTCGCTTGGCCTCCATGTTGGTTTTGTAGTTACCAGGTTTTCAAAAGTCACATAAGTGAACTTATAGTAGTTCCCTCTATCACATTAGAAAATGTCAGGGTAATATCGGTAATAGTTTCGGATATATTGAATGCTGGTGAAATATTTCGCACAGCCGCCATGTTAGATTGGTGAGTCGTAACAAAATTTGAAGGGCACGGTCGAGGTCGCCGTGAATAGTGCTATGAACTATCCGAGTTTCATTGAAATCGCTCCTGCCGTTTAGATTTTATTAGGGGGAGACACACACACGAATCACACACACACACACACACACACACACACACGGACAAAAGGTGATCTCATAAGCCTATTTTTTCAAAATTGAAAATAGGCTAAAAATAGGCTAAACATAGGCTTTACAATTTCGAACTGCTGCCATCTTGACATTTTGAAAACAATCGAAGTTCATTAAATATCTCTACACTAAGCTATGAATAAAGATTCGCTGTGTCACGTTTCCATGCTCTCGTGTGATTAAATCGCTTCGAAAACCCTACGCTCTCAATCGGGAACCGAACTCACTATCTAAGGGTCAGGTGATCGACACCTAAGTGCCGTGAACGGTGCTCTCATATACACAGACCTGCTCATTGTAAGTGTATTGGGACCGCGATTAGAATGAGGCCACCAATACAATTATCCAAACCATTACCAAATGAGGAATAGGCCTACATTAAATTGCTCGCAGCTGACACTTAGCACACCGCATTGTGGATAGTTGCTTTACAAAGGGACCACACCAATAATCCCATTGAAACTGTGCCGTCCGACCAATTGTCATCATTGCCACTTGCCCTCCAAAAATATTCTTCCAACATATTTACTTCTTACAACACCTCACGTACCACGAGCTATATGCAGTTCTTTACTGGCATTGCGTGATAATACAAAACGTGAAATCTAGTTCATTATCAGTGAGGATTAAGTTGCATTTCATTTTAATTTATTAATGTAACCAGTCTTATTCTTAGATTATATTTCAGATTTGTTACACTATCTACCCATCAGATTTTCATTATTCTTCTGTAACACCACATCTCAAATGCTTCTTTTCTCCTCTCTATTCTGTGCCAACTGTTCTACTTTCACTTCCATTAAGTGCCACGCACCAGACAAAGGCTTTCAAAAATGACTTCCTAATAATCTATATTCGATGTCACTACTTTTCTTTTTCTGTAGAAATGCTTTCCTTGCCTGTACCTCCTAATTTTTATGTCCTCATAGTTTTGTGCATCACTGGTTATATTGCTTCCTAAGTAGTAGAAGTCTCCTCTTTCCTTTAGCTATTCAACTGTCAGTTTGACGTAAATAGAGTATTTTATTTAGCATACGGTATGGCTTTTAGTGCCGGGAGTGTCCGAGGATATGTTCGGCTCGCCAGAATTTGTAGCTGTTGCTATGCGAACACCCATGGGGTGAGCTACAAGTACCGTTGCGTGTGGATGAGATCAAATGAATGAAGATGAATGAGATAGTTCAATTTCAAGTAGTTCCAACTTTGGCTACCAGATGCCACTGACACTTAGCGACGATCGTTGGTCCTCGATGGAACGTTTCTAACGAAATATAACCCACAAATTTTGCTACACACTACCAATTGTAGTGGTAGGTTCTTTTTCATGCCATAAATCTATGACATGAGCCCGTAAGCTTTACTTCCCCTCAATAGAGTCATTGTATGAATAATAGGCTTAACTGGGGTCCCTTGGTCGCTATCCCACGCCCTACATGCTGGGAGTCACTAAATGACTTCTCCCTAATTATATAACGATGATTTTCAGTATTTATCCATTGTGGCCATGTCTTGTCTTTACAGGTATAGAACGTAACAGAGACACAATATAGCGAGACGATGTGTTACGGCACAACTGTTGAAGCAGGGAGGTAATTCCGCTGATTATTTTATTGATGAATGACTAGTGGCACATGACAGGTCGTGTTCCCATCACTTACGTTTATGACCACAGCTGGCAAATGCACAGGTATACGGATAGTTCATTTAGATCTTACGCAGTAACACTCCGAGCCATAATGATCATAACATGATGTATTGCAACATGGCGGCTGAGTGAACCACACAGCAGTGAGTAGCTCCGAAAACATTGTGTATTTAAGAGTGCATTCGAGGAAGAAACTAAACCATATTTGTCACCCAACAATATAAGTGTATACGTTGACCAGTTATTAATAACATCATCAATTACAATTACTAACTTCCTCGTAAATTGGTTAAATAGGAGTTTTCACTTGCATCGGCAACATGGGCGACTGTGGAGAGTGTGGTGGTAGCTTGGGGAAGGCTGGAAAGGTACAGTGTGGTTCATGTAAAAAGTGGTTCCACAAGAAGTGTGTGAATACATTGAACAGATTCACCGAGTGGCTGTGTGTGCAATTTGTGGACTATAGTGCAACAATAAGTGATAGTGTAAGTAACGAAGACGCTCCATCAATGGAGAATATTGATGGAATGCTGAAAGATTTAAAAGAACAACTTAAAATCATAAAAGACGAACAAAGAGCGAGAGAGACTGATCTAGGTAATTCAATGGAATTGTGCCATAAAAAACTAGACGGTATGTAACATTAATTTCAAACCAGCAGATAGAAATTAAGGAATGTAAAGGACACATTGAGTCATTAACTCAGCAGAATGTCAATCTTAAGGCGAAGCTAAAATCCCTTGAAAACCGCATAGGAGAATCTGAGCAGTACACACGTAGGAATACGGTGGAAATACACGGTGTCCCGGAGGTTCCTAACGAAAACATTATTGAAACAGTGAAGAAAGTAGGTCAAGCTCTGGATGTGGTCATCACTGAAACAATGGTGGATGCCTGTCATCGACTGCCCAAGTCACCTAATCATCAACACAGTGGCATCATCTTAAAATTCGTTCGGCGGGACGACAAGGAGCATCTTTTGGAGCGACGCCGGGTGAAACGGAACCTCTCCACTCGTCACGTTAGTCTACCTAGCGATAATATAATTTATGTGAACGAGAGTTTATCCCCGGAAAAGAGGAAGTTGCTGGCACAAGCTAGGAGCATCAGAAGAGAGAAAGAGTATACTTTCTTGTGGGTAAGAAATGGACATATTAAAATACGCAAATCTGAAGGTTCTCGGGTCATCGTAATTCGAAATGAGGATGACCTGAACACTCTCTAATGGTATCAAAACTTAGATTATCCATTTATTATCAAAATGTAGGAGGAATTAATACAAAATTAGATTTATTCAATGAAAACCTGATCACCAAACAGTATGACTTAATTCTAATTACAGAAACTTGGTTATCTAGTAAAATCGCTGACAGTGAGGTCTGTTCTGATATATACAGAGTGTACAGGGCTGAGAGGCTTGCCAAAGCAGGAGGTGGGGTGGTTGTCTTGGTCAGGAGCGGATTAACGGTACTCAAGGTCGACAGAATGACTGGCACATTGGAATGTCTATTAGTGAAACTGGTCATTAGGGGAAATATTTGGTACGTCTGTAATATGTACATTCCACCAGCTTCAGAAGTAGAAACATACATGGAACTATACCGGTGGTTGGAATCCAGAACAGAAATATATGATCAAAATTTAATAATCTTCGGCCATTTCAACATCCCAACAATACAAAGTACACTAATTAAAGACGACAACATTCAGCTAAAGTCTTATAATTCAGTACTAAACCGTAACGGGAGGACGCTGGACTTAGTTTTATCCAACAAAACCAACATAAATGTAACTGAAAACACTGATCCACTCTTACCGCTGGATCGCCACCACCCTGCCCTGGATGTGGAAATATCTCTAATAATATGTCGACACCAAGTACATATCCAGCCTAATGATAACTTTAACTTCCCGGAAGCCAATTTTGAGCAGCTGTACACTTGGTTGAGGAATGGCGCTTGGGGTCAAATATACGAGTGCACTGATGTAAACACTGCAGTAGACCTGTTTTATCAAATTTTTAACGCAGTACTTGTCGAAACCGTTTCTATATGTAAACGACAAACGGGCAGAAAATATCCCGTCTGGTTTTCTAAGGAAACAAACAGTAAATTGAAGGAGAAGGAATACCATAGGAAGAGAAAAAATTACTCAGATCATCATAGACTACGTTTTGAAGAATTAAGAACAGAAATTAAAAAGGACATTCAATTATCTTATAAGAAATATATCCGTAATATTGAAAAAAATATTAGCCGGGACTCAAAGAAATGTTGGACATTTATTAAAAACAAGAAAAAAATAGGAACACATGCGACACCTTTAAGTATAATAATGAAGAATTGGACAGGGGTGATTCCATTGTTGAAGGTTTTGCGACATATTTCAAATCAGTTTATGACTCTCAGTCAGCCCAATACAAAGTCCCAGCCTGCAATTCGAATACTCCCAACACCCTTCACATAAAACTTGTCTCAAAGGAAGAGGTTGGAAATGCATAAAAAAAATAAAACCTAAGTCGTCGGCAGGTCCTGATAATATTCCACCGTATGTAGTGAAAGGATGTGCTGAAAGTCTCAGGGACCCGTTGCACTTTATATTTAACTTAGCCATACAAACTTCTACGTTCTATGACGCCTGGAAAATCACTTGCGTCTGCCCTGTACTAAAATTGGGAGATCCATCACTAATTAATAACTACCGTCCTATATCTATTTTATCTGCAGTATCCAAGGTATTTGAATTCATATTGCACGGGAGAATATCAGTATTTCTCAGACCGCTCGTAACAGATAACCAACATGGTTTCCTCTCCAGGAAATCTACGGTGACGAATGCAATTAATTTTACTCAAATTATATCTAAAGAGTTAGATAAAGGAGGACAAATAGATGTCATATTTACAGATTTTGAGAAAGTGTTCGACACAATAAATAATGATATCCTTCTTAACAAATTGTGTATTTTGGGATTCTCCCACCCATTACTCAAATTATTCAGCTCCTACCTCAGAGACAGGAAACAATTTGTTTTGTTCCAGAAAATTGTCTCAAAGGAATACATATTTCATTCCGGAATACCGCAAGGCTCGAACCTTGGACCTCTGAATTTTCTAGCAATGATAAACGATTTGCCACGTTGTATAGTACACTCAAATAGTATTTTATATGCAGATGACTTCAAAATTTTTAAATCAATTTCTTCCGCTAATGACTGCACTCTACTACAAAATGACCTAAATAATATACGCACATGGAGTATAGAAAACAAATTATACTTAAATGTACCGAAGTGTGTTGTTATGACCTTTACACGTAAGAAGAACCCAATCACATTTGTTTATGGAATTGGACCTCAGTCATTGCAAACAGTAAGCGAGAAGAAAGATCTAGGAATCTTGTTTGACCGAAAGCTTGCTTTCACTTGTCATGTTCAAAAGACAGTCGGGGATGCTTACCGCATGTTAGGGTTTATAATAAGAAACACTAAGCCATTCATTAGGACCAGTACCTGCATAAACCTTTATATTGCCATGGTGAGATCAAAGCTCGAGTACGCCAGCCAAATATGGAGTCCCTGGCAGAAAACATGCATTAAATCCATTGAGCAAGTTAAAAAGAAATTCGTCAGATATTTACACCTCAAAATAACGGGCAATTACCCACACATGGTACCCTACAGTGAACTTTTGTTGAATTTCGGCATGACTAGTTTGGAGTCTCGAAGACAAGTGAATGATATGAAATTCCTTTATAAAGTTATTAATGGTCAAATTGATAACTGATTTTTCCTATCGCTCCTAAATTTCAACACCCTCGCTTTACTACAAGATCAACTGTTACATTCAAAAATTATATAACCAATACTACTTCACATAATGATTCACCTGTATGGAGGCTTTGCAGTATTTACAACGATGCGGTTCGTGCAAACTGGAAACTAGATTTCTGTCTCTCAATAAGACCGTTCTTGGAAATTATAACCCAGTCACTCTAATTCATACTTGAAATAAAATTATCACACAAAACAGAATCAACAATGTATATATGTGAATAGGCCCGTACCCTAGTTATCAATGTTACCTTTTAGTTTACGATGTAATAATTTCAAAACCTGCTTTTTATATATTTGACATTAGGTAAAATTTAGATTTAGTTTTTATATTACCTTTAGATTAAGCTTTTTACTACTATGCATTTCAATCTGTGTTAACTTCCTAGTTTTAATAATTACATTTAGATATTATTACATAATGTAGAAATATCAGAAAGTGTATTTTACTGTGTAGGTGCACTGTTATTGGGGCGCACACTGAGCCCTGATGTGTACTGTCAAGAAATAAATAACCCCCCCGTTAATGCTTGTAAAGCTCAATATTGGACAAATCTTACTTCTAGCAATCAGCATTCCAATTCTATATCAATTATTTTATCCTTAGCTAGGTTGCACAGGCCTGCGATGAAGAAAATACATAGGAAGTGATATCTGAACTTTATGCATTTTTCGGTGCCGATTACGAAGACAGTACGGTGATTAAAAAGTTCTATTTCGTCACGTTTTCTTGAAAAATTCAATTGTACTTGGATTTTAATGATCATTTACCTGAGATTGAACATAATACAAGAACGTCAAGAAGAAGTTTCAAAGGAAGAAGACTACGTATTTAAATAAACACGTTGTTTTGTTTTGATTTTGCTCAGTTTAAAATAATGTATTTCGGACGTTCGTGTTAACATTCCTCTTGGTCAATCGTCTGTTTTATGTCAATGTCTTCTAGAAACTGCACCATAATTTGATGTAAAAAGTAAACTAAAGGGAATATTGTTTTGCTCTCGATGTTAGCAAAACTATCTATATCGATTTTACAAAAAACCCTGATATGATGGAAAACAACTACTTCCGTGAAGAACCATATACCCTATTTTCATATATCCTACTTATGTAATTTTTTTCACATCTTACGGCTTCCAGAAAACAGAATTGTACGCCAACTAGTGATGAGAAATCTCGGAAAGAAAACTGGAGGAAAATGGATCCAAGAAATCCTACAAGACCTCAAAGCAGTTGGACTCAAGATAACAGATGCCAAGGAGAAAAATAAAATTAACACCATTCTTAAAACTCACATATTTTCTGCAGAAATTACACATAGAAAATGGAGATTTCAGATGAGTTGAGAAAATCCCGATATGAAAGAATGAAAAAGTACTGGAAAGAGCGCAAGAACCAAGCAGTACAACCTTCAAAACAGAAGTGATTGTGGAACGACTCAAGTGCTCCAATTTGACCAATCAAGATTAATAATAAAAATAATAGTCTAATAATTGCCTCTATCAACATACAAAATGTCAGTTTGATTGCTGTAAAAGATTCGTAGATATTGAGAACCGTCTATTATTTCGGATGGTCGCCATGTTGGATATGTAGGGCTTAGAGTTATGCACTATTACATGAAGATTATTGTGTAGGTGTGTTATTCAAACTTCAATCGCATGATTTGCACACCTGCCTCCTTTAGGGCCTTGAGCAGAAGGCAGGGGATACCATGTAAATAACAGAAGAGGTCTGATCCCAAAAGGAATAAGGGTATCAGGAAAGGTAAGAAGAGGGCCAAATAAGGCGTGAAATTGAAATACTCCATAGGCCTCGGATACCCTAATACCGTCGGTTTCGGGAGAAATAAGAATTGACCAATTGAGCTCGACAGAGAAGAGCCCGCCCAAGTTACGGTAGTGGAAGTAATGCCGGACTCAACTGAGGTCCCATGGTCGCCAAATCACGTCCCACTAGTAATGAGCCCCTGGTGGGGGGGCTGTTTTTTTTAAGTAAGGGCCGTTTATTTTAATGCCCGTAGTTAGTGCGCACGCCCCAACAAGCATGCGCGCTACCTCCCGACATCCTTTGCGAACAATCAGGCGTCAGTTGCAGTTGTGTAGCTAACCTGTACGCTGAACTGTGCATCTTTACAATGTTCAAGATTATTGATTCGCCCGCCACTTGTGAGGTACGATCTGTGATACGTTTTTTTAGTGCAAGAAACATGTCGGCTGCAGACATTCATCGTCAGCTTTGTGAGGAGTATGGTGATAATGCAATGACGGAAGGTAAAGTGCGAAAATGGGTACGCGAGATCAAAAGTGGCCGTGAAAATGTTCATGACGATGGACACTCAGATGACTTGGTGACTGC
Organism: Meconema thalassinum; assembly: GCA_946902985.2. Taxonomy (NCBI): domain Eukaryota; kingdom Metazoa; phylum Arthropoda; class Insecta; order Orthoptera; family Tettigoniidae; genus Meconema; species Meconema thalassinum. The sequence continues at coordinate 468,031,296 of OX336393.1, forward strand.
AATTGACACGAAATTTCACGAGGACCGAAGTTTCATGATAACAATTCTATCAATCTATTTTCCTCTAGTGTGAATTCTTGGTTGTCAGAGCAGGCGGCAAACTTTTATGCAGAGGGATTTCCGAACTTAGTTTTAAGGTATGTCAAGTGCCTAAAAAAACAAGGCTACTATGTAGAAAAATAGAGGAAGGTATGTAAAACCTAAACATAAATGTGGTTTCAAAATAAAATGTTCGGATAATTTATAAAAAACGCCCTTACTTAAAGAACAGCCCTCGCAATAGTGGAGACCCATTGAATCTTCAGTCCATTGATCCCCAGGCCACACTGTGATGCGAGTCTAAGCCTGGACGGGTCAGAGATCACGAGAACCGCCGTATTATCGCTCGCCTTGGAGTCGCATTAATGGGATTGGTGTTGAGTAAAGCTGATTGGACGAAAAGAAGATCAAGCTCACTAATTGAGACCAATAGCCGGTGGCCTCTGCCTGATGCATCATGCATGCTGTATTTATATGGGTCGTCACCATTGTATGAGCAATGAGGACGGAGATGGACAGAGCTGTAGTGAAGTGCTCAGATAATACGCAGCGCAATGCTGACGATATTTAGGTTCAAAAGTGGGCTACAATATTCCTGCTTCCATTTCATACTCATGATGAAGCGAAATCAGAATGTTTGATGAATCCGCAGTTAAATTATTTGTCACCAAATGTACGAATATGTAGTTTTACTGACGCCACGAAGTGATTTATAGGTGAATTGTCTGTACAGTATCTCTGTTTATATGGGTATAAAGTAAGTATTTTTCCGTTCAGTTTGAATTTTGGCTAAATCATTGTAATTCTCCTGGATGACGTGTTTGTGTTTGAAACTTCAGACTCGTTTGGTGCAGCCATCCACGCCTCCTTCTCTTGAGCTAATCGTTTCATCTCTAAATTGCTACCACGTCCTACATCCCAATTAATCGGTTTAACATATTCTAACCCCTACAATTCTTGCCTTCATCCCTTCGTTCCATAACTAACTTTGCTATACCTGAGTGTTTTATTATTTGACTTACCAACCTAACTCTTCTCTTCAGTAGTACTCACCCCATTCGTCTTAATACCTCTTCATTTGTTGCTCTATCTATCTATCTATCTAGTCTTCATCATTATCCTGTAACACCACATTTCAAATACTTCTATTAGTCTTTTCTGGTGCACCTAGCTCAAGTTTCACTTCCATACAGCACCACGCTCCAAACAAAAACATTCAGAATTACTCTCTATTACCTACATCCATATTTGATATCAACAAACATCATTTGTGTAGAAAAGCTTTCCTTGCCTGTGCTAACCTACATTTTATGTCCTTTTGTTTCGTCCTTCGGTGCTCATTTTGCTTCCAATTAGCAGAAGTCTCCTACTTCTTTTAGATTTTAACTCGGCAATTCGGTGTTAATAGGTTTCTGTTTTCTTCTGGCTGCATATAATTATTAGACTATTTTCATTTATGAAAAAATAAGCTTATGTGATCACCTTTTGTCCGTGTGTCTGTATGTGTGTGTGTGTGTGGGCGTATGCGTGTGATTCGAGTGTGTGTCCCCCCTAATAAAATCTAAACGACTGGAGCGATTTCAATGAAACTCGGTAAATTCATAGCACTATTCTGGACGACCCCGACCGTGCCCTTCAAACTATTTACGTCTCCCAATCCAATATGGCGGATGTGCGAAATATTTCACCAGCATTCAATATCTCCGAAACTATTTCCGATATCACCCTGGAATTTTGTACGGTGATAAAGTTAACTAGTACAAATTCACCTACGTGACATTTGAAAATTTGGTAACTACAAAACCAACATGGCGGCCAAGCGAATTTGCGACTTTAAATAGACGTTTCTCGCGATGTAACCAACCAAACGCAATGCAACTTGGTACAGTATATAAATTTACACATTGTCATGCACCGACATCTGACTTCGTTCAATTGTTTATATAACCTCAAGATGGCGGCCGTGCGAAATATTTCACCAGCATTATATATCTCTGAAACTATTACCGGTATCACCCTGGAATTTTGTACGGAGAAAAAGGGAACTACTAGAAGTTGACGTATGAGACATTCAAAAACCGGTTAACTACAAAACGAACATGGCTGCCAAGCGAATTTGAACGTTATAAATAGACATTTCTCGCGATTTAATGACACAAACGCAATTTAACTTAGTACATCCAATGTTTATACAAATTGTAATGCACTGGTATCTAATTTAGTTCAATTGCTTACATAACCCCAAGATGGCGGCTGTGCGAATTTTAAAATTAAGTTCGTATTTCTTCTGTCGTGATCATGCGATCGTAGTGAAAGTTTGAATAATGAACCTTCGTAATCATTTTCCTTTAATGGCACATGACTCTATGTCCTATACATATAACAATCCAACATGGCGACCGTGCGAAATATTTAGACGGTTCTCAATATCTACGAATCTATTAGAGCAATCAAACCGATTTTTTTAATGTTCATAGGGGCTATGAACATAAGTTCACCTATAGGACTTTCAATAACCTGGTGATTACAAAACAACATGGTGGCGACGCGAAATAAAAATATTCACTTGAACGTTTCTCGCAATTTAACCATCCGTGTACAGTGAAACTTGGTACAGTAAATCCTTATACAAATGTTAATCCACTAGCATCTAATTTATTTCAATTATTTCCATAACCACAAGATGGCAGCTTTGCGAATTTTAAAAATCTCGTTTAACTTCTTATGTCCTAATTGTTACGTGCAAAGCCCGTTCCAACATTATTAATATGCATCTCTTCTACGTATATGTATCCCCTACCATTTGAAGCGCCCGCTAAGATGCCTTGGTTTGGCTAATGAACTTGAGATGGCAGCACCTATCGGCTCCTCGAGCTGGGGTTGTGTCTTCTGCCGCTAGAGCGAGACATAGAGGTCTTCCGGCCTCGTCTCATCGAGACATTTTTGAAAAAGTATATTATTATACTACGTCATTAAACAAAAGACTATATATGCATCATGCCGCCAAAACATTTTAATGGTGTCGTGTGAATATTATTTTGTTATTCACATTGTCGTAGTGTGTAGCAAATTTGGATTGGTCCAATTTAAATAAACCTGGTGCATGTTGGGTGGCCTTCTTCGCTATTGACCTCCATCTTGTGAATTATGACTTGTGACTGATTGCTGGTTGAAGAAAGACGCAAATTTTGGATTTCGTCAAGGGGCGAGGGCTTATGCCCTCGTCCCCGCTAACTTGGGGATATATCCCAGTATTTTGATGATACATGAAGAATTATGTGTGCAGCTATCATCTGCGATATTCGTGAACGTGTTTTCTTGGGCCTTAATATGGAAATGCGATGTTTGGTGTGCATCTCTTCGACGGCGGTTGGTAGTCATCTCCTATTTTATTTTATTTTTGGTGATATAAATCCTTTAAGGATATCTAAGTAGTGTTATAAAAATTAGTGTCTCCCCAAAAGGCTTTATTAAGGTATGTTTTGACATTTTATTTATTTAAAATTTTTGTAGCTCCATATTTTACATTGTGTACTGTGTGTTTTAGTTTTTTGTTCTGAAGGTTGACTTTGGCCTAGATATGTCACCTCTGAATATGTAAAATTTTGTTAAACAATATTAGTCCGGGGAACACTACTGTTTTTCTTCTAATTTTATTACTTGGCGTCTGGCTAAGGCATTTTCTTCTTATTATATTCTTGTACTGACCAGACGAATCTATTAACACTAGGCCTAATTTTGATCATTAGTCGATCGGTTTTTATTTTGATTCGTTGCCTTTTAAAAACTATTTGATCTCGTAATATCTAGAGTTTGTTTATATCTTCCTGTTTCTCACTCGAGAAGATTTTTTTTTTAATGTAAAATTAGGCTTTTGACTTAAATACGTACTGATATACCTTCAACTGTTCTTGGTCGACATGGTAACTTGTTGACAGAAGTGCATTGTGGGTCTTCTCCTTCTCCACCTTCTTCCACCTATAGGTGTTCTTCTGTTGGGGCATGTCAACTGGCGGTGAGTTTGCAGTTAGCGATGCGGACCTCCGAAGAAAGGTAAGTAGGCCTAGTCAACCCCAGCCAACCCGTGTCACTGATAATGCGATTGAAGTTTGAATACTACACGTACACAATAATCTTCATGTAACAGTACATAACTCTAAGACCTACATATATAAAAATCCAACAAGGCGACCATCCGAAATATTTAGTCGTTTCTCAATATCTACGAATCTATTAAAGCAATCAAACTGATATTTTGTATATTGATAGTGTTAATTAACATAAGTAGGATATATGAAAATAGGCTGTAGTTCTTCACGGAACTTCTTGTTAATGTTTTACATTTATTGATTTTCATCATGAATTCCTTCCTCATGACTGTGTTCATACCGGGAGGCATGATAGTGCAGCGGTCATGCTGCTTGCCTATGACCTAGGCGGACCATGTTTGACTCCTGATCATTGCATGTGAGATTTTCGAAATTATGTATTTATTTATTTTCCGTGTCCAGATCAAATTACATCTTGCCAGTTAGTAGCAACAGTTACAGCATTAGTATTTGCAGCCATAATATCGCCTGATCGTCTTTTGAACATATGCCCACCTTAAGGGGCAGATCAGCAGGTGTTCTTGATCGTGTATCCTGCTATGGCCATTCGGCTGCAACGTCGGACTAAATGACCACAATCCCCAAGCCCCTCAAATAGAAAGGAAATCACTCTCGGCAAGGGGCAGATGACCTCGTAGTTCCGCCCCTTAAAACAACAATAACTATCTAACTCACTCCCGGCACGCCCGAAGGCGGAGGTAGATTACACCGGGCAATGAAAATGTTTCGAATTCACTAAATTAGCCAACTGTTGAATACCTACAATGGTTCCACACGTTAAGCATACGAGAAACCCCGCTTTTCACTCTACTAAAAAACACACCCTGTCGGAAACAAGACACAACTTAGCGATACAGCCAAGCTAGATAACAAATGGGGTGAAATAGCAATGGTTAATAAGTAAATGTTACCTAGATCAGGTGTACTATGTACTTTTTCTGCAATAAACCTAGGCTGGTATGCGCGGCAGTATTAAAGGTGCCGGGACGTCTTCAACAGACCGGGCAGCACTTAGTTCGAATGGCTTTTTTGTCCACGCATGGCGAAGACAGATCCACGGTCATTAATAGTTGTAGATCTTCTTGTATTCAATAGCATACATTCTTATCTACATTTGACAACGTCACACAAATAAACATTGCACTGACCTCAGACAGAACAAAGGGGAGAAAGGAAAAACCAGTTTCGTCCAGTTAACACCCGGGTTCAGTCGACCACATCTGGTGCTAGAGTGAACACGAAGCTGCTCGAAGTTCCAGCCAGGAAGACAGCCGGATAAGTATCAGCCTGTATTATTACAGTATAACCATAGTTGACTTTTTACAACCATATAATCACCCTAAACAGACAAACTCCGGATTTCTATCCCCATTTAACATTTCACCTAACATTAGATACAATACATTTAGCATAGCCTACACCGACAGTTGAATTACCAATACTGCAACTAAATAATTGTACATATTGTAAATATTTTTCACCTGTATTCTCAAACATAGATGTTATAGCCTAAGTGTAATGGATCTGATGATGATCGCTTGACGATCGAAACTGGTCATCCTAGTGTATATATTAATCTCATGTAATTTATTTCAGTATTAGGGCATAGGCTAACCCCGCTCTTTTTGGGTACATTCGTGTTGACCGACTGAAAAGCACCAAACTTTTGTAAACCCTATCTTCTTATCATTCCGAATTAATTTTACTCATCCCTTGGCGTAAGTGTGGATCATATAAAAATCTCCTTCAAAAAACAATTGAGGTACGTTTTAGACGAGTTTTCACTATTTTAGCCGGCCCCGTGGTGTTGGGGTAGCACGCTTGCCTCTCACCCGGAGGGCCCGGGTTCGAATCCCACCTCCGTCAGGGATTTTAGAAACTGACGTGAGGGCTGGAACGGGGTGCACTCAGCCTCGTGAGGACAATTGAGTAACTGTCTGACAGTGAGGCAGTGCCCCAATCACGAAAGCCAAGATTATCGGCCGAGGGGACCCGATGCGCTGATCACGCGTCACCCCAATATCCGCAGGCCAAATGGCTGGGCAGCGGTCGTTTGGTAGGCCTAGGCCCTTCATGGGCCGTAGGGCCAGGGGTTATTATTCATTATTTTATTCACTATTTTAACCCTTTATGGCATAGTGGTCCCTATATTAACCACCTATCATAAGGACAGATTATGCTTTCAAAGATGCTGATATTTGAGTCTTTTAGCCAAATTTTGTAGAATTTTCATGCCGAAGTGCTAGTATTTCTAAAAATTAAATATTATATACGTATCTCTTGACATACTGTAATGTGTTGAAAAATAAAAATAAAAACATACACAATTAATGTGTAAGAATGAAACATAAATAGGGGAATACAAAGTACAATAATAAAATAAATTGAAGGAATACCAAGTTGATCAAAAAACCATAAATTTAATAAAACTTACATTAACTAATACGATTTCCAGAGTCAAATTTTTAAATGAAGTTAGCGAGCCCTTCGAGGTAAAAACTGGGCTAAGACAAGGGGACAGTCTATCACCACTGCTTTTCAATTTGGTCTTGGATAAAGTCATGAGGACGTTTTGGGAGAAGAACGATTCAAGTGCTAAAATTGGTACAAAGAATCAGAACCTCAAAGTCAAAGGTTTAGCATTTGCTGACGACGTAGCGTTGTTTGCTGAATCAGAACAATAAGCTATTAACCAAATTGATCAGTTTAAAAAAACGGAGGAAAAAGCGGGCTTACAGATTTCGTTGGTAAAAACAGAGATGATGACAAGTGATCAGAAATACACTAAGAAAATGATAAAAACAAATTAAGGGAGCATCAGGGTCACTGACCGATTTAATTATCTTAGAGAAAAAATTAGTAGCAATGGGACGGATAAATTGGCAATTGAGAACAAAAAAAGGGAAATTGGGAAGATTAAATTTTTGTACAAAAATTATATACAATAAAAAGAACCTGTCTATCAATGCTTAATTACGACATTTTAATACAGTTGTTAGACCAGTCATCTTGTACGGCATGGAAACTACAAATATAACCGGAATGGAGAATTTGCTCAAGATAGAAAGAAGAATTTTAAGAAGGATTTATGGTCCTAGGAAAACACAGGAAGGTTATAGACTGAGATCCAATGCAGAAATTTACAGTAAAATCGACAATCTTGAAGTGATGATCAGAAAACGGCGACTTCAGTTCTACGGACATATGGTCCGCATGGATTGCTCAAGATTAAACAAACACATTTTTGATAAAATCTGGAACTATAAAGGACAAGGAGGCTATGTAAAACAAATGAAAGAAGAACTTCAAAAATTCAAAATTACTGAAGAAGATTGTCTAAATCGAACAGAGTACAGAAAATAAAAATTTTTGGCCTCAAAATTCTTGTCGGGGAGAAGAAGAATCTCAACAGTAGAGAATGAACTGCTGAAAGAGGAGCTGCGCTGTCGACCAGGATGAAAGACTTCTGGAAGAGAAAGAAGAAAACTAGACATATAAAGAAGTGATATTTGCGTGGTCCTTGTTGGCCTGTCCGCGGTGTATATAAAAGAAATATCAAAATTAAAACAATAAACATAACAATAAAAATATTAAAATAATTGTAAAATCAATTGGAAATTGGTTAATTAATTAATTCAATAGAAAAATGTCAAAATTAAATCTATAAGAACATAAATTGAAAATTAAAAATAAATATGCAAACACTAAACTTAGAGAGACAAATAAATAACATTATTAGTAATTATAATGAAAAATGAAAATCCACAGCCCGCTTCCAGTCGACCGACCGCGTCAGCGAATAGAATGAATGAAGACCCCATCTAGCGGCGAGGATATAAACTGTGCCGGCTGCCGAAGCCAGTCGCACTCCCCTGGGGCAATGATAAAATGAATGAAAGATGAAATGAAATGATAGTGGAGAGCGTTTCTGGAACGAAATTTGTGACAAGGAAAACCGGAGTACCCGGAGAAAAACCTGTTTGTCTCCGCTTTGTCCAGCACAAATCTCACATGGGGTGACCGGGATTTGAACCATGGACTCAAATTTAGTTCTATTGCTTACATAACCCCAAGATGGCGGCTGTGCAAATTTTAAAATTAAGTTTGTATTTCTTGTGTCGTGATCATGCGATCGTAGTGAAAGTTTGAATAATGAACCTTCGTAATCATTTTCCTTTAATGATACATGACTCTATGTCCTATACATATAACAATCCAACATGGCGACCGTGCGAAATATTTAGACGGTTCTCAATATCTACGAATCTATTAGAGCAATCATACCGAATTTTTTAATGTTCATAGGTGCTATGAACATAAGTTCACCTATAGGACTTTCAATAACCTGGTGATTACAAAACAACATGGTGGCGACGCGAAATAAAAATATTCACTTGAACGTTTCTCGCAATTTAACCATCCGTGTACAGTGAAACTAGGTAGAGTAAATCCTTATACAAATGGTAATCCACTAGCATCTAATTTATTTTAATTATTTCCATAACCACAAGACGGCAGCTGTGCGAAATTTAAAAATCTCGTTTAACTTCTTATGTCCTAATTGTTACGTGCAAAGCTTGTCCCAACATTATTAATATGCGTCCCTTCTACGTATTGAACCCGAAGGGGTCATGCTGACTGATATCGAACGTGGATCTCGGAGATAAGTTGAGCTCAGAAGGATGGTTCCACCAGGGAACGAACCCGAGATCTGTTGAGGGAGTTCCGTTGTAAAATCCCCTAAATGAAAGTACATATTTAATCACTGGTGTGATATCAGTTGATACTGGCATTATTTAGTGAAATAATGCAGGGAAAATGAGCGGAATACAGCATTATTGGAGTACATGGAGTAGGCTATGCTGGACTTGGAACACAGAAGTGCAGAATTTGACAGTTTACTAATAGCCCCAGAATTGTGGGAGGAGACCCATGGAGCCCTGTCAATCTCGCTGACCTAGTTAAGTCGTCTGGAAGAGGTCGGGGGGTTGAATAATGACCCAGTTCTTCCCCGTTTGAGAATAAAACCAAGAAGGGAGGGGAGAGATCCCAAGGAAAATCATTGATTACTCGTGATTGGAGCAACGCAATGACATGAGAGTTGCACACAGGTGAATCTTTAGCCAGGAGGCTAATTTTAGAGCCATTAAACTGCGAAATCAAGGCATATTTAATGGAGTGCGTAAGAACACAGGAATATGGATGTTCGCGGCAGGGTTTGACTATGTCACCGGGGATTTCCACTGGAAACCGCGTCCCCACGCTATGGCAAAAGCAATTAATATTAATTAATTGGCCGATCGATCCTTCAGCACGCAGATAGTTCTGGGATCAGTGAAGAAAAAGGAACCCGATGAGCAGTGTTTCGAGACCAGAATCATGCTGGGAGAGGAGTTGATATAGCGCGAGAATTCTAGGTCTACTTTTTGTGTGAAACGGATATAAGGGAGTAGCCCCTGGCAGAAGACAGTTGTCGTCAGTTTTGGAAGAGACTCGAGCGCGGAACGTATGTCGCTCTGGCTCAGGAAAGGACGCTCAAACAAAGACTTGAACACTTTAGTGTTAATAATTATATTCGCCGTGCAGTGTAATGCACCAAGTGATAAGATAATAATGCACAGTCAGGAAGTAATAAGAAGTACGGTAATCAACGAACTTTATTGTGTGAAATGCGTATTACCGAAGTCAGGGAAGGAGGCCCGGACTTCAACTTGGGAAGCCGTGCAGTAAAACTCTTAGAAGGCTTTCATTAAGGACAGTCGTGCTGCATGTGTAGTCAGCAGTACGAGCAATGGTTTGTGTTCACATAGGAAGTACCGTGTGATATATTGTTGCAGAACTATTGGTTGTATTAATCTGTGTAAAGACTATGTACTATGTTAAGCGCAGTGTATAATATATTGATTGGTTATACATGTCTTATTACGCCGGACTGCGCTGGGAGAAACATTATGAGGCATTTGGTGAAATGTTTTAAGAATACCAAATGGTAACGCTCAGGACGAAAGTAAGCATATTTATGCAAAGCAGGAAGTTTATCGTAGGATAATTGGTAGACTGTTGGTGAATCCATAGGCAGATGAACCAGACTTTCAATCAGAAGTTGGTAGGAGCATGGAAGATGCCGTCGATATCTGCAATTCTGATATTTTGCCAGGGAATTTCAACCAATGAAAAGTGTAAAAAGTGACATGTGTTATGTATAAATCACATGTGAAATATCTTTTAAATTAATGGTATAATAAGTGTCATAAAGTGTCATGTGTTTTGGAAGCAATAGCTTCATCCTAGAAATGGAAAGTGCCGTGTGCTTGGTGAAAGAAATGTATTATAAGATGTGTATTTTCAATATGCAAATATCGCGCTAACTCTACAAATGGCAGGCGACATTGGAGTATATGAATGGTTGGAGCCACCAGGATAAGCCTAAGATGTGAGTACCCCACAAATTATGATTTTATAGAAGGATAGCCCACTGCATGTAATGTGATTTCAGAATTATAAAATTAATGCCAGTAAGAATCAGTATTAGGAGATAGACCCTCCAGGTAATTGTTGTTGTGTTGATTTTAGTAGAGTTGAGATGTTGTTATACATCAGTGAGTGGATTAATCGTTACCACTATTAATAAAATGGCAAATCAGTTATGTAAACTTAACGTAACGAACACGGATTTTCGATTTTTAAGATGGTTATGTTGTGTCGGATTATGGTAATTTATGTCAGTGAGAATAATAATAATAATAAATAATAAAAGGTATGAATGAATACATCAGGTAAAATGTTGTAAGCAAGAAATATTTACGCTAATTGGAAGACTTATCGATCTAAGCATTACATTAAGGGATGAGAAAAGAGTTTAATATCAGAATATATTGTGTTAATGGGAATATAATTATGCAAGGAAATGGAAGAGCTTTCTAGTGAATTGAATTTGCAGCTTGTGTAAAAGCTTATAGAGTAATTGATAGATTTCTCTTAATAATTAAAGGACGAAGATCATAATATCAGGTCATGGAACCAGGTAATCTATTCGACGTATGAAATCTCGTATAGCCGTGGGTATACTGAGATATGTACTTTGTGCCAGAGTGTATTTAGTGATTGAACCCTAACTCTGATGATGGATATGTAATGGTCCGGGTTCGAATCCTGTGATAGGTGAGAGGAGAACAATGGACACCATTGCACCCTATCTGATCGCCCGAGAACTTATTATTGAGTGATTCGGCTCTTGTGAAGCGAATCTTATGGACGGCAGCATGCGACTGACCGTCTCGTTTATTAAGATACCGGTTATCGAGATCGACCAATGTTTTTATGAATCTCGTGCCTTCATGTTGAAATGGACCTATTGGTGCCAGTTATTATTAATATCCTAAGGTTAGGAATAAATATTTAAGCTCATCCAGAATCTATTGCATAATATTCAGTTTAAATCCATTGGGATATGTGCGTCATTGTGACCGCGGTATTGCCTTTTAGAATCTTATACTGCTTGGGGAGATAAAGCCAAGAGACAGGAAGGCGGGGAACGGTTTACTGCGGTAACCTCACTCCACTCCATTGTATACCAGCCGCTCGAAAGGGGGCTGAGCTGTCAAGCGAACCGTGAAAGTTAAAGTTTAAGAAAAGGGCGGATTTTAGACCCTGTTAGTAACATGAAAGGAAACAATGTTATATTGAGTAATGAAGTCATGTGGTTTAAGAACACATTAGTAATTATAGATCACCCTGATGGTTCATGATTTTAGCAATCTAACGAATGGTTGGAAGTTGCATTTTTACTGTCACTGACACCTATTTCAGAAGTTGGTTACTCGACGCCACAGGCTACGCTCGCAAGGGTAGCTTAATAATACCATCCGACACAGCGATAACGAAAGTTTTGAAGATGAAATCACAACGGCATGCAGTGGAACTATAAATAGAGAGAAGTGTAGGGGTAGCTTTACATAATTATGGAGTTGCACGTAGATTGTTGTGCAACACCTGAATAGGCTAATGCATGTAAAGCATTTGGTGGGAAGAGAGGGATCAAACACACACGGTACACATAATTGTCAAAGTAAGACAAGGTTTAAGAAACAAGTAATTTTGTGAAATTAAAGAAGTCACTTTAGATGACAGAAGAGTAAAAGTACAGTTTTTTTTATGAAAGTTGCATGTGCATCAGCGCACTAGAGTGAAGTGTGAAGTCAATATAAGGGTAAAGGTTTGAGTTATGATATGAGTTTATTATGATGATATTATGTTAATATTAGTGTATTGCGGAAGTAATTTTTGTTTGATTTTGTTTTATGGTTGTTGGGATTGTTTAATATATGTTTGAAGCCATGATTTTAGTACTGAATTAAAATCTTTAGAATAGAGTTGTGCCTTATCATTGTAGATTTGATACCTTTTAGTCTCAAATCCGAAATATGCAACTGCTCAATGGGGGAACGGTACACGCCTGAGACCTGACGCTAGCTGGAGGCGGAAGCATATTTTCCATCGAGATTACTCACATGGGTACAGTATATGTATCCCCTACCATTTGAAGCGCCCGCTAAGATGCCTTGGTTTGGCTAATGAACTTGAGATGGCAGCACCTATCGGCTCCTCGAGCTGGGGTTGTGTCTTCTACCGCTAGAGCGAGATATAGAGGTCTTCCGGCCTCGTCTCATCGATACATTTTTGAAAAAGTATATTATCCTACGTCATTAAACTAAAGACTATATATGCATCATGCCGCCAAAACATTTTAATGGTGTCGTGTGAATATTATTTTGTTATTCACATTGTCGTAGTGTGTGGCAAATTTGGATTGGTCCAATTTAAATAAACCTGGTGCATGTTGGGTGGCCTTCTTCGCTATTGACCTCTATCTTGTGAATTATGACTTGTGACTGATTGTTGGTTGAAGAAAGACCCAAATTGTGGATCTCGTCAAGCGGCGAGGGCTTATGCCCTCGTCCCCGCTAACTTGGGGATATATCCCAGTATTTTAATGATACATGAAGAATTATGTGTGCAACTATCATCTGCGATATTCGTGAACGTGTTTTCTTGGGCCTTAATATGGAAATGCGATGTTTGGTGTGCATCTCTTCGACGGCGGTTGGCAGCCATCTAATATTTAATTTTATTTTTGGTGATATAAATCCTTTAAGGATATCTAAGTAGTGTTATAAAAATTAGTGTCACCCCAAAAGGCTTTATTAAGGTATGTTTTGACATTTTATTTATTTAAAATTTTTGTAGCTCCATATTTTACATTGTGTACTGAGTGTTTTAGTTTTTTGTTCTGAAGGTTGACTTTGGCCTAAATATGTCACCTATGAATATGTAAAATTTTGTTAAACAATATTAGTCCGGGGAACACTACTGTTTTTCTTCTAATTTTATTACTTGGCGTCTGGCTAAGGCATTTTCTTCTTATTATATTCTTGTACTGACCAGACGAATCTATTAACACTAGGCCTAATTTTGATCATTAGTCAATCGGTTTTTATTTTGATCCGTTGCCTTTTAAAAACTATTTGATCTCGTAATGTCTAGAGTTTGTTTATATCTTCCTGTTTCTCACTGGAGAAGATTTTTTTAAATGTAAAATTAGGCTTTTGACATTAATAGGTACTGATATACCTTCAACTGTTCTTGGTCGACATGGTAACTTGTTTACAGAAGTGCATTGTGGGTCTTCTCCTTCTCCACCTTCTTCCACCTATAAGTGTTCTTCTGTTGGGGCATGTCAACTGGCGATGAGTTTGCAGTTAGCGATGCGGACCTCCGAAGAAAGGTAAGTAGGCCTCCTCAACCCCAGCCAACCCGTGTAACTAATAATGCGATTGAAGTTTGAATACTACACGTACACAATAATCTTCATGTAACAGTACATAACTCTAAGACCTACATATATAAAAATCCAACATGGCGACCATACGAAATATTTAGTCGGTTCTCAATATCTACGAATCTATGACAGCAATCAAACTGATATTTTGTATATTGATAGTGTTAATTAACATAAGTAGGATATATGAAAATAGGCTGTAGTTCTTCACGGAACTTCTTGTTAATGTTTTATATTTATCGATTTTCATCATGAATTCATTCCTCATGACTGTGTTCATTCCGGGAGGCATGATAGTGCAGCGGTCAAGCTGCTTGCATATGACCTAAGTGGACCATGTTTGATTCCTGATCATTGCATGTGAGATTTTCGAAATAATGTATTTATTTATTTATTTTCCGTGTCCGGATCAAATTACATCTTGCCAGTTAGTAGCAACAGTTACAGCATTAGTATTTGCAGCCATTAAATCGTCTGATCGTCTTTTGAACATATGCCCACCTTAAGGGGCAGATCAGCAGGTGTTCTTGATCTTGTACCCTGCTATGGCCATTCGGCTGCAACGAGGGACTAAATGACCACAATCCACAAGCCCCTCAAATAGAAAGGAAATTACTCTCTCCAAGGGGCAGATGACCTCGCAGTTCCGCCCCTTAAAACAACAATAACTATCTAACTCACTCTCGGCACGCCGGAAGGCGGAGGTAGATTACACCGGGCAAAGAAAATGTTTCGAATTCACTAAATTAGCCAACTGTTGAATACCTACAATGGTTCCACACGTTAAGCATACGAGAAACCCCGCTTTTCACTCTACTAAAAAACACACCCTGACGGAAACAAGACACAACTTAGCGATACAGCCAAGCTAGATAAAAAAAATGGGGTGAAATAGCGATGGTTAATAAGTAAATGTTACCTAGATCAGGTGTGCTATGTACTTTTTCTGCAGTAAACCTAGGCTGGTATGCGCGGCAGTATTAAAGGTGCCGGGACGTCTTCAACAGACCGGGCAGCACTTAGTTCGAATGGCTTTTTTGTCCACGCACGGCGAAGACAGATCCACGGTCATTAATAGTTGTAGATCTTCCTGTATTCAATAGCATACATTCTTATCTACATTTGGCAACGTCACACAAATAAACATTGCACTGACCTCAGACAGAACAAAGGGGAGAAAGGAAAAACCAGTTTCGTCCAGTTAACACCCGGGTTCAGTCGACCACATCTGGTGCTAGAGTGAACACGAAGCTGCTCGAAGTTCCAGCCAGGAAGACAGCCGGATAAGTATCAGCCTGTATTATTACAGTATAACCATAGTTGACTTTTTACAACCATATAATCACCCCAAACAGACAAACTCCGGATTTCTATCCCCATTTAACATTTCACCTAACATTAGATACAATACATTTAGCATAGCCTACACCGACAGTTGAATTACCAATACTGCAACTAAATAATTGTACATATTGTAAATATTTTTCACCTGTATTCTCAAACATAGATGTTATAGCCTAAGTGTAATGGATCTGATGATGATCGCTTGACGATCGAAACTGGTCATCCTAGTGTATTTATTAATCTCATGTAATTTATTTCAGGATTAGGGCATAACCCAGCTATTTTTGGGTACATTCGTGTTGACCGACTGAAAAGCACCAAACTTTTGTAAACCCTATCTTCTTATCATTCCGAATTAATTTTACTCATCCCTTGGCGTAAGTGTGGATCATATAAAAATCTCCTTCAAAAAACAATTGAGGTACGTTTTAGACGAGTTTTCACTATTTTAGCCGGCCCCGTGGTGTTGGGGTAGCACGCTTGCCTCTCACCCGGAGGGCCCGGGTTCGAATCCCAGCTCCGTCAGGGATTTTAGAAACTGACGTGAGGGCTGGAACGGGGTGCACTCAGCCTCGTGAGGACAATTGAGTAACTGTCTGAGAGTGAGGCAGTGCCCCGATCACGAAAGCCAAGATTAACGGCCGAGGGGACCCGATGCGCTGATCACGCGTCACCCCAATATCTGCAGGCCAAATGGCTGGGCAGCGGTCGTTTGGTAGGCCTAGGCCCTTCATGGGCCGTAGGGCCAGGGGTTATTATTCATTATTTTATTCACTATTTTAACCCTTTATGGCATAGTGGTCCCTATATTAACCACCTATCATAAGGAGAGTTTATGCTTTCAAAGATGCTGATATTTGAGTCTTTTAGCCAAATGTTGTAGAATTTTCATGCCGAAGTGCTAGTATTTCTAAAAATTAAATATTATATACGTATCTCTTGACATACTGTAATGTGTTGAAAAATAAAAATAAAAACATCCACAATTAATGTGTAAGAATGAAACATAAATAGGGGAATACAAAGTACAATAATAAAATAAATTGAAGGAATACCAAGTTGATCAAAAAACCATAAATTTAATAAAACTTACATTAACTAATACGATTTCCAGAGTCAAATTTTTAAATGAAGTTAGCGAGCCCTTTGAGGTAAAAACTGGGCTAAGACAAGGGGACAGTCTATCACCACTGCTTTTCAATTTGGTCTTGGATAAAGTCATGAGGACGTTTTGGGAGAAGAACGATTCAAGTGCTAAAATTGGTACAAAGAATCAGAACCTCAAAGTCAAAGGTTTAGCATTTGCTGACGACGTAGCGTTGTTTGCTGAATCAGAACAATAAGCTATTAACCAAATTGATCAGTTTAAAAAAACGGAGGAAAAAGCGGGCTTACAGATTTCGTTGGTAAAAACAGAGATGATGACAAGTGATCAGAAATACACTAAGAAAATGATAAAAACAAATTAAGGGAGCATCAGGGTCACTGACCGATTTAATTATCTTAGAGAAAAAATTATTAGCAATGGGACGGATAAATTGGCAATTGAGAACAAAAAAAGGGAAATTGGGAAGATTAAATTTTTGTACAAAAATTATATACAATAAAAAGAACCTGTCTATCAATGCTAAATTACGACATTTTAATACAGTTGTTAGACCAGTCATCTTGTACGGCATGGAAACTACAAATATAACCGGAATGGAGAATTTGCTCAAGATAGAAAGAAGAATTTTAAGAAGGATTTATGGTCCTAGGAAAACACAGGAAGGTTATAGACTGAGATCCAATGCAGAAATTTATAGTAAAATCGACAATCTTGAAGTGATAATCAGAAAACGGCGACTTCAGTTCTATGGACATATGGTCCGCATGGATTGCTCAAGATTAAACAAACACACTTTTGATAAAATCTGGAACTATAAAGGGCAAGGAGGCTATGTAAAACAAATGAAAGAAGAACTTCAAAAATTCAAAATTACTGAAGAAGATTGTCTAAATCGAATAGAGTACAGAAAAGAAAAATTTTTGGCCTCAAAATTCTTGTAGGGGAGATGAAGAATCTCAACAGTAGAGAATGGACTGCTGAAAGAGGAGCTGCGCTGTCGACCAGGATGAAAGACTTCTGGAAGAGAAAGAAGAAAACTAGACCTATAAAGAAGTGATATTTTCGTGGTCCTTTTTGGCCTGTCCGCGGTGTATATAAATGAAATATCAAACTTAAAACAATAAACATAACAATAAAAATATGAAAATAATTGTAAAATCAATTGGAAATTGGTTAATTAATTAATTCAATAGAAAATGAAAATCCACAGCCTGCTTCCAGTCTCCGACCGGGTCAGGAATGGAATGAATGAAGCCCCCATCTAGCGGCAAGGATATGAACTGTGCCGGCTGCCGAGGCCTGACGCACTCCTCTGGGGCAATGATTAAATGAATGACAGATGAAATGAAATGATAGTGGAGAGTGTTGCTGGAATGAAATTTTGACAGGGAAAACCGTAGTACCCGGAGAAAAACCTGTCTGCCTCCGTTTTGTCCAGCACAGATCTCACATGGAGTGACCGGGATTTGAACCACGGACCCAGCGGTGAGAGGCCGGCGTGCTGCCGCCTAAGCCACGGAGGCTTCAATTCAATAGAAAAATGTCAAAATTAAATCTATAAGAACATAAATTGAAAATTAAAATAAATAAGCAAACACTAAACTTAGAGAGACAAATAAATAACATTATTAGTAATCATAATGAAAAATGAAAATCCACAGCCTGCTTCCAGTCGACCGACCGGGTCAGCGAATAGAATGAATGAAGCCCCCATCTAGCGGCGAGGATATAGACTTTGCCGGCTGCCGAAGCCGGTCGCACTCCCCTGGGGCAATGATTAAATGAATGAAAGATGAAATGAAATGATAGTGGAGAGCGTTGCTGGAACGAAATTTGTGACAAGGAAAACCGGAGTACCCGGAGAAAAACCTGTTTGCCTCCGCTTTGTCCAGCACAAATCTCACATGGAGTGACCGGGATTTGAACCATGGACTCAAATGTAGTTCAATTGCTTACATAACCCCAAGATGGCGGATGTGCGAATTTTAAAATTAAGTTTGTATTTCTTGTGTCGTGATCATGCGATCGTAGTGAAAGTTTGAATAATGAACCTTCGTAATCATTTTCCTTTAATGGTACATGACTCTATGTCCTTACATATAACAATCCAACATGGCGACCGTGCGAAATATTTAGACGGTTCTCAATATCTACGAATCTATTAGAGCAATCAAACCGAATTTTTTAATGTTCATAGGGGCTATGAACATAAGTTAACCTAGCCTATAGGACTTTCAATAACCTGGTGATTACAAAACAACATGGTGGCGACGCGAAATAAAAATATTCACTTGAACGTTTCTCGTAATTTAACCATCCGTGTACAGTGAAACTTGGTACAGTTAATCCTCACACAAATGTTAATCCACTAGCATCTAATTTATTTCAATTATTTCCATAACCACAAGATGGCAGCTGTGCGAAATTTAAAAATCTCGTTTAACTTCTTATGTCCTAATTGTTACGTGCAAAACCCGTCCCAAAATTATTAATATGCATCTCTTGTACGTATATGTATTCCCTACCATTTGAAGCGCCCGCTAAGATGCCTTGGTTTGGCTAATGAACTTGAGATGGCAGCACCTATCGGCTCCTCAAGCTGGGATTGTGTCTTCTGCCGCTAAAGCGAGACATAGAGGACTTCCGGCCTCGTCTCATCGAGACATTTTTGAAAAAGTATATTATCCTACGTCATTAAACTATAGACTATATATGCATCATGCCGCCAAAACATTTTAATGGTGTCGTGTGAATATTATTTTGTTATTCACATTGTCGTAGTGTGTGGCAAATTTGGATTGGTCCAATTCAAATACCTGGTGCATGTTGGGTGGCCTTCTTCGCTATTGACCTCCATCTTGTGAATTATGACTTGCGACTGATTGCTGGTTGAAGAAAGACGCAAATTGTGGATCTCGTCAAGGGGCGAGGTCTTATGCCCTCGTCCCCGCTAACTTGGGGATATATCCCAGTATTTTGATGATACATGAAGAATTATGTGTGCAACTATCATCTGCGATATTCGTGAACGTGTTTTCTTGGGCCTTAATATGGAAATGCGATGTTTGGTGTGCATCTCTTCGACGGCGGTTGGCAGCCATCTAATATTTAATTTTATTTTTGGTGATATAAATCCTTTAAGGATATCTAAGTAGTGTTATAAAAATTAGTGTCACCCCAAAAGGCTTTATTAAGGTATGTTTTGACAATTTATTTATTTTAAATTTTTGGAGCTCCATATTTTTCATTGTGTACTGAGTGTTTTAGTTTTTGATCTGAAGGTTGACTTTGGCCTAGATATGTCACCTCTGAATATGTAAAATTTTGTTAAACAATATTAGTCCGGGGAACACTACTGTTTTTCTTCTAATTTTATTACTTGGCGTCTGGCTAAGGCATTTTCTTCTTATTATATTCTTGTACTGACCAGACGAATCTATTAACACTAGGCCTAATTTTGATCATTAGTCGATCGGTTTTTATTTTGATCCGTTGCCTTTTAAAAACTATTTGATCTCGTAATGTCTAGAGTTTGTTTATATCTTCCTGTTTCTCACTGGAGAAGATTTTTTTAAATGTAAAATTAGGCGTTTAACATAAATACGTACTGATATACCTTCAACTGTTCTTGGTCGCCATGGTAACTTGTTGACAGAAGTGCATTGTGGATCTTCTCCTTCTCCACCTTCTTCCAACTATAGTTGTTCTTCTGTTGGGGCATGTCAATTGGCGGTGAGTTCGCAGTTAGCGATGCGGACCTCCGAAGAAAGGTAAGTAGGCCTCCTCCACCCCAGCCAACCCTTGTCATTTTGGTAGCAGAGCGAGCTCGTTTATCGCTTCTGCAGCTATCCCCTGTCCCCTTACCCGCAGGCTCGTTTATGGACCCTTCTGGTGCTGATAGGACGGTTATTGGTGGAATGTGTCATGTCAGTGCGCTTAATGTAATTTTATGTTAATCCTTGTCGTTTGTTTGGTTTCATGTTTGCCTCTATAAATCCATGTGATGATATAAGGAAGTGACCTGTTCCAAGCAAGGTTTCTGTGCTGAATTATATCCTATTTATGGTGCAACATTCCCAATGAAGAAGAGGTTTGGTAAATGATTGGCTTGTATTCTTGGCATGGGAAATGTTTTTTTTTTTAATATTCTGATAGCCTACATGCTGCGAGTGAAGGTATCGAGGATCCCTGTCTGAAGCTGTTCGCCCTGTGATTTGTAGCAATTTGTTGTATTTTAGCTTCCCGTTCTGGAGCCAAGCAAGGGATGCGGTCTACGGTTCTGGGCAGCATTGTGCATGATTTGGTATAGTATTGTGGCAGAGTTCGAGTGTCAACCTAATCTATGGTGTTGTTAATTGGTAGTTTATGGTATTGTTGTGATATGCTGTCCTCGTGATTTATTTATTATGGAACTGTCACGCCTACTAGTGTTACGGCGAAGTGTAGTCCGATTAAAAGGGCTAAACTATGGAAATCAGCCCTCCCTATGTCCCTATTGTGGTGCCAAAAGGCACATTTAACGTGCATATCACTTTATTTGCTAGGAATTCTTCCCAAACTCATTCAAGGTAAGTGTTTGTTTTGAGATGTTTTTATCGCAGTGTGCGAAATGTACATTTTTGTTCATACACTTACATTAGGCTGCAATCGTGCTGGGATATGTGTGTATTTTGTACAAACCGTGTCTATGTGTATGTGGTAACGTTAGTTTTTGAGTTAGATTTGTAGGGTGGGGTAATTCAGGTGTTGTTTTGTTTGCAAAAGTAAGTCTAGGATCGTATTTTTAATAGTTGCTTTCCTTGTAAATTTGAAATAAACCTAATATGTAGGTGTGTTTTACGTGGAGATATCGACTGTTTGGGGTTAGCTAGGCTAGAAGTATGGGATTCTTTCTTGGTTTGATCCCTGGGCAGGTTGTATATAGGACTAGCACGATCCGAATGGCTCAGGTATGGTACTGGTCTGTTCGATGACATGCGAGCATGTGTAATGTAATGTAATTGTCAGGGTATTGTGTTTTTAATTGTATTTGTTTGTGTTATGATATCTCTACGATTACATAACTTGCATATTTGAGTATTAATGGGAATTATTTTTGTGGGCGGTTAAAAAATATGTATCTCTGCTATTTGAGTATGTTGTGCGATGAATATTTTGTGGTTAATATGAGGTCTCAGTTCGTGAACAGCCTTAATGTAATGTGCTTTCCGGTTAGTTAATTAATATAGGGTCTTCAAAATTTACTGGGGTTAAATTTCTGTTGGAAATTGTGGTCATCAGCTTCTGTAAGTCAGCTTGTTTTGCATTTAAAGCCAGTAATCTGTTGTTGCTGGAAATCAGGGTCATCAGTTGCCTCATGTTAACTGTAAATTACATAGGCCTTCTGTTTAGTTCTTGCTATGGCAATCACGGTCGTCAGCCACTGTAACTGGAGTAAAATTTTCTGCTTTTGACTGGTAATTCTAATTTTTTTCTGCTTAAATCGTTAGGAATGGTGCGTTAGTGTTCTCTGTTAGCCTCGTCTTTCGACAAGAGCGGCTTGTTTTCTCATCTAACCATATTTTCGGGCCATGTTAGGCATCCTTTGGTTGTACGTGTTCGTGTCTTAAACCTGAACGAGGAAACCTCATTGTACCTCTTGTATTGTTGAACTTGGTTCTTCTTATGTTGGATTTTCCTCACAAAGGGGGATTTCGGCTGTATAGTCATCGGGTGTCGAACTTCAATTTCGTTCCTTGTGTTAGTGTATTGGTGTTTGGTTTTCTGCGCTGCCATTTCCCCTTCGTTTTTTGTCGTTACTGTAACTGCGTTTTTATTTCTCATTGTCCCCATGCCAAGCAATGTGTGCGATCACGAACCAACAAATGTAGATGCATACATGTCAGCTTAATTAATTTTCTTTTTCAAAGCCCTAAAGCAAATAATATATCCAGAGTGCATCTGCCGCACATAAAATGAGGTGGAGAGATTTGTAATGAAGAAATGGTACCATAAATTTGTAAACTGATATTTTGTATAATGCAGAGTATCCCTAACATTCATTGAAGCCTACAGGCGTCTGTTCCTCCTGGAATTTTGAATTGGATTTGAAAACTCTACTGGGATACAACTTGTAACTGCTGGGTAATTCCCATTTAATGGTAAAATGTTAACATCGTGTAATAGCCTAACCTTTGTAAAATTGTAACTAATTTTGATGTTCACGTAGAAGATGCTTGCATGTAAGTAGGACTCGGTGGGAGACCTAACTCATGGTGATCTTGTATACCTGTTTCCTTGGGAATTTGTGTGGTCATTCCTCTACCGTAGCTCCTTCTGAATGTATAGTCGTTTAACTCGTGTACTCTAGAAAAGTCTAACTAGTCTGTAAAAACTCAACCTTGGTAATGAACTTTACTTCGGTAAATCTTGTTGTTTAATGAACTATTGTGAGCACGGATCTAGGTCATGGTCAGGATTTTCTTCATATAAATTCAAACTTGTTTCTCATTTGTAAAATCTATTAAGAATTAGTAATTTCTGTAAACTTTTATTTTTGAAATAGGATTAACTACTGTTTTGTAAATGGCTGCCCACTCGTCGCATGGTATCTTGCACATTGCATCCACCTACTTCGTCAAAAGCTAACAACATTGGACTTATTGAAGATTTACCTAACTCGTCTCGGACTCTGTAAGCACTGAAGGTGCTGGTGTAATGCGTTTCTGAAGACTTATGGACACAGTGATGCTGTTGACTAAGTGGTTTGCGAGGTGATCAATTATCCCATCACTGATAATCTGACCCTGCACTCCTCCTAACCAAAACGATGCGGTTTTATCCATCAATTGGAGTTATCTGGTGAACATTATCTTCTGGAAACAATGTTTGGTGAATCGACTAGTTAAGGAGTACTGCCTATGCCTAGGCATATTCGTGAACGGTGTTCACGCTTAAGGGAGGGAGACTGTTACGTGCAAAGCCCGTCCCAACATTATTAATATGCATCTCTTCTACGTATATATATCCCCTACCATTTGAAGCGCCCGCTAAGATGCCTTGGTTTGGCTAATGAACTTGAGATGGCAGCACCTATCGGCTCCACGAGCTGGGGTTGTGTCTTCTGCCACTAGAGCGAGACATAGAGGTCTTCCGGCCTCGTCTCATCGAGACATTTTTGAAAAAGTATATAATTCTACGTCATTAAACAAAAGACTATATATGCATCATGCCGCCAAAACATTTTAATGGTGTCGTGTGAATATTATTTTGTTATTCACATTGTCGTAGTGTGTAGCAAATTTGGATTGGTCCAATTTAAATAAACCTGGTGCATGTTGGGTGGCCTTCTTCGCTATTGACCTCCATCTTGTGAATTATGACTTGTGACTCATTGCTGGTTGAAGAAAGACGCAAATTGTGGATCTCGTCAAGGGGCGACATTTGACATTTAATTTTTTTAAATTTTTGGAGCTCCATATTTTTCATTGTGTACTGAGTGTTTTAGTTTTTTGTTCTGAAGGTTGACTTTGGCCTAAATATGTCACCTCTGAATATGTAAAATTTTGTTAAACAATATTAGTCCAGGGAACACTACTGTTTTTCTTCTAATTTTATTACTTGGCGTCTGGCTAAGGCATTTTCTTATTATTATATTCTTGTACTGACCAGACGAATCTATTAACACTAGGCCTAATTTTGATCATTAGTCGATCGGTTTTTATTTTGATCCGTTGCCTTTTAAAAACTATTTGATCTCGTAATGTCTAGAGTTTGTTTATATCTTCCTGTTTCTCACTGGAGAATTTTTTTTTAAATGTAAAATTAGGCTTTTGACATAAATACGTACTGATAATCCTTCAACTGTTCTTGGTCGCCATGGTAACTTGTTGACAGAAGTGCATTGTGGATCTTCTCCTTCTCCACCTTCTTCCACCTATAGGTGTTCTTCTGTTGGGGCATGTCAACTGGCGGTGAATTTGCAGTTAGCGATGCGGACCTCCGAAGAAAGGTAAGTAGGCCTCCTCAACCCCAGCCAACCCGTGTCACTAATAATGCGATTGAAGTTTGAATACTACACGTACACAATAATCTTCATGTAACAGTACATAACTCTAAGACCTACATATATAAAAATCCAACATGGCGACCATCCGAAATATTTAGTCGGTTCTCAATATCTACGAATCTATTACAGCAATCAAACTGATATTTTGTATATTGATAGTGTTAATTAACATAAGTAGGATATATGAAAATAGGCTGTAGTTCTTCACAGAACTTCTTGTTAATGTTTTACATTTATTGATTTTCATCATGAATTCCTTCCTCATGACTGTTTTCATTCCGGGAGGCATGATAGTGCAGCGGTCAAGCTGCTTGCCTATGACCTAGGCGGACCATGTTTGACTCCTGATCATTGCATGTGAGATTTTCGAAATTATGTATTTATTTATTTTCCGTGTCCGGATCAAATTACATCTTGCCAGTTAGTAGCAACAGTTACAGCATTAGTATTTGCAGCCATTAAATCGTCTGATCTTCTTTTGAACATATGCCCACCTTAAGGGGCAGATCAGCAGGTGTTCTTGATCTTGTACCCTGCTATGGCCATTCGGCTGCAACGAGGGACTAAATGACCACAATCCACAAGCCCCTCAAATGGAAGGGAAATCACTCTCGGCAAGGGGCAGATGACCTCGTAGTTCCGCCCCTTAAAACAACAATAACTATCTAACTCACTCTCGACACGCCGGAAGGCGGAGGTAGATTACACCGGGCAAAGAAAATGTTTCGAATTCACTAAATTAGCCAACTGTTGAATACCTACAATGGTTCCACACGTTAAGCATACGAGAAACCCCGCTTTTCACTCTACTAAATAACACACCCTGTCGGAAACAAGACACAACTTAGCGATACAGCCAAGCTAGATAAAAAATGGGGTGAAATAGCGATGGTTAATAAGTAAATGTTACCTAGATCAGGTGTGCTATGTACTTTTTCTGCAGTAAACCTAGGCTGGTATGCGCGGCAATATTAAAGGTGCCGGGACGTCTTCAACAGACCGGGCAGCACTTAGTTCGAATGGTTTTTTTGTCCACGCATGGCGAAGACAGATCCACGGTCATTAATAGTTGTAGATCTTCCTGTATTCAATAGCATACATTCTTATCTACATTTGGCAACGTCACACAAATAAACATTGCACTGACCTCAGACAGAACAAAGGGGAGAAAGGAAAAACCAGTTTCGTCCAGTTAACACCCGGGTTCAGTCGACCACAGTGAAAACGAAGCTGCTCGAAGTTCCAGCCAGGAAGACAACCGGATAAGTATCAGCCTGTATTATTACAGTATAACCATAGTTGACTTTTTACAACCATATAATCACCCCAAACAGACAAACTCCGGATTTCTATCCCCATTTAACATTTCATCTAACTTTAGATCCAATACATTTAGCATAGCCTACACCGACAGTTGAATTACCAATACTGCAACTAAATAATTGTACATATTGTAAATATTTTTCACCTGTATTCTCAAACATAGATGTTATAGCCTAAGTGTAATGGATCTGATGATGATCGCTTGACGATCGAAACTGGTCATCCTAGTGTATTTATTAATCTCATGTAATTTATTTCAGGATTAGGGCATAACCCAGCTATTTTTGGGTACATTCGTGTTGACCGACTGAAAAGCACCAAACTATTGTAAACCCTATCTTCTTATCATTCCGAATTAATTTTACTCATCCCTTGGCGTAAGTGTGGATCATATAAAAATCTCCTTCAAAAAACAATTGAGGTACGTTTTAGACGAGTTTTCACTATTTTAGCCGGCCCCGTTGTGTTGGGGTAGCACGCTTGCCTCTCACTCGGAGGGCCCGGGTTCGAATCCCAGCTCCGTCAGTGATTTTAGAAACTGACGTGAGGGCTGGAACGGGGTGCACTCAGCCTCGTGAGGACAATTGAGTAACTGTCTGAGAGTGAGGCAGTGCCCCGATCACGAAAGCCAAGATTAACGGCCGAGGGGACCCGATGCGCTGATCACGCGTCACCCCAATATCTGCAGGCCAAATGGCTGGGCAGCGGTCGTTTGGTAGGCCTAGGCCCTTCATGGGCCGTAGGGCCAGGGGTTATTATTCATTATTTTATTCACTATTTTAACCCTTTATGGCATAGTGGTCCCTATATTAACCACCTATCATAAGGAGAGTTTATGCTTTCAAAGATGCTGATATTTGAGTCTTTTAGCCAAATGTTGTAGAATTTTCATGCCGAAGTGCTAGTATTTCTAAAAATTAAATATTATATACGTATCTCTTGACATACTGTAATATGTTGAAAAATAAAAATAAAAACATACACAATTAATGTGTAAGAATGAAACATAAATAGGGGAATACAAAGTACAATAATAAAATAAATTGAAGGAATACCAAGTTGATCAAAAAACCATAAATTTAATAAAACTTACATTAACTAATACGATTTCCAGAGTCAAATTTTTAAATGAAGTTAGCGAGCCCTTCGAGGTAAAAACTGGGCTAAGACAAGGGGACAGTCTATCACCACTGCTTTTCAATTTGGTCTTGGATAAAGTCATGAGGACGTTTTGGGAGAAGAACGATTCAAGTGCTAAAATTGGTACAAAGAATCAGAACCTCAAAGTCAAAGGTTTAGCATTTGCTGACGACGTAGCGTTGTTTGCTGAATCAGAACAATAAGCTATTAACCAAATTGATCAGTTAAAAAAAACGGAGGAAAAAGCGGGCTTACAGATTTCGTTGGTAAAAACAGAGATGATGACAAGTAATCAGAAATACCCTAAGAAAATGATAAAAACAAATTAAGGGAGCATCAGGGTCACTGACCGATTTAATTATCTTAGAGAAAAAATTATAACAATGGGACGGATAAATTGGCAATTGAGAACAAAAAAAGGGAAATTGGGAAGATTAAATTTTTGTACAAAAGTTATATACAATAAAAAGAACCTGTCTATCAAAGCTTAATTACGACATTTTAATACAGTTGTTAGACCAGTCATCTTGTACGGCATGGAAACTACAAATATAACCGGAATTGAGAATTTGCTCAAGATAGAAAGAAGAATTTTAAGAAGGATTTATGGTCCTAGGAAAACACAGGAAGGTTATAGACTGAGATCCAATGCAGAAATTTATAGTAAAATCAACAATCTTGAAGTGATGATCAGAAAACGGCGACTTCAGTTCTACGGACATATGGTCCGCATGGATTGCTCAAGATTAAACAAACACATTTTTGATAAAATCTGGAACTCTAAAGGACAAGGAGGCTATGTAAAACAAATGAAAGAAGAACTTCAAAAATTCAAAATTACTGAAGAAGATTGTCTAAATCGAATAGAGTACAGAAAAGAAAAATTTTTGGCCTCAAAATTCTTGTCGGGGAGAAGAAGAATCTCAACAGTAGAGAATGGACTGCTGAAAGAGGAGCTGCGCTGTCGACCAGGATGAAAGACTTCTGGAAGAGAAAGAAGAAAACTAGACCTATAAAGAAGTGATAATGGGTGGTCCTTGTTGGCCTGTCCGCGGTGTATATAAAAGAAATATCAAAATTAAAACAATAAACATAACAATAAAAATATGAAAATAATTGTAAAATCAATTGGAAATTGGTTAATTAATTAATTCAATAGAAAAATGTCAAAATTAAATCTATAAGAACATAAATTGAAAATTAAAAATAAATATGCAAACACTAAACTTAGAGAGACAAATAAATAACATTATTAGTAATTATAATGAAAAATGAAAATCCACAGCCCGCTTCCAGTCGACCGACCGCGTCAGCGAATAGAATGAATGAAGACCCCATCTAGCGGCGAGGATATAAACTGTGCCGGCTGCCGAAGCCGGTCGCACTCCCCTGGGGCAATGATTAAATGAAGGAAAGATGAAATGAAATGATAGTGGAGAGCGTTGCTGGAACGAAATTTGTGACAAGGAAAACCGGAGTACCCGGAGAAAAACCTGTTTGCCTCCGCTTTGTCCAGCACAAATCTCACATGGAGTGACCGGGATTTGAACCAAGGACTCAGCGGTGAGAGGCCGGCGTTCTGCCGCCTAAACCACTGAGATTGTAATAATTCTAATAATTAAAATAAATTTAAATATAAAAATACATAAAATAAAAAATAGTTGTGTCCTGTAAAGGGTTAAACTGTTTTGATATTGTGCCTATTAAGGGAGGTATAATTCTTTTCTCTAGAAACTCCATATTTCCCTCCCCTTTGGACAATGATTGGTGTTATCAAAACCTTTACTGAGATACGTTTTTGGCCCTTATCCTTGAGAATAGTAAGAACTTCGAATTGATTCTGTTTTTCATATATTAAGAAAATGTTAGCGAGATTTCATTTATTTTCAAAAAAAGGCCCCTCATTTCCACCCCCTTGGTCCAATTTCGCCCATTAAAGAACTTGATCGTGATTTTAAATTGTTATATTTCATGTATATATGTGTTGGTGATTGATACAAAATGACGGTAGTTATCGTGTCCATAAGATAATATATTATATCAATTATAGTGATATATAAACTTTTTAACTCACGGTGGTTTTGAGGTCTGAGAATGCGAAACGCGAAGATATGTCATTTTTTTCCGGAACTCGTAACATGATAACCTTTGCAATAGGTAGCTTTCCAAGGAAATCTACTTAACAACACGATTAGGAGAGACACAAAAATTAAGACGAAAAATTGTAGAATTATCTGATGACTGCGTGTTTGTTTCTTTCTATTAATTTAGTTTGTAGATCGACAAACAATTAACTTTGTGAAATTTGCTCATGCTTCCTCCACAGTGTACATCGTGATATCCTCATCCCCTTTGTCTGAACAGATCTGCTCATGCTTGATTCAGCTTTGTCTAGTTACGTAGTTATTGCATGTTTTTGATGAAGTACTCGAGGTTATTAAATCGGACATGCTACCGACCCATATTCGGAAACACAGTATCATCCCATGTTACAGATTATTACATTTTTTCGCTCAAATCCACGCCCCATTGTCATCAGGCTTTCCTTTGTCCTGACGAATCAATAACAATTACCGTGTCTCTCTAACTTCGTTGATGTGTCTGTGTCAGAGGAAAATGATTAAATATTGTAATATGGAGATTATTGCTGGCTGGCCCGATATTTATTTTATATATTATTATATATTATATATTATATATTATCCGTTCTGTTTATTCCACCATTTCTAACGATTGTTACAAAATTATGTTTGGTTCTTTAACATTTCTTCATTTTTGATCACATTTGTCTTGATTTTAAATGTCTATCTTTCCTCATAGTTTTAATAACAATTATACATCTACCTTATTCAATACATAAACGAAAGGACATATAATTAGATTTGCTCCTGGTACATGTTTCAGGGATTAATTGCTTTTATCCCCTTCATCATCCAATATTAATATCTGAAGAAAATTATAAAATAGCGTAGCACTAAAAAAATGGCTATTAGACTTAATATGGTGCACCATATAAGTAGGTCACAGAAGAATATTTTAAAGCATAGAGAAAAAACTAAAATGATGAGACGGAATGATGTTCGGCCATCAAACACAAGCGAAGATGTACGTAGAGAACCAGAGGACAGTTCATTCACATATCCGCTCCAAACCACAAGTCAAAGCTTCAATTGGCAAAAATGGGACCACAATACTTCACCATACGTATACAACCAATGAAGAAGCCTTATGCTTAACAGGTCGATGAGCCAAATCAAATGCCTGCATGCCAACGAAACGAACGTGGATGGAAGAACTTCATATAGCAGTGAGGTTAGCTCATAACTTCAGGTTAAATAACTGTATCAATTATGTAATAATAAGTACATGACCTCCGTGGCTTAGGCGGCAGCACGCCGGCCTCTCACCGCTGGGTCCGTGGTTCAAATCCCTGGCACTCCATGTAAGATCTGTGCTGGACAAAACGGAGGCAGACAGGTTTTTCTCCGGGTACTCCGGTTTTCCCTGAAAAAATTTCATTCCATCAACACTCTCCACTAACATTTCATTTCATCTGTCATGCATTTAATCATTGCCCCAGAGGAGTGCGTCAGGCCTCGGCAGCCGGCACAGTTAATATCCTCGCCGCTAGATGGGGGCTTCATTCAGTCCATTCCTGGCCCGGTCGGAGACTGGAAGCAGGTTGTGGATTTTCATTCAAGTACATGACAAACATCAGTGATGGACCAGAATTGATGAAAACAAACCAAGGGAAGATCAAACGTGTAAAGAACTGTATATACTCGGGTGAGGTAATCCAACAAAATGGCCTAGAACAGGAAGCAATTATTCTTAGAATCTGGAAATTGGACCGTGCCTATCACCTGACGAAAAATCTCTATAATAAGATGTCGCTGACACTACCGCACGGTTGTCAAACCTGAAGCATTATATGCTTCGGAGACTTTGACTATGAACAGGCGGGACTAGTCGACCAGTTAGTCAAATGAGAACGCAGGGTATAGAGAAAAATTTTAGGCAACAGATGGGTTGACGGACACTTACGTTTGAAGTCAAACGAAGAGTTATATAGAAAGATAGAACCAGTCACGTAAACAATAAAAAAGAAAAGGTTGTTGTTCTATGGACACATTTTCTGAATGTCCAACGATCGTCTAACAGAGAAAATTTGGAATTTCGTGAAACCAAAGAGGTAAAAATTGGCATTGTTTGAAGAATGTAACAAAGACCTTATAGAAATAGGTATTCCGGACTGCAAAATTATGAACAGATGTGAATTCAGACACCTAATCAAAAATTACTAGGGATTTAAGGTAGGGGCAGAACCCAAAAGATGGAGGGGACCTCTTTCAGACGATCGGAAGAAGGCGATGAGTGATGGGCTCAAGAGATACTGGCAGGACATGAAAGCTGGCAGACGATCTAGAACAAAACATTGATTTTGATTGATACTCCGTATTCCATAGTGGCTCAAATCGAATGTAAAAATAATAATAATAATAATAATAATAATAATAATAAATCAATAAAAAAGTTTAGCATACACTAGATAAAACTAATTATAACGTTTACTAAACTTGGTAAAGTACTCCACGCAGCGATGTTGACTTGTCGTCCTGATCGGTGAACTCTAGGTCTAACTTAGATCGCATGACACCCTGCGTGACATCTGTTACCAGAAGTTGTGACTGAGGTTTTGAATGAATTGCACTATGTAACAAATTTTAACTTGTTGTTCGTCCTCGTGTTGAAAGTGTTATTTTCTGATTGTTTATGCCCCAAATGTATGGAAAATGGCCATTATGTTCCATAAACTTTGCTTTGCTCATGTGGAAAAGCAACACACTTCCAAATATGTGCTGGTATTTATTTTACTATGTTCCATGCATTTTAATTGCATTCAACATAACATTCCACTTTCTTTGTGTCTTTGCTAGTTATGATTAAATTAAGTGCAAAAATAAATGAAAATACGTTAATGTCACGAATATCAATGTCCTGCTCAGAAAAGCAAACTTTGACTTGAATAATTATGTTTTTCCTACCTTTTCGGACATAGAAAATTAGAACATAGCATTTATTTTCCAAGGACAATTAGTGTGTTACATAATTTATTGCAGCCAAAGGCCATACAGTAGGTAGGATCATGTTACACAATATAGCAACCCTTCAGTCTTTAACCCTAGAACTGCGGACTGTCTTCCAGGAAGACGGTGTGTTGTTTAATCAAGTGCGACCGTCTCTCTGAAAGACGGTCTTGGAATTCAAATATAGTACTACTGATAGCCATCAGATGGCACTAATTTCAAGTCATGCTGGTTCCCGATGCTTTTATCTTTCGTAGTGTAAATCTTTGGCAATCAAATGACAATATGCAAGCTATTATTTTGCTGCAGAAGTGGAAGTACTTCCATGTTGAAATTGAAGCTGCATTGAGCAAAATGGCCGCCAATTATGTTGATGATTCAGAAATTTAGCTCTTGCTTTTTGACGAATTGTGTGATAGTACGGACGATGACAGTGATAATTGTGTGTATTCGTATGAAAATGAATATGGTGAAAGTAGTGGCAGTGATACCGGCGAACAGGATGTCACGCAAGTTATGGATATCCCCATCAATGCAAGCGATGTTTATCATGTTCCTTCAGACCATGTAAACATGCCTAATGTTAGCCGTGAAGGGGTAAGTGTGAATTAGACTGATATTCAACCCGAAGAAAGTGACTTTCCAGGTAAAAATGTACCGTTTTATCTTTCATCATCCTGGGCCTGTGAAATTGCCTCCCCGTAATTGCGCGCCGATTATCTACTTCAAAATCGAGAAATGTCATATTGTAAAAATAATTTTCTTTTTTAGTAAATAACAGAAATTATTTAAAACTGGTTCTTGAATTAGTAACTAAAACTGTGAACTTTTCATTTATGATGTTTCTGACAAACATTTAACTTGGCAATATAGTTTTCTAGAGCAGAAAATTCAATAATTTTTATTTTTTATTTTTTTTTATAAAATATTTTTTATGATTAATTCAAACTGATGAGTCTGAATGATTCACATCTATCAAAATAATATAGAACAGACTTTCAGCTTTCTGTTGATGTATGATAAGTCATATTCATGAATACAGTATGCTTACAGATACCAAATTCCTTTAGTGTGTAATTTATGGGAATTTACTGCAGCATTTGATAGATAAACCTGCAGCAGTTCTAGGGTTAAGTGTGTTACATAGTGTTATCGTTGTAACTGAACCAAACTATCCTTACTTTCATTTGTCACATTAAACAAAATTGTCAATAATAGGAGACTAACGCTGTTTTAAAAATAACCAATCACTGGGCAATGGGCTGTTTCGTATGTCTCTCGAATATTAGAGTCCTGGAACTCAAGATTCATAACTGGTTGCCTGGCGCAGTGGTAATGATTTCACCTCCTGCTCCCAGGATCGAGTCCTGGCGCAGTCAGTTGGCATTTGAGGTTGCGCAAATTGTGAGGGAACCGTGACATTAGATTTACTGGCACGTTTAAGATCCCCTTCGTGGCACAATTCCGGCACCCCAACGTCTCTAAAAGCCGCAGTAGTTAAAATGGACGTAAAACCAAAAACATAAACAAGATGATTTTGTTTTGTGTATCTAGTGGGTCGTAGGTTGGCGACCACAGGACCCCAGCTGAGTCTGGCATATCATTGTGCCGCGCTCCTCTCCATCTTTTTTCATTTCGACCTCTCTTGGTCAACTCTTGTTCTCCTCTGACACCGACGGTATTAGGGTATCCGAGGCCTAGGGAGTCTTTTCCTTTCCCGCCTTAATTGGCACTTGTCTCATCTTTCCTGAACCCTCTTCGTCAAGGGGTCATACCTCTTGCTTTCTTTTCGTGTCATCTCCTGCCTTCCGCTCAAGGCCCTCAAGGAGGCAGGGTGTTTGTAACCCCACCCCTTATGGTGCACTTTGAATATTTCTACACCCTCAAGGGCTCAAGTCTGGTGAGTTCGGGAGTTGGCGACTCCGAGGAATTCCTGAGCTGGATCCGGTTTATCTCCTTCTTCCATTGCCTTTGGGGCGGTCCCTTTCCACTTTCGCTTTCCTCTCTTCCGTTCGTGGGTCTCCTTTCTTCCAAGTCCCTTAATTCTCATTCTTCAAGGGTTGAGGCCATTCCCTTTCCTCCTGTCTTTTGTTTCCCTCATTGTTCTTTTTATTTTCCATTTCCTCTGCCAGTATATAAGTATGTGGTTAGTTTTAGTTTCATTTAATTTCATTTCCATTTTTAAGATCATCCACACCATTAGGGGCCGATAACCCAGATGTTAGGCCCCTTAAAACAACAATTATTATCATCATCATCATCATGTTTTTGTGTATATGCACACCTGTGTGTTTGGCAACGCAGTACTTGCAAGAAAGGTAAGCAAACCTTCAATTGCACCCGCTGTCTTAGAGAAGGAATAGTATTTACAAGACGATAGCTAATACGCTATACAAGTACTGTATGGAGGGTTACTGCTGGATGGGAGACAACTCAAGTCGTTCAAAATTCATCGCTCTCACTTAGCCAGCGTCTCCGTGATAAACCGTGCACTCCGACAGCACCATTAGCCTGACGGTAGTTGGGCCGTAAAGAGCAAGGCATATTGCACGGACACGATCCTTCAGTATTCTTAGATAAGCTTGAATGCAGCCGAAACAAATCAGAAACCTCTATGGACATCAAATTGGCAGGTCAAAAGCTGAAGGAAGTAGGAGACTTCTGTTGCTTAGGAAGGAAAATAACCAGTGATGGACGAAGCATGGAGGATATAAAAGTACGTTGGCGAAGGCATGGAAAGCATTTATAGAATCAAGGAAACTGTTGACATCGAATATAGATTTAGGTATTAGGAAGTCATTTTTGAAACCCTTTGTCTGGAGCGTGGCACTCTATGGAAGTGAAACTTGGACTATTGGTGCAGCAAAACAAAGGAGAATTCAAGCGTTTGAAATGTGGTGTTACAGAAGACGAAGATCAGATGGGTAGATAGGGTAACAAACGAAGAAGTATTAAGACGAGTGGGAGAGGAGAGATGCGATTATTATCAATTCCTGTTCACATAGATTATGTTCGGTGGATATGTTAACACTTAAGTACACCAATATTTAGGCTACATCTTTTAGTTACAAAATATTGTTATAACTTGTGTAACTTTATTTATAGATAATACTAGCAACCCACCCCGGCTTCGCCCCGTACCTTCAATGGATTACCCAGCGTAAGCTTAAAAGGCGCACGGACGGCAGATCCCAGACGCAATTCAGGAAAGCTGAGGTGAACAGCGAAACTCAAAACACATATACCCTTCTCTGAAGTCTTAACTCGATACGACTCGGCCGACCGAAGATGAGGTGATAGGCTCTCTTGCTAGCTCATATACTCGCTCCAAAGCTAGTAATCTGAATTTCCACTACATGAGAATGTCGGAAGAAATAAAAATGATGTAATAAAGATAAAGATATTATGCTGTCGCGGAATCTTTCGCAGAACTGTTCACGCTGAACAATTCTTAGGCTACATTCATAGTATACAGATATTTTTAACGGTTTACCCAGCGTAAGGTTAAGAGGCACACGGATGGAAGGTTTATCTTGACTCGATTCACTGAAATCATTACTGCTCGGCTTCCTTTGGTCATAAATGAATGTGTTTCAACAGAAACCTTTCTCGAGAAATCCTTTACAGAATGTTGAAAACCACATCAAAATCCATCCAGTGGTTCTCGAGATTACTCGTGACATCCAAGAATCGGGGACTTAGTTTCCTACTAAGTGGACATTACTCAGTTGGTCTATAGCCCTCCTGTAAATGTGGCTTTATTCTTAACATTGTTTAAGTGTGTCAACGCTGTAATTTGTTAACTTATTACTGTAACGAGATTCAGATATAAATGTTGTCAACACTATTTAGTTAATGTCCGTTACTGCTTAACGTTCCTATTTAACTTTTGATCCACCCCCCCCCCCTCCCCCAGGGTCTCACATCTAGTGGGACGTGGGTTGGCGACCACGGGGCCCCAGATGAATCAGGCATTGCTTCCGCTTACTTGTGCCTGGCTCCTCTCCGTCTTCTTTCCTGTTGACCTCACTTGGTCAGCTCTTGTTCTCTTCTGACCCCGACGGTATTAGGGTATCCGAGACCTAGGAAGTCTCTTCCATTCCCGCCTTAATTGGCCCTTGTCTCGTCTTTTCTGATACCCTCCTTCTGAAAGGGGTCAGCCTTCTTTTTCTTTTTATGTTATCTCCTGCCTTCTGCTCAAGGCCCTCATGGAGGGAGGGCGAATGTAGCCCCACCACGTTTGGTGCACCCTGGATATTGCTACACCCTCAGAGGCTCACGGCTGGTGAGTTTGCGAGTTGGCCACCCCGAGGGATTCCTAAGATGGGTCCGGTTTTCCCCCTTTTATCCATTACCTCTGGGGCGGACCCTCTCTCCTTTCACTTTCCTATCAGATTTTCATGGCTCTCCATCCTTCCAAGTCCCTCAATCCGCATTCTTTGAGGGTTGAGGGCATTTCTTTTCCTCCTGTCCTTTATTTGCATTATTCTCCTTTTGCTTTCCGTTTCTTCTTCTAGTATATAAGTTAGTAGTTAGTTTTAGTTTACTGTTCATTATCATCATCATCCAACCCATTAGGGGCCGATAACCTAGATGTTAGGCTTCCTAAAACAACAATTACCATCATCATAACTTTTGATCTTTTATAATGTAGTTGGTTAGGCTAATGATACAAGTACACAACTACTATATACTCTACAAACTTAGCTGGTATTTGGGTTTTCCTGTACAGCGTTCGTTTCCACTCAATGCTCTCCGGAGAGATACGAACATGAACAAAATCCTGTTGACAGCATTCACATCTGAAGTTTGGATGGTTGGTTCTTCAGTTTAGAGGCTGCGACAACGCGGACATGTAGCCCCGTGCAGTTTGGGTGTGTGTAGAATCTCTCTGATAACCGGTGTTAATAGTGATGGCTGTATTAGTGTGTGTTATCTGTTTTTAATTCAAGTAAGGACTGCAGACATTCAATTTTCAAGTAGTTCTACTTTTGCTACCAAATGCCACCGTCAACGACAACTAGTTCTGAAATCGGTTACTAGATGCCTGCGCAGTCGGCTCCTGGCGAAGGATTTTGGAACCAAAGAGCGTTAGTCAAATATAACCTATAATTTACCTTCACACAAGTGTAATTATAGGAAGGTTCTTTTATATGCCATAAATCTATGACATGGGACCGCCGGCATTACTTCCCCTCTGAAGGAAGGCATACTGAGGGATTGTTAACGCTCTTAAAAAATCAGAGGACTTCGGCTGGGTTTGAACCCGCTACCTTGGGCATAGAAGCTCAGCATACAACCAACTACGCCACCGAAGCCGCCCTTCTGGAGTTTGTTACAGTAAGAAGTTCATAAATCACATACAAGGGATGATCAGAAACTAAGGTTACAAGGCCTGCAGTGAAAAGTGTACATTTATGGTCGACGATGTCGAAATATAAATATTATATGTCAGAAAACTGTATCATAATGAGGGTCATTATAGTACTATTCTTCATTATGAAACAGTTTCTCCAGCCAATCACAGCTCATTCATTGACCAATTAGGTAAGGATACCTTCGCGCATGCGTTCAAAATCCAACATGTGGGACATGAATTACATGATTTGAAAGTTCAAATTGGATATCGGATATTGTAGTTACAATCCCAAACACAAAGACAAAATCAGCACGAACCTTTACGGTAAAAAGAAAATACTATGACATATGCAAGAAATTTAAGAATCTACGTCCAGAAGTAAGCAACACAGCGTCCTTCTATATAAATTACCGACATGGAAAGAGCACCGCCATATGTTCACGTAAATAAACTGGCGAATATGAGGCAAGAAATAGCTTAGCCTATTTTCATTTATGAAAGAAATAGGCCTTTTGTCCGTGTGTCTGACTGTGTGTGCGTGTGTGTGTCCCCTAATAACTTCTAAACGGCTGTAGCGATTTCAATGAAACTCGGTAAGTTTGTAGCACAATTCCGGACGACCCCGACCGTGCCCTTCAAATTTTGTTACGTCTCACCAATCCAATATGGCGGCTGTGCGAAATATTTCACCTGCATTCAATATCTCCGAAACTATTACTAATATCACCCTGGAATTTTGTACGGTGATAATGGGAACTACTAGAAGTTCACCTATGTGGCTTTTTTAAAAACTGGTAAATACAAATCAACATGCGGCCATGCGAATTTGCGACTTCTGAATGGAAGTTTCTCGCAAATTAACCAACCAAACGCAATGAAACTTGGTACAGTATATGTTTAGACTATACACATTGTAATGCGCCGACATCTAACTTCGTTCAATTGTTTACATAACCTCAAGATGGCGGCTGTGCGAAATATTTCACCGGCATTCTATATCTCTGAAACTATTATCGTTATCACCCTGTAATTTTGTACGGAGATAAAGGGAACTACTAGAAGTTCGCCTATGTGACTTTTGAAAAACTGGTAACTACAAAACCAACATGCGGCCAAGCGAATTTCCGACTTTTAAATGGACGTTTCTCACGATTTAACCAACCAAACTTAATGAAACTTTGTACAGTATATGTTTATACACATTGTAATGCACCGACATCTAACTTCCTTCAATTGTTTACATAACCTCAAGATGACGACTGTGCGAAATATTTCACGGGCATTCTATATCTCTGAAACTATTACCGGTATCACCCTGAAATTTTGTACGGAGATAAAGGGTACTGCTGGTAGTTCATCTAACGAGACCTTCAAAAACCGGTTAACTACAAAACGAACATGGCGGCCAAGCAAATTTGAAAGATTTAAATAGACTATTCTCGCGATTTAATAATCCAAACGCAATGAAACTTGGTACAGAATATGTTTATGCACATTGTAATGCACTGGTATCTAATTTAGTTCAATTGTTTACATAACCTCAAGTTGGCGAATTTTAAAAATATGTTTTTATTTCTAGTGTCGTAATCATGCGATCGAAGTGAAAATTTGAATAAAGAACCTACGCAATAATTTTCATTTGAATTTATTATTACAGCAATCAAACTGAATGTTTTATGTTCATATGCGCTATGAACATAAATTCACCTATAGGACATTCAATAACCTGGTGATCACAAATCCAACATGGCGGCGGCGCGAAGTATAAACATTCACTTGAAAGTTTCTCGCAATTTAACCATCCGAGTGCAGTGACACTTGGTACAGTAAATCCTTATGCAAATGTCAATCCACAAGCACCTAATTTATTTCAATTGTTTCCATAACTACAAGATGGCAGCTGTGCGAAATTTTAAAAATCTCGTTTTTCTTCTTGTATCCTAATCATGCGATTGAAGTTTGAATACTACGCGTACAAAATAATCTCCATGTAACAGTACATAACTCTATGACCTACATATGTAAAAATCCAACATGGCGTCGATCCGCAATATTTAGTCGGTTCTCAATATCTACGAATCAATTACAGCATTCAAACTGAAATTTCTTATGTTGACAGAGGCAATTAACATAAGTAAGGTATATGAAAATAGGCTAATAAATCTGCTCGTGCCTTTTGCCAACCTAAAAGGAATATTAGTTATATTTAAAACTTACAACAAAATGATCTTCAGGTGGAAATGAATTTCAACCTTATTCCGGAGTAGAGGCGGAAATTGTCCCTCCCCTCTGCCACGAAGCGAATGCATTTAATTGATTACGATTCTCCTCAACTCAAGAAGAACACTCAGCCTTGGAGGAGATTAAATGGGCAACTTAGCGATCGCTGCAGAGTTGCGGGTTCCGTATGCTGGAGATTGAAGGCGTACTGTTACTCGACGACAATCTTCAAGATAGAAGGGCCAAAGCAAACGAAACATCCCACAGTAATGACTTCAGCTTCTATTACAGGTTGCAATACGTAGCAGATCCCTTACCATTTTCATTCAATTGAATTGAAACGTTGATAAGATCTTTGCCAAATGTCCTTTAATACGAAAGTCAGAAAAAATCGAAGTGTTAACATTTTTATAAATTCGTGTGCGGATTCCCGTTTCTACAGTATCAGTTATTAGGTAAGATGTTGTTGTTGTTGTTGTTGATTCTTTATTGGCTTTGCGACATCGTAGTCATATGGTTCAATTCTTCAATTCTCATCTTTTCTGCTGCACCAATAGTCCAAGTTTCACTTCCATAGAGCGCCACGCTCCAGACAAAGGCCTTCAAAACTGACTTCCTAACACCTAAATCTATATTCGATGTCAACAGATTCCTTTCCTGTAGAAATTCTTTCCTTGCCTGAGTTAACCTACGTTTTATATCATCTTTGCTTCGTCCATCACTGGTTATTTTGCTTCCTAAGTAACAGAAGTCACCTACTTCCTTTAGTTTTTCACCTGCCAATTTGATGTCCATAGAGGATTCTGATTTATTTCGGCTGCATTCCAATATTTTTGTTTACGTTTAATAATTTTTATCATGAATTCTTTCCTCAAGACCGAGTCCATACCATTCAAAAACTCATTAAAATCCTCAGGCGTGTCGACCAAGATGACTATGTCATCGGCAAATCTCAGAGATGAAATTATTTCTCCTTGAATCTTCAGAAATATCTAACTATCCAAATAAATAAATAAATAAATAAATAATGTTGAATTTATGTGAATGTTCTAGTGCTCTTCCAAATTCAATCTAGTGGCCACGTGCAGGTTTAACTCGAGATTGTCGCTCCCCAACCGTTAGCGAAACTCCTGCCAGATAGCGCACTACTCTACTGGGAAGTAATTTGGCCTTCACCCCGCCCGACTGCTTTGTAATCGTTTTGTATTCTATCTGTGTGAAATGGATGTCTGCGCTTGCTTAAAGTTGAAAGAGGAAAGAACGAAGCTAATATTTTGTAACACACGAACCAATGATATCGTGTTTTTCACAGCATAGACTTAGTACTGTTCCGGTAATTGACCTCAGAATGCCACTCAGACGATCCTTATGACTGATGAGAACCGCTGATATACCTCAAGTACTTTATTTCTTATCGTTGACAGAAGCAGGTCAAGGGGACGTTGTCAAGCCTCACATTAGGGGCCATTTTCACCAACTTATTATTAACGATTAGTTATTTAATTCCTCTTTAACTTAAATACGAAAGATAATGCATGGTTTTCGGCGATGCACTTCATGAGGCTAATCGTGTTCTTAATCATCATATATATTATTTCAGTAGTATAGATCCCTCCTGCGGGGCTCACATGCGGACGATCACGACAAATAAGGATTCAAATGAAAGAGAATATACATTAGCAGTGTCGAATTGCACTCAAATTTCATAAATATCTATAATTTCATAATAAAATTACTTAACAAGATGTTCAGTAAAGAACATATAGCCTACTTTCTCCTAAATGCATGGGTATTGTTATAACTCTTTGTCCTTTTCAAGGAGTATAATTGAATGTTGGTTGTAGTAGCTTGTTGAAATACAACGTGCTATACCGATATTAAACATGAATATGAGGTGCCCTTTGCTAGTGCTACCTCTGTAAAAAATTCATTCAATTCGGTTTCACCGTGTGTGAATTGATCTGGGGAATGGATTTGCACACATACATGGCCGCTATTTGCAAACTATTGGGCTGATGACCTTGTAGTCAGTCATAAGATGCTTTCCACAAAAAGGCATGTTGTTGCAAAATCCGGTAGAGATCAAATTATTAGGATGGTCGAAATTTGATTTAAGCTTTTAACATTTGGGTGGCCGTCATTCCGTTTCCGTCAAGATGGCGGCGATATAAAACATGACACTGAGGTGCCTTTTGCTAGTGCTACCTCTGTACCAAATTTCGTTCAATTCGGTTTCACCGTGTTTGAATTGATAGGGGGAATCGATTTGCACACATACTTGGCCACCATCTGCAAACTATTGGGCTGATGATCTAGCAGTTTGGTCAGAATATGCTTCCCACATAAAGATTTGTTATTGCATAATTTGGTAGAGACTAGATTATTAGGTTGGTCGTAATTACATTTTAGCCCTTAACATTTGGGTGGCCACGATTACGTTTCCGTCAAGATGGCGGTGATATAAAACATGACACTGAGGTGGCCTTTTCTAGTGCTACCTCTGTACCAAATTTCGTTCCATTCGGTTTCACCGTGTTCGAATTAATAGGGGGAATCGATTTTCACACAAAGATGGCCGCCATCCGCAAAATATTATGCTAACGACCTACTAGTTTGGTCAAAGGATGCTCCATCCATAACGGTATGTTGATGCAAAATTTGGTAGAGATCGGATGATTAGGTAAATCGTAATTTGATTTAAGCTTTGAATATCTGTGTGGCCGCCATTACGTTTCCGTCATGATGGTGGCGATATAAAACATGACACTGAGGTGCCCTTTGCTAGTGCTACCTCTGTACCAAATTCCATTCCATTCGGTTTCACCGTGTTCGAATTAATAGGGGTAATCGATTTTGACACAAAGATGGCCGCCATCCGCAAACTAATACGCTAATGACCTATTAAATTTGTCAGTGGATGCTCCCTTCATAAAGGTATGTTGTTGCAAAATTTGGTAGAGATCGGATGATTAGGTTAGTCGTAATTTGATTTAAGCTTTGATCATTTGGGTGGCCGCTATTACGTTTCCGTCAAGATGGCGGTGATATAAAACATGACACTGGGGTGCCCTTTGCTAGTGCTACGTCTGTACCAAATTTCATTCCATTCGGTTTCACCGTGTTCGAATTAATAGGGGTAATCTATTTTGACACCAGGATGGCCGCCATCCGCAAACTATTAGGCTAATGACCTATTAGATTTTTCAAAGGATGCTTCCTCCATAAAGGTATGTTGTTGCAAAATTTGGTAGAGATCGGATGATTGGGTTAGTCGTAATTTGATTTAAGCTTTGAACATTTGTGTGGCCGCCATTACGTTTCCGTCAAGATAGCGGTGATATAAAACATGACACTGAGGTGCCCTTTGCTAGTGCTAAATCTGTACCAAATTTCATTCCATTCGGTTTCACCGTGTTCGAATTAATAGGGGTAATCAATTTTGACACAAAGATGGCCGCCATCCGCAAACGATTAGGCTAATGACCTATTAAATTTGTCAAGGGATGCTCCTTTCATAAGGGTATGTTGTTGCAAAATTTGGTAGAGATCGGATGATTAGTTTAGTCGTAATTTGATTTAAGCTCTGAACATTTGGGTGGGCGCCATTACGTTTCCGTCAAGATGACGGCGATATAAAACAAGACACTGGGGTGCCCTTTGCTAGTGCTACCTCTGTACCAAATTTCATTCCATTCGGTTTCACCGTGTTCGAATTAATAGGGGTAATCGATTTTGACACCACGATGGCCGCCATCCGCAAACTATTAGGCTAATGACCTATTAGTTTGGTCAAAGGATGCTGCCCCCATAAAGGTATGTTGTTGCAAAATTTGGTAGAGATCGGATGATTAGTTTAGTCGTAATTTGATTTAAGCTTTGAACATTTGTGTGGCCGCCATTACGTTTCCGTCAAGATGGCGGCGATATAAAACATGACACTGAGGTGTCCTTTGCTAGTGCTACCTTTGTACCAAATTTCGTTCAATTTGCGCTCACCGTGTTCGAATTGATAGGGGGGGGGGGGGACAGACATTCAGAGTACACACACTCACACACACACACACACACACAGACTCACACACACACATACACACACACAGACAGACACACTTTTTTTCGTCCTGTAGAGATCATTTTTTGAAAAATCGAAAGTAGGCTAAAAATATACGAAGTGCGCGAAATGCAGATACAGTTGCTGTAGGAACATACGCTCCATGTTGATGTCCATTTCATATATTGGCCGCTGTGACGCCTGTTTCATGTCATTTTAACATTCTGAGGTCTTTCCTTTATAATTTTGCATGGATTTCAGAAACAGTAAATCAAAGGAATGAGTACTCAAATCGTATAATTTCATAAATATCGAATAACCGGTGAGTGTTATGATGATCCAATTTTCAGTGATTGCCTTCTTAAGTTAGGGAACGCACAAGTTGGAATTCTAACTGAAACGTAAATAGTGTTCTACAATCATTTGGTTGAAATAAAAACATAACCTTTCTCCTTAAGTCTCTCATTATAAACCTATTGGGGAAAATGTGGTTTATGAACATTCTCGCTCGGGTCCGCTAGTTACATAAATACGCTTTATGTTCGACGATGTCGAAATGCAAATATTATATGTCAGCAAACTGTATCATAATAAGGGCCATTATAGTACTCTTCTTCATTATGAGACAGTTTCTCCAGCCAATCAGAGCTCATTCATTGACCAATTAGGTAAGGATAGCTTCGCCCATGCGGACATGAATTAAATGATTTGGAAGTTCAAATTGGATATCGGATCAACCATTGTAGTTACAATCCCAAACACAAAAACAAAATCAGCACGAACCTTTAGGGTAGCAAGGAAATACTATGGCAAATGCAAGAAATATATGAATCTACGTCCAGAAGTTAGCAACACAGCATCCTTCTATATAAATTACCGACATGGAAAGTGCACCGTCCCATATGTTCGCGTAAATAAACTGGCGAATATGAGACAAGAAATAGCACTGTACCTTAATAT
Organism: Meconema thalassinum; assembly: GCA_946902985.2. Lineage (NCBI taxonomy): Eukaryota > Metazoa > Arthropoda > Insecta > Orthoptera > Tettigoniidae > Meconema > Meconema thalassinum. The sequence continues at coordinate 468,075,921 of OX336393.1, forward strand.
CCCCAACTCCAATTTCAAACAGCGCATGGCTTTCAAACGACTTCGGTGACAATATTAGTGAATGCTAATTCTGATTGGCACTAGTTATCATGCAGGCTGTAAACAATGATTTGGAAGTTCAAATTGGATATCGGATCAACCATTGTAGTTACAAGCAAAGTAAATGGTCTTTGCTTTCGAAATTCTTTGACCCACGCATCCGCTCTGTTCAGTCAGCAAACCACCACGCGCGCTCTATTCACTAGCTGAAGTTACTGAATCCCACAGATATTTATGAATATTTATGTTAGAACATATAATAAAGTTACATTATCTTCGAACATAAACAGTCGTATGCAACTCGCCTATAATGGTAATTAAGACACTCGTATGGTAATTATAAAACTCGCTACGCTCGTTTTATAGACTCACTCGTGTCTTAACTATTGCCATTATAGGCTAGTAGCATAATGTACTATTACGACGCTTGCCCATGCGTAGACTTGGGTTCACTCTGGAGAAACATGGCAGATAGAGCAAGAGGCGTGTGGCGCTGATCGTTGTTTGCGATGCTTCATTGAGATTTTCTGGAACATAATCATAAAGGAAGGGAAATACAGAAGACCTTATTCATAGCAAAAGCTTATGAACCAAGAATTTAGTATAACTGACAGTTGAAAAATCCACATCCTGCTTCCAGTCTCCGATCGGGTCAGGAATGGAATGAATGAAGCCCCCATCTAGCGGCGAGGATATGAACTGTGCCGGCTGCCGAGGCCTGACGCACTCCTCTGGGGCAATGATTAAATGAATGACAGATGAAATGAAATGATAGTGGGGAGTGTTGCTGGAATGAAATTGTTGACAGGGAAAACCGGAGTACCCGGAGAAAAACCTGCCTCCGTTTTGTCCAGCACAGATCTCACATGGAGTGACCGGGATTGGAACCACGGACCCAGCGGTGAGAGGCCGGCGTGCTGCCGCCTAAGCCACGGAGGCTTTTATAACTGACAGTTATGTGTATATATTGTTTACTTAGCTACCTAGGATACCCTCTCCCCGTTGTCTTCATAGCGTTAGTTGTTTGCCTTGCAGCTTCACCGTTCATCATTCAGAGCTGGAAGGAGATCGAATCCCACTTTGGATATGTTTATTTTATTTCCGCCAGCGACAGAAGAGTGCGGTTGCTTCGACAAGGCATTAGCCTTTAGAACAGGGCCATCATGTCATTGCGCTCGGAGAGCACTGTGCAGTCAGACTAGCGCTGAGACCAGAGACAAACGGACGATGTTCGGACCACGCTGATTAGATACGTACGTATTACTCGCGGGGTGAAGCAGAGGACACAGTGATGACAGAGAGCTGTCCGCACATAAGTCAAGCAGCATTGTGCGCGCTATCTATCCTAGAAGCTCAGATAAGCGTCACAGGAGCTCATGTCATCTCGGACAGTTAAACGATGACTGAAGCCACTGGAGCTGAGTCATATCCTACTCGCACAACTGTACCTGTAAACGAAGCACAGTGACGTGTGACACAAGTAAACAGAGAATAGTTCCCACTCGACCGGCGGCAATCAATTCGTGAAAGAGTAATACAGTCGTGCAGCCGATGGCTTTTCCGGCATTGTTGACATCATATTGATTGTGATAGCGACTAGCGACTGATGGATCGGATGCTCACTTCGGCGCGGCGGGAAGACTGCTAAAGAAGATAAGAGATAGGTTGGTAGGTCAGTTATTAAGACACCCAGGATTAGCAAACTTAGTTATAGAACAAAGGGTCGAGGATAAGAACTGCAGGGTTAGACCAAGGTTAGAATTTATTTCTTCCTTTATCGTTTAGGTCTACTTAGGATCACGGGGCTTGTATCTACTCTTCGGTAAAGTTGTTGCTTTTTTCTTCTTCGAATAGTCCCTCATTTTCTGTCTATGAGTCAGTCTTCTTTCTTGTGTCCAATTAGCTCCTGTAGTCTTCTTGCTTGTGAAGGACGTTGGGAAAACGCCCTGTCGGATGACTTGGCGAACATAGGACGGTCACGAGTTTGTCCCAGTGGGATATCTAGGTGTGCCAGATCTGACTTAACTCAAGCAATCCATTTGTTCTTAGAAGCCTTGTCTCTTCCTGCTACTGTGAAAATTCTGTTGGCGAGTCTTTCAGATTTCAGACGTGCCAAGTGTCAATAAAAGGTCAGGAGTGTTTTCCTTATAGAATATGTTAAACAGATTGCCTCGGATGTAGGGTGTGATAGCTATGTAGAGATGAAACGATTATACCTGGATAGAGAACTGTGAGGAGCTGCATCAAACCAGTAGAAAAAGACTGAAGACTCACACAACAACAACAACAACATTGTCATAAACATATTTTATATTCATAGTAATGAAATTTGGAGTGAAACTCGGAAAAAAAAAACAATTCTTTCGCCATTGCAAGATGCGGGAGGAAGAATTCAACTGTTTCCCTCCACTTTAACGATGCTTTAGATTAGAGAGTTGTGTGGTCAGATTTGGCCATTCGTAATTCCTTGTTAGTGGAAAGTTAACAAGCGTTTCTGTTTGATGAATGCTCGTGCAAAGTTAAATAACCTTTAATTATGAATTGACGTTGGTGATAACAGCCCTAACTCTGACATAAGATGGATCTACTATCTAATATGTTATACCGATGGTGGCTTGAACCGAAGGGGTATTGAACGCTGAAGGGAGGGAGGAGAGGAGAGAGAGAGAATGAACTATTTATAGTCTACTTTCATACAAATGAAACAGACATTTGAGGTGACTCAGGATTGGTGTGTGTGTCTCTTTGTGTGATCGTCTGGTTGGTTGGTTCCTTAGTTTTGGGGCTGCGACAATGCGGCCATGTAGCCCCGTGTATTTTGGGTATGTGTAGAATTTGTCTGATAACACTAGCCGACAAAAAAAAAGATATTTGTTTTATTTTTTACGAGTTTTTTACTAAATTTGGGTCAGAGAAACCAAATATAACCTTAGAATGTGTTTATTAGCTCTAGGTCTTTAGATACACTACTTGTGATACATGTACTTCCGAAGTAAAAACCAATATTATATTAATATGATATCTGAACACAAAATATCAGAGGGTGTCCCGTCGGCCGAACAATCTTAATAGCATCAATATTGATGGGCACAATTTTGAGACGGTAGAGGATTTCAAATATTTGGGATCGGTCTTTTCGAACAGGAATGAGATAGCAAAGGAAGTGCAGCAGAGAATAACTACAACGAATCGTGTTTTCTATAGCTTGAAAAATCTTCTAAAATTACGTTTGATTTCACAGGAAAATAAGGTACATAATCTACATGACCTTGGTGAGACCTGTGTTCCTATATGGCTGTGAGACCTGGGCCACGCCTCAAACACTTGAGGAACGTCTCTGCGTTTTTGAAAGGGAGGCCTTGCGCAAAATATATGGTCCACTAATGTAGAAACAGAAAGGTGGGATAGAAGATCTCACCAAGACCTTTATCAACGCTTTGGCAAGCCGAGCATCAACCAGATTCTGGAGAGGAGGAGTTTGCAATGGTTGGGACATGTCATTCGAGCTGAGGATTCCATATCCAATCGTTTTTCAGCTCGACACCAACTGGCAGACGCCCGAGAGGCCGCCCTAGAACAAGATGGAAGGATCGAGTGATAATGTCACTGGTAAAGTGGCACCAACAGCAACTGGGGAGGATGCAAGGGACAGAGAAAGGTGGAAGACCATCTGCGACCGATACTTGTGAAAAGTCTCAGTCCCACCTGTTGAATGCCTGTGTTATTTTATATATTTTTGTTTAATGCTCTTATTCTGTCCTGGGTCTTAATGGCCTGTCTATACAATACATGATGATGATGATGATGATCTGTACACAACAGAAGTAACAATTGTTTTAATTCACTCTATATACAGGTAAATTACGTTTCGTTTTGTCTTTTTCCCCAGGACACAAAGTTTCCCTATCAGACCAGACCTATCCCTGCTGTCCAATAAGAAGGAAAAAACAAAGGTTATTCACAAACAATAAACAAAGTATGGCTGTCAATGACTCAGGATACCTGTACTAAGGATTGCCAACCTACAATTTATTTAAATAAAAAATCCCTTGCATTTTTCGAAAGCCTCTCAAATTCTCATATCGTTATATCTCAGAACATAGAGCTTACTCAGCATTTTAAATGCCATATTCGCATTTCCCTTGCTTGAGTAAACTAGAAATGACTGTTTTTGTTTAGGAAACATTTTCACAGTTTGTTAGTAAAACGGTGTAAATTGTGATGGCTGAATTAGTGTATGCTATCTGTGATTCAGGTAGAAGGACTGCAGACGATTAATTTTCCCAAGTAGTTCCTACTTTTGCTACCAAAAATTGCTACCGTTCACGAAGCCTAGCTGCGGACGTGGATACTAAATGCCATCGCAGTTAGCACCTGGCGGCGAACGTTGGAACTAATATAGCGTTATCAAACTAACCTACAAATTTTAGCTTCAACAAGTGTAGTTAGTGGAAGGTTCTTTTTCATGCCATAAATCTATAAATGGGACCACCGGCTTTACTTCCCCTCCAATAGAAGGCATACTGAGGGATTTTTAACACTCGCGGGTGCCAGGTGCAAGCTTTGTTAATTGACGTCCTGAGGGCAGCTTGCATGTAGAATTTTATCCCTCCTTGGAGCGCTATGAAAGTCAAGGTGGTTAGATATCTAAGCTCCTTGACACTATAGCGCTTTCTAGTAGAGAAAGGAGGAACTTGTTGCGTTGGCGGAAAATCCCGAAATTAATTTTGCCATTATGAACATGGCCTACTGAATTAAAATGGGTTCTTGAACATGCCAACAACGTATGACATGCGTACTGTAAATTTTGTCGCCTTTCAAAAATAACTTACCACGGCCTAGAGCGAACCTGCAAGCTTAGAGTTGGTAGTCCGACACAATAACCACTCACCCACCGTGGCAAGCTATGATTGAAGTAAACAAAGAATAGTTCCCACCTCGACCGCCGGTACTCGTAGCTTGAATGACTAATACTAATGCCGATGTTGCCTTATGCTTAAAAGCTACCCCAGCATTTGCCTCGATTACAACCTGGAAACCACGGAAGACAACTTTTCTCAGTTTTGCCTCACAAAGCTAAATGAACCCCTTTCCAACCCTCATGCCGGAATTGAATTTCTTGGTAGAGCTGAGAATCGAACCCAAACCATTACTGAAATAGCCGAGAATCCTGTAACACTATAACTCCTGTTTGGATTGTGATTTCATGTTGAAAAGGATATTTTCCCAAATATTATTCCATGAAATCGGGCTAGGCCTGCTGTAGTTTTGAAGCACCCTCAATATATTGAAGAATGTGCTTCTCGACGAGCATACATTTGAAACACTGCATGGTATTTACGAAATGTTAGCGTTTGGGATAACCAAATGCCATTGGCATTTCAACTTAAAAGGGTAGCTAAACCTATCACCACACATAAAACTTTCCCTCCCCTGCACAGTGGCAATGAATGTATAATTAATACGTTTATTGGAGAGGCATCACTGTATCATATCACACACTTCAGTACTTCCCCTTCCTGGCCGTTATCTCGACCTTTCAGATCCTCAGGAGAGGGGTCCTTAATGAACAATCCGAGCAAATATAACTCTCGTATTTTAAGCCCACAATATATCATTGTCAGCAATTGAGAAAACGTTATTAGCATGAATGTTCAGATTATGGTAATGTTCCTTTCCTAAGTAGGGCTGTGTAAGTTTACTCCGCTGATCAATACATCAGACGGCGCGGAGGTTGCCTTAGACTGAAGGGCGTAAAATGGACTATTTTATTTATTTATGACTTTATTGTGGCAAGGTTAGGGCTCTTCGCCCTTTCTTACACTTAAGGGGGGATGTAACCGATGAGGGGTCAAAATATCAAAATTTTGAAATATGTGTTTTTGTATGTATGACCTCTTGTGTACTTCGTGTAAAAAGTTCAAGCTCGTAACTCAACTGCAAGTATTTTTAAAATAAATGTACATCTGATGCTGTATGCCTATAGGCAAAGTTACTCAAATGTGAGTAATAGAACATATCCAACTTACAAATGTTGTTTTCTCAATATCAATTTTCCCTCCACATAGATACACTTTTCTCTGAAACCCTAAATGCTAAATAACTGACATTTTCAGGGATTGTTTATTTAGTAATTATACACGTATTTATGTAGAATTATGCTTCAGTTTAACCATTTGTAGAATTTGTATGCATTTACATTCAGATTTTCACAGAGGTTTATAGAATCCAAAATTCAAATGAGCATAAATAAAATACTTTTCACGGTATTTGGATGATTATACATAACGTTAGAGATAGTGTCATACATTTAACTAGTTAAGAGCTCAGGCCAGGATCTTTTATAGTTATGTTGTAAAGTGTTCCTATATAAGAAGATGTAACGAATTTTTGGCAGTGACTGTACTGGTGCCATTTTGCCACCCAAGATGGCTGTTGCTTGTCACGTTATAGACCAAACATCATTAGACAACTCTATAATGGTTCAATGCTCTATGTTTTATATTGTGAACTCAGTGAACTGTTAAAGCCAGCTATGCATGTTTGGTTACATCCCCCCTCATACGAAACAACTTCTATGAATACACATAATTATATGTTATTCTTAACCAACCAAGGTTAAATGAGACATCTGGTATCAAAACAAGACACCTCACTTTAACAAACTTTTTCAGGACACACAAAAACTGAATAATTCATTTGTTTACTGACAAATAAATATGCATCTTTTCTGAAAGTTGTAAGTGATTAAGACAAATATTTCCCAAAAGTTCCATAACTCATGCTGTTTTATTTTCCTTTTTATGAGCGTATTGATATTTGATGTGTCTTATTTTGTTTTGAAACTTGTGGATTTATCTTATTTTGAAAATAAATTAATCTATCTTCACAAGAAGTAAGTCGATTTTACACACCAATACAAATATAAACACACCGACACTAACAGAACAAGAAACAATTTTGCATAAGCAGCACAGAGAGAGCGCCCATTCAGCTGATGCGCTGATCGATGCGCAATAGACCCTGCCAAGATGTGTCTTGTTTTAATACTCACTCATCTACTTGTCTTATCTTGACACCAACCGACTACTTCAGCATTTAAAAACAGCATGATGTGTCCTGTTTTGAATACCTTTGTCTTCCCACATGTAAAGACTTGTTTAATAAGTCGTAATCTTGTTTTGATACAAAACGATTCAAATACTGGAATTAAAGTGGCAACTGTGTGATATTAACTAGGCTAGAAAGATTACATACAGTAATATCAATACATAAAGTTTTAACAATGTTTTACTATGGTCATTCAATCACACATTCACACACAAAATGTTCTAGTTGGCCTACGAATTAAGGAAAAAATCTTTACATGCACGTTTGAGAGTTGTTAGGGATGTACAATTTCTAACCTCACGAGGACAATTATTCCAAATTCTAGTTCTTGACACGAGGAAAGAGTTACTGAAGGCAGATGAATGGTGTGAAGAAATGGAAATTATAGATCCAGATCGCGTGTGACGATCATCAAAGGAAGAAAGAAAACAAAAATTACAAGAGAGAGAGAGAGAGTGAAGTGTACTTTCATTGAGAAGTCGATAGATGAGTGTACATGTGTGCAGGTTTCTTTGTTGTTGTTGAAAGTATAGTATAAAGAGGACACACATTTTAAGGAGTAAATGAAGCTATTGCAGGAATTTAATGATCTCTGAAAGGTCTTATTTTGTGCTCCAGTAGCGTCTACTAATAGAATACAACATTGCAGTAGGATAAATATGATTATAAAACGACAGCTGAGAAAGGACAGGCCACGTAATCCGTATGGCCAATAATCGCATTCCCAAAGTGGTGTTTTGCTCTGAATTAACAGAGGGTAAACGCTGTGTGGGAGGTCAGCGGAAGCGATTCAAAGCCGTACTAAAGGATAATATGCAAATATGTCACATTGATATTAATAACTGGGTGACCTTAGCCCTTGATCGCTCTTCCTGGAGATCTCTTGTTCATCATGGTTCAATATATTTTGAAGGAAACCACCGACGAACGGTAGAAGATAAGAGGCAGCGCAGAAAGGACAGAGCGCTCATTAGAAGAAATGGAAGGAACGCGGATTCCCCACCTGGAACTACTTGTCATCACTGTTGGCAAATTGTGTGCCTCCCGCATTGGGCTGTATAGTCACCTCAGAATTCACCGATGAAGAGACGTTCCGGATTGGAAGGCCACCCTACTCGATTCGAGTGTTTGCTATGATTAGGTTAAATATGGGAAGTATCAAGGTTTGGACGATGCTCATTTTCCAGTTACGGGTTAGAGCGGTCTGGTGAATCTTAAGTGGATGAAGTGATGAGTAAATTTTCCTGCATGTATTAGTAACGTTCTCATCCCAATCCAGTGTTTCATTTAGCGTGACTCCAAGACTTTTTACAGATTTGAGTCGTCAAGTTACAAAACTCGTTATCCACTTGTGAATAAGAATCATTTTCGTGAGAAACGTTTCTCTGTACTTCGCCTCACGTATCTTTTGTATTTGTTGTTTTCTACTTTTTGCTTTGTGGTTTTGGTATTTGGTTTTGTGTTTGCTTAGGAATTTGACTTTTTGCTTTTCTTTTTTGGTTTGGTGTTTGTTTTCTGCTTTTGCTTTCCAAAAATTATGCTTTTTGCTTTATGTTTCTTGTTTTTGTTTTCTGCTTTTGCTTTTGTTTTGAATTTCGCTTTTTGCTTTGTAATTTTGTTTTGGTTCTGTGTTTGTTTTCTGCTTTTGCTGTTTTTGGATTTTGCTTTGTGTTTCTTTTTTCTATTTTGTGCTTTTGCTGTTGTGTTTGAATTTTGCTTCTTGCTTCATGTTTTTGTTTTTTGGTTTTGTGTTTGTTTTCTGGAAAATCAAAATAAAAGGAAACAAAATAAAACAAAATAAAAATAAAACAAAATCAAAACAAAAACAAAATAAAATAAAATAAAACAAAACAAAAAACAATTTGAAACAAAATAGAACGAAATAAAGTAAAACAAAACAAAATAAAAATAAAACAAAACAAAATTAAATAAAATTAAACAAAGAAAAAATAAAACAAAATAAAACAAAATAAAATAAACTAATTAAATAAATAATTTTACAACATGATCCTTATTCACAAGTGGATTAAACGAGTTTTGCAACTGGACGACAAATTTAGAGAACGGGATAGCAACACCATTAAGTTGAATTAAGGAAGGTTTTAGGTAGATTTCATGAGAAAGCTACCAAATGCAATGTGTAACACGTTGCAACTTCCGAAAAATGTCGACATATTTTCACTTTTCACATTCCCCGGAGCCCAATACATATATATAGTATATATACGAAGGTGGATCAAAAGGTTAGTTGCACTAACGCGCTGCAGCAGCGCGCTGTGTGTCGCAAACGTGGGCACAGCGGAGAAAGGGACAGACACTGCCCACACATCTGTTAGGCAGGTCGCTGTGGTGTCACGTCTTGTATGGTGTGAATAGCGGTCAAATGCAATGGCGCGTCAACTAGACGTTCACTCCAAATATGAGGTGCGTGCGACAATCCAATTCCTATGGGCCGAAAGGAAGAATTGCACGGACATGCATCGTGAAATTAGTGCGGTGTATGGGGAGCGGGCCATTTTCCGGCAAGGGATCGTAAAGTGGTGTCAGCAATTCGAAGCCGGACGCACGGATATCACGGACGAATATCGCGAGGGCAGGCCGGCAACGTCCAGGACCCGTGCAAATGTCAACAATGTGAATGCGATCATTAGACAGAACGGTGGTCGACATTCCCAGACCGATGAGGAGGTGAAGGCCGCTGTCTCCGTGTGGTTGCAGAACGCTGGAGACCGATGAGGAGGTGAAGGCTGCTGTCTCTGTGTGGTTGCAGAACGCTGGAGGAACTCTCTATGCATCGACAAGTTAGTTGTGCGTTCGCAGAAATGTTTGGAGTCTCTTGGAAACTATGTGGAAAAGTGACGTTACATTGTATGTCGTTATAGGCGTGTTGCTGTTGTATAGGTGGGGTAATAAATGGCCATAACTGGGAAGTGCAACTTATTTTTTGATCTTCCCTCGTACCTTGCTCTAACCGGCATGCGCTTGCAATGCCAACAATAGTAAGGAAGTGCCTGTGTTGTCATTTTGTATAGCCTATTGAAGTGCCCTGATTTTGGATACAAAATGTTTTCATTTTTTTAAGTTTCCGTCTGATTCTCTATTTCAGAAACTTTCACGGGCGTGTGGACAACAACTCACCAAAGTCCATTTGATGAAACAACTCACGCACCACCATTTATGAAATAGATGTACTACTCAGAAACATTCGCGGACGTGCACACAACAACTAACAAAAGTTCATTTGTTGAAACGGTTCGCGTGCCAACACCCATTTGTTGTAACGACTCGTGCACCACCTTTTGTAAAATGGGTTTAATAATTCAGAAACCTTCGTTAGAGTGTGGACGACAAATCACCAAAGTTTCATCAAAATTGGATGAATGGTATATGAACACAAACGGGACTTTTTAGACACGATTCGCGCTCCATCGCTCATTTGTTCAAACGACTCGAACGCCACCTATTGTAAAACAGATTTAATAATTGAAAATGCGGGAATATGCACGATAAATCACCAAATTTTCAGAGCAAACGGATGTATGGTATAGGAACACATATGGGACAATCTGATAAACAATTCATTTTATTAAATAGCGATTTTTATACATAAATGACTTTCTGGTGGACACGATATTTACCTCCATTTTTTGTGTATCAGTGTAAATTACATAATTGACGCTCATCAATAGCGTTGCTTCAATAAGGTGACAGGAGCATCTTGGGTAATCGTCCTCGTGTTCTATTGTGTGTGCGAAATATTTCAAACCACTCGTGCCATTGTTGTGTTTGCAAATCCGCATTCGACTATATTATTAACGCTTATGAGTGGGATAACAGCATTAGGACTCGAAATAAGGTGTCATACTAAAATTTTACTGTTGTGAGTGTTGAAAAAATAAAACAGGCAAAATTCACAATTACGTTGGCTGCAAACAGAGCAAGGATTGTTAAATATATAGAAGCCCACTGTGACGTAGCGCAATCAGGTATTGAGTTACATATATCAATGCAGCGAAATGGACTAAAACAAAGATAATATACGAGTTGATTCAACATAATAAACATTATGATTATCAGAAAGTTACTCGTATTTTAAAAAAATATCATTTGCCATAAGACGGGTGTTGGACTCAGCCTCATACAATGGAGCAAAATAATCTACCTCCTTTATATTTGTGACATTCAATCCAAAATCAAGGTTTCACAGTACGTTAATTTGAAAACATCCGTTTTAGTCTGTGAGTCACTACAAAAAAAACAGACCTAAGTATCCATCATCCCTAGATGACTGCACTCATACTAGTATGAGATCGGAAATATTGAAGGCTCTCTTCTCAGTTTCTATGAGTGCTTGAGTTTGCAGTCTTTAGAATGGTTTAGTCCTGTCCTCAGCTAATCGTTGATCTCTGCATAGCTACCATATCCTACTTCTGAGACAATCTGGTATACCCTTAGTTCTTGCCATCGACCCTTCCTTCCATAACTAAGATTGCTATTCCTGGATGCCTTAGTATGTATCCTACCAACCTATCTCTTCTCCTCATTAGCACTCGCCAGAAACATCTCTCCTTTCCCACTCGTTTTAATACCTCTGCATTTGTTGCTCTAGCTATCTAACTAATCTTCATAATTCTCCTGTAACACCACATTTCAAATAATTCTCTTCTCCTCTTTTCTGCTGCAACAGTCCACGTTGTAATTCCATAGAGCGCCACGCTCCAGGCAAAGGCTTTCAAAACAATTTGATAATATCTAAATTTATATTTGATGTCAACAGATTTATTTTATGTAGAAATGCGTTCCTTGTCAGTGCTAACCTACTTTTTCTATCCTCCATACTTCGTCCATTACTGTATATTTTCTTCCCAAATACCTGAAGTCTCCCTTTAGCTTTTTATCTTCAAGTTCGATGTCAATAGGTGTTTCGATTTCTTCTGGCTTATTTCCATCTTTTTTATTGTATTCCCAAATTACGGCGGCTTCGGTGGCGTAGTCCGTAGCATGCTGACCATCTATGCCCAAGATCGTGGGTTCAAATCCGGCCGAAGCCGTCGGATTTTTAAGAGCGTTAATAATTCCTCAGTATGCCTTCCTTCGGAGGGGAAGTAAAGCTGGCGGTCACATGTCATAGATTTATGGCATGTAAATGAAACTTCCACTAATTACACCTATGTGAAGCTAAATTGTATAGGTTAAGAATGTAGCCTAAACGACGCTCTTAGGTTCCTACGATCGTTGCCAAGAGCCGACTGCGGTGACGTCTGGTAGCTAAGTTCTGAATTAGTAGTCGTTGACGGTGGCGTTTGGGGGCAAAAGTAGGAACTACTAGAAATTTGATCGTCTGCAATCCTTACTTGAATTAAAACAGATACACACACTAATACATTCATCACAATTAACACTGGTTATCAGACAGATTCTACACACGCCCAAAGTACACGGGGCTACATGACCGCGTTGTCGCAGCCCCTAAACTTAAGAACCTACCAACCAAAGTACAAGGATACTTACGTTCGAGACTGTCCGAGGAGCAAGCTTGAAAGACAATTCGCAATTGAATGTTCTTATGTTACCAACCAATGGAGAAACTGGAGGGGAATCATTGAGCCATAGAATGCCCATTTAATTCTCAAGTAATATGCAAAATTAAACTTTCCTATTTTTGATTGGGATGGACAAATTAAATCTCTAGTTTTCGGTATTACTCTCTGTAACCACGGAGGGATTGACGCCAGCTTCTCAGCGCGGGACTGAGCAGCCAATGAGTCTCCTTTGAAACTGACTCAAGTCTCTGTGGGTAGAGAAGGTAATTGCGCATGCGCCAAGCGGAAGGTCGATAGCTGAATGCGTCAGCAGAGAGCCTAGGCTCCAAGCGGTGCATTCGTGAGGCGGGCGGTATCTCAGCGCCTGCATGTTCGTTTGTGAGTTTTAAAACACGGAACAGTGTTGAGATTTAATCTTATATATTAAAATAGTTTTCAAAAAATTTCACCCTTTACTAAAACTGAAATATCTCGGGAAGTATTTGCGGTACGACGACGTTTGTTGTCTTAAAATGTAACGCCCGTCAAGCACCGTCGATTGATACCCACCTTACTTGATTATATCATTCGAGTATTAAAAAATAATTGCGAATATTACTTCCTTCAAGGTCTCTCGAAAATCGAATATCGAATGATTTGACGGATATATTGTCGCTAGGCGACAACGACTAACGCTGTATCATGATATTCAAATAATAATAATAATAATAATAATAATATCGTATGGCCTCGGGTGCCTGGTGCAAGCTTTGTTAATTGACACCCAGAGGGTAGCTTGCATGTCGAATTTCGTCGTTCCTTTGAACGCTATGAAAGTCAAGGAGGTTAGATATCTAAACTCCTTGACACTACTACAGCGCTTTCAAGTAGAGAATGAAGGAACCTTGTGTTGGCGGAAAATCCCGAGATTAATTTTGCCATTGAACACTGCCTACTGAATTCAAATGGGTTCTTTAACATGCCAACAACGTATGCCATGAGTATCGTGATTTTTGTCGCCTTCAAAAATCACTTACCATGGCCAGGGGCGAACCTGCAACCTTGGGGTTGGTAGTCCGACACTATAAGCACTCACCCACCGTGGCAAGCATGATATTCAAAGCCGCCCTAATAATAAATCTAACTTGATATTAACAGAGAGTTCCCTAATTACGTCATGATATCGTTAACTTCTACCTGCTCCACTCGGGCGCTAATGTTGCATGTATCCATACATTATATCGTTAACTTCTACTTGTTCCACTCGGGCGCTAATGTCGCATGTATCCATACAATAAGTAGAAGGGGATTCTGTGCTCATAATTTTATTAAAACTTCTCAAAGAATGGATTACTTTGAGACTGAAATGCTCATGCACAATCAGCAGTCATTTTGCTAATGACACTGTCATGTCAACATCTGTTTGAATGACAACAAACAAGATGTTCAGTAAAGAACATATAGCCTACTTTCTCCTAAATGTATGAGTATAGTTATAACTCTTTGTTTTTATCAAAGGGTATAATGGAATCATTTCTTGGTTGAAGACCTTAGAAACTATTTTCTTCTACCAAACACCACAATCTCGAAAAAAACTGCTACCATCATTGAAGAAAGAATGATAAGAAGTATCTCAAGAATGTTATGGATCTGGAGACATAATCGACCGGACTGGCTGCGTGGTTCAGCGGTAACGTTCTCACTTGCTGGGCCCAAGGTTGCAGGTTCGTATCCTGGCGCTGTCAGCTGGCATTGAGGGTGCACAAATGCGAGGGAGCCGTGTCAGTAGATTGGTTGGTGGTTGGTTCCTCAGTTTAGGGGCTGCGACAACGCGGTCATGTAGACCCGTGTACTTTGGGTGTGTGTAGAATCTGTCTGATAACCGGTGTTAATTGTGATGGATGTATTAGTGTGTGTATCTGTTTTTTAATTCATGTAAGGGCTGCAACTTTGAATTTTTCAAATAGTTCCTACTTTTGCCGCCAAACGCCACCGTCAACGACTACTAGGCCTAGTTCAGAACTTAGCTACTTGACGCCACCGCGGTCGGCTCTTGAAAACGAACGTAGAAACCAGTGGCGTATGCTGGACCAAAAGTATGGGTGTGCTGTTAAAACATATATACAGTTGATCTATGGCCTCACGGAACTCTTACAAGTGACATATAGGTTAGGCTATATTTCATAAATTTAGTAATTAAAACCACGTAGGCCTACCTCTTTCATTTAAACATCAACTGTATTCTTCGTTCTTGAGAAGAGAACTTCTCAATCACAGCATTATAAAATGAGTCTTTGTCCTTCATTTTGTGTACTAACTCCTTTTCGATCGATAACAAACTTAAGTTACTCAGTCTTTCTTGTGTTTGAGTACTTCGTAGGTAAGTTTTGATTCTTCTTAATGCAGAAAACGAACGTTCCACAGAGCTTGTAGTACAAGGAATTGTCAGTATTAATTTAGCAAGTTTATAAACTTCACCAAATCCAGAAGCAAGGTTATTTTCATGCATAAAACTAACAAGTTCGTGAACTTCTTTCCCATGAAATTCAGCTGATATGTAGACACTTAATTCATTCTTCAATCCAATGCGGTCAAATAAATTTCCGTATTGAGCCAAAAGTTTTTGTAGCAGTGATTCGGGAAATGTTTTCTTATATTCAATATACCTATGGTGATGTAGCAAATGAAAATATTCCAATTTCTCAAGTTGAGAGAACCTACATTCAATCTGATGAATTAAACAATCGACAATTTCCACGTATAGGCGGCGATAACGATGTTCTTGTTCATTGCTATCTAGACAGTGCCGCTTTGGTTTGATCAGAGTTTGTTCATCCTTCTTTGAAATTGCATTGTTGCAAACTAATGAATAAGAATGTTCTCTATCATACTGAAGTTGATCTTTGATGTCATTTACCTTCTTGCTACAGTAAAGAATATCGAAATCCTTTGTTTGTAGAAGATTGTACAATATGTCTGTGTAAGCAACAACATAGAAAATACTTCCAATGGAAATATAGTTTCAACATCTTGAAGAAAAGCCAAAAATCCTCGTGATTTTATGACTGTCTCACTATCCCAGTCACCAGAATGTTCTATGATATTTTCGAAGAACTCACAAAGTTCGGATCTGTATTCTTTTGCAGTGTGGCAAAGTCGTGATGTAAAATTCCACCTGGTTGGTGCTACTTTGGGTAATTTCTTTTGCACAAATTCTTGCAACGCATGTGTCCTTTTAGATGATTTAGAAAAGAAAGCAGAGAGTCCAGTAAATGTTTGGAAAAATATTCTGCATTCTTTAATCACCGATACACTCTGCTGGAGAACAAGATTTAGAACATGGGCATAACAGTGGGTGAATATTGCGTTTGGATAGGCCGATAAGACCTTAGATTGTAAGCCATTCACATGACCGCTCATTACAGAAGCCCCATCATACGTCTGACCCTCTTGTTTAATGGAAATTCTAAATTCACTTACTACTTGTTCCACATGAGCAAATAAACCATTTGCTGTTTTATCAGCACTAACATCTACGAAGCCCAAGAATCTTTCATAGACAGTGCTGCCATTTACATAGCGGAGAACTGTAGATAGTTGAGATTTATTCTCAATATCTGACGTTTCATCCAGCATCATAGCTACAAATGAAACGGAGTTAATTTCATTTTTTATTTCTTCTTTTACTACGTCAGAAATAGCTCTTATGATATCATTTTGAATCGCGGGAGAAGTTCCTGGAAATACTGTGGAAGAATTTAGATGACTTTCTAAGAGTGAATCATATTTTTTAAAAAGATTCCAAGATTCTAAAAAATTGCCTTTGTTGAAAGAGCCATCTGATTCGTCATGTCCCAGTAGAGATAGATCCTGGTTAGCTAGGAGGCAAATAGCATCAATTATTCGTATTAATATGGCTCTATTTTCTTTACCTCTTCGTTATGTTTACTGGTATCAATTCTACGCTGATCATCAAGTAAAGTATCAATTTGCTGTCTGCCGAAAAGTCTTGATTTCAGAAAACATTGGACATGGGTTTGAGATTTTGAATGTTTCTGTTGTGCACTAGACAAGTTAAGTCAGCAAACCTATGCTTACTCCAAACATCATTTTTGTTAGAAAACAATAAGCATGGCCAACAAAATAATCTGTTAGAAGTTTCACAACCCGCTAACCAGTCTACATTTTCATACTGTGAAATAGAAAAATGTCTAATGTATTGTTCACTAGTTGTTTTATATTGTTGCACTAAATTCGGAAGTGGCGGGGTAGGCCTAACCTTACTCACAATATCTAATTTATCTTCTAATGTACGAAGAGAAAATGGTTTTTGCAAGAGATCTACAACAGTATACATTTCCAAGCACAGGTGTCAACACGGAAGATCCACACTAGAACTGTCTTGCACTGAAACACAACTAAAAACTCCAACTCCAACTCCAACTAAAACACAGCACCGTACTTATGTTATACGAGCATGAGCTGAGCTGCTGGCTTGCCGCACGACCTGGCTGCTGGTGACTCGCGAGTTGCCCCTCCCCACCAGTTGCGCGCGCAGGCAAGACCAGCGGTATTTTGGAGCTAAGATGTCCGGAGGCAGGAACAGCACAGCCCACCAAAGCCATGCAGAACACAGGCCGTGCAGATGGCCGCAGCAGCCAATTGACTAGCTTCCTCGTCATTCTGTACTCATCCAGCCAGCAGGCATTTGAGATTTAAATGGTAATAAATTAAATATATTCTTGAATCATATACAGTTAACTTCTAAAGAGGGAGAGTGAAAAAAAAAAGACAAAACACCAATTTATAGAGTGTCCAGTGGACACCTTGAACACCCGCAATATACGCCTCTGTTGTTTACATTCCTAACCAATACAATTTAGCTTCACACAGGTGTCATTAGTGGAAGGTTGTTTAACATGCCATAAATCTATGACATGGACCGCCGGCTTTACTTCCCCTCCGAAAGAAGGCATACTGAGGGATTTTGAACGCTCTTAAAAAATCCGGGTTTGAACCCGCTATCTTGGGCATAGAAGAAATGTCAGTGGAATTTCAAAAACGAGGTCTCCCGCACATCCATTTACTCTTAACATTAACGGAAGATTGTAGTTTTGCCACCTTCTTTTACAGGTAGCCCAAGGAAAATATTGCAAAATTATCAGGATACGATGGCGAACGCGAGGAAGTTTGGAAAGCCAGATTCATTCACTGTATAGGCCCTATAGATATGCTTTTACCGAAAATGTCCTCATCATTAATCAATCGTAGCAATTCCTTTACTTAGCAATGGAAAACTCTCACTTCAATATCAGGCCTATTATTAGCCGTTTCGCAGAGATGAATGCAGTTAAGTATTTCTGGCCAGCCCGCATTATAGGAGATCGTGGTATGATTTGATCATTAACCCAACTAACAATTGTATCAGGAGAAGGAATTTGGTCTATATTTAATGCTACCTACTGAAAGCAAAGATTGCATGGTTATAAGAAATGAATTTATTATTAAAAAAACAAGTATGGCAAAATTAATAATAATAATAATACATTGAAATTGGAGCGTTACGATTTGAATATTACAGCTAGAGAATTACGTGAAAACGGAGTCGGATGAATTACTGATTTTACTATTATTCCCAAGCTAAGAAGTTACTGAAATACTGAATATGAAACAAAGAAACGAGAGATTATGGAGTTCTGAGTCATTCGCGCTTACCATTGGAAATTGCCGTAGCATTTCCCTCGTACTTGATGTTGAAGAGAGCTTCCCACAGCCTTCTGGACGTCGTCATCTTCTTCGTCATTTGTAGAAATATTTGTAGAAATGTTAAATTATGGTCCGGTCACACCGGAACCAACCACATGAGCAACCACAACGGTCAAGTTTTACAAAGATTATCGCCCCGCCTCCTCGGCGCGCAAACCATATATGCACTCGTCGCATCCCCTCTCTGGAACCGTCTTCTCCTCGCCCGCTCTTCACTGATTGGCTGAGCCTCCACGCGATACTCCCCACCTCAGGGTCAATACACTCGGCTCGACAAAGATGTCGATTACCGGTCCAGGCCATTTCGCCTTTTCTTGATGCAGCCAGCCCGCTTGCGTCACGCTTCTCGACAAGAATAAGCCTGTAGCTGAATTCCCAGTGACTCATCTCTCTCAACAAACTCTAACTGACAAAAATCCGTAAAATTCCGTAATCATATAATTTTCCGCGATAATGTTGTTCGTAATAATTAGCTTGATAGTGTTTTCTATAACATCGAAAACCTATCTGTATACTTATAATCTTATAAAAAAACGCTGCAAAAATACCTTAATAATAATAATAAGTTACATGAAAACTTCTCTTGGCTGAACAATTTGTCGCGTAAATAAATATTTAATGGCTTCCTAGTGACTTATGTCAGTGGCGTAAAATACCCTCAAAAACACGTTACATATTCGCCTCGGATCATTGGATGATTTACCGTGACGACGGTCCATCATGCGATTATCCCAGACACGTTAATAAATCCCCATCCAAAATACATATTACATAAATTAAATCACCCTAAATTACATATATATACACTCATAATTTTCTTTACGCACTTTGCGTCAAAGTCTGTTGTCATTTTGGATTGCCCTGTGCAATCAGTCCAATGTTTTTTCATTTAGATTAATGTTCCACGGATATTTGCGCCTCTCAAATATCCCTATGTTGGGAAAGATATACATAAATAATATGTGAGCACTGTGTATATATGATGTCACATCACACGCATCAAATGTGTTCTGATATATATATCACCACAGAACTTCCTAATATCACTGGAGGTCGCTTCCTTCTGGTGAAACTTAATCTCACTGATCTCACTGAGCACACGATCACACTATTGTGGCAGCGCATCGTGACCAGAATACTTAATCTCTCTGTATATTAGACAAAATTAATATTGACTTCTGAAAAAAAAAACGGTAAGTGCGCATTACATATAACACCAAATATTTCTGTGCCGTAATCGCCTTGTCTTCTTCAGTTCCCGGAGACCATATTCTACTTAATACTAGTTCACAACTCAGACCAGCTCTCCTCACTCAAATAATACCTTTGTACTAACTACCTTAAATTACACACCTACAACTCTTACATGGCGAGGCCGTAAACAGAAATCACGTGTGCTGTTATGCATGAGTTTCATGAAGGACTGTCTCGCCTTCTGGTGGCCCATCTTTTGTCTCGTGGACGCCTTAAGCAAAAATACCCTGTTCAAGCACTCACCCATCTCTAGGAGACAAATGGGAATTCACCAGCGCTACCAAACTCTGGCCTTGGTGTATCGAGACATTTTAGTGCTCAAGAGCATCCGACAATCCCGTCATATTTCCCTGTATCTTAAAAACTCTCCATTACTTACATACTACCCCCCTGTGTGACTTCTGATACGCCTGCCTGGAAGACCAGATCTTCCACGCACCAAATACCGCACTTACTCATTTGAATGGCTGGCTCGCCAGCTAAACACACTTACTTTATGACACATACTTTCGTAGATTATGTATATTATACGTCCAGTATAATCTGTTTCCCTTACTATCCTCCAGCACATATGCTGTTTTGCCAATACGTTTGGAAACTATAAATGGGCCCTCGTAGAGATAAAAGAACTTGGACATGACTTTCTCTAGCTTATTTGACTGTTTCGGCACTCTAAGTAAGACTCTGTCTCCCGGCTCGAATAGGTCAAATTTAGTTTCTTTTTGTTGGCGAATTCTCTCTTGTGCTGACTTAGATAAATTCTGTTTCGCCAACTGGACAATGTAATCCATCCCCGGTTGCTTTCCCTCATTTAAACCCAACACCCTCGCTAGTTCATTTTGTGGTCTCTTTCCGTAGTGAACTTCGTATGGCGTCTATTTCGTGCTCTCATGCTGGACAGAATTCAGCCAAGTCTCGACTTTGGGAAGATGTCCAACCCAGGCCGTATGCTTGTCATGCACTAGAGTCCGAAAAAGACGACCCACTTCCCTTAATGGACGCTCTGCAGAATTACCCTGAGGGTACCTTACAGAGGAATGAACGTGTGAAATACCAGCTTCCTGCATACTGGTTCTCCATTTCTTTGCAGTAAACTGTGGTCCACTGTCTGATAGTATCCTGAGAGGAAGGCCATACTCAGGTACATACTTATTAATGATCAGACGGCTACACGCTAGTCCCGTGGCTTTCCTTAGCGGATATAGCTTGACATACTTACTAAAAGCGTCAATAACTATAAAAATGTACTCGTAGCCGTACTGTCCTTTAACGATCGTGCCAAATAAATCCACACACAGTAGTTCGCCGGGACTACTGGTGAGAACTGCAGATCTCTCCCCCACTAAATATTTAACTGGATATTTGCTCCATTTGACAGGTGTCACACTTAGCTAAAATCCTCCTAACATCCCTTCCCATTTTACTCCAAATGAAGTCACGACCAATTTCATAGAAGACCTTGGCAGCACCAAAGTGTCCTAATTCCCTATGAATGAACCAAATTAGCTCCACCCACAAAGTGGCAGGAACACATATTGCCCACCGATTATTCCAACATTTCCGAGCAAGAAGCCCATCCTGCATCTTGTACGTGAACCGTCCTACTTTCACATACTCTTCTTCACCTATTTCCAACCTACCCAGTGGCTCCCTTAACTTAACGTCATCACGTTGCTCCACTAGCATATTTCTCAGTGTCTGTAACGATGCCCTGTTGCTACTGTCCACACATGCACATATTAAAATACCGTCCTCTGCTTTAACCACAGGATAATCCCTACATAAATTTGTGTCCCTTGATAGCATGTCCGCAAGAATGTTATCTTTACCTTTAATATATTTTACTGTGAATTCCTATTCCTGCAGAGCAAGAATCCACCTACTAACTCTGTTAGAACTGAGTTTACAAGTCCTCATATACAGTAATGCATGGTGATCTGTATGGATCTCAAATTTCCTCCCTACTAAATATATTCTAAATTTCCCCAAACTGAAAACAATACCTAAAAGCTCTAACTCAGTAATCGTGTATCTTTTCTCTGCTGCTGTCAGTCCTCACGAGGCTAAAGACACAATGCACAGATTACCCTCATCATCTTTCTGACATAATACTCCAGCAATGCCTATATGTGAAGCATCTGTCATAACCACATATTCCTTATCTTTCAATGGATATTTCAGCACTACAGCTTTCTCAAAACCTTCCTTCAGCGCTCTAATAGTCTGATCATGCTTGGACTCCCAACTCCACCAAGTCCCACTTTTAAGCAATTCCCTGAATGGTTCTACCAACCCTGAGTATTTAAGATCGAACCTCCCGAAAAAGTTGCAAATTCCCATGTATGTTTTTAACTGTTTAACATTTTGTGGCACCTCTGCGTTAAGTATCTTATTAACCCTACTCTCTTCTGGTGTTACACCTCTACTCGACACTCTATGACCTAAAAATGTCACTTCTGACTGACAGAATGACGACTTAGACAGCTTCAAAGTGATCCCTGCCTGATCTAACATCTGAAAAACTATATCTAAATGACGTAGATGCTCCTCAAAACTGCGTGAACTAATTACCATATCATCAATGTAAATGGTTACAAACTCTCCAGTGTCATCCCCTAATGCGATGTTTAAAGCCCTAATTAAAGCTGCTTAACTACTCTTTAACCCATAAGGTGTTCTACAAAATTGATAAAGGTTATATTTATGACTAAAAGCTGTAAATGGTCTATCTTCGTACATAAGTGGCACTTGCCAAAAACTGGAACTCAAATCTACACACGTGAAATACTTCTTCCCCTCAAATGTTTGCATTAATTCCTCTATTGACATAGATTTCAGCTGATCTGAACTAATTCTACTGTTAACCAAACGAGCGTCTAAACAAATACGAACTGTGCCGTCGGCCTTGGGTACCGTGATCAAAGAATTAACATATGGACTGTTAGAGTGCTCAATAATCCCATCTTCAAGCATTTGGTTAATTTGTGCCTCAACTGCACTCTGATAAGCGAAAGGTACAGGATATCTATGTCCTGTGAATACTGACCTATCAATAACGTTCAATGAATGTGTATAGCAATTGGCCATACCAATGCGATCCTCAAAAACTCTCCTATTACACAATAACACATCATAGAGCCGAACACATTGTTCCACCTCTATATTTCCCTGAAATGCAGCATCACGGAACGAGTCCTCTAGACTACCGTTCGTAATCACACTGCCCACAAAACATGGAGAACCCCGCTCTACGGCTGGCGATATCTCATTTAAAGTACAAATCACACCTACAACACTACTTCTCTGAATATGGTCATTGAACGCTACTTGTACTTCAGAATCACCCCATTTACATTTCAAACTCCCTACATCATAGCATAAGTTACCAGACACTCTACTTAGCCACTCTGAACCCAAAATAACACTGAATACTAAATTTGGAATTACAAGACAAATCTGCTTTTCTACATGATTATTAATTTTAATGTCTACTAAAACTTGCTTAGAAATTACTTTAGACGTCTTCCCAACAGCTGTGATAACAAAAGTGCTTTTAATTGGCATCTCCTCAAAATTTACTCCAGTTCCTTTCATTTTATCATAAAATGCACTACTTATGCAACTCTTCATACAACCACTATCAATTAAAACATCTGTGTACGCCTCGGACACGTTAAATTTAACTATGGGGCTCTTACTGACCACCTCCTGAATAATACCTTCATCATTTAGTTCACGTAATAATTCATTTCTTACATTTAGGTCATAGGGTTCCTGTATAAGTGTATGGACGGGGCATGTTACAGACTGAGATTCTGACCTTGCATCGCAGCCTTGTTCGTGTTTAAAGCATTGCTACCACTTGGTGTAGTACTACTCACTACTGCAATGGTCTGGTTGTTCTGGGTTGTGTTGACGGTATCTCTCTGCCCGTTATTACCTTTGGGCTGATTCCCTCCTCGACCCCTGTTCTGGTTATAATTACTATTGTTATTATACCTCTCTTGGTTACCCCTAAAATCATTATTTCGGCCTTGATTTCCCCTGAAATCATTATTTCTACCTTGGTAGTTCGTATCATACCCATTTCCTCTGTACCGGTTTTGCTGATTATTATTATTATATTGGTTCCCCCTATTTCGGACGTTGGCCCCTTCGCCACTGTTCCCTTGAACTTCCTGATTCCTATTCTCATTGGGCCTGTTATTATGGTTACCATGGTTCTTACCGAAATTCGCCTCGTAACCACCTCTTCCCAGAGCATCGAATGTACTTTATAAATTTTTCACTTGTGAAATAGATTTAACATTTTGGATACAGGCAGCTTCTTTGATTCTATATGGAAAATGTCTTAGTAATAGCCTGACTACATCACTTTCCTCCTTCAAACCATCCAGATATTTACACGTCAATACCTGTCCTAAAAAGTACTCGGTCATAGTGTAGTTTCCTCTCGGGTTATATTTCCCACACACAATTCCCTCACGATGCTGAGACTGAATTACCTCATTCCAAAATTTCTCACGAAATTTAAATTTAAAATCTGAAATATTCTCGAAATTGTCTCTGTAGACAGAAAGCCAGTTTCTTGTCTCCCCTACAAACGCTTGCTCTAAAATCTCAACTACCTGGCACCACTCAATACTACCATCTTCCAACCTCTCCCCGAATTTATTTTCTATTGTATTCATGAACTCCATTGGACAACCCTGCAGATTACTGAATTTACCTAGTTCTATTTCCCTGTGTGTGCTATTCACATAAACTGGCCTACTCTGACTATTTTCCTGCCTAATTCTAGCTTTCAACTTCAGTTCTAATTCAGCAATTTTCTTCACAGCTTTTCTTTCAATATTAGTTACAGTTAACCTAATGCTCCCTTCCGATGCTTCAACTTTACCACTTAACTTAGCTTGTTTCTCATTAATCTCATTAATGTTTTCCTTATTCCTCTCCCTTAAAGCATTAACTTATGTGATTATTTCTGCATGTACTTTATCAATTCTTCCCCCCAGCTGTTCTTTAACCTCTTTAGTTGCTACCTGAATTTTGTCAATTTCTCCCCCCAATTGCTGTTTGACCTGCTGTGTTTCAAGTTGCACTAGTTCTTTTAAATTTTCAGCCTGTGTGCTGATTATAATTTTTAACTCCTCCTGTACTTTTCCTAATTTTCTGTCTACATCTGCAATAATCTCTTTAGCTTTTTCTTCCATCACCCCTCTGATTTCTCCTCTAATCTGCTCAAATTTCTTTTCTAATTTTAGATTGTTCACTTCAAATTTCTCATTTAATTTATTGCTCACTTCCTTACTGCTCTGTTCCAATTTAGCGTTTAGAGCCTCTGTACTCTCTTTATTTTCCCTACTGTTTTGTTCATGTTTAGCGTTTAAAGTTTCAGTACTCTCTTTATTTTCCCTACTACTTTGTTCGAGTCTAGCGTTTAAAGCGTCTGTACTTATTTTATTTTGTTGCATAAACTGAAGAAGCAAACTCTCTAACCCTGCTTGACTGTTTTGATTACCCCCCCTCAGTATCGGGATTTACCTCCGATATCCCTGTACTGCTTTAATTTCCAAGACTAACCATACTGCTCGTATCTTCACTATCCAACTGGTGACCACTACGCAACTTCATCTCTTCCTCAACACTACCCATGCTGATACACACCGATAAATGAAAACCCCCCAAAATACAGGCACAGAAATATATACCCTTCTCCTTCCACAAATGTTATTAGGTTTTCGGTCTCACGTTGGTAGCGACAAGTGAAACGCTTTTACTTTGCTCCACGTTGAGCGTACAAGTGAAACGCTTCTGTTTGGCCTCACTGTTGGGTGACAAGTGAAACGCTCTTTACTAGCCCTGCCTTGCACTTTGAAACACATATATAAGAAGCTCCACAGTTGGGAAGGCAAGTGTAACGGTTCCCTTAGTGCAGGTTGAGCGTACAAATGTAATGTTTACTCTGACTAAGATATGTTGTATTAATGGGCGCCAAGACCTCAACGCTATGTTGAAATCTAAATTTATATTTAACAATATCTAGCTCTGGCAGAACACCTTCAAGACTCCTCACTCTCAGATCGTGGTATGATTTGATCATTAACCCAACTAACAATTGTATCAGGAGAAGGAATTTGGTCTATATCTAATGCTACCTACTGAAAGCAAAGATTGCATGGTTATAAGAAATGAATTTATTATATAAAAAACAAGTATGGCAAAATTAATAATAATAATAATAAATTGAAATTGGAGCGTTACGATTTGAATATTACCGCTAGAGAATTACGTGAAAACGGAGTCGGATGAATTACTGATTTTACTATTATTACGAGAGATTATGTAGTTCTGAGTCATTCGCGCTTACCATTGGAAATTGCCGTAGCATTTCCCTCGTACTTGATGTTGAAGAGAGCTTCCCACAGCCTTCTGGACGTCGTCATCTTCTTCGTCAGTTGTAGAAATATTTGTAGAAATGTGAAATTATTGTCCGGTCACACCGGAACCAACCACACGAGCAACCACAACGGTCAAGTTTTACAAAGATTATCGCCCCGCCTCCTCGGCGCGCAAACCATATATGCACTCGTCGCATCCCCTCTCTGGAGCCGTCTTCTCCTCGCCCGCTCTTCACTGATTGGCTGAGCCTACACGCGATACTCCCCACCTCAGGGTCAATACACTCGGCTCGACGAAGATGTCGATTACCGGTCCAGGCCATTTCGCCTTTTCTTGATGCAGCGTGCCCGCTTGCGTCACGCTTCTCGACAAGAATAAGCCTGTAGCTGAATTCCCAGTGACTCATCTCTCTCAACAAACTCTAACTGACAAAAATCCGTAAAATTCCGTAATCATATAATTTTCCGCGATAATGTTGTTCGTAATAATTAGCTTGATAGTGTTTTCTATAACATCGAAAACCTATCTGTATACTTATAATCTTATTAAAAACGCTCCAAAAATACCTTAATAATAATAATAAGTTACATGAAAACTTCTCTTGGCTGAACAATTTGCCGCGTAAATAAATATTGGATGGCTTCCTAGTGACTTATGTCAGTGGCGTAAAATACCCTCGAAAAACACGTTACAACCTTTATATGTTAACCAAGAGTTACATCTCTAAATTCAAATAAATGAGACCCATCTTTTATTTTAAATTCATACCTTTGTACATAAGTAGACAAAACACCAAATTGTACTGCTGTAGCCTTATATTGTGTGAATATCTCTATCTACTTAGTATAAAACAAAGTTGCCAATTCTTGGATGTAACGGGTAATCTCGAGAGCAACTTGATGGATTTTGATGCGGTTTTCACCATTCTCTAAAGGATTTCTCGTTGAAGGACTAGGTAGAAAAACATTTATTTATGACCAAAAGGAGCCGAGCATTTACGATTTCAGTGAATTGAGTTGAAGAAAAACCTAACGTCCATGTGTCTTTTAAAAAAAATCGATATTCTCTGAGAATTGTTCAGCATGTAAAGTTCTGCAAGAAAGTCCGCGACAGCTCACACATCGACCACTGTAGGCCTAAGTGTTTTTACATTTTCATTTCTTCCAGCAATCTCCATTCAGTGGAAATTTAAATTACTAGCTTCAGAGTGAGTTTACGAGCTTGCGAGCGACCTACCACCCTAGCTTCAGCCAGCATCAAACTGCCGAGTCGTGTCGAGTTAATTCTTCAGAGAAGAGTATAGCTTATGTGTTTGGAGTTAGCTGTTCACCTCGGGCTGACGTCCGTGCGCCTTTTAAGCTTACGCAGGGTAAATAGTGGGACACACACAAAGGAAAGGCAGACACCCACACATTTGATCTCATAAGTCTACTTCATCATTTACCCTAAAGCGACGGTACCGTAAATATCTGTTCAGGTCACTATCATGAAGACATGCAAATGTCATATGGAAAGAAGTGCCGAAGGATTGTTGAAGTGAATGCTGCGGAGCAGCACGGGTCTTCTAGTAGTGTATTTAAAATCAAGACCATTTTCTTCGTTGTCCTATGAAGAGAGTATTTTTTGAACAAGGGCCTAGAAAAAAAATCAAGAAACAGTGCGCCTCATACCTTTCCTGTTTCTACTGCTTCGAGTGAACGACGTATGAGTGCATTGAAGAGAGTTAAAACATTTTTAGGTAGCTCCAAGTCAGATTCTAGACTGAGCAATTTGGGTAATCTGGCTATTGAAAAGAGTTTGGTGAACTATCATTCCTGGGATGACATCTTCAAAGAACGCATCATTGATATATTTGCTGAGCGAAAAACACGACTGGAGTTTATCTACAAAAGTCTATGTCATGAACTTTAGAGTACCCAGTAGCATGAATGTAGCTTCACCCCTGTTACCAACCTGGATTTCCTTGATGGAGAGTTACTATACATAAATCTAGATTGCAGAGAAAGTCGTGACTAATGACCCTGGCTGACCATTTGCAGTATTTACTAATTCCTTTAAGAAGGAAGTAGCTTAAGATCGGACTATTATGTGAACTGCCTGGGAGTGTGTTTCATTTACGTGATAAACCAGACACCCCGTGGGTCGCTTGTAATATGATACCTTTGTTCTGCATATGAAGACCTTTAAGCAATTGGAAGCGTTTAAAAATGAGAATCCTATTAAGAAGAAGATATATCATGATTTATGGCTTTAAAGCTAATGATAAGAACCTTCATAAAGCGGATATAAAGTGCTGTTTGAACTTCAGAGAATCTGGGAATCATTTCTTCTGTGTTACACTATTTTAGAATCTATGTTAAATACCTTTCTGTCAGTCAACATGAAGAGCGATGTCCAATCTCTCTATAAAATGTTCACCGACCAAAGAATAGTATTATATAGAATTATAGTTTCCTTACCTACACCAGGCTAGCGTGGCACTTGCACCTATATCAATCCTATTCGAAATAATAATAATCTGCAGGCTAAACATGCTGAAAATATGTTCAAATATTTAAAACTGGTGGAGTCTACCAGGAAGCAATGGAAGGTCAAGAGAATTCAAATTATACCAACAGTCATCTCAAGCATTGGTGTGGTTCCCAAACATCCTCTGCAAGGGCTAAATGAGCTTGATCTGGACATTAACGTGTATAAATTAATACACAAGGCAGTGATATTGGCTACAACTAGGATGGTTCAGAAATTAATTGGCAGTGATTTAAATTAATGTTATGCTTATGCTTTGACTCAATGCAATCTGCATATACTAATAATAATGTCATTGGCTTTACGTCCTTTTTAACTACCATTATTTAAAGGCACCGGGGTGCCGGAATTTTGCCCCGAAGGGGATCTTTAACGTGCCATTGAACCTACTGACGTGACTCCCTCGCGCACCCTCAAATACCAGGATTTGATCCTACAACCTTGAGAACAGCAGGTGAAAATGTTACCGCGGAGCCAAATTCAAAAATTTTTAAACATGAAAAAAATTAAGAATAAAAAAATTAAAATTAAAATATTAAATAAGAGAAAATAAAATTTTAATTAAACATTAAAAATTCAAAATAAGAACATGAATAAACAAAAAATAAAATATAAAATATATAACAAATAATAAATTGTAAAAAAATGAAAAAATATATATAAAAACAAAAAATTAATTATAACAATTTGACAATCATTTCTTACCCACGAAGCCAGTCAATCTACACAATTGCTTTGCATTTTACCACATCTGAGAATAATAATAATAGTAATAATAATAATTTATTATCAGGAACGCTGGCATGAAAGACATTGAGATGATAGAACTTCATATTCTGAGGAAAATATTTGGACAAAGCTTCACGACGGTATCTGGATGAGGTAAAGCTCAGAAGAACTTAAAGGTTCATCTCATATGCACAATTAAGACGTATGAAATTCTACGGACATATACAATATTCCTCATAATCAACGGAACCCGACAAACCAAAGTACACTGGCTAGCAGACAGCCCCAAGAACCTCACAGAAATCTACATTGACCCACTAACGACTCGGTCTGCATACAGACAAAAAATAAACGCATATAAGTTTCGATTCAAGTTTCCGATGGCAAGGAATTTGACGCTCAAAGATGCATAGACACAAGAAATATGATAATGCGAGTGTTGGGCGTTTATTTCTTTACATATAGAGAATAGCCATAAGGGTGAGAATTCTATAGGGTTTAATGCTTTATACCTGTTATTAAAACTCGTATAAAAGATTACAGCGAAAAAATCCGTATTCTGTGGGCGATTATCATTGTTTTTAATGAACTCCAGTATCTGTAAATCAATAAGCAGAGGCTATAGAAAAAATTTTCATGTAAGATGTTGAATGTCTGAAACTGAAGATACAAAATAATATTCTGATAAATATAATTCTGGCATATTCTGCTTTAAAAATTAAAGTACATGGAAGTAATTGTTGTTATAATTCTAGCTTCCATACTTTCACAAAAATCCATAAAGTCACTGTCGCATTATTGATGGAAGGGTGGGAGGGAGGCGTCTCTCACTGCAACCCCAAGAACGCCCTGCCCTTATACTTGTGTGTATATGAATCTGCCTGATAACCCATGTGATTGTGGTGGCTGTACTAGTGTATGCATGTGTAATTGGGGCTATGAGTTTGGCAAGAGACAGCCGTGGCGTTACATTACGCATCTTATCCTGCGCAGAAGTGGAAATCCACTTCTATGATGGCGGAGGTTGGAATCGAAGCCACCTCTTCTCATTTCTGTCGTTACAGACCCCTTCCCCTGCCAGCCCTCAGGCCATAATTACATTTCTTGGCAGAACTGTGAGTCAGATCCAAACCATGCACTGCGGTGACAGTCAAGAATGCTGGTCGCTACACCACTATGTAAGTACAGAAAAGAAAGAAAGAAAGAAAGGAAGAAGAAAGAAGAAAGAAAGAAAGAAAGAAAGAAAGAAAGGAAGAAGAAAGAAAGAGAGAATGGAAGAAAGAAAGGAAGAAAGAAAGAAAGAAAGAAAGAAAGAAAGAAAGAAAGAAAGAAAGGAAGAAAGAAAGAAAGAAAGAAAGAAAGAGAGAAAGGAAGAAAGAAAGAAAGAGGGAAAGAAAGAAAGAAAGAAAGAAAGGAAGAAAGAAAGAAAGAGAGAATGGAAGAAAGAGAGAATGGAAGAAAGAAAGAAAGAAAGGAAGGAAGAAAGAAAGGAAGGAAGAAAGAAAGAAAGAAAGAAAGAAAGAAAGAAAGAAAGAAAGGAAGAAAGAAAGAAAGAAAGAGAGAAAGGAAGAAAGAAATGAAGAAAGGAAGAAAGAAATGAAGAAAGGAAGAGAGAAAGACCGAGAGAAAGGAAGAAAGAAAGGAAGAGAGAAAGAAAGAAAGAAAGAAAGGAAGAAAGAAAGGAAGAAAGAGAGAAAGAAAGAAAGAATGAAAGAGAGAAAGAAAGAAAGAAAGGAAGAAAGAAAGGAAGAAAGAAAGAAAGGAAGAAAGAAAGAAAGAAAGAAAGAAAGAGTGAAAGAAAAGGAAAATAGGAAAAAGAATAAGACTTAGGCCCCTTTCACACCGAAGATGCAAGACGCAAGATGCAGGGTGCAGGATGCATGCATCTTGCATCTTGATGAAAGGGCTTTCACACCCAAGATGCACGTGCCACTTGCACCATCTTTTAATATCCATTATCTCTGTTTAGTTTAGTACGTGAGTTTGAGAAATTAATAATCAATCATCCGACTCTTCAGACGACGAAATTTCAATTCTGGCTTGTGCAGTCAGAAGGAGACGAAGACAAAGAAGGAATAGTTTATGGCAGCACGCATACTGGGATAATGCTGGAGGGGCTATGCTCGTACAATCTGTACAGAAACCAGACAGCAGTCATTCGAGCTGATGGACATGAGAGAGAAGCTGGTATTCAGAAAGGTGTGAGGCAAGGCTGCAACTTATCACCCATACTTTTCAATCTTTTCATTGAACAAGCAATGAAGGAAATTAGAGAGAAATTTAAAGTGGGAGTGAAGATTCAAGGAGAAATAATTTCAACTCTGAGATTTGCTGATGACATCGTTATCTTGGCCGACACGCCTGAGGATTTGGATGAGTTTTTGAATGGTATGGACTCCGTCTTGAGGAAAGAATTCATGATGAAAATTAATAAGTGTAAAACAAAAATATTGGAATGCAGCCGCAATAAATCAGAAACCTCTATGGACATCAAATTGGTAGGGGAGAAACTAAAGGAAGTAGGAGACTTCTAGGAAACAAAATAACCAGTGATGGACGAAGCAAAGAGGACATAAAAAGTAGGTTGGCTCAGGCAAGAAAAGCATTTCTAGAGAAAAGGAATCTGTTGACATCGAATATAGATTTAGGTATTATGAAGACATTTTTGAAAACCTTTGTTGGGAGCGTCGCACTCTACGGAAGTGAAACTTGGATTATTGGTGCAGCAGAAAAGAGGAGAACTGAAGCGTTTGAAATGTGGTGTTACAGGAGAATGGTGAGGATCAGATGGGTAGGTAGGGTTACAAACGAAGAGGTATTAAGACGAGTGGGAGAGGAGAGATGTTTCTGGCGAATGCTAATGAAGAGAAGAGATAGGTTGGTAGGACACATACTAAGACACCAAGGAATAGCAAGCTTAGTTATGGGAGGAAGGGTTGAGGACAAGAACTGTAGGGGTAGACCAAGGTTAGAATATGTTAAACAGATTGCCTCGGATGTAGGGTGTGGTAGCTATGTATAGATGAAACGATTAGCTCGGGACAGGGAGCCATGGAGGGCTGCATCAAACCAGTCAAAAGACTGAAGACTCAAACAACACACATAGTCCTGCTATTGTGTCTCAGCAATTACCGGTACTGAACCATCCGTAAAGTTTCAGGCGTATTATAAAATGGAGATTTCGACTTTTAACAAGTTGTTGGATCTCATGGAACCCTCACTGAGTCGTAGGGATACAAATTATCGGTTGTGTGTGTCTGCGAAAGACTACAGATATTTCTGTGGTAAGTCCAGTAACTATAGTTTCCCATGTATAGTATAACTCATTTTGAAACGTGTGAATATAGCTCAAAACTGAAAGCATTACTTAGGAATATTTTCTAGAGCATTGTTTTATAGTAAATGTATCACTACAAAAAATCGATTGAAAAGATTATTCTGTAGCTTACTTTTTGTTATTAATAGAAGCCGAGTATTTGGTTTTTCTAAAAATTAATACCATTAATTCGTCACGGAAAGATGCCACCTAGCAGGAGGTGTCTAATCACCGATATTGAAACTAGCGTATATATTTTAGCACATAACTTTTCATTGTACTGGTGTTGGTGAAGACATAGCTCTCTTACCTGTTGATTCGAATTTTTGTACCAGGGCCTTCCATGATTTCTCTTGGTCATCCCTATTTGAGTATATTGCAGGATAGTCTTCGACTGCTTTAACAAGGTCACGTTGAAGTTCTCCGTGTCGGATAACATAGTTGAAGGGTGGATGGAAGTTTCGTACTTGGAACACAACGTCTAATCGAAGTCTGAAATTAATGAAACTCAAAAGAAATGGCGCGAGTCAAGCACACGTGCAACAGTGTGAATCATATACAGTGTTGCCGAGAGTCGGGCGAGTCAAGATTTCCAAGGGAGGGGCGAGTATGCAAGACAGCACAACAAAGATGCACGCTGAAATCTCCAGCCGGCTGGTTCTCAAGATGCAAGTGCGTCTTGCATCCAGGATGCTAGACGCACTTGCATCTTCGGTGTGAAACCTCTCGTTCAATTACATAGTCTGGTGTTTAAGATGCATGCATCTTGCATCCAGGATGCATGCATCTTGCGTCTTGCATCTTCGGTGTGAAAGGGGCCTAAGAGACAGAGAGTGTACTTATCCGAGTGCGGTTATTACTGGTTTGACCCATTATACACATATTTTAGAAGCGTGAACTGCAGTGTACCAAATATATCGTTGTTGTTTTTGGACGCCAGTGTACCCTTTAAGTTTATCACTGAATAAACCAGCTACTTAACACTGTAGAGAAAAGTCACCACAATAGCAGAGATTATTTCAATGTGCACGGTCGATTGCATTCGACACAGTGTGGCACATTAGCATATGATTTGAATATCAGCGAGTGGCAGACTGTCTACTGCGGTGTGCTCTTTGGCTTGTGTGGGCTCACGCATCTAATGACATGCTGCATCAACACTCCAGTGTCAACACGGTCAAGAAGCTGATGTATCAACATCTCACTACGTTACAACAGCCTACCCACATCAACGGAGGTTTTCCAAAATGCAAAGCCAGTCACTTAGATTGTCCACGACGTTCCTGGAATCTTTAAGGGATCAGTGGTGAGTTGCCAGTAGCTCTCTGAATCAGTTTTTGTAGCTCCCTGAAACGTAATATTATTATTAATAATTTTAATAATAATAAAGTGAAACATGGGACTGTCAAAAGAACTGAGAAGTTTAAATATCTAGGTGAATGGATAGAACCCAATGGGCTGGATAAAGAAGCAAATAGGGCAAGAGCTGGAAAAATGGATTTGGCTTATAGGTTAACCCAGAACAGATACAACAAACGAGCAATATCCTACAAGGCAAAACTCAGACACTATAGCACAGTAGTGAAGCCAGAGGGTCTGTACGCCTCGGAGTGCTTGACACTGAATAAATAAAGGGGATCTTCAGGAACTGGAAAAAAAGGAGAGGAAAATTTTGCGGAAAATTTTAGGACCACAGAAAACTGCTGACGGGACATGGAAGAACAGAAAGAATGATGACCTCTTTAAACTCACTGAAAAAATTACTGTCACAATGCGGAAGCGAAGGTTGAAATTCTACGGACATTTGGTGAGAATGGACGAGAACCGACTGACTAAGAGGATATTCAAGTATAATACAGAGCTGAAGGCTACAACTAAGTGGGTACAAGAGGTTAAAAGAGACGCCAAGGAAAGTGGACTCACAGTGGATGTGATCCACAACAGAAAAGAGTTTAGATACCGAATTGACAACATCAAGATGTTCGAGGAGAAAACACCTAAAATTAGAGCCAAACTGGTAATATCCGAGGAGGAGCGAAAGACCAGAAGTGAACGAATGAAGAGGTTTTTGGAAGAGAAGAGGAGATTAACCAGAAAGCCTTAGGTTCCATGCGGTACACAGGCGGCCAAATTCGAAAAAGAAAAAAATAATAATAATAATAATACGGACTACAAAAACGGCATTTACATCAGAAAATCCAGGCAAGAAATATACACTAAGATAGAGAAGATCACAGACACAATGCGAAAACGCAGTTTGCTTCTACGGTCATATACGACGAATGATCAACTCCCGATGGACGAAACGTATCTTCAGTAGCTTTGACTCAAAACAAGGAACTACAATGCCATGGTACGTTAACGTCCAGAAAGATCTTAAAGAAATGGGGGTACGAGCAGAAGATGCACAAGACCGAAATCTTTATAGAGCAGCCATCAGGACGTTTGGGACTTTCCGGGACGAAAAACGGACAACTGGTGCGAAATGGACAGAAGAACATCGAGCTAAACGTAGTGAGCTAATGAAGACAATGTGAATCAAACGAAAAATGAACAAATGCCAGAATGTAAAATTAGGTTTATCGTGGTCGCTAGTTGGCCGATTAGCAAAACTGAATGAATGAATAAATGGATAATAATAATAATAATAATAATAATAATAATAATAATAATAATAATAATAACTAACAAAATCGGGTATAATCGAAAGGGTCCCACACTTTAAATACCTCAGAGAATTCATCGAGCGATAGACCTTGAAAAAAATTCATAATAAAATCGTCTCCAAAAAGTCAAAGAGGCGTTAGGGTTAGTCCAAAACATCTAGAACAAAAAATCAATGTCAAAACAGATAAAAATTCGGCACTACAACACAGTCATAAAACCAACAGTCCTTTACGCAAGCGAAACTTTGACACTTAACAATAAACACGAACTTGAAGAAATCAAAAAAGTAGAGGGGAAGATCATTAGCAAAATCTTAGGAGCAAGATATACCCAAGATGGTTGCAGGCAACGATCAATCAATACAACAGAACAGTATTCTTACTAGACTACCAGAAAATCGATTGACGAAAAGGATAGTAGATTATGAAACCTCAATCAAGAACTCAACACTTTGGCTAGAAGAACTTGGAAAGGACCATACAAACGCAAACATAGGCCCTAAGTTCAACAGACATTTCAGAAAGGGACACCTTCAGACACAAAATAAGCAAATTGTAAGAACAACCAGAACAAAAACAGTACAGAACAAAATGGTCGGAAGAACGTAAACGAGCGATCTCGGAAAGAATGAAAGACGATTGGAACAACAAGAAGAACAAAATAAAATGATTGAGTTATTTGCTTAACGTCTTCCATTTATTGGGATTTTTTTTTAAATAAATAAATAAATAAATAAATAGTATGGCTTTCACTGCCAGTGAATTAATACTTAGCAATTCTCCTAGGTTTGTGCCGTGTCTTGTGTGGGATTTCACCTAGGACACAGGCCGTGAAAGCCAATATACCATCTTTTTGGAAGCCTTCATAGGGAGGTTATAGCTGCTTGAGCTTTTAGTTCTCGCAGTGAAGAGGCGCAGGTGCGCTTCATAAAAAGGGAGGTGGAGCACAGTTCGCTACTCCTGCGGAGGTCAGGGCGGGGACACCAAGAGCCCAGTGATGAGCCAGCTTGGTGTCCTAGACGAAACCCCACACAAGACACGGCACAAACCTAGGAGAATTGCTGAGTTTTAAATAAATAATAACTAAAAAGAAGAGAGGTGGCCAAATTATTCTGGTAAAGCTGTGTAGAACCAATTTGTTATGACAAATTAATACACAATGCATTAAAATGGAAGATTTTATTTGAGTCCAAGTCTCCGTTGCAGGGCATTTCCTGGGTGTATTTTGTCATATAGGCTATTTGCCAAATGTGCTACAAGAGATCTTTTACGGACCAACATCATATGAATGTAGGTATATTTCTCACGCATTCAACGTTAAAGCGCTTTTATCTTCGTTTATTTATATTAAACAACATATATCACATTAAAAGTCCAATCTGTAAGAAAGCAAAACGGTTTGGTGTCGGAAGTTAATTTATTAAATCTGTCGCCACCGTTTCTTCTTTTGTTACGAGTAGTGTATGACATACGAATATCTTGAACGGAGGAAATTATTTTACAGCCAGTGAATTAAATCTCAGCAATTCTTCTAGGTTTTTTGCCGTGTCTTGTGGGGGGTTTTTACATAGCAACACCAATATGGCTCATCAGTGAGCTATTGGTGTCCGTGCCCGGACCCCCACAGCAGTAGCGATCTGCGCACTACCTCCCTTTTTATGAAGCGCACCTTTACTGATAAAGCTTAACACTTATGCAGCCCAAACCTCCCTATGAAGGGAGGCCGTGAAAGCTAATATTCCATATTTTAGAAGCCTTCATGGCGATCTTTTAGCTCTCGCAGTAAAGACGCGCATGTGCCCTTTATAAAAAGGGAGATAGAGCGAAGATCGCTACTCCTGTAGGGGTCCGGGCTGATGAGCCAGCATGGTGTTCCTAGGCAAAACCCCACACAAGACATGGCATAAACATAGAAAATTTGCTGACTTTTACTTCCAGATAAAATGAGCATGTATCAAGAAAAGAAAAAAAGCTGTTTATAAAACAAACTAGCTGATAAAGTACACGGGGCTATATGACCTCGTTGTCGCAACACCTAAACTAAGGAACCAACCAACCGATATAATTTATCATAGAATATGTAATTAGCGAGATATTATTTTAGCTACTCTATAATATGCCTTTCGTTGCTGTAAAGCGAGCTACTGTAATCATTCACCCTAAAAAATTCAACTTCGTGTTCATAACCCATAAATGCCCTTCCTGAAACAATCCAACATTGGGTACCATAAAATTTGACTCCCTTTGCGAAAGAAGAACGGTTACAACTTACTTGGCTGCGTGCAGCACGCATCGCAGTCAATAGCAACGTTTATTCTTTGTCCACATCAGAGCAGGAGAAGGTTTACCTTGAATATATTTCTAGAAACTGGAATGACTGCAA
The DNA here is from genome assembly GCA_946902985.2 of Meconema thalassinum. NCBI lineage: Eukaryota > Metazoa > Arthropoda > Insecta > Orthoptera > Tettigoniidae > Meconema > Meconema thalassinum. Next base: position 468,113,637 of record OX336393.1, read on the forward strand.
CAAATATATCTTTCCGTTTATGGTTACTTAATTTATCTGGGAACAAGGGCAGTATAAGCATAAAAATACTGCATGGATAAAATTAAGTACGTAGAATATTATCACAAGCACGGCGAAGGTCAAAATAATAAGGACACCATCCACATTCCACCGTCGTTAATGTACAGCCTGTTCGGATTCAACACGGAACTGTAAAATGGGTTGCCTACCCACCCGCGATCGGCTTGAAATCCGCTCGCAGCGCGCTTGCGACGGACGGGGCCGAGTTCTATTTCGCTGATCGCCGCCTTCTTATGTAGCTTTGCAAAGTAGTATATTGCTCTTTCAAAGTATATGTAAACAGGCTTCACAATAAATTTGAACTATTTCTGTTCCAGAACTTGTTATTTTACGCTTCTGTTAATGACTTTTGCAGAACATTTCTATGAAAAAAAAATTATGTTCGACCCTGACTATTATGTGTCAGAAAACGGTATCATAATGATGGTCATTATAACACTATTTTTCATTATGAATCAGCTTCTTCCACCAATCAGAGCTCAAGAAACAGTTGTTTGACCAAATAGATAAGGTTAGCTTCGCACCTGCGTGGAGTTCCAAGGCCTTCTAAACTGCGTTGCCTAGTGTCATAGTGGGGTAATCGAGAAGGCCATGGTCAAATACAAGGCATTCTCTGCGTCTCATGCGCTCTGTTCAGTACATAAAACTGGCGAAATCTCGACAGATATTTATAAATATTTATCTTCGAACATAAAATAGTTATAATAATTTTAGTCGAACATAAACAGTCGTATGCAACTATTACAACATAGTTTATTACAACACAATGTTTTTTGTCTTGTATTTTATTTACAACCCAATACCACAAAACTCAATTTTGTAACAAATCATTTCGAAATTGTATCTTGTTTTGTAGTATTGGGTTAAATAGCAATAAATTGTGTTGTAAATAAAATACAACACAGAAATACATTGTGCTGTAATATACTATGTTGCAAAATAAAATTTTATTTCATTAAAATACCCTGTAAAAGCCATTAACAGAAGCGTAAAATAACAAGTTCCGAAACAGAAATCATTCAGACTTATGGTGAAGCCTGTGTAAATATATTTTGAGTGAGCAAAATACGTACAATACGGAGGCAGCAATCAGTCAAATTGAACTCAGCCCCGTTGCTAGCGCGCTGCGAGCAGATTTCTAGCCGATTGCGGGTGGGTAGGCAGCCCATTTTACAGTTGCAGGCTGTACGTGCAATTGACTAATTAGTGATAACTACAGTACAGAGAATAGGCAGGCTGATACATTTTCCCTACCCTGCTGAATTGCACTGAAGCCTGGATACTCACAGAGAACACCCGCAAAAAACTTCAATCCTTTGAGATGTGGCGCTATAGAGGCCTGATCAAATTATTGTTGTTGTTTTTGTTATTGATTCTTTAGGCGCTTTGTGAGATTGCGGTTATGTAGCCCCGTGTACATAGGTGTGTATAGAAATTGTCTGATAACCTGTGTCATTGTCATGTCTGTATTAGTGTGTGCATTCGTAATTGAGGTGGGATTTGGGTAGGACGTGGCCATGGTCTTACGTTAGCCAGCATCCCGGCATTTGCCTGGATTGTAAGAGGAAAACCACAGAAAATCACCTAAGGATGGCTGAGGTTGGAATCGAACCCACCTCTTTTCAGATTTGCCTCAAGGGGCTGAGCTTTCTGACCAGCATTAACCCTTTATAGGGCAAAACTATGTTTTATTTTTATGTGAATTTAAATTTAAATTTATTTTAATTATTATTATTATTATTATTATTATTATTAATTCTCTAATTATAATGTTTATATATTAAAATTTTAATTTCAATTTATGTAGTACTACTTATATTTTTATTGATTTAATTAATTCATTTGAATTAATTTTTACAATAGTTTGTTATTGTTAAGTTTATTAATTTAATTTTTATACTTCTTTTATTATTGTAATTCTATTTTTATGATTATTATACTTTTACACTAATTGTTAATGTTTTAGTTTTTTTATATCCAGCACATTACGTCGAGTAGATACGTATATACTGTAAAATTTCGTGGCAGAGCCTAGATTTGGAACCCGGACCTCCACGGTGATGGCTATGAAAGCTGGCCACCACGCTACTCAGAATCTCATAGGGACTGATGACCACGATGTTTCAAGTCACTCAAATTAAGTAATAATAATAATAATAATAATAATAATAATAATAATAATAATCAGTGTAGTTTCGTCATTACAACACGGTTATTAAACCTGAGGTGCTTTATGCTAGTGAGACGTTGACGTTACACACTAAGGGCGACTTGGAAAAAATCCTCACAGAGGAAAGAAAAATAATAAGGAAAATAATTGGACCAAAGCACACAGATGAAGGATACAGGCTTCACTCCAGAGACACCACAGAGAAATTGTCCAACCTCGCAGCAGACATCAGAAAGAGGCGACTAAAATTTTATGGCCACATCAGCAGACTCCCACAAACTAGACTCACCAACAAAATTCTTAGATACATACAGCGGCTCAAGATTACTACACCCTGGATGATGCAAGTCAAAATTGATCTAGTAAAAGCACAAGTCGACCCAGAAGACGTCATAGACAAAAGCGTATTTAGACACAAAGTATACAAGTGGGAAGTGTTTTCAGAGAGAGCTGCACCTACAGCCCAAAGACCAAAGTGGACCGAAGAAAGGAAGAGGGCCTTTAGTGCACGAATGAAAGAGTACTGGAAAGACAGGAAGAACAAAAAGTCATGATTGCTTCGCGTGGTCTAATAGGCCTGTAACGTGTAAAATAAAATAAATAAATAATAATCAGTGTAGTGGCTCTCCCCATAGTCATTTCTACCGGCATCATCCCTAAATCATTGTCTCGCAATCTACAAATATTGGGAATACATCCTGGTCACCATGCAGAAGGCCGTCATCTTGGAGACCTGTTCCATTGTTCGCTCCTTTCTCAATGTGTCACCTTAAGAGGATTAGCCATACCGTCTTGCAAACAAGCCGACGATTTGTTGATATGACCCACTTATGTGGTGAATTGAATTTGATAATATCAATAATAATAATAAGAAGAAGAATATTTTTTGTCCTGTGGCCTCCTGAGTGGCCGAGTGCAGGTCTTTCTAGTCGACGCCCGTGGGCGACCTGCGCGTCGGGATGAGAGATGGAATGGATGATGATGCATGAAACTGGGCAAGGATGTGGAAGGAAGCCGCCGTGGCCTATCAGTAGGTACCGTCCCAGCATTTGCCTGGTGTTGAAAGTGGGGAAACCACGGAAAACCATTTCAAAGACGGCTGACGGTGGGCTCGAACCCACGCGTCTGCCGAGTCAGCAGAGAGTTTGGCCCCATGACCTAACGCTGCGCTTCAGCCAGCGTAGCCACTGCTGTCGGTAGAATAATAATAATAATAATAATAATAATAATTTATTTATTTACTCGTGTCAGGAAAAACAAGATGTTCAGTAAAGAACATATAGCCTACTTTCTCCTAAATGCATGGGTATTGTTATAACTCTTTGTCCTTTTCAAGGAGTATGATTGAATGTTGGTTGTAGTAGCTTGTTGAAATACAACGTGCTATAGGGATATTAAACATGAATATGAGGTGCCCTTTGCTAGTGCTACCTCTGTACCATATTTCGTTCATTCGGTTCCACCGTGTTCGAATTAACAGGGGGAATCAATTTTGACATAAAGATGGCCGCCATCCGCAAATTATTAGGCTAATGACCTATTAGATAGGTCAAAGGATGCTCCCTCCATAAAGGTAAGTTGTTGCAAAGTTTGGTAGAGATCGGATGGTTATGTTAGTCGTAATTTGATTTAAGCTTTAAACATTTGTGTGGCCGCCATTACGTTTCTGTCAATATGGCGGCGATATTAATCATGACACTGAGATGCCCTTTGCTAGTGCTATCTCTGTACCAAATTTCGTTCCATTCGGTTTCACCGTGTTAGAATTAATAAGGGGAATCAATTTTGATATAAAGATGGCCACCATCCGCAAACTATTAGGCTAATAACCTATTAGATTGGTCAAAGGATGCTCCCTCCATAAAGGTATGTTGTTGCAAAGTTTGGTAGAGATCGGATGGTTATATTAGTCGTAATTTAACTTAAGCTTTGAATTTTTGTGTGGCCGCCATTACGTTTCTGTCAATATGGCGGCGAAATAAAACATGACACTGAGATGCCCTTTACTAGTGCTACCTCTGTACCAAATTTCGTTCCATTCGGTTTCACCGTGTTTGAATTAATAGGGGGAATTGATTTTCACACAAAGATGGCCGCCATCCGCAAACTATTAGGCTAATGACCTATTCGTTTGGTCAAAGGATGCTTCCTCTATAAGGGTATGTTGTTGCAAAATTTGGTAGATATCGGATGATTAAGTTAATCGTAATTTGATTTAAGCTTTGAACATTTGTGTGGCCGCCATTACGTTTACGTCAAGATGGCGGCGATATAAAACAAGACACTGAGGTGCCTTTTGTTAGTACTACCTCTGTACCAAATTTCGTTCCATTCGGTTGCACCGTGTTCGAATTAATAGGGGGAATCGATTTTCACACAAAGATGGCCGCCATCCGCAAACTATTACGCTGATGACCTATTAGTTTGGTCAAAGGATGCTCCCCCCCTCCCATAAGGGTATGTTGTTGCAAAATTTGGTAGAGATCGGATGATTAGGTTAGTCGTAATTCGATTTAAGCTTTGAACATTTGTGTGGCCGCCATTACGTTTCCGTCAAGATGGCGGCAATATAAAACATGACACTGAGGTGTCCTTTGCTAGTGCTACCTTTGTACCAAATTTCGTTCAATTCGCATTCACCGTGTTCGAATTGATAGGGGGGGACACACATTCAGAGTACACACACTCACACACACACAGACACACACACAGACTCACACACACACATACACACACACACAGACTCACACACACACATACACACACACAGACAGACACACTTTTTCGCCCTGTGTTGATCTCATAAGTCTACTTTCATTTTTTGCAAAAATGGAAAGTAGGCTAAAAATATTACAGAAGAAATTATGTATAAAATGGGCAGCAAAATTGACAAAACTTGAACATTTAAGGCTCTAAATAATGTATGGCCAATATTTTGCCTTGTCACGTCCATTTGGTGTAGCCTTCACCGGATCCTCCATGGTGCACAGTATAGGACACAGACTGCACTGCACCGCATTCACAAAGGACCGAGTCGCAGCAAAAAAAAACATTTATGAATGTTGGACTTGGATAATAATAACAATAATAATAATATAGAAATTGAATACCAAGAACTCCGGAAAATGTATGATCCCACGAGAAAAAATTATGAAATGTGGATTAAGAGGAGAACAGCGGACCTCTATTAATTAACTGACGGGTTTATTGGTGCCGTATGCAAGAGACGCCTGAAGTTTTTATAATATCAGAATTGCAGCCAATGGCCATAGCAGGGTATATTAATTGAACGCCCGAAGGCTCCCCATCATGTTCAATTTAAAGAAGTTCCAACTTTGGCAAACAGATATGCCACTTTCACTGATACCTAGCGGCGAAAGTTGGAACTTGATAGAACCCAACACGGCCGACTGAATACGAGCTGCGCTCTATACCGGCCTTGACATTCCCAGTCAGAACCCATGTATAACATGTAATTGGAAAGTTTCTACTCGTTGCCGGTAGAGCACACTCCCTTCCCATTATAGGCGCGATAAGGAATAAGCTGTACATTACGTATATTAAATGTGTAATCTCAAGAACCACTGGATGGATTTCGATGCTGCTTTCACCATTCTGTAAAGGTGATCTCGAGGAAGATTTGTGTAGAAAATAATTCATTTATGACCAAAGGGAGCCAAGCAGTAACGATTTCAGTGAAAAGGTCGAAAAAATAGCCTGGCGTCCGTGCGCTTTATAAGCTTACGCTGGGCGAACCGTTAAAAATATCACTATATTATGAGTGTAAGAATTGTTCAGCGTGAGAAATTCTACAAAAAAGTCCGTGAGAGCATATCTCTATCTTCGATACATCGCCCACTATAAGTGTTTTTAGTTTGGACGGGAGGGGCATTTGGCTTGCACCTCGCCATTCTTAAATTACGTCTGACAGGAATTCCTTGCACATTCATAACTGTTCCCGGGCGAAGCCGGGGTGGGTTGCTAGTGACACTATATAATTATTATCATTATGATTTCCGCATTATCAAAATTAAAATTATATCACAAAATAAAATAGCGTGCTAATAAATCTAAGAGAAATTAGACATACCTTGCACCTTCTTCGGGTACAAGGACACTACTCCAACACCGTCTCATTAAAAGGAAAGAGAGGATCAAAATTACAGCCGGGAACAAGTAGCAGCTAATCGTGTGTTGTGTTTTGTGCTAAGAGATCTTTCGACAAATTATCAGATACCGTGTGCCTTCTTTTTCACGAAGCAGCTGTCAGGACGGGACTTACATAAAGTCCTGCTGGACGTTATTCTCGAGGTTGAACAATGCGGTTTCATAATTATAATAACTGTCTCTGATAATCACAAAACTAACACTACAATGATGAGGCATTTAGGGGGAGGGAATTTGCAACCAATGGTCAATCACCCATACGACGAGTCTAGGAATGTGTTCCCTAGTTTTGATCATTGTCACATTCTAAAAAAAAAAAAACTTTAGAACGCAGTTTCTGTAACGAGAGATGACTGATGGTACTGGAATAATTTCAGGGAAATACTTGTCATTACTATACACAATGCAAAAGGGTGAGATCGTCAAACCGGTCAGACACCTCACTAAAAAACACATCGAACCCACTAAATTTGAAAAAATGAATGTTCGGCGTGCCAAGGAAGTGTTCTCGTCAGAAGTTATTGGTGCCATTAGTACACTAAAAGAAAATATAGGCATGCACCCGGAAGCGTACACATTCATGGACGCAGAAGCAACCATTTATTTTGAAAAACGTTAATAAATGGTTCGCTATGCATGACGTAAGCATCACATATCATCATATTCAGTCTAGAAATCCAGATAAAGGGCATTTTTTCTCATTAAATGTCAGTCGCCTAAACTGGCTAGAGGAATATTTTCTTTCTTACCTTGAAACTTTGAAAGCTGCTAGTAACGCTGCTAGAAAGGACTTCCTGAGTTCTGAGACTTACGAAGCTACCTATACAATTAATCACGGATTCAGCTGTCCAGTGCATAAGGTATCTTCTAAAAATGGGTAGAGGAAAGTCGCCAAATATGGTGAGTTTTTTTATAGGGCTCACATTAGACATAAGAAGGAACGGAATAATTTTGGTTTTCTCACCAATGTAAACCTCAGGCGATATACTATGTATATTACAAATATGGGCACGTTTGGTGTTGTAATACCCTCTGATATTATCGTTAACTTTAAAAGTGCACTTTCCTCGTATTAGGCAACCGGGTTTCGTAATATGGGGAGGTGAGAAACCTCACGGTTTTTATTTATAATAGGTACACTGAATAGTATACCCTACTAATTAAAGCATTAATTCTGACATTTTTTTCGTGTGGCCTCCTGAGAGGCCGAGTGCAGGTCTTTCTAGTCGACGACCGTGGGCGACCTGCGCGTCAGGATGAGAGATGGAATGGATGAAGATGAATGAAACTGGGCAAGGATGTGGAAGGAAGCGGCCGTGGCCTGTTAGAAGGTACCGTCCCAGCATTTGCCTGGTGTTGAAAAATGGGAAACCACGAAAAATCATTTCAAGGACGGCCAACGGTGGGGCTCGAACACACGCGTCTACCGAGTCAGCAGAGAGCTTGGCCCCATGGCCTAACGCTGCGCTTTAGCCAGCGTAGCCACTACTGTCGGTAATTCTGACAATGTAAAGAAATCATGAACACAAATAGTACAAAAATACAAAAATGAATATTTTAATTAAATAACAGTCCTAGTTTCCTGTTGCCGAACTTCCAAACCGTTCAGCAGAAAAATGCATAAACTTTAATGAAAACCGAGGGATTCTGATCGAATTCAACTGTAACGAGGTGCAAGGTATGTCTAATTTCTCTTAGATTTATTAGCACGCTAATTTATTTTGTGATATAATTTGCATTTTGATATTGTGGGAATTATAATGATAATATAATAGTGTCACTAGCAACCCGCCCCGGCTTCGCCCGGGAACAGTTATGAATGTGCAAGGAATTCCTGTCAGACGTAATTTAAGAATGGCGAGGTGCAAGCCAAATCCCCCTCCCGTCCAAACTAAAAACACTTATAGTGGGCGATGTATCGAAGATAGAGATATGCTCACGCGGACTTTTTTGTACAATTTTTCATGCTGAACAATTCTTACACTCATAGTATACTGATATTTTTAATGGTTTGTCCAGCGTAAGCTTAAAAAGCGCACGGACGTCAAGTTCTTTCTTCGACCTATTCACTGAAATCTAAAATCGTTACTGCTTGGCTCCCTTTGATCATAAATAAATTATTTTCTACAGAAATCTTCCTCGATATTACCTGTACAGAATGGTGAAAGCCGCATCAAAATCCATCCAGTGGTTCTCGAGATTACCCGTGATATCCAAGAATCGGGGACTTTGTTTTACATTAAGTAGAGATAAGTCTTAGTCGTGCAATGCTTGGTGAACAGCGCTGTGTGAGCAGTTGAGTAACTAACAAGATTTCATGAAAAAGGTCTCATTGTCTAGGCCGGGGAACCCAATAACCTACTAATTTAGCAACACACTACCAATTGCAGTGGTAGCCTATGTTCTTTTGCATACCATAAATCAATGACATGGGCCCGCAAGTTTTACTCCCCTCTGAAGAAAGGCATACTGAAGGATTTTAATGCTCTTAAATATCCTTGACGTTGGCCGGGATTGAATCCGTGATCTTGGACATAGCAGTTCAGCATGCTACCGTTTACACCACCGAGGCCGGAGTTATATAACTATACAATGGCTTGCTGCAGAGAATGGACAGCGACCGACTATCCAAAAGATTATTTTATGTAATCAAATCAAAGAAGGTCAAAATAAACTAGCTAGAAGAAACTAAGGCGGACATGCAAGATATAAATATAACAGACGACATAATGGAAAATCGTAGATCCTTAAGCACAAATTCGTGGAGAAAACGAAAACGAAACTGGTAGGAAGTGGTCCACAGAACGCAAGTGTTATAGTTATGTACTGTCACATTAAGATTATTGTGTACGTGTAGTATTCAAACTTCAATCGCTTGATTAGGACACAAGAAGTAAAAACGAGATTTTAAAATTTCGCACAGCTGCCATCTTGTAGTTATGGTAACAATTTAAATAAATTAGATGCCAGTGGTTTAACATTTGTATATGGATTTACTGTACCAAATTTCACTGCAATTGGAAGGTTAAATTGCGTGAAACGTCCATGTGAATATTAATACTTCGCGTCGCTGACATGTTGGATTTGTGATCAACAGGTTATTGAAAGTCCTATAGGTGAACTTATGTTCATAGGCTCTATGAACATAAAAATAAATCAGTTTGATTGCTGTAATAGATTCGTAGATATTGAGAACCGTCTAAATATTTCGGATGGTCGCCATGTTGGATTGTTATATGTATAGGCCATAGATTCATGTACCATTAAAGGAAAATTATTGCGTTGGTTCAGTATTCAAACTTTCACTTCGATCGCATGATTACGACACAAGAAATATAAACTTAATTTTAAAATTCGCACAGCCGCCATCTAGAGGTTATGTAAACAATGGAACTAAATTAGATACCAGTGGATTGCAATGTGTATAAACATTTGCTGTACCAAATTTCATTTCGTTTGGATAATTAAATCGCGAGAAAAGTCTATTTACATTTTTCAAATTCGCTTGGCCGCCATGTTCGATTTGTAGTTAACCTGTTTTGAAACTCTCATAGGTGAACATCCAGTAGTGCCCTTTATCTCCGTACAAAATTGCAGGGTGATACCGGTAATAGTTTCAGAGATATAGAATGCCGGTGAAATATTTCACACAGCCGCCATCTTGAGTTTATGTGAACAATTGAACAAAGTTAGATGTCGGTGCATTACAATGTGTATAAACATATACTGTACCAAGTTTCATTGCGTTTGGTTGCTTAAATCGCGAGAAACATCTATTTAAAAGTCGCAATTTCGCTTGGCCACCATGTTGGTTTTGTAGTTACCAGGTTTTCAAATGTCTTATAGGTGAACTTCTAGTAGTTCCCTTTATCACCGTACAAAATTCCAGGGTGATATCTGTAATCGTTCGGAGATATTGAATGCTGGTGAAATATTTTGCACAGCCGCCATGTTGGATTGGTGAGACGTAGTTACATTTGAAGGACACGGTCGTGGTCGTCCGGAATAGTGCTACGAACTTACCGAGTTTCATTGAAATCGCTCCTGCCGTTTAGATTTTATTAAGGTGGAGGGGGGGGGGCACACACACACGAATCGCACTCATACGCACATACAAAACTGTCACTACCCTTAGGCAAAGACTTGTTATAATAATTATATCAATTTTTCTACGAGGGCGAATCAAAATGTAAGTTACAATTCCAGTTATGGCCCTGTATTAAACCACATACAATGTAAGTTCACTTTTCCGCGTAGTCCTCAAGCGACTGTACACATTTCTCGGAACGCGCAACCAAGTTTTCGATTCCGGATGCGTAGAAATCACCTCCAGCGTTATGTAACCACCTGGATGCCGCTGCTTCGCCGGTTCACCGTTTGACAAAATGAGGCAGAGTTGATTGTCATGCCTCTCGGCTTATATTCCACGTGCACCACACCCTCCACGCCAAAGAACACTTTCGCCAATACCTTTCCTGCTGAAGGTTGGACCTTGGCCTTCGTTCGTTGTAGTGATGTGGTGTGCACCCTTCCATCGATGCTCTCTTTCTTGTAGTGACATAAAGTTGGGATTAACACCCCTCACTGTGGGAAAATTAAAGTCACCTGCGAATATAATATTACCCGCGGATATCTGCAAAATTGTTCGCCATGCGTATATACAGCAGTTTGCTTGGCTGTGTGGATACCGGATGAGCGGTGGACAATGTTTGGAGAAAATTTGTGGATAGTTTTTAGAATACAATCCGACTTGTTGAATATCATTACTAAGACTCAGATGTTTATGACGTACTGTATCATATTCTTCCGTTATGTTTTCTTTTCATGACAAATGTCCACGACCTACTAGCCGGGTCGTGCCACGCTAAAACTCGAATCACCTTTCTGTGGCTTCCAAGCCACATGGAAATTTCGGGAAACGAGTTAGCGGATCAAGCTGCAAAAGAGGCGGTACCACTACCACTTCGACCAATGGAGGTACCCGATAGAAATATTCGCTCTCAATTACGCCTACAAGTTCTGCCATTTTGGGAGAGTCAGTGGCTAGCTGACCCACTGCCCAGTAAACTGGGAGCGATCAAGGGAACTAGTCGCGTGTGGCGGAGCTCTTTCCGGTCACGGAGAGAGTCCGACATTTTGTGTAGGCTAAGGATAGGTCATACAAGATCCACCCACTCGTACCTAATGAGAAAGGAAGACCGCCCACTTTGTACCTTTGGAGCCGTTTTCACCTTGGCCCTCATTTTAACCGAGTGTGTGGATCTTGCTGACTTACGAAGAAACCTTGGTTTGCAGATGACACTCAAACTTATATTAGCCGATGACGCGGTGGCTGCTGATCGCGTTATCCGCTTTATAAGTGAGAGTGGGTTAGGGCAAGAAATCTAAATTTTCCAGTGTACATTGACTCAACGACTTGTTCGTTTTTGAATGATAATTTTCTGAATTTCTGTAATTTTTGTTTATTTTTTATAATTATTAGTTTTATATAAATTTTTGTTTTAATAATTTTCGGTCTTTTCAAATTTAGGTATCCACCTCTAAATTTTAAATTCCATTCCGAATTTGTATATTTTTTTTAATACCTCGTAGTTCCGCCCCTAAAACAACAATAGCTAACTAACTTCATGAATGTAAAAGCGGCTTCGGTGGCGTAGTCGGTAGCATGCTGAGCTTCTATGCCCAAGATAGCGGGTTCAAACCCAGCCGAAGCCGTCGGATTTTTTAAGAGCGTTAAACTCCCTCAGTATGCCTTCCTTTGGAGGGGAAGTAAAGCCGGCGGTCCCATGTCATAGATTTATGGCATGTTAAAGAACCTTCCACTAATTGCACCTGTGTGAAGCTAAATTGGATAGGTTAAGATTGTAAACAACGCTCTTAGGTTTCTACGTTCGTTGTCAAGAGCCGACTGCGGTGGCGTCTAGTAGCTAAGTTCTGAACTTGGCCTAGTAGTCGTTGACGGTGGCGCTTGACGGCAAAAGTAGGAACTATTTGAAAAATTGTAAGTTGCAGTACTTAAATTAAAAACAAGTAGTTCCGTAAAGAACTATACAGCCTATTTTCATATATCCTGCTCATGTTAATTTCTTCTAACAACATACAAAATTTCAGTTTAATTTCAGTAACAGATTCGTAGATATTGAGAACCGTCTAAATATTTCAGATTGTCGCCAGGTTGGATTTTTATTTTTGTACTATTACATTAAGATTATTGTGTACGTGTGGTATTCAAACTTCAATCGCATGATTAGAACACAAGAAGTAAAAACGAGATTTTAAAATTACGCACTGCAGCCATCTTGTGATTATGCAAACAATTGAAATAAATTAGATGCCAGTGGATCAACATTTGTATAAGCATTTAACGTGCAACGTTTCACAGCACTCGGATAGTTAATTCGCGAGAATCGTCCATTTAAATATTTATACTTCGCGTCGCCGCCATGTTGGATTTGTGCTCACCAGGTTAATGAAAGTCCTATAGGTGAACATATGTTCATAGTCTCTATGAACATAAAAAAAATTCAGTTTGGTTGCTGTAAAAGATTCATAGATATTGAGAACCGTCTAAATATTTCGGAAGCTCGCCATTTAGGATTGTTATATGTATAGGCCATAGAATTATGTACCATTCAAGGTCAATTATTGCCTAGGTTCATTATTCAAACTTTCACTTCGATCGCATGATTACGACACAAGAAATAAAAACTTAATTTTAAAATTTCGCACAGCCGCCATATTGAGGTTATGTAAACAATTGATTTAAATTAGATGGCAGTGCATTGCAATCTGCAAAATCATTTACTGTACCACATTTCACTGCGCTCAGAGAGTTAAATCACGAGAAAAGTCTATTAAAATATTTCAAATTCGCTTGGTCGCCATGTTCGTTTTTTACTTTACAAGTTTATGAAGTATACATAGATAAACTTGTATCAGTACCCTTTATCACCGTACAAAATTGCAGGGTAATATCTGTAATAGTTTCGGAGATATAGAATGTCAGTGAAATATTTCGCACAGCCGCCATTTTGAGGTTATGTAAACAATTGAACTAAATTAGACTCCAGTGCATTACTATGTGTATAAACACTTGCTGTACCTAGTTTCATTACGTTTGGCTGGTTAAATCGTGAGAAAAGTCTATTTAAAAGTCTCAACTTCGCTTGGTCGCCATGTTCGTTTTCTACTTTACAAGTTTATGAAATATACATTGGTAAACTTGTATCAGTACCCTTTATCACCGTACTAAATTGCAGGGTGATATCTGTAATAGTTTCGGAGATATAGAATGTCGGAGAAATATTTCGCACAGCCGCCATTTTGAAGTTATGTAAACAATTGAACTAAATTAGACTCCAGTGCATTACAATGTGTATAAACATTTGCTGTACCAAGTTTCATTACGTGTGGATAGTTAAATCGCGAGAAAAGTCTATTTAAAAGTCTCAACTTCGCTTGACCGCCATGTTGGTTTTGTAGTCACCAGGTTTTTGAAAGTCTCATAGGTGAACTTCTAGTAGTACCCTTTATCACTGTATACAATTTCAGGGCGATATCGGTAATAGTTTCGGAGATATTGAATGCTAGTGAAATATTTCGCACAGCCGCCATTTTGCATTGGTGAGACGTAACAAAATTTGAAGGGTACGGTCGAGGTCGCCGGGAATAGTGCTATGAACATACCGAGTTTCATTGAAATCGCTCCAGCCGTTTAGATTTTATTAGGGGGGGACACACACACGAATCACACACACACACACACACACACACACACGCACACACACACGGACAAAAGGTGATCTCATAAGCCTATTTTTTCAAAATTGAAAATAGGCTAAAAACAGCTAACACACACTAATACAGCCATCACAATTAACACCGGTTATCAGACAGATTCTACACACACCCAAAGTACACGGGGCTACTTGACCGCATTGTCGCAGCCCCTAAACTTAAGAACCAACCAACCAATCATGAATGTAAGATGATTATTTAAGCTAATCTTATTCAAATTATGTCATTAAGCACAATTGACACTCCGCACTGAAAAGTGTTGCAATTCTGGCTGCATAACATTATTTTTAAACATACGATGCAGATGCGGATAACAGCCATGTGGATGCGGGGCGGATGTGGATAACATCCGTGTGGATGTGGGGCGGATGCGGATAACAGCCGTGCGGAAGCAGGCGGATGCATATAACAGCCGTGCGGATGCGGGATGCGGATAACATCCGTGCGGATGTGGGGCGGATGCGGATAACAGCCGTGTGGATGCGGTGCGGATGCGGAGTTTGCCGCTAGGTGTCAGTGACAGGAGTTGCATCTCTGGTAACCAAAGTTGGAACCACCTGAAATTGAACTTGTTAGGGAGCCTACGAACGTTATTTCAAATACCCCGCTATGGCCATTGTCTGCAATTAAATAAATAGCCTAATAATAATTAAAATAAAATATCCCCATAGCACGTAATATAGCCAATGGCTCGGCCATTTTGAAATACTGGATCCAGTGAGAGCTCCGCAGTTAAGGAACATTGGCCATGGACGGAACTTGGATGGGTGACATGATATGGGGTGTAAACACGTGCTATTGGCTGGGGATGGGAAGGATGAGCGGAAAGGAACTGGCTACCCTACCACAAGTAAATCCCAGCTCAAGGCCGCCTCTTGGGAGGTGCAAACCAACGTTTCTCTAATTGAAATATATCATCCGCGAGGGAATAGACTACGTAAAAGGTGAAATGTTTTACTACTATGAATTCTGTAGGATTTTCTTACTGAACAGCAAAACTAAAGAAAATATAATATTGTAAAGAAAGCCTATTCTCCATAACGTCGTTCCAATGAGTTTTGGTGCAACTAACCTATTGCCTTTAGTGTAACGAACGTTTAAGCAAGGGGCTTCGGTGTCGCAGTTGGTAGAATGCTGAGCATTTATGCCCAAGATCGAGGGTTCAAACCCGGCCGAAGTCATTGGATTTTTTAAAAACTTTAAAAATACCTCAGTATGCCTTCCTTTGGAGGGGAAGTAAAGCCCATGTCATAGATTTATGGCATGTAAAAGAACCTTGCACTACCTACAATTGTGTGAAGCAAAATTTGTAGGTTTAATTTGATTAACGCTCTATTAAGTTCCAACGTTCGCTGCCAGTTGCGGTGGCAACAAGTATCCAAGTACACAGCTAGGTGTCGTTGAAGGTAGCAATTGCTAGCTTAAGTAGGAACTACTTGAAATTGATCGCCTGCAGTCCTTACCTGAGTTACAGATAACACACACTAATACAGTCATCACAATTCACACTGGTTATCAGACAGATTCTACACACACCCAAAGTACACGGGTCTACATGACCACGTTGTCGCAGCCCCTAAACTGAGGAAGCAAACCAACCAACGATTAGACACGTATATCTTTGACATTTATCATTTATCATTGAGAACATTATTTACAAAACGTCCCTTGGTATTGTACCCGATACCTAATTGAGGCTATCGGCTACGCCAGTTGACATCGAGCCGTAGTTGAGATTTATGGGAAAAGTAGAAGAGATAGTGCTCAGATCGAGTCGAGAAGAATGTTAGGAAATGACGTAGGAGGCCAAGGATGAAGGTGGCACTACCAGTCAAGCAGATGGAATTATGGGAGGAATATTGAAGTATTATCAAGATCTATATGGAACATAATATTATATCATCTCAGAAGAGAAGAAATATCAAGAAATCTTTATGGTGATATCTTGAAGAAAGGCAGATAACTCCTTAAGTTATGGTATAACTTAATTGCCGATATGATTGTGGTCGAGATTATACTTGTGACGTATGACCGCAGAAGGTAGGGGAACGTCACGTGACAGCGCCGAGTAGGAGCTCATCATCACGCAGTCTGAAGACAGCAGTATTAGTTCAGCCAGCCGAGCCAAGTACAGAACACGGTGCGCGGAGAGCAGCTGTGGTAGTCCAGCCAGTCGAGCTGTGTACAGCACTTGGTGCGCGGAGAAAACGACAGTATTAGTTCAGCAAGCGGGGCTGATAGCAGCATACGCTGGGAGAACGAAAGTAGGTCAGTCAGTCAAGACAAGAGAAGCACGGTAGGCAGTGCGAGGAGTGGTTAGCGAGGCAAGCTATACAGGCCGTGAACGTGAAAAGAGAGCCGGTGTTCGGACAGTTGTATTTCCAACATCGTGGTTACAGTTATGCGAAACAGCAATGCTTTTCAAATGTTACAGTTCGTTAGAGTAATAAGCAGCATTGTAATAGAATTGAGAACTTTATTTCAAGCCGCATTCGTAACACAGGACAGCACAGCGAAGCGATATGACAAGGCCAGTTTTAAGCGTCGATCATTCGAGAACAGTGAGATAGAGCAGGGCGTGCTGGTTCCGACATTTTTATAAGCAGGCGACATGCAAGCAGCTGAACATTATTTCGACATTTTGCTACAACTTTATAAGTTTGGACTTGTGTTCAACAGTCGAATTGTGCAGGCAGATAGCGATTATATACTGCTATTGTGAACTTTCAAATGGACTTAGATATATTCCAATGATATTACGGCTTATTAAATAATGCATTTCAAACCGGAATATTTAAAGCGACCATGGGGTCAGGCCAATATTAATGCTTTTAGGCAAATGAACAGTTACGAGTATATGCACTTAAGGAACATTGGCACGTGCATCATTATAGTGGTTTTTCATGAACAATTATGAAATATCAATTACGAACACAGCTACAGGGTGTTTCAGAAATTTATAAACTTTTATAAATAATTTATTTTCTGCAAGTGAAATTCAGCCGCTGTGGAGATTAACTTTTATCATATGCAAACCGAACATTGTATGGGACAGTGGCGTGACATAGTCGAAGAGTATGGGATACTCTACATTTATGAACTTTTATGGAAGAATTTGGACAGTATCCGTGATGGATAATATGCAGTTCATTATGTCGGAGTAGGCGAATACGAAGACGTGATGGCACCACATAGCGATGGATTCGGTTCCTGAAGAAGAGGATGTCCAACAGCAGATTCACTTGGAATATGAAGGCAATCGTTATTTTAGTGGGTGATACGATGTTTTCGTCGATCTTTCAAGAAATTTGTTGCTCACACGAGGATAATCGACGATCTTTGAAATATATTAACAGCTGATATAAGAAGGTACTGTAAGAGTTATGACTTTCCTGATATGATTTTTCATGAACACTGGGCATACTTGTATATATTTCTAGTAGGAGTTCTTCGATTATTTTGACATGGCTTAGACATTATTTGCTCCATTTTGCTAGAATATGGCGTTACCATATGATATGGCAGGCACCATTATACGAAGTTCTCACCATTGGGTGGCTTTATTAAGCAGATGATTGGTCTTTTTGACATTTTTCAGTAAGGATAGTTTTTCTTGGATAGTTATTTTTTGTGTGGCGAGTATTTCGAACTCGTGATCTGCAATTGGATTATTTAAATTATTTCGTCAGTTCATTGCATACTAGCGAGTATGTATTATTCATCAGTAGCGATTTTTTCTATTGGATTGTTTGGAGATATTAAGATTTTATTCACTCAATTGAATGAATATCGCTTTTATGTGACAACTAGAGACTTGTTGATTCCAATCTGGTACATTCACTCATCAGTCTACGAGATGGGGCCTTTCGTTTTATACGATTGCGTGGTGGTACACATCTGAGCCATCGTCTAGGGCATTATCATGATAGTCTACGGGGCAGGGCCTTTCGCTTTAGGCGATTGCGTGGTGGTACACACCTGACCTGCCATTGAGGGCCTCATTTTTATCATCCGAGTGTACTTGAGATTGTAAGAGGATCAAACAAGAAACTACTAGTCACATATCAGTCGAATTTTGTTAAATAAAATAAAAATAAATGTCAGCAGGGTTACATTTTTTAATTCTTGTTTGCCAATCCAATATTTTGTTGCTATACTCTTTTGAGAGTACATTCATTTAACAGCTGATGCTTTTGATACTTTTGATACTCTTTTGTGAGTGAGCTTGATACCTTTGAGAAGGATTTCAAGTAATTGAATCTTGTAAGATGAATCATTAATGGTCAGATTTATTTTGAGGCAGATCAGTATTGCATATTTTGATGTGAGAGATTATAACACATTGGTGTTTTTATGTGAAGTGAATTTTGAGAATTTTAAGAGAATTTATGCTCTATTTGAAAGCAGATCTTGAATTGGATTTCGATTACTAAGGTAAAATTTTTCCTAATTGTTTAAGAAGTTGTCTAGATGTGATCAGAGTAATTACAGTTCTTGGAGATTGTGTGCGTTAATAATTTGAAGCCAGTTATATATTTTTGTAGATCATGCAACGTGATTAAGTGAAGTTTGTGATAGGAATTTTCTGGAAGTTGCCAAGTGGAAGTTGCAATATTGCTAATGTATTTTGAGGCAGACATGAGGTTGTCGAACCCAGTCTAGCATAATTTTTGAGATTCATGCTGTGCGCTGAATAATGATGGTGTTATGTGGAATATTTATGGTGTTACGTGGAATAATTATGGTATTCAAATATGGTATTTGATAAAGTGAGAGTATATGATGAAGTTTTGGAGAGTGAGATCCAACGTGATTTTGTGAAGGCAATAATATTTTTGGCATGATAATTAAATACGAGATATAACTTGGAAGTGATAAAACTGTAAGACAACGTTCTATAACCCATATTAAACAATTTGTTAGGAAATTAATCAAATAAATAATGTTGATAATACAAGATTTTCTGATAATAATAATTAATGAAATAATAATCTGAAGTTTAAGCATATTAATGATCTGACCTAATGAAATAAAAATCTGAATGACTCGATGAAATAAAAATCTAAATAACCAGATGAAATAAAATTTAAATAAATTGATAAATTAAATTTTGGAATAAATCAATGAATTAAATAAATGGATGAATTAAAGATTGAATAAATAAGCTGAATTAAATAAATTAATAGATGATTAAATAGATGATGAATA
Organism: Meconema thalassinum; assembly: GCA_946902985.2. NCBI lineage: Eukaryota > Metazoa > Arthropoda > Insecta > Orthoptera > Tettigoniidae > Meconema > Meconema thalassinum. Next base: position 468,133,039 of record OX336393.1, read on the forward strand.
ACTGAATTAGAAGGTGATAATTATTTAAAGAAGCTGATGATTAATAAATTTAAATGGATTTAAATAAATTTATATGAGAGATATGATTTAAATGATTTGAAGAATTGCAACTTGAATTAATGAATTAAACAATTTATATGGATGATTTAAGATGATTTAATCTGAATGAGATGATGAAATGAGAGTGTATGAATATTAGAGAGTATAATGAAGTGATGATTATAATATTCATTTAAATGATTTACTGGTAATAAGTTAATCATTCTGACTTGAATATAATGAATTTTGAGATGAGAACTAATGTGAGAGATATTTAATTTTGATATGATGATGATTATAACCAATGAGTAGTGGAGTTTCTGTGATTCACAAACAAGCAATTATTAATGGCAGTGTAAATATAGTGTAAATTAATTATTCGATTTCTAGGAGCATTTACTAAGATTTTCAGCATTTGAATAATGCCATTCAAGCCATAAAATTAGTTGATATTTAAATATGTGATTAGAATATATGTGTTTAGACAGATTCATTATATTTTACATCCACATTCATGATGTTAACTTAAAGAGAAGTTAGGTCTCAGGTATCACGAATGTCAGTGACGCATAGACATAGTGCTACGGTGAACCTGAGAACCCAAATGAACTTTAGAAATTTTTCATATTTTATGTGGATGAAGTACACTTTTAATAGAATAGAGATGGTTCGATTTTCAGGACAATGACAATTTAACGTTGGCATTCGACCATACTCTTAGGTAGGATGTGTGTTTAATATTTCTGTCTGACTATCAAAGTTTGAATAAATTTGTTTTTATCTTAGTTGTGATCTGATGATGATGTGATTTTCCTATTTCTTTCCTTGTCTTAATTAAGGCTTAACCAGGAAGGATGTGGTTTGCTAGGGATTCAGTTGGTGGCGCCCATTTCTATTTGTATTTTTTTTTAAATTAAATTTAAACCCGTAACGACCCTGGAGATACTTTATCTCGTGTTACCCTCTGCTTTTGTGATATTTCAACTGAATTTCCGACACATTCCTTATTTGACTTCATGTTCATTTAATTCCGCTCTGTCCTGGAAATCGAGGAATGCGATGTAATAGCAGATGGGTCATCGCATCCCCAGGACGAACGGGTACAGTATGAGGAGGCCTAACAGTTCTCACCAATCCCCTACACGAAGTTAACCGCAACTCAACGTCATATCCTGTCAAGTGACGCAGTCGTATTATTTACGATTATACTACTTCTGTCAACATATCCAGTAACATTGTGGGGTTTGAAGCCTTTTTTCAGTGTTGCCTTAGTAAATAAGAGCTTAGTGCTTTTCAGTCGGTCAACACGAGTGTACCCAAATGAGCTGGGTTATGTCCTAATCCTGAAATAAATTACACGCGATTAATACATGTATGTAAGTTGACCGACTGAAAAGCACCAAACTCTTATATCCAGTAACATTTGTAATTACTCTCAGCTAGATTACTATTGCGCGACTAATCGCAAAGCTTGTCATAAATTACTATAAATAACTTTGTAGTTAGTTAATTAGTTAGTTAGTTACTTAGTTAGTTAGTTAATTAATCGAATTTTAAGGGGCAGAACAGCGAGGCCATCGGCCCTAAATTACTTTGCAAAGGTCAGTAAATATGGCACAGAATGAGGCGAGTTACCAGAAGGTAATGGAAGATGAATGGATGGTGTGTGACTTTTCAAGGCGATTCATAGTTACAATGAGGCATGTATACTAAACATCCTACTTCATCAGGAAGAAAGAAAGAAAGAAAGAAAGAAAGAAAGAAAGGAAGGCAGGAAGGAAGGAAGAAAGAATGAAAGGAAGAAAGGAAGGAAGAAAGGAAGGAAGAAAGGAAGAAAGAAAGGAAGAAAGGAAGAAAGAAAGAAAGAAAGAAAGAAAGAAAGAAAGAAAGAAAGGAAGGAAGAAAGGAAGAAAGAAAGGAAGGAAGAAAGAAAGAAAGAAAGAAAGAAAGAAAGAAAGAAAGAAAGAAAGAAAGAAAGAAAGAAAGGAAGAAAGGAAGAAAGGAAGAAAGGAAGAAAGGAAGAAAGGAAGAAAGAAAGGAAGAAAGGAAGAAAGGAAGAAAGGAAGAAAGGAAGAAAGAAAGAAAGAAAGAAAGAAAGAAAGAAAGAAAGAAAGAAAGAAAGAAAGAAAGAAAGAAAGAAAGAAAGAAGGAAGGAAGGAAGGAAGGAAGGAAGGAAGGAAGGAAGGAAGGAAGGAAGGAAAGAAAGGAGGAAAGGAAGAAAGAAAGGAAGAAAGGAAGAAAGAAAGGAAGAAAGAAGGAAAGAAGGAAAGAAAGAGAAAGAAAAAAATATCCCTTTAAAACAACTGTCGTTTTAAAGATTTCATGCAGGTGGAACTTTTTCTTAGAAGGGTATTATTAAATATTATAAAAACATATTAATTAACAATTGTCTGACTGTTAGGTTTTGAGCCCGGAGGCTGGTTGGATCCTCAAAAAGTGCCACTATTAGTTATGTGGGCTTAAACCCACAAAAACCAACGGGAGCATTATCATGAAGCGTAGTAAGCAAGGTGAAGACTGACGTAGTTTGTCATTGCTTTCCCCACTGAGTCGGTACAGCATTACGAACCCTACGAGTAGAAACTTTCACAGCATCCACAGACACAAGTTGTGCCCTGAGGCCATTACTCAACACCAACCATACCTCAGTAGCTTCCATATAATCACAGCTATGAGTGAGACTGAAACATCGGTGAAAAGCCACATTTTACTCTAGCCTGTGCCAACAGACAAATACAAAATATCGCATTCATCAAGAGCTGGTAAACAAGCGTTGCCATCTACGAAGCTCTGCTGTTTGCACTACAGGATGCACGAATCCACTTTCTCGTGTGTACCGACTCTTTGAGATCGTTGCAGTCAATTGCTACAGGTTTCCCGCAACACCCCCTAGTGCAGAGAATCCACGACCTACTAGTCGGGCTGTGCCACGCTGACACTCGAAACACCTTTCTGCGGCTTCCAAGCCACATGGGAATTGCGGGAAATGAGTTAGCGGATCAAGCTGCAAAAGAGACGGTATCACTACCACCTCGAACAATGGAGATACCCGCTAGAGATATTCCCTCTCAGTTACGCCGACAAGTACTGCCATTTTGGGAGAGCCAGTGGCTAGCTGACCTTCTGCCCAGTAAACTGAGAGCGATCAAGGGAACTAATCGCGTGTTGCGGAGCTCTTTCCGGTCACGGAGAGAGTCCGTCATTTTGTGTAGGCTAAGGATAGGTCATACAAGATCCACCCACTCGTACCTGGTGAGAAGGGAAAACCTCCCAATTTGTACCTGTGGAGCCGTTTTCACCATGGCCCACAATCTAAACGAATGTGTGGATCTTGCTGACTTACGAAGAAACCTTGGTTTGCAGCTGACACTCAAACTAATATTATCCGATGACGCGGTGGCTGCTGATCTCGTTATCCGCTTTATAAGTGAGAGTGGATTAGGGCCAGCAATCTAAATTTTCCAGTGAACATTGACTCAACGACTTGTTCGTTTTTGAATGATGAATTTTTTTGTTTTTCCGTATTTTTTGTTTATTAGCCTACTTTCGATTTTTGCAATAAATGAAAGTCGGCTTATGAGATCAACACAGGGCGAAAAAAAGTGTGCCTCTCTCTGTGTGTGTATGTGTGTATGTGTGAGTCTGTGTGTGTGTGTGTGAGAGTGTGTGTACTCAGAATGTCTGTGCCCCCCACCTATCAATTCAAACACGGTGAACGCGAATTGAACGAAATTTGGTACAAAGGTAGCAGTAGCAAAGGACACCTCAGTGTCATGTTTTATATCGCCGCCATCTTGACGGAAACGTAATGGCGGCCACACAAATGTTCAAAGCTTAAATCAAATTATGACTAACCTTATCATCCGATCTCTACCAAATTTAGCAACAGTATGCCTTTATGGAGGAAGCATTCTTTGACCAAATTAATCAATCATTAGCCTAATAGTTTTCGGATGGCGGCCATCATTGTGTCAAAATCGATTCCCCCTATTAATTCAAACACGGTGAAACAGAATGGAACGAAATTTGGTACAGAGGTAGCACTAGCATAGGGCACCTCAGTGTCATGTTTAATATCGCCGCCATCTTGACGGAAACGTAATGGTGGCCACACAAATGTTCAAAGCTTAAATCAAATTACGACTAACAAAATCATCCGATCTCTACCAAATTTGAAACATCATACCTTTATAGAGGGAGCATCCTTTGACCAATCTAATAGGTCATGAGCCTAATAGTTTGCGGATGGCGGCCATCTTTGTGTCAAAATCGATTCCCTCTATTTATTCGATCACGGTGAAACCCAATGGAACGAAATTTGGTACAGAGGTAGCACTAGCATAGGGCACTTCAGTGTCATGTTTTATATCGCCGCCATCTTGACGGAAACGTAATGGCGGCCACACAAATATTCAAAGCTTAAATCAAATTACGATTAACCTAATCATTCGATCTCTACCAAATTTTGCAACAGCATACCTTTATGGAGGGAGCAACCTTTGACCAAACGAATAGGTCATTAGCCTCATATTTTGCGTATGGCGGCCATATTTGTGTGAAAATCGATTCCCCCTATCAATTCGAACACGGTGGAACCGAATGGAACGAAATTTGTTACAGAGGTAGCACTAGCAAAGGGCACCTCAGAGTCCTGTTTTATATCACCGCCAACTTGACGGAAACGTAATCGCGGCCACCCAAATGTTAAAGGCTAAAATGTAATTACGACCAACCTAATAATCTAGTCTCTACCAAATTTTGCAACAACATATCTTTATGTGGGAAGCATATTCTGAACTAACTGCAAGATCATCAGCCCAATAGTTTGCAGGTGGTGGCCAAGTATGTGTACAAATCGATTTCCCCTATCAATTCAAACACGCTGTAACCGAATTGAACGAAATTTGGTACAGAGGTTGCACTAGCAAAGGGTACCTCAGTGTCATGTTTTATATCGCCGCCATCTTGACGAAAACTGAATGACGGCCACTCAAATGTTAAAAGCTTAAATCAAATTTCGACCATCCTAATAATTTAATCTCTAGCAGATTTTGCAACAACATGCCTTTTTGTAGAAAGCACCTTATGACTGACTACAAGGTCATCAGCCCAATAGTTTGCAAATAGTGGCCATATATGTGTGCAAATCCATTCCCCATATCAATTCAAACACGGTGAAACCGAATTGAATGAAATATTTTACAGAGGTAGCACTAGCAAAGGGCACCTCATATTCATGTTTAATATCCCTACAGCACGTTGTATTTCAACAAGCTACTACAACCAACATTCAATTATACTCCTTGAAAAGGACAATGAGTTATAACAATACCCATGTATTTAGGAGAAAGTAGGCTATATGTTCTTTACTGAACTTCTTGTTTTTATAATTATTATTTTTAATTAATTTTTTGTTTTATTAATTTTCGGTCTTTTCAACATTAGGTGTACACCTCTGAATTTTAAATTCAATTCCAAATTTGTATTTTTAATTCTGTGTTAAGAGGGGCAGATGACCTCGTAGTTCCGCCCCTTAAAACAACAATAACTAACTAACGTCTATGTCTATTGGGGTGATGTTGGCACTTTCGAGATCAATTTGATCTTGGGTAACCCAGACTGTTGTCACTTTAACTTTTCGTAAGTAAGTCATTTTTATTTAGTCGGTCGTCATTCAGTCTCATAATGTGGCCGTAGAATCTCAGTCGTCGCTTGTGGAAATCTGATTCCATGTTGGAGTATCTCTCTGTGACTGTATATGGTTGCAGAAGATACCCATCATATGTGAGTTTAGGGCCCAATATTTTCCGGATAATTTTTCTCTCAGTCTTCTTGATGTTCTCGAGATCTCCTGTGTAGTTGAGGTTTAGGGTCTCGCTGGCGTAGAGTGTCTCGGGGTTGATGACAGTTGTGTAGTGTTGCATTTTGGTGTTGATGCTATTATTATTATCATTATTATTATTTTGATTCGTTAGCCCCACCTAGCACGTTGGAAGTTATTTAGCTCACTATTTCCTGTGCATCCGTTCTTTGGGCTCACTTTTTCGATTTCTGTCCATCCTGTATTTTTCCGTGCAGGATCTCGGATTTCTTAGTGTTCTAAGAAATGTTGTTCTATTGAGAATGATTTCTTCGTTGATACCAATAAGAAAACTGACAGATTTAAGTACCTAGGAGAATGGCTGGAACCGAATCTCTCGGAGGTAAGGGCATTATCAACTTGACTTAACAAGTTAGAAATGGCTTATCAACTAACCATGAACACAATATAATAAGAAGAGTCTCTCCCGAAAGACTAAAATGTGACATACCAGATAGTTATACGTCCTCATACCTGCCAACCCTTCCGATTTAATCGGAAACATTCCGAATTTCCACCTCGTCTTCCGATCTTCTTAATTACTATTATTTCTTCTGAATTTCGGGCCCCAGTGATATATTGTAAAAGAAAAAGGAACTGCAAATAACTTCCATTCTCGTGGAGATTCTCTCGTAAGCCGTAATTGCTTTTGTGATTTGCGTAACCTTGTTTTTTGTGTAAGTTTGTGTAAGTTCCTCGCTTGGCAGTGAGCTCCATAGCTGCGATCTCGGAATGGTGAGTCAGCTGATCGGCCTACGCTGATTGCTCGAGGCTGGCCACGTAACTGTGCAGAAGGGGATTGAAACCTTGTATGCTACGCGCGGCGATTGTGACTTACTACGTTTGACGCCACGTGTTTATACTCTGTTAGCGTCACGTGGTATTAATGTGTGCGTCGGTAGATAATTATTTCAGCGAGTTGTGTCGATGATTGTTTCGTGTCGTGTGTTTTAAGTTTCTCTCGTCACGTTATGGCGACAAAACCTCAGAAACGTTATCTCCAAGTGTTCAAAGAAAGCTATAAAACTGAATTTCCATTCATTTTACAATCTAGTAGAGGAAACCATTTTGCTCTTTGTTCAGTTCAGTGTGCCGTTGCGATATACATATTTCTCATGGTGGAAAAAACTGACATAGTAACTCACAGCAACACTCTAAAACACAAGGACATTGCTAGTTGTTTACAGAAGAACAAGAAACTAGGAAATTTTTTGTTTACGGTAATGAAGACAATGCTGCCATTCGAGCAGAATGTTTGTTCACGGCGTTCATCGTAGAACATAACCCCTCGTTATCATGTTCCGATCACGTGGGACAATTGTTTTGAAAAATGTTCCCGGATTCGGAAATTGCGAAGAAATATGCCTGTGGCAGGACAAAAAAAACATCCGGCATTGTTCATGAAATGGCATGTGACGCCGATTCAAAAATTATTAATATTTTAAAATATGGGCCTTTTGCGATCCGCTATGATGGTAGCAATGATAGAGATAGTAAGCTGTATCCTGTCGTCGTGTCTTTTTTCAACAAAGAAACGAAGATGATTCAAAATCGTTTGCTATCCATGGAAAATTTTGGAAGATGACTCGACTGGTGCTAACATTGGAAATTTGCTTCTGCGTCTTCTGGAAAGGCATGCCAATTCCAATGGCAAACTGTATAGCTTTTAGTGCAAACAATGCCCCTGTTATGATAGGGAGGTAAAATGGTGTTACCAAAAAATACGGTGAAGATGAGCACCAAGCAATGGACGCATTACAATGCCAGTTTTGTGCTCTCGAAATGGAGGATTTGCCATCTTCTATTGTGGAAGGAAAAAGAGCAGATTGTTCTTGGTCTGCTATAGGGGATATACGAGGTGGAGATGGGTATCTGAAATATGACAGACAAGCTGGAGTAATGCTGTCAATATTAACAATCCCACACAGCAACGTTGAATGTGAGAGATTGTTTAGCCAGGTGAAGAAGACAAGGACACAATTCCGATCTTTGAATGACGAAAACCTCAACAAACTGTTAGTGGTTAAATCAAGCCTAGGTGGAAATTGCTACGAGCAGCAGTATGACAGGGCATTTTTGAAGAGAGAAAAGTTGGCTGCAAGGTCTGCATTAAATCAGTAAGCACTCTCAAGATTACCATCCACTTGTATATGCATCTCCTAATCATAATTAGGTAAGTTGTCCATGGTAATAAACTTAAGTCTGACGAAACGTGAATGTGTGGTAGAGAATGCGAAGTGTAATCCATCAGAATGATTGTATGCATTTTCTTTAAACACACAATTATGTTCACTTACGTTTAAATATTGGCCATACGTACTACTCGATGATTGATTAATGTTTACGTTTTTGTGAATTTTATGCTGAATTCATACTTTGCCAATCAAGACACGTAGGTCTTTTGTGTACCCTATTTAGCCCACGCAATGGTATACTGCGCATGATAAAATCTATAATTTAAAAACTTCCTATTAGCCTACTTTCGATTTTTGCAAAAAATGAAAGTAGACTTATGAGATCTACACCAGGCGAAAAATTGTGTGTCTGTCTGTGTGTCTGTGTGTCTGTGTGTGAGTGTGTGTGAGTGTGTGTACTCTGAATGTCTGTCCCCCCCCCCCTATCAATTCCATCACGGTGAAACCGAGTTAAACGAAATTTGGTACAGAAGTAGAACTAGCAAAGACCACCTCAGTGCCATGTCTTATATCGCTGCCACCTTGACGGAAACGTAATGGCGGCCACCCAAATGTTCGATGCTTAAATCAAATTACGACTAACCTAATCATCCGATATCTACCAAATTTTGCAGCAACATATATTTATATGGCAAGCGTTTTTTGACTAAACTACAAGGTCATCAGTACAATTGTTTGCAGATGGCGGCCATGTATGTGTGCAAATCGATTCCCCCTATCAATTCAAACACGGTGAACCCGAATTGAACGAAATTTGGTACAGAGTTAGCAGTAGCAAAGGACACATCAGTGTCATGTTTTATATTGCCGCCATCTTGACGAAAACGTAATGGCGGCCACCCAAATGTTAAATGCATAAATCAAATTACGACCAACCTAATCATCTGATCTGTACCAAATTTTGCAACTTTATACCACTATGTATGAAGAATGTTTTGCCCAAACTACAAGGTCATCAGCCCAATACTTTGATGATCACGGCCATGAATGTGTGTAAATCGATTTCCCCTAAGTATTCAATTACGGTGGAACCGAATTGAACAAAATTAGGTACAGATGTAACACTAGCAAAGGGCACCTCAGTGTCATGTGTTACATTGCCGCCATCTTGACGGAAACGTAATGGCGGCCTCCCAAACGTTAAAAGCTAAAATCAAATTACGACCAACCTAATAATCTGTTCTCTGCCTAATTATGCAACAACATACCTTCATGTGGGAAGCATGTTTTAACCAAACTACAAGATCATCATCCCAATAGTTTGCAGATGGCGGCCATGTATGTGTGCAAATAGATTACCCCTATCAATTCAAACACGGTGAAACCGAATTGAACGAAATTTGGTGCAGATGTAGCGCTAGCAGAGAGCATCTCAGTGTAATGACTTACCGTATATCGCCGCCATCTTGACGGAAACGCAATGGTGGCCATCCAAATGTTCAATGCTTGAATCAAATTACGACTAACCAAATCATCCGATCTCTACCGTCATTTGACCACACTACAAGGGCATCAGCCCAATAGTTTACAGACGGCGGACATGTATGTGTACAAATTGATTCCCCCTATATATTCAAACACGGTGAACCCGAATTGAACAAAATTAGGTACAGAGGTAACACTAGCAAAGGGCACCTCAATGTCACGTTTTATATTGCCGCCATCTTGACGGAAACGTAATGGTGGCACCCAAATTTAAAAAAAAATAATCAAATTACGACCTACCTAATCATCTGATCATTATCAAATTTTGCAAAAACATACCTTTATGTGAGAAGCGTTCTTTGACCAAGCTACAAGGCCATCAGTCCAATAGTTCTCATATGGCGGCCATGTTTGAGTGCAAATCGATTCCCCTTATCAATTCAAACACGGTAGAACCGAATCGGAAGAAATTTGGTACAGAGGTAGCACTAGCAAAGGGCACCTCATATTCATGTTTAATAACCGTATAGCACGTTGTATTTCAAGAAGCTACTACAACCAACATTCAATTGTACTCCTTGGAAAGGACAAAGAGTTATGACAATACCCATGCACTTAGGAGAAAGTAGGCTATATGTTCTTTACTGAACATCTTGTTTTTGACTTCCGAAGGTTGGCAGGTATGCGGTCCTGAAGTCTTATATGCTTCAGAATGTCTAGTAATCGACCGGAAGGGATTCACGGACAAACGCGAAGTAAATGAGAGAAAGATAATGAGGAAGATATTGGGGCCTGTTAAGGAAGGCAATCAATACAGAAGGCGACCTAATCAAGAGCTCTACACGTACTGTGAAAGAATCACGGATGTTGCTAGGAAACGACGTCTAGCATTTTATGGACACGTCTACAGGATGCATCCTTCCAGGTTGACCAACCAGCTCCTCGGTTACTGGCAATAGCGGAAGACCAAGTCACCATGGTTGTGGGAAGTGAGCAAAGATCTGCAAGAACTTGGAGGAACGGAAAGAGTCTTAAAAGACCGAATATCTCCCAGGAAGATGCTTCAGCAAAATAGGTTCCAGGACAAACCACCAAGAAAGAAGACAGGTGCCCTCTGGACCCAGGAGAGGAGGGAACAACACAGCCAGAGGATGCGTAACTACTGGGCAAACATCAAAGCCTACTCCAAATGTAACAGTTGAATGTCGTGGTTCTTAGATGGCCGATACGAAACACGAAGAAGAATAGTAATATTACTATTATCATTGTATTTTTATTATTTTTATTATTTTCATTACTATTATTATTATTATTATTATTATTATCAATATCATTGATCATATGCTCACTATGTCAATGACTATATAACCCCATTACATCGGCATTTGCTGCATGATGGATTGGAGTTCTTTATTTTTGGTAGGTTGAGAAGCGAACAAAGTATGCAGAAGGTCTCTAAGTGACAGCTTTTATCATACTGATGTGCAGATAATGTTGGAGCCCCATCTTATTGAGGTTGGCCCTCAGTGACTTCGGTATATCAGTGGAAGAGATTATTATAGACAAAAATATAAAAATGAATGTTACCTGATTGTATATGTGTATGTCTCCTAGGTGTTCATATACCATTCATCCAATTACGCTGGAACTTGGGTGAGTTGTTGTGTACACTCCAGGATAGGTTTCTGGCTGAGTAAATCCATTTTACAGTTGGTAGCGCATGAGTAGATTCAACAAATGAGTGACGGTGCACGAATCGTTTAAATAAAATCCCGTATGCGTTTATATACCATTCATCCGATTGCGATCAAACTTGGGTGAATTGTTGTGTACACTCCAGGAAAAGTTTCTGACTTAACAAATCCATTTTACAATAGGTAGCGCACGAGTAGTTTCAACAAATGAGTGACGATGCGTGATTCGTTTCAACAATGTTCCGAAGTTCCGTCTGCGTTCATATACCATTCATACGAATGCGATGAAACCTTGGCAAGTTGTTGTGCACATTCCCACGAATGTTTCTGAATTAGTAAATCCATTTTACAATAGTTTAGAGCCAGGCAACGGAAAAAGAATAAAGGAATATTGTGTATACAAAAGCACTTCAACAAACAAAGTTACAACGCCAACACTTTCTCTGATTTGAATTGCAACGCATGCCGGGTACAGCTTGTATAGTAATACATTCCTATTGCCATATTTGTGAGAATCTACAGCCAGAGGCACAGTATGTACTTGTCCTCCTTCTTGGCATAAATTTGTTGTTGGATAATGTGTGAGTTAGGGATTGCGATGTCCATTGAGATATGTTCTCTTCTGCAGTTCACCAACAAAAATTGTGTCCGGTCTGTTGTCTGATATAGTTCTATCTGTGGTCCAGAGTAGCTTGTGTGTATTATTCTCCAAAACAACAACGGGAAAATATTGATCGTATTCATATTATGTTTTTTTTAAATTTATTTTTATTTGCGAATTGACCACTTAGCATCACGCTACAATTTCACTGTTTCTGCTTTGTAGACTAAGTTATTTCCTCTGCCTCCAGTACTCCTTCATACTGTGCTGCTGCCGTTGGTTTTCCGTCCCAGCGCTTTCGGCCTTTAGAACTCATCTCGTCTTGAAACCCTTTCAGATCGTGTATACTGTTTCGAAACGTATCTCTTTCTAACATTTGGGCCTCAGGAATGTTAGATCTTTGAGGGTCTTTCCGAGATTCTTTAAAGCATGATGTTTTTATTATTAGACTATTATTATTACTTGTTTCGGTCTGCTGTGGACCCCGCTATTTCAACCTGTAAAATTTGAGCTGTAATTCTTCCCCCCGTGCTCTCGCATTCACCTTCTGTGAGCCTTCTTGCTTGTTTGCAGCTTTATTATTATTATTATTATTATTATTATTATTATTATTATTATTATTATTAAGATTAGGTTATAGGGTGGAAGGAGGCAGATGCTGCTGTTTTATAGCATATTCATGTTATTCTGTGAATCGCTGCAGTATAGTGCTAAAACTAGGTCGCTCATTATGGATGCCGTAATGATTTTGCTCGCAACACTGTCGTGTAATGGTTATCTTCTGTTAATACCCTGAACCCCCGGCTATTTTGATTGCACTCATATGTAGTTGAATTAATCAATCAATATTTTAAATCGAAGCCAGCCTTCTGGTTAAACATGCAAAAAGCTTTTACCCCACATAGACCAAACGCTTTATCAAATGATGGTTAGACTTTACTTCCAATGACCACAGAAACAAATTATATGTAATACCCGTTGTTGTTGGGTACATAAAATAATGGAAGTTTATGACTGCTTGGTCATATCCCTGTCACAGAAGAAAGGACATATGACGGAAAAATATATGCCAGGAGAGCTTTGCTTTTTAACCTGCAGTATGGGAGGACTTCCACTTCCTCCACCTTGTTGCGTAGTGGCGAGCATTCTTGGCTGTCACCGTGGAGGCCCGAGTTCGATTCCAGGCTCTGCCATGAAATTAATTTCTTGTCTGAGGGGTGGAATGGGATACACTCAGCCACGTGAGATTAAATTGAGAAGAGCTGGGTTTGACTCGTACCTCAGCCACCTTGGAAGTAGTTTTCTGTGGATTCCCACCTCCACTCCAGGCAAATGCCGGGATGGTAACTAACTTAAAGCCACGGCTGCTTCCTATCCAACCCTACCTTGATTAAAAATACACACACCAGCACAGACATCGCGGTTACGCAGGTTATCAGTCAGCTTCTACACACACCCAAGTACACGGGGCTACATTACCACGATTTCGCAAGTACTTTCAGTGGATCAACAAAAGATTTTTGTAAAAAGAATTTCAAACATTTCCGAAAACATGGTTAAACCATTAGGAAGGAGATATTAGATAATTATTCCCAGACCCCGCTCCCTTCGCCCTCTTTCCATATAGTATGGGCAATCATTTCTGAATTGAAGATACGCCAAAGAGGATTACTCTACCATTTCAATATGTAAAATTAATATTTTTTTACTGAAAACCACCTTTTTAAAATCAAAATGTCCCACACAACTTACAATTTCCATTTTTGTTCAGAAGTAGACCATGAACAAAGTTACAAAGCAAATGTTTGTGTTTTATTGATCTGAGGCGAAACAAAATATATTATGCAGGAAAAAAGGTTTAATAGTTGTTGTTTTTTTAGTCGTTTACCCTCCAGGTTGGTGGAACCCACGGACTCAGCGAGGTAACTCACCACTACCGCCTCTACGGGCAGTGTCCTAGAGCTGGGAACATCGAATCGGAAGGGATACAACTGGTGAGGTGGGATTGGCACCTCGCCCACGCGGCCTCACCTGCAAAGCGAACAGGGGCCTCATGAGGGAAGGTAAGGAATGGTTAGGATGGATAGACAAGGGAGAGGGAAGGAGGCGGCCGTGGCCTTGAAGAAGGTACCATCCCGGCATTTGCCCGAAGACGAAGTGGGAAACCACGGAAAACCACTTCGAGGATGGCTGAGGGGGAATCGAACCCGCTCTACTCATTTGGGCCACCCGAGGCTGAGTAGACCCCGTTCCAGTCCTCGTACCACTTTTCAAATTTCGTGGCAGAGCCGGGAATCGAACCCAGGACCTCCGGGGCGGCAGCTAACCATGCTGATCGCTACGCTACGGAGGCGACTAGGTTTAATAGTAATTAAATATATTACGTGTATTATTAAAGTCATATTACACCTTCATCTTGAAGTTACTTTATATATATGTCTGTGTAATTGTTAAGCAATTTTGATAGTATATAAAATATAAATGCTAATAAACTAACTACAATGGGTAAGGAAGGTTTTGATTATTACGCTTTTTTCATCAATATTTTCAGAAAATGTATAGAATTTAATTGAACTGTTACAATGACATTAATTTGTTATACATGCTTATTTCTAAGATTAGCGCTAGCTGTCAAAATTTCAGAAAATCAGTTCAAAAAATATGGAAGGTTGTAAACACAGTACCAGTGCGCCTTAAACAGGTATAACAGAAACGATTCAATGGATTTGACTAAATATTTCACAGCTTTATTTATTTATTTATTTATTTATTTATTTATTTATCATTTACCCTCGAGGATTGGCTTTTCCCACGGACTAAGCTAGGGATCCCACCTCTACCGCCACTGGCAGTGTCCTGGAGCTTGAGACTCTGAGTCGGGGATACAACTGGGGAGTGTGACCAGCACTACTCCAGGCGGCCTCACCTGCAAAGCGAACAGGGGGCCTGATGAAGGGATGGGAAGAGTGGGACGGTTAGGCAAGGAAGAGAGAAGGAGGCGGCCGTGGCATCCTGGCATTTGCCCGAAGACGAAGTGGGAAACCACAGAAAACCACTTCGAAGATGGCTGAGATGGGAATCGAAACCCTCTACCCTTTTGAACCACCCGAGGCTGAGTAGACCCCGTTCCAGTCCTCATACCACTTTTCAAATTTCGTGGCAGAGCCGGGAATCGAACCGCGGACCTCCTGGCTGGCAAGTAATCATGCTAAAGACTACACCACGGAGGCGACTTTTCACAGCTTGTTAAAAATAAATAAACACAAATAGGATAAGTTACTGGAATAACCTGAGGTCAATACTCTGGCGTTAACATTATTCCTTTGCCCTCCGCAATTAGCCCTGTCTTTCACTTGTGATAAATACCTCATGAGGTATTTCTGTCACGTTAGGGCATATAAATAGTTGTTTTCCAGCCTAATGTAATTGGGCACAATTTGTGTTGACCGACTGAAAAGCTTTCTTTAATAGTAACCTATTGGGGAGAAAAGATATTACTGATTAGACCAATAAAACTTGTAGCCATTTATACCTACAGAGAAAATGTGCTTTCATTAAATTCTCTCTTTGATTTCGGGATTAGTAGCCTACATTATGCAACGAGCCTATAATTGCAATAATTAAGACACGAGTATGTTTAAAAAACCAGCGAAGCGAGTTGCATACGCCTGTTAAGTTCGACGATAATTATAATTTTTTTATATGTTGTGACATAAATATCTGTCTAGATTCTGTCAGTTCACTTTAGTGAAGAGCGCATGCGCTGGATTCCTTCCCACTAAGGATCAAAGTTCTTCCAAAGCTTTCATCTTCTTTACCTTGGGAATTGTGTGGGCTCAGCATTTTCTCTCTACCCAATAACCAATTCCAAAGCTTTGAAACGTTGTTTATACTGAACGAGCACCAACACATAGCGAAGATGTACTATGTAGGATTATTTTGTTATTTTGGTCAAAAAAGACAAAATAGGCAGTTGCAAACGCTTTAAAAATAAAATGTATCGTATTATCAACTAGTTATTCATCAAATTCCATGCGTAAAGAATGTCAACGGAAGGCAAATCAATGGAGTCCAAAATAGAACAGTCATGATATCTGGCGGAAAAGTTTCGCATAAGAAATTCCTTTACTGAACAGAGCTGGGTTATTGATTGATTTCCGTGGATTTAATGTCATATGCTTGCTGCCTCCATGACATTCTGGTGTGTTTATGTCAACAACAGCATTCACTAAAATTGTCGGTGAAATTGTACGCAATGCCCTGTGTAGAAATTATATAATGCTATTTCTTTGTCATATTCCCCAGTTTGTATATGCATTGATCGGATATCATTTACATTATAAACTTTCAAATTATGTCACGGGGGGTGAGTGGCTAACGTGTCGGTCTGCTAACCCCAAGCTTGCAGGTTCGCTCCTGGCCGTGGTAAGTGATTTTTGAAAGGCGGCAAAAATACGACACGCATGTCATACGATGTTGGCATGTCAAAGATCCCATTTGAATTCAGTAGGCCGTGTTCATAATGGCAAAAGTAATCTCGGGATTTCCGCCAACACGAAGTTCCTCATTTCTCTACTAGAAAGCGCTATAGTGTTCAAGGAACTTAGAGATCTAACCTCTTTGACTTTCATTGTGCTTCAAGGAACAACGAAATTCGACATGCAAGCTACCCTCTGGTTGTAAATAACAAAGCTTGCACCTGGCACCCGTGTCCATACGATAACAAAACAAGATGTTCAGTAAAGAACATATAGCCTACTTTCTCCAAAATGTATGAGTATAGTTATAACTCGTTGTTTTTATCAAAGAGTATAATAGAATCATTTCTAGGTTGAAGGCCTTAGAAACTATTTACCTCTACCAAACACCACAACCTCGAAAACAACTGCTAACATCATTGAAGTAAGAAAGATAAGAAGTATATAAAGAATGTTATGGATCTGGAGACATAACCGACCGGACTGGCGGCGTGGCTCAGAGGTAACGTTCTCGCTTGCTGGGTCCTAGGTTGCAGGTTCGTATCCTGGCGCAGTCAGCTGGCATTTGAGAGTGCACAAATGCCAGGAAGCCGTGTTAGAAGATTTACAGGCTCGTTAAAGATCCCCTTCGTGGAAAAATTCCGGCACCCTGGCGTCTCTAAAAGCAACAGTAGTTAAAAGGGACGTAAAACCAATAACATTATTATTATTATTATTATTATTATTATTATTATTATTATTATTATTATTATTATTATTATTATTTATTATTACATAATCGGCCTGACGTGGGCAACATCCAACTTTGAGTTGACGCTTGTCTTTACACGTCTGGCTGTGCATGGCTTTCACAATCCTAATTGAATTAACAATTCTATCCATGACCCTACAGAGACGTGTGCATACAAACTATGTGGATATTTTCGATTGCTATTTGGCTGCAATAAAAGTTTTAATTAATATCCTGAACTAGCACCAACGGTTCGAGTTCAAGTACTGTGTGAAATCGTTTTGTTCTTTACTTCAATTAACATTTTCAAATAACGCACAATAGGCTGTTACAAACCCTTTAAAATAAAAAGTTAAAATGTATCGTAGTATCATCTTGTCATGCTTCAAATTCGATGCGCATAGAATGCCAATGGTATACTAATTAATGGAGTCTCACATAGACCAGTCGTGACATCTGGTGGAGAAGTATCGAACAAGATAATCCTAACAGGGCGAGTGCATTCTAGCGGCCATAAAAATAAACTTTTCAATAAAATATGTAAGTTAATCTGTAGGCCGGTGTGCAGTTTGCCATGCTAATTCTCTGTTTTGTTCCTAGATGTCTCGTGCAAATCTGCTGGCGAATTTTGTTGTAATTAAATATATAATTTATTTTACATCGTACTATGCTCAAAATAACGCTTAATCTTAAAACGTCTGAGTCATTACAAAACAATAAATATAAAAAATTCAAGCAAAAAAACTAACTCTGATGGGGTTTGAACCACAGCCATAAGATTCATGGGCCAACGCTTCAGCACGGAGCCAAACGTGCGAACGAACATTAACCGATATCAAATGAGTTACATAGAACGTGTTAACAATTAATGATTTACACTAAACGATTTCATCAGTGGAGTATATTATTTATATATGAAGCATTTCTTACAAAGTTTATTTATTTTGTATCAGTACGCTATATTGCATGCAATACTCAAATTAGTGAAATATAAGTCAGGCACAAGATATCCGCTGCCATCTTGCCTTGTACTGAGACGGCTCAGATTTTTAAAATCACTTCTGCCCGATAGTGTTACAAAATAAACTTTTAATTTCGAACGTGCCTTTTCCTTTAGAACAGTTAAAACGATTCTCGGCTCGATAATCGGAACTGGTGGGTCCCATGATATGGATTATCAAGTTTGCATAATTCGCACGGCCGCCACCCTGAAATGGTACGGCGGATGACCTTGTAGTTTCGTCACAAGACGCGTCCTATATGAAGCTATATTGTTACCAAATTTGGTAGAGATCGGATGGTTTGGTTAGTCGTTATTTGATTTTACGTTTTGAACATTTGAGTGGCCGCCATTCAGTTTTGGTAAAGATGGCGGCGATATAAAACATGGCACTGAGGTGCCCTTTGCTAGTTCTACCTCTGTACCAAATTTCGTTCAATTCGGTTTCACCGTGTTTGAATTGATCTGGGGGGACAGACATTCATAGTACACACACTCACACACACACAGACTCACACACACACACACACACACACACACAGACAGACAGACAGACACAAAATTTTTGGCCCTGTGTAGAATTTTTGAAAAATCGAAAGTAGGCTAAAAATAAAAATAAAAATGTCCGACATGTTGGATTTTGTTTGCATGTGCGAAGCTATCAAGTACCAAAATGGTCACTCAACTGTTACATAATGAAAATCTTGAGCTCTGATTAGTGGTAGAAACTGTTTCATAATGAAAACTAGTACTTTAATGACCCTCATTACAGTACAGTTTTCTGACATATAATATTTACAATTCGATAAAGTCGAACATAAAATAAAGTGCACACTATCATAATCGTACGGTTGGCAACTCTGCCCTGAATGAAGGTAATATGTTGCGGGAAATAATATAATGACGGAGCTGTACAAGACATATGCTCTGATTTCAACCGCTCATCTTATAATCCCGCAACGGTACACGTGTACATTACATCATTGTGGTGTTAAATATTGTGAATTTCCTTTCAAGGCATAATATTTGATGGCATGTCTAAACAAGATTTTAGGATTAGAATGTTGTTAGGATATTATGTTCATACAAGGAAGCCATTATTAGCCTCATGTGACAAAACATTGAGGAGCCCCAGCAAGGGGGAAAGAGCAATTAAATGATCCTACTTAATCAATCCAAAGCTCAGAGCGCAACTTTATAATCCGTGTTAAACACTTAGCCCTAAGCCGCGTGTTCTCGTCGGATTATACCCTGCTCTCTGGCGGTGCGCGAAATATTGCAAGGCACTTGAACCGAGAAGACTAATCCCTCATTTTAAATCAATTGCGTAATTACTGTCGGTACGGTATACGGCGATAGCTCTAATGCCTTGTTGCAGCCCAAACTATTGCAATTAACACGTATTTGCTGTGACCTATTACTTAACGTATGAATATACACAGCGATGCGCTGTTGCTCCAAGGTAACTAGCTGAAAATATGGAAACAATCTCGAAGAAAACATTCTAACTAGGGTGCTTAGTGACAATACCCCTTAATAGGGCGGAATATTATTGAAGGTACTTTATTTGTATTTATTTGAATTTAATTTTAATTATTTTAGCCTATTTTGTATTCTTCTTGCTGTCGTTTCGGCCATCTACGGACCACGCTATTTCAACTGCCCTTTTCCATGTCTTTGCGCCTGGGCCTTAACGTTCGCCCAGTATTCCCGCATTCTTGTTCCTTCCTCGCTTCACTCCATGTTTTGACAGTTTTTAATTTTGGCTTTTCTTGGAATCCATGATGTTCTTGGAGTTTCGACTTTAGTGGAACACGTTTCTGGATATCCTCCTGGGTTATTCCAACTTCACACAGGTCTTTTTCTACCTCGGTGAACCACGCCGCCTTGGTTTTCTTGTTAAGAATTGTTATTTTTTGTTTTCTTTGGCATTTTCATGTTAATATTTATTTTTATGAATTTAATGTTACATAGTTTTTATAATCCAAAAATTAATATAATAACATTAATATTATTTTATTAATTTTTACAAGCATATCTTTTTATAATTCTGCTTTTTAAATTTATTTAAATTTAAATAATATTTTTATCAATGACCTTTGTTCAAGGAGACAAATAAATCATATTTTGTTTTTAGAAATTTTATTATAATATTTGAATTGCAGCAAATGGCCATAGCGGGGCATTTCAATTGAACACCCGTAGACTCCCAGCAAGTTCAATTTCTAGCAGTTCCAACTTTGGTTACTAGAGATGCCTCTGTCACTGACACCTAGCGGTGAACGTTGGAAGTTGATAGAGCGTTTTTAACCAAATAACCTACAAGGTTTGGCTACAAACTACCAATTTGTAGTGGTATGTTCTTTTAAGAAATTGTAAAACTTCCAAAAGAGTTTTCGTTGATATATCACCTAATGATTCAACCATCAACATCTTTGACAATATAAAATCTCCTTAAGCGGGTGGTTAATATATAAACCACTAACTTATAAAGGGCTAAAAGGAAGATTTTTCGAAGTGCACCCACCGCACGGGTCACGGAAGTTGTACTGTATACTGAGAAGGGGGAGAAAGAACTCGTAACTATAGTAATCGTAAGTTGATGGCTCACAAGAGACCTCTGTTATCTCGATTGGACACTAGGAAAGGAAATTATTCTCCGCCACGTGACACAGGCCTGCATAAATGCAATAAACTCTTACTATTTCTTGCTTCACTAATTCGGAATTCGGATAATTCAGGCAGGTTTTCATCGCCGCAGTACTGCGCCAGACATCATTCGCACTAAGGCCGTCTTGGCCGATCTCAACCCACTCCCTTCCCGTTCACTTCTTTCGCGACCAATAATAAGTACCGTATGTATCATTATTGGTCACAATCACGCAACAAAGGCTCAGTTCACATTTTTTATGCACACATGACGAGTTACTGTTACGTTGTGTTAAATTCTATCTCTCTGATTGCTTAAAGTGTTTGGAAGTGTTGTATTGCTGTCCTCGCTAGAATACAGTAACTAAGATGAGTGTTAGGGGTAAATATACATCGCTAAGTTTAGAAGACAAATTGAGAGTGCTGGATAAAATCAAATCCAGTGCTTCTACTCAGAGTATTATGACAACGTTTGGCATTTCCAGTCGTCCTTTGTCTTCAAACTTTAACGATGGATAACCAATAACATTTTAGGAGCAGGGCCGGATGCAATACAAAATATTCTAGGCGGGCCGAAAACAAACCATCATAATTAAGTTTATAGATAGGCCTACAGGATTGAGCCGCGTCGTATATCGGTTATTATTTCCCGACGTTTGGTGATGCACCCAATAAACAAGCTGACGCAAGTGGTGCGTAAATTAACCGAGACAAAGCATCCAAACCAGGACGCAGGATTTACAAAGAGCCTTGCTCCTGTGGACAGGTTTACATAGGGCAAACAAAAAGACGCGTTTCCATTAGGATTTCAGAGCACATTTGAGGCACGAAACAGATAAACTACAGATCTGCAATAGCTGAACATGCTGACGTCACAAGACACGCCATCGAATTTGATAAGGCCGAAACGGTTGCTAAAATTCCCGTATATCAAAACAGGTTAATTAGAGAGGCAATAGAGGTCGTGAAGCATCCCAATAATTTCAATAGCGAAGAAGGTTTCAAACTTAGCAACATTTGGAATGTTCTGCTAGCGCGCGACTGCCAGGGGCGGGGGGCCAATCAGGGAGCAGCGTGACGACAATGCAGGCCAATCAAGCACATCTGACTGGCAATAACCGTTAGTTTGAGTACTGACACCAACTCGTACCTACCCATGATTAAGGCTGCTGCAATGTCAGCCGAAACGTCGGGAAATAATAACCGATATACGACGCGGCTCAATCCTGTACGCCTAGATGTTAAACTAGACACAGGCCGCGAAAGCCTACGATCTAAATATGTTTATAGATAGATTATAAAATTTTATTTCTGAACTTATAGGCTACATAGGTAGAAAACCTAGCAAAAAAGAACTCACCTTCATTATTTGTTAGAAGAGGAAGGAGTATGTGACAAGTGAAACTGTGACTGTTCTCCTAAAAAAAATTCATAGTCTGGTTGAAAGTGGGATGGTCTGATTCTGAGTTAAATGGTGGTCTGTCAATATATTTCTGATGCTTGTTTTGCAAAGCTTCATTGTAGAAAACACTTGTTCACAAATATAGGAAGATGCGAACATGGCAGTTATCTTCTGTGCCTGAGATTTCAAGTTTGGGAAGCTTGATTTTCGTAGGGCCTTGCAGAACTCAATTTTCGAAACGTTGAGGAATAATTGGTTCAATTCATTGTTACAGTGTAACTCAATCAGTTGTAGCTGCTACTCTATTCACAAAACGTATTAACACAAAGAGATTGAAACAGTTTTTCACTTATAGATACACAGTACAGAAAACATGGCCTATGTGTAATTGTAGGTAGTTTAATGGACTCCGTCTTGAGGAAAGAATTTATGATGAAAATTAATAAATGTAGAACACAAATATTGGAATGTAGCCTAAAAAATCAGAAACCTCTATGGACATCAAATTGACAGGTGAAAAGCTGAAGGAAATAGGAGACTTCTGTTACATAGGAAGCAAAATAACCAGTGATGGACGAAGCAAAGAGGATATAAAAGTAGGTTGGCTCAGGCAAGGAAAGCATTTCTACAAGAAAGGAATCTGTTGACATCGCATATAGAGTAAGTATTAGGAATTCATTTTTGAAAGCCTTTGTCTGGAGCGTGGCACTCAATGGAAGTGAATCTTGGACTATTGGTGCAGCAGAAAAGAAGAGAATTGAAGCGTTTGAAACGTGGTGTTACTGGAGAATGATGAAGATCATATGAGTAGATACGGTTACAAACGAAGAGGTATTAGGACGAGTGGGAAAGGAGAGATGTTTCTGGCGACTGCTATTTTTTTTTACTTAAAAATTGAATACCGTTTTGCTCTATCATGTAAGATATATTCACAAACAGGGAGTTCTTCATTCCAGTAACCCATATAAGCCCAACTTTTTTTTCGTCTCATATTTCCTTCATACTATCATGGATTTGTCCAAGGGCTCCCCTCATTGTGCAAAAGTTGTTAATACACTTAGCCTACTTTGTGTTCCTGTCTTCAGATTAATGGCGCCCCAAAAATGGGGCAGTGGGCATGGATGGGTGCAGGTAAATGTAATCAACCGTTGCTTGACTTTTAATTTTATTTTCTGAATGTAGTCAAGTAATATACAAGAAATTGCACAAGAAGGACAATTAAAAAGCAAAACAATATTATTCAGAACAAGAAACGTTAAGTATAAGGTATTAGAACCAAACTATACAAGTTGAAAATGCAACTCAGGGAAAACTTCACCATCCCGATAGGATGTCTATAAGCAAAAACATTTTGTTCTAGCATGTCTACAGCCCCCGTGAATGGATTTTACTCAGCAGCAAATGTTTATCACAAAACTCATGAGTGGAACTTCTCGAAACAATTTGCGTGGCAACCGACATCACATTTCCTGGACAATATTTTACACCAAAACAACACACAACTGAAAAAAGTCTTACTATATGGATTAAAGTCCTTTCAGTAGCGCTTCCGCATCCCATCCAAACTTATTTTACTGGTCTTCCGGTCGTGGACTCGTTGAGAATCATCCCTTTTGAACACCCAGCATTATTTTCCTATTATATTAACGTTCCATCTTCCCTGATACCTTCTCTCCATTTCCTCAAAGTCTTGATGAAATCCTTCATCCTGCTCTTAACCTACAGCACCAAGATTTTCAAGAAAGTAATCAAGGTGTGATAGGATGAATTGAACCTTTATGCACTTATTACTATTTTACTTCTTGAAATTGAATAGCTTATTTCCAAAGTGACGTAAATCCAATACGTCGTATTTCCTATATTAAATGAGATCTAAACTAAGTTTATTTGCAAAGGGACGTAACTCCAATGTTTATTTATATCCAATACTAGCAGTAGTGCCCAGCTTCGCCCGGTGGATTAGTTTGTTTTATGGATGATAATGAATACTACTGCAGAACTGGCATATAATACTTAAATTAACAGAAAAAAATATTTTAAAAATATAACTTTTAGTGGTGGTGTTGGGGGTGATAAGTAGTACAGTATAATGGACGTAACATTCAGGTCATTTTCCCGTAATGATAATGACAATAAATAGGGAAACCGCTATTTACTAACTACAGTACTGACACATGTAATTTACCAACGAATTGAAAACTATGATTAGAAAGAGGAGTTTGTGACGTAAAAGACACTGCCTAGGGCGTATATCTCATTGGCTGTTGGAAAAGTAGAGATCAATAGTGTCGTCTTTTGTCACATAATGCCATAGGAACATAATCAGAGCACTTTGGAAAACTTCGGCTGTCCCGAGCTCCTGAAGTAGCAATAGTGTCATTTATCGGCACATACCGCTCAAGGATAAGGATCTGAATAAATGAAAGTAAATTTGAAAGCACCAACGCTTATTGCAGCTGATTACCTCTATGTACTGCACCAATACCATTGCACTTATACAGAGGCATAATATTTTCATGATGATAACTGTTTTACGGGGCCTAAGATATCTTCATGCAATAATTACTCCCAGTGACTCCAATTTATAAGCAGGGCAAGTTGTAACTATTTTTGCAATTCTGGAAGGGGCGACGTGATGCAGCTCGCATTACCAGCCAACAATTGACTTTTTAAAATATTCTTACAGTTACACTATACGGACATGAATGGTTCTAGGACCTTAAAACGTAGTTTTCAAGTTCATTTTGTCTGTTTTTCTAAATGTAGGGAATGAAGAGATTTGTTCAAAATATCAAGTGGATAGTGTTACCCGCAGGGTTTCGAAGGGTAAGTACATTAAGTGTAGTTAAGATCGGTGAAACGATGTAGACTTGTGCCAAGGGGCCTAAATGCAGGGAATGGAGTGATCTGTCCGAAATTTCACGTAGACAGTGTTACTCGCAGGTTTCCAAAATGTAAGAATACTCATTTAGGTTCTGATCGGTGAAACGGTGTAGATTTGTACAAATAACAGACAAACCAACATTGAGCTTTATACCGTATTTTCACATGCTGGTGCAACAATCACAATAACGCAGATTATCACATACATTCTTCACACACACCCATGTACACGGGGCAACATGACCACGATGCCTAAGCCCCGCAAATGAAATATTAACTGTGCATACAATAGCATAGAGAATACTACAGTCCAATACAATCCTTGATTGTCAATCGGTCAGTTTTCCCATGTGTCCTTGAGCAAATTTTACCGGACTATCATGATACAGAGTAAATCGTTGTTGCCTAGTGACAACCTGTCCATCAATGGTGCGGCGTTGACTATCATGATACAGTGTTAGTCGTTGTCGCCTAGCGACAATATGTCCGTCAAGTTATTAGATCGGTGAAACGGTGTAGACTTGTGCAAAAGGGCCTAAATGCGGGGCATGGAGTGGTCTGTCCGAAATTTAACATAGCCTAAACTATTCCTCTTGCATCGGGCTATTATACAAAAATAATTTTTCGAATCCGACTGGTCGTTCCAGAGATTAGCGCGTTTAAACACATAAACACACAAACACACAAACACTCAAATTCTTCAGCTTTATTATATTAGTATAGATATCCATGTTGACCAATCCGATGGCTCTCTGGATATCACGTGATATCACGTGATAAATCAAGGGCATGGCTTAGTTTGAAGAATATATAGAGCATCAGTTTGTGTTTCTTGTGTTTAAACCATTTAAATGTTCTTAAATGTCACTCAAAGCGTATGGTAATATATGATTTAGCCCATTTCCAAAACGTCCTAACTCCAACATACAGGAGACGATTACCACTATTTTCCATTGATAGGAGATGTTTTTAAACACGTAAGGATGTGCATTAAAGTAATGAATGTCATTTCATTATCTTCATAAACATATCTGAATTTAATTATGCGAAGAAACAAAAACGCGTTTTCTGTAGTTTTGCATTTCAGGCTTTGCGTCATTATGGAAATAATATTTTCAATTTTCCAAAATGTTTGCTACTATGTACTTGTAGTTTGGATCCTCTTTGTTACCAAGAAAATTGCTTACAGCAAATTTTAAAAAAATCCCTCTTTTGTATCCATTTTTGTGCTCATGTAAGGTAGCTTTCCTTACCTCAGTTAATCCATACAAACTGCTCATATATACACCTAAAGGGTTTGCTTCTGTTTGGTAAAGCATTGGCAAATTGTTTCATCAGTAATTCTAAATGTTTGTATTTCATGTGTTATTGAACCGAATGTTAGGAAAAGAATGTTTGCTAAATACTTATGTTAATCTCCCGAGACACAATTCTCTAGCTTAATTTTTATAAAGTGTCGATGCCGTTCATTTAATTTTCTCTAAGGCGAACTCCTGTAATTCGTCACAGAAGGATGCTATTTTTACAGGAGTGTTCATAATTCACCGATACTATGAGAGTTACATGACCTTGTACATTACATCATTTTCAAGAGCGGTGGTGATGATTGTTTTAAGTGGAGTAACATTTTAAGGTAGTTTATGTTTGACGATGTCGAAATGTGAATATTATACATCAGAAAACTGTATCATAATGATGGTCATTAAAGTACTGTTTTCCATTATGATACAGTTTCGACAGCCAATCAGAGCTCATTCATTGACCAATTAGGTAAGGATACCTTCGCGCATGCGCTCAAAATCCAACATTTCTATATAAATTACAGACATGGAAAGTGCACCGTCCATATATTCGCGTAAATAAACTGGCGAATATGAGACAAGAAATAGCACTGTACCTTAAAATCCCCGGTTCCAATTTCTACACAGCGCAATGCTTTCAAATGACTTCGTTGACAGTTTGACTGAATGCTGGTGGACATCGGCAGGCTGTAAACATAAAATTGCATTGCCAACCACACAGAGCGCATGCGTCGGCCAGTCAGAGAACTTGGATAACAGAGATAACAAACCCAGCGCTTGCACTCCGATCACAAAATTTAAGTGACTGAATTTCCACAGATATTTATGAACTAGCAGAAGTACCCATTCTTCGAACGGTCTTCGGTATTAATAGCCAGACGTTATCAATTGAGCTACTGTTGCAATGGTTAGGGGCTTGGAACCTGTTTGTTAACAAATAAAATGATTAGTTAAAATGTGCTCTCAAACTAAGTTTACCTAACGTGTTCTTCCTGACGTGAAAATAAAATTGAAAACCTCGTAGACGAATCGCAATACACGTCACATACAAACTGACCCTAACCGTTGTGTCAAGTGACCAACAACAGGAAGACCCCTTATATAAATTATAAAGGCTTGTGGTGCAGGAATATTTAGTTTTTTTAGCCTCCAATGGCCCAAATTCCTAAAATCAGCAAAAAATAGTCTACTATTTCAAATCAGGATTTTTTGAAAATAATCTTGCTGTTTGGAGATATAATAGACCTTCTGTACGACATATCGCACGTGTAAGTCGTGTGAAAAAAATCTAGGGTACTCCTTGAACTCCTTAAGCGCATTGAAAAATTTTACAGTTTTAGTTGGTTCCGTGATAACCTTAGAGCCATTTGCAAACTTTCACAGAAATGTAATAAATGGCGTGGCATTACTTCTTCCAGAAATAGATGGAAAGTTGGATGTCACCTCTTAAGATAATAACAATAATAATAATATCGTATGGCCTCGGGTGCCTGGTGCAAGCTTTGTTAGTTGACACCCAGAGGGTAGCTTGCATGTCGAATTTCGTCGTTCCTTTGAACACTATGAAAGTCAAGGAGGTTAGATATCTAAACTCCTTGACACTACAGCGCTGTCAAGTAGAGAATGGAGGAACTTTGTGTTGGCGGAAAATCCCGAGATTAATTTTGCCATTGAACACGGCCTACTGAATTCAAATGGGTTCTTTAACATGCCAACAACGTATGGCATGAGTGTCGTGATTTCTGTCGCCTTTCAAAAATCACTTACCACGGTCAGGGGCGAACCTGCAATCTTGGGGTTGGTAGTCCGACACTATAACCACTCACCCACCGTGGCAAGCTTAAGATAATGTTGTGATTGTTACTGGCTTGCATTCCTTCATTAGTTTATTAAATGAAATTAGTTTTCTGGGAATATCTAAGAAACTGTTAGTTTTAGAGCCTTAAAATATAGATTTCGGGGACACTTTACGGCTCTTTAGGGGCCCCGAGTTTTATTTCTGACACCGAGGGGTTGAAAATGAGCTTTGTCCCGTCGTTGTACGCCATAATAATGATAATAATTAAAAGAATAATATTAATAATAATAATAACAATATAGGGATAGAAATATAATAGACCTCCCGAACCAAACCCGCACGTGTAAATCGCGATAAAAATTCTAGAGAACCCCTTGACCCCTTAAGCGCATTATATGTATTGATATTGATGAATATTTCAGCTTAATTTGGATCCGTAATAACCTTATAGCCGTTTGCAAACCTTCACAGTAATGTAATAAATGGAATTGCATTGCGTCTTACAGAAATAGATGGACCTCTGAGATTATGTTGCCATTGTTACCGGCAAGCATTCTTTCATTAATTTATTAAGTGAAATTAGTTTTTTGGGAATATCTCAAAAACTGTTTGTTTTAAGGCCTTAAAATGTGGTTTTCGGGGTCCTTTTAGGGCCCACGAGTTTCGTTTCTCACATTGAGGGACTGAAAACGAGCTTTGTCTCACCTTTCTACGCTTATTTCAGCATGTATTTTAAGGAGGTAGGTCCCCTGTTATGAGAGGCACGGAGAAGAGTTACATCAATGATTAGTGTCGTGCCTCTGATGGATATTTGTGTCAAATTTTACGTTAATCCTCCCAGCCGTTCTCGAGTTATAAGGACACAAAAAATTGTCCACAGACATATAGACAGACAGACAAAAAAAATTTTTGCGTGCATCCGTGACAAAACAGTCTGAAACGGGCAAATCTCGCAAATTTCCGTGTAAATTCTAAAAAAAACAGACAAACTTTCATTTTTATATAATAGAGAAAGGATATAATAGACTTTCCGTACCATACCCGCACGTGTAAATCGCGTGAAAAAATTCTAGAGTACCCCTTGACCCCTTAAGCGCATTGTATGTATTAATGAATATTTCAGCTTAATTTGGATCCGTTATAACCTTATAGCCGTTTGCAAACCTTCACGATAATGTAATAAATGGAATTGCCTTGTGCCTTACAGAAATAGATGGACCTCTGAGATGCAGTTGCCATTGTTACCGGCATGCAAAGAAAGAATTAATTTATTAAGTGAAATTAGTTTTCCTGGAATATCTCAAAAACTGTTGGTTTTAGGGCCTTACAATGTATTTTTCGGGGTACATTTAGGGCCCCCGAGTTTCGTTTCTCACATTGAGGGGCTGAAAATGAGATTTGTCTCACCCTTCTACGCCTATTTCAGCATGTATTTTAAGGGGGTAAGGCCCCTTTTATGAGAGGTGCGGAGAAGAGTTACATCAATGATTAGTGTCGTGCCTCTGATGGATGTCTGTATCAAATTTTACGTTGATCCACCCAGCCGTTCTCAAGTTATAAGGACACATAGTTGTCCAGAGACAGACTGACAGACAAACAAACAGACAGACAAAACATTTATTTTTGCGCGCATCGGTCATAAAACAGTCAGAAACGCGCAAATAACGCAAATTTCCGTGGACATTCAGAAAAAACAGACAAACTTTCATTTTTATATAGCCTATATAGAGATATTTATGTTAAAACATATAATAAAGTTATAATTATCGTCGAACATAAACAGTCGTATGCAACTCGCCTATAATGGTAATTAAGACACTCATATGGAAACATACTCGCGTCTTCATTATTGCCATTATAGGCTCGTTGCATAATGTACTATATTGTAAATGGGGCTGAGGACTAATTTTTGAAATGGAGTAACCACATCAACAACAACCAAGAACGGAAAAGTGCAAGGTTTCACCAAGGTAAATTGAACAGGAAGTTTAAAAGGTCAGGTAAGTGTTAGCAATGACGCACTCAGTACGGGACCCCGTGGTAGCGATCAAATTCTCGCATTTCTTGATCACTTAGAGCCATATTCGTAAGATACAACACCCTTCAATTAATTGCATTGCATTCTACGACACCTGCCAAAAAGTTCGATGCAGCGGCTTCGGTGGCGTAGTCGGTAGCATGCTGAGCTTCTATGCCCAAGATCGTGGGTGCAAATCCGACTGAAGTTGTCGGATTTTTTAAGAGCGTTAAAATCCCTCAGTATGCCTTCCTTCGGAGGGGAAGTAAAGCCGGCGGTCCCATGTCATAGATTTATGGCATGATAAGGAACCTTCCACTAATTACACCTGTGTGAAGCTAAATTGTATAGGCTAAGTATGTAAACAATGCTCTTAGGGTGCTAATTTCGTTGCCAAGAGCCGACTGCGGTGGCGTCTGGTAGCTAAGTTCTGAACTAGTAATCGTTGACGGTGGCGTTTGGCGGCAAAAGTACGAACTATTTGAATAATTCAAAAGTC
Organism: Meconema thalassinum; assembly: GCA_946902985.2. Classification (NCBI taxonomy): domain Eukaryota; kingdom Metazoa; phylum Arthropoda; class Insecta; order Orthoptera; family Tettigoniidae; genus Meconema; species Meconema thalassinum. The sequence continues at coordinate 468,163,610 of OX336393.1, forward strand.
TGCAGTCCTTAGTTGAATTAAAAAAAAACAGATAACACACACTAATACAGACATCACAATTAACACCGGTCATCAGACCCAAAGTACACGGGGCTACATGACCGCGTTGTCGCAGCCCCTAAACTTAAGAACCAACCAACCAAAGTTCGATGCGCACAAAGTACAGACATTTTGTTGAATGAATCTCTCATCTTTAAATACTCCGTAACATTTTCCCTCTCATATGGGTGTAAATTCCCAGAGTCCATTACTGCACATTGAATAATATCTAAACTTATATTTTAAAGCCCGGAACAGAGCGACAAGTGTTGACTTCATGAATATTCGGTGAATCTACCTATCCCATTCCACCCGCACACTCAGCTGGCGGCATACATAATCACTACTCTCCTTTCCTCACGCGGCATTCCGTTTGAAGTGTGTCGACCGGCCACTGCGTATATGTGCGAGTTCATGTGTTGAGTTTCAGCAAATGCATGAGGGACTCGGAGCAAATGAGAGCTACGTCCAACATTCCTCATTTTCAGAAATAATGGGCGTGAACTACAAATAAACTAGTGAATATAAACTGTTCTCCTTTTTGCCTATTTTCATTTATGAAAACATAGGCTTATGAGATCACCATTTGTCCGTGTGTGTGTTTGTGTGCGCGTATGTGTGTGTGTGTCCTACCGTAATAAAATCTAAACGGCTGGAGCGATTTCAAAGAAACTCGGTCAGGTCATAGCACTATTTCGACCGACTCCGACCGTGCCCTTCAAATTTAGGTATTACGTCGCACCAATCCAAAATGGCGGCTGTGCAAAATATTTCACCGGCATTCTATATCTCCGAAACTATTACTGATATCACCCTAAAATATTTTACGGTGATAAATGCCACTACTGTAAGTTCACCTATGAATCTTTCAAAAAATATAAAGTACAAAATGAACATGGCGGCCAAGCGAATTTGAAATTTTAAATAGACTTTTCTCGCTATTTAACCATCCAAACGCAGCGAAACTTGCTACAGAATATGTTTATACACAGTGTACTGCACTGGCATCTAATTTAGTTCAATTGTTTACTCAACCTCAACATGGCAGCTGTGGGAAATTTCAAAATTAAGTTTTTATTTCTTTTGTGTTATTCATGCGATCGAAGTGAACGTTTGAATAATGAACCTACGCAATAACCATCATCTAATAGTACATAACTCTATGGCCTACATATATAACAATCCAACATGGCGACCATCCGAAATATTTAGACGGTTCTCTATATCTTTTAATCTATTACAGCAATCAAACTAAAATTTTGTATGTTGATAGAAGCTATGGACATAAGTCCACCTATGGGACTTTCAATAATCTGATCAGCACAAATCAAACATGGCGGCGACGCGAAATACACATATTTTAAGGGACGTTTCTCGCGATTTAAACATTCGAGCGCAGTGATATTTGGTGTGGTAAATGCTTATACAAATATTAATCCACTGGCTTATAATTTATTTCAATTGTTTTCATAACCACAAAATGTCAGCTATGCGAAATTTTAAAGTCTCGGTTTTATTTGTTGTGTCCTAATTATGCGATTGAAGTTGGAATACTACACCTACACAATAATCTTCATGTAATAGTGCATAACTCTTAATACCTACATAATACAACAACATGGTGACCATCGGAAATATTAAGACGGTTCTCAGTATCTACAACTGTATTACAGCAATCAAACTGAAATTGTGTATGTTAATAGAAGCAATTAACATAAGTAGGATATATGAAAATAGGCTGCATATTTCTTCACGGAAGCACTTGTTTAATTCTCAGAATTAAAAGAGAGAACAGTTGATATTCGTCGCATATTTAAACAATTTATTTGATTTCTGTATGAAAGTTTGGTCACGCGATGATTGAAAACTGTTGAGCATATTTCCATAATTTTTTTAAAATATCTAATGTAAGTACGGTACAGTAATTGATTTAGCAATACCCGTGATTGAAATCTCAGAAATTCTATAAAGTTGATTTTATGTATAGCACATATTAATGGTGATAAAAGCTGACAGTACACCACATTTTACTGCCATAGCTTTAATAGTTTGGATGGTGCAGATAAAGTTATATCATTTTACAACTTCGGTAAGAGGAAAGTCAGTTGCGCTGCAAATACAAAGACCTAAGTGGCATAACCTCATTAAAACTAAACACGTAAGTAGTATGGCCACATCAAAACTAAAGACCTAAGTAGTATGGCCACATCAAAACTAAAGACCTAAGTAGTATTGTTACATTAAAACTAAATACGTAAGTAGTATGGCCACATCAAAATTAAGACCTAAGTAGTATGGTTACATTAAAACTAAAGACCTAAGTAGTATGGTCACATCAAAACTAAAGACCTAAGTAGTATGGCCACATCAAAACTAAAGACCTAAGTAGTATGGCCACATCAAAACTAAAGACCTAAGTAGTATGGTTACATTAAAACTAAAGACCTAAGTAGTATGGCCACATCAAAACTAAAGACATAAGTAGTATGGCCACATTAAAACTAAACACGTAAGTAGTATGGCCACATCAAAATTAAAGACCTAAGTAGTATGGCCACATCAAAACTAAAGACCTAAGTAGTATGGTTACATTAAAACTAAAGACCTAAGTAGTATGGTTACATTAAAACTAAAGACCTAAGTAGTATGGTCACATCAAAACTAAAGACATAAGTAGTATGGTCACATTAAAACTAAAGACATAAGTAGTATGGTTACATTAAAACTAAAGACCTAAGTAGTATGGTCACATTAAAACTAAAGACCTAAGTAGTATGGCCACATTAAAACTAAAGACCTAAGTAGTATGGTCACATCAAAACTAAAGACATAAGTAGTATGGCCACATTAAAACTAAAGATCTATGTAGTATGGTCACATTAAAACTAAAGATCTAAGTAGTATGGTCACATTAAAACTAAAGACCTAAGTAGTATGGCCACATTAAAACTAAAGAAATAAGTAGTATGGCCTCATTAAAACTAAAGACCTAAGTAGTATGGCCACATTAAAACTAAAGACCTAAGTAGTATGGCCACATTAAAACTTAAGACCTAAGTAGTATGGCCACATTAAAACTAAAGACCTAAGTAGTATGGTTACATTAAAACTAAAGAAATAAGTAGTATGGCCACATTAAAACTAAAGACCTAAGTAGTAGGGTCACATCAAAACTAAAGACCTAAGTAGTATGGTCACATTAAAAATAAAGATCTAAGTAGTATGGCCACATTAAAACTAAAGACATAAGTAGTATGGCCACATTAAAACTAAAGACATAAGTAGTATGGTCACATTAAAACTAAAGACCTAAGTAGTGTGGCCACATTAAAACTAAAGATCTAAGTAGTATGGTCACATTAAAACTAAAGACATAAGTAGTATGGTTACATTAAAACTAAAGAAATAAGTAGTATGGCCACATTAAAACTAAAGACCTAAGTAGTAGGGTCACATCAAAATTAAGACTTAAGTAGTATGGTCACATTAAAACTAAAGACATAAGTAGTATGGCCACATTAAAACTAAAGACCTAAGTAGTAGGGTCACATCAAAACTAAAGACCTAAGTAGTGTGGCCACATTAAAACTAAAGATCTAAGTAGTATGGTCACATTAAAACTAAAGACCTAAGTAGTATGGTTACATTAAAACTAAAGAAATAAGTAGTATGGCCACATTAAAACTAAAGACCTAAGTAGTAGGGTCACATCAAAACTAAAGACCTAAGTAGTATGGTCACATTAAAACTAAAGATCTAAGTAGTATGGCCACATTAAAACTAAAGACATAAGTAGTATGGTCACATTAAAACTAAAGACCTAAGTAGTATGGTCACATTAAAACTAAATATCTAAGTAGTATGGCCACATTAAAACTAAAGACATAAGTAGTATGGCCACATTAAAACTAAAGACATAAGTAGTATGGTCACATTAAAACTAAAGACCTAAGTAGTGTGGCCACATTAAAACTAAAGATCTAAGTAGTATGGTCACATTAAAACTAAAGATGATGATGATAATTGTTGTTTAAAGGGGCCTAACATCTAGGTTATCGGCCCATTAAAACTAAAGACATAAGTAGTATGGTCACATTAAAACTAAAGATCTAAGTAGTATGGCCACATCAAAATTAAAGACATAAGTAGTATGGCCACATTAAAACTAAAGACATAAGTAGTATGGTCACATTAAAACTAAAGATCTAAGTAGTATGGCCACATTAAAACTAAAGACATAAGTAGTATGGCCACATTAAAACTAAAGATCTAAGTAGTATGGTCACATTAAAACTAAAGATCTAAGTAGTATGGCCACATTAAAACTAAAGATCTAAGTAGTATGGCCACATTAAAACTAAAGACATAAGTAGTATGGCCACATCAAAACTAAAGACCTAAGTAGTATGGCCACATTAAAACTAAAGACCTAAGTAGTATGGCCACATCAAAACTAAAGATCTAAGTAGTATGGTCACATTAAAACTAAAGATCTAAGTAGTATGGCCACATTAAAACTAAAGATCTAAGTAGTATGGCCACATTAAAACTAAAGACATAAGTAGTATGGTCACATTAAAACTAAAGATCTAAGTAGTATGGCCACATTAAAACTAAAGATCTAAGTAGTATGGTCACATTAAAACTAAAGATCTAAGTAGTATGGCCACATTAAAACTAAAGACTTAAGTAGTATGGCCACATTAAAACTAAAGACATAAGTAGTATGGCCACATCAAAACTAAAGACCTAAGTAGTATGGCCACATTAAAACTAAAGATCTAAGTAGTATGGCCACATTAAAACTAAAGACATAAGTAGTATGGCCACATTAAAACTAAGGTCATAAGTAGTATGGTTACATTAAAACTAAAGACCTAAGTAGTATGGTCACATTAAAACTAGAGAATTATATTTTAATGTGTGGACACTCGTATGTGTGTCAATCGTATTTCTGGTGGTAAAAGTTTCAGTGGTTATTCCATTTTTCATTCCATCAGCAACATGCTGGTATGTTCCGAATGACACTTTACCTTTATAGAGAGATGGAGAGCGCTGGTTTTAAAACATGCAGAGATGTGAGTGGTTCTGCAATTCATTATTAAGCGATACACGGACCAAATACGAGATGGAAAAGTGCTCGAATATAAACACCTAGCAATCCCTGTTATTTTATTTATTTCCACTGTTTGAAAATCAGTTACTATCATTCACAGCAAAAGGTATGTACACGTATATGCAATTTCAAAACTGTTTCATTCATAGTCACTTGAGTTTAGAAAATACAGGGTAACCCTTTGTAGTGGTTCGTGCTTCAAGTCTCAGGCGAGACGTAGGCTGCCGGTATCTATATAAATAAGGTAAGGGTTTGCTTGAACATTTCAAACTGTCGACTAAAACTTCATATTTGTTCTGGATGGGGTGCATAACCCCTCTGTTTATTTGTTGTTGTGTTGGCCATATGTTATGGATTGGGGTCAACACTGTTGGAGTCAACGACACAATAGTTCTTATTTAACCCTGGAACCCTATACTTGTTTACTACAAACACTAATTCTACGCTGGGGCACTCAGTACCCCAAGAATAATAAGCCTTACAAAACAATATTTCTTGAATTTAGTATAACAACTGGTTAGTTTGGTTTTATTGGACTTACGGAAAAGTTATTAATATTACACTTTAGCATTCTATACTAAGCGGCTTCGGTGGCGTAGTAGGTAGCATGCTTAGCTTCTATGAGCAAGACAGCGGGTTCAAACCCGGCTGAAGCCGTCGGATTTTTAAGAGCGTTAAAATCCCCCAGTATGCCTTCCTTTTGAGGGGAAGTAAAGCCGGCGGTCCCATGACATAGATTTATGGCATGTTAAAGAACCTTCCACTAATTACACCTGTATGAAGCTAAATTGTATAGGTTAAGAATGTAAACAACGCTCTTAGGTTCCTATGTTCGTTGCCAAGAGCCGACTGCCGTGGCGTCTAGTAGCTAAGTTCTGAACTAGGCCTAGTAGTCGTTGACGGTGGCGTTTGGCGTCAAAAGTAGGAACTATTTGATAAATTCAAAGTTGCAGTCCTTACTTGAATTAAAAAACAGATACACACACTAATACAGCCTTCAAAATTAACACCGGTTATCAGACAGATTCTACACACGCCCAAAGTACACGGGGCTACATGACCGCGTTGTCGCAGCCCCTAAATTGAGGAACCAACCAACTGTGTTTGTCTACTGAGTTGCTTCGTCGATTTCAGACACCTCGTTACCATAGCTACAAGTGCAAGCGCACTTACTTCCTGCTTGTTGGAGAGTGCGCCAGCTCCAAATTGATGGCGGTACTTGTAAAACTACCAAGCAATTCATGGATTTTGGCGGGGGTGGGGTAATTGGTAACATGCCCAAGATCGCGGTTTCAAACCCAGCCTAAGTCGTGCAAGCTGTTCCATAATTGGTGCACACAGAGATAATTACATAGCAGATTAACTTTCAGGAGTCCATTATGACAGTGTTGCCAACAAGATTCTGAGCCTGCTGATAGGTCCAACATTTAAATACATGTAACTTCTATAGACTACTATCAAATGGATTTCAACCAAATTTCGTATGTGCTTTGTGTACTATATCATATATGAATATGCGTATTCTTGAGAGTCAGCAGGGCTGCCAACTGATAATAAATACTCTGCCTATATTTTATTCTAATACCAATATATCAGAAAGTATGCGAGGCAACGGCTATAAACTCTGCACACGTATAGGCCTAATACCTGACATTCTGGATTACTTTGTAATAACTGATACATGTCAGTGCTGCCAACATGAATGTAATCCTGCTAATTTTTTAAGTACTTGTAACTCCTATATCATAAAATGGATTTTATCGATAATTGAGATTAATTCTAAGCAACACATACATGACTCTGTTGTCAACTTGATTTTGGTTGGTTGGTATAGTTGGTTCCTCAGTTTAGGGGCTGCAACAACGCGGTCATGAAGCCCCATGTACTTTGCGTGTGTGTAGAATCTAGTTAGTTAGTTAATGTTGATTTAAGGGGCGGAACTACGAGGTCATCTGCCCCTAAGTGTGTAGAATCTGTCTGTTAACCGGTGTTAATTGTGATGGCTGTATTAGTGTATGTTATCTGTTTTTTTATTTCAAGTAACGAATGCAGACATTCAATTTTCAAGTAGTCCCTACTCTTGCTTCCAAAAGCCACCGTCAACGATAACTAGTTCTGAACTTCGTTACTAGATACCACCGCAGTCGTCTCCTGGTGACGAACGTTGGAACCTAAGACCGTTAGTCAAGTCTAACCTATAATTTAGCTTCACAAAAGTGTAATTAATAGAAGGTTCTTTTACATGCCATAAATCTATGACATGGGACCCCCGGCTTTACTTTCCCTCCGAAGGAAGGAATACTGAGGGATTTTTAATGCTGTTAAAATCCGAAGACTTCGGCTGGTTTTGAACCCATGACCTTGGGAATAGAAGCTCAGCATGCCACCAACTACGCCACCTACATAATTTTACGCACGATGATATATCCAATGAAACATTTCATTTCTGATATATATATTACTCACTGTCATGAATCTTAATTTTTAAGGAAAGTAGGCTCTTTAGTTCATCACGGTACTGTTTGCTTAAGAGCACTCAGCCTAGAGTGGTTCAGTTTGGCAAAAACCTAAAGACAATTGTGCCAAACGTTGAAAATCTAGAAGACCCAAAAAAAAAAGTGTCGAATTGCGTGTTTTAAAACCCGCTATCATGTTTCAAAATCAAATTTTGAAAATGACTTTTGGTTTAAAAGATATTTTGCAAAAGAAACATGCTAATGACCCTTTTTTATGGAACTTGTTCTACAGATTTAAATGAAGTTAAAGTTTGTTTGATTTAATCTCATCATTGATTCTTTTTCTTATAATTGTGAGAAGCAGCATTTGAATTTCTCAAAACGAAAGTAGATATTTTGATTTGACCATGTATGGGTCAACACTAGCGCACGTAGTGATTGATTTATGCCACAATGGATGTGATCTAACTGTTGGTGTGCATGACCCGTCATTCGAAACCATAGTAGATGTTTCGATTTGATTTGACCATGTATGGGTCAACACTAGCACTCGTAGGGATAGATTTAGTGAACTACATACGACAAAGGATGTAGTCTAACGCTTGGTGTCCATGACATATCAGTTTAGTGTGTGTCGCCATGCCACCAACACGTAAGAAGCGTTTGGTTGATTTTGATACACAAAATATTAAAAAGTGGAATCCTCTTCATTAGGAATATTCTATAATAGAGTAGTTTACCTTCAACACAAAAAAACTCTACTCCTCCACAAATTTCGGTCTTCAGCATCTTCCTCGGTTAAGTCTCTGGTAGCCATGCTCCTCTTCACACCATCCATCCATCCATTGTTCTCTTGGTTTACCCCGTTTCCGTTTGCCATCAGCTTGCCAATGTAACATTAAATTTGGAATTTTACTATTCTGCATCGTTTTCACCCAAACAATTGCAATCTTTTTTCTTCAACCACTTCTAGTACATTCTTTTTACCTGCATAATTTCCCTGATACTCGTATTTCTAATTTTATCCAATCTTGTTTTTCGTGCCGCTCTCCTCCAATAATCCATCTCTGTTACCAATAATTTGTTAGCTTGCTGACCGTTTAACGTCCAAGTTTCTGCTCCATATAACAAAATACTTTCTACCAATGAACTGTAAATAAGTTTCTAGTATTGTTTAAAACATTTCTTCTCCATAAAACTGAATTTAATGCTCCAATTGTTCTCGTAGCCTCACTTACTTTTTTCTCAATTTCAGATGAACTTGTTCCCCCAGCTTCTATTATTGAACCCAAATATTTAAATTTAGTGACTATTTGAATTTCTGCATTTCCTTCGTACCGAAGGACAAGAGGTAAAAGCTGGTATTCAGAATGGTGTAAGGCAAGGCTGCATCTTATCACCAATACTTTTCAATCTATACATTGAACAAGCAATGAAAGAAATTAGAGAAAAATTCAAAGTAGGAGTAGGCCTAAAGATTCAAGGAGAAATAATCTCAACTCTGAGATTTTCTGATGACACTGTCATCTTAGCCGCCACACCAGAGGAGTTGAATGAGTATTTAAATGGTATGGATTCTGTCTTGAGGAAAGAATTAATTATGAAAATTAATAAATTTAAAACAAAAGTATTGGAATGCAGTCGAAAGAAATCAGAAACCCCTATGGATGTCGAATTGGCAGATAACCAGCTTAAGGAAGTAGGTGACTTCTGTTACTTGGGAAGCAAAATAAGCAGTGATGGATGATGCAAAGAGGATATAAAAAGTAGGTTAGCACAGGCAAGGAAAGCATTTCTACAGAAATGGAATCTGATGACACCGAATATAAATTTAGTTATTAGGAAGTCATTTTTCAAAAGTTCTGTCTGGAGCGTGGCGATCTATGGAAGCGAAACTTGGACTACTGGTGGTGCAGAAACAAAGAGAATTGAAGCGTATGAAATGTTGTGTTACAGGAGAATGATGAAGTTCAGATGGGTACATAGGGTTACGAATGAAGGGGTATTAAGACGAGTGGGAGAGGAGAGATGTTTCTAGCAACTGCTAATGAAGAGAAGATATAGGTTGGTAGGACACATACTAAGACATCCAGGATTACCAAACTTAGTTATAGAAGGAAGGGTCGAGGATGAGAACAGTAGGGGTAGACCAAGGTCAGAATATGTTAACCAGATTGCCTCGGATGTAGGGTGTGGAAGGTATGTAGAAATGAAACGATTAGCTCAGGACAGGGAAGCACAGAGAGCTGCATCAAACCAATCGAAAGATTGAAGACTCAAACATCAACAACATTAGTTAACAAGTAGTTCGTGAAGAACTAAAACCTATTTTCATATATCCAACTTATGTTACTTTTGTTAATTCGCGTCGCCGCCATGTTGGATTAGTGATAACCAGATTATTGAAAGTCCTATAGGTGACCTTATGTTCATAGCCTCTATGAACATAAAAAAATTCAGTTTGATTGTGGTAATAGATTCGTAGATATTGAGATCCGTCTAAATATTTCGGATGGTCGCCATGTTGGATTGTTATATGTATAGGCCATAGAGTCATGTACCATTAAAGGAAAATTATTGCGTAGGTTGATTATTCAGACTTTCACTTCGATCGCATGATTACGACACAAGAAATGAAAACTTAATTTTAAAATTCGCACAGCCGCCATCTTGAGGTTATGGAATCAATTGAACTAAATTACATACCAGTGCATTACAATGTGTATAAACATTTGCTGTACTAAGTTTCATTGCGATTGGATTATTAAATCGCGAGATAAGTATATTTTAAACTATCAACTTCGCTTGGCCACTACTGTGTGTTCGTTTTGTAGTTAACCGGTTTTTGAAAGTCTCATAAACGAACTTCCAGCAGTACCATTTATCTACGTTGAAACCTTCAGGTAATTGTTTCAGAGATATACAATTTCGGTGAAATATTTCGCACAGCCGCCATGTTGAGGTTATGTAAACAATTGAACGAAATTAGATGTCGGTGTATTACAATGTGTATAAACATATACTGTACCAAGTTTCATTGCGTTTGATTGGTTAAAAGTCTATAAGTCGCAACTTCGCTTGGCCGCCATGTTGGTTTTGTAGTTACCAGTTTTTCAAAGGTCACATAGGTGAACTTCTAGTAGTTCCCTTTATCGCCGAACAAAATTCCAGGGTGATATCGGTAATTGTTTCGGAGATATTGAATGCTGGTGAACTAATTCGCACAGCCGCCATGTTGGATTGGTGAGACGAAACAAAATTTGAAGGGCATGGTCGGGGTCGTCCGGAATAGTGCTATGAACTTACCGAGTTTCATTGAAATCACTTCAACCGTATAGAAGTTATTAGGGGGAGGGGCACACGCACGCACACGCGCACACACACACACACACACACACAGACACACGGACAAAAGGTGATCTCATAAGCCAATTTCTTCATAAATAAAATAGGCAAATAATACAATTTAAAAGTGACGAACCTTTAATGGAACTTGTTCTACAAATTTTGAGAAATTTAAGTTTGATTAATTTATTCTATTCTCTGATTCTTGATTTTGTGTTATCCTAAACTCTTAATTCCAAAGTCATGTTTTCAATATTAAGTTCCTAGCCTGAAGTGTTACAACTGTGATTTTTTTTAGTTCTAGCTTTTTACCACCATATCAGCAGAGTACTCGTAGGTCATTTCTGCATGTTGTTGTTCTTTGAGTCTTCAGTCTTTTGACTGCTTTGATGCAGCTCTCCATGCTGCCCTGTCCTGAGCTAATCGTTTCATCTCTATATAGTTGCCACACCCCACATCCGAGGCAATCTGTTTAACATATTCTAACCTTGGTCTACCCCTACAGCTCTTGTCCTCGACCCTACCTTCCATAGCTAAGCTTGCTATTCCTAGGTGTCTTAGTAAGTGTCCTACCAACCTATCTCTTCTCTTCATTAGCAGTCGCCAGAAACATCTCTCCTCTCCCACTCGTCTCCATACCGCTTCATTTGTTACCCTATCTACCCATCTGATCTTCAACATTCTCCTTTAACACCACATTTCAAACGCTTCAATTCTCCTCTTTTCTGCTGCACCAATAGTCCAAGTTTCACTTCCATACAGTGCCACGCTCTAGACAAAGGATTTCAGAAATAACTTCCTAATAACTAAATCTATATTCGATGTCAACGGATTCCTTTTCTGTAGAAATGCTTTCCTTGCCCGAGCCAACCCACTTCTTATATCCTCTTTGCTTCGTCCATAACTGACTTCCTAAGTAACAGAAGTCTCCTACTTCCTTCAGCTTTTCACCTGCCAATTCGATGTCCATAGAGGTTTCTGATTTATTTCGGCTCTATTCCAATATTCTTGTTTTACATTATTAATTTTTATCATGAATTCTTTCCTCAAGACGGAGTCCATACCATTCAAAAATTCATTCAAATCCTCTGGCGTGTTGGCCAAGATGGCAATGTCATCAGCGAATCTCAGAGTTGAAATTATTTCTCCTTGAATCTTCACTCCCACTTTAAATTTTTCTGCAATTTCCTTCTTTGTTTGTTCAATGAAAAGATTGATAAGTATGGGTGATAAGTGGCAGCCTTGCCTTACACCTTTCTGAATACCAGCTTCTCTCTCATCTCCTTCAGCTCGAATGACTGCTGTCTGGTTTCTGTATAGATTGTATAGCATATTAGTTTACAATTCTAGTTTAGGGCAATATCAATCAGCAGAGAAAATGTACTTCTTGTTTGGAGGGGGGTTAGAATAGTTAGGATTTCACCGCTCAAATTAAGTTCCTTTTCTCCTGAATCACCCTGAAAGAGATGTCCATATCCAACCAATTTTTGGAACCACTGGATCACAATGAAATGGTAGACAAACAACGTGTTGGTTGTGAATACGCGTACCAGATTAAACTGTTCACGTTGGTTCCAGGGAAAGCTATCATTTATGAGGTGTGGACACTGAACAAATAGCGCACGTTCGTATATCCCATCGTTCACTCTGACAGACATAGGCACATTTCCTTGTTTCCACTTCCTCTTCTCAGAATAACGAAGTCAATTCCGCTCATGTTTTTGTGTTGTTAAATATTAATGAGTACTGTCACGATTGGAGAGACGGGATACTGACAATGCGTTGATGTTATCAGTTCTAAAAATAATGCTCTACATCTATAGAAGATCGATATATTGGAAAACCTCCCTCTAAAATACATTTGCTAATCTTTCACACATTTTCTATAATGTAATAGCGCATTGGGTGGAATCCAGTTTAACACTGAGGCTGATGTGATGAATCGATATTACAAGCAGATCATTGGTGGCTTTAATGTGTTAACTCTCTATTATGTGCTTAGTTCTACGGCATATGTAAAAGTAAAGCTTCATATTTATATCGACACACGAATTATGTTGTTGACTAAACGAGAGTAGACTAGGCAATCAATAACATATGTAATTTTGAAGCGGTAAAGAAAAATGGTAGGGCCTAATTGCTTTGTGTACTCACCGTTGATGGAGCCATTAGATAACCTCAGCAAAGAGTGTATACAGTAGAAATAGCTTTGCAATATAGTTTCTCTTAGAGCAAGGATCTCTAAATATGTAACCCCCAAGGACACACTGACGAAATCCGATGGGCCAAGGCCTAACTAGATCATCAAACCAACATTCAGTAGTTTTGAATTACGCACAAAGTTTCGTTTCAGGAAGGCCGACAAGTGAGATATCTATAGATCAGTGCGCGGGGTGTAATTTGCAGTGTAGCGACAATATCCCTAACCTTACAAAGGGGGTAAACGCCAAAATTAAGTTTCTGAGATAATTTAAAAAAACTTCCCTGAATCAATGCAGCACTTTATTTCAAATGCTGAATTATTTGAGTTACATTGCTCACATGCTTGAAATGTTCTTCAAAATTAAGGGTCTGTAAATGTAAACCTTCAGTGTAATATGACATGATGAAAGTAGAGTTATGTGTCTCATGTCTTTTCCGTACAAAAGTGTTAAATACAAACTCAACTTATGTTCCATATTTTCACATAATACAACAATCTACAGATTCATGAAAATGATTACTGTAATTAGGTCTGATAACTGGTTAGGAATATCGCTCATTTTAGTAAAATATATCTGTTATTTTCATTACGATGCATTCCTTGTTTGAATGATTGAACTTTTACAGTTTATGTGTGTAGGCTATATCAACCCCTTATTCTTCCCCTTTCCAACGGGGTCGGGGATGAGATGCGATGGAAGTCTATGTGGCGGATGGTTTTTACGGCCGGATGCCTTTCCTGACACCAACCTCATGAGAGGAGTTAATGAGAGAAATGAATGAAGATGAATGAAACTGGACAAGGATGTGGAAAGAAGCGGCCGTGGCCTGTCAATAAGTACCGACTCAGCATTTGCTTGGAGTTGAAAATGGGGAAAGCACGGAAAACAATTTCAAGGACGCCGACGGTGGGGCTTGAATCCACGTCTACCGAGTCCGCAGAGAGCTTGGCCCCATGACGTAGCACTGCGTTTTAGTGAACGTAGCTACCGCTGTTGGTGAACTTATACAGTATATGAGAACACAAATTCCTCTAGAATGCTCGGTACTCTTCCTCATTGACATTAGATCACGTTTCTTTTCAGTTGTCACTCTGTTAGACAAACCACTTAGGTATAATAATAATAATAATAATATCGTATGGCCTTGGGTGCCGGGTGCAAGCTTTGTTAAATTGACACCCAGAGGGCAGCTTGCATGACGAATTTCGTCGTTCCTTTGAAGGCTATGAAAGCCAAGGAGGTTAGATATCTAAGCTCCTTGACACTACAGCGCTTTCTAGTAGAGAATGGAGGAACTTTGTGTTGGCGGAAAATCCCCAGATTAATTTTGCCATTGAACTCGGCCTACTGAATTCAAAAGGGTTCTTTAACATGCCAACAACGTATGACATCCATGTCGTGATTTTTGTCGCCTTTCAAACATCACTTACCACGGCCAGGGGCGAACCTGCAAGCTTGGGGTTGGTAGTCCGACACGTTAACCCTCACCCACCGTGGCAAGCACCCCCTTTTTGAGAACTAAAATCTGTTCCCATTCGCAGATCTCATTAAATTATTTTTACCGTATTTAACAGTTACTAATTTGCAGATTTTATTTCTTTGTTTATATTTACTTCTAATGAATGTTGTTTCTTTTCAGGCACGGGCCTATGTTTACCGTTTCTGGTTACATATTCTTTTCCTGCTGTTTTCCACTTCTTCCCCTCTCCCTGAGGCCTTCAGACCTCCTCCTCTTCTTATCATTTGTTTCCATATTCAAGAAATTGCAGTGTACACAAGTAATTTTTAGCTACAACATTCACTAACTGCTTAAACACAACAGATCAGCTGCCACGCGCCAAATGAATTGCTTCTTCACCCCTTTGTAAAGAAATATAAGGTGCGTTCAAAAAGTAACGAGCCGGAGGCTGGAATTCGAAAACCGGTGACGACATCGGCTAATCGTGGCGTGTGTAACGAGGTGTGATTCCGACCAGAGCGTGGAAGGTCACAGCCCGTCGCTAGAGGGCACGCGTGCATGTCACGTGACGATACAAAGCGAGTGGCAGCATGCATGAATCGTCCAACGCTGCCAGTTACATTGCAAACAGTGACATTGAGGCGTCAAACGAAGAGCAAAGAGGTGTTGCTCGGTTTCTGATAGCGAAAGGAGTAGGTGGAACGGACAATCATCGCCGAATGTCACAAGTGTACGGCGAACACTGCATGTCCCTTGCAAGGGTCAAGGCGTGGCACAAGCGAATCAGGGAAGGACGGGTGTCGTTAGCCGATGATGCCCGATCTGGGTGAACCCCTGCATTACCGATGACAACGTCCAGCTGGTTAATGCACTCATTACCCAGGACCGCCGAGTGACAAT
The DNA here is from genome assembly GCA_946902985.2 of Meconema thalassinum. NCBI lineage: Eukaryota > Metazoa > Arthropoda > Insecta > Orthoptera > Tettigoniidae > Meconema > Meconema thalassinum. The sequence goes on from OX336393.1 coordinate 468,179,129, forward strand.
GAACGCCATAGCCGCCGTGATAGGATTGATCGTGGAAGTGAGCACACCATCATGAAGGAACGACTGCACTTGCTGAAAGTGTGTGCCCAATGGGTGCCCCACAATCTTCAACCACACAAGGAAGCATGTCGAATGGCCTACTGTCTTGGTTTTGGTTGGACGATTGATGCATCCTGCTGCTCGCTTTGTATCGTCACGTGACATGCACGCGTGCCCTCTAGCGACGGGCTGTGGCCTTCCACGCTCTGGTCGGAACCACACCTCGTTACACAAGCCACGTTTAGCCCATGTCGTCACCGGTTTGCGCAGTACAGCCTCCGGCTCGTTACTTTTCGAACGCACCTTATAGCTCTCGTACCTACAAGTCATGCATTCTGTCGAACAACGTACAAACCGCAAAAATCAGAATATGACTTGGCGCTTTTGTAGGGCGATGGCAGATGTCACGTAACACCATTCTATAGTAAAATATCATTTTCTTCTAATTTTCTGCTTGACCCCTTTGTAAGGTTAGGTATTGTATTCTAAAAGAAATATATTTAAAGTCATCATAGCTGGAATTGTATAAGTGTCTTCCAATCACACAGTTTGACCAGTTGCATAAATGTGCTCTCGGCTTAGTCGCTGCAACCCCGCATTAATTATGTGAAATATCTTCAGGAAATATCCATGAAAATGTTTCTTGCTAAAGTTCTGCCGACTCTCACATATGAGCTGGGAATAATATGGGAATATCTGTAAGAAACAATTTGAACAAATAGAGAAGCTTAAGGCACGATATATCAAACAAGTGCTAGGAGTGTCTAAATATACTCCTTCTCGGCTGGTATATGTTCTCACTAGGGAAACATTCTTCGTTGAAGATCTGAGGTTTCAATGCCTGCTACCACTTACTGGTAAACTACTAAATAATACTGAAAGAGCTGCGAGAAAAGAGTTTAGATAGGCTATTCCAGAAGATTACTACACCACTGATGTTATGCATTCGGAAGAACGGAGGAGCAGGTTTCACGCTCAGGCATCTCGTCACAAGATTCGCTGCCCATGGGATTCATCACAAGCTGTGTAAAACCAAAGAATACCATGAGCCAAGCTTGAATTGTATTTGTGAAATATGTAAGAAGTTGCGTGACCGATGCCATGTTATGCACTTTATACTCGGAAAGGAGTCATTGACTAGTTTATCTGCTGCAGATTAATGTCTTTGTTTCTGTTAATTTGAATGTAATGATGGCCATTGGCTGAAATATATTCATTATTAAATGCGTTCTCGGCATTACTTGTATGTGTGAAAAAGGATTCTCCAATATGAAATAGGTCCTATACAAAATATTTGGGATACAAATTAACTGATGAGCATTTGAAGGCCCCACAGTAAACTTGATCCACAACTGCAAACAATTGTCAGTGGAAAGTTACAGCAGCATAAATCGCATTAATCTTAATAATAATAATAATAATAATGGACAATTTAGTTATGTTAATTACCAATGCATTTCACCTATATTACGTTTTTATGATAAATATCGTGTCAATTATTACAGTTAAAATGATAAATTTCATTATATACGAGTATATTATTGTGTTTTAATTGGTTCTTAAATAAAAAACCTCTGATTATAATTTGTACCTACTAGCATAATCAAAATAAACTACGGCGAGTCGGATACCGGGCATGTCTGGTCGGCTACCGTGGGTCCGGATTGGTTGTGCTCGCGGTCCGTAGTTTGAGACACCTGTCTTACAGAAGGGCCTGTCAAACACGTGCAATCCGAGGCACCGAGCGTAGGACCAACGTTTTGGCCCGGAGGACTCGGCTAAACGCGGCTCAACTCGCCTCGGATGGTGTAGCGTACTACACAGCAACGAAGCGTGCGTTCATATATTCTATTCCTTTTCAATTAATACCATTGCACGATTAGATTAGGCTAGGTAACTATTTATATAAACTATCACACTTTTCTGAAGAAATAAAATACACGTATAGTCTAGTATAAATATTATTCACTGATAAAGGGGGAATTTTAGGATTACGCGTTTCGATCGTCGCGCCTACAGTTTTTGCAAGCTAGTTAAGTGTGAACATCAGCGCGACGACTGTATAGGATGCTCAAGTACGCAGTTTGGCTTGTTTGGCTTCTGTGGGCTGTAATGGCAGGCAACAGACCAAGTAGTAGTTGGAGTGGTATATATTCTTAAATTCTCCCGTACCCAGGGGGGGGGGGGGGGGAGAGGGGTCGAGGGAAGGGGGGCTTGGTGGATATATCCCCACTAAAGGTCTGATTTGTTACCGCTAGTGAAAGGCCTCTTAGCTAGTCACTACATACGGCAGTCAATAACTACGTCCAGTTCCACGATCTTCCCCGAAATTATTATCCGGGTGCGCACCTAAAGGAAATTTATTTGCTAATAAACAATAATAACGTTATTGGTTTTACGTCCCTTTTGACAACTGCCGCTTTTAGAGACCCCAGGGTGCCGGAATTAAGCCCCGAAGGGGATCTTTAACATGCCAGTAAATCTACTGACACGGCACCCTCGCATTTGCTCACCCTCAAATGCCAACTGGCTGCGCCAAGGTTTAATCCTGCAACCTTGGGCCCAGTAAGGGAGAACGTTACCGCTGAGCCATGCAGCTAGTCCAAACTTCTTTGAGTAGCCAACATGTGTGTAAAATGTAACTCAATGTAATGAGTAATACTTTACATGGAACCAATAGGAGAAGGCGGAATAAGTTAAATTGGTTTAGGGCCTTGATGTAGAATAGGGCCAGATGGGTGAGTGTTTATTCATCTGGAAATACAGAGGTGCGCAAATTATTACACCAGACGTCAGTTTTACAAAATAACATTTATACTTTTCACGGCTTAATGCACTAAATATGTTTGCAAGGCGGTGAAATTACTTCCAATGTTTAACAAAGAGTCTTAATTATTATATTTTCTTTTAAGAAACTCAAAGTTAAATGATTTTCTAGAATCTCCGCTCACACAGGAGCTTTGCTACTGCAAAATGCCACACGTTTTGTTTTTATTACTTTACTCCACTTTTAAAGCGGCTTCGGTGGCGCAGTTGGTAGCATGCTGAGCTATGCCCAATATCGCGGGTACAAACCCGGCTGAAGACGTCGTATTTTTTTAAGAGCGTTAAAATCCCTCAGTATGCCATCTTTCGGAGGGGAAGTAAAGCCGGCGGTCCCATGTCATACTTTTAAGGCATGACACATTACAATAATTACACTTGTGTGAAGCAAAATTATAGGATATATTTGACTAACGCTCTTAGTTTCCAAAGTTCGTCGCTACGTTCCGACTGCGGTGGCATCTAGTAACAAGTTCAGAACTAGTTGGCCGTTGAAGGTGGCGTTTGGTAGAAAAAGTTGGAACTACTTGAAATCGAATGTCTGCAGTTCTTACTTGAATTAGAAACAGATAACACACACAGCCATCACAATTAACACAGCTTATCAGACACATTCTACACACACCCAAAGTACACGGGGCTACATGACTGCGTTGTCACAGCCCCTAAACTTAGGAACCAACTAACTCTACTTTTCGTGTGAATTTAGAGGTGAGGTTTTTGGAGTCATTTTACTGATAATCCGCTCTTCAACTATTCAAAGATTCATGAACTATGGATTGAAATCACCTGACTTAGAGAGTAACGGTACATTCCAGAGTGAATTAATAATAGAAAACTGGTCAAGCTCAGGTATCCCTCGGAATACCCTATATTCTGAAAGTTTCCAGACACAATTCCTTATGGGGAAAGGTGTAAGTCGCCAAGGGAGAGAACATTACTGCTTCTAATAATAACAAAAAAAAAAAAACGAGCCTTACAGTAGTCGCATATGAGGTGTAACATCTGACATGGAAGAAACCTCACGTGAAATTGTTGATACACCGGTATTTTATAGTATTATTGGCACAAATATTAATCTATTGTAAAAGGGAGTGTTTTACAGATATTGTAGTTTATAATATGGAACTCATTTTATTACAGTAGATGATTTGTAGCTTCCACCAGCACTAGCCTAAATAAAGAATATGATATGGATCAACTAGATTAATAGACGCGACACCGCCCATTACCTTAAATTCCTTATAAACAGGTCCTCTTCATTCACAGACCAACACGTAATTTCATGCGGATTCTGTTAAAATGAGTCATATTGATATGATAAATATCGTTTAAAATGATAATCTGGTTGCAAAAATATCTACCCCGTACGGGATTCGAACCCAACATCCCTAGATCCATAGTCATAAGCAGTAACCCCACGTCTATTTCGACTACGCAAAATTTCTTCACAAGATGGTGACTTATTTCCACGTTCCAATAATACTTCTTTACGGAATTAAGTTTCATTTATAGTTTGCTTGTTTCGATAATGTTCCTGCGTGAAATTGAGTTTAAAATGCCTTATGAATAGGCCCTCTTGTGAGTAAAGAGAATGTTTTCAGTAATAGTTCATGAAGGCTTGCTCAATTCTCGTATAACCACAACGATTATATTATATTGATGACTGCATTACCGTTATGTGGGTTAATATTTGAATAGCCAATGTGCAGAAACATAATACCGGCAATGCCGACTACATACAATGTTTGATATTAAGGCATTTTACCATTTAAATACTGATACGAAGACTTCGAACATGTACCATGTCATTTGTTTCAATCACTTGACACCAGAGTTCGCATGAACGTTTTCCGTTCAGTATGTCTTATACATTCCACATGGCCGAGAGTACGTCATGGTGTCAATTTCCGACACCGCGCGCTCATTGTTTCTCATACCACTGCCAGCTGGGTTTTACCACTGCCCGCTGTATCGATCGATCGCGTTGGCAGTGCATCTTATACTTTCGTTCGTTCCACCACTGCCAGCTAGTACACTTCCGTTCGATCGGTCAGTACATACTTCCGTTTTCCACCACTGACAGCTAGTACACTTTCGTTCAATTGATCGAGCGGGCAGTGCATACTTCCGTTTTTCACCACTGCCAGCTAGTACACTCCCGTTCGATCGATCGAGCGGGCTGTGCATACTTCCGTTCGATCCACCACTGCCAGCTCGATCGTTCCAATCCACTTCCGTCCCCAATTTTCAAAATCACTCCCACAAAACTATCCAGCAACCGAGCGGAATGATGTTACACATCAACAATAACCCCTTTACTACACCCCTTGAAGGGCCTAGGCCTACCAAGCGACAACTGCCCAGCCATTTGGCCTGCAGATATTGGGGTGACGCGTGGTCAGCCCACCGGGTCCCCTTGGCCGTTAATCTTGGTTTTCGTGACCGGGGCGCTTCCTCACTGTCAAACAGCTACTCAATTATCCTCACGAGGCTGAGTGCACCCCGTTCCAGCCCTCACATCAGTTTCTAAAATCCCTGACGGGACCGGGAATCGAATCCGGGGCCTCCGGGTGAGAGGCAGGCGTACTTCTCCAACACCACGGGGCCGGCAGATAATATTAATACGTAGAGTAACAAAAGATGCCAGCAGTTGGTCAGTAAAATGATTTTGAATAAAATATTGTGTCCGATTTGAATTCTTTATCTGACTCTAATAATTCCCACACCTCTGTACATCATATATATTATTCCAGTAGTATAGATCCCTCCTGCGGCGCTCACAAGCGACCGATCGTGACAAATGAGTATTCAAATGAAAGAGAATAGACATTAGCAGTGACGAATTGCACTAAAATTTCAAAAATTCCTATAATTTCCTTAAAAAATTACTTTAAAAAGAGTGATAGTCAGTCTGAAAGACTAGACTATGTATCATTTTAAATGCTACAAATGCTACAAATGCTGAAAAATGCTGGGTGAAAGCCTCATGATCATGCAGCGAACTGCGTGAACTCAAACTCCATTAGCAAGTGCAAACCAAGGTCAAAGGAGGTAGCTGTCTGGATGACGTCACGTTCACCAGAGCGTGCTGGGAAAGGAGGCAGCTCAAGCGGTACTATGACGTCACGCACCGCAGCGAATTCTCTGTACATTTCGCCCCGTCGCCGTAACGTAACGTCAGACCTCAGCGTAACGACGAAGTCGAAAAGATCATTTAAAATGATAAAATGAATGAAGTGTGTGATTTTCAGATACTGTTGCTATAGGAAAATACGTCCATACTTGCTGTCCACTTCACATTTTAACCGCTGTGACTACTGTTTCATGTCATTTTAACATTCTGAGGTATTTCCTTTATCATTTTGTATGGATTTCAGAAACAGTAAATCAAAGGAACGAGTAATCAAATCGTATAAATTCATAAATATCGAATAACCGGTGAGTGTTACAGCTCAGCTGTCAATTAATGGACTCAGCACACAAATGACATTAGCAGTGACGAATCGCATTCTAATTTCATAAATATCAATTTTTGTAAGAAGTGAGCGATTTGCAAATACTGTTGCTGTAGGAAAATACGCGACATCATTGCTGTTCAGTTCGCATTTTGGCCGTAGTGACACCTGTTTCATGTCCAAACTATTAAACGTTAATTCACTTGCAGGTTCGCTGTCAATCAATGGACTCAGCACACAAATGACATTTGGTAGAAATAGAACCATCACAACCTTTCTCCTTAAGTCTCTCCATTATAAACCTATTGGGGAAAGTGTGGTTTATGAACATGTGAGATTTCTCGCACGGGTCCGCTAGTAGCAGTTAAAGGGTTAAACTTGAAGTATTCCTCTACATTGTTTTAATGAGGAGGAATGCTCTCATAATAATACTTGTAAAACTGTGTAATAATTTCTTCGATTTTCACGCTACCCATCATCCATTAGACAATATGAAACTGTATTTGCAATCATCTACATAGATTTCCATAGTAACGTCGATTAGAGGATTGTTTCGTGATTCCAGGATGAGCCATCCGTGTTCTGTTGGCACCTCTTTGGGTGTGAACTCATAATTCAGGCAGAAAGGAGCGACAGATCACGCAAAGTATGATCAGCAGAGTGCAGGATTAACGGGTTTATTAATTCCCCAGCAGGGAAGGCTCGGAAGTGTGGGGGGATGAGGCAGAACAAATTGGAAACATCACAATCACATTCTATTAATGTATCAGCTCTTGCATTATGCTGGCTGCCATGACTTAATTTCGCGATAACACGAACCGGGCTTTGTTAATGTTCCCCGTGCTTCCTGCCAAGATATACTGAAACGCGAAGCAGCCTACCATCTTCATTTTACTTGAATGATGATGACAGTTTGAGGATAAACCAGATTACCTCGTACTTGAAAATACAGACTGCTTCCCAAGGTTTTATACTCGACAGGATGTTCGTGATTCAGAACAGTGGCATATATCACAACTAAATACAGCATGGAATTATTCACAGCCTTCCTTGCGGATTTATTCATTATGTGTCATTTAACCGCCAGTCCCCGTGGTGTACCAGTAGTGCACCTGTCTCTCACGGGCGGGCATCAATTCCACCCGGGAATTCCAGTCAGGTAGCCAGGGTTACCTCAATTCCATCCGGTCCTCCAAGGGACCCAGAAAAGAGTTCCTCAACTCCGCCCAGGCTTTTCCCCAATGACGTAAACAAATGTCATAACCCTCCTGCTCGCATACCAAGGGCCGTGTCAAACACCTTATGCAGCGCATGAATAGAAAAAATAAATAGAAAACTTGGCAGACTTATGTAAAAGATTATTATGATTAATTTTAAATCACCACCACCAAGTCCGCTCAATCGTTAAATCAGATATAAACATAATACAAAGAGCTAGATATTAATCACTGTTGTTAAATCAAAATATGGACAGGAAATTTAATAAAATAAATCTTTACTTCATTTCAAACTATACAAAAAACATTAGATGAAACTCTTTTCATTCCCTAACTAGTGTGTGAGAAACACACTTCACAAGATCTAATCTACTCATTGTTTGATTGGCGTACTGCATGAGCTTGTTTTCAATGAATTCTTTTCTCACACGACTATTCTTGTCTTTGCTCGACACCCGCCCGCTGCTGTTAAGTAGAATGTACGTGTCTGTCTGTATCTGATGTAGGCACTTAAAAATATATATATATATTTGGATGAGGTGTTGTACTCTTTGCTTTAATTTTTGAGTGAAAAGCCTCGCAGGCATTAGTTGTTCTCCACAACTCTGCAGAAGTTGACCCGGCCCTTGGTATGCGAGCAGGAGGGTTATGACATTTCTTTACGTCATTGGGGATAACCCCTTTGCTGACCCCTTGTCAAAGCCTGAGCGGAGTTGAGGAACTCATTTTTGGGTCCCTTGGAGGACCGGGTGGAATTGAGGAAAATCGGGTGGAATTGATGTTCGACCTCTCTCACCACGGCGCCCTGGGTTCCATTTCCAGCTCCGCCAGGGATTTTACAAACTGACGTGATGGCTGGAATGGGGTGTACTCAGCCTCGTGAGGACAATTTAGTACCGGTAGCTGTCTAATCAGAGAGGCAGTGTACCGCTCAAGTATTTCAAGATTAACGATCGAGGGGACCTGGCTCGCTGACCACGCGTCACCCTGCAATCTGTACGCGAAATGGCTGAGCATCGGCCTCTTGGCAAGCCAAGGCTCTAAATTGTTATGTCATCTAACCCTAATCGATCATTTAGCTCAGTGCTTTAACGCACAATACCTTGGGGCCAAGCTGTAGATTAACTCGAGGGACACGTGGCTTCAATCCCCACCATCAAGATACGGCTTGAGAATTACAGACGGCGATGATATAACCCGTAGTATATTTTGGTTGGTTGGTTCCTCATTTAGGGGTGCGACAACACGGTCATGTAGCCCCGTGTACTTTGGGTGTGTGTAGAATCTGTCTGAAAACCGGTGTCAATTGTGATGGCTGTATTAGTGTGTTATCTGTTTTCCATTCAAGTAAGGACTGCAGCCATTCAATTTTTCAAGTAGTTCCTACTTTTGCTACCAAATGCCATCGTCAGTGACAACTTGTTCTGAACTTGGTTACTAGATGCCACCGTGGTCGCTCCTGGCGATGAAGGTCGGAACCTAAGAGCGTTAATCAAATCTAATCCATAATTATTAAGCTTCACACAAGTGTAATTAGTAGAAGGTTCTATTACATGCCATAAATCTATGACATGGGACCGCCGGCTTCACTTCCCCTCCGAAGGAAGGCATACTGAGGGAGTTTTAACGCTCTTAAAACATCCGACGTCTTCGGCTGGATTTGAACCCGTGACATTGGGCATAGAAGCTCAGCATGCTACCAAGTACGCCACCGAAGCTGCCGTACGCATCTAAATATTGGCACAGCCCTTCGCTCGTCTTCAACGTTACTAACGCTAATGCGGACATAACCCGCACTTAGACCGGAATCTATATCCGTGGGTTTATTAATCGGACGGATTTTAAGGAAATTAGCCTTGGAAATGAGCTGCAAAGAAAATAAAATTTATTTAATATACCGTTACAAAGCGAATGGTCCTCAGCTTAATATGACTCATTCCGAAGCCCCTTAAAGGCGTTACCACTTTTGGCATCCTAGCTCATGTTACCATAGTAATAGGTCTGAAGGTATACTTGCTTTCACTGACAAATAATTAAACTCAGCAATTTTTCTGGGTATATTGGCGTGTCTTGTGCGGGGTTTCGCCTTGGAAAAACCAAGATAGGTGTCCGTGATCGGAGCCTCCGCCAGGAGTAGCTAAAAGGTCAAGCAGCATTTCACTTCCTTATAAATGCTTCCAAAAGGATGGTATATTGGCTTTCACGACCAAAGCCTTCATAGGGAGGCGCAAGGCTGCTTGAGCGTTTAGGTCTCGCAGTAAAGAAGCGCAGATGCACTTCATAAGAAGGGAGGTAGTGCACATTTCGCTATACCTGTGAGGATCCGGGCTCGGACACCATGAACCCGCTGATGAGCCTATCTTGGTGTTCCTAGTTGAAACCCTGCACAAGACACGGCAATAAACCTAGAATAATTGCTGAGTTTAGGTCACTCTCTTGTTGGAAATACCATCACCGTTAATCAATTCTAGGCGTTACTTGCCTCGTTACTCACTGTTCCTTTAAAATAGCAATTCCTTTCAGCCACACTAAACCAATATAATCACACGAAGTAACGCTAAAATGCACAACATGTAAACGTCATGGAAATGAATAAGAGAACCCCACTGCTAATCTAAGGGGTTGCGTGATGTCTGACACAATAGCGGTCAGGCACAGAATAGTTAACAATGTGGTGCATTGTATTTACCAACTTTGCAATGGCCAGGTGTTCTCTTTTCAATCATAAATATAGCGTAAGTTTGAATTACAAGAAAAGCCACAGCATTTCAAGAACAGGTTGCTACATCTCGACATAGGACAGTATAAAACTAAGTTCCTGATTCGTGGTGTAACGGGTAATCTCGAGAACCACTGGTTGGATGTTGATGTGGTTTTCACCATTCTGTAAAGATTTTCTAGAGGATGGCTTCTATAGAGAAACATTTATTTATGACCAAAGGAAGCCGAGCAGTAACGATTTCAGTGAATCGGGTTGAAGAAAAACCTACCGTCCACGCGCCTTTTAAGCCTACGCTGGGTAAACAGTTAAACCTATCTATATAGGCTACTATGAGTGAAAGAATTGTTCAGCATGAAAAGTTCTACAGAAAAGTCCATGACAGCATATCTCTATCATTTATACATTGCCCAATGTATATTTTCTTACGGTTTCATTTCTTCTAACAATCTCCATTCAGTGAAAATTAGAATTACTAGCTGCTGAGCGAGTTTACATGCTAGTGAGTGAGCCTATCACCGCAGCTTCGGTCAGCATCAAACTGTCGACTCGTGTCGAGTTAAGACTTCAGAGATGAGTACAGTATATGTGTTTGGAGTTTCGCTGTTCACCTCGGCTTTTCCGAATTGCGTCGGGAACCTGCCGTCCGTGCGCCTTTTCAGCTTGCGCTGGATAAAGCGTTAAAGATACCGGGCGAAGCCGGGGTCGGTTGCTAGTTTCATAATTAGCCTACCTAGTTACTGTATGCTATATTTGTAAAAGCAATCGACATCTAACGATTCACCATATCGTAAATTATCCCACCCTTCAAAATTCGACTTCCCCGAACGCTCATTTATCTCACAGTGTGTGCAGCCGCTTCGGTGGCATGCTGAGCTTCTATGCCCAAGGTCGCGGGTTCAAACCCAGTCGAAGTCGTCGGATTATTTAAGAGTGTTAGAAATCCCTCAGTATGCCTTTCTTCGGAGGCGAGGTAAAGCCGGTGGTTCCATGTCATAGATTTATGGCATGTAAAAGACCCTTCCACTGATTACACTTGTGTGAAGCTAAATTATAGGTTAGATTTGACTAACGCTCTTAGATTCTAACGTTTGCCGCCAGGAGCCGACTGACGTGGCATCTAGTAACAATAGTTCGGAACTAGTTTTCGTTGACGGTGGCGTTTGCTAGCAAAAGTAGGAACTACTTGAAAATTGAATATCTGCAGTCCTTACTTGAAATAAGAACAGATAACACACACTAATACAGCCATCACAATTAACGCCGGTTATCAGACAGGTTCTACACACACCCAAAGTACACGGGGCTACATGACCGCGTTGTCGCAGCCCCTAGACTGAGGAACCTACCAACCATCTCACTGTGAACACTAAACCAGGCAGAGTATTGGGCATACAGTCTCTCCAGGATTCTTCAAACGTAGCGCACGTTTGCTTATTTTCTCCGTGACTATGACTATTGATCATACCCTTTGCTTGTATTGATGCCCTCCTTCGGAAGTTGTGAAGTGTACAGTTTCCGCCGCCATCGAAATCCGGAAAATGTTCTATAGGAATAGGTAGCCTAATGTGACTAAGATACAGGAGTTGAACATTTTATCGCTAGAGAGTGTTATTGAAATTTTCAGCAGTGCCAACATTATTGATTGGCGCTGGTATTGCCGCTTAGTTTGAAACATGGCATTGCAGTGGTGAATGCGGAATAAGGCTTCACATACCAACAAAAACCTAACATGGGGCTTACGCCCCAGACCCCCTTGCTTGTAGTACAATCAGTAATTTTCTACTAGACAGTCATCTACTCTAGTACCGGCCAATGGTTTTGTCCAAACAGTCGTCATACCAAGTAGCAACCAATGGTTTAGTCCAGTCAGTCGTCTAAGCAAGTAGCGGCCAATGGTTTCGTCCAGACTGTCGTCTAACCAAGTAGCGACCAATGGTTTCTTCCAGACCGTGTCTAACCAATTAGCGACCAATGGCTTTTGTCTCATCCATTTTAGTACATGAGTATTTTTCGTCCAGATGGTCGTCTAACCTGGCTACAGGGGAGTGCGCTGAGGTGAAGTTGACAGCATTGCCTGATATAAGCCTTATCCAGCATGCCGACGTGTTTTTTCGTCAGTTTATAACTGCAAAGTGAAAATGTTGATAATTTTCATTTCATTTCAAGTGTGAATGTGGTGTTTCTTAAAACGCCCGGGAGCCCCTCTTTCTACCAGGGTTAGTATAAGTTGTTTTTATGATTTTACTCTTTAACCATGGCGCTCTATGGAAGTGAAACTTGGACTGTTGGTGCAGCAGAAAAAAGGAGAATAGAAGCATTTGAAATGTGGTGTTACAGGAGAATGATGAAGATCAGATGGGTAGATAGGGTAACAAATGAAGAGGTATTAAGACGAGTGGGAGAGAAGAGATGTTTCTAGCGACTGCTAATGAAGAGAAGAGATAGGTTGGTAGGACACATACTAAGACACCCAGGAATAGCAAGCTTAGTTATGGAAGGAAGGGTCGAGGACAAAATCTGTAGGGGTAGACCAAGGTTAGAATATGTTAAACAAATTGCCTCGGATGTAGGTTGTGGTAGCTATATAGAGATGAAACGATTATCTCAGGACAGGGAGGCATGGAGCGCTGCATCAAACCAGTCAAAAGACAGAACAACAACAACCGTCATTCACGAGGTCACCATCATTCTTGTGGGTGTGGAACTGAAAGCGTGTGTCAACGTAGAAAGAATGTTAACAGAGGGGCATAGTTAGGTTTCGGTGCTAAGTTATATATGGAGTGGAAATTTGGCATTCAGAACCTTCTGTAGGTTGCGGGGTGAACATATGATTCTCATTCTTATTTAAATCTGTGCTATACGAGGTCAAGAATGTTGGAGGGTGCGGCGTGACCTTTCAACTGTTCTTTGTAACTCTTCAGTTGGTCAACATTAAGCGGCCCAATGACTAGGCAGGGTACATTGTCAATTTTGTTCCCTTCCAACCCCAACGGTATTAGGGTGTCCGAGGCCTAGGGAGTCTTTCACTTTCCCGCCGTAATTGACCCTTGCCTCATCTTACCTGATCCCTTATTCTTCGGCCAATGGCTTTGTCAAAACTGTCGCCTAACCAAATAGCGATCAATGGTACCTTCTCTTTATTTTCATGGTATCTCCTGCTTCCTGCAAAGGCTCTTAAGGAGGCAGGATGTGTGTGCAGCCCCTCCACTTATGGTGCATCCGTGATAGTGCTACACCCTCAAGGGCTCACGGCTGGTGAGTTCCGGAGTTTACGACCCCGAGGGCTTCCTGAGCTGGGTCAAGTTTTTCCCCATTTTCCATTGCCCTCTCCTCTTTCCCTTTCCTCCCTGCATGTCATGGCTCACATTTCTTCCTAGTCCTTTAATTCTCATTCTTCGAGGGTTTACGTCTTTTCTTTCTTCCTGTCTTTTATTTATCTTAAGCTTCTTTTCGTTTTCCATTTTCCTCTTCTAGTAGGCCTATGTAAGTTCGTGGATAGCTTTAGGTATAGTTTCCATATCATATTCATTTTCACGATCACCCAAAACATTAGAGGAGCTGTCTGCGTGGCTCAGCGGTAACGTTCTCGTCTGCTGTGCCCAAGGTTGCAGGATCAAATCCTCGCGCATTTAGCTGGCTTTTGAGCGTGCGTAAATCTGAGGGAGCCGTGTCAGTAGATTTACTGGCACATTAAAGATTCCCTTCGGGGCAGTATTCCGGTACCCCGATGTCTCTAAAAGCCACAGTACTTAAAAGGGACGTAAATCCAATAACATGTATTAAACCATTATGGGCCGATAGCCCAGATGTTAGGCCCCTTAGAACAACAATTACCATCATGATAACTCACTGGGTTGCTTCAATGTACAGTTTGGAAGCATGGTTGACTATCCTGCGAACATGCCAGAAATCATTGCTCTCCTTTAGACACGGTGAACGTTCATTCAATCATATGTCCATTGAGACCAAAATCCACCATATGTTTGTAGTTCATCAGGGAACCAAATCAATATTTTACCTCTCTCTTTATAAATGATGGATGCTACCATTAATTGCCTCGCGTTATTAGCGAAGCTCGCTCTTACGGTTTCCGAACAATTGAGCAGGGGATACCATAGAATATGACGGTCAAGTGATCTACAAATACACACACATGACTCTGTATGGATTTGTGGTCAATCCAATGTTTTCATGAACTGTCTAATACCCGTTGTTTAGCGAAACCTCCGCGAGAACCTAAAGCTAAAATATTCAAAACACATATTTCAGCTGTTATGAAGGGAGCTCATTAATCACAATAATAATAATAATAATAATAATAATAATAATAATAATAATAATAATATTAATAATAATAATAATAATAATAATAATTGTGTGATGTAGCTATGAAAGTTTCCCCGGTTTGAGCTGATCGTTTCATTCAATATAGCGGCTTCGTTGGCGTAAATGGTAGCGTGCTGAGCTTCTATGCCCAAGATCGCGGGTTCAAACCCGGCTGAAGTCGTCGAATATTTTAAGAGCGTAAAAAAATCCCTCAATAAGTCTTACTTCGCAGGGTAAGTTATGCCGGTGGGCACGTATCTTAGATTTATGGCATATAAAAAATCTTCAACTAACTACAAATGTGTCAAGCTAAATTTGTGGGTTATACTTGATTAACGCTCTTTAAGTTCCAACGTTCGTCCCCTGGTGCCGACTGCGGTGGCATCTAGTAGCCAAGTTCACAGCTAGGTGTCGTTGACGGTATCATTTGGTTGCAAACGTAGGAACTACTTGAAATTGATCGTCTGCAGTTCTTGCCTGATTTACAGATAACACACACAAATACAGCCATCACAATTAACACCGGTTATCAGACAGATTCTACACACACCCAAAGTACACTGGGCTACATGACTGCGTTGTCGCGGCCCCTAAACTGAGGAATCAACCATCCGTTATTGTTGAATCATGTCCATGAATAAGTTATCAGGACATGGGAGAATGATACAAAGGGAATAACTGTTGGTCGAATACTCAAAAAGACAGTCATCTTTTTACTAATAGACAAGAAGCAGAAGAAAGACTTCACGAAACTGCAGCAAAGACCGGGCTTCGAATACCATAATTATGCAAAAACTTAATACATGGAAGGATCCGCTAGTTAACTAGATGGAAAACCTACCTATAAAGACAACATTCGGCAAAATTCATAAAGTATATAAATTAATGTACTTAGGAGAAGTAATTGGTAACCTTTTCAGTCTAGTCAATACAAGAAAAAGAAGATACTAATATTTTTAGCCTACTTTTTACATTTTGTAAAAATGAGGAAAACGTAGACTTATGAGATCGATCCCCCTATCCACTCCTAAATGGCTTCAGCTATCGAAACCAAATTTGGTATGAGTAAAGATCTATACCTGAATATCTCACGGCTATATTAGAAAAATACGCCAGTGCTACCAACTGCAGAAAACTCGCACATGGAGTTTGAGCTCCATGTTGGATATCTCGGAAGGTATGCATGGGAACTATTCCAAAATAGTGAACCCATGTACCATGGCCTCAGAGGGAGTCGAATCCATGTACTTTGAGAAAGGAATGAAAGAATCATACAGTCTCTAAAGGAACGGAGAGAGACTTCAAGCCAGGATTATAGCTTAACATTGTGCAAGCGCTAGGACCAGGTGTTCCTAAGATGAGCTCATGCCTCTTAGCATTCATAAGGAGCCAGTCATGGATATTATTAGAACGAGTGGAAAGTTTGGACTGTAAGACGAAGAAGCCTGACTCGGAAATCGCTCTTACGTTGCAGGAAAATGGCAACCTCGCTGCTGAGTCAGAACAGGAATAATTAAATTTAACCCGTTTGCGAGTATAAAAATAAGTAAACAGACTCAGTACGGTGAATCAATTTGGATTAGAGATTTTTGTGTAAAGAAAAACCTTGTAATAATAGTCCAGAGAAAAACTGCAAACGTAAGTATACGTCATTGGGGGTTCACCGGGACCCAAAGAGTGGGAGAATTAAAAATGAACAGCACCACCCACACAGTTGAGGACGAGAAATTGATTAATATCTCGGAAATGCACGATCGATTTCCATGCACAGGAAGATTATTTTACGTTTGGAAGACGAGCTTTCTGGAGATATGATTTTTATAATTGTGCGACAATTAGTTCAAAAGTTGGTCACGAAAAGGACTAGGATTTTATCTTTTTGTGACTGAAAGGTATAAAACTCCTGGCCTCACCAAGCCAATCATGCTGTTTTCGATAGCCCAGGGAGGCGTTACGCTGTATCAATGCAGTCATTTCGACAGCCCGTGAGGGGCGTTACTCTGTATCACGCCGGAAGAACAGTATTCAAGAGCCCGAGGGGGACGTCACGACGCATCATGCAGTTTTCGATAGCCCAGGGAGGCGTTACGCTGTATCAATGCAGTCTACGAGCATTCCGTGAGCGGAAGTGCTGCACCACATCGTATACGCAGTATTCAAGAGCCCGTGAGGGGGACGTTAAGCTGTATCAGACATCGATCCAGAGCCTGTGGGAGGCTATGCTACAAGTTCGCCGAGTGTAGACCAGTTACGATATAAGTACGCTACGCTGAGGGTTAGCAGTTCGAGACTTTGAAGAGTCCTAAATTATAAAGAACATTAAATATACGGACTTTAAAGCAATATCGCCAAAGTAAGATACAGCGATCAGTAGGGAACTTCGAGTTCCAGAAAAACAATAGTTCGATACAGTTACGAAGTTACAAGAACTCCAACAAAGAAACGGCGTTATGTCCAGTAAAGACATTGTTAAGGACATTAAGTCCTGTAAAGGACGAGAATAAACAGTAATTACGATCGCGAAAGATAGAAGTTCAAGCAAAAGGAACTTAGGAACTTAGGTTCGAAACCAGAGGGAAAACGTACTCTAGTGAGAAAACGTCAAAAATATACGATAGACAGTATACGGTCCTCGAAGGGAGGCCAAGATATAAAAACTATAGGGTACGATAGACAGTGTACGGTCCTCGAAGGGAGGCCAAGATATAGAAACTATAGGGTGCGATAGACCACCATATATTAAATAGAGGTGACGGCAAAGTAAAGACATTTATCGCCTAGTTAAAGCAGATAAAGTAAAGCCGAGTAATAGACAATAGAAGTGGTTTTGAGAGACTGAAACCAGTAGTTTCCATTGTAGGAGAGAGAAACTTTGAACGAGTAAAATCACACGTCCAATGCAGATTGATAGGATTCACATCAGGGATCGTCAACAGCCGACAGAAATCGTCAAAATCGTTGAGATACGCCCGTGTGATAGGAGTGAAGTGTAAATATTGTAAGATAAAGAATAAGAGGATCATTTTAAGTGTTTTAGGTAAAGTGAAAGCGTTTTATGCAAAGTGATATGTGTTATAATATGTACCAGAGTAATATTTTTTAGTGTTTTAATGTGTGTTCAAAACGGATACACCAGTGTATTAAAAAAATGTTGTCAGTGTTAAATATAGTGAATATGTGTCAAGAAATTTCTGTACATAAGATGAGATTGTACAATATGGAGTAGGTCAAGAAGGTGGGCCAAAATGTCACATCAAACGAGAATAAAGGTCAGAAAACGGCCTCAGACATGTGAGTAAAGATTTTCACTATGTTTTGGTGTCGGGAAAAATTTTGTGTACAATTCCACCGGAGTTTTTGAATAAAAGGGATGTTTTTAAATGAATAACTAATAAATAAGAACGCGATCTGAACGAAAATAAAGTTCTAAGAAATAATTATGTGAAAGAATAAATCCTGTAGAGGAAATGCATGGAATAAAATGTCAGTGTATTTAATGAATGTTATAAAAGCAAGCATAATAATAATAATTATAACAAAGATATTTATATAAAGGTAAATTTGAATTATATGAAAGAAATAGCTTTTGAGCTTTTGTAAGGAATGTAATCATAATAATAACAAGGTAAAGAAATCTAAATAAAGATTAAATTGAATGATATAAAAATATAGAGCGTTGAAGCCTTAACAAATGTATAAGACATGATGTGAATGCATGTTCTTAAAAATGGAGCGATTTATTGGCAACGGAAAAGATTAATATAAGAATTGAGATATGTATCAATTGTTACTATGAAATTTATCAGTTCTTTGGAAGGCATTCGGCCGTAAAGTAATGTGAAGTGTAATGGAACGCAATTAAATAAAAAGTCACGCTAGGAACGCGTAAATGTTAAAGTACTTGGTAAATTACTTACGGAGGGTAGTTGATTGCAGTGAATTGAGATATGTTGTAAGTCCTCTAATTGTGACGTAGATCACGAGGCCATGTGTGAGTTATATTTAAAAGGGAGCTAATGTATGGTATTATTGAGCGTAGGTCATGTGGGCCACGGCCGACCTTAAATCGCATTTTGTATAAGTCCTCTGATGTGGAAATGTTCCCGAGGCATGTTAAGAGATTCGAACCTAGAATCCTTTTGTTGTTAAAGCCCCTTATTATTCGTCGTTGTATGTGTATTACTCTTCCCAATCAATGAGGACCCTCTCATAATTAATAAATGCCAAGGTTATGAAAGTGGGTTAATGAACCAATAATATTGTTGAATGTAAATAAGTGTAGTAAAAGCCAGGTCTCTCCACAGAACTGAGAATAAAATGAATGTTTGTTTTAAAAGCATTGAAGAGAGTTCCAACCGTAGGCTATGCAGGGAGCCGCGCTCCCTTGTCATAAATCACGCTTGAGTATAATGGCCTGACCCTCATAGAGCGAGGGTGGGTAAAGATCGTTTTGTAAGAAGTGTTAAAGACACCGGGAGTGTTTAAAGTTGTTAATGACCCGGGCGTTGAACCGAGGTCCTTGTAGATTTATATTATCGCTTGCCAGTTCAGATCGTAGTTTTCTTATGTGATAATGGTCTTATAAGACAAATGAATTAAATAAAAATCCCTATTGGAATTTAATATGGAAAATGAGGAATCCACGAGTTTTGTGAAGATAACTAGAATCGGGAGTAATCATAGTTTTTGACTTTGTCAAGTAATCTTTATAACTCTGGAGTACACAGATGGTTTCCCGATCACCGTAGTGAATTTGCAAACTTGAGAGAGATAGTAAATCCTGAGAATATGTGAAATGCCCAAATATTGAAGTGAATAATTAACATGTAATATTAAATGTAATTATATATTTGATTTGATGATAAGAAAAGATAAAAATAAATTCTTAAGGTGTACAAAAGTATGACACCATTATTATGGAAAAGTATCGAGCCAAAGGAGCTCGTAGTTACATGGAACTTTAAGATAAGTACTTTATGGAAGTGAAAATAATCGTGAATTGTTGGTTTTAAAGAAAACCAGGTGTTTTAATCTAATATTTGTTTTATTTTTATGCTATTCCTTGTTCACTTTGGACAAGTAGAATGATATTGGTCAGTAGTTTATTTGTTTTATTGTTTGTAGCGCCATAATTTTGATTAATTAAATGTGTTAAAAATAGGAGTTGACTTTGTTGTTATTTTTGCAAGTGTATCCTCTATTTAATCCAAAATATGTAAGTCACAGAGTGGGAGAACTTACCGCAGCCCCGAAAAATCCCGAATTGAGCAATGCTGGCATACTGTGATTTGCATATTTCTTGCTGCAAGGGCACAGGAGGGGTGACTAGAAGTACAGTGCTTGGATTGATAATTAGAGGAACACTAAAGACGGTCAATTCTTGTAAAAGTAAAGTAATGACAGGAGTAGCTACAACGTATAATGTTAACTGACCGCATGGGTCCCTAGAAACTCACACCGAGCAGCCCTGGATTTAAACCCCCCAGCAAATCTTACTTTTTGGCGCCCAGTACGCAGGGATGAGTTTTCCTAGGGAAAGCCCGAGTTTTCTCGAAAAATCAAAATTTTCATAAAAAAATGGTTTTTCGAAATTTTGAATTTTAAATACTTCCATAAAGGTCTTTGAGTTTGAATAAGAATATCAAAAGGGTACGGTGTAGTAAAAACCCGTACCAAAGTAAATTTTTAAAGAAATTGGGACACAATGGTTCAGATTACTATCTCTCAAGCATGTTCTAGCGATGTGGCATTAGTAGCCCACTATATTCTAATAAGATGGCATTGAGTGAAGAGATGCAACGGCTCTTGGAGGCCATAAACAATAAATTGGGAACAATAGACAATACATTGGGCCTCCAAAAGGATGAAAATAAAAAGGAGTTTGAGTCCATAAATGAGAGTTTGAATAAGTTGGACAGCCAACAGGAGGAAAATAACTAAAAGTTAGGATCCATGAATCAAAGTTTAGAGTCACTAAAAACTGATAGTGCTAATATGGGGACTAAATTAGAAGCTATCGAGGCCGACGGTATAAAAATGAATAAGGACCTGAAGGCTGAGATAGAAAAGATGAAAACAGAAAATGGGGATAACATTAAACAACAGTTGGAAGTGATAAAAAATGAGACGTTAGAGTCTATGAAAGCCGACAGTAAAGAAAACAATGGAGTACTGAAGGCTGAAATAGAAGGGACAATGAATACCAAATTTCAAGATTTTGACACTAAGTTTGGGGACAAATTAAATGATTTAAAAGGGAAAATCACAAGTGACATTAAAGAGGAAAATAAAGGATTTCATTCAGAATTGCAAACCCAAATAGATACCTTGAATGAAAGTATGAAAAAATCCCAAGATAAATGTCAAGAAAATTTTGTAAATTTAGAAGGTAATTTTGGGGCTATAGAAATTAAATTAAATAGCATGGAACAAACCTGTAAAAAAATGTAGAGGCACGTGAAAAGAAACTTGTAACCCAGATCCAAGGTGTGCAGGATAAATTAGAAGCTCAGATAAAACCTAACAGCGATATCTGTAAAACATCCCGGGATGAAATAAAACAAAGTGTGAATGAGCTAGGAACCCGATTTGGAAAGGTTGAGGAGAAAGTAGGAACCCTCGAGAACAAAATCGGTGTAGTTCAGACCGAAGTAACTGAGATGAAAAATCAAAATCAAAAGGATGCGCGGGATATGAAAAGTCAATTTGAGCTGTTTACCGGGCAGGTAGATGATAACTTAAAGAAGTACGAGGTTGGAATAAATCAAAGATTAGGACTATATGAGGAGCATCTCCAGAATGAAAGAAAACAACGAGAGAAAGAAAATAAGGAAAATACTCATAAGATAGAGGACATAAGTCAGGGTATTAATGATGTTCAGGGAACCATCGGAACATTAAAGGTCGAAGTAGGAAAAACTCATACGGAAGTAGGCCAGATCCAAAATGACTTGATGATATTATATAAGAGTCAAGGGAAAACTGAGGAAAAACTGGAAGGAATTAAAGTAAATATGGTCAAAGGACAAAGAGAGATGGAGAAGAAAATAAAAGAAATACGAGAAGACCTAGATACTAAAGGTGACGTTAAGCCAGAAATTATAAAAGAACAGGTCATGGTCATCAAGAAAGAGGTAGAAGATCCATTAGCTGAAATCAGGGATAACTTCAGGGAAGAGAAATTCCAACTCAAAAAGGTAGAGGAAGATAGTAAAAGGAATCAAGAAAGAATTCAAAATGAATTAAGATCACGGTTGGAAAGGACTGAACACAAAAATAGTCAAATGGAAATCCAACTCATGGCAAATGAAAAGAGTGCCCGAAGGGAAAGGAAACTAGAATTTGAAAGTCAGGATGAGTTTCCAAAGACAGGATGGACAGATCCTCGTGAACAAGGCACAGATACCGATAGGGACTTAGGAGGGGAGAGCCCTTATAAGAACCCAGGATATCCGATGGCGATGTCAACCCCATACATGAACCAGACAAATGGTCAGATAATAAACATTATCAAATCGAATTAGGATAGACCGGTAAAGTTTACGGGTAATAACATGTCAATTACTCCAAAATACTGGCTAAAGGAAGTCGCAGAGTACTTAAACGAAATGAAGGTTCCTCAGGATCGGAGACTGAGAGCTATTGAGAAGCTGTTGGCAGGTGATTGTCTCACCTGGTTCAGAAGCTTTACACCTTTGATACGGTGGAAGGCTTTAGAGAAGCCTTTTTAAAACGATATTGGGCAGCAGACGTCCAGGAGAATTTGAGGCTGGATCTGTACTCTAGGAAGTACAGCACAAATGCACCAACTAAGTACTCGGAATTTTTTACCGCTCAGCTGTGTAAATTCCGCGAACTTGACATTGCTCCAGCTGAGAACGACCTGTGTGCCGCCATTGCAAGACAACTTCCATATGAGATTCAGAGGCTGTTAATCTCATCCAAAGCCAGAAGTGCTGTGGAAGTGGAGAGCGTACTACGTCAATTAGACATGACGACGTCACACGTAACTCCTAGGCACCAAAGACAGACTGAACAGGTACACATGGCCAGCAGTCAGGAAACCAGAGAAAAACCATCGACCAGGAATCAGTCCACCAGCACTGATACTCAAGGATTAGGTCGAGAGTATGGGCACCAAGAGCCTAGAGGAATACAGCCATACTACAGAGGAGGATATCGAGGAAGAAATCCTAGGAATACGGGTTATAGGCAACAAGAGAGCCGACCCTATAACAATAACCATCAGAGGCAAGAAAACAGAAAGAAATGGGAGAATTATCCCAGAAGGAACGTAAGGCCAGAGGATAGGGATGATGAATATCGGGCCGAAATAGAGGAAAGATATCAGGAAAGTCTTCGTTACATGAACGAACGACCCGATGAACCTGAAAGACAAAAAGTCCGTTGGGGTGAGGCAGTCAAGAACCGGAAATCACCCGACCGACTAGATGGAGCTCAAAGCTTGGAACTACAAGCTCAGTTAAAGAATGAGGGAAAAGGGAGCCCTCAGGATAAAAAAACTCCAAATTTAAATCGACAAAAGTGGAAACATACCAGGAGCTGGGAGTAGGTAGAAATTGTGAATTGGATAGCAAGACCAGATGAGTTAATTAATGAGGATGTGGAAGGAATCCCACCTATCAAAAGAGAATTACCCATAATTATGCTCAGGATAGAAGGATTACTGGTCAGGGCATTGATTGATACTGGATCAACAATAAGTTTAATTACGCAAACCCTTCTGAATTAATTGGAAACAAGAGACCGCGTATTAAAAATCCCCACATCAAGTGTAAAGATTAAGGGAATTATCCCTGAAAAATCTTTAACATGCAAATTTCAGGTATACATTGATCTGATCATGGGTAACACTGAAATTTCGCAATGCTTTTTGCTGGTAAATCAATTACCGTATAATGTCATATTAGGTATTGATTTTATCCGTGAGAACAAGGTCATCATAGACCTAGCGCAAAATTGCATTAGAATTCAAAGAGAGGATGTGGATGAACAAAATATTAACCTACAGGAACAGGATGTGAAAATAGGAGAACAGGTATGGCATGTGGAAGAAGTAACGGAAGAAGGTTGTAAGGACATAGAAAAGATATTTGAAGTCCTCAACATAGAATTCGAAGATAATTTGGAAACTGAGTTCGAGACCAACCTGTCAGGAAAAGTAGAGGAAGCTAAAGTGAGTCTCGAAAATAAGGAACAATTAAAGGAATTATTATTGAATTTTAGGGACGTATTTGATTCCAAGCCAGGGAAGATTGAAAATTTTAAATACGCGTTCCAAGTCAATGATTGGGCACCGTTCAGACAAAAACCATACCCGGTTGCGGAAAAACATTACCCACAAACTAAGAAAACACTGCAGGAGATGATGGATGCAGGTGATATAGAAAAGATGGCGACACCATATGTTAGTCCATTAGTGATTGTGAGTAAACCGGATGGCTCAGTAAGGGTGTGTCTAGATGCCAGAAATTTAAATGCAAAAATCATACCAGAAAATGATTCGGCACCACCCATAAAAGAAATACTGAGGAAGTTCAAAGGCAAGAAGATTTTCACAAATATTGACATGACTTCTTCGTATCATCATCTTGAACTGGAAGAGAAAACCAGCTTGTTGACTGGATTTCAATTCGACCAACAAACCTATTGTTTTAGGAGATGTCCGTTTGGATTGAAGACCGCGGGATCTGCCTTAATAAGAGCGCTTGATCGAAACCTGTCAGAGGAAGTGAAAGATTGCACTATCCGTTATGTGGATGATATTTTGCTTACCTCGGAGAACGTTGAGGAACATTTAGAAAAATTGAAGAAATTATTGGAAGACTTAAGAAGGGCAAATTTTAAAATCAATTTAAAGAAGTCAAATTTCTGTCAAAGACAAGTAACATTTTTAGGGCATGTGATTGATAAGGATGGTGTTAAACCAAATCCATGCAAATTGGAATCGATAAGGGATTTTCCAAGGCCTTTGAAGGTGAAGAACGTTCGCCAGTTTTTGGGATTGATTGGTTTCTTCTCAGGACATTGTCCATCATACACAAAAACTGTTGCACCTCTACAGGACCTTCTGAAGAAGGGGGGCAAGTGGAAATGGACGGAGGAAACAGAAAAAGCATTCGTGGAGGCCAAGGAAATGCTCTTAAACTATGTGAAGCTAGGATATCCTGATTTTAATCAGAAATTTATAATTCAAACAGATGCATCCCAGATTGGAATAGGGGTAATGCTATATCAGGAAAACACGGATAACCCTGATAAGAAAAATTATCTAGCTTTCACAAGTCGGAGACTGAAACCACACGAGAAAAATTATACGATCAGCGAAATCGAGCTGTTAGCGATATTGCACGCGCTGCAATATTGGCGAAAGATCGTATATGGGTTTCAGGTCATTTTAAGAACGGATCATAAAGCCTTAACCTTTTTGATGAAAACTGATTTATCCAGTCAAAGGTTGATGCGTTGGGCTTTATATATTCAACAGTTTGATGTAAAGATAGAATATTGCCCAGGAAAAGAAAATATAGTTCCAGACTATTTAAGTAGACAGCCAGAGTCCACAGAAGAGGAAGTAATGGCTATTGATTTGGAAGACAGGGATCAGCGCACTCTAAATGAGTTAAGGAGCATTAGTCAACGGCAACGTGAGGATCCATGGATGAACATGCTCATATCCTTCCTTGAGGGAAGTTTGATAAGGGGAACACCAGCGTACACGGAAGCTAATAAGATAGCTCAAGATTACACATTTTATAATGGATTATTATATAAGTTTGTGGACTCTGACCATACACGATTAAGGATTGTTGTACCTGCAATTTTGCAGAGGAAAATAGTATGGTTAGCCCATGGATCGTTCGGACATATGGGAGTCGACAAAACAGTCTCGATGCTAAAAGAAGCATTTGTATGGCCGAGACTGAGAGAAACTGTAAGGGACACGCTAAAGACATGTGATTTATGTCAAAGGATCAAACCAAATGCATTTCTTATGAGACAAAACCTATACCATTGTTGCCCGAAAGGCCAGGTCAAATCATATCTATTGATAACTTCGGACCTTTGCCAAAGGCAAGAAGAGGAAATCGACACATAATGGTGGCTATGGATGTCTTCACTAAAATGGTTGTCCTTGCTCCCATACAGAAGACTAGTACCAAACAGGTGTTAAAACGAATCAAAGAAAAAGTGATACCGATTCTGGGAAAACCTGAGAATTTGTTGTCGGATCACGGTAGTTGTTTCACCAGTGTAGAGTTCAGACAAGAATTAGAAAGACTTGGAATACGTCAGATTTTGTCAAGTATTCGCCATCCTGAGGCTAATCCTGTAGAAAGAGTGATGAGGGAGACGGCCAAGTATTGTAGAATATACTGTGCCGAAGAAAATTGGAAGTGGATAGATATCTTGGATATTATCGAATTCTGTATAAACAACACAATCCATGAATCTACGGGAGAGATACCAATAACGTTACATCGGAATGAGCAACCAGAGAGACCTTGGAGTCTGGTAATTCCTAGGCCAGCACACGCTCAGCCTAGAAGAGATGTACGTATAAGAAGAGCCTTTGAGCATTTAAAAGCTCAAGCCGACAGGAGACAAAGAAGAAATAGGCACAAGAGGTATCATCGGCCACTATTAGCAGGGGAAATGGTGTTAGTAAAAAGACCCGCCATTTCGGATCCAGGGAACCGCGTGTACAAAAAGTTCCAGAAAATGTACCACGGACCGTATCAAATAATAAGGGATTTGAGAAATGATGCCTATAGAATTCGGCACTGTGAAACGAATCACGAAGTGACCATGAATTCAGCAAATTTAAAAGTGTATTACCCTCCCGAAGACTTCGATGAAGCCAATGAACAAGCCCTGGTTATGGAAACATTTAAAGATGAAGAATCCACTTTTGATAGAAACGAGAATGAGATAGAAAAAGGAAATAGAGCTCAAACATTCGAGTGCAAATGCGAATTGGAGAAATTATATTGGGAAATAAAAGAAATAATTGATTTTATTGAAGAAGAAAATTTCAATTTAAGGAAGGAGAATGATGAAATAAAGGAACGGGTAGGGATAGACCACACCCGTAAAGAAGAATGAGGTTCTGAAAACCTGAAATCCAGATAAATAAAAAGGGGAAAGAAAGGGTAGGGACAGAGCGTACCCAACCGACACAATTACCGGATATGACTTAAAAAGATGAAAGAAATCAAATTATCGTGGGATTTTTAAGGAAGAAAAATCAGAAGGTACGGATAACGTTATGATGGCCTCGACATTTAAAAAGGAAAAATAAGATTTTTTTTTCGAAAATTAAAATAAATTTCCTCAAAATTTTTCGAAAATTTATTTACCTAAGGAGGGGAGAGATGAACCCATGTACCATGGCCTCAGAGGGAGTCGAATCCATGTACTTTGAGAAAGGAATGAAAGAATCATACAGTCTCTAAAGGAACGGAGAGAGATATCAAGCCAGGATTATAGCTTAACACTGTGCAAGCGCTAGGGCCAGGTGTTCCTAAGATGAGCTCATGCCTCTTGACATTCATAAGGAGCCAGTCATGGATATTATTAGAACGAGTGGAAAGTTTGGACTGTAAGACGAAGAAGCCTGACTCGGAAATCGCTCTTACGTTGCAGGAAAATGGCAACCTCGCTGCTGAGTCAGAACAGGAATAATTAAATTTAACCCGATTACGAGTATAAAAATAAGTAAACAGACACAGTACGGTGAATCAATTTGGATTAGAGATTTTTGTGTAAAGAAAAACCTTGTAATAATAGTCCAGAGAAAAACTGCAAACGAAAGTATACGTCATTGGGGGTTCACCGGGACCCAAAGAGTGGGAGAATTAAAAATGAACAGCACCACCCACACAGTTGAGGACGAGAAATTGATTATCTCGGAAATGCACGATCGATTTCCATGCACAGGAAGATTATTTTACGTTTGGAAGACGAGCTTTCTGGAGATATGATTTTTATAATTGTGCGACAATTAGTTCAAAAGTTGGTCACGAAAAGGACTAGGATTTTATCTTTTTGTGACTGAAAGGTATAAAACTCCTGGCCTCACCAAGCCAATCATGCAGTTTTCGATAGCCCAGGGAGGCGTTACGCTGTATCAATGCAGTCATTTCGACAGCCCGTGAGGGGCGTTACTCTGTATCACGCCGGAAGAACAGTATTCAAGAGCCCGAGGGGGGCGTCACGACGCATCATGCAGTTTTCGATAGCCCAGGGAGGCGTTACGCTGTATCAATGCAGTCTACGAGCATTCCGTGAGCGGAAGTGCTGCACCACATCGTATACGCAGTATTCAAGAGCCCGTGAGGGGGACGTTAAGCTGTATCAGACATCGATCCAGAGCCTGTGGGAGGCTATGCTACAAGTTCGCCGAGTGTAGACCAGTTACGATATAAGTACGCTACGCTGAGGGTTAGCAGTTCGAGACTTTGAAGAGTCCTAAATTATAAAGAACATTAAATATACGGACTTTAAAGCAATATCGCCAAAGTAAGATACAGCGATCAGTAGGGAACTTCGAGTTCCAGAAAAACAATAGTTCGATACAGTTACGAAGTTACAAGAACTCCAACAAAGAAACGGCGTTATGTCCAGTAAAGACATTGTTAAGGACATTAAGTCCTGTAAAGGACGAGAATAAACAGTAATTACGATCGCGAAAGATAGAAGTTCAAGCAAAAGGAACTTAGGAACTTAGGTTCGAAACCAGAGGGAAAACGTACTCTAGTGAGAAAACGTCAAAAATATACGACAGACAGTATACGGTCCTCGAAGGGAGGCCAAGATATAAAAACTATAGGGTACGATAGACAGTGTACGGTCCTCGAAGGGAGGCCAAGATATAGAAACTATAGGGTGCGATAGACCACCATATATTAAATAGAGGTGACGGCAAAGTAAAGACATTTATCGCCTAGTTAAAGCAGATAAAGTAAAGCCGAGTAATAGACAATAGAAGCGGTTTTGAGAGACTGAAACCAGTAGTTTGCATTGTAGGAGAGAGAAACTTTGAACGAGTAAAATCACACGTCCAATGCAGATTGATAGGATTCACATCAGGGATCGTCAACAGCCGACAGAAATCGTCAAAATCGTTGAGATACGCCCGTGTGATAGGAGTGAAGTGTAAATATTGTAAGATAAAGAATAAGAGGATCATTTTAAGTGTTTTAGGTAAAGTGAAAGCGTTTTATGCAAAGTGATATGTGTTATAATATGTACCAGAGTAATATTTTTTAGTGTTTTAATGTGTGTTCAAAACGGATACACCAGTGTATTAAAAAATGTTGCCAGTGTTAAATATAGTGAATATGTGTCAAGAAATTTCTGTACATAAGATGAGATTGTACAATATGGAGTAGGTCAAGATGGTGGGCCAAAATGTCACATCAAACGAGAATAAAGGTCAGAAAACGGCCTCAGACATGTGAGTAAAGATTTTCATTATGTTTTGGTGTCGGGAAAAATTTTGTGTACAATTCCACCGGAGTTTTTGAATAAAAGGGATGTTTTTAAATGAATAACAAATAAATAAGAACGCGATCTGAACGAAAATAAAGTTTTAAGAAATAATTATGTGAAAGAATAAATCCTGTAGAGGAAATGCATGGAATAAAATGTCAGTGTATTTAATGAATGTTATAAAAGCAAGCATAATAATAATAATTATAACAAAGATATTTATATAAAGGTAAATTTGAATTATATGAAAGAAATAGCTTTTGAGCTTTTGTAAGGAATGTAATCATAATAATAACAAGGTAAAGAAATCTAAATAAAGATGAAATTGAATGATATAAAAATATAGAGCGTTGAAGCCTTAACAAATGTATAAGACAAGATGTGAATGCATGTTCTTAAAAATGGAGCAATTTATTGGCAACGGAAAAGATTAATATAAGAATTGAGATATGTATCAATTGTTACTATGAAATTTATCAGTTCTTTGGAAGGCATTCGGCCGTAAAGTAATGTGTAGCGTAATGGAATGCAATTAAATAAAAAGTCACGCTAGGAACGCGTAAAAGTTAAAGTACTTGGTAAATTACTTATGGAGGGTAGTTGATTGCAGTGAATTGAGATATGTTGTAAGTCCTCTAATTGTGACGTAGATCACGAGGCCATGTGTGAGTTATATTGAAAAGGGAGCTAATGTATGGTATTATTGAGCGTAGGTCATGTGGGCCACGGCCGACCTTAAATCGCATTTTGTATAAGTCCTCTGATGTGGAAATGTTCCCGAGGCATGTTAAGAGATTCGAACCTAGAATCCTTTTGTTGTTAAAGCCCCTTATTATTCGTCGTTGTATGTGTATTACTCTTCCCAATCAATGAGGACCCTCTCATAATTAATAAATGCCAAGGTTATGAAAGTGGGTTAATGAACCAATAATATTGTTGAATGTAAATAAGTGTAGTAAAAGCCAGGTCTCTCCACAGAACTGAGAATAAAATGAATGTTTGTTTTAAAAGCATTGAAGAGAGCTCCAACCGTAGGCTATGCAGGGAGCCGCGCTCCCTTGTCATAAATCACGCTTGAGTATAATGGCCTGACCCTCATAGAGCGAGGGTGGGTAAAGATCGTTTTGTAAGAAGTGTTAAAGACACCGGGAGTGTTTAAAGTTGTTAATGACCCGGGCGTTGAACCGAGGTCCTTGTAGATTTATATTATCGCTTGCCAGTTCAGATCGTAGTTATCTTATGTGATAATCGTCTTATAAGACAAATGAATTAAATAAAAATCCCTATTGGAATGTAATATGGAAAATGAGGAATCCACGAGTTTTGTGAAGATAACTAAATTCGGGGGTAATCATAGTTTTTGACTTTGTCAAGTAATCTTTATAACTCTGGAGTACACAGATGGTTTCCCGATCACCGTAGTGAATTTGCAAACTTGAGAGAGATAGTAAATCCTGAGAATATGTGAAATGCCCAAATATTGAAGTGAATAATTAACATGTAATTTTAAATGTAATTATATATTTGATTTGATGATAAGAAAAGATAAAAATAAATTCCTAATGTGTACAAAAGTATGACACCATTATTATGGAAAAGTATCGAGCCAAAGGAGCTCGTAGTTACATGGAACTTTAAGATAAGTACTTTATGGAAGTGAAAATAATCGTGAATTGTTGGTTTTAAAGAAAACCAGGTGTTTTAATCTAATATTTGTTTTATTTTTATGCTATTCCTTGTTCACTTTGGACAAGTAGAATGATATTGGTCAGTAGTTTATTTGTTTTATTGTTGGTAGCGCCATAATTTTGATTAATTAAATGTGTTAAAAATAGGAGTTGATTTTGTTGTTATTTTTGCAAGTGTATCCTCTATTTAATCCAAAATATGTAATTCACAGAGTGGGAGAACTTAACGCAGCTCCGAAAAATCCCGAATTGAGCAATGCTGGCATACTGTGATTTGCATATTTCTTGCTGCAAGGGCACAATAGGCACACATATAAACAATAATATTTCAGTTTAATTTCCAGGAGGTCATACATGACAGTGTTTCCAACATGATTCTACGACTACTAATAGCTCATAAGCATTATATGCATGTAACTTCCTTACTATTTATTCGATTTCAACCAAATTTCGTATGTACTATGTGTACCATAACAGATATGACTATGCGTATTCTTAAGAGCAACCAGGGCTGCCAAAGGTTAATAAACGCTCTCTGTATTTTTAGCCTACTTTCGATTTTTGCAAAAAATGAAAGTAGTTTTATGAGATCAACACAGGGCGAAAAAGTGTGTCTGTCTGTGTGTGTGTATGTGTGTGTGTGAGTCTGTGTGTGTGTATGTGTGTGTGTGAGTCTGTGTGTGTGTGTGTCTGTGTGTGTGTGTACTCTGAATGTGTGTCCCCCCCTATCAATTCGAACACGGTGAATGCGAATTGAACGAAATTTGGTACAAAGGTAGCACTAGCAAAGGACACCTCAGTGTCATGTTTTATATCGCCGCCATCTTTACTAAAACTGAATGGCGGCCACTCAAACGTTCAAAACGTAAAATCAAATAACGACTAACTAAATCATCCTATCTCTACCAAATGTGGTAACAACATACTGTGACCGATCAGGGGGCTAGGGATCGATAGCATGCCGAGTTATCGGAGACCTCAGGATCGATCGCATACCGAGCACGCATAATTTGCGGTGTTCTCAGTGCCGTAATTGTGGGGGAGCCATATACAAGGAACACGATAGTGCTTGGACCGAAATGAATACGACATCTGAGTTGCCAGTCCAATATGATGTTAAGAACAATAATTACTCCACTGCCCATAGCACTAAGAAAAACACGGAGGTTTGGAATACGAGCAGGACAATACCGTAGCCTGACTGGGTGAAGCTCGCATTTCCAAGAACCTTGTGAACAAGAGCTCCTATTGTTTAGCCAGCAGACTTATTGTGCAGCTGAAGTGCTGGATTTACGACACCCTACCCTCGATAATCCTCCAGCACTAGAGCCCGCGGAATTAGACAATGTAAAGTAGCGCCGAGATGCTAATTTGAGATCCGCCTATGGAATAATTGTAATAAAATGGCCCAATCAGAGAAGAGGCTGAGAAATGCATTTCGGAATTTTAATCACGGCCCAAGCCCAAAAACTACCAGAGTTACGGGGATATTACTGAGTCAGCCGCGGAGGAATATTTCCCCCCTCCACGACACTCAAGACATGGCGCCAAACGAGGATCTACCCTGCCATGATGCAATTTGATTTGAAGAGGTTCCTGCCGATCGATTTCGAATTAAATCCTATGAATATTGCCGTCCTCATCTTGACCTACAAGTTGAACCAAAAATTATTGCGGTGTGACGATTGCCATGGGAACGGACTTGACAGAGGTGACAAGTCCATTGTCCCAATGTTGAGGGTGGATTAGGCACTGAGCGCACACACTAGTCAGTCAGTTTTGCAGCCTCACCGGGCATAGTCCACGCTGCTCGCGACTTTGATACCGCGTAGCCGGGTGAGAAAACATTTTTCTAAGTGATAAACTTTTACCGCCAATCATTCATAGAGGTCATGATAGTTATCGATGGCGAACACTATTTATATAAATCTATCCAGATGGAGTTTGCCACCCACGTCCATTAAAAACTTAACGCCACGCCGTGTGGAGCCGAGAGCGCGGAACGCTGACCAGCAGCCCATTCGAGACCCGAGCAGGGAACTTTGTGGAGCTAACGAGTTGCAAGCGAGATCGCTGAACCTATAGGCTTGGACTCATATGTTTCAACGGTCTAGGAAATCGTAGGAAATACCAATCTAGGACTGAACGGGATAGGGGTATGTCGGCCTACTGAGGACCTGCAAGCCCGATTCGCAGTAACGGTACCGCCAGCCACATATCATAACGTTTTCGCAGCGAATGAAGCCCGTGGATATAAGTGTAGAAAGTGTCTTAGGTGATAGGGTGTGCAAAATAAGTGCATCGATTAGTGTTAACAGTGTATTTATGTGTATGTCATCGCCTTGTAAGATGACCCAGTGGAACGACACCGGATTGATGAGGGGCTAAGGGCCTTACGTCCGGGTGTCGAAGTGGTGACCAGCAGCCGTCATGGGCCTGTCTACTCCAGGGACAAGTGATGAGTATTAAACTTTCTATATTTGGGGACGTAATGTAGAAAAGGGGACGAGATATTTGTTCAGTAGTATTAGTTTTGTTTTGACCTTTGATGTCAATATTTTCGTTTTAGGCAGGGGCTATTAGTTTTTTTTAGTCAGCATGCCAGTCCTTTTTATTTTGTTTTGTCCGTCAGTCCTTAAAAATAATACATGTTTGTTGGTGGATGACGGAGGTGTCTGTAATTTTTTTATTTGCCAAAGGCATCATAAGTTAAATTGCCGTGTGTTTTAGGATGGATTTGTTTTGGCTATATATTTCATGTAAGACTAGCTGTAAGTTAAGTGTACGACCTGACAAGTAGATAGGGTAAGAATTTTTTTTCTTTTTTTTTGTGACATTTAGTAACGCCCAGCTAGGTTAGACTAGTTTTGTCACTTTAGGAAAATAGGTCAGATGGTTAGCGACCCAGGACCCACTTTTCTTTTTCCCAGACCGGTTGCGAATTGACCAGTGAATTCCCAGGAGCAGCAAGCAGGACGATGTCTGTCACAGATTTTTATGTGTGTGTGCTTTAATTTTTTCCCGACAAGGAGCCGTGAGGTTGTATTTGTGTGCATACCGGCCGAATTTTGAACCCATAAGTGTTTCCGGATTGTATTTCCGAGGTAAGTGTTTTTCCGGATTGTATTTCCGATGTAAGTGTTTCCGGATGGTATTCCGAGGTAAGTGTTTCCGGACAGCGTAGTCCGAAGTAATTAGTATGCACACAAAGTACGTTTTGGTTCATCATGTTTGTTTTGTGTACACACACACGCGATGTGTATTTTTTTTCACAGGTTGGAGTAGTGCTGACGTCTCTGGTTTTTGTTGCGCAGCCCTGGTCTGATGTAAAATTTATTTAAAACCCTGTAAATGTCACAAATCGTAGCATAGCCACTAAGGCGTTTTTAGTAAGAGACCACATTTTAGAATGTGAAGTCATCTGTCCAGCTGGCGTGGAAGCGTGCTCGCTACCCATGGGGAGTATCACCCCGGCTTGTTGGTCAAGGTCGATTAGTTTATCAACACACGGCAGATTGAAGTTAGATTTTAGACAGGAGAGGGGGTTTGTTTATTTAGTAGTTAGGCATGCTGGCATTTTCTCTGTTTAAGTGAGCCATTGTTGGGCTATTTTCTTTATGTAAATTTCTGGTTCGAACCCAGAATGTTTTGTGTTGCATTTGGTGTAGTTACGCCCCCTGTTAATTTGCGTTATCTCGTTGGCCCCGATATTTTCTATATTATTGTCCACCCGATAGGCTGAACGACCAAATGTCAGATGCCTATCAGAAAGAATACTCTCACACTACGTCCAAGTGTATTTACAGATGTGTGTGCCAGTAAGAGGAATCAGAATATTTTATTTTAGTATTTTAAGGGCAACTGCATTTTGTTTGAGACCCTGAATTTGTCGTAGCAGTTGACATTCACCGTAATAACTTTGCCACCCCTGGCAGTCAGCTGTTAACGTAGTGATGTAATCTTTGTTTGCTCACAGCTGGATCAGAATATTTTATTTTAGTATTTTAAGGGCAACTGCATTTTGTTTGAGACCCTGAATTTGTCGTAGCAGTTGACATTCACCATAATAACTTTGCCACCCCTGGCAGTCAGCTGTTAACGTAGTGATGTAATCTTTGTTTGCTCACAGCTGGATCAGAATATTTTATTTTAGTATTTTAAGGGCAACTGCATTTTGTTTGAGACCCTGAATTTGTCGTAGCAGTTGACATTCACCGTAATAACTTTGCCACCCCTGGCACTCAGCTGTTAACGTAGTGATGTAATCCTTGCTTGCTCACAGCTGGATCCAATTAATGTATTTTATTTTCGTTTCTTTTAAGCTGTATTGAGGCCGATGATGAGCTCTGGGAGAGCCGTGTTTTTATTTTACTATTTTGATTTTTGTTATTTTAAACTTAATTTGTTTTTTCTCTTCTTATTTGGGTTTAATTTGTAACGTTATTGTAACTTGTTTTTTTTTTGCTGTTGCATTTATATTTTTGTTCTTTTGAGTTAATGTAATTTTTCAAACCGGATTTTAGAGTTCAATAAATTAGATTTTACCTGTTAAATAGTGCACGCCATTTCAGTAGTTTTAGCGAACCTGTTTCCTGTTGACCTAGGCCATTAGTGATCATTTAACGAACGTACCGCACCCGAGATTATTATTATTATTATTATTATTATTATTATTATTATTATTATTATTATTTAATTTTTAGGCCTAGAGATACCCGATCGGGTACAATACCTTGGTATAGGATGCGTCTTGTGACCAAACAACAAGGTCCTCCGCCATACCATTTCAGGATGGCGGCCGTGCGAATTATGCAAACTTTATAATCCATATCATGGGACCCACCAGTTCCGATTATCGAGCCGAGAATCGTTTTAACTGTTCTAAAGGAAGAGGCACGTTCGAAATTAAAAGTTTATTTTGTAATACTATAGTGCAGACGTGTTTAAAAAGCTGAGCTGATTCAGTAATAAGACAAGATGGCAGCGGATATCTTATGCCTGACTTATATTTCACTAATTTGAGTATTGCATGCAATATAGCGTACTGATACAAAATAAATAAACTTTGTATGAAATGCTTTATGTATAAATAATATACTCCAGTGAGGAAATCGTTTAGTATAAATCATTATTTGCTAACAAGTTCTATGTAAGTCATTTTATATAGACCGATATTCGTTGACACAATTAGCTCAGTGGTAGACCGTTAGCCTATCGCGCAAATGCGTATGGTTCAAACCCGATCAGAGCTAGGTTTTTTGCTTGAAATGTTATATGTTTATTGTTTTGTAATGACTCAGATGTTTTAAAATTAAGCGTTATATTGTGCATATTATGGTGTAAAATATATATTTAATTAAAACATAATTCGCCAGCAGATTTACTCGAGACATCTAGCTGCCAAAAAGGTAACTTATTAACTTCCAGATTTTATTGAAAAGTTTCTTCTTCTGGCCGCTATAATGCACTCGCTCTGTTAGGATTATATTGTTCGATATTTCACCACTAGATGTCACGACTAGTCTACGTGGGGCTCGTTTGATTACTATACCATTGGCATTCTATGCGCATCGAATTTTAAGAATGACAAGATGATACTACGATACATTTTTACTTTTTATTTTAAAGGGTTTGTAACAGCCTATTTTGCGTTACTTGAAAATGTTATTTGAAGTAAAGAACAAAACGATTTCACATAGTAACTGAATTCAGGTTATTAATTACTACTTTTATTTCAGGCAAATAGCAATCGAAAATATCCACATAGTTTGTATACACACGTCTCTGTAGGGTCATGGAAAGATTTGTTAATTCAATTAGGGTTGTGAAAGCCATGCACAACCAGACGTGTAAAGACATGCCTCATCTCAAAGTTGGATGTTGCCCACGGCAGGTCGTATATGTAATAATAATAATAATAATAATGTTATTGGTTTTACATCCCTTTTAACTACTGCTGCTTTTAGAGACACCGGGGGCCGGAATTTTGGCCCGAGGCGGATCTTTAACGTGCCAGTAAATGTACTGACACGGCTCCCTCGCATTTGTGCACCCTCAAATGCCAGCTGACTGCGCCAGGATACGAACCTGAAACATACGGTCCAGCAAGCGAGAACGTTACCGCTGAGCCACGCAGCCAGTCCGGTCGATTATGTCTCCAGATCCATAACATTCTTGATATACTTCTTATCTTTCTTTCTTCAATGATGTTTTTATCTAGGTTGTCGCGTTTGGTAGAGGTAAATCGTTTCTAAGGTCTTCAACAAAGAATAGTTCTATTATACTCTTTGATAATAACAACGAGTTATAACTATACTCATACATTTAGGAGAAAGTAGGCTATATGTTCTTTACTGAACATCTTTTTTAAAATACAAATTCCAATATATCAGAAAGTATGCAAGCCAACAGTTCTAAACTTTGCACAAGTACGCTATAGTACCTTACATTCTAGATTAATTTTAAATAACTAACATACGTTAGTGCTGCCAACATGTTTCTAAGCCTGCTGATAGGTCCATTTTTTTATGCATAGAACTTCTTTACTTACAAATCGATTTCAATCAAATTTCGTATGTGCCTAACAGATACGAAATTGACAGATATGACTATGCGTATTCCTGGTAGCCAGCATGGCTGCCAACTGTTAATAAAGCTCTTTCTACATTTCCTCAACCTAATACCAATATGTAAGAAGTATGGAAGCCACCAGCTCTAAACTCTGGACGCGTATAGTACTTGACTTTCTAGATTAATTTGCAATAACTGATACATGGTAGTGCTGCCAACATTATTCTAAGCCTGATGGTAGGTCCAATTTTTAAATACTTGTAACTTACATACTAACAAATGGATTCCATCCAAAATTGGGACGATAATAGATCATAATATTTCAGATTAATGCTGAGCAACACATACATGACATTGTTGCCAACATGATTTTAGATCCAATGTAACATTTCATTTTTATATATAGATTAATCATTAGCACGAATCTTAAATTTTAAGAAAAGTAGGCTCTTTAGTTCGTCACGGACCTACTTGCTACATCTTTTGAAGTTAAATTGGTTCTTCATCAGCAGTATAACAGATATCAAGCGAAGACTTAAATTACATTGAATACGGTACTAAGAATGGTGGAATCTGTAATACTTCTTGATGATTCTTTATGGAACGCTTCAGCTATTGAAATATTAAAAGCTTGGTATAGTAATACACGCATTAAGAACGAATCAATCTACAACAGGTTTCTATGTGCCTTTACTATACATCTCAGAATTAAATATCTTGGGAGCTGGGAATCGAACCCAGATCTCTGCGGCGACAGTCAATATGGATAATCATTGCGCTTGTACGTGCTCTATATTGTTGACCAATAGTTATTTTTCTCTCAGATGGCAAGCGATAATGATTTACGTTTTAGCATGATTTACTGCCTTTGATGGGTTCAATAAAAAAGAAGTTATATATAATTTTACACGATGTAGGCCTAATATCCCATGACCAGCAATATAAATAATATAACAGGACATAATGAGATGTGCAAATATAAGCTATGCAAGCAAACCTGTGATGGGTATCACTTAGATTTATATTCCCAGAGAACTCTATCATTGAGTGAATATGCTAAGATGTGAACAAGATTGAGTAACGTAAATATTGGTATTGTAATATTGTAACCCTATTTGGCTATTTGACTGCATTGAAATGAAAATCCACAGCCTGCTTCCAGTCTCCGACCGGGTCAGGAATGGAATGAATGATGCCCCCATCTAGCGGCGAGGATATGAACTGTGCCGGCTGCCGAGGCCTGACGCACTCCTCTGGGGCAATGATTAAATGAATGACAGATGAAATGAAATGATAGTGGAGAGTGTTGCTGGAATGAAATTTTTGACAGGGAAAACCGGAGTACCCGGAGAAAAACCTGTCTGCCTCCGTTTTGTCCAGCACAGATCTCACATGGAGTGACCGGGATTTGAACCACGGATCCAGCGGTGAGAGGCCGGCGTGCTGCCACCTAAGCCACGGAGGCTTCTATTTGAATGCATTAAATATATTAATTAATTAAAGTAAACTACCTGGTGTTTGCAGATGATTTTTCAGTATTCTCGGAAACCACGGAGGAACAGCCATTCAAATCAACCTCTTTTAACATATCGCTAGCCAAACAGGACTAAGGATCTCAGTTGAAAACACAAAATTTATGACAAATGATACGCATGGACCAAAATTCCTTGACACGGTGATAGGACGGATTGAAAGGTTCAAAAATTTCAAGTACCTGGGAAATACTATACAGGAGAATGGGTTAGAAAAAGTAGCTCTTGGAGATCGAATTCTAAAACTGGAAAGAGCGTATGGATTAACGAAAAATATCTACAACAAGAAGTGCATCTCCTGGAATACCAAAATAAAGCATTATAACACTGTCGTAAAACCGGAATGTCTCTTTGCCAGTGAATGCCTCTCGATGAGCTATAGCCTCGAAACACTAGAAGTCCTGGAAAGGTGAATTCTAAGAAAAATCATGGGTGCAGTTCGGACTGACGACGGATGGAAACTACGAAGTAACAGAGAAGTCTACCAGAATATGGAAAAAGCTCAGTGAATATGCGGAAGAGGAGGCTGACCTTCCTCGATCATCTACAGAGAATGCACAAATATAGATTAACAAAACAAATATTCGACTATCTCTGGAAGAAGAAGACCACTCCAAAGTGAACTAAGGATGTTAGGAAAGATTTTGTAAAGTTGAACATCACAGAGACTCAGATGCTAGAAAGAAGTGAATTTAAGAATAAAGTGAACAATCTGGGTTTCAAATTGAAGAAAGTTTCAAGGTGAAGGAAGACCTAAGAGTAGTGGACGAACTTGGACACAAGATCAAAGGAAACACGCCAGTGAACACAGGAAGGAATATTGGAGACAGAGGAAAGTCCAGGCAAAGAAAAAGAAAATAAAAAGAAGTTGTTGCGTGATCCAAAGTGGTCAATTCGCATGAAAAAAGAAAAAAAATAAGATGAAGCATTGTCTCACCAACTAATCGTATGTCCCTAGTCATTGAGTGTAAGGCAGTTGAACATCTCCTTTTATTCTCCCACCTTTGCTCTTTGAAATTCCCAATATCTTCCTAACCGCAGGAATATCGGATAATTGATTTATACCCATTAAAGTCAGTAAATTCACTTTCATCATCTTTAGAAACAATGCCTACATTACAGATTTATTTTCTGAATTGCCTTTACAAAGCTCTTTTCTTTGGAAGGAGGCAAGTACTATCGACTTTCACACAATGCCTGTTGTTCCCCGTAGAGATTGGATGGTTAACAATATTACTCTCATGTATCAGTCTGTTCGAAGGCAATCGCTCATTCAATTCAGTGTACTGCTTAGCATTATTGGTTACTGTTCCTTCTCCTGAACCTTTATATTCAGTGTACTGCTTAGCATTATTGGTTACTGTTCCTTCTCCTGAACCTTTAGGTTTGTTATAATAATTAAATTAAAACTAGCGGACCCGTGCGAGAAATCTCGCGTGCTCATGAACCACACTTTCCCCAATAGGTTTATAATGAGAGACTAAAGGAGAAAGGTTCTTATGTTTTTATTTCAACCAAATGATTATAGAGCACTATTTACAATTTAGGATAAAGGAAATACCTCAGAATATAAATATGACATGAAACAGGCGTCACAGCAGCCCGTGTACAGCAATTATGGTGTTTGCAAATCATACACTTCGTACATTTTTAAGTCATCTTTTAAAGAAATTATAGATATTTATGAAATTATAGTGCAATAAGTCACTGCTAATGTCTTTTCCCTTTCATTTCATGCTCATTTGTCACGATCGGTCGCTTGTGAGCGCCGCAGGAGGGATATATACTAGTCTACTGAAATAATGTACACTAGTGGACCCGTGCGAGAAATCTCGCATGTTCATAAACCACACTTTTCCCAATAGGTTTTGCAAATCGAACACTTCTTACAAAAATTGATATTTAAGAAATTAGAATGCAATTTGTCAATGATAATGTCATTTGTGTGCCGAGTGTGCTGTAACACTCACCGGTTATTCGATATTTATGAAATTGTACGATTTGAGTACTCGTTCCTTTGATTTACTGTTTCTGAAATCCATGCAAAATGATAAAGAAAATACCTCATAATGATAAAATGACATGAAACGGGTGTCACAGCGACCGGAATGTGAAGTGGACAGAAATTATGGACCGTATTTTCATACATCAACAGTATCTGCAAATCGCACACTTCTTACATTTTTTAAAAGTAATTTTTTAAAGAAATTATTGATATTTATGGAATCAGAGTGCAATTTGTCACTGCTAATGTCTATTCTCTTACATTTGAATGCTCATTTGTCACGATCGGTCGCTTGTGAGCGCCGCAGGAGGGATCTATACTATTGAAATAATATATGATGATGATTTAACAAACCAGACCTGTTACAAAATGTGATTTTCTTTACACATTTTGTAACAGAACTGGTTTCTTAACTTTTAATTTGTGCGCTTTTGGAACAAGAATATTTTTAGAACCCTGTGTTATGGCAAAATTTATATTTAGTGTATGTTATTGTACATTCACATATCCTACATTACGCTGAGGAAGATCACAATGTGACTGAACCGGTACGATATTAAGGTACAACATACCCAATATTGACTTATGGTGATATAAATGTTATTATAATTACATCGTCAATGAGGAATCGGGCTATCATGGTCAGTTATATGTCACCTTATATTTGTCTCACATCCATCTTCATTGTGTTTCTCCTTTGTCGCTTTTACTTTACAATTCTGACATGTTGCATATTGAATGGATTTGGTTGATACATTACAATATGACTGAATCGTTACTGTGACATGTATATTAAATCATAGGATACACAAGTACATTAACAAGGACTTTCATAGCATATTGAGTCACTTTGAATATTTTTTTCGTTCTGGGGAACCAGCATGTTTCCACTCCATAGAGGCAGCTGTTACCGGTCGCCCGGAGCGTGGCGATTCTCACTGCCCTCTTGGAAGAATGCACACCATCTGGAGACATTGCTACGGTCCATACAGTCGTCCCCATACACGCAAATCTTGTCCATGTGAATTACCCTCGGTTTATGGATTTCGGCCCACAAATATTAAACTACACTTCGCTGCTCTTCACAAGTTGACGGCAGTAACATGCGCGCCATGATTGTTTCGTAGTTCAGACTTCTATCGCTAGAGCTGCACATGAAAACAAAATACCTTTTGTAGCGCAAACTTCAAACTATATCGTCGTGAAATGTCATCATTCCAGCTGGAATACCAAGGTTACTTTCCGATCTGCCCTCGTCGTTGGTCTGAATATTGTTGTACATAAATGTAATACATACCCTCAAAACCTAATGAAAGCCTAAGTGAACATGATCTGATGATGACCACATGACGATCGAAACATGCCATTCAATTAAATACCCCCCACCCTTGTTTGTGTGATAAATAATTCATGCAATATTTATTTCAAGTAAGGGTCTTTAACCCTTCATAGGTGAGTGGCCTGGTTATTAACCACGTGCTATATTGTCAAAGTTGCTGATGGTTGAATGCTTCAGTCATATGTGAAGGAATTTCTTATGGAAATTTTAATATTTATGAAAACAAAATTATATTTCTTTATATCCTTTTTTAAATAAAAACAATTACTATAAAAAAACTACAGTATGATAATAATTAGAATTAAATTAAATATGCTTGCTACAAAATTCTAAAATATAAGGCTAAACATTTAAAATAACAATATTTTATAATCTTCATTTTAAGATTATAAAAAAATATAAAAATTATAAAAATCAATCGAGGCTTCGAAAAATAGAAACCGCGTTTCAATCAACAACAAATATTTATAACAAAGAGAGTCTCTCTTGGAACTGAAAAATTCGCCACTGTACAACTGTAATCAAACCTGAAGCTCTCTATGCTTCAGAGACACTCAATCTCCAACACAAAACACTAAAACACCAAATGGAAGTGAAAGAACGTAAAATAATGAGAAAAATCCTTGGGCCAAGAACAAATGATGGTGTACATTTTCCAAAGCCTAATACAGAAATGTACAAAAACAAGATGTTCAGTAAAGAACATATAGCCTACTTTCTCCTAAATGCATGGGTATTGTTATAACTCTTTGTCCTTTTCAAGGAGTATAATTGAATGTTGGTTGTAGTAGCTTGTTGAAATACAACGTGCTATAGGGATATTAAACATGAATATGAGGTGCCCTTTGCTAGTGCTACCTCTGTAAAAAAAATCATTCAATTCGGTTTCACCGTGTTTGAATTGATCTGGGGAATGGATTTGCACACATACATGGCCGCTATTTGCAAACTATTGGGCTGATGACCTTGTAGTCAGTCATAAGATGCTTTCCACAAAAAGGCATGTTGTTGCAAAATCCGGTAGAGATCAAATTATTAGGATGGTCGAAATTTGATTTAAGCTTTTAACATTTGGGTGGCCGTCATTCCGTTTCCGTCAAGATGGCGGCGATATAAAACATGACACTGAGGTGCCTTTTGCTAGTGCTACC
Source organism: Meconema thalassinum (assembly GCA_946902985.2). Classification (NCBI taxonomy): domain Eukaryota; kingdom Metazoa; phylum Arthropoda; class Insecta; order Orthoptera; family Tettigoniidae; genus Meconema; species Meconema thalassinum. Next base: position 468,222,513 of record OX336393.1, read on the forward strand.
TCTGTACCAAATTTCGTTCAATTCGGTTTCACCGTGTTTGAATTGATAGGGGGAATCGATTTGCACACTTACTTGGCCACCATCTGCAAACTATTGGGCTGATGATCTAGCAGTTTGGTCAGAATATGCTTCCCACATAAAGATTTGTTGCAAAATTTGGTACAGACTAGATTATTAGGTTGGTCGTAATTACATTTTAGCCTTTAACATTTGGGTGGCCGCGATTACGTTTCCGTCAAGATGGCGGTGATATAAAACATGACACTGAGGTGGCCTTTTCTAGTGCTACCTCTGTACCAAATTTCGTTCAATTCGGTTTCACCGAGTTTGAATTGATTGGGGGAATCGATTTGCACACATACTTGGCCACCATCTGCAAACTATTGGGCTGATGATCTAGCAGTTTGGTCAGAATATGCTTCCCACATAAAGATTTGTTGTTGCAAAATTTGGTAGAGACTAGATTATTACGTTGGTCGTAATTACATTTTAGCCTTTAACATTTGGGTGGCCGCGATTACGTTTCCGTCAAGATGGCGGTGATATAAAACATGACACTGAGGTGGCCTTTTCTAGTGCTACCTCTGTACCAAATTTCGTTCCATTCGGTTTCACCATGTTCGAATTAATAGGGGGAATCGATTTTCACACAAAGATGGCCGCCATCCGCAAAATATTAGGTTAATGACCTATTAGATTTGTCAAAGGATGCTTCCTCCATAAAGGTATGTTGTTGCAAAATTTGGTAGAGATCGAATGATTAGGTTAGTCGTAATTTGATTTAAGCTTTGAACATTTGTGTGGCCGCCATTACGTTTCCGTCAAGATGGCGGTGATATAAAACATGACACTGAGGTGCCCTTTGCTAGTGCTACCTCTGTATCAAATTTCATTCCATTCGGTTTCACCGTGTTCGAATTAATAGGGGTAATCGATTTTGACACAAAGATGGCCGCCATCCGCAAACTATTTGGCTAATGACCTATTAGATTTGTCAAAGGATGCTTCCTCCATAAAGGTATGTTGTTTGCGAAATTTGGTAGAGATCGGATGATTAGGTTAGTCGTAATTTGATTTAAGCTTTGAACATTTGTGTGGCCGCCATTACGTTTCCGTCAAGATGGCGGTGATATAAAACATGACACTGAGGTGCCCTTTGCTAGTGCTACCTCTGTACCAAATTTCATTCCATTCGGTTTCACCGTGTTCGAATTAATAGGGGTAATCGATTTTGACACAAAGATGGCCGCCATCCGCAAACTATTAGGCTAATGACCTATTAGATTTGTCAAAGGATGCTCTCTCCATAAAGGTATGTTGTTGCAAAATTTGGTAGAGATCGGATGATTAGGTTAGTCGTAATTTGATTTAAGCTTTGAACATTTGTGTGGCCGCCATTACGTTTCCGTCAAGATGGCAGCGATATAAAACATGACACCTGGGTGCCCTTTGCTAGTACTACCTCTTTACCAAATTTCGTTCCATTCGGTTTCACCGTGTTTGAATTAATAGGGGCAATCGAATTTCACACAAAGATGGCCGCCATCCGCAAACTATTAGGCTGATGACCTATTAGTTTGGTCAAAGGATGCTGCCCCCGTAAAGGTATGTTGTTGCAAAATTTGGTAGAGATCGGATGATTAGGTTAGTCGTAATTTGATTTAAGCTTTGAACATTTGTGTGGCCGCCATTACGTTTCCGTCAAGATGGCGGCGATATAAAACATGACACTGAGGTGTCCTTTGCTAGTGCTACCTTTGTACCAAATTTCGTTCAATTTGCGCTCACCGTGTTCGAATTGATAGGGGGGGACAGACATTCAGAGTACACACACTCACACACACACACACACACACACAGACTCACACACATACACACACACAGACAGACACACTTTTTTTCGCCCTGTAGTGATCTCATAAGTCTACTTTCATTTTTTTGCAAAAATCGAAAGTAGGCTAAAAATCACAGACACAAAGCGAATGCGAAGAATCCAATTTATGGGACACATAGAAAGAATGGACCCGAACAGACTGACACACAAAATACATACTTTCTTTAAGAACAAGGCTACTAGATCGAATTGGTATACATTTACAGAAAAGTGCGTAATGGAATTACGATCACCAAACTTACATGACCGGAAGGAAATCAGGAAAATCACTCTGACGCGGGGTTTCGAGGAAGAAGAGAAGAAGACTACACAACATAAATGGTCAGAGCAACGGAAACAGACCCACTCGTCGCGAATGAAGGAATACTGGGCCAACAGGAAGGCTAGAAAGTGTTGATTTCGCGTGGTCCTAAGCGACACTTGCACGAAGAAGGAGAAGAAGAAGAAGCATATGAACATTAAAATGTTAATGAAAACAAAAAACAAAATTAGTATTAACTCAATTACAATTAAGTTAAAATAATTAAAATGAAATTTAAATATATATATTGAACCCTTATTGATCTTCGATAAATAAGTATTCATAAATATTATTATTATTACTACGGCCTAGGCAGCACATAAGGAAGTCGACTTGGATATTAGGGAGGCCAGTATTTCGTAATGGTTGCAACAGAAGCTGAGTTGGTAGCTATTCCTGGGGACGGCCAGAATTAGTCGAGTTCAAGGCCAAATTGTGCAACTACTGTACCAAAATTGGAGACATAAAGGAAGAATCACGAGGTCCTCTCAACGAACATACGATTGAATCAGCCAATCGCAAGAGACCAAGCTGTGACCACGAGGTGGACGGCGTCAGTAGTAAAAAGCGCGCGGAAGTGTGTATCTAAGGAACCGCCGAACGGATTAATCTCCGCTCGAGTAATTTGAGACGTTGGATTTATTTGGAGAAGAATGACACTAGCCCCATCTTTGTGAGACAAAAACTCTGGAAGTTTTTATCCGACTCCGCCCCACTCCACCGCCCTTGTCAGTTTCTCATAAATAGTTTGGCCTGACGCCAATCTAAGTACTCAGTTGTGGAGCCTTCAGAGGCATACTCCACGCCAGTTTGAAGTGTGATTTTGACGCTCGAATTTATCTAAGTACTCAGTTGTGGAGCCTTCAGAGGCATACTCCACGCCAGTTTGAAGTGTGATTTTTTGACGCTCGAATTTATCGAAGTACTACTCAGTTGTGGAGCCTTCAGAGGCATACTCCACGCCAGTTTGAAGTGTGATTTTGACGCTCGAATTTATCTAAGTACTCAGTTGTGGAGCCTTCAGAGGCATACTCCACGCCAGTTTGAAGTGTGATTTTTTTACGCTCTAAAATCAGTGAAGCTAATTTATTTTATGAGCTCTGGGAAGCTAAAGTCGCAGCGTTTGCGGTATCGAATTTTAAAAGTTATAATACATTCTGTTCTAAAATCAACTAAGTTGTGTGATCTAAATATTTCACGCCAGCGCGTGATAAACTGTAACATTCTTTTAAAGACGACGAGTTCAACTTTAAGGGGGAAGTATCGTATCACCCTCATTAGCGCTTACCAGAACCGAAGTCCATAAGACGGGACGGAAATACCGGACGAGATAGCGACTGCGAATGCAGCCAGGATTTTGAACTTGTTAACGAGCCAGTGGCGCGGACTCGAGATGTATATTTTATGTAGAAATTATGTGTATTGTATGTGTGTTTTTATAGTGCGTATGGGCGATATAATTAGGGCCAGTCTTCGCTATTAATCGCAGTAGGACAATTGTGGGTGAACTGAGTAGCCTGCAAGCGATTATAGATAGGCAAATATTTAACATTGAACTTTTCTGCCAAGGAGTCGAGACCAAGATGATCAGCACGTGGTTTGAAGTTGGGATGAGCTTCAAGAAATCAACGCAGACGACTACTATGGAGTGCTAAATTGTCCATAGGGCAATGGGTTGAGAAGGATGTCCTTAGTCCTACATGCAGAAGCGGTGATGTACTAAAATTGGATTATTTCAATTATGTAGTTAGATTTGGCCGGGGAACTTTGTAAATAGTCATGTTTTTCTTTGTTTTTAGCTGTTTTTCTTGTACCGACACTATATGTTTAAATGTCCGTTGGCGCGTGGCCAAAGTGTTTGTTGATATTTTGTTATTTTTCTTGAGTCATGTGTAATGTACGCGGCGTGCGTGCGTGATTTTTATCCTTGCAAGTGCGGAACCCGTTACATTCGATAAATGGTGTTTTATTAACGTTAATATTTGAAATAGGAATGGGAGGAAATGATTGTAAAACATTTTGCTGAACAGGTTATTATTCATGTTAGGGTAGCCGAGTGCACCAACTTAAAAGTAATTGTAGAACACCTTCGTTCTAATTTTGATAGATTTTCTTGAGTCCTTTTCAGGTGACTAGTCACGGCATAGAACGATGGCGCCAGCATGTGGATATTATTTGTGTCTTTTATTTCAGGGTCTGTCACAACCCATACGTGTGATTCAGTGTGTGTTGATGTGTCTTGTGTGTGTTGATTCTACGTGAGGAGGGGGTAGTTGTCCTACCGCCCTTATATATTTTTGCTGCTGTTGTATTTTAGATGGAAAGACAGAGTGCTCTTGGGAGACTGCTGATTCTTGTCCATATGTTTTTCTGACACACACACGTATTATTGTGCTTTGGGGCACATTTCTTCGAGGTTATTGACACGTGGGTTGACAGACATGCAGAGTTCCACCAACCGCCCGTTTTGCCTGTGACTTATTTTGATAGGCAGTCCTTTTTGTCCGACTGAACCCTGTAAGCTTTCATGTAGCAAACCTGTTCATTGTGATGGCTAATTTTTAAGCCATAATTAATTGGGGAGTTCGCCATGTGTGTAACGGATTGTTGTACCTTGTATGGATAAGAATATTGTGATTAACGTAAATGTTGGCTGTTTGCCTATTGCTTTGTTGATGACTCGATTTCATGTAATTTTGTTTGTCACACCCGTGTGGTGTAGTGGTAGAGTATTTGTAAAATTTGACAGCGGTCATTTGAGTATTTTTTCTATTGGTCACGTGTTAATGTACTTGTGTTGATTTGTGTGAGAAGTCCTAAGTTTTTAGGCAGTAAATGTTGCTACGGCAATTCAAGTCCAATTTCACACGGACATTTTGTGTTTGTTTATAGTAGATTTAGGAAGTGTCGGTTTAATTTAATGTATTGTAGTTGTGTTCCCTTGTGTCGGTCTAGCTCTAGGAAATGCGGATTCGTTGTCTGAAGGGTCATTCTGGATGATAACGAATCACGCATTCAAAGTACACATCGTGGTGCATGTAGAACGGCGTACGCATTTATATGGTCATTTTTGTATCTTTTATTTTAAGGACACTTGGTCCAGGTAATTAATCTCTCCAGAGATATCGCCTAAGTTTTTGGCATTTTTATTAAGCGGGAGTCAATTGGGAGTTTTTGTTGTTAATTGTTTATGTGTAAATATGGTGATTTGTTATTAAATTCAATTGTTTTAACCCTGGCTTCACTCTTTCCTGCATGTTATTTTGTTATATGTTACCCTGCAAGTTAATGAAGCGCCCTGACAGCAACTTACGAATATGACCTGTTACGCCCCGAATCTGAGTCTCATATGCTTCTTTGCAAGGGTTCATAAAACAAAAATGGCTGCCCAAGTGGGGATTGTTGTTGTTGTTGCTTCGCTGATCTCATATTTATTTCGTTGAGAAATGATGCCAGGTCAAGCGGACATGTAAATTCAGTAAATGGAGGCGATGTTGTACCGCCATGTGCATTAGTAAAATCACTGAGTTCCTAAAGTTAGAAATATTGAACAAGGTTAGAATTTGATTTGGTATTTGTTATAAACTTGTTCTGGCGCCCACATTAAAACTAGAAATTTGCATTATTAATGAACTCAGTCAAAGCAGGAAGATGTTGCCTTATATTTGACATTTAATTGACTTCGGTTAATTGGTGTTTCGTAAATTCTGTTGGTTAGGAATTTAAAAGCAGATCACTAGGGGTTATTTTGTTGTTTGGGAATAAGTGTCATTGTATTCAGTAAATTTTGTTACTGAAATTTTCATTAAATTAGAGCCAGTAATATTTAAATGTGTGACATGTATGTGCGTATAGGGCTGAAACCTTAGCCCATAACCCTGTTTTTCTCTGAATATATTTTGTGTGTGATATGGCGAGTGTTGATGAGATAAAGGCATTGTTAGAACAGATGTCGATCCAAATGTCCGCGAAAACGGAAGAACAATTAGTGCAGATGCCCGTAAAGACGGAAGAACAATTAAAAGAACAATTAGAAGCTCAGCGTGAGCATAGTGAAAAACAATTAGAACAAATGTCCGCGAAAACGGAAGAACAATTAGTGCAGATGTCCGTAAAGACGGAAGAACAATTAAAAGAACAATTAGAAGCTCAGCGTGAGCATAGTGAAAAACAATTACTTGATATGAGCGGTAACATTTCGGTCCAGTTAGAAGTCCAGAAATTAGACACTGACAAACAATTCAATGAACTAAACCACAAATTGTCACAACAGGCGGTAACACAAACCGAACAGTTAGGAAAAATCACGAATGATATTAATCAGAGCGTTCAAAAAGTAGAGAAACTGGCAGGCGAGGTTGCGGAAAACAACATTAAACAGTTAGGCGAAATGAAGAAATTGGAGGCGAAATTTGATAACAAATTAGTACAATTTGACGAGATGGTGGCAGATAAACTCAAGCAGATAGAGGCAGCATGTGTCAGTAACACCGCGGGAGTGAAGAAAACCCAAGAGAAACTACAGCAGCAAATTAATTCGGTAGATAACAACGTGCTGGAATTAATAAAGGAAATAGATAAAGTCGAAGTTAAGGCTGAAACCGAGCGGATACACTTGCGGGAAAATTTAGAGGAGCAATTAGGCAGAACACAAGAGATCATAAGAAAAGAGATGGAAGGCCAGCTAATAAACACACAAGAGGTCATAAGACAAGAAGTAGGGGAGCAGCTCGTCAAAACTCAGGATAATTTGGAAGAACAACTAGTGAAAACGCAGGAACGGATAAGTGAAGAGCTAGAGAAAAATCAGGAGAGGAACGAGGAGAAAATAAATAGCTTAAAAAGTAGGATCCGGCGAGATTGGGACCAGCAGGCTCATGCGAATAAGGAAGACAGGCTGGCAGTTTTAAAGCGAATGCAGGCACTGGAGGAAAATATGAAGTCGAAATTACAGGAACACTCAGAATTAATCATAAAGAACGAGATTAGATCGTTAGAGAATGCGACATTATTTTCAAACGAAAATATTCCGGAAAAGCAAACAAGTATTGGAAGTCCGGCAGGTTCGAAGTTGGCTGAGGACACGAGTCGGGGTCAAAGTCCCAGACTAACGACTAATGCATTCCAGCAGTACAGGGGGGAGACTTCAACTCCGCAACCGAACTTGGCACCAGCCCAAGTCATCCAAGTCATTCGGGGTAATGATTTTAAGCCCGATAAGTTTAAAGAACATTCAGGAACCACTCCCAAAGCATTTCTACGGCAATTAACTGACTACTTTAATGACCAACACATCGGCCCGGAGAAACAATTAAGACTGGTGGAGAAATTTTTAGAAGGACCTAGCCTGACTTGGTTTTTAAGTTTCAAGTACACGTTTACAGACATGACTCAATTCCGCGAGGCGTTTTTGAAGAAGTTTTGGAGTCCTTCGTTACAGCAAGGGTTAAGAATGGACCTGTACACGCGCAAATACCACAGTACACATCCAACCCGTTTTTCAGAATTCTTCAGTCAGCAATTGGTAAAATTCAGGGATTTTGATGACCCGCCTAGCGAGCCGAATATGGTTCTAACCATCGGAAAACAACTCCCAATGCATATCCAACAATTATTAGTCGCAGGAAATATTCAGACCGCAGTCCAAGCCGAAGAATTACTCAGACACTTAGATGAGACGAGTATGGTAAGCCCACAGACAGGAAGAAGGAATTTGGAATGTGTCAACACGGCAGAGGTAGTTCAGGGACTCCAAAATAACCACGGCCAGGGGAACCAAAGTAAGACACAGTCCACAGGGACACAGTTCACGCCAAGAAGACAAGATTTTGACGGCCGAAACCAGTTCCATAACAACAATCAGAATTATCAGAATAACCGCGGGAGATATTATCAGAATAACCAAAATCAAAATAATCAGTGGACGTACCAGCGGGAATACACGAATTGGAGGGGAAACCAGTGACAAGGTAGACCTTACCAAAGAAATGGAGATGGTAGATGGAGTTACGGCAGGGACTATCGCCAAGAAAACAGAGGGGATTATAGGAATAACTGGGACGAACGATATATTGAATCCCGTAAATACTTGGATCAATTAAGTAATGAAGAAGCGGAGAAGGATAAGTGGGGGCGTGCCATGGCGAACAGACAGAGCCCAGACAACCATCAAGGAGAGGGGGCAGAGAGTTTACTGAGGCAACAGGAGCGACAGAATGATAACCGGCGAAACACATCTAATGGGGCCCGGGATAAAAAAAAAACAAATGAACTGAAAGGAGACAGGCTAGAAACGGAGATCGCCAGGGAGCAAGAAGAGATGATAGTGGCCAATATAGAAGAGTGGGTAGCATTCCCAGACGACTGCCTGGAGGAAGTGGTGAAGAACCGTGAAAATGTTATCAGACAGCTACCAATTATTTACGCGCATATTGGAGGTATGAGGGTGAGATGTTTGATTGATACAGGTAGCCAGGTGAGCTTAGTCACTGAAATTTTGATAAAAGAAATAGGAAGAAAACAAACTGTTCCTATTATGCCGGTACCGCTAATGAAAGTCAGAGGTGTCATTCCTGACAAAACTATGAATTGTAAACAGCAAGCATTTCTAGATCTGGAAATATTGAACCATACTTTTTCACAAACATTCATTGTTATTCCAAAGATGAACTACAATATAATTTTAGGAGCCAACTTCATCTGCGATTTTCATGCTGTAATTGATTTACATAACAACACTGTAAGCTTCAAACAAGTAGAAGGATTGGATCATGTGGGTTTAAATATGGAAGAGAATCCGCTGGAGAGAGAGGCCAATACTTGGGTTGTTGAGGAATGCACTAATGAGGCCGGAGATAAGATCTTGAGGGGAGAGCAAGTTAACCAGACAGCAGTGCTAGAAATGGACAGCCGAGATATTTCGCAGGAACTTTGGGAGCATTTGGCGGAAGAAGAAATGGGCGGAACCAAATTCGAAATTCTACTTCAGGAGCGACTTAAGGAAGCCATCGTAGGGGAATCTGTTAGAAGAAGATTGGAAGAAATTTTAAGATTACATAAAGGAGCGTTTGACACCGTACCTGGGAAAGTTTTAAATTTTCAATATGCGATGCAGGTAACAGATTGGACCCCATTTAAAAGTAAATTGTACCCGATCCCAGAGAAGCATTTTTCTCAGGTGAAGGACATTATTACTAACTTATTAGATTCTGGCATGATAAGGAAAGCTGCAACTCCTTATCTGAACGCAATATTGGCTGTGACCAAGCCAAACGGATCAATTAGGCTATGCCTAGACGCGCGAGTTTTAAATAGCAAACTGCTAGTTGAGCACGACCAAGCACCGAGGATCAAAGATGTTTTGAAAGGCTTCCGTGGGAAGAAGATATACTCAAGTGTTGATTTGACAAATAGTTTCCACCATCTTGAACTTGAAGAAAAATCCCAACTGTTGACGGGATTTTTATTCGATAATCAAAGTTATATCTGGTGTCGAATGCCCTTTGGCGTGAAAACTGCGGGATGTGCACTCATTAGAGCACTCGATAGAAATCTGACTGAGGAGGTCAAGAACTTCACCACGAGATATGTTGATGACATATTAATCGCTTCTGAGACAATGGAAGAACACTTGATAAATTTAAATAAACTGCTGGACAACCTGAGAACCATGAACTTCAAGATCAACTTAAAAAAGTCACATTTTTGCCAGAGCGAAATTTTATATTTGGGACATATAATTGATGTCGAGGGCGTGCGGCCTAATCCAGCCAAGATTGATGCTATTAAGAAATTTCCCACACCTACCAAAGTCAAACATGTTAGAGCATTTTTGGGAGTAACAGGTTTCTTCAAAGAAAATTGCCCTGGTTACACAGAAACAGTAGCGCCTATGCAGGAGATGTTGAAGAAAGCGAATCGATGGTCGTGGAACGAGGAGTGCGACAGGTCTTTTAAAGCAACGAAGGATTTATTGGAAAACTGTGTGAAACTTGGATATCCGGATTTTGAGAAACAATTTATCATTCAAGCAGATGCTTCGTTAATTGGGATTGGTGCTATGCTGTACCAAGAGGACGCTGAAGAACCCAAGAAGAAATCCTATTTGGCATTTACGAGTCGTAAATTACGGAAACATGAGAGGAACTACACAGTTACGGAACTTGAGCTACTAGCAATTCTATATTCTCTCCAACAGTGGCGCAAGATGATCTACGGTTATTCCATCATTGTTAGAACCGACCACCATGCACTGACATTTTTATTTAAGACAACAATAGCAAGTGAGAGAGTTACGCGCTGGTCCATCTACATACAGCAGTTTGACATCACAATAGAGCATTGTCCTGGGAAATTGAACGTCATACCAGATGCCTTGAGTAGAAACCCTGAGGACGGAAACGAAGTAACAGCGGAAGTTCACAATATTACCTTGACACCTAAGGCTCGTGAGTTTTTGGCAAGATTGAAGGATATTCGGAAGGAGCAAGAAGCTGACCCATGGATGATGATGATGATGATGATGATAAAATTCTATAGGAAGGAGTTACAACCAAATTCACCGGAGTACCGGGAAGCCAGTGCTAAACAAGCGAGATTTCACTACTTGAATAACTTGTTACATAAGTACGTGGATGAGCATCATACTAAACTGCGGATCTTAGTTCCAGCATCACTACAGAGGGGATTAACTTGGCATGTTCACGAGAGCCTAGCACATATCGGCACGGATAAGACTGAAGCTACGATAGGGGAGACCTTTACTTGGCCCAAGATGAGATTCACCATTGTTGAAGTAATTAGAACGTGTGACGCTTGTCAGCGCACAAAGCCGAACAACTTTATTCTGAAACAACCTCCAAGACCACTATTACCGCAGAAACCATGCGAGATGCTCGCGATTGATTGCTTTGGTCCTTTAGTAAAAGGAAAGCGTGGATGCCGACACCTCTTGGTATGTGTCGATGTATTTTCGAAGATGGTCGTGCTATGTCCTATTCAGAAGACGACATCAAGACAAGTCCTTAGTCGAATTAAGAACAAAGTCATTCCGATGCTTGGGAAGCCGGAATCCATTCTATCAGATCACGGTACCTATTTCACAAGCAATGTTTTTAGGCAAGGTTTGGAGAGCCTAGGAATAAAAAACATATTTTCAAGTATTCGTCATCCTTGTGGAAATCCGAGCGAAAGAACAATTCGCTGTGTCGCTAAATACTACAGAGTAATGATTCCTAACGAACACAATAAATGGGTAGACAAAGTAGGGGAAATTGAGATGTGCATGAACACTACTAAGCATGAGTCGACGGGTCAAGTCCCACTGATTGTACACCACAACAGGTTGCCGGAAAGAACTTGGGACAAGATCATTCCTTGCCCAAGGGATCCATTATTAGCGCATGATTTGCGAATCCAGCGAACGAGGGAGCACATGAGGAACCAAGCGGACCGAAGGCTGAGACGGTACCGAGGAAAGAAGTTTCACCGAGAGTTACAAGAACAAGAATTAGTGCTGGTTCGTAGACCACCAATCTCCGACCCTAAGAACAAAGTCTTCGCCAAGTTCTGTCCGAAATTCATTGGCCCGTTCCGGGGATTTAAGAATCTGGGTAACAATGCCTACAGATTAGAAGAAGTGAGCACTGGTGCAAAATCTGTTTTTAATAGCGCCAATTTGAAACCATACTACAGAAGGGAACCATTTGATGATTAGGAAAGATGATATGTGCAGAATATGTATTGCCAAAATTTATATTTTTTTTTTGAGAGCAAACACTCAAATCCACGGGGAGCGCGTGAGTACGCACTTTGTTTGTAAACAACGAGCAGCTGAGACGACGGGAGTGGCAACTACGTGAGGAGAAGGGGGAGACCTAATGAAAATATGAATGACATTCCAGCGAGAAGGGAGCACACTAATTGAGTCAGAGGGGCATACACTCGAGCAGCTGAGTGAGATTTAAAGAGATGTGTTGTTACTACAGTGGATTTTGTTTTTGAAATCCAAACCAATAAATTGTTTCGAATTTCAAAACCTTGCTGAGGATAAATGAACCCTTATTGATCTTCGATAAATAAGTATTCATATTTATTATTATTATTACTACGGCCTAGGCAGCACATAAGGAAGTCGACTCGGATATTAGGGAGGCCAGTATTTCGTAATGGTTGCAACAGAAGCTGAGTTGGTAGCTATTCCTGGGGACGGCCAGAATTAGTCGAGTTCAAGGCCAAATTGTGCAACTACTGTACCAAAATTGGAGACATAAAGGAAGAATCACGAGGTCCTCTCAACGAACATACGATTGAATCAGCCAATCGCAAGAGACCAAGCTGTGACCACGAGGTGGACGGCGTCAGTAGTAAAAAGCGCGCGGAAGTGTGTATCTAAGGAACCGCCGAACGGATTAATCTCCGCTCGAGTAATTTGAGACGTTGGATTTATTTGGAGAAGAATGACACTAGCCCCATCTTTGTGAGACAAAAACTCTGGAAGTTTTTATCCGACTCCGCCCCACTCCACCGTCCTTGTCAGTTTCTCATAAATAGTTTGGCCTGACGCCAATCTAAGTACTCAGTTGTGGAGCCTTCAGAGGCATACTCCACGCCAGTTTGAAGTGTGATTTTGACGCTCGAATTTATCTAAGTACTCAGTTGTGGAGCCTTCAGAGGCATACTCCACGCCAGTTTGAAGTGTGATTTTTTGACGCTCGAATTTATCGAAGTACTACTCAGTTGTGGAGCCTTCAGAGGCATACTCCACGCCAGTTTGAAGTGTGATTTTGACGCTCGAATTTATCTAAGTACTCAGTTGTGGAGCCTTCAGAGGCATACTCCACGCCAGTTTGAAGTGTGATTTTTTTACGCTCTAAAATCAGTGAAGCTAATTTATTTTATGAGCTCTGGGAAGCTAAAGTCGCAGCGTTTGCGGTATCGAATTTTAAAAGTTATAATACATTCTGTTCTAAAATCAACTAAGTTGTGTGATCTAAATATTTCACGCCAGCGCGTGATAAACTGTAACATTCTTTTAAAGACGACGAGTTCAACTTTAAGGGGGAAGTATCGTATCACCCTCATTAGCGCTTACCAGAACCGAAGTCCATAAGACGGGACGGAAATACCGGACGAGATAGCGACTGCGAATGCAGCCAGGATTTTGAACTTGTTAACGAGCCAGTGGCGCGGACTCGAGATGTATATTTTATGTAGAAATTATGTGTATTGTATGTGTGTTTTTATAGTGCGTATGGGCGATATAATTAGGGCCAGTCTTCGCTATTAATCGCAGTAGGACAATTGTGGGTGAACTGAGTAGCCTGCAAGCGATTATAGATAGGCAAATATTTAACATTGAACTTTTCTGCCAAGGAGTCGAGACCAAGATGATCAGCACGTGGTTTGAAGTTGGGATGAGCTTCAAGAAATCAACGCAGACGACTACTATGGAGTGCTAAATTGTCCATAGGGCAATGGGTTGAGAAGGATGTCCTTAGTCCTACATGCAGAAGCGGTGATGTACTAAAATTGGATTATTTCAATTATGTAGTTAGATTTGGCCGGGGAACTTTGTAAATAGTCATGTTTTTCTTTGTTTTTAGCTGTTTTTCTTGTACCGACACTATATGTTTAAATGTCCGTTGGCGCGTGGCCAAAGTGTTTGTTGATATTTTGTTATTTTTCTTGAGTCATGTGTAATGTACGCGGCGTGCGTGCGTGATTTTTATCCTTGCAAGTGCGGAACCCGTTACATTCGATAAATGGTGCTTTATTAACGTTAATATTTGAAATAGGAATGGGAGGAAATGATTGTAAAACATTTTGCTGAACAGGTTATTATTCATGTTAGGGTAGCCGAGTGCACCAACTTAAAAGTAATTGTAGAACACCTTCGTTCTAATTTTGATAGATTTTCTTGAGTCCTTTTCAGGTGACTAGTCACGGCATAGAACGATGGCGCCAGCATGTGGATATTATTTGTGTCTTTTATTTCAGGGTCTGTCACAACCCATACGTGTGATTCAGTGTGTGTTGATGTGTCTTGTGTGTGTTGATTCTACGTGAGGAGGGGGTAGTTGTCCTACCGCCCTTATATATTTTTGCTGCTGTTGTATTTTAGATGGAAAGACAGAGTGCTCTTGGGAGACTGCTGATTCTTGTCCATATGTTTTTCTGACACACACACGTATTATTGTGCTTTGGGGCACATTTCTTCGAGGTTATTGACACGTGGGTTGACAGACATGCAGAGTTCCACAAACCGCCCGTTTTGCCTGTGACTTATTTTGATAGGCAGTCCTTTTTGTCCGACTGAACCCTGTAAGCTTTCATGTAGCAAACCTGTTCATTGTGATGGCTAATTTTTAAGCCATAATTAATTGGGGAGTTCGCCATGTGTGTAACGGATTGTTGTACCTTGTATGGATAAGAATATTGTGATTAACGTAAATGTTGGCTGTTTGCCTATTGCTTTGTTGATGACTCGATTTCATGTAATTTTGTTTGTCACACCCGTGTGGTGTAGTGGTAGAGTATTTGTAAAATTTGACAGCGGTCATTTGAGTATTTTTTCTATTGGTCACGTGTTAATGTACTTGTGTTGATTTGTGTGAGAAGTCCTAAGTTTTTAGGCAGTAAATGTTGCTACGGCAATTCAAGTCCAATTTCTTACGGACATTTTGTGTTTGTTTATAGTAGATTTAGGAAGTGTCGGTTTAATTTAATGTATTGTAGTTGTGTTCCCTTGTGTCGGTCTAGCTCTAGGAAATGCGGATTCGTTGTCTGAAGGGTCATTCTGGATGATAACGAATCACGCATTCAAAGTACACATCGTGGTGCATGTAGAACGACGTACGCATTTATATGGTCATTTTTGTATCTTTTATTTTAAGGACACTTGGTCCAGGTAATTAATCTCTCCAGAGATATCGCCTAAGTTTTTGGCATTTTTATTAAGCGGGAGTCAATTGGGAGTTTTTGTTGTTAATTGTTTATGTGTAAATATGGTGATTTGTTATTAAATTCAATTGTTTTAACCCTGGCTTCACTCTTTCCTGCATGTTATTTTGTTATATGTTACCCTGCAAGTTAATGAAGCGCCCTGACAGCAACTTACGAATATGACCTGTTACGCCCCGAATCTGAGTCTCATATGCTTCTTTGCAAGGGTTCAATATATATATATATATATATATATATATATATATATATATAGAATTTGGCCAATTATAGACCGCTTTGAACCTAAGACTACGGTACATTGTTTCGTTTTTTCTTTTCTTCCCAAAACTTCTTCATACGTTGGCTGATGGCCTGCCTCTGTTCCGCTGATAACACTCTCCGTGGTTGATGTGGAACTTGCAGAATCGAAAAATCTGCAGTAGTGATCAGTCGCCGGAATTCCACCCTATTAGAAATGATGTTGTTTGTGATCTTCAGTTTTTGCAGATCACACCGTATCTCTTCCAGCCATCTACTGTCGACCAAAGTATTATGTGCACTCGAGTTTGAAGGTTGTTTGTGAAGTAACCAATAGACCTACATAAAATCCAATAACATCATCATTTTCGTCGTTCTATTTTACGTTAGCTCATGTAGGTTTGGAATTTTTAATTTATATTTTAATATTTTTTGTCGCAGTTGGAACACAAAAAGTGCACGTTTTTAAGCGTGTTTCAACCATGCTTCACATTTAAGAATTATTATCTCAAAGTCCCGTCATCAGATCGAATCCAAATTTTAACACAATATACATTGGAATGTTGTATACCTGGTTTATTAATTTCAAAATGTTGCGTGTCCAAGAACAAAAGTTGTTATCATTTTTGGAAGGTAACTTTTTCTCGGCTCGGGGTGGTTGGAAAATGTAGTTCTTAGTTGCGATGTAATCCTTATATATCAAAAGGTTATGCTGTATGACTGTGAAATACGTAAATTAACTCAATTATTTTATATCGGTTTGTATTTGTAGGCGGAAATAACACATCGTTCACCACCTACCCGCTCCGGGAAAGCTGTACAGCGTTGCTGTGATGGAGCCCATCACCTCCGAGCTAGGCACGCCATGATGCGTGATGGGCTGTATTTCGGCAACGCTGTACAGATTTTCCGGGAGCGGCTAGGTGGTGAACGATGTGTTATTTCCGCCTACAAATACAAACCGTTATAAAATAAGTGAGTTAATTTGCGTATTTCACAGTCACACAGCATAACTTTTTGATGTATAAGGATTACATCGCAACTAAGAACTACATTTTTCAACCACCCCGAGCCGAGAAAAAGTTACCTTACAAAAATGATAACAACTTTTGTTCTTGGACACGCAACATTTTGAAATTAATAAACCAGTTATACAACATTCCAATGTATATTGTGTTAAAATTTGGATTCGATCTGATGACGGGTTTTTGAGATAATAATTCTTAAATGTGACGCATGTTTGAAACACGCTTAAAAACGTGCACTTTATGTGCTCCAACTGCGACAAAAATTATTAAAATATAAATTAAAAATTCCAAACCTACATGAGCTAACGTGCAATAGAACGATGAAAATGATGATGTTATTGGATTTTATGTAGGTCTATTGGTTACTTCACAAACAACCTTCAAACTCGAGTGCACATAATACTTTAGTCGACAATAGTGGTGTTTTTTTAATTTGGAGATATAGTCAAAAATTTTCTTAGTTAGCCTGCTGCTATCCATTCTATGAAGGTGACCATAAAATCGTAGTCTCTGTCTTTTAATTGAGTCTGTAATTTTTTCCACATTTCGGTAAAGGTCTTCATTTTTTCTCTTCATCCAAATATCTTTATTCTTTTGGGGACCCAAAATTTTCCTAAGTATTTTCCTTTCTTTCTTTTCCAGTTCCTCTTGTTCACCTCTTTTGTTCAATGTTAAACATTCTGATCCGTATAATACCTCTGGTTTAATTACAGTTGTGTAGTGCCTGATTTTTGCCTGGAATGAAATTGATCGTTTGTTGTATCTATGTTGGGTGAGTTTATAGGCATTTTCCATCTTTCTGAATCTCTCCTTGTAGGATGTGTTATCAAGTCCATTTGACTGGATCCATTCTCCCAAATATTTAAATTTATCAACTCTTTGAATCTGTCCATGTTGAGTTGTTAGATATTTTTCTCCATTGTGTTTGTGTTCAATATATTTGTTGTTTTCATATGAAATCTGAAGACCAGTTTTTATTGCTATTTCATGTAGGGTTTCAACCATTATTTGTGCTTGAAATCTGTTTTCTGAAATGATTGCTATGTAATCAGCAAAGGCAAGACATTTCACCTCAAATCTTCCTTTTCCTTGCCCCAAATGGACCCCTTCAATGTTTCTTTCGCATAATTTATGTTCCCATTCCTTCATGATTTTGTTTAATATCAAATTAAATAGAAGTGGTGAAAGCCCATCACCTTGTCTAACTCCAGTTTTGATTTGGAAGGGTTCTGAAATGTCGTTTAGAAATTTAACTTTTGAGGGTGTATTTGTTAGTGTTTGTTCAACCAGTTGTCTGGTATTTTTATCGATCAAATTCTGCTAGCGTTAGGAATACAGACTGTCTGTCTATTGAATCATAAGCCTTTCTGAAATCAATGAAAGTTACAACTGTGTTGAGGTTACGTATTGTTCTGATTCTAAGGATTGTTTTGAGATTGAAAATTTGCTCTGGACAAGATCTCCCTTTTCTAAAACCGGCTTGGTATTCGCCGATAGTATGTTCTGCTTGTTCTTCCAGATTGTGTAGCAATGCTTTAGAAAGAACTTTGTATGCGATTGGCTGTAAGGAAACACCTCTATAATTGTTGGGGTTTGTCTTATCTCCTTTCTTGTGCAAGGGATGGATTATTGCCTGTTTCCAATCATTTGGAATTGTTCCTTTTTCCCAACATTCCTTGATAACTTTGTTTAAAGCTTCAGCTGCAAATTTACCACCGAGTTTCAACATTTCAGTTAGTATCACATGCTCACCAGGTGCCTTATTATTTTTAAGATTGTCAATATATTGTTCTGTTTGTTGGACAGTTGGTGGTTCTGACGGAGGGTTCTCTTTTTGTGGTGATGTAAACTGTAGTCTTTCTAAAGGTTCTTCGCAATTAAGAAGTTCCTCAAAGTATTTAGCTAGTAACTCGCAGTTGTCTTGATTATTAGTGACCAGTCTACCAGTTGAATCCTTGAAATGGAGGTTCATTGGTTTGTATCCTTGGATCTCCTCTCGAAATACTTTGTAGAATTGTCTGGTGTTGTTCTTTTTAAAATCTATATCTATCTCTTCCAATCGCTTCTTATCATAATTACGTTTCTCTATCCTGATGATTTTGGATGTTAGCTTTCTGATCTCTACAAAATTAATCCAGTCATCTTCTCGTTTCCTGGAATTCCATAACTTCCAAGCCGCTAATCTACGTTCGATCGCTGCATCAAATGTTGTATTCCACCATCGGTGTTTCCTTTTCCTTGGAGGCTGTCCCAATTCTCTGGCTGATTCTATCATTACATCTCTGATCTCTTCCCAGTTACTCTTATCTTTAGTATGCAGTTTATTGATAAATTCAGTCTTATTTTCTGATAAAACTTTTGTGTCTATTTTAGGAATTTTTGGAATTTTTGGTTTGGATTTATTTGGTTGGAATTTAGTTTTGATCTCAGACAAAAAATGGTCAGAGTCAATATTTAATCCTCTCCTTACTTTAACATTCATGATTTCCCTAAAGTTCTGTTTTGTAATATTGCTACATGATCCAATTGATATGAACCTAAATGTGGATTTGGAGAGCACCATGTTTTCTTTCTCCTCGGTAATTTCCAAAAAAGTTTGACATTAATTTAAGATCAAATAGTCTGCAGAAACTTATGAGTCTCTCTCCATTTCTGTTAGTGCGGTTGTGAGCTGGGAAGTCACCCACTATGTTTCTAAATTTTCTCTCTCTTCCAATCTGTGCATAAAGTCACCAACTAAGATTTTAACGTGATGATAAGGTATCTTTGATGATTCATGTTCCAACATTTCCCAAAACTCTTCAACATTTTCTTGATTTTTCTTATTGTCCTCATTGGTAGGAGCATGAGCATTGATTATAGTATAGCCTTTGTTTCCTGATCGAAATGAGAGAAGTGAAATTCGTTCTGATGAAGATGTAAAATTTGTTATTGATTCTGTTAAGTTTTGTTTAATCATAAAAGCTGTTCCAAGTATAGTACTGTTTTGTTTGGTTTTGATGCCAGCTTTTCCTTTGTAAATTCTATATCCCTCAGACTCAAAAGCATCTTCGTCGGTGTATCGAGTTTCTTGTAAAGCAAGAATGAGGATATTACGTCTATTCAGCACATCTGTCAGTTGTTTCAGTTTACCAGTTTTCATGAGCGTATTGATGTTCAGTGTGCCTAGCAGATGTTTTTGCTTAGGTCTTATGCGAGAAGTTCTAGGAAGCTCCGACTCTTCCTCACATGATGTTTTGGGCTCTCCAGACTCCGCAGGCCAAGTTGCATCACAGTTTCTTGTGATGGAGGATTGTTTACCTCCTGGAGTATATTTTCCGTTGTGGTTTACCATCATGTCTTAAGTTGAGATTATTTTGGAAGGAGGTTAACTCCCCTTCGATGTTACATCTGTGATCGAATTGCCAGATGGATCATAATAGGCCGCCCAATATGGGAACAGACGCCTTTGATAACCGCCCCTAACATGGGGAACAGACGTTATCGGGTAAATGCTGATATCAGTTCAGTCAAAACATATACCTTTTGCTCTACATATCCCGAGCACTGGGATGCCTCTTCCGCCACCTATGCTGTACCAAAGGCTACCTTCTCCACCACAGTTGTCGTTGAGGACTTTACCGTAACCCTGGTAAGGGGCCCTTACAAGGGACTACCAGCCGGGCTAGCTGGACCAAGGTATTTTAAAGAGGCGTTACTCCTCTATCACTCCTCTTTGGTCCTGACTTGTGACAGGCAGAGCCTGGCTTCCCAGACATTGGGCCCAGGTTGGTTGGGTTGAAATTTAAATAATTACAAATAAAATATTTTTACTAACATTCTGCCCTATAGGCTAAAGGGTTAAATAGTTGTACTCGAGGCCTAATATACTTAGGCACAATCGTCTTGACCGACTGAAAAGCATTGTGTAAAACGGTTGTGGGTCAATTATTCAAGGTTTAGAAACTAGAGTAACAAATCCTGTGAGACAAAGAGACTGGGGAATGTTAGCAGCTACAAGTTTTAACCGACGCGTGACTGTACGAGGGTATAAGATGATTCCATTGTTTTGTTTACGCATCTGGTCCTGTGGCCGACAGTGGCAATCGTGTGGTACTTTACTCCCCGATACGGAAGGCAAGAAGACATTTAAATCTCCGAGTCATTGCCAAATCAAACGAGAAGGGGAGAGAGAAGAGAGTCAATTCTGCGAAGCGGGGGTAATCTACGTAATCACATCGAATAGAATCGATTCGATACAAATGGAACAGGTTGCGAGAAGTATCAACCAGGTCAAACAAAAAGGGGATGTTTAAAAACCCACTACATCCAGGGCTGATGGTCTTTGTTCAATGCGACTTAAATGGCCTGTTGTGGTTGTTGTTGTTGTTTGCTGTTTCGTATCACCAGGGCTAGGATTTATATGTACTAAAAGTAAAAAAGAAAGCTTTTCAGTCGGTCAACATGAATTGTGCCCAATTACATTGGGCGGGAAACAAGTATTTACATACTCTACAAACTAACACGCACTTTATGCACACATACCTACTTCATCTCTATATATAAAAATGAAATTGGTCTGTTTTTTTTCTGAATTTCCACGGAAATTTGCGTTATTTGCGCGTTTCAGACTGTTTTATGACGGATGCGCGCAAAAATAAAATTTGTGTCTGTCTGTCTGTCTGTCTGTTTGTTTGTCTGTCTGTCTGTGGACAATTATGAGTCCTTATAACTTGAGAACGTAAGGGTGGATCAACGTAAAATTTGATACAGATATCCATCTGAGGCACGAAACTAATCATTGATGTAACTCTTCTCCGTACCTCTCATAAAAGGAGCCCAACCCCTTTAAAATACATGCTGAAATAGGCGTAGAAGGGTGAGACAAAAAATGAAAGTTTGTCTGTTTTTTCTGAATTTCCACGGAAATTTGCGTTATTTGCGCGTTTCAGACTGTTTTATGATGGATGCGCGCAAAACTAAAATTTGTGTCTGTCTGTTTGTTTGTTTGTTTGTTTGTTTGTCTGTCTGTCTGTGGACAATTATGAGTCCTTATAACTTGAGAACGGCTGGGTGGAACAACGTAAAATTTGATACAGATATCCATCTGAGGCACGACAATAATCATTGATGTAACTCTTCTCCGTACCTCTCATAAAGGGGGCCCAACCCCCTTAAAATACATGCTGAAATAGGCGTAGAAGGGTGAGACAAAGCTCATTTTCAGCCCCTCAATGTGAGAAACGAAACTGAGCTTTAAGGCCCTAAAACCAACAGTTTTTGAGATATTCTCAGAAAACAAATTTCACCTAATAAATTAATGAAAGAATGCCAGCCGGTAACCATGGCAACTGAATCTCAGAGGTGCATCTATTTCTGTAAGACGCAAGGCAATTCCATTTATTATATTACTGTGAAGGTTTGCAACGGCTATAAGGCTATAACGGAACCAAATTAAGCTGAAATATTCATCAATACATACAATGCGCTTAAGGGGTCAAGGGGTACTCTAGATTTTTTTCACGCGATTTACACGTGCGGGTATGGTACTGTGCCCAACTCTAGGAATGGGTATTCCAAGATTCAGACACCTAGATATCAAGGGAAAGGCTACAGCCTCTTTTGAAAGTTGAGATATTTGAATATCGCGCTACATTGCTTCCAGAAGGAAATGGAAAGAATTTACAGCCAAGAGCATGTCAAGTGACGTAGCGAGTAATAGCAGAGGTCGAGGCTATTTATTGATTAAATAGTTAGCCATGGAGTAGAGACTTGAGGCTTGGATCAGATTACTGGCACGGCCAAATGAAAGAGAATGCACTTAGTATCACGTAAATCGGTCCAGGGATTCCAGAGATATGAGGATTTCTAGATTTCAGCGTGATGCAGCGTGACCCTGACCGTTTTGAATAAAAGCCGGCCGGCACAGGCATCATTAGCTCACTTCGAATCAAGCTCTTGCCTAGCAAGGTGCTACTACGCTGAGCCAAGGCACATGGTTGCCGGATCTACGCAGACGTTATTTTCAAAATTGTGATAGTCACAAAAGTGCTGCGCTACATGTGGAACTTAGTAAGTTTCCGGCAGGGAGAATCACTAAGGTGATAGTTATTTTTCGACGGACTAGACTTTGTCTAGAAAAATACTTTGTCACAGTCCAGTAATATTCATTCAGTACTTGGATATTTTAGTCCAATTTAGTCAGTTTCATAATTGTAACTTGAGAACCACTCCGATCTATCAGTATATTGAAGACCAGTCTATCACGGTGTTGTTCATTAGCCAACGCAGGGAAACTACATGTTGCTTCGCGCATGGTAGATGGTGTGAAGCCATGCCCAGGGAACGATCTTCAGAACAGCCGTTGATTGGTTTAGACTGTCAGTGTTTTCTTGTACTGAAAAGATTACCGTGAGTTATGTTACAACTGACATATTTGAGAATAGATTACTCCATTTAGATTACCCCATTTAAGCAAACTGCTATGGACTTAATAGAAGTCAACATTAAAATGGATCAGCAGTTACTTCAAACTTCAAGCAATATCTCCACTATGTCGTGTTAGACAGATTGTGGGTATATAATGGCGGCCGATACAAGGATTATACGTGCTTGTCCGATAGGGCATGTATCTGGATAAATCTGGTACAGACCAGGTTCACTACGCTTCAAGACCATCGAGAAATGTAAGCCACTTTTGACTTTATACTATGCCTAGCTAATTGGAACAAACTATTTTTCTGCAGATGACCAACACATTTATTTTTCTTCGTATTTAAATCTTGCAATGATTTACGCAAGACATATTAGAGTTATTCTGAGTATTTTCAGCACTCAGAACAGTTTAGGATCGATGACCGAGCAGAACGAGCATTTATTTGAATATTTCATATTTTTGGGAAATCACGGAAAACAACCGATGTAACTGTAAAGTTAATATTTATTTTTGTTGAGAGATGGATATTTTATCCATGTTCAAAGAATCGAACATGTGGATTCTCACATAATGAAATAATAACTAAACACCTTTAAAATAATATAAATAATAATAATAATAATAATCCACTAATAATAATAATAATGATATTCATAATTTTTCTAAATAATTCTTGGATCTTATATTTTCTAATAATCACATTTATTGAGAGAGAGCCTATGAAGTAGTTTAATCATTTCTAGTTTGGAACAGGAGATTTTCCGAAGGAGAGTGGTTAGAGCAAGCCCGCATTCAACCAACATTACAGTTCTGGTTGAACAGTTAATATTTGCAATGAGCAAAGTATACTTTTCAGATAACACGGAGAGGCATGAAACGGGAAGCAAATGACATTTGTATCAATTAGGATATTTTTGTATTTATATAAAATCATGACGTAAATACACATTCGAAAGTGAAATAAAGATTATCATAAGTATGGTAAATTCACGGGTTGAACTGAATGGTAAATTAAAATAAACTTGTAAGTTTATTAATCTTCCAGTGTTGATAACAAGCAGAGGCTTGATTTATTTTATACATTTTGGGAAGAAAACTTATGTGTGTAGAGTAGTTGAAATGCCATTCCCAGGTGCGCATGTTAAAGTCGCAGGAATGAGGAGGTTTTTATTAGAGCATCAATCAAATAGCAGGTTCGATGACTCAGTGTTAAAGGAGTAGTGGAACTACACATTGCGTCGTATGAATGACCCGAAGGTTATTTCTTAAAAACCATCAGTTCTTATTTCAACCTTGTTTACGGATTCCATTTAGACTTTGATTTTGCTAGAGCCCGGATTTGTCATGATAGTATTTTATTCTTCTTCAGAGGAAGACTTTTGCCGTTGTTGTTGGAATATTGTGTTCTTACACAAATAATAGAATGGGCCACTGCCAATTAAAAATAATTCTATAACCACGAATAATTTGAAGGATATTTTCAATCCTAGTGCCATGAACTAAATGAATTTATTATGAAGCTACAATTCTTATTTCCGCATTCTGTCGAAGAATTGCGAGTTGTGAAAGTTACTAAAAGGGCCACAAATATAAATATTTTTCTTAATAATGATTCCAAGTGGAGAATCGAATAGTTGAATGGTCCAACAATTTATTGATCGAGTTGATGCTTCAGAAATCATATATTTTGTTAGGAACTTGAAGTTCATAATCGAGTCACTTCTCGAAATGTTTAATGTCAGAAGAACAATTAATTTTGTTGTGCTTCGCACAAGTTCTTCGATGCTATGCTCAAGGTCAAATACTTTTCAGAAGTTGTTATTAATATGTGTAAATAATGTGGGTTGATTCAAAGATAATAATATTTTTTTGACAATATTTTTTTGAAACTGGAAAAACAAGTGAAAGTTAAAAATTCTACGAACAATTATTCTACGAGTGTTAATATTATGTAAAAATTCAACCAGTTAACTACGGTTTTTCCAGTAAAGACAATTAAATTTGAACTGGATTTAATCATAATCAATGGATTTAATTTTGGAACACAGTCTACAGGACTAATAATCAGACTTGTGTTTCCAAAAATAATTGTCCAATGTGTTGGAAAATTTCTGTACATTGTGTAAATAGAAATGTGGGTCGCCACACATGAGTGATGCTACTTTGAGCATTATTAGTTTGCAGTCAATTTTAACTTCAGAATAAAATGAGATAATTTTACATGATCTGTTATGCCCAGTTGAATCTCCTTCTATCCTTATTGTTGCATTGAGCCAAAAATCAGTAAAGCATTTTTTTCATTTGATGTCGTTTTTGCGATTAGCTTTAACCAATCTGGCGCTCCGGGATATTTTGACTCTCGTGCTGACTGATTCTTGGTAAAATGCATATGTGGTCGTGCGGACTCCGGTCTAAACGGGCACATAAAATAAGATAGAGAGAGAAATGGCGCCCAACGTGGGGCCCGAGTTAGACACGGTCAATCGCATGCCGATTTAAGTTGTGATAATTTTTATATAGATATTTTGGGAGTTGAGAGATGTCTGGTTTGGATGAATAAATTACTAGGAAACCCAATTAGTGGGGAAAATTAAAATTTAACTGGATTAATAATTAGAATGGGTTTGATTATTTTTGATAATGGCTTAACCATTAGGGCGTCAAGTAAATTCAGTAGTAAACGTTCGATGACTGGACATACGCATTATTAGAATCCAGGTGGAGGATATTTGAGAACTTGCATATTTTTCTTGTGATATTGTGGTAAATGTAATTCGTAAAAGTAGAGAATTTTGTTTTTCCATCACGTCGACATTAGGACAAATCTCATTTTATTAGAGTGTTCCAATTAGCTATTCATATTTCTTGTTCTAGTTATAAGCTTGTGTCTGCCAATATTGTATACCCCTAAGTTTTGAATAATAATTGAAAATTATGGAAGAGATGATGAGGATGATGAGGAGTTTGGAAGAGAGTTCCAAAGAGGCTGGACGGCGTGTAGCAGCCATTATGAAAGAAAATACAGAGGCTTTAGAAAAGAAACTTAAAGAAAATTCTGATTCTTTAGAAAATAAACTTAAGGAAAATTCCGATTTGTTAGAAAGCAGGTTAAAAGATAACTTGAAAGAAAGTTTAGATGAAAAACTTAAGGAAAATTCTGATTCTTTAGAAAATAAACTTAAAGAAAATTCTGATTCTTTAGAAAATAAACTTAAAAAAGTTCTAATTCTTTAAAAGATAACTTGAAGGAAAATTTAAATAGTAAATTTAATTCAATGGAAAATAAATTTAAAGAGAATTCCGAAATTTTGAAAATGTCACTTGAGAGTAAAATGACTAAATTATGCGAAAAAACACATGAGCTCGAAACTTCATTAGCCACTAACGCGAGTTTAATGGACGATAAATTTCGCGATGCCGATCTAAGATCCCAAAGCTTAGCTGATAGGATAGAACATGGTCTTAGGAAAGTTGGTGATGACATGATCAACCTAGAAGTCAGAGTGAAGAAAGAGAGCAATGAGATGGCAATTCTAGTTGTTCAACGTTTGACAAAACAATTCAAAGAACTCGTAATGGGAGAAATAAGAGAAGGTGTGATTAATGAATTGCAAACTGAAATTAAAACCACAGTTATCAATGAAATTAAAGACACACTCAAGCTGGAGAACCAAGAGGGAGTCAAGGAAATTAGGGAATCTTTGTCATCCCATATTCAAGTAATTTCCAAAGATATCCAAGCAACTCAGAAGGACATATCAGATATGACAGGGTCGTTGAAAAGTCACGAGGCTGTTATGAATCAGATATCCACTGATGTCAAAGAGAATTGTAAGGAAACGGAAGCAATTAAAAAAATGGCAGAAGAAAACCATAAGGAAATTGAGGCTATGAAAACCCAAATCAAGGACGAGAAACAGTCTGAACATCTGTTGAAAATGCCAAGTGTAAGGGGGAAAAGAACAGATACAGATAAACCTAGGAGCAGCTAGAGAAACTGATAATCAAAGACAGGATGAGGTCAGGACAGTATTTCAATCCAACCCCATAACTGTATTCAAGAATGTAGAGGATAAGCCTTCTAAATTTTCAGGGCGAAATTCTGTGACACCCGTAGAATTTTTGAGAGAAGCAGGTGATTACCTGAAAGATTCCAAGATCCCTAAGGAAAGACAGATCCGAGTGATAGGGAAATTTTTGGAAGGTCCTGCACTTCTTTGGTTTAGCGCTTTTAGGTCCACTCTTACCAATTTTGAGGAGTTTTCCCGTGGGTTATTAAAGAAGTTTTGGTCCCCGGAAACCCAACAGCAAGTCAGAGCAGAATTATATTCCAAGAGATTCTCGACGTCACAGCCTACTCGATACTCTACGTATTTTTCTGGACAGCTTTCTAAACTACAACATTTAGATCCGCCGATGCCAGATAATGAATTAATTACAGCATTAATACGTCAGTTTCCAGCAGACATCCAAAGGACTTTGATCGCTGCTGACATATATAATATGGAGCAATTTGATGAGGTATTGCAGAAACTTGATCATACGAACGCTCAATTCTTCCATCAGAAGGGAGGAAAGAATAACAACGCTGTGTACGCTGTTATGGCCGACAGTTATTCCCAAATACCTCGAGAGATTCGAGAGGGGCGAGAAGAGAAAACGCCGAGGGAAGAGCCCAATAAAAGAGGATGGAATCAGTACAATAACCGATACAGTTACAAGCCTTACGCAAGACCGTATGGTGGAAATCGATATAATACTCGATGGAGAAGGCCAAGGGATAATCAAGGAAGGTACCAGGAAAGAAGGTACTATGGTAGAAACAACTACAATAATAGAGGGAATGTGAATACTCGTCAGTCCAATGAAGAGTTCAATAAGGAGACGAGAAAGAACTTAGATGAAAGACACCAAGAAAACTTGCAGTTCTTGGAACAGAGGCCCAATGAACCAGGTCCATCGGGAACACAACAATCCCGGGGGAATGGAAAAGAAAAAAAAAATCGAATTCACAGTAGAAGATAGAATTTTAAACACTTTCACTTCCAGAATTATTAAATGGCAAGCAGAGGATGATGACTTAATTCAACATAATGACGAACGGAAAGAAATGGGTACAAGAATTAGAATGCCAATCATATCATGCGAAGTATTCGGTATGCCTGTCGATATTTTAATCGATACTGGGGCTATGCTTTGTCTTGTGAGCGAGAAGCTTTATGTTCTGTGGAAGCTCAGAGAGAATTTAGAGGAGATTCCAGTATCAGGAATTAAAATCCAAGGAATAATACCCAACAAAATATATCTGTGTAAAACACAATTATACTTATGTATTACTATTGGAGGACATGATTTCCGACATGTGTTTGTAGTAATGAAGGACATGGCTTTTGACATGATATTGGGAGCGGATTTCATTCAGAAATATCAAGCAGTGATAGACATGGAGACAGAGACGATCAGATTCAAGAATACCGAAGAGATTAACTTCGAGGGAAAAGAAGAGGAAGACATCGAGGGAGATGCTCAATGGTCTCTGATTTTTCATGAAGCTGAAGGAAGAGAAGTCTACACTGAGAAGGAGTCCCCAGAGCTAGGGAAAATTTTGGAAAAGTATCACGATATCTTTGATATTAAACCTGGTGAAATTAAAGATTTTGAATATCGTATTCGTGTAAATGATGACGCACCTTTCCATGCTAAATTGTATCCGGTGGCGGAAAAGCATCGAGAAAGGGTAACAGTGCTTATCAAAGAGATGGAAAGCAACAATGTGATTGAAAAATACACTACATCTTATGTCAATCCATTAGCAGTAGTGTCTAAGCAAGATGGAAGTCTGAGACTATGTTTAGACGCGCGAAATTTGAATTCAAGATTACTGCCAGAGTATGACAGACCACCAATCATTAGGGAACTGTTAAGGAAATTCCAAGGCAAGGTCTGGTTCTCTAACATTGATCTCACTTCGTCCTACCATCACATTAGGCTTAGTGAAGATTCCAAAAAGTTTACAGGATTTATGTTTGACCAGCAGACATATGTATTCCGCCGTCTACCATTTGGAGTCAAAACATCTGGATCTGTT
Source organism: Meconema thalassinum (assembly GCA_946902985.2). Lineage (NCBI taxonomy): Eukaryota > Metazoa > Arthropoda > Insecta > Orthoptera > Tettigoniidae > Meconema > Meconema thalassinum. Next base: position 468,251,439 of record OX336393.1, read on the forward strand.
TTGATCAGAGCACTGGAACAAAACTTGAGTCCTGAAGTAAAAGAGATAGCAATTCGTTACATAGATGATATCCTAATTGCATCTGAGACTAAGGAGGAACATTTATTACATCTTCAGATGTTATTCGCAGATTTGAGAAAAGCGAATTTTAAAGTAAACCTTCGAAAATGTCAGTTCTTTCGGAAGGAAATAAAATTTTTGGGACACATTTTGGATGGAGAAGGATACCGTCCCAATGAGACGAAGATACAGGCGATTGCAAATTTCCCTAGACCTACTAGAGTGAAGAATGTCCGCAGTTTTCTCGGAACATGCCAATTCTTTGCAGGGCATTGTCCAAGCTTCACCAAGACGGTTGCTCCATTGCATGAATTATTGAAGAAAGGAAACAAATGGAAATGGAATGAAGATTGTGAACAATCATTTCAAGATGCCAAGAGGTTATTGGTAAACAGCGTGAAATTGGAGTATCCTGATTTTACCAAGAATTTCATCATAGAATCTGATGCATCCACCGTAGGGATTGGAGCTATTCTTCTTCAAGAGGATGAAGATCACAAGAGACGTTACCTGGCGTTCATAAGCAGGAAACTTCGTCCATCAGAAAGGAATTATTATACCACAGAGTTAGAAGCACTTGCTGTAATCTTCGCGATGGAATCGTGGAAGAAAATGTTAATTGGACATTCAGTCATTGTGAGGATCACCACGCATTGGAGTTTATCTTGAGAACAAACTTTGCCAGTGATAGGATAACTAGATGGTCACTTTTTATTCAACAATTCAACCTAGTTATTGAACACACTCCTGGAAAGTTGAATGTTGGAGCTGATTTATTGAGTAGAGCAGTGGAGTCTACATCTAAGGTTTTTCAAGTTAACCTGACGCAGGAGGATGAGGATACCTTGAGAAGGTTAAGATTGTTGCATTTATCCCAGAGGAGAGACCGACGTCTTAGAAACATTTTTCGTTTTCTACAGGGAGACATGGATCCAAATGATGATGATTTTGTGGAAACTGAAAGAATTTCAAGAGATTTTATGATGTTAGATGGTTTAATCTACAAGTTTGCAAATCCCGACTATACGAAGCTGAGAGTCGTGATACCTCCACGAATGCAAAAACCCATTATCTGGATGGCACATCGAATCGCAGGTCATGCTGGAGTAGATAAGACGGTCAACTTGATACAAGAAAAATTTTCGTGGGAGCGAATGCGACAAACTGTCAGAAACACTATTCGAGAATGCGACTTATGCCAAAGGAGTAAACATAATTCTAGATTACTGAGAGAATTACCAAGGCCTATTATTCCTTCTAAGCCTTGTGAAATATTCGCGACTGATTTATATGGTCCTCTCCCAAAGTGTAAAAGAGTTAACCGATATATTCTGGTGACCATGGATGTTTTCAGCAAATACACTATGTTACACCCAATCCAGAAGGCAAACGCAAAGTATTGTGCGAAGAGAATTAGAGACAACGTAATTCCGGAAGCAGGCAAACCGGAATTCCTTTTATCAGATCGTGGACCCCAATTTACATCTTTAGAATTTAGAACCATCATGAATAATCTTGGGATTAGACAATTGTTTTGTTCTATCAGACATCCTGAAAGCAATCCAGCAGAACGCGTGATGGCTGAAATAGCAAAATTTTGCCGCCTCTATTGTCCAAATGAGCATTGGAAATGGATGGATGTTCTCTCATTAGCATCCGAATCCATCAACTCTACAATTCATGAGAGTACTGGACAGATTCCCATGTTGCTTCATCATGGAATTAAACCAACAAGATTATGGGATCGAATCAACTCTATTCCACCTGAGATTGAACCAAGTCGTCAGATGAGGGAAACTCTAGCTTTAGACGAGTTGAGGATCCAAGCTGAGAAAAGAGAGCGCAGAGTGAGAGGAAAGCGTTTTCGCAGACCCTTGCGCGTAGGAACTCTTGTTTTAGTGAAAAGACCTACACCCTCTGACGTGCAAAATCGAGTGTACTCGAAGTTTGCAAGCCTCTACGCTGGACCATATCGTATTGTGGAAGTAAACAACAATGGAAGCTATGAGATCGCCAATACACGAACTGGTAACATCGCGGGAACTTATAATGCATCGAATTTGAAGATTTACTATTCAAGAACCAGATGATTTAATGTGTAGATAGGAGAAATAAAAAAATTTCAATTTTTATTTTTTGCTAGGTGTGGGGTAGATGTGCCCAACTCTAGGAATGGGTATTCGAAGATTCAGACACCTAGATATCAAGGGAAAGGCTACAGCCTCTTTTGAAAGTTGAGATATTTGAATATCGCGCTACATTGCTTCCAGAAGGAAATGGAAAGAATTTACAGCCAAGAGCATGTCAAGTGACGTAGCGAGTAATAGCAGAGGTTGAGGCTATTTATTGATTAAATAGTTAGCCATGGAGTAGAGACTTGAGACTTGGATCAGATTACTGGCACGGCCAAATGAAAGAGAATGCACTTAGTATCAAGTAAATCGGTCCAGGGATTCCAGAGATATGAGGATTTCTAGATTTCAGCGTGATGCAGCGTGACCCTGACCGTTTTGAATAAAAGCCGGCCGGCACAGGCATCATTAGCTCACTTCGAATCAAGCTCTTGCCTAGCAAGGTGCTACTACGCTGAGCCAAGGCACATGGTTGCCGGATCTACGCAGAAGTTATTTTCAAAATTGTGATAGTCACAAAAGTGCTGCGCTACATGTGGAACTTAGTAAGTTTCCGGCAGGGAGAATCACTAAGGTGATAGTTATTTTTCGACGGACACTGGTGAAATATTTTATTTCTACATGGACATATGCTAGACTTTGTCTAGAAAAATACTTTGTCACAGTCCAGTAATATTCATTCAGTACTTGGATATTTTAGTCCAATTTAGTCAGTTTCATAATTTTAACTTGATAACCACTCCGATCTATCAGTATATTGAAGACCAGTCTATCACGGTGTTGTTCATTAGCCAACGCAGGGAAACTACATGTTGCTTCGCGCATGGTAGATGGTGTGAAGCCATGCCCAGGGAACGATCTTCAGAACAGCCGTTGATTGGTTTAGACTGTCAGTGTTTTCTTGTACTGAAAAGATTACCGTGAGTTATGTTACAACTGACATACTTGAGAATAGATCACTTAGATCTGACCCCATTTAAGCAAACTGCTATGGACTTAATAGAAGTCAACATTAAAATGGATCAGCAGTTACTTCAAACTTCAAGCGATATCTCCACTATGTCATGTTAGACAGATTGTGGGTATATAATGGCGGCCGATACAAGGATTATACGTGCTTGTCCGATAGGGCATGTATCTGGATAAATCTGGTACAGACCAGGTTCACTACGCTTCAAGACCATCGAGAAATGTAAGCCACTTTTGACTTTATACTATGCCTAGCTAATTGGAACAAACTATTTTTCTGCAGATGACCAACACATTTATTTTTCTTCGTATTTAAATCTTGCAATGATTTACGCAAGACATATTAGAGTTATTCTGAGTATTTTCAGCACTCAGAACAGTTTAGGATCGATGACCGAGCATTTCGAGCATTTATTTGAATATTTCATATTTTTGGGAAATCACGGAAAACAACCGATGTAACTGTAAAGTTAATATTTATTTTTGTTGAGAGATGGATATTTTATCCATATTCGAAGAATCGAACATGTGGATTCTCACATAATGAAATAATAACTAAACACATTTAAAATAATATAACTAATAATAATAATAATCCACTAATAATAATAATAATGATTTTCATAATTTTTCTAAATAATTCTTGGATCTTATATTTTCTAATAATCACATTTATTGAGAGAGAGCCTATCAAGTAGTTTAATCATTTCTAGTTTGGAACAGGAGATTTTCCGAAGGAGAGTGGTTAGCGCAAGCCCGCATTCAACCAACATTACAGTTCTGGTTGAACAGTTAATATTTGCAATGAGCAAAGTATACTTTTCAGATAACACGGAGAGGCATGAAACGGGAAGCAAATGATATTTGTATCAATTAGGATATTTTTGTACTTATATAAAATCATGACGTAAATACACATTCGAAAGTGAAATAAAGATTATCATAAGTATGGTAAATTCACGGGTTGAACTGAATGGTAAATTAAAATAAACATGTAAGTTTATTAATCTTCCAGTGTTGATAACAAGCAGAGGCTTGATTTATTGTATAAATTTTGGGAAGAAAACTTATGTGTGTAGAGTAGTTGAAATGCCATTCCCAGGTGCGCATGTTAAAGTCGCAGGAATGAGGAGGTTTTTATTAGAGCATCAATCAAATAGCAGGTTCGATGACTCAGTGTTAAAGGAGTAGTGGAACTACACATTGCGTCGTATGAATGACCCGAAGGTTATTTCTTAAAAACCATCAGTTCTTATTTCAACCTTGTTTACGGATTCCATTTAGACTTTGATTTTGCTAGAGCCCGGATTTGTCATGATAGTATTTTATTCTTCTTCAGAGGAAGACTTTTGCCGTTGTTGTTGGAATATTGTGTTCTTACACAAATAATAGAATGGGCCACTGCCAATTAAAAATAATTCTATAACCACGAATAATTTGAAGGATATTTTCAATCCTAGTGCCATGAACTAAATGAATTTATTATGAAGCTACAATTCTTATTTCCGCATTCTGTCGAAGAATTGCGAGTTGTGAAAGTTACTAAAAGGGCCACAAATATAAATATTTTTCTTAATAATGATTCCAAGTGGAGAATCGAATAGTTGAATGGTCCAACAATTTATTGATCGAGTTGATGCTTCAGAAATCATATATTTTGTTAGGAACTTGAAGTTCATAATCGAGTCACTTCTCGAAATGTTTAATGTCAGAAGAACAATTAATTTTGTTGTGCTTCGCACAAGTTCTTCGATGCTATGCTCAAGGTCAAATACTTTTCAGAAGTTGTTATTAATATGTGTAAATAATGTGTGTTGATTCAAAGATAATAATGTTTTTTTGACAATATTTTTTTGAAACTGGAAAAACAAGTGAAAGTTAAAAATTCTACGAACAATTATTCTACGAGTGTTAATATTATGTAAAAATTCAACCAGTTAACTACGGTTTTTCCAGTAAAGACAATTAAATTTGAACTGGATTTAATCATAATCAATGGATTTAATTTTGGAACACAGTCTACAGGACTAATAATCAGACTTGTGTTTCCAAAAATAATTGTCCAATGTGTTGGAAAATTTCTGTACATTGTGTAAATAGAAATGTGGGTCGCCACACATGAGTGATGCTACTTTGAGCATTATTAGTTTGCAGTCAATTTTAACTTCAGAATAAAATGAGATAATTTTACATGATGTGTTATGCCCAGTTGAATCTCCTTCTATCCTTATTGTTGCATTGAGCCAAAAATCAGTAAAGCATTTTTTTCATTTGATGTCGTTTTTGCGATTAGCTTTAACCCATCTGGCGCTCCGGGATATTTTGACTCTCGTGCTGACTGATTCTTGGTAAAATGCATATGTGGTCGTGCGGACTCCGGTCTAAACGGGCACAGTACGGAAGGTCTATTATATCCCTTCTCTATTATATATAAATGAAAGTTTGTCTGTTTTATTGCTGAATTTCCAAGGAAATTTGAGATATTCGCCCGTTTCAGACTGTTTTGTAACGGATGCACGCATTTTTTTTGTCTGTCTGTCTGTTTGCCTGTGGACAATTTTTTGTGTCCTTATAACTCGAGAACGGCTGTGTGGATTAACGTAAAATTTGATACAGATATCCATCAGAGGCACGACACTAATCATTGATGTAACTCTTCTCCGTACCTCTCATAACAGGGGGCCTACCCCCTTAAAATGCATGCTGAAATAAGTTTAGAAGGGTGAGACAAAGCTCATTTTCAGCCCCTCATTGAGAGAAACGAAACTCGGGGGCCCTAAAAGGAGCCCGAAAACCACATTTTAAGGCCCTAAAACAAACAGTTTTTGAGATATTCCCAGAAAACTAATTTCACTTAATAAATTAATGAAAGAATGCTTGCCGGTAACAATGGCAACAGAATCTCAGAGGTCCATCTATTTCTGTAAGACGCAATGCAATTCCATTTATTACATTACTGTGAAGGTATGCAAACGGCTATAAGGTTATAACGGATCCAAATTAAGCTGAAATATTCATCAATACATATAATGCGCTTAAGGGGTCAAGGGGTACTCTAGAATTTTTAACGCGATTTACACGTACGGGTATGGTACAGAAGGTCTATTATATTCCTATCCCTATATTATTATTATTATTATTCTTTTAATTATTACAATTATTATGGCGTAATACGACGAGACAAAGCTAATTTTGAACCCCTTGGTGTCAGAAACAAAACTCGGGGCCCCTAAAGAGCAGTAATGTGTCCCCGAAATCTATATTTTAAGGCTCTAAAACCAACAGTTTCTTAGATTTTCCCAGAAAACTAATTTCATTTATTAAACTAACGAAGAAATGCAAGACAGTAACCATGACAACAGTATCTCAAGAGGTGACATCCAATTTTACATCTATTTCTGGAAGAAGTAATGCCACTCCATTTATTACATATCTGTGAAAGTTTGCACCAACCACGGAACCAACTAAAACTGTAAAATTCATCAACGCGCTTAAGGGTTCAAGGAGTAACCTAGATTTTTTCACACGACTTACACGTGCGATATGTCGTACAGATGGTCTATTATATCTCCAAACAGCAACATTATTTTCAAAAGATCCTGATTTGAAATAGTAGACTATTTTTTGCTGATTTTAGGAATTTGGGCCATTGGAGGCTAAAAACCTAAATTTTCATGCACCACAAGCCTTTATAATTTATAAGTGGGGTCTTCCTCTGGTTGGGCACATGACACAACGGTTAGGGTAAGTTTGTATGTGATGTGTATTGCGATTCGTCTACGAGGTTTTCAATTTTATTTTCACGTCAGGAAGAACACGTTAGGTAAATTTAGTTTGAGCGCACATTTTAACTAATCATTTTTCTTAGTCAACAAACGGGTTCCAAGCCCCTAACCATTGTAACAGGTGCTCAACTGATGACGTCTGGTTCTTAATACCGAAGACCGTTCGAAAAATGGGTACTTCTGCTAGTTAGATGATATGTTTCAAACGTCAAGCGTTCATCCTCAGATCCTGTTCACGTAGGATTAATTAATTAATTAATTAATTATGATGTTTATTAATATCAATTAAACACAAATAAATATATAGACTATTTCTTATTCTTCTTCTCCTTCTGTTTCCCCGCTCATTTTTGATGTGTAACATCTTTCCGCTCGGTTGCTGGATAGTTTTGTGGGAGTGATTTTGAAATTTGGGGACGGAAGTGGATCGATCAAACGGAAGTTTACTAGCTGGCAGTGGTGGACAACGGAAGTATGCACTGCCCGCTCGATCAATCAAACGGAAGTGTACTAGCTGGCAGTGGTGGACAACGGAAGTATGCACTGCCCGCTCGATCAATCGGACGGGAGTGTACTACCTGGTAGTGGTGGAAAACAGAAGTATGCAATGCCCGCTCGATCGATCGATCCTGCTACCAGATTATCATTTTAAACGAAATTTATCATATCAATATGACTCATTTTAACAGAATCCATATGAAATTACGTGTTGGCCTGTGAATGAAGAGGACCTGTTTATAAGGAATTTAAGGTTATGAGCGGTGTCGCGTCTATTAATCTAGTTGATCCATATCGTATTCTTTATTTAGGCTAGTGCTGGTTGAAGCTACAAATCATCTAATAAAATTAGTTCCGTATTATAAACTACAATATCTGTAAAACACTCCCTTTTAAAATAACAATTGAAAATGTGTGTATTGGAAACAAGGCAGTGTGTGCTCTGTAGCGCGAGAATATTATGGTAATACAGTAGGCAGTGCATTTAGCAGGCACTGGTTTGATGAGCACAGTGGCAAATGTTTCACCGATTTTCATTTGTCGTTGAGCAGTTTATGAAGCTTCACGTTCAGGGTTGAACATCACATGGGGTAGGACAAAGACGACAAATGGCATTTAAGTAAGCAGCATTACTGTCAAGCTGTGGTTGAGTAGGCTAGTCAAATATTAAATACATAACAGAATGTTGTAATATGAGTGGAATGAAAGCTGAGACTAGATCATTTCATGATTGTAGGAAGGCATGTTTTGATTGTTTACGACGAATTGTATGAGAGTCTTGAGAATAATGAATGTTATAGTTACTGAGGCGTGTGCTCACAATATTTGAGAGTACAGTCGACGTTGTGTGCCACTTTGTTATTATGAATTATTAAGGAAGGAAGGAAGCTTGTAGTTTTGCGTGACTGTTAATCTCACAATCATGATCCACGGTACCTCCCTTTTACGTGGAATGCGAAACACAGGACATGGCATTTCAATTCGAAAATCTCACATGTATTGACCGGGAATCAAACCCGGTCTACCTTGGTGAGAGACTAACAGTTTGACCTCTGCGCCACAAGTGTGACAGTAGCATATCTCCAATTCAATCTATACATTCATCATAGTACCAGTCTGAAAATGGAGCGTAAATTAACATTTTAAGAGTGTCCAAGCTGTGTAGTATACCAGTAGGATAGCATGTCTGATGTTACACATCATATGCTACTACTGTAAGGCTCGTATCTTTTTTTATAATTCTTTTCCATTTCTTCGGTCCCAAATGGTGTATTCTCTTAACTGCTTCCCCCAGGGGCTCACATCTAGTGCGATGTGGGTTGGCGACAACGGGACCCCAGCTAAGTCCAGCATTGTTTCCACTTACTTGTGCCGGACTCCTCTCAGTCTTCTTTCCTGTAGATCTCCCTTGGTCAACTCTTGTTTTTTTTGTCCGACCCCGACGGTATTAGGGTATGCAAAACCTAGGTAGTCTTTAACTTTCCCGCCTTCATTGGCCCTTGTCCCATCTTTCCTGATCGCTCCTTTTTCGAGGGGTCAGACCTCTTGTTTTTTATTATTATTTTATTTCCTTTTCTCTTTAAGATTCCCGCACTGTTTTCGTTATTTGGCGCCCAGTGTATCTAAATTCCCTTTAGCGAATGTTTTTTTGCATCTACTGTACACTCCATTTTGTAGGTAATTTCAGTCTACGTTGCATTTTCTAACAAGTCTTTTCGATCTAAATTGCATTTTGCGAGTATTTTCAACCTCAATTGCATTTTGTAAGGATTGACGATCTAAATTGCTTTTTAGTGCTTCTTTCAATATAGGGGCTGGGACCTTTGCCAATATTTTGAATGTCAATTGCATTTTGTAAGTATTTTCAACCTAAACCGCTTTTTGCAAATATTTTCAATCGAAATTGCATTGTGTAAGTATTTTGATTCTCAATTGAATTTTGTGGGTATTTTGAATCTAAATTCTATTTTGTAAGTATTTTCAATCTAAATTGCATTTTGTAAGTATTGTCCATCCAAATGAGTAGTTTGATTCTACCATACATGTTATAAGCATTTTCAATTTCAAGTGCATTTTGTGAGCATTTTGAATTTCAATTGCACTTTGTGATCTGAAATGTGCGTTAAACAATCTAAATTGCATTGTGGATTTACAATTTCAATTGCATTTTGTAAGTGTTTTGAACATCAATTGCATTTTGTTCGTATTTTCAATGTCATTTGCATTTTGTAAGTATTTTGAATTTCACTTGCATTTTGTCAGTATTTCGACTCTACATTGCATTTTGTACGTATTTTGAACCTAAACTACATTTTGTGCGTATGAAGTACGTATTTCAATATAGGGGTTGGGACTTTTGTGAATATATTCCATTTGTAAGTATTTTCCTTCTAAATTTCCTTTTGTAAGTATTACCACACTCCATTTTGTGAGTAGTTTCATTCTGAGTTCCATTTTGTACGTATTTTCAGTGTCACTTAATTTTCGTTCTGGTTTCCACCCAGACCTTTAGGGGCAGATAACCTAGATGCTAGGGCCCTTAAAACAACAATTATCATCATCATCATCATCATCATCATCTTAACTGGTTCCCTGCGAGGCCCTATCGCACGCAGTCCATCCATCTTCTTCTAGGTCTGTTTGTCTCCCTCCTGCCTTCCACCTGCAAGTCGAGCACTCTTCTTCCTACGTACATCTCATCCCTGCACTTAACATTACCATACCAGATCAATTGTCTTTCTTGGACTTCTTTGGATATCTGAGTCACCCTAAAACTGCGCCGTATGAAGGTGTTCTGGATGTGGTCCTTCCTCGTAACACCACATATCGATATCAGTAATTTCGGCTGCATTCAGTCGCTTATTTTGTGATTGTACAGTTGGCCAAGTTTCTGCTTCATCTAGCATGGTACGTCTCACAGCACAAATGGACGCAGTAACACAGGTTGTCAGACAACTTCAACACACAACCAACTCCACGGGGCTGAAATGACAGCGATTCCCAATCCCCTAAAGAAAACAACAACCTCTCTCTTGTAGAAGCTAACAGATTAATGCAGGTCATGAAATGGAAGCAGTTTATGTATGTTCACATTTTGAGGGCACTCTAATTAATTTAGAATGTCCCTGCTAATTATGTACATGATTTGTTGAAAATGATGGCTTTATGAACATTAAGATAATACAGTTTATTAATGAGACCTTTAGCTGGAGGGCTACCATAATTGGCTTTCTCATTTGTCACTTTGTGCTTTTGCTTTTTATACTGGCTGGTTCAGTAATTAATATTGAATATTAAAACTCTTCAAACAGTGAAGCCATTTTTAAAAATGTTCACATAATTACATTGGAATTTACAGGAAGGACCTTCCTGATCATCATCCCCGCGTGCATGGTCTTCATTTGATTAATTTAACTTGACACGGTACATTGTTAAGATAGGCGATTCCATTTCCCCTTAAAGATTCTGAGATGCACTATGCACAGTATGTATAGGCTACTTGTTTTTCCCTATAGTCCTCTCCTCCACCAATCCTCCCTTAACTCAGTTAAGCTGTATTTTCCTAGGCGCGGAAGAGGAGAGTGGAACGCGGAGAGAGGAGTCGGCTCTCCTCTGGTCATATGTAATTTTAATTGTACTGTTTTCCTAGAAGCGGAGCGGACCGCCGCTGGACGAGCGGAACTCGCTCCTCCGCGTTCCTCTGCTCCGAGAGCAGACGAGTCCGCTGTCGGCTTGCGGAGTGACTGGACGTTTGTACAAGTCGTGTGTAGTTTTATTCAATTGTGTCCCTTGTGTGTTTAGTATAAAGTGTGTACACCATGAGTGTGTGTCCGTTTAATGCTTCCGATGATGAACAACTCATTGAGTTGGTTCATGATCATCCTATAATATGGAATCTAATAGAGAAAGAATGTACGTATGTTGTGAAGAAAGATGTCATATGTCACTTGCACATTTTCCACCCTTCACTAAATGCAGTAGTAATTTATCCTCCTCTTCGAAGTGTAATAAAATAGAAAGTCTGGAATCCACGTCCATATCGACCTCACCTTATCACTCCTAGTATACAAATGAGCAACCGTTCCGCTCTCAGCTTCGGCGCCTAGGAAACCCCAGCTTTAACTCAGTTAGCTATGTGCTCTAAGACGCCAAATCATGTCTCCTCCCTCACGTGTCTTAATCCCTCTCCATTTATTTCTCTACTTACCCATCCAATCTTCACCGTTCTCCTGCAATACCACAATTCAAATGTTTTAATTTACCTCTTTCTTGATTCACCAATAATTACAGTTTGACCAACCTAGGAGACAAAGGTTTCCAAACTGAATTTTTATTGTATAAATCTATGTGTGATGTTAATGTAGCCTATTTATTTTCTGATGGAAATCTTCCGTTGCCTGGAGTTTTATATCCTTTTTACCTTCGTCCATCACCGCTTATTTTATCTGCCAAATAACAGATGTGTAGGTGGCTTCAGTGACGTAGTTGGTAGCATGCTGAGCTTCTATGCCCAAGGTCACGGGTTCTAATCCAGCCATGGGGCCGATAACCTCGATGTTAGGCCCCTTAAAACAACAATTATCATCATCATCATCTAATCCAGCCAAAGTCGTCGGATTTTATAAGAGCGTTAAAATCCCTCAGTATGCCTTCCTTCGGAGGGGAAGTAAAGCTGGCGGTCCCATGTCATAGTTTAATGGCAAGTAAAAGAACCTTCCAGTAATTACACTTGTGTGAAGCTAAATTATAGGTTAGATTTGACTAACGCTCTTAGGTTCCAACGTTCGTCAGCAGGAGCAGACTGAGGTAGCATCAAGTAACCAAGTTCAGATCTAGTTGTCGTTGACGGTGATGTTTGGTAGCAAAAGTAGGAACTACTTGAACATTGAATGGCTGCAGTCGTTACTTGAATTAAAAACAGACAACACACACTCATACAGCCATCACAATTAACACCGGTTATCAGACAGATTCTACACACACCCAAAGTACACGGGGCTACATGATCACGTTGTCGCAGCCCCTATACTGAGGAACCAATCAACCAACCGATGTGTATTTCACCACTAGAGTCGACTGGTGATGGACTAGAAGAGCCCCGCGGCATGAGACGGAAGAGAACTCTAATTGGAGGAATCCTCTCACTTCTGTTGGAATAATAGAACCACGGATGATGGACAAACACTATAGATTGTATGTTACACAATCGATCCAATGACCTCCAGATTACGTGTCGAGCTTGATACGCATCTCAGCGACCCAATTATGCTCGCGATATGGGCACATCCAGTACGTGTCCCGTCCGCTTGGCTCATCACTGATTTGCACAACACGAGCGGGGGATTGATTCAACATCTCGGACTGTTCCCTTACAAGGATATTCATGGACCAATGAACTCTCTCGGTAAAGAAAATCTTATATGTCAGAAAACTGTATAATAATGATGGTCATTATAACACTATTTTTCATTATGAAACAGTTTCCCCTACCAATCAGAGCTCAAGTAACAGTTGTGTGACCATTTAAGTAAGGATAGCATCGAGGAGGCCATGGTCAAATGCAAGGAATTCTCTGCGTCCCATGCACCCTGTTCAGTACATAAAACTGGCAAATTCTCGACAGATATTTATGAATATGTATGTTCGAACATGTCCCCTGGTCTTCCTCCTCTCCTTCTTCCATCCGGTCTTTGTGTCCCAGGTCTCCTTAGGGTTTTCACATTCCATGTCACTAATATAATATCCGCTTTCCTTCTTCCATCCGGTCTTTGTGTCCCAGTTCTCCTTAGGGTTTTCACATTCCATGTCACTAATATAATATCCGCTTTCCTTCTCATTAACCTTTTCCTTTGCCGGTTCGTCATCGCTTGATCAGCACTGCGAGGAAATTCTAAGGTATACCACCAACCTGGAAGGACCAGGGTATCGATATTAGTCTGGCCCATCACCATACTGTCTTGCGTGGCGTTACCAGGAGTTTAAACACCCGCCAGCACAGGTCTAAGGATCATTTGGGCACGCAAGCCTCCAAAAACACCCGACAAAATATATTTTGCCTTCGTCAAAGTGTCGATACCAGCGGGAGGTGTAAGTTACAAGTACTGTACATTAAATAATATTATGTCTATCTTTGCCACTGTCAGCCGAAAGTAGCTAGGCCGGCGACCGTTCAAGTGCTGGTAATCGCAATGCGTAAACCCGTCGACCATGGCAACAATAATCCTGTAAAATGACTGCAATCATCAAGAGAAGGCAAAAATACGGTGCTGTAGTGTGTGTAACTCGGTCTGTTATGCCCAGGACCGAGGTAGGGGTCCCGGGAAAAATAAGGAATCACACAAATTCAGGATGGCCACTGTGAGCTCAAGGATTTGAACCTAAGATATCGCAACTCCCCATTGCAGCCGTTGTGTGTCACTACATTTGATGACTGCGCTGCTGGGCACAGTGTATATAACGTTTTAACAAATTCTGTTAGTTTGCGCTTGAGGGCATCATGTTATTACAACTAGCACGCAGCAATACTGCAAGCGGCAGTGAGATGAAACTAGTGTAGAACGATTCGGGATATTTTAAAGTCAATTGAAGCTTGAAACATCGTATAAGTCTACGCCACAGTAGAAGCAAGCAAGGCTTCATAACGTAACAGAATTGTCAGAAATAACGAATTAATATTTGTTACGTTACTGCTTCCGTACCCAAAACAAATGGTATATGAATAACGTTTTTAGTGCGGCAACGAAATAGGGGGTTATAATTGTCCCTGGTTTGTGCTATTAACGTTATAACCAGCAGAGGAAAAGATTCCGTTATTATAAAATGCGCTCCCGTTATTAACGTTATAAGTCTAGTAACGGTATGACAGCGATTTTGACCCGCTGCGCGCCATCAATAACGTTATTCAGGCAGAGTGATCGATTCGGTTATTTCAAAATGCAAACCTACTAATAACGTTATAAGCCTAGTAACGGTATACGAGAGATTTTAACCAGTTATACGCTATCAATAACGTTATTCAGGGCAGAAAAATTAATTCCGTTATTTAGAAATGTGAACCCACCAATAACGTTATAAGCTTCGTAACGGTATACGAGCGATATTTACGAGCTTTGCGCTGTCAATAACGTTATTCATGGCAGAAAAATAATTCCGTTATTTAGAAATGCGAACCCACCAATAACGTTATAAGTCTAGTAACGGTATACGAGCGAATTTTACCAGCCATACGCTATCAATAACGTTATTCAGGGCAGAAAAATTAATTCAGTTATTTTGAAATGCGAACCCACCAACAACGTTATAAGTCTAATAACGGTATACAGGCGATTTTTACCAGCTATGCGCTATCAGTAACATTATTCTAAGCGGAGAAATTGATTCCGTTATTTCAGAAAAGAATCTCGTCAATAACGTTATGGAAGTGTCTATTTGCCCGCTTCCCGGACAAGCATGGAAGGTGACCGTGAACTGACGATGCTGGGCCATATGCAATTCCAGGCCAATTATTTATTCAAACATAGGATAATTACTTCTTGAAATATCAATAATAATCAACATAATGATTTCAATCTGAGCGCGTGCCCCATCAGACAGGGCAAGGCACCTTGCTCGTTTCGATCGCGGTCATATTGCAGCCAACGTTGGAAACATGTTTCCTAAAATCAATACGATGGATCCCATTGATTCGAAATAATTCTTGTTGCTTCATATAGGGGTTTGGAACATAGCCCATTGTTCATCAGTCCCATGTAGTTGAAGTCTGATAAACTTTGTTATTTTTGGAGTTGGCAATGGCCTTGACTTAGGAACTATCCACGCATTTTCCTGGAGTGGAAGTGGGAAACCCCAGAAAAACACTCTAAGATAGCTAAGATGGGAATCGAACTCACCTTCTCGCAGTGTTGCCATATAAGGCAGAGTGTAACCTACACACCAAACTTTCACTCCTTTGTGACCAATAAGAGTATTTCTTTCCTAAATGAAACCTCCCGTTCTTGCTTTACGTTTACTTGGTATCCTATTTTCATTTAGTAGTGATAGAAGCCATTTTTCAGTGATGGTTATTTCTAATGAAGAAAGCTATTCAGTCGGTCAACACGAAATTCGCGTAGACCGAATGAAAAGCTTTCTTTATTATTTTCATTTATGAAAGAATAGGCTTATGACATCGCATTTAGTCCGTGTGTGTGCGTATGTGTGTGTCCCCACCTAATAAAATATAAACGGCTGGAGCGATTTCAATGAAACTCGGTACGGTAAAGTCATAGTACTATTTTTTCCGACCCCGACCGTGATCTTTAAATTTTATTACAGCTCACCAATCCAACATGGCGACTGTGCGAAATATTTCACTGGCATTCCATATCTCCGAAACTATTTCAGATATCATCCTGACATTTTGTACGGTGATAAAATGAACTACTAGATGGGACTCTCAAAATTCCTGTTAAGTAACAAACGAACATGGGGGCCAAGCGAAGTTGATACATTAAAATAGATCTTTTTTTTTCGCGATTAAGCCATTCGAGCGCCGTCAAATGATATAGCAAATGTTATACACCTTGTAATGCACTGATATCTTATTCAGCTCAATTGTTTACATAACCGCAAGATGGTGCCTGTGTGAAATTTAAAAATTAAGTTTTAATTTCTTGTGTCCTAATCATGCGATCGTAGCCAACGTTTGAACAATGAACCTACCGTACGCAATAATCGTCATCTAATAGTACATAGCTCAATGGTCTACACATATTAAGAAATATTTAGACGATTCTCAATGTCAACTAATCAATGACAGCAATCAAACTGAATTGTTTTCATAACCATAAGATGGCACCTGTGCGAAATGTTAAAATCTCGTATTTAGCCTATTTCCATTTATGAAAAAAATAGGCTTATGAGATCACCTTTTGTCCGTGTGTGTGCACCAGGGCCGTGCAATGGGCAAGGTGAAGCAGTGCTAGCAGGTGAAGCGCAGCCCTATTCTGCCTATTTCTGAGCAATGCAGCACGACATCACACTAGCACTCCAGCGCTTAGTCGCACAAACACTGTCCATTTGACGGGGTGCTGCAGCACGTTTAGTACTAAGCGCAGAGCCTGGGCGCTAGGCGCACTGGAGTCAACATTTTGTCATATGCTTGTGGTCTGCCGTGCTCATAACGTCTTTTGTGCCTGGGGAGCACAAAAATATCATAGTGGGAAAGTCACACCTTAAAGAAACACACCGAAGACGTCTAAAACATGATATTTGGACGTACATGAACCAGATCTGCAACAAGGATACAAGAAGTTGCATACTCTTTAGCCTATTTTCATTTAAAAAAAAAATAGGCTTATGAGATCACCTTTTGTCAGTGTGTCTGTCTCTGTGTGTGCGTGTATGGTGTGTGATGGTGTGTGCCCCCCCACCTAATAACTTGTAAACCGCAGAGCGATTGCAATGAAACTCGGTAAGTTCATAGCACTATTCCACACCACCCCGACCGTGCCCTTCAAATTTTGTTACATCCCACAAATCCAACATGGCGGCTGTGCGAAATATTTCACCAGCATTCGATATCTACGAAACTATTACCGATATCACCCTGGAATATTTCACAGTGATAAAGGGAACTACTAGAAGTTCACCAATGTGATTTTTGAAAACCTGATAACTACAGAACCAACATGGCGGCCAAGCAAAGTTGCGACTTTTAAATAGATGTTTCTCACGATTTAAACAACCAAACGCAATGCAACTTGGTACAGTATATGTTTTTACACATTGTAATGCACCGACATCTAACTTCATTCAATTGTTTACATAACCTCAAGAAGGCGGCTGTGCGAAATATTTCACCGGCATTCTATATCTCTGATTCTATTAGCGATATCACCCTGAAATTTTGTACGGAGATAAAGGGCACTACTGGAATTTCATCTATAAGGCTTTCAAAAACCGGCTAACTAAAAAACGAATATGGCAGCCAAGCGAATTTGAAAATTTTAATAGACCTTTCTCGGGATTTAATGATCCAAACGCAATGAAACTTGGTACAGGAAATATTTATACACATTGTAATGCACTGGTATCTATATTTGTTCAATTATTTACATAACCTCAAGATGGCGAATGTGTGAATTTTAAAATTAAGTTTTTATTTCTTGTGTCGTAATCATGCGATCGAAGTGAGAGTTTGAGTAATGAACCCTTGCAATAATTTTCCTTTAATGGTACGTGACTCTATGGCCTATACATATAACAATCCAACATGGCGACCATCCGAAATATTTAGATGGATCTCAATATCTACGAATCTATTACAGCAATCAAACTAATTTTTTAAATCTTCATTGGGGCTATGAACATAAGTTCACCTATAGGACTTTCAATAACCTGGTGATCACAAATCCAACATGGCGGCGACGCGAAGTATAAATATTCACATGGTCGTTTCTCGCAATTTAACCGTCCGAGTGCAGTGACACTTGGTACAGTAAATCCTTCTACAAATGTTAATCCACTGGCATCTAATTTTTTCATTTGTTTCCATAACCACAGGATGGCAGCTGTGCGAAATTTTAAAATCTCGTTTTTACTTCTTGTGTCCTAATCATGCGATTGAAGTTCGAATACTACACGTACACAATACAATTCACGTAACAGTACATAACTCTAAGACCTACAGATATAAAAATCCAACATGGAGACCATGCGCAATATTTAGCCGGTTCTCAATATCTGCGAATCTATTACAGCAATCAAACTGAACTTTTGTATGTTGATAGAGGCAATTAACATAAGTAGGATATATGAAAATAGCCTGTATAATTCTTCACGGAACTACTTGGTGGGTTAGTTATTGTTGTTTTAAGGGGCGGAACTACGAGGTCATCTGCCCCTACTTTTTGGGTGATGTAGCAGGTGCAGCGAGATATAACAATCCTAAAAATGGAATCAAGCATATTGTTAATCATGAATGTGACAGAAACAGGGCCGGTATGGAATCAGGAGTGTTAAAATATATTTTTAAAATTTGTTGACATAATGTCACAAACCAGCCGACGTAGCTACACACGCTAACGAGCATGGTCAGACTACACCGAACTCGAAATACCACACAGAACCATTTCATACCTTGCCTCATTAATTTCATTTGTCATTAAATCCTCTCATTAGATTGCCGTCATGAAGGGCATCTATCCGTAATATCATTCCCACAAGGAAACTCTCTCACCATATCCCCTTCCTCATAGCAACCTAAATAATTACGGGTAGAACAAAAATCTACATTAGGACTATAAAGCTATAGTCTACAGTATTTCCATAACAAGATTCTGAATTCACCAACTGATTAGATTGGTGCTGTTCAGGGATATATGAATTCGAGAAACGTGCGTTAATAAATTTATCAGGTTTTTAAACTGAACAATATTCCGTCGCAATCTGAGGTAATTTATGTCTTTTATTCGTATTTTCAACATCGCCTGAAACAATAACTCATGGAATTTACCTACACATAAGATATACGGCAAAATAAGCAAGTTGACATGAAATCCTTCTAACTTTTGAAGTTTTAGGACAATTTTCATTATTTCAACAGTATGGAGACCAAGAGTGCTCTTCATTGTAAAACAATTTTGCTCTGAAAATTACAAAATATGTTGTCTGTCTTTCTACCAGCTTGTCGGTATTTCTTTCGGTTGTTTGTTGGTTTTTTGAGCTATTCGGCTCTTTGGTTATGGTATGCGAACCATCTCTCTAACTTACCAGGGGCAATGTAATGCCAAAACTAAGAAGAAAGGTGTACTATTATAGTTCGTGCTGAAATTACATGGCATCGTGCAATAGATTGCGCTGTCAATGAAAGAGATCACCTTGTGGTGTAGCGGCTAACATTCTTGGCTGTCGCCCCGGTGGTCCGGGTTTGGTTCCCTGGCCTGCCAAGAAATTTAATTTCAGTTTGAGGTACTGAAATGGTATCGATGATACCTAAGTCATCAAAGGGGTGTTCATTTTGAGGACTTGCACCAGGTCAGTGAGCACAAGTTTTTCTTTTTTTTACATTCTTATTCTGCATTTCGAACATTCATATGGGAACTCGGAGAGAAACTCACCTCGTAGAATTGTTATAATAGCTTCCGTAAAATATTCTCAAAGGCCCATGCTACAAGTAGCCGTCGTGAGTTAATCCAATTGCATATGTATATGTAGTCCACACATCGTATTTAAGAACATTTGATTTTCATAGCATTCTATGTTCTGGGCATAGGAAAACCTCGAAGCTAATTTCGCAATTTTCAGTGAATGAACATCCAAAGTATAGTAATCATCATGTAGGGACACCGTGCCACATATATACAGAGAGTGCAAGAATTGCTTGAAGGCAAGGTGACATGGTGCGTAATTTGTGTTTGTACAACGAATGAGGTTTTCATTACGGTGATGATGATGAAGATGGTGGTAACGATGAAGACGGCGATTTACTAGTTAGGAACCAAAGGAATACTTGAGAATTAAGCCTGAAGCGGATGTATGGAAAAAACATAATGAACTTGCTGGTTGATTGCGAAAGTGTCTAATCACCATATTTTATAGAGAACAACTTATCCAGAAGTACACATGAAAGGGAGTAGTTAAGCACAAATAGGTGGAGGCAAAGGTTGCTCTTGTGTGAGACTGTATGCTGCAACCACTGTGGAGTGTCTGATAACCTAGCTCCGTTCAAACACCAAAATTAAGAAGGGAATCACCGACATAGATCTAACAGGTAAGATGCATCTGTAACATTTCAGAAATGTTACGCGATCCATGTTTTCGTGTCTTCCTCGTGTTAGAAGCAAAAGTACAATAGAATAATAATTGTTGTTGGCCGTAAGATGGATACAAGATTTATGCTGGACCCCACCATCAGATGTGAAGTAACCATCGGCATAGCAAGACAGGTCGTTTAGAGCTAACGATAGGCTTCAAAGAGAATTGAAAGCTTGTGGTACGTCTCGAATAAGGGAAAGAAACAACATCAACATTTTTTAATAACTTATCGTGTTTGGGTATGCCTAACTTAAGTGTAAATGGCATAATTTTGCTATCAAATGAATCCATTCAATAATAGAGAATTGATCTACAATGTACTCGGGAACAGTATGAGACGTAGTCTATTGGTATCCAATAACATTTTATTGCCAATAATAATAGTCTAATAATACTAATAATAATAATAATACTAATAATAATAGTAATATGAAGAGAAGAGAAGAACGACTTCGAGAAATCCAGCCGCGACAGGCTGGCCACGCGCCCCTCAACTGAGAGTTCCAGCGTAGACAGTGCTGACAGTGTGCGCCTGGGTCATATGGCCCTAAAAGCACTTGCCTGGCTTGCAGGGTACCACGACATACTATACACAGCGCACTCGCACACGTAGCTAGCGGCAGGCGGGGAGAGTCAAGGACACAGATTACCTAATGACATGACATGACGTCACGCACCTACGCCGGGCCTTGGTGTGCATCCCTACCCCTCCCCCTCTTCCCCCACACCCCACCTAATAAAATCTAAGCGGCTGGAGCGATTTCAATGAAATTCGGTAAGGTCATAGTAGGCCTACTATTTTGGCCGACCCCGATCGTGCCCTTCAAAGCTTATTATGTTTCACCAATTCAACATGGTGGCTGTGCGAAATATCTCACTGGCATTCTATATCTCCGAAACTGTCACCGATATCACCCTGAAATTTTGTACGGTGATAAAAGTCACTTAAGTGACTTTCATAAACCTATTAACTACAAAACGAACATGGCGGCCAAGTGAATTTGAACATTTAAATAGACTTTTCTGGCGATTTAACCATCCGAACGCAGTGAAATTTGGTACATCAATTGTTTATATACATTGTAATGAACTGATATCTAATTTTGTTAAATTGTTTACATACACTCAAGATGGCAGCTGAGCAAAATTTTAATATTATTTTTTATTTCTTGTGTCCCAATCATGCGATAGAAGTCAACGTTTGAATAATGAACCTACGCAATAATAGTCATCT
Organism: Meconema thalassinum; assembly: GCA_946902985.2. Taxonomy (NCBI): domain Eukaryota; kingdom Metazoa; phylum Arthropoda; class Insecta; order Orthoptera; family Tettigoniidae; genus Meconema; species Meconema thalassinum. Next base: position 468,272,912 of record OX336393.1, read on the forward strand.
AATAGTACATAACTCTATGGTCTACATATAGGGTCTTTCATATTAAGTAAGAACGACGAGCGGCGGTTTTGTTATTTGCTACTGCAGCGGGCTTGGCCGAGTTTCTGGCGCCCCACGGCTCACTGCTGTAGTATTGAAAGCGCGCGCATAGTACAAACTTGACCTTGCAATAAGCGTGCAGGTGTTGTCAGTCGCCAGTCTGAACCTCAGATGGTAACATGTTCAGACAGTTATCATTGCAACATCGTATTTTTGTATGTAAAACTTATTTTAAGTACGAGTCGGCCCGGTGGATAAGTTCAGCAATTTCCTGATGAAGTGTCACCTTCACTAGCACAGATTCACGTAATTGTAAATAAGTTTGCCACTAGGCCTACTGACTCAGTGCTCAATAAAGAACATAAAATACAAAATCAGAAACATTACAGTGGCAGAACTCACTCGCGTGAGCCCAACTGTGGTTACCGGATACAATGACTGTATAATCCAGGAAGGACGACACTTCCAGCATCTTTTATAAGGTAATATTTCATACAGGATTGTACACACGCTTAAAGCAGGCGGCCACGGCGCGCCACAAGCTCGACCAAGGCCACCGCAGCAGCAGGAAAGGGGAGCGAAAGTCAAGTGAGAGAGTGATGACCTTACCCCTTACCTGACGGTATGGGATTCCTGAGCATCTAGTCCGATGTTGCGATTGACTGTGACTGTGATGACTAGTTCTGAATTATTGTTCAGTTCTGGATATTTCTGAATGATCCTTTGAAATTTTACCAGTTTGTACTTACGACTTCTAATTTTTCATGTTGTTTTTCCTGTTTTTAGTTCATCGATCCCTTTAATTACTTTTTACTTAGTTTATTTTACCTGCAACACCATTATTTTTAGTGTTCGTTAGGTGTTCTATTTTCGGCAATTTATTTTTGGACAGTATCTCTGGTAGATCATATACTGTACATGTACGATGTACATATAGGTACGACTGATGGAGAGCATTACGGTCATCAAGTGCAGTTAGTTTTACAATTTAGGTGAAAAATGGAGCCACCACCAGAACCGATTCAAGGCAGGACTGGCATGCAAAACGAAATGTATCATCAATTTAAATTAGCGTCGCGAAATTAAATTGTTCAAAGGAATAAAATTTCACTCCTGGCGCAAAATAAAATTAGTAACAGAATTTTAATTTCGCTGCAGAGGCGAAATAAATTCATTAGTCTTTTAATTTCGCTTCCGGCGCGAAATAAAATGCATTACTGACTTTTAATTTCGCTCCCGGTGCGAAATAAAATTCGTACCAGACTTTAAATTTCGCTCCCAGCGTGAAATAAAATCCGTTACAGACTTTTAATTTCGCTCCCGGCTACAAACAGAATTCTTAACAGACTTTTAACTTTGCTCCTGGCGTGAAATAAAATTCATTAAATACTTTTCATTTCGCTCTTGGCGTAAAATAAAAACCGTTAGTCTTTTAAATTCGCTTCCGGCGCGAAATAAAAAAAATTACAGACTTTCAACTTCACTCCGGGCACGAAATAAAATTCGTTACAGACTTTCAATTTCGCTCCCGGCTCGAAATAAAATTCATTACAGACTTTTAAATTTCGATACAAGACTTTTCATTTCGCTCCTGGCACGAAATGAAAACCGCTACAGTCTCTTAATTTTGCTCCCGGCGCGAAATAACATTTTTAACGACTGTTAATTTTGCTCCTGGTATGACAAAAATTGCTGGCCCCCTTGGTGTTGGGGATAGCGTGCCTGCTTCTCACCTGGAGGCCCCGGGTTCGATTCCCGGCTCCGTTAGTGATTTTAGAAACGGACGTGTGGGTTGGAACGGGGTGCACTCAGCCTCGAGAGTAGCTGTCTGAAAGTCACGAAACCCAAAATTAACGGCCGAGGGAACCCGATGCGCTGACCAATATCTGCAGATGCCTGGGCAGCGGTCGCTTGGTAGGCCTAGGCCTTTCATGGGATGTAGTGCCACGGTTTATTTTAATGACACAAAATTCCCAAACAGCATTTAGTTTCGCCCCCAGCGTGAATTTAAAATGCATGGAACATATCATTTCATGTCTGAAATTAAATCTGGTCTGGCATGCGAAACAAAATGGTTGTGGACGCGTTAACATTTTAATTTCGCCATGAGCGTGATATTCGGGTGCGAAATGATATTGACTGTAAGCGCGAAAATTAAAATGGAAGCAAAATGTAATTCTAAGCACAATAACATAGTGAAAGGCGACGCAAAACAAATTGCAGTGCGAAACGAAATACTGTACGCGGCACAGGGGTTTGCTTTCGTGCCATGGTCAGTATAAATGCGCTGAGGGTAAGAAGGAAGTAGTAAGGAATGCCAAGGCCCTCCCCCCCCCCCCCCGAAATTTCCGGAAGTGTAAGAATAAAGAATGTTGAAATGAGAGGAATGACCCCTCAACCCTGTTGTTCGAGTAACCCGCCTCCGAAACAGAACTCCATATACACCGCGGTACTACCACAGACGATTTTCTGTTATTTGTAACTCTTCAGTCAGTCAACATTAATTTACCCGATAACTGGGTGGGGTACAACGTATATAAGATGTAAGTAACACTCCTGAAAAAAACATGTATTAGATTTAAGATCACTAAAATTGCTGCATTATAATCGTGACCATAAACTAATACATATAATGTTATTTACATATTACTGTATATACATTGTACCCCTCCCAGTTATTGGGCAAATTAGTGTTGACTGACTGAAGAGTTACAACTGACAATTTGTATTGTAATTGGAGTTCGTCACTTATCTTGAATGTCTGTCCACACAGCACATTCGTCTTCTTGTTCGCTATAGAACAAGTAAAGGTACTTGTTGCCCCATTGCGTTATGAACGTCAGGGAGGGCCAGCTGCGAGTCCGAGGTGCAGTCAACGACGATGGTGGTGTTGATGCCATAGCACTGACTTTCTCCTCTACTGGAGTGATGACCATTGAATGACTCACGTTGCTGTTGCAGCCCTGCAGATTGTGCAGGCGGTGAACGGTAATAAGACTGCTACTGCTGCCAACGTCAGGACTTTGAACATCGCTCCGAACATAATTTCACTCTCGAAACGAATACATTTTAATTTCAACAACGAAATGAAATGTTCCATTCATTTTAAATTCACATCGGAGGGCGAAACTAAATACCGTTTGGGAATTTTATTTCACGCCGGGTGCGAAATTAAAAGTCTGTAACGAATTTTATTTCGCGCAGGGAACGACATTAAAAGTCTGTAACCGAGTTTTATTTCGCGCCGGGAGCGAAATTAAAAGTCTGTAACGAATTTTATTTCGCACCGGAAGCGAAATTAAAAGTCTGTATTGGATTTTATTTTGCGCCGCGAGTAAAATTAAAAGTCTGTAATGAATTGTATTTCGTGCCGGGAATGAAATTAAAAGACTGCAACGAATTTTATTTCGCACCGGAAGCGAAATTAAAAGTCTGTATCGAATTTTATTTTGCGCCGCGAGTGAAATTAAAAGTCTGTAATGAATTGTATTTCGCGCCGGGAGCGAAATTAAAAGATTGTAACGATTTTTTTTCGCGCCGTGATTGAATTTTTATTCAATTGTACAATGTAATTTCGCGTTGCTATTAAGTTTCGCGTTGATTTCGCTGTAATTTCGCTTCGAATTAAGTTTCGCTTCGATTTAATTTCCCGCCGACAATCATTGTCATTTCGCTCCCGGGTATCGCGCTCACGGCGAAATTCAAATATATTCGCGCCCACAGCCATACATTTCGTTTCGCATGCCAGCCCTGATTCAAGGGCATACCACTAAATCCCAGGGGGAATTGCGACTACCATTGACCAAAATATTATGTGTACTCGAGTTTGAAGGTTGTTTGTGAAGTAACCAGTAGACCTACATAAAATTCAATAACATCATCATTTTCGTCGTTCTGTTTTACGTTAGTTCATGTTGGTTTGGATTTTTAAAATATATTTTAATATTTCTTATCGCAGTTGGAACACCAAAAAAAAAGAGCCTCCGTGGCTTAGGCGGCAGCACGCCGGCCTCTCACCGCTGGGTCCGTGGTTCAAATCCCGGTCACTCCATGTGAGATCTGTGCTGGACAAAACGGAGGCAGACAGGTTTTTCTACGGGTACTCCGGTTTTCCCTGACAAAATTTCATTCCAGCAACACTCTCCACTATCATTTCATTTCATCTGTCATTCATTTAATCATTGCCCCCAGAGGAGTGCGTCAGGCCTCGGTAGCCGGCACAGTTCATATCCTCGCCACTAGATGGGGGCTTCATTCATTCCATTCCTGACCCGGCCGGAGACTGGAAGCAGGCTGTGGATTTTCAGTTAGAACACAAAAAGTGCCCGTTTTTAAGCGTGTTTCAACCATGCGTCACATTTAAGAATTATTATCTCACAAACCCGTCAACAGATCGAATCCAAATTTTAACACAATATACATTGGAATGTTGTATAACTGGTTCATTAATTTTTAAATTTTGTATGGCTAAGAAACAAAGTTGTTATCATTTTGTTAAGGTAACATTTTCTCGGCTCGGGTTGGTTTGAAAATGTAGTTCTTGGTCGCGTTGTAATCCTTATACATCAAAAAGGTATGCTGTATGATTGTGAAATACGTAAATTAATTCACTTATTTTATATCGGTTTGTATTTGTATGGGGAATTAAGACATGGTTCACCAGTTGGCCGCTCCTCTAAAAGCTGTACAGCGTTGCCAAGATGGGCTCCATCACTCGTCAAGGCGCGCTTCGCTCGGAAGTAATGGGCTCCATATCAGCAATGCTGTACAGAATATCCCGGAGCGTCTAGCTGGTGAACCATGTCTTAATTCCCCGTATAAATACAAACCGATATAAAATAAGTGAATTAATTTACGTATTTCACAGCCATACAACATAACTTTTTGATGTATAAGGATTACAACGCAACCAAGAACTACATTTTACAACGACCCCGAGCCGAGAAATAGTTACTTTACAAAAATGATAGCAAAATTCGTTCTTGAACACACAAAATGTTGAAATTAATAAACCTGTTATACAACATTCCAATGTATATTGTGCTAAAATTTGGATTCGATCTGATGACAGGTTTGTGAGATAATAATTATTAAATGTGACGCATGGTTGAAACACGCTTAAAAACGGTCACCTTTTGTGTTTCAACTGCGATAAAAACAAGAAGTTCCGTGAAGAACTATACAGCCAACTTTTCAAGCCAATGATTATTCTACAGAATATGAACCTATCTAGAATAATGACGAAATTAAGTTGCTAATATCGAAATTTACAATTAGTTCGAAATACTGTATACCTGGCATAATGTATCCTAATAGAGCACTACAGTTGGCAGCCCTGATGACAGAATATATTCTTAGTTCCATCTCTTAAGGTACAAAATACAAAATTTGGTTGAAGTCCAATGAATAGCATGGACGTTACATGCAGTTAAACATTGGATCTAACAGCGCGCGTAAAATCATGTTGGCAACAATGTCATGCATGTATTGGTCAGAAATAATCTGAAATAATATGATCTATTGTTGTGCCAATTTTGAATGAAATCCATTAGTTAGTATAGAAATTACATGCATTTTAAAATTGGACCTATCAGCAGGCTTAGAATCATGTTGGCAGCACTGACGTATATTATTTACTCCAAATTCGTCTAGAATGCCAGGTACTATACGTGTGCAAAGTTTAGAGCTATTGGCTTGCATACTTTCTGATATATTGATATTAGGGTAACAAAAATAGGGACAGCACATATTAACAGTTGGCAGCCCTGGTTGCTCCTTAGAATACGCATAGTCATATCTGTTATGGTACACATAGCACATACGAAATTTGGTTGAAATCCAAATAATAGTATGGAAGTTACATGTATTTAAAGTTGGACCTTCAGCAGGCTTAGAATCATGATGGTAGCACTGACGTATATAAGTTACTCCAAATTAATATAGAATGTCAGGTACTATACGTGTGCATAGTTTAAAGCTGTCGGCTTGCATACTTTCTGATATATTGGTATTTGGATAAAATAAATTAGGAGCATTTATTAACAGTTGGCAGCCCTGGTAGGTCTTAAGAATACGCTCAGTCATATCTGGTTATGTACGCATACAACATACGAAATTTGGTTGAATTCCAATTGATAGTGTAGAAGTTACTTGCATTTAAGAATTGGACCTATCAGGAGGCTTATAATCATTATGGCAACACTGCCATGTTTGGCCTCCTGGAAATTAAACTGAAATATTATGATCTGTACGTGTGCCAATTTTGAAATAGCTCCCATTCATACTTTCCAAGATATCCAACATGGAGCTCAAATTTCAATTGCGAGATTTTAGTAGTTGGTAGCACTGACATCATTTTCAAATATGGCCGTGAGATATTCAGGTACCGTATAGATCTTTACTCCTACCAAATTTTGTTTCGATTACTGCAGCCGTTTAGGAGTTGATAGGGGGGACACACACACAGCCAGACAGACAGAAGGACAGACAGACAGACAGACAGACAGACAGAAGGACAGACAGACAGACAGACACACATTTGCCCGATCTCATAAGTCTACTTTTTCCTCATTTTTTGCAAAATGTGAAAAGTAGGCTAAAAATTAAAATATGAATAAAATAAAAAATTCCAAACCTACATGAACTAACGTAAAATAGAACGACGAAAATGATTATGTTAGTGGATTTTATATAGGTCTATTGGTTACTTCACAAACAACCTTCAAACTCGAGTGCACGTAATATTTTGGTCGACAGTAAGTACTGTACCAATAAAAGGAAGCCAGGCCCTAAGAAAAACCTCTACACCTACATAAGATTTTTCCCCTATTTTATATTTGAAATTACGCTTGCATTAGTGAATGTGTAAAGTACTGAGCAGATTTGATTTCACTTTAAATTTATTTGTACAAGTTGGATGACTAAACGTCACCCCACAATCTGCAAGCTTCATGGCTGAACAGCGGTTGCTTGGTAGAACTAGGCCCTTCAACGGCTGTCGCACCACGGGTTTAGTCTTTTTTTGAACTTCTAATATATAAGTGTAAGAGTACAAGACCACGAACTATTCAGTGACAACTTTTTTCAGAGTAGAGAGTTCGAATTCAAACGTAAACAATGCGTTGTGTGGAAAAGAAAGACGCAGCCATTGTGAAAATGGAAAATTGGTCTCCATAGATACTGACGACAGTCAAGCGCATGTTCTCTGGGTGCAAGCGTCCTGCATAAATATCTACTTCCTTTGTACGCTCACAGAAAACGAAGAAAAGTCCCAGGAGAGCTTGTGTATTGGCGTATTGAACGAAATAAAAGGTAAGGAACTGAAACAATGTTTCTTACAGCAGATGTTTATTGCCATTCAGAAATTCCTTCTTATTTTATGATTTTTTCCCCTAGGAAACTGTCATCAGTCCAACATATCTCATTGACTAGTTCACCTGTCAATCAACCTACCATTGTGGTTGCACCTGAAGTTCAGTTGTGTCTTGTGTTTCCCAGGGTTTTCCACACTCCCTCCAGGTAAATGCCGAGATAGTACCTTACTTGAAGACTCAGGGCACCTGCCCCATCCCTGGCTCTAATACAGTAGCACACATAGTCAACTACATGGGACTGATGACCAAGATGTCCCAAGCCCCTACAATGTATTATTATCAACAAGAACAAGAACAAGAATGTTTGAGGAAGTAAGAAAGTATCTGTATAAACACATTGTGTCAACGTTACATACAGTAAGCGTGACATTACTATAATTTTATTGCTCAGATATTGGTCCACGCCTAGGCACTTGTACATGTAACTCGCCGAACTACAATATTCGTCAACTCGGCGTGTTCATCATTTTCCTTGCGCTAGAGATCTTGTATAGCCGCGCCGCTACTCCTACCACCCTTTTCAAAACAATTCCCAAACTAATGCCGACGATTCCATTCACCCGATTTTATTTATGAAAAATGCATTGGAATCAGGAAATAAATCTCTGTTTTCGTATTACCAGTTTTTTTCATATTTTAAGCAGAAATATAAAAACGTCTAGTAACGTCTTTGTTTTTCACATTTTGGAAAATGCATTGAATTGATATCAATTTTATTGCACTCTAGTAAACATAGTGGTTTTGACATCGCAAATACGAGCTTCCATTCAAGAGAAATTGCCTCACTTTGGTGCTGCTACGTGGTGTCAGAATTACAAACTAAAAATCGGGACATTTAGTCTTAATAGTATCTGGCTGCTGCACAGACTGCTGTGTTGCCTGCTGGTGTGTCCCTTCCCCGTGCTGCCCGATCGTGACGTCACAATTCCCTCTTCATTGCAATGTGAAGTAGTCAGGGATGTTTCAGCTACGTTATCTGATGGTTGAGTTACTTCCGCAATGCTATATGTGTTTGTAGAATGGGGCCTGTTATGAAAGGCCTCTGATATGGCTGGATATTCAGGGGAAGGTACTGCAGTTTCCATGTCGGTAGTGTTGCTTAGCTTACTGCTCCCATCTGACTCGCCCAGCACCGTGCTGTAGGTTTGTTGTCTGACATGAAGTACCGGGCGATTCCTTCTGTTCGGACAGTCTTTTTGTAAGTGGGAGGTTTCTTTACAATAATAACAATACTTAGCTTGTCCTTCATATGTTAACAGAACTTTACAATCATTGACCGTCAAATATGATGGAATGGGGTATTTAAGTTCAATTGTTACAATACGTATGCCATTACTTACAGCAGAAAATTCGTATACTTCATTCCAGCACTCGTTCCATATGTCCTTGAGAACTCCATGCGTAGAAAGCACGAGGGAGAGCCTTTCATTGTTGACTTCGGGAGGAGATTAAACAGACACGCACACGTTTTGTTAAAGAGTCTGAAGCAGTGATAGTTATCTTTGTGGTGTTACCGCTAGCTAGCCGGAAGGATTTCACACCTTCATGTCGAGATAATATGTTTTCATAAAGTAAGGTGTACACTAATTTAATGTACACTGAATTTTCCCCGTTGTCTAGTTGATTCGCTAGTACTTGATCTCCATTAAGCTTCAGGTCGTTTGCTATCCACCTAGGCCTATGTATTTCAAGTGGTGTCGGTCTGTTGTTCCTTTCTTCAAAAGCGCATTTATGAGTGTTTTTCCGGACATTCGCCACTTTCGCAAGTTCAACAAGCAGTTCCGTGACAAACTAAGGAGCCTATTTTTCTTAAACTTAAAGATTCATGCCAATGTTAAATCTATATGGAACTATCTAAGTTAATGACGAAATTAAGTTGGTAATATCAAAATTTCTAATTAATTCGAAATATACCTGCACTACAGTTGGAAGCCCTGGTGACTTAATATATTCTAAGTTCCATCTCTTAAGGTACAGAATACAAAATTTGAATGAAGTTCAATGGATAACGTGGACGGTACATGCAGTTAGATATTGGATCTATCAGTGCGCATAAAATCATGTTGGCAGCAATGTCTTGCATATCTTGGTCAGAAATAATCTGACATATTATGATCTATTGTTGTGCCAATTTTGGACGAAATCCATTTGTATGTATAGAAGTTACATGCATTTTAGAATTGAACCTATCATCAGGCTTAGAATCATGTTAGCGGCATTGGCATAATATTAGTTACTCCAAATTAATCTAGAATGTCAGGTACTATACGTGTGAAAAGTTTAGAGTTGTTGGCTTGCACGCATTCTGATATATTAATATAAGGGTAAAAAAGTAGAGACAGCAATTATCAACAGTTGTCAGCAGCTGGTTGCTCTTAAGAATACGCATAGTGATATCTGGTTATGTACACATAGTAGACTACATACGAAATTTGGTTGAAATCCAATTGATAGTGTAGAAGTTCTATTAATTAAAAATTTGACCTATCAGCATGCTTAGAATCATTTTGCCAACACTGTCATGTATGGCCTCCTGGAAATTAAACTGAAATATTATTATCTATATAATTATGTGCCAATTTTGGAATAGCTCCCATGCATACCTTCCAAGATATCCAACATGGAGCTCAAATTTCAATTGTGGTTTTTCAGCAGTTGATAGCACTGACTTCATTTTCATGGCCTTGAAATATTCAGATATAGATCTTTACTCATACCAAATTTGGTTTTGATTGCTTCAGCCGTTTAGGAGTTGATAAGGGGGGGGGGGGATATGCACAGACAGACAGACAGACATTTGCCCAGATCGATCTCATAAGTCTACTTTTTCCTCATTTTTGCAAAATGTGAAAAGTAGGCTAAACAATACAATACCCTATCACGGTAAGCACTTCCGAGTATTTATTAACCTCTCGGCTAAACTCAGAACCTAACACAACGTAGGTCGCAAAGTGACACTTCCACTCTTTCTACTCTATGGAGTTCTCCAACGCAAAATGTATCAAAATGGTGCCATTCTCAATAGATGATGCCGTTTGTAATATATAAACGATATGCGAATAACGTTATTAGTCCGAATAACGGTATTGAGGGAATATTTTTCGATTGATATATTGAAATAACGTAATTTCTAGTGAGCACTAACATTTCGTTCCTGCGATAACCGATATCCGAATAACATTATTAGTCCGAATAACGGTATTGGGGGAATAATGTTCGAGAGATGTATTCAAATAACGTTATTTATAGTGAGCACTACCATTTCGTTCCCGCGATAACCGGTATACGAATAACGTTATTAGTCCGAATAACGGTATTGGGGGATTTTTTTGGAGAGATCTATTCAAATAACGTTATTTCTAGTGAACACTACCATTTCGTTCCTGAGATAACCAATATCCGAATAACGTTATTAATCCTAATAACGGTATTGGGGGAATATTTTTCGAGATATGTATTCCGATAACGTTATTTCAGGCGGGCACTACCATTTCGTTCCTTGGTTAACTGATATTCGAATAACGTTATCAGTCCAAATAACGATATTAGGAGATTTTTTTCGAGATATGTATTCCGATAACGTTATTTCAGGTGGGTACTAGTATTTCGTTTCTACGATAACCGATATCCGAAGAATGTTATTAGTCCGAATAACGGTATTAAGGGATATTTTTCAAGAGACTTATTCAAATAACGTTATTTCTGTCGGACAATACTATTTCGTTTCTACGATAACCAATATCAGAATAACGTTATATGGCCCAATAACGTTACCATGCGATACAAATGACTTCCGGATATGAAACGTAACGACCACAATGTGACCAAGACCCATTTTGTTACATAATCTACCCAAACAACCATTTTCGTTATGTTAAGTTATGAAGCCTTGGAAGCAAGTGAAGCGTTTGTTTTCACTAGTAATGGTTCAAAATAAGAGATCATCCGAATTTTAACACTTGAGTAGATAATAACAGGGATGGTATTTTCACTCTACTGCAGGAGGTAGGATGTGGGCTCATCCTAGTACACAAAATGTATGGGTTATAAAACCAGGATACGAAATTTTAATCACTCGGCTGTGAAAAACAATACAAGGTCATCGAAATAGGTTGCAGTAAATTCAAAAAGTCATAACTCAATAAATATTTGAGACAGTTTTTTGTGTGTTAAATTCACCATCTCAGAAAGTTTTTTTCATTCCATATAATTTTTCTATGTGCGCTCGACCATTTCGTCACTCGTTCTAGGGCGTCCGGGGGACTAATTCACGTCAACGCTGCCAGTTTCCTGAACATGTTCATACCATCGTCTAGTGCATTAGGGGGGTCTCTAATATTAACACTTCGGAAAGTGCGCTGAATGGTTATAACAGATTTAAACCCCACTAACCACAACACACAGTGTGCTTTTTGCTGATTTGTCGCCATTGCAATCACACTCACTACTGAAACAGTGGCATGGCAGTTTCCTGTCGCGCACTCATTCTGTGCATGGGCTGAAGGTCACGGGCGGAGTAGGCCAACAGTCACATCTAAAACTATTTTTATATATTTATCGTATGGCTTTTAGTGCCGGGAGTGCCCGAGGACATGTTCGGATCGCCCGAGTCTGTAACTGCGTCCAGCGGACATTCTTAGGGTGATCTACAAGTTCCGTTCAATTTCAAGTAGTTCCAACTTTTGCTTCCAGATATCAGTGATACAGGCCGGACGTTTGTTTTAGACGATTGCCCTTGACCTTGAAGCCTGCGAGTGAGCCTACACACACACACTCACTCTCTCACCCTATCGCTTCAAACTTGTCACCACCGATCTGATTTAATGGAATTCCAGACTTGAGCAGACAGTACAGTCCACGTCGAAGTATTGTGTGACGCGGAAGTACTGCTCGGGTCTAAGCTGCGTGGACCTGAGGGGAATGTGCATCGCAGACTATGAGTAGTGGTGGTGACGAGTGATGAGGATTCTCGGTCCTTGCGTAGTAACAGAAGCAAATACGTTAGTCACTCAGTCACTCATTCCCAACGCCACACTGGTTTCAGAAAAGACCCATGTTAGCAGTATTGGAATAGACGAGAGTGTCAGGTAACACGGGCGGCTGTTGGCAGGCTTCTCAATTCACGCCTGCTCCTACCCTGCCTCTACCCTTCATGCCGCAAGTTTACAGAGGTTGGAAACTAGCAGTACACATTACGTAGTTACGAAGAGAACGTCATTATAGTTGCCAATGACTGTACTTCAGCAGTAGTGTGGAACAGCTTTATCAATCATCGGACCGCTTGGGGCAGCTGATAACACAGGTACTGTAGTAACTCACCTCCAGGCGTCCATTAAGATTTTTCACTCGTCTAAAACAAATGTCCGGTCTGTACCTAGAGGTGAACGTTGGAACTTGGAAAGAGCGTTCCGACGAAATCTAACCTAACAATTTACTGCACACAAGTTCAGTCTGTGGAAGGATCTTTTACATGTCATAAATCTATGACATGGGACCGCCGGCTTTACTTCCCCTCCGAAGGAAGGCATACTGAGGGATTTTTAACGCTCTTAAAAAATCCGATGACTTCGACCGGGTTTGAACCCGCTATCTTGGGCACAGCAGTTCAGCATGCTACCGACTACGCCACCAAAGACGCTTCATTTGAAACTAAAAGTCAATGAGTTCCTGATTAGTTTTTAGGTCGAATTATTAATTTATCTCACTTACAACGGGAGATGTGGTTTTCTTAAATTGCCGCAACCTTGTTGATGACCTTGTATATCATCTGTTTGGTATTTCAATAGGGATGAGGTAAGCTGGCAATTGATCCTATACCTCATTCTTAACGACATTCTGAGTATAACGTCCTCTACCACTTAAATAGTCAAACATGGAAAGAAGCGAATTCGATCTGTTCACTTGGTCGTACAAGCGCTAAGCTGCTCGGAGGGTTTTGATGCAATTGCAATTCGATTTAGTTTATTGCAGTGTTCAGTAACAGTTGAATTAATTTGCACTATTCGTTTATTTTTACATTTTAAATTTATTTTTAGTACGCATACTAATTCCCCCACATCCTGACTTGATTTTAATATTATGTATAGATTAGTCTAAATTAACATTCACAACAACATGCATGAACGTAAATGCTTCTGCTTCCTCTTAGTTTTCATTACTGTAGGCCTGTTATATCATATATTTTATTATTTATTCTTCTGCAAATTGTGTAGAAGGCCCAGGTGGAGGGATCCATAAAGCTTCTCTTATATTTTAACTCGAAGAGAAGAACCCATTTCAAGTAAACCAGCGGTCCATTTCTGACCAGGCGAACCAGTGGTCCATTTCTGACCAGGCGAACCAGTGGTCCATTTCTGACCAGGCGAACCAGTGGTCCATTTCTGACCAGGCGAACGCAAAAACCATGCATTCATTCACCATCAATTTATACTTTTCAGTCTGTCAACACGCTATTTCCCAATATGATTGGATGGGACTATAATAATAATAATAGCGTATGGTCTCAGTTGCCGGATGCAAGCTTTGTTATTTGCACCCATAGGGCAGCTTATATGTCAAATTTCGCCGTTCTTTGGAACGCTATGAAAGTCAAGGAGGTTATCTAAGCTCCTTGACACTATAGCGCTTTCTAGTAGAGAATGGAGGAACTTTTTGTTGGCGGAAAATCCCGAGTATTAATTTTGCCATTATGAACACGGCCTACTGAATTCAAATGGGTTCTTTAACATGCCAACAACGTATGACATGCGTGTCGTGATTCTTGTTGGCTTTCAAAAATCACTTACCACGGCCAGGAGTGAAATATATACATACAGTATATAACACAAATGCCGTCCCCGTGGTGTTGGGGTAGCGCGCCTGCCTCTCACCCGGAGGCCCCGGGTTCGATCCCCGGCTCCGTCAGGGATTTTAAAACTGACGTGAGGGTTGGAACGGGGTGCACTCAGCCTCGTGAGGACAATTGAGTAGCTGTCTGACAGTGAGAGAGCGCCCCGATCACGAATACCAAGATTAACGGCCGAGGGGACCCGACGCGCTGATCACGCGTCACCCCAATATCTGCAGGCCAAATGGCTGGGCAGCGGTCGCTTGGTCGGCCTTAGCCCGTCATGGGCTGGATAGTGCCAGGGGTTGTTGTTGTATAAAACACAAATCCAGAAAAAGTGAAAAGTATGACTTATTATTCACATAAATGAGGGAAAATGTAGGATTGCGCGTTTCAACCGCCCCGCGGTCATCATCAGATTCTAATCACTAGGGTTGAAGTGTTACATTCAAATTTAGAATTGTGGTTATACTTTGTATAACTTGTCTTATTAATGATAGTATTTATGATTCGCAGTGAATCTCGTAATTGAAAATAAGGTTGGTTGGTTCCTTAGTTTAGGGGCTGCGACAACGCGGTCATGTGGCCCCGTGTACTTTGGGTATGTGTAGAATCTGTCTGATAACCGGTGTTAATTGTGATGACTGTATTAGTGTGTTTTGTCTGTTTTTTAATTCAAGTAAGGACTGCAGACTTTTGAATTTTCAAATCGTTCCTACTTTTGCCGCAAAGCGCCACCGTCAACGACTACTAGTTCAGAACGTAGCTACTAGACGCCACCGCAGTCGGCTCTTGGCAACAAACGTAGGAACCTAAGAGCGTTGTTTACATTGTTAACCTAATTTAGCTTCACTCACGTGTAATTAGTGGAAAGTTTTTAACATGCCATAAATCTATGACATGGGACCGCCGGATTTACTTCCCCTCCAAAGGAAGGCATACTGGGGGATTTTTAACGCTCTGAAAAATCCGACGACTTCGGCCGGGTTTGAACCCGCTATCTTGGGCATAGAAGCTCAGCATGCTACCGACTACGCCACCGAAGCCGCTCACAATTGAAAATAAGAGGTTGGCCTATTCTATAATGTTGTATTACAGGTTTTCGACTACGTATGAACATTATGCACTTATGCACTTCAATTATTTTAGAGGCGAACATCATAAACCGATCTTCAGGGATGAACAAGAAACAAAAGAAAGAAGCCACGTAACATGGAACAACTCAGGAGATCATAGAGGATGAAACAAATGTGGACAGAGTGGGAGAAGACATTTGCAAGAATTGAACTATTGATTTAACGTACTCTGTAAAAGTGCTATTCGACTAAATAATAAATAATATTATTATTAGTGTGCAGTACAACTTACACACATCAAAAAAAGTTTTGCATCACCTCGGTTCCCAGATCTCCGGCATATAGACGTTGACTGTGTATATTGTATCAAAGATACAGTCCCTTTGACTGTTCATAGATGTCACTAAAACTGCTAAAAGATGTAAACAACCATGCATGAGCAGGGCCTATTAGACGGAGGGGGTACGACAGCCGATCAGTTCCAGTCATTCCACCAGGACGAAGGTACGCTGCTCATGTTGTCTGTAGTTCTACCATGCCTAGAAGGTCAATACCGCAGTTCGATCGCGTTCGCATTGTTACTTTGTGTCAAGAAGGGCTCTCAACAAGGGAAGTTTCCAGGCGTCTCAGAGTGAACCAAAGCGATGTTGTTCGGACATGGAGGAGGTACAGAGATACAGGAACTGTCGATGACAGGCCTCGCTCAGGCCGCCCAAGGGCTACTACTGTAGTGGATGACCGCTACTTACGGATTGCCGCTCGGCGGAACCCTGACAGCAATGCCACCATGTTGAATAATGCGTTTCGTTCAGCCACAGGACGTCGTGTTTCAACTCAAACTGTGCGCAATAGGCTGCATGATGCGCAACTTCACTCCCGACGTCCATGGCGAGGTCCAGCTTTGCAACCCCGACACCATGCAGCGCGGTACAGATGGGCCCAACAACATGCTGAATGGACCCCACAGAATTGGCATCACGTTCTCTTCACCGATGAGTGTCGCATATGCCTTCAACCAGACAATCGTCGGAGACGTGTTTGGAGGCACCCTGGTCAGGCTGAACGTCTTAGACACACTGTCCAGCGAGTGCAGCAAGGTGGTGGTTCCCTGATGTTTTGGGGTGGCATTATGTGGGGCCGACGTACGCCACTGGTGGTCATGGAAGGCTCCGAAACGGCTTTACGATACCTGAATGACATCCTCCGACCCATAGTGCACCCATATCGGCAGAATATTGGAGAGGCATTTGTCTTCATGGACGACAATTCTCGACCTCATCGTTCACATCTTGTGAATGCGTTCCTTCAAGATAACGACATCGCTCGACTACAGTGGCCAGCATGTTCGCCAGACATGAACCCTATCGAACATGCCTGGGATATGTTGAAAAGGGCTGTTTATGGACGTCTTGACCCACCAACCACTCTGAGAGATTTACGCCGAATTGTCGTTGAGGAGTGGGACAATTTGGACCAACAGTGTCTTGATGAACTTGTGGATAGTATGCCACGACGAATACAGGCATGCATCAATGCAAGAGGACGTGCTACTGGGTATTAGAGGTAGTGGTGTGTACTGCAATCTGGACCACAAATGCTGAAAGTCTAGCTGTATGATGGTACAACATGCAATGTGTGGGTCTCATGAGCAATAAAACGAGCTGAAATGTTGTTTGTGTTGATCTCAATTCCCTTTGTATTTAAAGGTTCCGGAACTCTTGGAACCGAGGTGATGCAAAACTTTTTTTGATGTGTGTATTTACACATTTAAAACTCAGCATTTTTTCTAGGTTTGTGCCGTGTCTTGTGTGGGGTTTCGCCTAGGACACCAAGCTGACTCATCAGCGGGCTCTTGGTGTGCGCGCCCGGACCTCCACAGGAGTAACGAACTACGCGCTACCTCCCTTTATATGAAGTGCACCTGCACCTATTTACTGCGAGATCTAAAATCTCAAGCAGCCTTAACCTCCCTATGAAGGCTTCCAAAAGGGTGGTATATTGGCTTCCTCGGCCAGTGAATTAAACCTCAGCAATTTTTCTAGGTATGTGCCGTGTCTTGTGTGGGGTTTCGCCTAGGACACCATGCTGGCTCATCAGCGGGCTCTTGGTGTCCCCGCCCGGACCCCCACAGGACTAGCGAATGGCGCACTACCTCTCTTTGTATAAAGAGCACCTGCACCTATTTACTACGAGAACTGAAATCTCAACCAGCATTAACCTCCCTATGGAGGCTTCCAATAGGATGGTATATTGGCTTTCTCGGCCAGTGAATTAAACCTCAGCAATTTTTCTAGGTTTATGCCCCCTCCAGAGGCT
The DNA here is from genome assembly GCA_946902985.2 of Meconema thalassinum. Taxonomy (NCBI): domain Eukaryota; kingdom Metazoa; phylum Arthropoda; class Insecta; order Orthoptera; family Tettigoniidae; genus Meconema; species Meconema thalassinum. Next base: position 468,290,542 of record OX336393.1, read on the forward strand.
GGAGGCCCCATGAACTGACAAGTGTTACTACTATAGGCAGTCAATAGGGAAGATAAGTATCTAAACATTACTCTAGAATAACGTCTTTCCCAAGGTTTGCTCAAATGAAGGTAACTTAATCGATGGTTTCCTTGCTAAAAGCGGCTATAACACAGCACCACTATCATTTACGGACAGAAATAGGACGTATTAATCACTCATATGTCCGCTTAAAGTAGATTAATTAAAATTTTCCGACACGGAAAGGCATACATCATTGTTTGAGGCGGATACACGTGTCTTTTAATTCCTAATTACAACCTTTCCCCCAGAGATACGGGGAAGAAGTTTGTAAGTGCTTGCAGCATGCAAACTCTCGTTTAGTCGAGATGTTAAGTCCATCCACCGCCGGAACTGGAGAGCACAGTTCTACAGGCTGATTACGAAGTAGACTTGACAAGGATCATGCACGTATTTCGATAAAATGTTTGCGTGTGAATAAGCAAAGAACTCAGAAATTGAACATTGAGTTTGCACCATTTATGAGCTCTCCACATCTACTCGTATATGTATTTAACAACTGAAAGCTGTCAATTATTAGTGGACTTTGCCGTATCTGTTGCAACGTTTTTCCTTGGCGTACCAAGTTGGGCTTATCAGTGGGCTTTTGGCATAGTCCACGTCACAATAAATAAGTTACTAACAAGATAATCTTACCAATTTCCCCCATCACTACAAACATGGTGATTTAAATTGGGTTGAATCAGGGTTGTGCGCATTGTTGTCTCGCATATTATTTCAAAGTCATTGTTTCCAGACAATGGAACTGGAATTTACACGCCGTGCTGTATGGACACCTCTGAATGTTAGGATTAAGTTGGAATCCCGATGGTTTGGTTCTTATACATGGCACATTGAATCAATCAGCTGTAGAAGTGGTCTGAAAGATTTATTTCCAGCGGTCTGTTATAGGCCTATACAGTATATTTCCACAAGTACAAACACCCGGCATTTCGGGAGACCAAAAAGATTCCGAATAATAAACAGTGTAGGTACATTACATACAGTATACTTTACGATACACCATATAAATGGTCGTGCAGCATATGGATTGGAAATCTCAATATGCCAAAGCAGACCTTCTCATGTTCATCCTCGATGATGCCAAGCTCTTTCAGGATGTTCACGACGAAGTTGAAGGATGTCCCCCGAGCTCCGAAAAGGAGGCCATTCACTTTCCATGCATATTTAGGTAGGTTTTATCTCCCACTCACGCTATAAAACTCATAGAAGTCAAAATTTTCCCAATTATGGCTTAGAACGGACTTGGGAAAGCCTTAGCTCATCAGATCTCAGGACATTGGAAAAAGTGGAATCACGATTTTTTTTTATTACACTTGGAATCTCCAAATTTGTCCTATCGAGGCTCGCATATGAACTAGCACGAGAAACCTTTCTAATGGAAGACCTACAATTAAGATTATCACTGCCATCAACAACAAATTGGTCCAAGTTAATAGAAGAAAGAAAACAGAAGAGAGAAGCCATCTGGCCGGAATTCTACGCCACAAGTGCCATGACAGACGACACATGGAAGCAACCTTGTCAACCATTGAGATACATGGTCACAAATTTAGCTGTACATAGCTATCATTATAAAATATGTAGAACTAAGACTTTCCATGAACCCAGTCGTGAATGTGTATGTGAGATACTGTATGAAATGAATACTGTGATCGGTACCACGTCATTAAATGCACAAAGAGAGGAATCTCCATTGGCCAACCTTTTAAACCTTAGTTACATTTGTATCCACAACTGTGCGCTTTTCTTATTAATAATATCTCTCACTCAGGTGAGGTGTGCCTCTGTCTCCTAGTTGACTCGTACGGCTTGAGGAATGTCCACTTAAATCCACCCTCATACAGAATCCTTGTGGGTTTGAATGGAACAGTGATTGGAGATGATTGGAGTTAGGCAAGGAGTGATGTAATAGTATATACCATCCCGTTACTTGCCTGGAGTTGAAAATAGGAATCCACAGAAAAAAAATATTTCAAAGAAATAACTCGGAGAAGTCATCCAGCAGAATGGATTAGAAGAGGAAGCAATTAATGTCAGGATAAGGAAGTTAGACCAGGCATATCAAATGACAAAGAATATCTATAACAAAAAGTCTATGAGTATAGGGGGAACTTTCTGACACTATACCACAGTTGTAAAACCTGAGAGATTATATGCGTCCGAAACTTTGACCACAATAGTAAAGGTCAAGCTGAACAACTGGAAAAAAGAGAGCGCGCGATATTAAGAAAAATCCTAGGTAATAGATGGGTCGATGGACAGTGGCGAATGAGAGCAAATGAGGCCTTGTACAACAAAATAGACCCTATCAGAGTATCAATTAAGAAGAGGCGGCTTCTATTTTACGGTCGCCTCTTGAGGATGACTATTGATCGATTAACGAAAAGAATATGGACTTTCATTTAGTCTAAGGCAAGAAGGCCGAGATAGTTCGAGGAATGCGTAAAAGATCTCAGGCAAATTGGTATTCTAGACCGAGAAATTCCTGACAGGAACATATTTAGGAGATTGGTGAACAACTCCCAAGGTTTTGAAATGGTATCAACTTCCGTAGACCTTTGTCCGAAGAACATAAACAGGCAATCGTCGCTGGGGTGAGAAGATACTGGCAGGAAGTCAAAGCCGGAACAAGAACAAGACCTAGACACTAAAGTGAAATTGGTTGTTACCACGCAGTCCATAGAGGCTCAACTCGATGTATGAAAATAAAAATGCTGGTGTTTGAACACACTTGTCTGCAAAATCTGGTGATAGCCTGGCCGCATTGTCTTAGGCATTAACAGACTGAACGACCCAATGGGTATCTCAGGAAGGCACATGTTTCCCAGCAATACATGTGTGTACAATACTGTGTTGCGGTCTGGGTTGACACTTGACTCCCTCGCCAGGCAAGGGGGCGATGAGTGGCACCATTAGATCAAGTCCACTCAGCTCTCACCCCTGCGGTAAACACAGTGATATTCAGAGCGAGAAGCAAACATTGAGAAAAAAAAAGACAGACTCTCTCACGTCAAGCTATTCTGTGGATTAAGATGTAGTAGTACGCTTGACCCTCATCAGCCAGAAGAGCAGATTGACGACTACACACTTGGATTAAGAATTTATTATTTAGCTTTTGGAAACACATTGCACAAAGATAATTATAGTCTATATACATATTTACAGTACATAATCTATACACTGAGTCACAAAGAGATATCCAGATTTGTGATGTATTCAATAGCCTTATATCTTGTGGGTAACCGTGGAATGCTCGTAAGGGGCACGCTTGGACAATGTGCTGAACCACAATCACAGCGCATAGAGGATGTCATCCCCCATTTATGTAGGGAATCGGCGCATCTACCACAATTACTGTAGTTCGTATTCTATTCAGAGTTGTCCAAATCCTCCTGTGTTTATCAAATCCTGGTGGCGTGGTATCTTCAGTTGTTCCTTTGTAGCACTGGTTTGCCATAATTTAGTCCATCGATCACTTATATTATATTTACTAGCAGAAGTACCCATTCTTCGAACGGTCTTTGGTATTAATAGCCAGACGTAATCAATTGAGCTAATGTTGCAATGGTTAGAGGCTTGGAACCTGTTTGTCGACAAAGAAGTATGATTAGTTAAAATATGCTCAGAAACTAAATTTACCTAACGTGTACTTCCTGACGTGAAAATAAAATTGAAAACCTCGTAGACGAAACGCAGTACACGTCACATAAAAACTGACCCTCACTGTTGTGTCAAGTCCGCATCCAGAGGAAGACCCCTTTAATAAATTATAAAGGCTTGTGGTCCGAGAAAATTCAGGTTTTTTAGCCTCCAATGGCCCAAATTCCTAAAAGCAAGAAATAAAATACTGTTTCAATTCAGAAATTTTTGAAAATAATGTTGCTGTTTGGAGATAAAATAGACCTTCTGTACGACATATCGCACGTTTAAGTCGTGTGAAAAAATCTATGGTAGCCCCTGACCCCCTTAAGCGTATTGATGCATTTTACAGTTCTAATTGATTCCGTGATAACCTTATAGCCATTTGTAAACGTTCACAGAAATTTAATAAATGGAGTGGCATTACTTCTTGCAGACAAAGATGGGAAGTTGGATGTCACCTTTTGAGATGCTTTTGTCATGGCTACTGGCGTGCATTCCTTCATTAGTTTATTAAATTAAATTAGTTTTCTGGGAATATCAGAAACTGTTGGTATTAGAGCCATAAAATGTAGTTTTCAGGGACCCTTTACGGCTATTTAGGGTCCCCGAGTTTTGTTTCTGACACCAAAGGGCAGAAAATAAGCTTTGTCTCGTCGTTGTAGGCCATAATATAATAATAATATAACAATATAGAGATAGGGACGTAATAGACCTTCCTTACCACACCCGCACGTGTAAATAGCGTGAAAAAATTCTAGAGTACCCATTGAACCCCTTAAGCGCATTATATGTATTGATGAATTTTACAGCTTGATTTGGTTCCGTTATAACCTCATAGCCGTTTGCAAACTAACTCAGTAATGTAATAAATGGAATTGTATTGCGTCTTATAGCAATAGATGGACCTGTGAGGTTCTGTTGCCATAGTTACCGGATTGCATTCTTTCATTATTGTATTAAATGAAATTAGTTTTCTGGGAATATCTCAAAAACGGTTGGTTTTAGGGCCTAAAAAGATGGTTTTCTCACATAGGGTGGCTGAAAATGAGCTTTGTCTCGCCCTTCTACGCCTATTTCAGCAAGTGTTTTAAGGGGGTATGTCCCCTTTTATGAGAGCTACAGTGAAGAGTTACATCAATGATTAGTGTCGTGACTCTGAAGGATATCTGTACCAAATGTTACGTTGATCAACCCAGCCGTTCTCGAGTTATAAGGGAACATAGTTGTCCACAGACAAACAGACAGACAAAAACAATATTTTCGCGCGCATCCGTCATAAAACAGTCGGAAACGCGTAAATAACGCAAATTTCCGTAGAAATTCAGAAAAAACAGACAAACTTTCATTTTTATATATAGAGAGATATAGAGATTGTTATTGACTTGGCAAGTTTGTAATGGAGGATGACGGGAACGGAGTCTTCTTGTGTTGATGGCAGGAATGTCTTCATGAATATGGATTAACAAATTATAATAATACTACTGAATGTGTTTTGCTTGCCACGGTGGGTGAGTGGTTATCGTGTCGGACTACCAACCCCCAGCTTGCAGGTTCGCTCCCGGCCATGGTACGTGATCTTTGAAAGGTGACAAAATCACGACACGCATGTCATACGTTGTAGGTATGTTATAGAACCCATTTGAATTCAGTAGGCCGTGTTCATAATGGCAAAATTAATCTCGGGATTTTCCGCCAACACAAAAGTTCCTCCTTTCTCTGCTAGAAAGCGCTATAGTGTCAAGGAACTTATCTAACCTCCTTGTCTTTCATAGCGCTCCAAGGAACACCAAAATTTGACATACAAGCTGCCCTCTGGCCATCAAATAACAAGGCTTGCACCCGGCACTCGAGGCCATACGATATTATTATTATACTGCTCTTTTAAATACTGTCGCTTAATAGACGCCAAGGTTTTACAAGGGGCACTCTAACGTGCCACTCCGGATCGCACATTATCTTTCAAAAAACATCTTGAAAATACAGCCGCCAAAATTAGAAGCCGGAATAATATCCTGCAGAAGTTCTGTGCAACTACTTGGGGAGCTTCCGCTATAACTCTGAGGTGTTCTGCATTAGGTCTTGTCTTCTCCGCTGCTGAATATTGTGCTCCAGTTTGGCTGAACAGTCCCCATGTAAAGATAATAAAGATAATTGAGACTGATCAGTAGCCTTATTAGATCTACGCCCACTTACTCGCTTCCTGTCCTCAGCAACATCATGCCTCCTGACCTACGCAGGAAAGCTGCCCTGATCCGAGAGGAAGTTATAAGAAAATCATGAGTAACCCAGCTGTTCCTATTCACTGCGACATCCCTGATCTGGATATAAACCGACTGAAATCTAGACCTCCACACATCAAATATGTGAGGGATCTTACAGGCAACAATTTTAAGCCGAATGTCCAATGGAGAAATGAATGTAGCACCAAAATCAACCTTGAAGCTTGGAGTGATTTAATTGGATATAGCGCTGCACCCGGTTTTGACCTCCCAGGAAGAACGTGGACTACCCTCAATAGGATCCGGACTAACCACGGAGTCTGTGCTGAATCACTCTTCAAATGGGGTAAAATTCCTTCTACCCACTGTGACGGCGGTGCTCCTTCACAGTCAGTTCACCACATTGTTCATGAATGCCATAGAAAAGCATACCAGGGTAATCGATCTGACTTCCAGTTGGCAACACCTACACCATTGCAATGGGTAAGGAATTTAGATTTAAATATATATAAGCCTGCCTTGTTATGTGTCCCTGTAAATATGTATATATCAATGTATATGTGTGAATATATTTATCTTGCTTGCTTTATGATTGTATGTCATACGATAAATAAATAAATTATTTTTATATTTATTTTAATACTTTAAGTTCAACCAGCGTGGATTACACAGGCATTAAAGAATCTTAAGGAAGCCGACATTGACATTACAAATACATATAATAGGAATTTATTTCGGGACAAAATTCAAAAAGTGATCTCCAGGGAGGAACAAAAAAGACAACGAAAGCAGCCACGTAACATTAACAGCTCCGGAAGCAGAGATCAGAGAGGATGAAGCGAATGTGGGCAGAGAGAGAAAAGCCAAGTGGCAAGATGTGAAGTATTGATATTGCATGCTCTGTAATAGTGCTGTTCGATTAATAAATCAATAATATATACGAGACGGACAAAACGCTTAAAATCCTCCCTTTATCAAAGAAAAGAAAATAATTGTATTTTTCAGAAAATTGTGTTTTATATATATGTATACTGTAGTGTATATAGACAGTCTTTGCCCTTCCAAGTCAAAATTCAAAACAAACTTAGTAAGTGTGGATTGTTGAGTTTTAATTCACTGGCCGTGAAGGCCAATATACCATCTTTTTGGAAACCTTCATAGGGTGGTTATGGCTGCTTGAGATATTGGTTCTCGCAGTAAAGAGGTTCAGGAGCGCTTCATAAAAAGGGAGGTAGCGCGCAGTTCGCTACTCCTGTGGGGGTCCGGCCGGGGACACCAAGAGCCCGCTGATGAGCCAGCTTGGTGCCCCAGGCGAAACCCCGTACAAGACACGGAACAACCCTAGAAAAATGTCTGAGTTTTAATTCACCGGCCGTGAAAGCCAATACACCATTTATTTTAGTGTTGCAAAACTTGTAAATGACGATCCCATCAAGAAAAGAGTCTTCCTCCCAACTAATCCATTAAGGTGTAGCTACTACAGTATTTCTGTGATACACTTAAGTAATATACCCCAAACTACTATAGAATTAAAACTCAGCAAAATGTCTACGTTTATGCCGTGTCTTTGGACATCACACTGATGAAGTGTTCAGAAAGTAGGCACAGTCAGACATGTTATTCTTGCTTTAATGCATCCTTCCAGCTACTAATAGTAGGTACATTAAGCAACAAGTCTATAATGGCATGGAAATTATAAAACTCGCTTCGCTCATTTGATAAACATACTCGTGTCTTAATTACCATTATAGGCGAGTTTCACACGACTGTTTATGTTCGACGATAATTATAACATTATTTTATGTTCGAACATCAATATTCATAAATATCTGTAGAGATACCATGAAGCCTCCGTGGCTTAGGCGGCAGCACGCTGGCCTCTCACCACTGGTTCCGTGGTTCAAATCCCGGTCACTCCATGTGAGATCTGTGCTGGACAAAACGGAGGCAGACAGGTTTTTCTCCGGGTACTCCGGTTTTCCCTGTCAAAATTTCATTCCAGCAACACTCTCCACTATCATTTCATTTCACCTGTCATTCATTTAATCATTGCCCCAGAGGAGTGCGTCAGGCCTCGGCAGCCGGCACAGTTCATATCCTCGCCGCTAGATGGGGGCTTCATTCATTCCATACCTGACCCGGTCGGAGACTGGAAGCAGGCTGTGGATTTTCATCTGTAGAGATAACGCCAGTCGCATTTACTGCAGAGCGCATGCGCTGTGTTTCCAGTTGTTTACTGGATAGAGCGAAGGCGTGGATCAAAGAACTTGGCAATGGCATATGTTTCCGGCCTCCATGACGTTTTAGTGTCGTTATATCAGCACTGCCATTCACTAAAATTCTTGCCGAACTCATACGAAAGCAATGCCCTGTGTAGAAATAGGAGTTGGGGATATTGAGGTACAGTGCTATTTCTTTTCCCACATTCCCCAGTTTATTTATGCCAAACGTTTGGACAGTACACGATCCATGTCCGTAATTTATAAAGAGGGATGGAGTGTTGCAAACTTCTGGACGTAGATTCATAGATTTCTTGCATATTTCATTGTATTTTCCTGTTATCGTAAAGATTCGTGTGGATTTTTTCTTTGTGTTTGGGTTGATCCGACATCCTTTACATCGTCAACTTTCAAATCCTGTAATTCATGTCCGACATGTTTGATTTTGGAAACAAGTGCGTTGGCGCAGGTGCGAAGCTTTCCTTACGTGATTGGTCAAACAGCTGTATCGTAATGACAATCTTGAGCTTTGATTGGTGGAGAACCTGTATCATAATGCAAACTTGAACTATAATGAGCCTCATTAATATGCAGTTTTCTGGCATATCATTTCGCCATGGTCGAACATACAATATTGTATGCTTTTTACTGTAAATGCACTGTAGGCCTATATGCAGCTATGAAGAAACTATTCGCATTCTAATTGAGAAGTATTGACACATAGCTAACATCACATTTATCCTAATGATTTGTCCACGTCTCTTCCGTTCTAGAAACCACGTATTTCTGTGAAATCCCTCGGGATTCAAGCTGAGCCTACCAGCCTACTTCTTTGTATAAAACCTTGTGCCAAATTAACGAGTATTTCTGCAGTCTACCCATCGTTCCTTCCTTCCTGGCGTAAATGCTTGCAAATTTATTTTATTGCCAGTCCAAAACAAATTACTACTTCTGCTGGGTGTTCCGAATCACCAAGTCAAAATACTGTACCCTACCTCCCCCACCCCATTGCACCTACCCAACCATCGACTCATAACTCAGCCTTTATTCTTGCTCATAAACATGAATCTACACCAGCGAACGTATCTCAATTCTGTCTTTTTGAGATTTAAATTACAAACGAGGCTGGCTCCATTCCACAGGCTTATCGCGCAATAGAATCAGCTGGTAATCAAGGCACATTTTCCTAATTATAATACTCGACTCCAGTATTTTATGTCTTGCAGATCCTCAGCTGACACTTCGTCCTTCCGCGAGTCCAGTCAATGGGAAGTGCTTGCTCTCCCTGTAACCAAAGTTAAGACTTGAAATTCATCGTAGTACATACAGTCGTTAAAATTTCTCTCTTTCAGTTTTATTCCAGAGATCTTGTTTTATTTTTGTTAAATATCGCGGTAGAATGCCTGATTCATGATCCCAAGATCGCGGGATGGAATCCCTGCCGAGGAAGTCGGATCTTTGAAAGTGGACGAAAAACCACGGCACCCCTAATCCTAGGATGTCGGCTCGCAAATGATCTCTCGTATCACATTTGGAGATTACGAGCCAAAATTAACTAAATCCCAACCATAGGTTCCAACAATACAGTTCTGATTTTCGCTTTTAGATAGTATTGTGAAGGGAACCGGGTAATGTAGATTAGCCAACAATACAACTGTTTAATAAGATCTTTGTTATTAGATAACCATGACAACTAGAAACTTGAGATTTTTACAACTTATCATAGTTATTATAGAAATCGAAAACATATTTGAAAAATAATGAACATTTGATAATTTTGAAATGTTTTGAGGAGTACTTGTATTTTGGTACCATTTTCTCTGGTGTTAAGATAGTTAATTGGGTGAAATTTATAATTCTTAATCTGATGTTACTGATACAACTTGTGAAGCAAATTTATTGTTGTCAGGCATTTGGTTTCGATCTTATGAATGTTTGATTTCGTCAATATCTTTTAGCCTCTATTTGAGTTCTTTTTTAATTTCTATTTTTTTTTTCGATAACTTCTATTTTGCTTCGCAGCTTTTGGTTTGTAAGCATCTATAACTTCAGAAAATTTCAACTTGATCAGGCATGTCGTTCCTGAGAAAAAGGTGCAAAATTTCGAAAATGTTAAATCTTGAGAAAATTAAGGTTAAAGATTCAGTCTTTTCATGTACTTGACGTATGCATGGTTACATTAAAATATCAATAACGACCTATGTGTTATATATTGGTGTAATAGGAAAAGTATGGAGATTTTTTGAGCCTAAAAACAAAAAATCCTATTTTCCGTCATTCCACACCACCTGGTTCCCTTAAAAAGTTCATGTGTTAGAAGCCAATTTCCAGTGTTGTTCTAATAAAGCTTTTCAGTCGGTCAACACAAATTGTGCACAATTACTCTAGGCGGTAAAACAAGTATTTGAACTTAAAGAAATATTGCGTATGATATGAATCACAAAATAGCACATTTTATGTATAAGAATGGAGAAGCGAACCCTGCTTTTATAGCCTATTTTCATTTATGTAAAAATAGGCTTATGAGATCACCTATTGTCCGTGTGGTGTGTCCCAATAAAATATAAATGGCTGGAGCGCTTACAATAAAATTCGGTGAGGTCATAGTAATATTTAGGACGACTCAGACCTTGCCTTTCAATTTTTTTACGTCTCACCAATCCAACATGGCGGCTGTGCGAAATATTTCACCGGCATTCAATATCTCCTAAACTATTAATGATATCACCCTGAAGTTTTGTACGGTGGTAGAGGGCACTACTAGAAATTCACCTATGTGACCTTCAAAAATCTGTTTACTACAAATATTTTCCTGCGACTTTACCATCCAATCGCAGTGAAACTTGGTAAAGCAAATGTTTATACAGATTTTAATGCACTGATATATAATTTATTTCAATACATAACCTCAAGATGGCGGCTGTATCCTTTTTATAATTACGTTGTTATTTCTTGTGTCCTAATCGTGCTATCTAAGTCAACGTTTGAATAATGATCCCACGTAATAATCCTCATCTAATAGTACATAACTCTATGGCTTACATATATAAAGATCCAAGATGGCAACCATCAGAAATATTTAGACGGTTTTTAATATCTTCTAATCTATGACAGCAATCAAACTGAAATATTGTGTGTGATGGAATCTGTGGACATAGGTTCATTTATGGGCTTTCCAATAACCTGGTGATCACAAATCCATCATGGTGGCGATGCGATATGTAAATATTGAAATGGACGTTTCTCGCGATTTAACCAACCGAGCCCAGTGAAACTTGGTACGGTAAATGCTTATACACATCTTAATTCACTGGATCTAATTTATTTCAATTGTTTTCATAACCACAAGATGGCGGCTATGCGAAATTTTAAAATCTTGCTTTTATTTCTTGTGTCCTAGTCATGCGATTGAAGTTTGAATAATAAACCTACAGAATAATCCTCATGTAATAGTACATGATCCTAAGGCCTACATATATACAAATTCAACATTGCGACCAACCGAAATGTTTAGATGGTTCTCAATATCTAGTTATCTATTACAGCAATCAAACTGAAATTTTGTATCTTGATAGAGGCAATTAACATAAATAGGATACTGTAAATGAAAATAGGCTGTATATTTCTTCACAGAACTGCTTGTTGTACACAAAAAAGTGTTATACTGTGTTGCTAGTGCCAGTATAAATGGAAGAGCTATCGGCAGTGGCTTTGGGAGAGACCTGCTAAATTCTTATGATTCAACAGTCATTAATTCTGCCTAACTTTCATCTCAATACAGTATGTGCATTATTTAAAGTATTCTATAATAATACGCAGTTATCAAGACGGTATTCGGTGGGTTAGTGGTTAAAATGTCGGACTATCAACTCCAAGCTTGCAGGTTCGATTCTGGACATGGTAAGTGATTTTTCAAAGTCGACAACAATCACGGCACGCATGTCATACGTTGTTGGCATGTTAAAGAACCCTTTTGATGCCAGTAGGCCGTGTTCATAATGGCAAAATTAATCTCGGGAGTTACCGCCGACACAAAATTCCTCCATTCTCTACTAGAAAGCGCTAGTGTCAAAGAGCTTAGATATCTAACCTCCTTGACTTTCATAGCGTTCCAAAGCTTGCCCCCGGCACCCGAGGCCATACGATATTATTCTTATTAGGACGGTATTTATATGCTGAGTGTTCCTACTATAATTTTCATTATCCATTTTTACATCCACAAAGAATGCATTTGATTCTCTTTGAAATATTACTGAAATTTTACTGAGTAAAACTTACTTAAATATTATCTAGAAAATTCATTATTATTATTATTATTATTATTTAGGTATGCAAGTGATTCACTAAAATAATATCGTGTTCTTCTATTTTCAAGAGTTTCTTGTGAAACTACTGTGCTTATTTTCCTTCCAGATAACACCTATTTACAGAGGTTGCCATAATATTATGGCAAAGCTCAACAGAACCAGATCCTTTATTTCAAATTAAGATACAATGCATTAAAAGGAAGATCGTATTTGCGTCCGAGTCTCCGTTGTAGAACATTTCTTGGATGTATTTTGTCATGTATTCACCAAATGGGCTACAAGAGATCTTTCACGAACCAGAGGAGCTCGGTATCAAAGTTGGACAACTCCATTTCTATCACTATTGAGATTTAGGTTCACTCTTATGTGACCTTTTTATGTTGAATGCGAATCTACAACTGTTCTGCTTCAAAAAATAAAGACAGAACTTAGGGAGAATAGCATGTATTGCTCAGTTCAGAATCAATTCCAACATAGTTACGTTTCAAAATAAGACAACTCCTTCAGTAGCCAATGAGAAGCTTGCATTCATGCAATCTGCTCCCAACATGCACTGCAAATCCGTCATGGCTGAATGTTTAACCTGTAATGACGCCGGTAATATTCTAAACAGTGGACATTGTTAGTGTAATGAGTTGGAGAATGCACATTTTAAGGGGAGTATAAATGGCCATTTTGTTGAAAAAGTTGTAATTATTATTTTTGATGCCAAAACATTATTTGGAATTTGCTGATTAATTTGGTGTATGCTTTATTAAATTTGCTTGATTAGAAATATTTTTAATTAAATTAAATTAAATTAATTGCACAGGGTTATTTTCAGGATTTCATGTACCATTTTTCAGCAAACACTTCATATCTCAAGAACCATAAGGTCTAGAAGCCTGTAGTTTGATGTAAATTCTAGAGGAATTTAGCGGGACTGGCATAACAGTTGTGTTTATTGTTTACGTTACGCGTGCGATGCTCTTGGTATAACGCGCATATTTTTTCATTTTTGGTGTTATTGATCTTGAGTACATCTAATCATGACAGGAGCAAAAGGAGTGTTCAAGAAAGTAAATAACAAAGGAAATCGGTACTATAGAACTTATCCAGGTGTAAACGAGGTTGTGAATGATGTTAGGAATGAAAGTTCACCTAGTACGTCAGCTCTACACATTGCTACACCTTCAAGTTCCCCCTCGAAAAAGAAACATTGTTCCGGCGAGTGGTGTAAATACTAGAAAGCTGCTGCAGCTGGTATTTTAGATAAGTTTACCCACAAGACCACTATACCTGAGTTTGTTATGTTGGCTATCTTCTTCTTCTTCTTTCTCTTTACATCATTCCCACTCCTATGTGGGGTCGATGTTTCTGACAGCTCTCCTCCATTTAGCCCGGTCATGCACATCCTCTTCTGACAACTGTTTTTCTCTGAGGTCCTCCTGTACACAATCCATCCATCTTCGTTTAGGTCTGCCTCGCATTCTCACTCCCTGTATTTGCATGTCTAGCATCTTCCTCCCCACGTAGGATTCCTCCCTTCTTCTCACATGCCCGTACCATTGAAGTCGCTTTTCTTGTATCTTCTTAGATATTTCCACAACCTTCAATGTTCCTCTTATTTTGACATTTTCCACTCTATCACGCTTAGTCACTCCACTCATCCACCTGAGCATTTTCATTTCCGTGACGTCAAGCCTGTGTGTGTGCGTTTTGCGTGCAGGCCATGTTTCAGAGCCATACAGCAATGCAGGTCTTACGACAGTTTTATATATTTTCCCCTTAACCTTAGGCTTGATCCTGCGGTCACAGAGCACCCCTGACTTTTTCCTCCAGTTCATCCATCCTACCTGAATCCTGTGTGACACTTCCAGATCCAGATTTCCATCTCCAGTCACCACCGAACCCAGGTATTTGAACTCATCCACTCTATTTAACGTTTCCCCTTGCATTCTGATCTCACAGTCTTGGTCTGTATTGAACCTCATATACTCTGTCTTCTTCCTGCTAATCCTGAGTCCTCTGTCATCCAAGGCTGCCCTCCACTGTTCCAGTTTTTAGCCTACTTTCGATTTTTGCAAAAAATGAAAGTGGACTTATGAAATCAACACAGGGCGAAAAAAAGTGTGTCTGTCTGTGTGTGTGTATGTGTGTGTGTGAGTCTGTGTGTGTGTGTATGAGTCTGTGTGTGTGTGTGTGTGTGTGTCTGTGTGTGTGTGAGTGTGTGTACTCTGAATGTCTGTCCCCCCCTATCAATTCGAACACGGTGAATGCAAATTGAACGAAATTAGGTACAAAGGTAGCACTAGCAAAGGACACCTCAGTGTCATGTTTTATATCGCCGCCATCTTTACTAAAACTGAATGGCGGCCACTCAAACGTTCAAAACGTAAAATCAAATAACGACTAACCAAATCATCCGATCTCTACCAAATTTGGTAACAATATACCTTCGTATAGGATGCGTCTTTTGACCAAATTACAAGGTCGTCCGCCATACCATTTCAGGATGGCGGCCGTGCGAATTATGCAAACTTTATAATCCATATCATGGGACCCACCAGTTCCGATTATCGAGCCGAGAATCGTTTTAACTGTTCTAAAGGAAGAGGCACGTTCGAAATTAAAAGTTTATTTGGTAATACTATAGTGCAGACGTGATTTTAAAAAGCTGAACTGATTCAGTAATAAGACAAGATGGCAGCGGATATCTTGTGCCGGACTTATATTTCACTAATTTGAGTATTGCATGCAATATAGCGTAGTGATAAAAAATAAATAAACTTTGTATGAAATGCTTTATATATAAATAATATACTCCAGTGATGAAATCGTTTAGTATAAATCATTATTTGCTAACAAGTTCTATGTAAGTCATTTTAAATAGAACGATTTTCGTTGACACAATTAGCTCAGTGGTAGAGCGTTAGCCTATCGCTCAAATGCCTATGGTTCAAACCCGATCAGAGCTAGGTTTTTTGCTTGAAATTTTATATGTTTATTGTTTTGTAATGACTCAGATGTTTTAAAATTAAGCGTTATATTGTGCACATTATGGTGTAAAATATATATTTAATTAAAACATAATTCGCCAGCAGATTTACTCGGGACATCTAGCTGCCAAAAAGGTAACTTCCAGATTTTATTGAAAAGTTTCTTCTTCTGGCCGCTAGAATGCACTCGCTCTGTTAGGATTATATTGTTCGATATTTCACCAATAGATGTCACGACTAGTCTACGTGGGGATCCATTGATTACTATACCATTATCATTCTATGCGCATCGAATTTGAAGAATGACAAGATGATACTACGATACATTTTAACTTTTTATTTTAAAGGGTTTGTAACAGTCTATTTTGCGTTACTTGAAAATGTTATTAAGCGTTATATTGTGCACATTATGGTGTAAAATATATATTTAATTAAAACATAATTCGCCAGCAGATTTACTCGAGACATCTAGCTGCCAAGAAGGTAACTTCCAGATTTTATTGAAAAGTTTCTTCTTCTGGCCGCTAGAATACACTCGCTCTGTTAGGATTATATTATCGAAAATATCCACATAGTTTGTATACACACGTCTCTGTAGGGTCATGGAAAGATTTGTTAATTCAATTAGGGTTGTGAAAGCCATGCACAACCAGACGTGTAAAGACATGCCTCAACTCAAAGTTGGATGTTGCCCACGGCAGGTCGTAATAATAATAATAATAATAATAATAATAATAATGTTATTGGTTTTACATCCCTTTTAACTACTGCTGATTTTAGAGACACCGGGGTGCCGGAATTTTGGCCCGAAGGGGATCTTTAACGTGCCAGTAAATGTACTGACACAGTTCCCTCGCATTTGTGCACCCTCAAATGCCAGCTGACTGCACCAGGATACGAACCTGCAACCTAGGGCCCAGCAAGCGAGACCGTTACCGCTGAGCCACGCCGCCAGTCCGGTCGATTATGTCTCCAGATCCATAACATTCTTGATATACTTCTTATCTTCTTTCTTCAATGATGGTAGCAGTTTTTATCTAGGTTGTGGCGTTTGGTAGAGGTAAATCGTTTCTAAGGTCTTCAACAAAGAATAGTTCTATTATACTCTTTGATAATAACAACGAGTTATAACTATACTCATACATTTAGGAGAAAGTAGGCTATATGTTCTTTACTGAACATCTTGTTCTTCTATGACATCTTTGGTGGTACTACACAACACAATATCGTCCGCAAACATCATGAACCAGGGGGCTTGGTCTCGTAATCCACAAGACATTTCGTCCAGAATTAGGTCAAACAGATATGGACTTAAAGCCGAACCTTGGTGTAAACCTACTCGAACCGGAATCCAATCTGTAAGTCCAACGCTGCTTCTAACCTGTGTTCTTGCGTCTTTGTACATTTCCTGAACCAACTGCACGTACTTCTCTGGGACTCCCTTCGCTCGTAAACATCTCCAGACTTCTCCTCGGGGCACCCGGTCATATGCTTTCTCTAGGTCCATGAATGCGAAGTGAAATCCCTTCTGTCTTTTACGATACTTTTCCATTACTTGTCTCAGGGCAAACACTGCGTCTGTGGTCCCTTTTCCTGGCATGAAGCCGAATTGTTGCTCGCCAATGCTAGTCTCCGCCCGGATCCTCTTGTCTATCACTCTTTCCCAGATTTTCGTGGTATGGGACATTAACTTAATGCCCCTGTAGTTTGCACAGTCCTGAATATCCCCCTTCTCTTTATATACAGGCACTAAAATACTTTCTCTCCATTCATCAGGTATTGTTTCCTGAGAGTACATTTTTTGCATTAAATCCAGCAACATGTCGATTCCATCTTTCTTTAGATACTTCCACACTTCAACTGGTATTTCATCGGGTCCTGTTGCTTTTCCGTTTTTCATTTTCCTAAGTGCTAATGTTACTTCTTCTTTTCTAATATCCATTGTCAGACCCTGGTGTTTTTCTCCTTCTCCTAAATATACCCTTGGGTTCTCTTCATTGAGAAGTTTTCCATAGTAGTTTCTCCATCTGCACTTGATGTCGGAATGGTCCGTTAATACTAGACCATTTTCATCTTTGATCAGCTTTATTTGGGTGTAGTCCTTCTTGTCTTTATCCCTCGCCTGCGCTATTCTGAAAATTTTTGTTTCACCTTCTGTAGTTTCCAACTCTTCGTACAGCCGATCCATCATTTGTGCCTTTGACTGTGCTACTACCTTCTTTGCTTCCTTATTACATCTCTTGTAGTTCTCTTTATCCTCTTGTCTACCTGACATATCCCATAACTTCTTTGCATCACTTTTGGCTTTCACGATCTTCTGTACCTCCTCATTCCACCACCATGTTTCTTTGTCAGCTAGTGGTTTCTTGCCAGAAGTTCTCCCTAGCACTTCAGTTCCTACCCTCCTTATCAAACTTCTGTTGTGCGCCCACCACTCCTGCACATCGTTGCAAAGAACCACTCCATTGAGTACTTTCTCCTTAAACTGGTCCTTCAACGCCTCTTCATTTAATCTCCACCACTTAATTTTTGTTAAGACTCGCACAGGTCTGCCTATCTTCCTAATCTTCATTTTCCATTCCATGACTACCGTCCTATGCTGTGCTGCCACTGCTTCACCATTAAAAACTTTACAGTTTTGTATTTTCCTTAATTGAGACCTTTTACACATTAAGAAGTCAATCTGGCTTTCTCTGGTCCCACTCTTGTAAGTCATATATTGACCTGTGTTTTTCTCGAACCATGTATTCACAATCGCCAAATCATATGCCATCGCACAATCCACGATTCTATGTCCTTCATCATTCCTCACTCCTACTCCCCAGCCTCCATGTACTCTTTCGATTGTATCTCGACTCCTTCCGACATGTCCATTTAAGTCACCACCCACTATCAATCTTTCATTCGCTGGTATATCTCCAAGCTCACGATCCATATCTTCCCAGAAGGATATTTTCTCTTCCTCATCGCAACCCACTTGCGGAGCATAAACACACACAATGTTTACCAATTGTCCATCAAGACACAGTTTGATGCTCATTATCCTGTCACTCCTTCTCTTAACTTGGACTATGGTCTCCTTTATGTCTCGGGAGAGGATTATTCCCACTCCATTCCTCCCATCCTTGTCTGCTCCACTGTATAGTAGCTTATAGCCACTGCCCAACTCTCTAGCCCTATTTCCCTTCCATCTAGTCTCTTGTACACACAATATTTTCACCTTCCTCCTTTCCATGAGATCCACTAACTCCCTTCCTTTCCCAGTCATTGTTCCTACATTCAGTGTGCCTATTCTTCGTAACTCACCATATTTTTGAGCTAGCCTCTTTAGCCGGGTTCGCTCGTGACCCAGTAGCCCTAGCCCATTTCTCACAGGGGTCGGGTGAAATCCCTGCACGTCGCTTCTGGGGTACGCCCTAGCATTTTCCGAGGCTAAACTAAGATTCGCTGTCATATTAGTTTTGGCATAGTTTTCCGGCCGCATGCCCTTGCTGACGCCAAGCCTTTTATACCTACGGCCAAGTAGTAAATCAGCCGCCCCTCACAAGAGGAACAGACGCTGTTTGTAGCCGCCCGATCCGGGTCAGACGCTATGGTTGATATCAGTCTCTGAAGTGAGAGCGATACCTTTTACTCAATTTCCCGAGCACTGGGATGCCACTTCCGCCAACTGCACTGTACCGAAGGACTCCTTCTCCACTGCAGGCACCGTTGTGGTCTTCACTCATAACCCCGAGCTGGGCCCTCCATATTCATGACCCCTGGAGAGAGGGTGTCCCAGCATTGTGAAGCCCCCAGGAATTGGGCTACCTGTTGGTCCGCGGGTTCTATTGGAGGGTATTTGAACCAACCCTACTAGTGCTGTAGGGCCCCCCTATCCGCCACCTGGGGACGCGCCCTCTAGAGGTTACAGGTTGGCTATAAAGTTATTTTATAGAGATTTGGAAAATTCAGACCTACTGAAGAAATGTCTGACAGGGGAAACACAAATCGTGAATGAGTCATTCAACAATGTAGTGTTGTCAAGAGTACCTAAAAAGTATGTGTGGGATAACATACAATGAAGCTTGGTGTGTATGCTGCTGCCATCACTTTTAATGATGGCAATACTGGTAGACTGAAAGTCTTGGAGGAGCTGAGAGTGAAGACTGGTTGGAATACACCAGCCATATTGAAGAAACTGGACAAGGAGCGAGTCAACAAGGCAGAGCTACTGGCCCAAATAGTTTCCATGGATGCAAGATCTTTCAGGAGGAAGAATAGGATGCACTAGGACAATGTAGGAGATGATGAAGACTACACTGCCGGCATATTTTAGCTGTTGTTTCCATTGAAAAGTGAGGTAGAATCAAAATTATTTTTAATTGCAATTTCTGAAAAACTAACTGTTTTCAGACAAATGACCCGTTATCTCCGGTTTTATAGTATATATACTCTTTATTTTTTCATTCTTCGTGTAGAATACCCTTGCAATATCATACCTCTAGAATGGTAGAGATAGCTTGTATATTTGAAGAAAAATGCCCAATAATTTGACAAAAAACGGTGTGAAAAAAGTGAAACGGAGAATAATATTCTATCCCAACTCCTAGAATATGTACCGTATGTCAATAAAACTAGAGGAGTAAGTACATAAATCATGTATAAATAATCTACAAAAGTTTCACTACTTTGGATGACGTAGTTCTTGAGAAAATGGGTCATGAAATTAGCAAATTTAACATTAACGGGATAGGCCATTCATACTCCCCTTAATGAGCTGATTCTCTATAAGTTGTAACAATAACTCAAGAATTTCAGTTGTGTCAAAAGACGTCTCAGTACATTTTGTTCAAGTCATTTTAACTATAAGACCGATTTTATATGATTTTGTTTTATTACATTAGACTTAATTACATTATTTTAAGAACCCGCTGGCATTAGAAGTCTAGATGACCAAAATAAAATTAATTCATTGATATCGATTTCATAATTCTTTGGTTTCAAAAGAGAACAGAATAAATTTCAAAATACCATCCTTTGGCTTCAAACACAGACTACTCCATGACATAGTATCATACATGGCCAACACCACTATTTAAATCATAATTACGGCTTAAATATTCATTTAATTTTAAAAATGAGTATGAAAAAATGTTTATGTGGCCTATAAGAATGAAATTTAAAAAATCGCCATGATACTGACAACTACATTGTGGATTTAGTTTTTCACCTCTCGTGTGAAGAAAGCAAAGAAGGCGTTGTCTAACTTTGATACCAAGCTCCTCGATTTACGCTCTTTAACTTTAAAGCGCTGTTATATTATTGATATTTTCTATTGAACAATAGCCTAGTCATTAAAAGGCCGATCTTTAAGAAAGCAAACCGGTGTGCTGTCTGTTGTATTTTCTTCTTTTGTTACGAGTAGTGTATGGTATACGAATAACTTAAATAGAAGGGAATTATTTCACAGCAAATCATCGACAGGAAATTCTTTTTGCTTTATTAGGAATATTCTATAATAGAGTAGTTTTCCTTCAACCCTAAAATACTCTACTCCTCCACACATTTCGGTCTTCAGCATCTTTCTCGGTTAAGCCTCTGGTAGTCATGCTACTCTTTACACCATCCACCCATTATTCTCTTGGTTTACCTTCAACTTGCCAATTTAACATTAAATTTAGAATTCTACTATTCTACAACTTTTTACATGTCCAAAACATTGTAATCTTCTTTCTTCAACAACTTCTAGTACATTTCTTTTTTACCTGCATAATTTTTCTGATTCTCGTATTTCTAATTTTATCCAATCTTGATTTCCTTGCCGCCCTCCTCCAATAATCCTTCTCTGTTACTAATAATTTGTTTGCTTGCTGTCTGTTTTACGTCCAAGTTTCTGCTCCTTATAACAAAATACTTTGTGCCAATGGACTGTGAAAAGTTTCTTGGTTTTGTTTAAATCATTTATGCTCCATAAAACGAAATTTATTGCTTGACTGGAAATCATTAATTTATTTAATTTCCAGCCACGTTTCCTCAATTGGTGGCAAATACTGATCTCGTTAGGATACCACAAAATCACATTCTCTTTATCAAGATACAGGAAATCTATACATTGTTGAAGATTCTGTGAACCAATCTATATATATAAAAATCAATCTTACGTGATAGTTTGTCTGTGGGTGTGTGTGTATGTCTCCTATGCATTCATATACCACTCAACCGATTGCGATGAAACTTGGGTGAGATGTTGAGTACACTCTAAGGAAGGTTTTTGACTTAGTAAATCCATTTTACAATAGGTAGCGCACGCGTAGATTCAACAAATGAGTGACGATGCGCGAAGCGTTTCAACCAAGTCCCGTACGTGTTCATATACCAATCGTCCGATAGCGATGAAACTTGGGTGAGATGTTGTATACACTTACGTGAAGGTTTCCAAATTAGTGAGTACATTTCACAGTAGATAGCGCACGAGTAGATTCAACAAATGAGCGACGACACGCAAAGTGTTTCAAAAATGTCCCGTATGCATTCATATACCATTCGTCCGATAGCTATGAAACTTGCGTAAAATGTTGTGTACACTTCAGGGAAATTTTCTGGCTTAGTAAATCTACTTTACAATAGGCAGCGCACGAGTAGTTTCAACAAATGAGCTACGACGTGCGAAGCATTTCAACAAAGTCAGTTTCAAAAAAGTCCCGTATGCATTCATATACCATTCGTCCGATAGCTATGAAACTTGCGTAAAATGTTGTGTACACTTCAGGGAAATTTTCTGGCTTATTAAATCCACTTTACAATAGGCAGCGCACGAATAGATTCAACAAATGAGCTACGACGCGTGAAGCATTTCAACAAAGTCACGTATGCGTTCATATACCATTCGTCCGATAGCGATGAAACTAGGCTGAGATGTGTGCACTCCAGGGAAGGTTTCTGGCTTAATAAATCCCTTTAAAAATAGGAAGAGCAGGAGCAGAATCAACAAATGAGCGACGACGCGCGAAGTTTTTCATCAAAGTCCCATATAAGGTCATATACCATTCATCCGATAGTGATGAAACTTGGGTGAGCTGTTGTGTACACTCCAGGGAAGGTTTCTGGCTTAGTACATCCATTTTACAATAGGTAGCGCAGCAGTAGATTCAACAAATGAGCGATGACACGCGAAGCGTTTCAACTAAGTCCCGTATAGGGTCATATACTATTCGTCTGACAGTGATAAATGTTTGGTGAATTGTTGTGTACACTACAGGAAAGGTTTCTGGCTTAGTTAATCCATTTTACAATACGAAGCGCACGTTTAGATTCAACAAATGAGTGACTACGCGCGAAGCGTTTCGACAACGTCCCGTATACGTTCACATACCATTCATCCGATTGCGATGAAACTTGGGTGAGATGTTGTGTACACTCCAGGGAAGGTTTCTGGCTGAGTACATCCATATTACAATAAGTAGCGCAAGTAGAATCAACAAATGAGCGACGACACGCGAAGCGTTTCAACCATGTCCCGTCTGCATTCATATACCATTCGTCCGATAGCTATGAAACTTGGGTGAGATGTTGTGTACACTTCATGGAAGGTTTCTGGCTTAGTAAATCCACTATACAACAGGCAGCGCACAAGTAGATTCAACAAATGAGGGACGACGCGTGAAGGGTTTCAACAAAGTCCCGTATAAGGTCATATACCATTCTGCCGTTAGCGGTGAAACTTGGGTGAAATATGGTGGACACTCCAAGGAAGGTTTCTGGCTTAGTAAATATATTTCACAGTAGGTAGCACACGAGTAGATTCGACAAATGAACGACGACACGCGGAGCGTTTCAATACACTCCCCTATGTCTTCATATCCCATTAGTCCGATAGCGATGAAACTTGGGTGAGATGTTGTGGACACTTACGTGACGGTTTCTAACTTGGTAAATACATTTTACAGCAGGTAGCGCACGAGTAGATTCAACACATGAGTGACGGAGCGTGAATCGTTTAAACAAAATCCGGTATGCGTTCATATACTATTCATCCGATTGCAATGAAACATTGATCAGTTATTGTGTACACGCCAGGGAAGGGTTTCGACTTAGTAAATCCATTTCACAATAAGTAGCGCAAGAGTAGATGCAACAAATGGGTGCCGACGCACGAAGCGTTTCAACAAAATCCCATATTGGGTTCATATAACCTTCTTCGATTGTGATGAAACCTTGATGAGTTATTGTGTACACGCCAGGGTAGGGTTTCGACTTAGCAAATTCATTTCTCAATAGGTAGCGTACGAGTAGAATCAACAAATGAGTGACAGCGCACGAATCGTTCAAACAAAATCCCGTATACGTTCATATACCATTCATCCGATTGCGATGAAACTTTTGAAAGTTGTTGTGCACGCTCCCACGATTGATTCTAAATTAGAAAATCCATTTTACGATAGCATAGGGGCAGTTAACGGAAATTGAAAAACATGTTGTGTATCCAAAAGCACTTCAAAAAACAGAATTTCAACGCCAACACTTTCTTTGATTGGCATTGCAACGCATGCCGGGTACAGCTTGTTAACTATAAAGAATTCGGCTTCAACATAATAATTTGGCCACCTGTGTATTTGTGAACTTATGAATTTCTCTTTATCCTCGTCAGTGACTTAAATTAAAGCGGTTCTGTGGATGTCAGGTCAGGTGAGGTAAGGTCCGCACGCAGCTTGTTAGGGTGACAGCCAACTTCTGACTGGATGAGGGACGTGCGGTTATGTCCTCGCTCGTTAGGACCGGATAACAATCCTTAGACCTACTCTTACGGCGAGGACCATTGGATTCAAAAATGCTATATTCTGCTCTTTACACACAGCAGTGGAGGCTCATGATTATATATGAGGTAGAAAAGTCTCTCTCTCGAACCATTTGAGACTCTCGGTGTAACATGGGCCTCAGCCTCATTGGCTTTCTTTACTAGTGTTCCTCAACTATGATATTGCTTGTGTATGTAAGATAAACAATAAGTATTACCATTGTTTTAGTAGTTTAAATAGAAACACTGGTCTTGTAAATCAATATTAATAAACTACTTCTAAAACTCAGGGGAAGGAACATTTCTTAGTCCGTTACATGGGAAAATTCAACGGGCTCTAGTAAAAAGCTTAATTCGCAATTTGATGTAGGTTTTCCTCATTGAGAAGAGGCACCGATATCCCTTCGAATTTCTCACTTTTCCAATGTTAATTGTCTTTTAAAACAATTGGTATTTCCAATTTTTGACGTTTTATTGTTTCTTAGAGTGCATGGTTTCTACAACAGGGCTATTTATGTTAGAAAATGTAAGAATAGAGTATGGATTTTACGAATCGAAACTTAAATCAAAACCGGCATCGTGGCGCAGCGTTAACGTCCTCGCCTGCTGTTTTCAAGGTTGCAGGAGCGAATCCTGGCACAGTCAGTTGGCATCTGAGGGTGCGCAAATGCGAGGGAGCCGTGTCAGTAGATTTTATGGCACGTTGAAGATCCCCTGCGATGCAAAACTTCGACACCCCAGTATCTCAAAATATCACAGTAGTTAAAACGATGTACAACCATTATTATTATTATTATTATTATTATTATTATTATTATTATTATTATTATTATTATTATTATTATTAACAACAAATAGACAATATTTCAACACCGGGACGTGTTTCTGATAGGCCTATTAATTTATTTCCTTCAGTCGATAAAGTTTTTGTACATTCAAAATGTATTTTGCTTCTTATTAAGGTATGTAAGTGATGGTTGATGAACGATACAATTAATAATATTTTAAATGAGCGATTTTAATGATGTATGTGTCGCAAAGAGCTAAAAGCATTTATACTTGATTCCGGATGTGAAAATCAACACGGCCATATATATCCTAGCAGACTAGAAACAAGTAGTTCCGTGAAGAACTATACAGCCTATTTTCATATATCCTACTTATGTTAACTGCCACTATCAACATAGAAAATTTCAGTTTGAATGCTGTAATAGATTCATAGATATTGAGAACCGACTAAATATTTCGGATGGTCACCATGTTGGATTTTAAATATGTACGTCCTAGAGTTATGTACTGTTACATGAAGATTATTGTGTAAGTGTAGCGTTCAAACTTCAATCGCATGATTAGGACGCAAAAAGTAGCAAGGAGATTTTAAAATTTCGCACAGCTGCCATCTTGTGGTTATGGAAACAATTGAAATAAATTAGATGCCAGTGGTTTAACATTCGCATAAAGATTTACTGTACCAAGTTTCACGGATGGTAAAATTGCGAGAAACGTCCATGTGAATATTTATACTTCGCGTCGCCGCCATGTTGGATTTGTGATCACCAGGTTATTTAAAGTCCTATAGGTGAACTTAAGTTCATAGCCCCTATGAACATAAAAAAAATCAGTTTGATTGCTATAATATATTCGTAGATATTCAGAGCCGTCTAAATATTTCGGATGGTCGCCATGTTGGATTGTTAAATGTATAGGCCATAGAGTCATGTACCAATAAAGGAAAATTATTGCTTAGGTTCATTATTCAAACTTTCACTTCGATCGCATGATTACGACACAAGAAATAAAAACTTAATTTTAAAATTCGAACAGCCGCCATCTTGAGGTTATGTAAACAATTGAACTAAATTAGATACCAGTGCATTACAATGTGAATAAACAATTCCTGTACCAGATTTCATTGCGTTTGGAACATTAAATCGCGAGAAAGGTCTATTTAAAATTGTCAAATTCGCTTGGCCGCCATGTTCGTTTTGTAGGTAACCGGTTTTTGAAAGTCTTATAGATGAACTTCTAGTAGAGCCCTATATCTCCGTACAAAATTTCAGGGTGATACCGCTAATAGTTTCAGAGATATAGAATGCCGGTGAAATATTTCGCACAGCCGCCATTTTGTGGTTATGTAAACAATTGAACGAAGTTAGATGTCGGTGCATTACAATGTGTATAAACATACACTGTACCAAGTTTTATTGCGTTTGGTTGGTTAGATCGCGAGAAACGTATATTTAAATGTCGTAAATTCGCGTAGCCGCCATGTTGGTTTTGTAGTTACCAGTTTTTCAAAAGTCACATAGGTGAACTTCTAGTAGTTCCCTTCATCACCGTAATAAATTCCAGGGTGATATCGGGAATAGGTTCGGAGATATTGAATGCTGGTGAAATATTTCGCATAGCCGCCATGTTGGATTGGTTAGACGTAACAAAATTTGAAGGGCAAGGTCGGGGTTGCCCGGAATAGTGCTATGAACCTACCGAGTTTCATTGAAATCGCTCCAGCCGTTTAAAAGTTATTAGGGGGGGACACACACACCTCACACACACACACACGCACGCACACACAGACACGCGGACAAAAGGTGATCTCATAAGCCTATTTTTTCAAAATTGAAAATAGGCTAAAAATATAATTCTGAGGCGAGAGTAAAATCCTCTCTTCCCCGATATTGTCTGAGGCAAACTTCCTTATTTAGCCTCTCATCCAGAGAATATTATAAATCCATCTTCTTAAAATAAAAATAATAAACTCTAAGTAATTGTCGAACAGGCTGCTAATATGAATCAAAACGTCATTGAATGGCTAACCTCACCCCCGCTCTCTAGTGATAAAGGTTTACAATTGATAATAGTCAAGTTACGCCTCCTATCCCTAGATGTCTCTCTTTGGGATGATGTGTGCCAGTTGAATTTCCTCTCGGATGTCTTAGAAAACCTGTCTGAAAAGGTGCTCGAAAACAACTTCAATCTTGGTTCACAATTTGGCTCCACTAATGCAAGACTCATTAATGCCACTCTTACCATCATATTTTAATTGCACAACTCTCTTATCACTCAACGGATCTCACACCAATGACAGTGCTTTGGGAGACCCTTTTAATACCAAGTTCAGTACCGGTAACAGAAGCTCATTTGTTTACTGGAAAGACAATTGGGAATCAATGCTTTTCCTCGCCACATCGTTTTCAGGATAAAGTTTAGGTAGGTTGGTTGGTACCTAGTTTAGAGGCTGCGACAACGTGGTCATGTAGCCCCGTGTACCTTAGGTGTGTGTAGAATTTGTCTGATAACCGGTGTTTTCTGTGATTCAGGTAAGGACTGCAGACGATCAATGTTCAAGTAATTCCTACTTTTGCTACCAAATACTTAAGTCCACGACATCTAGCTGCGAACTTGGCTACTAAATGCCATCACAACCAGCTGTGAACGCTGGAACTAATAGAGCGTTATCAAATCTAACCTACAAATCTTAGCTTCACACAAGTGTAGTTAGTGGAAGGTTCTTTTACATGCCTTAAATCTATGACATGGGCCCGCCTGCTTTACATCCTCTCCCAAGGAAGGCATACAGAGGGATTTTAATGCTCTTTAAAATCCGACGACTTCGGCTGAGTTTGACCCCGTGGATCTAGTTTTAGAAAATGTTCAGAATATGTATTGTGCTACCGGTTTTCTAAATGATCAGGAAACTTAAGCTAATTTTGTGCACTTAAAATCTTAAATGTAAAATTTAAAAAAAATAGAAGTATGGTTAATTCATATCTTCAATTCATTGTTTTGGGGGGAATATCACAACGTTCTGATATGTCTGTCCTATTTCTCTTAAGGCGAACTCTATTCATGGCGAAGCTCGGTGTGCAAAGTGCATCGCTGCAGCTCTAATGCAGTCTGAGTGACAGCGCTTGTCGGGACTACAGCAACTTGACAAGTCGTTATATGTAAAGTGGCCTTCAACGAACGAGACAGACATGAAATTACCAAACAGTCAACTCAGTAATTGTTCTAAAGCGGCATCGGATTTGATAATGCCTCGGAAACATTGCAGAATGTAGCTCTCTGAGAGAAAAATTTCTAGCACACACAAAACTGCATATACACAACAAAGTAGACTGTATACTATAAGAAAACACGATTATACTCGTATGTACAGGTTGTATACAAGGTCTCCCCGCAATGTCATGAAGAATACGCTAGCATACTCACTCATTTAAGTTGGCAACGGATCCCACTAGAACTACTACTCTTATGCAGTGAGATCTACATGTCCATTGTGGTTATGGGGAATGGTGGAGAGAGTCTGGTTCCTATGAGCTAAGCTCCTCTTATTCTATTTTGGGGGATTTTAATTTTGATAATTTGAAATTGATTTATGAGTGAATTTTATTAAAAGGAAAGAAAAACAAGTAGTTCCGTGACGAACTAAAGAGCCTACTTTTCTTCAAATTATAGAGACCATGCATCATCAGTTGGTAGTTCCATCTCTTAAGATCCACAATGCACAATATGGTTGAGGTCCAATAGATAGTATGCACGTTACATGTATTTAAATATTGAATTTATCAGCATGCGTAAAATCAGGTTGGCGACACTGCCATAAATTGGATGCTCAAACATAAATTGAAATATTATGATCTATATATGTGCCAATTTTGAAAGAACTTCATTTATTAGTATGAAAGTTTCATGTGATTCAAAATTAAACCTATCAGCAAGCGTAGAATCATGTTGGTAGCACTGTCGTATATCGGTTACTGAAAATTGACCTACATTTCCATATGTATGCAAGTATAGAACTGTTGGCATGCATTCTTTCTGATATATTGAGAGTAGGATAAAAATGTTTAGAGTGCATTTTTCAACAGTTGGCAGCCCTGTTAACACTAAAATAATTCATATTCATATATGCTCCGGTGCGCTAATCACATACCTAATTTGGTTGAAATCCAATAGATAGTATGCAAGTTACATGCATTTAAAAATTGGACCTATCAGCAGACATAGAATCATGTTGGCAACACACTCATGTATGAGCTCCTGTTATCTAGTCTGATGTAATATTATCTCTATGTGTGTCAATTTTGAAATAATTCCCATGCATATCTTCCGAGATATCCAACATAGACCTCAGTGTTCAATTGTGATATTTCAGCAGTTGGTAACACTGACGTCGTTTTCAAATATGGCCTTGCGACATTCAGGCACAGCTCTTTACTCTTATCAAATTTGGTTTCGATAGCTGAAGCTGTTTAAGGCTGTGCGATCTCCACCGCCGTCAATCGCATGGCAAGAGATGGCAGCACTACTGTATCACCGATAGCAGCCGCTGCATTTGTGTTAGTGACGTGTCTACCCTTCAATTATCACCTCCTTTCGCCCCTACTCCCCCCGCTTCTCCTCGTCACTCAACGTCTTCTCTCTCTCTCTCTCTCTCACTGATAGCGTTGCTTTGCATCTGAAAAACAAACCAGACTTGCTTTCCGAGCCGTATTGCCAATTTGTGGACTACTGTCGACCAAAGTATTATGTGTACTCGAGTTTGAAGGTTGTTTGTGACGTAACCAATAGACATACATAAAATCCAATAGCATCATTATTTTCGTCGTTCTATTTTACGTGAGTCCATGTAGGTTTGGAATTTTTAGTTTATATTTTAATATTTTTTATCGCAGTTGGAACACAAAAAGTGCCCGTTTTTAAGCGTGTTTCAACCATGCGTCACATTTAAGAATTATTATCTCACAAACCCTTCATTGTATCGAATCCAAATTTTAACACAATATACATTGGAATGTTGTATAACTGGTTTATTAATTTCAAAATTTTTCGTGTCCAAGAAACAATGTTGTTATCTATTGTCTAAGGTAACGTTTTCTCGGCTTGGGGAGGTTGGAATAAGTAGTTCTTGGTCGCGTTATATTCCTTATACATCAAAAAGTTATGTTGAACGACTTTAAAATACGTAAATTAATTCACTTATTTTATATCGGTTTATATTTGAACGGGGAAATACGACCTCGCCTCGCTCGGCAGTGATGGGCTCCATCTCAGCAACGCTGTACAGCCTACCCCGGAGCGGCTGGCAGGTGAATCATGCCTTATTTCCACGAACAAATACAAACCGATATAAAATAAGTGAATTAATTTACGTATTTCACAGTCATACAGCATAACTTCTTGATGTATAAGGATTACAACGCGACCAAGAGCGATATTTTCCAACCACCCCGAACCGAGAAAAAGTTACCTTATAAAAATGATAACAACTTTGTTTCTTGGACACACAAAATTTTGAAATTAATAAACCAGTTATACAACATTCCAATGTATATTGTGTTAAAATTTGCATTTGATCTGATGACGGGTTTTTGAGATAATAATTCTTAAATGTGACGCATGGTTGAAACACGCTTAAAAATGGGCACATTTTGTGTTCCAACTGCGATAAAAAATATTAAAATATAAATTAAAAATTCCAAACCTACATGAACTAACGTAAAATAGAACGGCGAAAATGATAATGGTATTGGATTTTATGTAGGTCTATTGGTTACTTCACAAACACCCTTCAAACTCGAGTGCACATAACACTTTGGTCGACAGTAGGTATTCTCCCTCCGTCCAGCCCAATAAAAAAGAATATATTATGATATAGGCCTATTATGATTATATTTTGATATAGTATGATATGATTCACGGAGTGAGGTTGTGGTTAGGGTTGTGCAGCTGTGAGCTTTCATTCCGGAAATAGTGGGTTCGAACCCCCCTGTCGGTAGCCCTGGAGATGGTTGTCCCTGGTTTCTCATTTTCACACCAGGGAAATGGGCGCTGTACCTTAATAAAGGCCACAGCCGCTTCCTTCCCACTGCTAGTCTTTCCTATCCCATCGTCGCCATAAGACCTACAGTATCTGTGTCGGTGCGACGTAAGGCAAATTGTAATATATATATATATATATTATTTTGATATATATTGAAGATTGCAACTCGCATAATAGGCCTGGCGACAGGTAGTTCAATAAGGAAATAATTAGTGGAAAGCTGGAAATTGCTTTAATCGCTTTATTTGGACCCAGATATTACTCTCCCAAGTTTCTCCCTCGAGCGAAGTCGGCGTTGGCCCTTCTGGCCCTAAGAAGGTACCATTTTTCAATTTTTTGCAAATATCTCCCAAATCTTCAACTTTATCAACAAAATACCTCTTATAAAAATAATCTAGAGTAAATTTCCTACAAAAATGTTCCCTACCGTTTGTCTCTAATGTGAACCGTTACGATGCTACTACCATTCAAAGATGAGCCCTTTTTGATTCATGCGGAAAAGCTATGGAAATGATATGCCATATCAACGTTTCTACATGTTTTAATATTTGTCAGCATTCCAGTTGCACAAGCTGTTAACTTGTTACAAGTATAACAGATTTTCAATGTAAACAGCTGTGGCAAAATACCTACCATTAGTATCACTTTGCAATATTGAGTTTTCGACTACAGAACAGCATGTGGATGCACGGTGTGCGCGGATCTCGCGGGATGATGCGGACTTGAGAACATTTGTTGGATGGTTATCAACTCAAGAGCTCTTTCCTCGTGGAAAACACGTTGTTTCGTTAAGCACAGGAGTTGTCGGGGATGGACAAATCACTTGTCATATGACCTATGAAATTGGAATAGCAGCACAAAAAGGCATAACCGGCAACAATTTTCACATTGTGAAGTTCCTTAGAAAAAATGGCGTGATGCCTCTCCGCGCGGTAAATTCGAAAATAACAAGTAGTTCCGTGAAGAACTATACAGCCTATTTTCATATATCCTGCTCATGTTAATTGCCTCTATCAACATACAAAATTTCAGTTTAATTGCTGTAACAGATTCATAGATATTGAGAACCGTCTAAATATTTCAGATGGTCGCCAGGTTGGATTTTTATTTTTGTACTATTACATTAAGATTATTGTGGTCGTGTGGTATTCAAACTTCAATCGCATGATTAGAACTCAAGAAGTAAAAACGAGATTTTAAAATTACGCACAGCAGCCATCTTGTGATTATGCAAACAATTGAAATAAATTAGATGCCAGTGGATCTACATTTGAATAAGCATTTAACGTGAAACGTTTCACGGCACTCGGATAGTTAATTCGCGAGAAACGTCCATTTAAATATTTATACTTCGCGTCGCCGCCATGTTGGATTTGTGCTCACCAGGTTACTGAAAGTCCTATAGGTGAACATATGTTCATAGTCTCTATGAACATAAAAAAATCTGTTTGTTTGCTGTAAAAGATTCATAGATATTGAGAACCGTCTAAATATTTCGGAAGCTCGCCGTTTAGGATTGTTATATGTATAGGCCATAGAGTTATGTACCATTCAAGAATAATTATTGCCTAGGTTCATTATTCAAACTTTCACTTCAATCGCATGATAACGACACGAGAAATAAAAACATAATTTTAAAATTTCGCACAGCCGCCATCTTGAGGTTATGTAAACAATTGAATTAAATTAGATGGCAGTGCATTACAATCTGCAAAATCATTTACTGTACCACATTTCACTGCGCTCAGAGAGTTAAATCACGAGAAAAGTCTATTAAAATATTTCAAATTCGCTTGTTCGCCATGTTCGTTTTGTACATAGGTAAACTTGTATCAGTACCCTTTATCACCGTACAAGTTTGCAGGGTGATATCTGTAATAGTTTCGGAGATATAGAATGTCAGTGAAATATTTCGCACAGCCGCCATTTTGAGGTTATGTAAACAATTGAACTAAATTAGACTCCAGTGCTTTACAATGTGTATAAACAATTGCTGTACCCAGTTTCATTACGTTTGGGTAGTTAAATCGCGAGAAAAGTCTATTTAAAAGTCTCAACTTCGCTTGGCCGCCATGTTGGTTTTGTAGTCACCAGGTTTTTGAAAGTCTCATAGGTGAACTTCTAGTAGTGCCCTTTATCACCGTACACAATTTCAGGGCGATATCGGTAATAGTTTCGGAGATATCGAATGCTAGTGAAATATTTCGCACAGCCACCATGTTGGATTGGTGAGACGTAACAAAATTTGAAGGGCACGGTCGAGGTCGCCGGGAATAGCGCCATGAACTTACCGAGTTTCATTGAAATCGCTCCAGTCGTTTAGACACACACACACGCACACACACACGGACAAAAGGTGATTTCATAAGCCTATTTTTTCAAAATTGAAAATAGGCTAAAAATTCGCAACACGGATATTCCTGGTGATCCTCTTGTGCTTTTCCAATGCATTTGCCTTGCAAAGAAATCCGATGCAGAATTGAAACAATATTTCCAGTTTGAACTAGCTCCGTATCCGGTTGCGATCTTTGATAAAGCGGGAATGCGTAGACGCAAAAGTCTGTGTTCTATAAATTATTCGATCCTGTTACCGATGAGCCCGTATTTGAGGACCTACATCATGTTCTCGACGGAGGATATCTTCTGCACCGTGTAATTTGGCACCAAACCGATACTTTTGTCGACATTAGTGCCAAATATGCGAGTTACGTTAAAAGATACTTTAAAAACAGTCATTATTTTCGTTGGGTATCCTGACGACCCAGCAGCTCGCAGTACCAAGTCCGTTGAACGTCTTCGACGATCGCACAAGCATGAAGCTGCTAATGTTTTTTTTTATGAGTCCATGACGGCACCTATGCCACAAGCAAACTTTTTGTCTAATGTCACAAATAAACGAAGATTGATCGACTTGTTGCGCGTCAAATTCGAAAGCGAAGGAATCGAAACCAGACAAGCTCCACATGCCGATGTGCTGATCGTTACCACCCCACTCGAGTTATCTCGGCCCGACAATTCAGTCATTATAGTGGCTGAAGATATAGATATCCTGGTCATCTTGGCGGCTTGTGTGCCACCCTCCACGAAAATGTATTTTATGAAACCCGGCCAAGGTTCAACCAAACAACAACTATTTTGCACAACAAGTTTCAATCTCCCAACATGTGTGCAAGAAAACTTCCTCTTTTTGCATGCGTTTAGTGGGTGCGATACAACGTCTTCGTTTCACAGGCAGTGCAAAATGAAATTCGTAACACTGCTGAAGAGTAATGAGGAACTGCAGACAGCTGTTAGGGTTTTCCGAGACGTGAACGCAAACCCCGATGAAATTGACAAAGCGGGCCAGTTGGTTTTGGCTGGGCTTTATGACAACAAAACCACGGGAAATACCCTGAATGAGCTGCGGTTCCAACTGTTTGAAAAATCTCTAAGCAAACATCGATTTAATCTCGCAAGCTTACCTCCCACCGAATCAGCGGCACGTGATCACTCTTTAAGAACATATCATCAAATCCAAACATGGTATGGAAATGATACAAATCCACTGGATTGGGGCTGGAAAAATTCTCAATGTGGTTTGGCTCCCATACCTACGAGGGATCCGGTGCCACAAACGCTTCTAAACACAGTGTCCAGCAAATGTTCGGAAGGATGTAACGCAGCTTGTGGTTGCAGGAAAACGGGCCTCCGATGCTCCAGAATCTGCATGAATTGTATGGGACGGTCATGTACAAATGCTGCCGAGGAAGATGATATGGATGATTGTGACGGAGACAACGATGTTAATCTTGAGCGCCCTGTGACGTCGGACAAAAGTACCGATACAGACGATGAAAGCGATGACGGAGAAATTGAGGCCACAGCTGTTTACATTGAAAATCTGTTATACTTGTAACAAGTTAACAGCTTGTGCACCTGGAATGCTGACAAATATTTTATAATATGTAGAAACTTTGATATGGCATATCATTTCCATAGCTTTTCCGCAAGAATCTAAAAGGGCTCCAATTTGAATGGTCGTAGCATCGTAACAGTTCACATTCGAGACAAAAGGTAGAGAGCATTTTTGTAGAAAATGTACTCTAGATTATTTTCATAATAAGCATTTTGTTGATAAAGTTGATGGTTTGGGAGATATTAGCAAAAAAAAAAAAAAAGGAAAAATGGTACCTTCTTAGGGCCAGAAGGGCCGACGCCGACTTCGCTTGAGGGGGAAAATTTGGGAGAGTGATATCTGGGTCAAAATAAAGCGATTAAAGCAATTTCCAGCTTTCCACTAATTATTTCCTTATTGAGGCTTTTGTTTTTCGACCTGTCGCCTGGCCTATAAAGTTCTATTGATCTTAAACATGATTTATTCTGCGAATATAACTTACAGAATTTTATAAAGTAACTCATAAATAATTTTTAACATTCTGTAAACGAAACACACACATATTTTATTATGAGCAAATATTCCCATGAAAATAAATTTTATTATTTCAGATTTTGAAAAATCATTTACATATCATATTGTTCTATATTGAAACATCTTTTTTTTAGTAATAATCTGATACAGGTACGAAGTACACCATTTTATACTGACTGTATAACAATATAAAGTATTGACAGTAAGAAAACAAAGAATAAAATTTAACAAAAAAAAAGGGACTTAATAATAACAAATTCATTGGAAATTAAATAACAAATAAAATAAATAACAGAGGTTATAAAGATATGTATGTGAGTCGTCCAATTCCAGAACTACCTAAGTCAATTTCATGAAATTTGTGAGAAAGGGCAAAAAACTGTCTTGAGTTATCCGTGCGCGTTTAAATAGAAACAGTTTGTATAATAGTTACAAAATACGATTAGTTTTCATTTTATGTATGTTTTAAAATAAAAGCAGTTTTTACGTAATAATAGAAAATATATTGCACTTAAGCAGTTTTGATACAGGATCTAGGACTTAAGTAGTTTTGGATTAGTTTCATTAAGTCAGTAATTATGGTTTCTATGTGAAAGTGAAATTATTGCTATATTTTAAAGTTCTCTATGAAACTACCCAGTATACAATAAAAGTAACCTTTCAACCTTAAATTTCCATTCACAATATGCTCACAGCTTTTCAAACTAGGCGAAATAGAGTCCATTGGACTGCACAGCAACGTCTTTCCATGGGGTATTCTTCTTCTTCTTCTTCTACTTCAGATACATTTT
Source organism: Meconema thalassinum (assembly GCA_946902985.2). Classification (NCBI taxonomy): domain Eukaryota; kingdom Metazoa; phylum Arthropoda; class Insecta; order Orthoptera; family Tettigoniidae; genus Meconema; species Meconema thalassinum. The sequence continues at coordinate 468,326,771 of OX336393.1, forward strand.
GTCGAGCTATGTCTTCGCCACATAGTAGCAAGTCTCGGTAGAAGCCTAGATCCTCTCTGTTGTGCCACTCAGGGCCGAAATGCTTTGACAAAAGCTGTTTCACATCAGTCACTTACATATATATAAATATATAAAAGTGTACCCGTTCCTACGCCACTTTAACATGTTTTCTTGGCGTTGATTACAGTAGCAGTGTTTAGCTATGGACAAGTTCATTGTTAAACGTAAACGCCTGGAGAGTGAAAGTGAGCAGTCGGCTCCTACTCCCGAACCGTCGAATTCAACATAAAGAAGACAAACGAAAGAAAAGAACATACCAGGACAGTTACGTAGTGTATGGATTTACGTGGAATAAGAACGAGGAAAACCCTATCCCTGTGTGTTTAGTTTGTGGCGAAACACGAGGCCATGGTACCTAGCAAACTGAAGTGGCATCTCACAATTAAGCATCCTAGTGGGTCTGGGAAGAGTGTTATGTATTTTTCACGTGTACTAGAAGGGGAGAAAAAAACAGCTGTGCGAATGGTAAAGAGAATGACCATAAGTGATACTGCTCTTGAAGCCTCGTTTAAAGTAGCAGAACTGATAGGGAAAAAAATCACACACACACCTCATACTCTTGGAGAGGAAATCATAGGTCCTGCATGGAAAATTATAGTTTCAACAATACTTGGTGAAGGAGCAGTAATCAAATTTCGAAATTTCCTCTTTCCAACAACACAATCAGTCGCAGGATATCTGAAATGTTTGCAATATCAACGAACAAGTCGTGGGGAAAATAAAAACTGATAGAGCATTTGCTTTGCAAGTAGATGAGAGTATCGATAGTGGTGACAAACTGCAACTCCTTGGTTTTACCAGATATATTGATGATAAAGATATTAATGAGGCGTTTCTGTTCTGTAGACCGCTGGAGACTACAACCTCAGGACATGATATTTTTGTTTCTATTAATTCCTTTCTCAATGACCAAGATCTTTCATGGAAAGACTGGTTGGTTAGTTCTTAAGTTTAGGGGCTGCGACAACGCGGTCATGTAGCCCCGTGTACTTTGGTGTGTGTAGAATCTGTCTGATAACCGGTGTTAATTGTGATGACTGTATTAGTGCGTGTTATCTGTTTTTAACTCAAGTAAGGACTGCAGTCTTTTGAATTTTTCAAATAGTTCCGACTTTTGCTGCCAAACGCCACCGTCAATGACTACTAGTTCAGAACTTAGCTACCAGACGCCACCGCAGTCGGCTCTTGACGACGAACGTAGGAACCTAAGAACGCTAGTCAAATGTTTAACCTATATATAATTTAGCTTCACACAGGTGTAATTAGTGGAAGGTTCTTTAACATGCCATAAATCTATGACATGGGACCGCCGGATCTACTTCCCCTCCGAAGGAAGGCATACTGAGGGATTTTTAACTCTCTTAAAAATCCGACGACTTCGGCCGGCATGGAAAGACTGTTGTGGTATATGTACAGATGGTGCACAATCTATGTCTGGGAAATTTAAAGGTTTTTACTGCAAGAGCTCAAGATTTTGCTGCAGTGTTTAACGAAGTTGTGAAAATGGTGAACTACATCAAGTCTCGACCTTTAATGTGCAGGATTTTTAAACAGTTATGTCTCGCAACGGATGCACCTCATACCTCTTTGTTACTTCATACAGAGTAAGGTAGTTGTCGCGGGGTCGTGTATTGAAGCAGTTTCTTGAACTTAGAGAACAGGTGAAAACTCTTTTTAAAGATGAAAATCAAGATACATTTTATGAGCAGTTACTAACTGATTCTTGGTGCTTGGAACTGTCGTATCTGGCAGATATTTTTCATAAACTGAATTAACTGAATGTTTCAATGCAGGGTAGACAGGAAACAATAATTTCCTCAACCAATAAAATGAAAGATTTTAAAAGAATACTTAGTTCTTGGACGTCTGCAGTTCAGAAAGGAGATCTTTCAAACTTTCTTCATCTGGCAGTAGATAACGATCTGGGTAAGCTGAAAGACCGCATTTGTGATCACTTATCAAGATTGCAAGAAGCAATAGATACATACTTTCCATCTATTTCCACTATGAATGTCAACTGGGTTGTCTCACCATTTGATTTCATAGATAGTGCGAGGAAATAGATTTCACTGGTTGCGAACGAGATGAATTTATTCATCTTTGTGCCGATTCCACACTCAAAAGTAAGTCCACTAAGAGTGAGGCGTCGGTGGCTACTTTTGGGCTTCAGCGGAGAGAGTAGTATCCTAACCTAATGAAGAAAGCAATTAACACACTTTCGCCCTTTCCAAAATCCTATCTATGCGAGCAAGCCTTCTCTGCTCTGGTGACAATAAAATCCAAAGCAAGAAATAGACTGAATAACCTTGAGGATGATTTGCGTGTTTCATTGTCAACTGCAAGGCCCGATATCACGTACCTGTGCTCTAAGCATCAATCACAAGTTTCATATTAACGATTTATCGAACAAAATTTTGATGTATTTTTACTCACTGACTGTAGTAAAGTAGACTGTATTATGTTATGGTGTACGTTACTTATTATAAAATATTTCAATAAATTTACATATGAAACATAATTTTTTTTTAATTCAAGGAAGGGTGCCCCCTAGTGTTTAATGTTATTCCCAAGGGTGCCGTGAACTTCAAAAGGTTGGTAAACTCTGCTCTAGTCTGTGGTCGTGTGGACTGGCATGATGAGTCAGGGCGGGAGGGAGGCGGAAGCTGCGATAGCAAAGGTGTTGAAGGAGAGGATAAGGCAGGTGCCCGAGCGCGCTCTTGCCCAAGACCTTGTCTTACCGCTGTGTGTGTGCGCGCGTGTGTGTATGTGTGTGTGACTGATTCAACCTGCGTTTTGTAGAGTCTGAAAGGTACAATCATCACGGGTATATCGCTGAACCAAATTTCTTTATCGAACTTTTCTACTGCTCAGAATAAGAGCCACATCAAATTAATAAAACTTTGAAGTTAATATAACAATTTTTTCTCACTAAAAATGGTATTCAAATCTGAAGAGGTTAATACAAAATTTGAATTTCGTAATAAGAATTGTTCCTATTGCAGGTACTACTACAGGGGTTGTTGTACATAAATTTCGGTGTCTTCCGATTATTAGTTTCGTCGTGGAGATTGTACCTTTAACGCTCAAAATAGCCACTTTGAAGCCATGTCCTCAGCAAACGAGCCGTCGTTATTTTCTTCAAAACGCATATAATATCTCACAAAGACCTACATTAGAGATTAAGAGTAAAAATAAAAATAACAAGAAGTTCCGTGAATAACTATACAGCCTACTTTTCATGCCAATGATTATTCTACAGAATATGAACCTATCTAGAATAATGACGAAATTAAGTTGCTAATATCGAAATTTCCAATTAGTTCGAAATACTGTATACCTGGCATAATGTATCCTAATAGAGCACTACAGTTGGCAGCCCTGATGACTGAATATATTCTTAGTTCCGTCTCTTAAGGTACAAAATACAAAATTTGGTTGAAGTCCAATGAATAGCATGGACGTTACATGCAGTTAAACATTGGATCTAACAGCGCGCGTAAAATCATGTTGGCAACAATGTCATGCATGTATTGATCAGAAATAATCTGAAATAATATGATCTATTGTTGTGCCAATTTTGAATGAAATCCATTAGTTAGTATAGAAGTTACATGCATTTTAAAATTGGACCTATCAGCAGGCTTAGAATCATGTTGGCAGCACTGACGTATATTAGTTACACCAAATTCGTCTAGAATGCCATGTACTATACGTGTGCAAAGTTTAGAGCTATTGGCTTGCATACTTTCTGATATATTGATATTAGGGTAACAAAAATAGGGACAGCACATATTAACAGTTGGCAGCACTGGTTGCTCCTTAGAATACGCATAGTCATATCTGTTATGGTACACATAGCACATACGAAATTTGGTTGAAATCCAAATGATAGTATGGAAGTTACATGTATTTAAAGTTGGACCTGTCAGCAGGCTTAGAATCATGTTGGTAGCACTGACGTATATAAGTTACTCCAAATTAATATAGAATGTCAGGTACTATACGTGTGCATAGTTTAAAGCTGTCGGCTTGCATACTTTCTGATATATTGGTATTTGGATAAAATAAATTAGGAGCATTTATTAACAGTTGGCAGCCCTGGTAGGTCTTAAGAATACGCTCAGTCATATCTGGTTATGTACACATACAACATACGAAATTTGGTTGAATTCCAATTGATAGTATGGAAGTTATATGCATTTAAAAATTGGACCTATCAGGAGGCTTATAATCATTTTGGCAACACTGCCATGTTTAGCCTCCTGGAAATTAAACTGAAATATTATGATCTGCACGTGTGCCAATTTTGAAATAGCTCCCATTCATACTTTCCAAGATATCCAACATGGAGCTCAAATTTCAATTGCGATTTTTTAGCAGTTGGTAGCACTGACATCATTTTCAAATATGACCGTGAGATATTCAGGTATAGATCTTTACTCCTACCATATTTTGTTTCGATTGCTGCAGCCGTTTAGGAGTTGATAGGGGGGGACACACACACAGCCAGACAGACAGAAGGACAGACAGACAGACAGACAGACAGACAGACACACATTTGCCCGATCTCATGAGTCTACTTTTTCCTCATTTTTGCAAAATGTGAAAAGTAGGCTAAAAATAAAATTTCAATTTTTGACCGCACAGCCTTAAGAGTTGATAGGGGGGAACACACAAACAGATAGAAGGACAGACAGAAGGACAGACGGACACACATTTGCCCGGATCGATCTCAGAAGTCTACTTTTTCCTCAATTTTAGCCTATTTTCAATTTTGAAAAAATAGGCTTATGAGATCACCTTTTGTCCGTGTGTGTGTGCGTGTGTGTGTGTGTGTGTGTGATTCGTGTGTGTGTGTCCCCCTAATAAAATCTAAACGGCAGGAGCGATTTCAATGAAACTCGGAAAGTTCATAGCACTATTCCCGGCGACCTCGACCGTGCCCTTAAAATTTTGTTACGACTCACCAATCCAACATGGCGGCTGTGCGAAATATTTCACCAGCATTCAATATCTCCGAAACTATTACCGATATTACCCTGACATTTTCTATGGTGATAGAGGGAACTACTATAAGTTCACTTATGTGACTTTTGAAAACCTGGTAACTACAAAACCAACATGGAGGGCAAGCGAATTTGCGACTTTTAAATAGACGTTTCTCGTGATTTGACCAACCAAACGCAATGAAACTTGGTACAGTATATGTTTATATACATTGTAATGCACCGACATCTAACTTCGTTCGATTGTTTACATAATCACAAGATGGCGGTTGTGCGAAATATTTCACCGGCAATCTATATCTCTGAAACTATTAGCGGTAAAGCCCTGAAATTTTGTACGGAGATAAAGGGCACTACTGGAAGTCCATCTATAAGACTTTCAAAAACCGGTTAACTACAAAACGAACATGGCGGCCAAGCGAATTTGAAATTTTTAAATAGACCTTTCTCGCGTTTTAATGTTCCAAGCGCACTGAAACCGTGTACAGGAAATATTTATACACATTGTAATCCACTGGTATCTAATTTAGTTCAATTGTTTACATAACCTCAAGATGGCGGCAGTGCGAATTTTAAAATTAAGTTTTTATTTCTTGTGATGTAGTCATGCGATCGAATTGAAAGTTTGAATGATGAACCTACGCAATAAGTTTCCTTTAATGGTACATGACTCTATGGCCTATACATTTAACAATCCAACATGGCGACCATCCGAAATATTTAGACGATACTGATTATCTACGAATCTATTTTAGCAATCAAACTGCATTTTTAATGTTCATAGGGGCTATGAACTTAAGTTCACCTATAGGACTTTAAATAACCTGGTGATCACAAATCCAACATGGCGGTGACGCGAATTATAAATATTCACATGGACGTTTCTCGCAATTTAACCATCCGAGTGCAGTGAAACTTGGTACAGTAAATCCTTATACGAATGTTAATCCACTGGCATCTAATTTATTTCAATTGTTTCCATAACCTCACGATGGCAGCTGTGAAAAATTATAAAATCTCCTTGTTTTTTCTTGTGTCCTAATTATGCGATTGAAGTTTGAATACTACACGTTCACAATAATCTGCATGTAACAGTACATAACTCTAGGACCTACATATATAAAATCCAACATGGCGACCATCCGAAATATTTAGTCGGTTCTTAATATCTACGAATCTATTACAGCAATCAAACAGAAATTGTGCATGTTGATAGTGGCAATTAACATAAGTAGGATATATGAAAATAGGCTGTATAGTTCTTCACGGAACTACTTGTTACAAAATGTGAAAAGTAAGCTAAATTTGTAAGTGACATTTAGGCGTCAGCACACCAAAAATTAGTTTGTTGTGCGTAGGAATTAAGTTGTGAAGGTGATGAGTTTTCATGTAATTTAGGATCTTTAAAGGAAGGGGAAAATAAGAGTAACAATCATGTTCAGCGTAGGTTCGATTAGGAAGTGAATTTTGGTCATTTTGAAACCATTCACTGTCCTGCCGATGCTGTTAGTTGTTAATTGAATGCCCGCCATGGCTAATGTTGGTTGATTGGTTGTTGGATGGTTTGCTGCTCAGTGATTGGTTGTCAGTCAAATCATCATTATTGCCCTGTTTTCATAAGAAAACATATTTTTGTGATACAGTGTAGCAAACGATGATGATGCCACTGCACTGGGTTATAATTGGTCCAATTTTAGGTGTCATTTAGTGCTTTTATGGAGTACTAGCAGGTACCCGCGGCTTCGCTCGCGTCATAGTCAGGTCATATTGTTATTCAATGAAATGCAGGTTTAACCCCGTTAACACCCCTTTAGAACCTGAATATCCAAAAATTCCGCCTTAGTAGACGTTTTCGACACACAACAAACATATCCCCAAAATATCATTCTTCTAACTTTAATAGTTTTGGTTGGTCGATGAGAGTGAATATCCAAAAATCCTTCCTTATTGGACGTTTTTCTTCCAGAATTTCACCCCTCCTCATGGGCCCCTTAAATTGGATATATGAAAAAACGGTCGAACACCTATTTATTTATTTATTTATTTATTGTTAAGCTGATTGTTTCCCTCTGAGTTTCAAACTCCTCGCCTATGTCGTTTAAGAAATGCACGCTCCGTTAGGAATCTTTCAACCCCCACTTTTCACCCCTTTCACTCATAATACACACCACATCGAAAAACCATTACACATATGTCAGCTTATTAGCCTATTTTCAATTTTGAAAAAATAGGCTTATGAGATCACCTTTTGTCCGTGTGTGTGTGCGTGTGTGTGTGTGTGTGATTCGTGTGTGTGTCCCCCCCTAATAAAATCTAAACGGCTGGAGCGATTTCAATGAAACTCAGTAAGATCATAGCACTATTCCGGGCGACTTCGACCGTGCCCTTCAAATTTTGTTACAACTCACCAATCCAACATGGCGGCTGCGCGAAATATTTCACCAGCATTCAATATCTCCGAAACGATTACCGATATTACCCTGACATCATGTATGGTGATAAAGGGAACTACTATAAGTTCTCTTATGTGCTCTTTGAAAACCTGGTAACTACAAAACCAACATGGCGGCCAAGCGAATTTGCGACTTTTAAATAGACGTTTCTCGCGATTTATCCAACCAAACGCAATGAAACTTGGTACAGTATATGTTTATATACATTGTAATGCACCGACAACTAACTTCGTTCATTTGTTTACATAACCACAAGATGGCGGATGTGCGAAATATTTCACCGGCATTCTGTATCTCTGAAACTATTAGCGGTATCTCCCTGAAGTTTTGTACGGAGATAAAGGGCACTACTGGAAGTCCATTTATACGACTTTAAAAAACCGGTTATATACAAAACAAACAAACATGGCGGCCAAGCGAATTAGAAAATTTGAAATAAACCTTTCTTGCGATTTAATGCTCCAAACGCACTGAAATCTGGTACAGGAAATATTTATACACATTGTAATGCACTGGTATCTAATTTAGTTCAATTGTTTATATAACCTCAAGATGGCGGCTGTGCGAATTTTAAAATTAAGTTTTTATTTCTTGTGATGTAGTCATGCGATCGAAGTGAAAGTTTGAATAATGAACCTACCCAATAATTATCCTATAATGGTACATGACTCTATGGCCTATACATTTAACAATCCAACATGGCGACCATCCGAAATATTTAGACGGCTCTCAATATCTACGAATCTATTGAAGCAATCAAACTGAATTTTTTATTGTTCATAGGGCCATGAACTCAAGTTCACTTATAGGACTTTAAATAACCTGGTGATCACAAATCCAACATGGCGGCGACGCGAAGTATAAATAATCACATGGACGTTTATCGCAATTTAACCATCCGAGAGCAGTGAAACTTGGTACAGTAAATCCTTATACGAATGGTAATCCACTAGCATCTAATTTATTTCAATTGTTTCCATAACCTTAAGATGGCAGCTGTGCAAAGTTTTAAAATCTCCTTGTAACTTCTAGTGTCCTAATTATGCGATTGAAGTTTGAATACTACACGTACACAATAATCTGCATGTAACAGTACATAACTCTAGGACCTAATTATATAAAATCCAACATGGCGACCATCCGAATTATTTAGTCGGTTCTCAATATCTACGAATCTATTACAGCAATCAAACTGAAATTGTGTATGTTGATAGTTGCAATAAGTGGGAATATGAAAATAGGCTGTATAGTTCTTCACGGAACTACTTGTTTTTAATGATTAGTTTATATGCCAAATATCACATCCCCAAATGAAACCACTCGTGAGATATTATTATTCAATGAAATGCACGTTTACCCTCCTAACACCCCTTTAGAACCTTAATATCCAAATATCTTTCCTTAGTGGACGTTTTCGACATACAAAGAACATATCCAAAAATTTCATGTTTCTAACTTCAATAATTTTGGCTGGGCGATGATGAGTGATTGAGTCAGTCAGGATATTTTCTTTCATTTATTTTTGAGAATTTCACCCTTCCCCATGAACCCCTTAAATGGGATTTATGAAGAAAAAAAAACGGTCGAACACCTATTTATTTATTTTTAAGCTGATTTTTTTCCGCTGAATTTCAAACTTCTCGCTAATGTCGTTTAAGAGATACACGCTCCGTTAAGGATCCTTCAACCCACTATTTTCACCCCTTTCACCTCATAATATACACTACATCGAAAAACCCTCAGACATGTTTCTTCTTATTCTTATTGATGAGTTTATAAGCAGAAAATCACATCTCCAAATGAACCACTCGTGAGATATTGTTCACCAATGAAATGCAAGTTTAACCCCCTTAACACCCCTTCAGAACATGAATATCCATAAATCCATCCTTAGTGGACGTTTTCGACATTCAACGAACATATCCCCAAAATTTCAAGTTTCTAACTGCAATAGGTTTGGCTGGGGGATGATGAGTGAATATCCAAAAATCCTTCCTTAGTGGACTTCTTTCCCCAGAATTTCACCCCTCCTCATGGGCCCCTTAAATTGGATTTATGAAAAAAACGGTCGACCAACTATTTACTTATTATTCAAGCTGATTTTCCCCCTGAGTTTCATTCATTATGCCTGTGTCTTTTAAGAGATACTTGCTCCGTTAAGAATCCTTCAACCCCCACTTTTCACCCCTTTCACCTCATAATATACACTACATCGAAAAACCCTCAGACATATGTCTTCTTATTCTTATTGATGAGTTTATATGCCGAGTATCGCATTCCCCAAGGAAACCAATCGGGAGATATTGTTATTCAATTAAACGCAGGTCAACCCCCTTAATACCCCTTTAGAACCTGAATATCCAAAAATCCTTCCTTAGTGGACGTTTTCGACATGCAACGAACATAACCCCAACATATCGTGTTGTTAACTTCAATAATTTTGGCTGCGCGATGATGAGTGAGTAAGTCAGGACATTTTCTTTCATTTATTTTTCAGAATTTCACCTCTCTCATGAACCCCTTAAATTGGATTTATGAAAAAAAAACGGTCGAAGATCTATTTACTTAATTTTAAGCTGTTCTTCCCCCATGAGTTTGATGAGTGAGTGAGTTAATCAGTTGGAACACTTTCTTTCCTATTTTTCCCCCCAGAATTTCACCCCTCTCCAAGGGCCTCTTAAATTGGATTTATGAAAAAACGGTCGAACACCGATTTACTTATTTTAAGCAGTTTTTTTTCCCTCTGAGGATGACGAGCGAGTCTGTCAGTCAATCAGTTAGGACACATTCTTTCCTGTTTTTTTTTCCCAGAATTTCACCCCTCCCCTTGGGCCCCTTAAATTGGATTCATGAAAAAACGATCAAACACCTATTTACTTATTTTTAAGCTGTTTTTTCCGATGAGTTTCAAGCACCTCGCCTATGTCGTTTAAGAGATACACGCTCCGTTAAGAATCCTTCAACCCCCACTTTTCACCCCTTTCACCTCATAATATAAACCACATAGAAAAACCCTCAGACACGTGTCTTCTTATTTTTAATGATGAGTTTATATGCCGAGTATCACATCCCTCAATGAAACCAATCCGGAAATATTGTTATTCAATGAAATGCAGGTGTACCCCCTTAACACCCCTTTAGAACCAGAATATCCAAAAATCCTTCCTTAGTGGGCGTTTCCGACTTATAACTAACATATACCCAAAATTTCATGTTTCTAACTTTAATGGTATTGGCTGGGCGATGATGAGTCAGTGAGTCAGTCAGTCAGTCAGTCAGTCAGTCAGGAAACTTGTTTTTATATAAGAGATTGGGGAGGTCGGACGTTGAACGTCCATCCAGTGGCCGCTGTGTATGACTTAAACTTTACCCACTTTAGCCCCTAAATCAAGTCCTAGGTCCCTGGGACAAAACAAAATAAAGTTCAATTTGGAAAGTTGGCTATATCTCCAAAATTAAAAATCCTAAAAAGTTATAACTAAGCTTAAACGAAATGTCTCTATGTGCTTTATCGTTAGAGCAAATCATTATATTAAAAAAAAATAAAAAAAATTAGACAGTCAGTATGAAAGACTGGACTTTATATCATTTTATATGCTAGCAGCCGAGTACCAAGGAGGCAGTGCGAGAACAGAGTTTCAAGATTCTATTTTGTTTCTTCACTGCCTACTTGATTGTTCTCGCACTGCCTTCTTGGTACTCGGCTGCTACATCGTACTATGACGTCACACACCTCAGTGCATTCTCGGTACATTTCGTGATGTTGCCGTAACGTAACGACGAAGTCGACTATATCATTTAAAATGATAAAAAATATATTTTTTTCAAAAATATTAGTTTCCCTCATTTTCAAAAATTTTGCAAATCTTCATGCACTATGTCAAAGAGGGCAACGCGCTGAAAAAAATGATACCTAGCATGTATTCCTACAACCACTCCTTCCCAAGTTATAACTTCAGGGGCTCACCAACAGCACTATGCAGCGACACTTGCGCCACCCGCCCATAGCGCGATGCGGCGGAAAATAGAACTAGTCAGACCCACTGTTGTTTAACCACTGCTACGTTTTTGTCCTAGGGACATGGGATATGTTTTGTGTGATATAGGGGGTAAGAACCATTTATTTAAGTCAAACATACCACTTTGTAAAACATGTCATGTTTTGTTCTAACGATAAAGAACATAGAGAACTTTCGTTTAAGCTCATTTATGACCTTTTAAGAATTTTAGGTTTGAAAATATAGCCTACATTCCTAATTGAAATTGCTTTTGTTTTCGTCCCAGGGACCTAGGACTTGTGTTATGGACTAGAGGGTGTAAAGACTTTTAGTTTAAGTTAAACATACTACTTTGTAAAATTCTTAGTTTCAGAAATATAGCCCACTTTCCAAATTGAACTTCCTTTAGTTCTTGTCCTAGGGAACTAGGACTTGTTTTAGGGGTAGAGGGGATAAAGACCTTTAGTTTAAGTCAAGACACCACTTTCTAAAATTCCTAATTTTGGAAATATAGCCTCCTTTCCTAATTTAGGATTTTTAGTTTTGGAAATATAGCCTACTTTCCAAAGTAAACTTTCTTTTTTTTTGCCCCAGAAACCTAGAACTTGTCTTTGAGGTTAGATGGGGTAATGTCCTTTAATTTAAGTCAAACATACCACTTTGTAAAATTCCTAGTTTTGGTAATATAACATACTTTCCATTTATTTTGTTTAAAAAAAAAATATAAGTTTTTGACTAGGCGTGGGATATAGGTAAGAGCAAGAGTTTAGAGTCAATCATTAACCTTAAGGGACTCTGGAATTTTTGGAATGTTGATGTGTTGTTGTTGTTTTTATTGCTTGCAAAATTGGCGGTAAGCATTATGCTGTCATTAAATGGGCTGAGATACTTTCTAAGACCAAGAAAAAATAAGCCACAATACATCAACAAAGAGGTGAGAGCAAAGTGGTAGAAAAGTAGTAAAAATGTGGTAGCAATGTGGTAGCAAAGTGGTAGAAAAGTGGACGCAATTCGGTTGGTTTGGGTTTGGTTCGGTTTAGTTCGGTATAGTTCGGTTCGGTTCAGTTCGGGTCGGTTCAGTTGTGTTTGGTTCGGTTCGGTTCAGTTCAGTTGATTTTGGTTCGGATCGGTTGTGGCTTTAAAAGCCCTGTTTGAACAAATTTTCACACCTTGCTTTTCTCAATGCTCATACACTTTTACAAGTCACAACCTGTTTGCTAATGCGATTCTAATAATAATAATGTTATTGGTATTACGTCCCTTTTAACTACACTGGCTTTTAGAGACGCCTAATGCGATCCTAGAATGTTAAACACTTGCATAGTATTACATTTTAGCTGGTGCAACATTCGCATACATTGTGTAATTTAACCTTTTGTTACATCATGCGACAAGATTAGTGTTGCTTAAACGATAAAGCAAACTCGCTGTGAGTATAGCCTTGTCTAGGATATATTAGGGGGCCTTAGCAAGAATATTCTCAGTTGACTACTACCTCTGATGGTGATCACATCGTGAATGTCCATCTAACGAACCATTGTACAGCCTTGTAATACGCAGTAAGCAGCTGTTAGCAGAAAACAAACATTTATGATGGAGCAAACTATTCCAAGCTATATATGCAAAGAGTGTGGAAAGACTTTCCTTCAGGACTATCATACGAAGCGTCACGAAGTATCGTGTGGTAAATTTCATTAGTGTGAAACCGGTTGAAGCAAATTCAACAATGCCTACAACGGACGTTGCCATGAAGAATGTTGTAATTTTGTGTCATCAGCTAAACTACAAAAAACTGAGCCTAAAAACATCACCTACTCTCAATGGTTCCTGATATTAACTGACTTACTAAATATGAAACGTCTTTTCAAGGTCGTCTTAAATCCTATTTTATACGTAATGATACGTGTAAGGATTTAAATTCATACCTTCAAGAGTCCCAACATCAAATAATGCAAGCTTTACAGAAAGAACAAGCAAGACACAAGTCGATAAAAGTTAATCTTGTGGCTGAATGTAGATTTATTCATACGTCTACCAATGAAATTACAGATCGTGCTTTTGAAACACGTAATAAGGCCATATGTTTGTAAATGGCGGAATCTGAGCTAAAAGGAAGTAATTGGGATTTGCTAGCGGTTGAAAATAAATAAGTATAATCTCTTGCGAGGTAGCACATATATTCCATTACCAGCTGCTGTAAAAGCAAGAAAAGCAGGCATTAATCCTCAAAACTTTACGGACGAGAGGTGTTTTATGTATGCCATTTTAGCAAAACTCGTTAAAAAGAATGCTCAACGCATTAGTAAATACAAGGACCTGGAAAACAAGTATGATTTCTCAGTCATTTCATTTCCTACATCACTAGCTGGCATTACCAAATTTGAGAAAGCTAACGACATATCCATCAATGTATTTGGACTGGCAGAAAACAACAAACCGTTTCCTCTAAAGGTTTTGGATGAAGAGCTACAAGACCACCGCGACCTTCTTTTGCTAAGTTCTTCATCTAGTTAGAACCACTAGGTCTTTATCAAAGATTTTGATAAACTAGTAAGACATCAGATCACCAACCGTGACCATAAGATATATACGTTTAAACGCTGTTTTACTTGCTTTAATAATCGATATGGCTATCAAGGGATAGATAACTTAAAAGAACATAAAGCTTTGTGTCTCTTGCATGACATTGTTGGGGTTGAAATGCGTATTAAAACCTAAGTCTCAAGTTCTTAAATGTGGAGAACATACTGATAATACCTTACGTTATCTACGCAGATTTCGAAGTATACTCTTATCATACCAAACATGTGTACCTAATCCTGAGGCAAGTTATACAGTTCCATACCAGAGTCACTTTCCTATGAGCTTAAACCCACGCCAGCTGCGGAGCACATAAAGACAAACCTTCCGAGCCAACCTTTTATCTACCGTGGACCTGACGCTGCAGAAAAGTTTTTGGACCATTTTATATCGATAGCTAATGAAATTGATTACATTTACAGCTTAAATGTTCCAAAGGCTTTAACTGATGATCAAGAAGCAGAGTTCCAATCTTCTGAAACCTGATATTTGGGTGATAAGACATTTACCGAAGAGGACTGGAAAGTTAGAGATCATTGTCATATTACTACAGGCGAATCCCGTGGAAGTGCTCACAATAACTGTAATTTGAGGTGTTAAACATGTCACCCCGTCCCTGTATATCTACATAATATGAGTGGATATGATGCAAATTTCATTGTAAAGCAGTTGGGATGTACTACTGAGAGAGTGGATGTTATCCCAAAATCTAAATAAAAATAATTCTCCTTCACCAAATGTGTAGGAAATGTTAAGCTTCGATTTGTGGATACGTTTCGGTTAATGCCGAGTAGTTTGGAAATATTAGTAGCAAACTTAACATGATACACTGAAACAGACAAGTATTTCGGAAAAGAAAATGCAAGCTCATGACTCGTAAAGGTGTATTTCCTTATGATTACATTGGTTCATGGGAAAGATTAAGTGGAAAGTGTTTACCTCCAAAAGAGGCATTCTTTAACAAATTAAGTAGAAGATGTTAGTAAAGAAGGGTATGAACATGCCAAAAATGTTTGGCATCAGTTCAAAATTAAAACTCTAACTTCAGATGTACACTTTCTTGCAGACAGCTGTGAAATAAAACAATAGAAACACACCGAGTGGATGCTGCACACTTCTTTAGTTCACCTGATTTAAGTTTCGAGGCAATTCTTCTTTACACTGGAATTGAACTAGAATTGCTACATAATTAGGATCAAATTATTTTAATAGAGTTGACGACGTGGAGGAATATGTCAGGATTCTCATCGGTATGCTGAAGCTAACAATAAATAAATGGAAACATAATATGATTTCGAGAAACTGTCGCAGTTTATTACCTATGATGATGCCAACAACTAATACGGGTGAGCTATGTGCCACTCCCTTCCTTACAGTGGATTTCAGTGGGTTTCTCCAGATACCGTTGATCTAGAAACGCTAAATGGAGACGACCCTGTCGGGTACATTCTAGACGATGATGTCAATTATACATCTGACCTTCATGATCTACACAACGATTTACCTTTCCTACCAGAGTGTATACAACCTAAGGATTCACCTCTCAAAAAGTAATTCCTCATCTTGGAAATCGAAGGCGATACGCTGTTCATTACATGGCACTTAAACAGGCTCTAGATCATGGACTAAAATTAATAAACATTCATTGTGTGATAATGTTCCAACAGAGACCGTGGCTAAAGGCATACGTTGATTTTAATAACAACCTTCGAAAACAGGCCAACAATGATTTTGAGAAAAATCTGTACAAACTATTTAACAATGCAATTTTTGGAAAAACAATGGAAAATATTGGTAAAAGAATAGATCTACGTCTTGTAGCTGACAGCAAAATGGCTGAAAAGCTAATAGCTAAACCAACATTTATTGACAGAACAATTTATGGTTCTAACCTAGCTGCTTTTCACATGTCTAAACGTAGCATTGAATTCAATAAGCCTACATACAGGATGAACAAAAAAAGGCGCACTTGGAGGTCTGCACGCGGACATCGTCGAAATCCACGACAAAAGTTTATGTAGCAAAACCTAGTCCCGCCAATAGGTTTAACAGAAATGCGTGTAAAGAAACGAGGCTCTGACAACGCTGTAACTGCATGCAGCGTGGCCAAAAGCAGGTCGCAGGAACTCGGCGCTCTGACTTTTGTCTTGCAATTGGATGAGGAATCGCATGTTGACCTCCAAGTGCGGCATTTTTTGTTCACGCTGGATATTCGAATGTGTATACTGGATATTTCAAAAACTCTCATCACCACTATGGTGTCCTGCTACCCTATTATGGGATCGACAATCTTAATTTAATGTATATGGACACGGACTCGTTTATTTATTTGGTTAACACCCAAGATGTATATCAAGAGAGGTTGAATTTTCTAGAACACCTGGACACATCTGATTATTCGATCACATATGTTACTCTACATCATACAAGAAAACTTCGGGAAAATTTGAAGGCGAGGCTTGTGGACGTATTGTGACCATTTAGATGAGGGCCACAGATTGTTTTTCATAGAGGAACCACCTGCTTGAAGAACGCGCGGAGCTGAGGTATTTTGTTTCATCAAGTTAACGCTAGATGGAGACAGCGTCGATATGAGAGGATTCATATGGTATGTTTACGAATTTCTATGTGAAGAGGTTGAACCACCAAAACATCGGGGGAACATGCAGTACTCATTACTGGGAAATTACTGAAGAGATCAAGAGAATCCGTCGTTTGGATCAGAAGATATTGGAGTTGAAGAAGCCAGGCACAAGTATTATTTATCGCATCGGAGTGGCTGAAGGGAGTAGGCCGCACGCCACAGGTGAAGCAGAGAAGCGAGATTGTCTAGCGACTAACACCGCGTGCTCAAGGTCTATGTGCTTGGCAGATACTTTGTGTTGAAAGATACCAGTCTTCTAAGAGTTGGGAGGCATTCAACGTATATGATGGGGGCCTTAAAACCCTGATATCATAAATAAGCTAGAGGGGCAAGCCATTGCTTTGGTGTGTGCAAAGTATTGGGGATTTCCTTACTCATCTAAGGAATATAGCCTATAAACTAGTAATGGTGCTAGCATGCTACGTAAACCACAATTAAGATTGACAGTGAATCGTTCAAATAGCAAGGCCACAAGCAGATACCGTACGCGAGGATCGAAAGGAACACAGTATTGGTTGAAACACGATTTCATACCCGGAGTTGAAATTTTAGAACGGGAAGTGAACCAGTCGAGTTAGGAAGTTTTCTGTGGCACAAAGCTGCAAGTGTTAGCTTGGGACTCGAATACTTTTAACATTATGTTGCCAGACATGCATCATAGTAGTTCGAAAATGGTAGATCGGACCGTCTCCATGAAGTGTTAAAAGAGCTGGAGGTAAGATGTCATGGGATTGTTGGGAACATCTTCCGGAATAATGGAGTACAGGCGAGTAGGGACTCCGAACATCTGTCCACTGGAAAGAATGAGAGCCAGCCGGCCTACATGGATTCTACAGCAGAAGGACTATTCCTACAAGATCTTCACGATGTAAGCCAAATTTATTATTAAGTAGCTAGTGTATTGCATTCTCAATTTCGACTATACTGTCTGCTAAGTAGGTTTACGCTTATGGATTTTTATTTCAAGACGTTATAGCACTTTTGAAGATTTATCAGCCGAGTTATTTCGAATGGATCTCTTTGATGGAAATCTAGTGCGTTTGGGATGCCAACCTGATAAGCTTCGATATAGCAGTAGGCTATTGTGTGGAAGATATTTTACACCATTCCACGCCTAAACCTTATGTTAGGGGACTTGGAAATAATATTTGGATTTGTTCATAATCGAATGGTTTATAATTAATTTATTTTGTTTAAAATATTTTCTCGATTTTGTTAGTAATTTCTTCTTTTGAATATGTTGATAGATGTGGAATGTGGATAGCCACATTACGTTTAAATATTATTCCTTGGGAATAATTGTTCGAATTTTTCTGTGAATATATAAATTTTTATATTTGAATTTAAAATAATTGTAAAATATTTTCTCGTTGTAAATGAAGTTGAGATATGATATCGGAAGGCTGTATGACTGACAGTCAAGCCATAATGATAATAATTATATGTAAATGATTATATTGTTTGGAACATTTTCCAATAAGAATGAATAATAATAATAATAATAATTCTTGGTAATAATAACGGTTAATCATTGGAGGAATAATGGATCGTAGTTGATAATATGGGAGTTGAATTAATAATGGATGGACATGCCGAAAGCGTGATCTTTGATATTGGGAACGGAAGGTCATTCATATACGAATTTTTGTATAAAATGAGAAACTATGTATTGGAATTATGCGACAGTTTAACCGAGATGTGTTGGGGCAGACTTTAAAAGTTTATTACACCTATGCGAAAGGCCGAGATATTTGAATTTTGTAAGGGAGCGCATGATCCCACGTGTTGGTTGATTAGAAGCCATTGCACCCAGCCTGCGTAGCTGAGGGGTCGTTATAAAAATAAGATTATAATGGTAAATGTAAAAATAAAATATGAATTAATAATGGATGTTTATAAAGTTGAGTTGAAGGTCAAATGATTGCTCCATGCTCAAATATGATTAGAATGAGGACAATGTAGTCGCTCATATGGGAAACTAGTGGCAGATCATCGGTGAATTTCTACATTCCTAGACTGTTGTATAGTCGCCCGCACGGTGTAGTCGTTTATATTTGAATAAGTTGATGTCTCGTCCTAGTTGTTGCTGAAGGCCTTACCGTGTCCT
The DNA here is from genome assembly GCA_946902985.2 of Meconema thalassinum. Lineage (NCBI taxonomy): Eukaryota > Metazoa > Arthropoda > Insecta > Orthoptera > Tettigoniidae > Meconema > Meconema thalassinum. The sequence goes on from OX336393.1 coordinate 468,345,619, forward strand.
TTTTAACGAATTGATAGCATGAGAGGCATTTTGTCTAGAGATTGGTTGGTGTAGTGAAAATTTTAAGCTGATAGCTGATTGAATTTATGGATCCATTAATTTTCGTAAAGTGCCAATGTGGATTATTCTAAATAATATTTTCTTTTGCAAGGAATTAAATTGAAATGTATAACATAAATAAATTGAATTACATGCAGATTATCAAAGAAGTTAAATCGAAGCGATTAAATCAGAGGATTTATATTATGTGAGATGTGAATAAAATTTATTTTTGGTGACATAGTGGAAATGTCAGAAGTTCAGTCGACGTTTAAATTTTGATAAAAGCTGTCATGGTTTTTTTTTATTTCACGCCGTTTTGGGAATGTGATTTCGCTGAATTAGGTTGAAGATGTGTGAATTTCCCCGCAGAGGTTGAAACATTTCAGGGAAAATTTGATTCAAGTGATACTCTTGTAAATATAAAAATCATGGTGTCAGGATGGACTGATATTCTCCTGCACATCAGTGATAATTGTACAGTTTATATAATTCAGTGAAGCAGATGCTGAGATGGACTAACGATTTTCTCAGACATCAGTAATTATTTTTGAGAATAGTGAAAATACTTTTGGATAGAGGCCGAAATTACTTTATTTTATGCGTTATAATTTTGTATGTAGATCAGGGACCAAGGGGGTGCGTAGGATGTCTTTATTTTCAGGTCTGGAATTTTAGATTTCTCCCTTGGGGATCTTTGTATTCAAATAGGACCAGCAGACAGTTAAATTAAACTGAGGTAATTTAAGAAATTGGTGTTATTCACAAATTATTTGCACTACCTGCCATCCTTTATGGAGAGGGAATTTCGATATCTGTCCGGCTGATTTTTTGATTAGAAGGTTTTGCTTTGCTATACTCAGTTTGACCCCCCAGTTTGCTCGGCAGATGTTGAAATTCATACTCGTGTGCACGTGGGACTTCGGTCAAACGGTCACATACAGGAGAGGTAGAATGGCGCAAGCAACATGGGGCTTTCGAGTTTTGTAGATTTGTGGTGGTTCGATTTTGATTTTCATTCTTGATTTGGATTTTGAATTTGGATCAGGATTGGAAGTTGGAGTTGATGATAGGATGCAATAATGGGAGAATACACAATTTCATAGTTTTGTTTTTGAAGTTGTTAATTTTGCTGTTGTTCTTTTGAGTAAATGTAAATGTAAATTTAAAACTTAATGTTTTGATTAGGGTAAATCTCAGTTTAAGGTTGAAATTGTAGAATCAGTACACTAGTGATTTAGATGTAAGTCCCTGTACGTCGAATGGCATCTTACCCCATTCGAATTATTTGTGTGTGATGGAGGACTTGAAGAAGATGTTGGAGGACTAGGGAAGGAAAATGGAAGAGAATTCTGTTTCTCTTAAAACTGAAATTTCTAATCAAATGGAAGAGAATTCTGCTTTTCTTAAAATTAAGATTTCTTATCAAATTGAAGAAAATTCTGATTCTCTCAAAACTGAAATGTCAAATAAAATCACAGAAAATTCGAGTTTGCTTAAGTCCGTTATGTCTAAGAAACTAGGGTCGTTAGAAGATAGAATGGTGGAGAATATCGAAGCATTAGAGTCTAGAATGTCACTATCGATAGACGCTAGGATAGAAGATAGAGTCATTGGTCTTGAAACGAAGATTGAGGATAATGCTAGGAAAACGCAAGTAAATTTTCTGAGTTTGTAAGCACGGATAGTTGAAAACGGAAAGAATGTAAAATATAATTTGTTTACGAACTATAGGCATATGAGAGAAAGTCTTGAGGATAATCGGAAGTTAATGAAGGATGATTTAGAAACACATAAAAACGAGATGTAGAAGGCTGTGCGATCACTTGAGGATAAATTATAGACTCTTGCTAGGAAGACCGCAGATGTTCTTGCAACACTTGAAATAAATGTTTTGAAGGAATGCAATACAAATGCTGCGCCAGTCATTGAAATAGTTAAGAAGGATTTTCATGACATCCTCGTGGGTGAGTTAAAAGAAGGGGTGGTTAAGGATGTGCAGGATAGCGTGAAGGAAACTGTAGTTAAAGAAATTAAGGAACAATTAATACAGGAGACTCATCAGGAAGTTCAGGATGTGAGGACTGCCTTTTCATTAGAAATCAAAGTAATTACTGGGAATATCAAATCAGTTCAAGATAATATCAATAAATTACAGAACCAATTAACTAATTCCAATAAACATCATGAAACGCTGATGGAAGAATTAAGGGAGAATGGTAAAGAAGGGACTGAAAGTGCTAGTAAGAGTGAAATGGAGAACATGAAGAAGATTGTTGAAGATTTAGGACAAGAATTTGAGAAATATAAGTCAATAACAGAGAAAAGGTCAGTTGAAGTGATAGACGATACCATGAGAATTCAGGAAAAATCGCCGGAGATAGGAAAAACGGGGGAAGTTTCGAATGTTTATACTTCTACAGCTATCACTGTTATAAAGAGTACTGAGGACAAGCCCAATAAATTTTCAGGAACGGGGGTGGTGTCACCTGTAGAATTTCTCCGCGAAGTCAAAGACTATTTGAAAGATGCTAAGATATCAAAGGAACGTGATATAAGGGTAATCAGCGAGTTTTTAGATGGTCCTGCCCTTGGCTGGTTTAGAGCTTTTCGATGTAGTATGAGAACGTACGAGGAGTTTGCTCAGGCTCTATTAAAGAAATTTTGGTCGCCGGAGACGCAACAACATATTAGATCGGAATTGTATGACAAGAGGTATTCTACTTCACTACCGACAAAATATTCTAATTATTTCACGGGACAGTTGGCAAAACTGCAATGTTTGGATCCGCCCATGCCAGATTATGAACTGATTACGGCATTGATTCGTCAGTTTCCAGTAGAGGTACAGAGGACACTTATAGCTGCCGGAGTAGGAAATATGGAGGAGTTCGGCGAGGTACTTCAGCGTCTTAATCACTCAAACCCGCAGTTTTTCCACCAGAGGAATACGAAGCAACACAATAAAGCCGTGTACGCTGTGGTAACAGATAGGCAGTGTCAGACAACACCAGAACCAAGCAGGGAAGAACAGGCATCGGGGGAGAGAAGAAGTTGGAACAGACACCAGTACGGAGGAAGAGGAAGATATAATAACCGGTGGAACAATTGGGGAAGAAATAGGAATTGGAATAGACCATTTCAAGATAGGAGAGAGGAAAGGCAGGGAAACGAAGAATTTGCGAAGCAGCAAAGACAAAATATAGAGCAAAGGCACGAAGAGAGTGAGAGGTATTTGCAGGAGCTCAGAGATACCAACGCTCAACCTGGTACATCAGGGATAAGCGCGTCAACAGATCCAAATTAAAAACAAGATGTTCAGTAAAGAACATATAGCCTACTTTCTCCTAAATGTATGAGTATAGTTATAACTCGTTGTTATTATCAAAGAGTATAATAGAACTATTCTTTGTTGAAGACCTTAGAAACGATTTACCTCTACCAAACGCCACGACCTAGATAAAAACTGCTACCATCATTGAAGAAAGAAAGAAAGATAAGAAGTATATCAAGAATGTTATGGATCTGGAGACATAATCGACCGGACTGGCGGCGTGGCTCAGCGGTAACGTTCTCGCTTGCTGGGCCCTAGGTTGCAGGTTCGTATCCTGGCGCAGTCAGCTGGCATTTGAGGGTGCACAAATGCGAGGGAGCCGTGTCAGTACATTTACTGGCACGTTAAAGATCCCCTTCGGGCCAAAATTCCGGCACCCCGGTGTCTCTAAAAGCAGCAGTAGTTAAAAGGGATGTAAAACCAATAACATTATTATTATTATTATTACGACCTGCCGTGGGCAACATCCAACTTTGAGTTGAGGCATGTCTTTACACGTCTGGTTGTGCATGGCTTTCACAACCCTAATTGAATTAACAAATCTTTCCATGACCCTACAGAGACGTGTGTATACAAACTATGTGGATATTTTCGATAATATAATCCTAACAGAGCGAGTGCATTCTAGCGGCCAGAATAAGAAACTTTTCAATAAAATCTGGAAGTTACCTTTTTGGCAGCTAGATGTCTCGAGTAAATCTGCTGGCGAATTATGTTTTAATTAAATATATATTTTACACCATAATGTGGACAATATAACGCTTAATAACATTTTCAAGTAACGCAAAATAGGCTGTTACAAACCCTTTAAAATAAAAAGTTAAAATGTATCGTAGTATCAACTTGTCATTCTTCAAATTCGATGCGCATAGAATGATAATGGTATAGTAATCAATGGATCCCCACGTAGACTAGTCGGGACATCTAGTGGTGAAATATCGAACAATATAATCCTAACAGAGCGAGTGCATTCTAGCGGCCAGAAGAAGAAACTTTTCAATAAAATCTGGAAGTTACCTTTTTGGCAGCTAGATGTCTCGAGTAAATCTGCTGGCGAATTATGTTTTAATTAAATATATATTTTACACCATAATTTGCACAATATAACGCTTAATTTTAAAACATCTGAGTCATTACAAAACAATAAACATATAACATTTCAAGCAAAAAAACTAGCTCTGATCGGGTTTGAACCATAGGAATCTGAGCGACAGGCTATCGCTCTACCACTGAGCTAATTGTGTCAACGAATATCGATCTATTTAAAATGACTTACATAGAACTTGTTAGCAAATAATGATTTATACTAAACGATTTCATCACTGGAGTATATTATTTATATATAAAGCATTTCATACAAAGTTTATTTATTTTTTATCAGTACGCTATATTGCATTCAATACTCAAATTAGTGAAATATAAGTCAGGCACAAGATATCCGCTGCCTTCTTGTCTTATTAATGAATCAGCTGAGCTTTTTAAAATCACGTCTGCACTATAGTATTACAAAATAAACTTTTAATTTCGTACGTGCCTCTTCCTTTAGAACAGTTAAAACGATTCTCGGCTCGATAATCGGAACTGGTGGGTCCCATGATATGGATTATAAAGTTTGCATAATTCGCACGGCCGCCATCCTGAAATGGTATGGCGGACGACCTTGTAGTTTGGTCACAAGACGCATCCTATACGAAGGTATGTTGTTACCAAATTTGGTAGAGATTGGATGATTTGGTTAGTCGTTATTTGATTTTACGTTTTGAACGTTTGAGTGGCCGCCATTCAGTTTTAGTAAAGATGGCGGCGATATAAAACATGACACTGAGGTATCCTTTGCTAGTGCTACCTTTGTACCAAATTTCGTTCAATTCGCATTCACCGTGTTCGAATTGATAGGGGGGGACAGACATTCAGAGTACACACACTCACACACACACACAGACTCACACACACACATACACACACACAGACTCACACACACACATACACACACACATACACCCACACAGACAGACACACTTTTTTCGCCCTGTGTTGATCTCATAAGTCTACTTTCATTTTTTGCAAAAATCGAAAGTAGGCTAAAAATGCCGATTATAAATCAAAACAATCACCAAGAATGAGTATCACTGGTCACATTTCCAGAATTGTGAAATGGCAGGCGGAAGATGAAGATTTAATCTGAGAGGAAAATGACAGAATAGAGAGTGGGCCTAGAACAAGATTGCCGATTATAATTCGCGAGGTTTTTGGTAAACCAGTTCACACATTGATCGATACGGGAGCCATGCTATGCCAGGAGAGTGAGAGAATGTATGCCACTTGGAAATTAATAGAGGAGTTAGAGGAGATCCCGGTTTCTGGAATCAAAATCCAGGGAATAATTCCAAATAAAATCACGACATGTAGAACACAGTTGTACCTTGAGGTAAAAATTGGTGAAAGTATATTCGAGCACGTATTTGTCGTCATGCGAGATATAGCTCATGAGATGATATTGGGGACCAATTTCATAAAGAAATATCGAGCTGTCATTGATATGGAGTCAGACACCATCAAGTTTCATCATGCGGAAGACGTTCCTTTTGAGGAGGAAGAGAAATGCACCGAGGGAGAGATTAGGTGGACGAATGTTTTCGAGAATTTTGAGACATCTTGTGAGATTGTAGAAGAAACCGTTCATCCTACCGAGATGAGGAGCCTTTTATTGGAGTTTGATGACATTTTCGATACTAAGCCAGGGGAGATTCGAGATTTCGAATATGATATTCAGGTGTGTGACGATACTCCTTACCAAGCAAAGTTATACCCTATTGCTGAAAAATATCGGAGCAAAGTCAAGGAAATGATTCAGGGTCTTGAAAAAGATAATATCATTGAAAAATATGTAACATCATATGTAAATCCGTTGGCTGTGGTACCAAAGCCTGATGGAAACTTGAGGATATGCCTTGATGCCAGGTCTTTAAATGCGAAATTGTTGCCCGAATATGATAGACCACCTGTTATAAGAGAACTATTAAGAAAATTTAAGGGGAAGAAGTGGTTTTCCACAATTGATCTGACCACTTCGTATCACCACATCAGACTAAGTAAGAATTCGCAGAAATATACTGGATTTATGTTTCAGAGGCAGACTTATGTCTTCAAAAGACTTCCTTCCGGCATGAAAACATCGGGATCCGTACTCATTCGAGCCTTAGAAAAAAATCTGAGTTAGGAAGTAAAAGACATAGTTATCTGTTACATTGACGACATCTTGGTAGCATCGGAGACGGAGGAGCAACACATGGTGCATTTGAGAAAACTGTTCCTGGACTTGAGGAAGTCTAACTTCAAGGTCAACCTTATGAAATGTCAATTCTTCAAGTCAAAGATTAAGTTTTTAGGACATGAATTGGATGGTCAAGGCTATAAACCAAATGAGCAGAAGATAGAAGCCATTGCTAATTTTCCCAAGCCTACCAGTGTGAAGCAAGTTCGTCAATTTCTAGGGACATGTCAATTTTTTGCGGGGCATTGTCACCGATACACCGACGTTGTATCACCGCTACAGGGTTTACTAAAGAAAGCTAAGAAGTGGAAGTGGGATGACACTTGTGATAAATCTTTTAGTGAAGCGAAGGCATTGTTGATGAACAGTATTAAACTTGAATATCCTGATTTTCAAAAGAACTTCATTATAGAATCGGATGCGTTGATGGTTGGAGTGGGTGCCATATTGCTACAAGAAGATGAGGATAATACTCGCCATTATATCGCTTTCATTAGCAGAAAACTAAAACAATCAGAAAGGAATTATTATGCCATAGAGCTGGAGGCGTTAGCGATAATTCATTCTCTAGAATCCTGGAAGAAGTTGCTAATAGGTAGAGGTGTTTGTTTTTGTTAATTCGCGATAAAACGAAAAGTCATATTTAGAGGTTAGGATGTTTTATTTTCACGTATTTACATGTTTCGTGCCGCCCAGGAGTGAAATTAAACCGCGAAATAACGCGAATTTTGTGAATAACACCACAAATACCGCAATCTGCGAAATAAAAACAAATTTTCATATTTTTTCCCCACACCAATCCGAACATTTTTTCCACTAGCCGATAATCGAATTTGGTTGGTGTTCAATTCGAGAGAATGATCGATTGTATAGTTTCGCGAGGGGTAATACTACGATATACGTCATATTACGATATACTGTCGATATTCTCGTTACTCGTTGGATTTTAGCGCTGTGGTAAACAGCTGTTATATCGCGGCGTGAATAGTTTGGCCGACTACCTCCAAAAGGTTATGTGATAGTTGTTCATAATGTAAACTACGTTTGCCTCCTGTTACATCGGTAGCGAGTGTAAATTATATTAGAGAATTCTATATAATTTAATAAAAAGTGCGCAAATTGTGCGTTATCATCGAAGCTAGTGTGTTATTTGCGTGAATCAGTTGGCGACCACGTGTTCTTCGTATTAGTTCCGAACTTAGCAGTACAGGAAGATGAGACGCGACGTAATTTAAATATTATGACACGAATTCAGAAATAAATTTTGCGTGTGGTTACGAATTTATACTGGCGTGTGACTACAGTCAACCGTGTGATAACAGTGTTTCTTACTGGGCATCGCTCAATTGAGTTTAAAAATGCCGAAGGTAGCTGTTTCTGCCACAGACAGACTTAAAGAATATAAGAATGAAGGATTTATAATTTCTTGTGGCATTCTTATGTGCAAATATTGTGATTGTCGGTTAGGTTATCGCAGGAATGGTGCATTAGACAAACATTGCAAATCGGAGAAGCATTCAAAACGCCGAGAAAATTCGCGTCTTGAAGTTAGTGTTCCTAGAGTGGCCACCTTGAAAGAAACATTATCAAATGCTAGTCGTGTGAAGGATATGAAAGAAGAGTTTATTTTGGACACTACTACTGCGTTTGTGAAAGCTAATATACCAGTAGAGAAACTAGACAATCCTGCTATCCGTACTTGGTTTAATAAGTACGTTCGCGGAAGTGGAGATTTACCATCAGCAAATCAGATTCGTCAGAAATACATCCCCATGATTGGCGAAAGAAGGAGGGAAGAAATTAGGGAAGATATAAAAAACAAAGACGTGTTTCTGCTATGTGACGAAACAACTGACAAGAATGGTAGGTGTGTTTTCAACATTCTTTTTCGTCCATCAGTACCATCAACTGAAATGAACACCCATCTGGCTGCCTCTGTTGTTCTAGATTCTGCCAATAGCGTAAATTGCTCCAATGCGATATTAGACACCTTGAATTCCTATGAAATTGAACGGGAGCGTGTAGTGGCAGTAGTTACGGACTCAGCACGCTACATGACATAATGTGTAACTACTCTTCAAGGATTGATTGAAGAATTAAGTCATGTCCAGTACTGGGCTCATAAAGTCAATATTTTCGGCTGCGTATTTGAAAACGAGCTGGACGAATTGAACTTGTATATAGTAAAGACAAAGAATGCCTTTTTAAATACGCAAAGAAGAAAAAGCAATTACGTTGCATTTCTAAGGGAGAAATATGAAAACACAGAAAAAGAGAATGAAATTCCAGCTTTCCCAATGCCTGTATGTACAAGATGGAATTCATGGTTTAAGGCTGCAATGTATATGGCCACGCATGTGGAAGATCTGGTAGAATTTTTCAAAACATTGGAAGATTCAAATTCTGGGGTCAAATTTTTCCAACAAGCATCGACTTCAACAATACAATTTATACAATTACAAGCATTGTATGTTTCTGTTGTTGGTGCCTCTCTTATGGACTTGCTTAATTTCTTGGAGGGATCTAAGTACCCAACAATTCACTTACTGGCTGGGAAGCTAGATGACCTTGAGGTAAAGCTCAAGCTATTAAGCGATGGTGGAATGTTCAATCATACGATCCTCCAGAACTTGAAACAGCTTCCTCGAAAGATGCAGATAAAGGTTAAGTCCAAGCTTACGTGTGTTGCCCAGTCAGCTCTAGTGAAAGTCAGGACTTTAAGGACCACGGATCCAGCCAGGAAGACTGTAGAAGCCATCGGGTCATTGTTTGATCCTCGGCATGCACCTAAGAACGTATCTCCCACAGAACTGCTCCAATTTAAGAAGAATGCCCCATTTCTTACGAAGATGGAGTCTCAACAGTTTTTAGAGGCTCACAGCATTTACCTGACTGCAATCAAGAACCAACTGCGTCATGAAGATAATGTGAATGTTCCAGAGATCCTCATGTGATTAAGGCCTGCTCACCGAGACTATGCAACAGCAGCATTAAAGTGTGTGTGGTATCCTTGTTCAAATGTGGATTCTGAAAGGTCATTTTCGAAATACAGTCTCATAGTAAGTGATAGGAGGCGAAAATAGACAGCTGCAAATGCTGAGACTTTAACCATGATCTACTTCGAGTGATTTCACCGCAGTATTTGGATAAAACTGAAAAAGGTATTCACTGAAATGTGTTTCGAGATGGTGAATGTAAAATAAAAATGTGACTTCCATATAAGTATTATCTCATTCTTCCATAACCATGTTTAACGTTTTACCCTGCTGTTTTGTTTTTTACTTTGTTTTATTAATTGTTTATATTTTTAAATGCACTTAATGTACAAACTTTATCGCTTTCCAAATTTTATCATGTCATCCCCCGAAAAAATAATAAAAACATAAAACACCACCTTTTGAATTTTAAATCAACAAATCTTCAAAAAAATAACAACACTTTCTAACACCTCTACTAATAGGACACTCAGTGATAGTTAGAACTGATCACCATGCTTTGGAGTTCATACTCAAAACTAATTTCGCTAGTGAGAGGATAACGAGATGGTCGTTATTCGTTCAACAATTCAATCTGACGATAGAACATCGATCTGGGAAGTCAAATGTGGGAGCAGACTTATTGAGACGAGTAGTTGAACCAACATTTCGGGTTATGATTGAAAGATTGATACAAGGAGACGAAGAGACTTTAAGAAAATTAGTAAATTTGTCACAATCCCAGAAACGTTATGTACCATCAAGAAAAGTTTATCGATTTCTTCACAGGTATATGGATCCTGCTGATGTACATTATCCACTCATGGAAAAAGTAACGAAGAACTATGTTTTAACAAACGGCATCATATACAAATTCTTAGATCCTGAACATACTAAATTGCGGATTGCCGTACCACCAAGATTACAGACAGCTATAATTTGGTTGGCTCATCATATTGCAGGTCACGCTGGTGTCGACAAAACCCTCCATCTAATCTAAGAGAAGTTTACATGGGAGCATTTAAGAAGGACTATTGGGGATACTTTGAGGACATGTGACTTGTGCCAAAGAAACAAACATAATTCTCATCTGTTAAGAGAGGCACCGAGACCCATAATTCCGTCTAAACCCTGTGAGATGTTTGCTATGGACATTTTTGGGCCTTTACCCAAGTCGAAACGTGGAAACAGATACATCCTGGTTACGATGGATATTTTTATCAAATACACTATGCTACATCCCATTCAAAAGGCCAACTCTAAATATATTTTGAAGAGGATTCGTGAAGGCGTCATACCAGAGGCTGGAAAACCTGAGTTTATTCTTTCGGATCATGGTTCGCAGTTCACTTCGGCAGAGTTTAGGAATGCCATGAGAGCTTTGGGTATTCGTCAAGTGTTATGTTCCGTGAGGCATCCAGAAATTAATCCTGCTGAGAGAATTATGGCTGAGATATCTAAGTTTTGTCGATTATATTGTTCAACCGAACATTGGAGACAGATGGACGTGATTCCCATCGCAGCACAAACCATAAATTCCACGATACACGAGAGTTCAGGGCAGGTACCCGTTACCTTACATCATGGAAGAAAACCAGAACGTCCATGGGATAGATTAGTTTCTATACCACTGGAAATAGAGCCGAACCGAAGAGGAAGAGAAGATAGAGCCCTAGAGAACTTGAGAAGACAGGCTGAGAAAAGGAATAGAAGAGTGCGAGGGAAGAAATTTAGGGAACCTTTGAGAGAAGGAACACTAGTCCTAATTCGTAAGCCGACACCATCAGATGTGGGAAATAGATTGTACTCAAAGTTCGCAAGCCTGTACCATGGACCTTTTAGGATATCACAAAGCCTAGATAACGGAAGTTATAGAATCACTGACATTGGAAATGGAAACGCTATGGGAACATTTAATGCTGCTAGTATCAAGAGTTATCATTCAAGAGTTAGAGTATGAAGTCAGAAAAACAATGATTGGAAGGTAAAATAAAAATGTGTTCATTTTTATTTTCATCTGCGTGAGGGGTAGATGTGACCATTTAGATGAGGGCCACAGATTGTTTTTCTTAGAGGAACCACTTGTTTGAAGAACGCGCGGAGCTGAGGTATTTTGTTTCATCAAGTTAACGCTAGATGGAGAGAGCGTCAATATGAGAGGACCCATATGGTATTTTTACGAATTTCCATGTGAAGGGGTTGAACCACCAAAACATCGGGGGAACATACAGTACTCATTACTGGGAAATTACCGAAGAGATCAAGAGAATCCGTCGTTTGGATCAGAAGATATTGGAGTTGAAGAAGCCAGGCGCAAGTATTATTTATCGCATCGGAGTGGCTGAAGGGAGTAGGCCGCACGCCACAGGTGAAGCAGAGAGGAGAGATTGTCTAGCGACTAACACCGCGTGCTCAAGGTCTACGTGCTTGGCAGATACTTTGTGTTGAAAGATACCAGTCTTCTAAGAGTTGGGAGGCATTCAACGTATATGATGGGGGCCTTAAAACCCTGATATCATAAATAAGCTAGAGGGGCAAGCCATTGCTTTGGTATGTGCAAAGTATTGGGGAATTCCTTACTCATCTAAGGAATATAGTCTATAAACTAGTAATGGTGCTAGCATGCTACGTAAACCACTCTTAAAATTGTCAGTATATCGTTCAAACAGCAAGGCCACAAGCAGATACCGTACGCGAGGATCGAAAGGAAAACAGTATTGGTTGAAACACGATTTCATACCCGGAGTTGATATTTTAGAACGGGAAGTGAACCAGTCGAGTTAGGAAGTTTTCTGTGGCACAAAGCTGCAAGTGTTAGCTTGGGACTCGAATACTTTTAACATTATGTTGCCAGACATGCATCCTAGTAGTTCGAAAATGGTAGATCGGACCGTCTCCATGAAGTGTTAAAAGAGCTAGAGGTAAGATGTCATGGGATTGTTGGGAACATCTTCCGGAATAATGAAGTACAGGCGAGTAGGGACTCGGAACATCTGTCCACTGGAAAGATCGTGTGTCAGCCGGCCTACATGGATTATACAGCAGAAGGACTATTCCTACAAGATCTTCACGATGTAAGCCAACTTTATTATTAAGTAGCTAGTGTATTGCATTCTCAATTTCGACTATTCTGTCTGCTAAGTAGTTTTACGCTTATGGATTTTTATTTCAAGACGTTATTGCACTTTTGAAGATTTATCAGCCGAGTTATTTCGAATGGATCTCTTTGATGGAAATCTAGTGTGTTTGGGATGCCAACCTGATAAGCTTCGATATAGCAGTAGGCTATTGTGTGGAAGATATTTTACACCATTCCACGCCTAAACCTTATGTTAGGGGACTTTGAAATAATATTTGGATTTGTTCATAATCGAATGGTTTATAATTAATTTATTTTGTTTAAAATATTTTCTCGATTTTGTTAGTAATTTCTTCTTTCGAATATGTTGATAGATGAGGAATGTGGATAGCCACATTAGTTTAAATATTATTCCTTGGGAATAATAGTTCGACATTTTCTGTGAATATATAAATTTTTATATTTGAATTTAAAATAATTGTAAAATATTTTCTCGTTGTAAATGAAGTTGAGATATGATATCGGAAGGCTGTATGACTGATAGTCAAGCCTTAATGATAATAATTATATGTAAATGATTATATTGTTTGGAACATTTTCCAATAAGAATGAATAATAATAATAATAATAATAATAATAATAATAATAATAATAATTGCAGATACGGTTGCCCAACATCTGAGACTGTTCAGCATATTATATCGGGTTGTCGCCATTTTGCAGGGACAGAATATAGGAAGAGACATGATTTTGTTGCCAAGATAGTCCATCAAGAATTGGCTATACAACTTCAACTGCTGAGCCAAGAGAATGTGCCGTACTACAAATATGCTCCTGAAAGTGTACTGGAAAATGACAGCTTTACGTTGTACTGGGATCGTACTGTATTGACAGACCAATCAGCTGTGCACAACAGACCTGATTTAGTTCTTGTTGACAAATGCATGAAGCACACCACCTTCATAGATGTGGCGATCCCAAACAGTGGCAACATACTAACAAAGCATGTTGAAAAGCTGTCAAAATACACAGAGCTTTCAGAACTGATAAGGAAGCAATGGCACATGGCACAAGTCAGGACAGTTCCTATTATTATCTCCAGCACTGGCGTGATTCCCAACAACTTAAAGGAATCGCTCACGGCGTTGAAATTAGACCCAGGCCTTTTCAAACTGATGCAGAAAACAGTCATACTTTCTACGTGTCGCGTAGTAAGGCTGTTCTTGGGCAATCAGGCCTGAAGCAATGAGGGGAATATGAAGCTACTACTCAATGCAGTCACCAAGAATTTGCTCCTTGTGATATGTACGGTATCTGGGATTGTAAATGTTTTCTTTCCAGCAAATGCTGAGAATGTGTAAGCGCATGCGCAAAATAATAATAATTCTTGGTAATAATAACGGTTTATCATTGGAGGAATAATGGATCGTAGTTGATAATATGGGAGTTGAATTAATAATGAATGGACATGCCGAAAGCGTGATCTTTGATATTGGGAACGGAAGGTCATTCATATACGAATTTTTGTATAAAATGAGGAACTATGTATTGGAATTATGCGACAGTTTAACCGAGGTGTGTTGGGGCAGACTTTAAAAGTTTATTACACCTATGCGAAAGGCCGAGATATTTGAATTTTGTGAGGGAGCGCATGATCCCACGTGTTGGTTGATTAGACGCCATTGAACCCAGCCTGCGTAGCTGAGGGGTCGTTATAAAAATAAGATTATAATGGTAAATGTAAAAATAAAATATGAATTAATAATGGATGTTTATAAAGTTGAGTTGAAGGTCAAATGATTGCTCCATGCTGAAATATGATTAGAATGAGGACAATGTAGTCGCTCATATGGGAAACTAGTGGCAGATCGTTGGTGAATTTCTACATTCCTAGACTGTTGTATAGTCGCCCGCACGGTGTAGTCGTTTATATTTGAATAAGTTGATGTCTCGTCCTAGTTGTTGCTGAAGGCCTTACCGTGTCCTATTTAACGAATTGATAGCATGAGAGGCATTTTGTCTAGAGATTGGTTGGTGTAGTGAAAATTTTAAGCTGATAGCTGATTGAATTTATGGATCCATTAATTTTCGTAAAGTGCCAATGTGGATTATTCTAAATAATATTTTCTTTTGCAAGGAATTAAATTGAAATGTATAACATAAATAAATTGAATTACATGCAGATTATCAAAGAAGTTAAATCGAAGCGATTAAATCAGAGGATTTATATTATGTGAGATGTGAATAAAATTTATTTTTGGTGACATAGTGGAAATGTCAGAAGTTCAGTCGACGTTTAAATTTTGATAAATGCTGTCATGGTTTTTTTTATTTCACGCCGTTTTGGGAATTTGATTTCCCTGAATTAAGTTGAAGATGTGTGAATTTCCCCGCAGAGGTTGAAACATTTCAGGGAAAATTTGATTCAAGTGATACTCTTGTAAATATAAAAATCATGGTGTCAGGATGGACTGATATTTTCCTGCACATCAGTGATAATTGTACAGTTTATATAATTCAGTGAAGCAGATGCTGAGATTGACTAATGATTTTCTCAGACATCAGTAATTATTTTTGAGAATAGTGAATTTACTTTTGGATAGAGGCTGAAATTACTTTATTTTATGCGTTATAATTTTGTATGTAGATCAGGGACCAAGGGGGTGCGTAGGATGTCTTTATTTTCAGGTCTGGAATTTTAGATTTCTCCCTTGGGGATCTTTGTATTCAAATAGGACCAGCAGACAGTTAAATTAAACTGAGGTATTTTAAGAAATTGGTGTTATTCACAAATTATTTGCACTACCTGCCATCCTTTATGGAGTGTGATTTTCGATATCCGTCCGGCTGATTTTTTGATTAGAAGTTTTTGCTTTGCTATACTCAGTTTGACCCCGAGATTGTTTTTGAGTCTTATGCTCGGCGGATGTTGAAATTCATACTCGTGTGCACGTGGGACTTCGGTCAAACGGTCACAGTATTATTAAAGCATTTGTTGGACTTAGAGCTAAAACGTATCGCTCTATACGACCAGCATGGGGTAGGTTGCGCGCAGTGGCCATCTTGCACATTAGCACCTGTGCCAGCTATGACTCTCGCTCTATACGACCAGCATGGAATAGGTTGCGCGTGACGGCCATCTTGCACATTGGCCCCTGTGCCAGGACCGGCCTTATATCCCTACTAGGGTGAGCAGCGCACAGAGAGAGTGAGCAGGCAGCCAGGCTCCAAGGTTAACGCATGCGCAATTGACAAATACCAGACCCGCAAGCGTCTGACTTCGCTGCGGAGAGAGTTTCTATACGCACTGTATATCGACTGGCTTTATAAGGTTACAGTTTTCATGTGAACACTGTTTAGTAGTAACTTATAATGGTGACTTTTTAGCCTATTTTTATATTATGAAAAAATAGGCTTATGAGATCACCTTTTGTCCGTGTGTGTGTGCATGTGTGTGTGTGTGAGAGAGAGAGGTGTGTGTGTGTGTCCCCTAATAACTTCTAAACGGCTGGAGCGATTACAATGAAACTCAGTAAGATCATAGCACTATTCTGGCCGACCCCGACCGTGCCCTTCAAATTTTATTGTGTCTCACTAATCCAACATGGCGGCTGGGCGAAATATTTCACCAGCATTCAGTATCTCCGAAACTATAACCGATATCACCCTGAAATTGTGGACGGTGAGAAAGGGCACTACTAGAAGTTCACCTATGAGACTTTCAAAACCCTGGTAAATAAAAAACCATCGTCGCGGCCAAGCGAATTTGAGACATTTTAATAGACTTTTCGCGCGATTTAACTATGCAAACGTAATGAAACTTGGTACTGAAAATGTTTATACACATTGAAATGCACTGGAGTATAATTTAGTTCAATTGTTTACATAACCTCAAAATGGCGGCTGTGCGAAATATTTCACTGACATTCTATATCTCCGAAACTATTACATATATCACCCTGAAATTTGGTACGGTGATAAAGGGTACTGATACAAGTTTATCTATGTAACTTTCATAAACCTGTAAAGTACAAAACGAACATGGCGGCCTAGCGAATTTAAGACATTTTAATAGACGTTTCTCGTGATTTAACTCACTGAGTGCAGTGAAATGTGGTACAGTAAATGCTTATACATATTGTAATGCATTGGCATCTAATTTAGTTCAATTGTTTACATAACTTCAATATGGCAGCTGTGCGAAATTTTAAAATTAACTTTTTATTTCTTGTGTCGTGAACGTTTGAATAATGAACCTAGGAAATAATTGTCCTTGAATGGTACATAACTCTATGGCCTATACATATAACAATCCAAAATGGCAAGCATCCGAAATATTTAGACGGTTCTCAATATCTATGAATCTTTTACAGCAATCAAACTGAATATTTTTATTTTCATAGAGGCTATGGGCATACGTTCACCTATAGGACTTTTAGTAACCTGGTGAGCACAAATCCAACATGGCGGCGACACGAAATATAAATATTTAAATGGACGTTTCTCGCGAATTATGTATCCGAGTGGAGTGAAACGTTGCACGTTAAATGCTTATACAACTGTTAATCCAAAGGCATCTAATTTATTTCAATTGTTTGCATATTCACAAGATGGCAGCTATGCGACATTTTAAAATCACGTTTTTACTTCTTGTGTTCTAATCATGCGATTGAAGTTTGAATACCACACGTGCACAATAATCTTAATGTAATAGTATAAAAATAAAAATCCAACCTGGCGACCATCTGAAATATTTAGACGGTTCTCAATATCTACGGATCTATCACAACCTTCAAACTGAAATTTTGTATGTTGATAGAGGCAATTAACATGAGTAGGATAATATGAAAATAGGCTGTATAGTTCTTCACGGAGCTACTTGTTTCTTTATTGTTTACTTGACTTCTTCTTCTTCCTCTAAGGGGCGTGGTGGCGCAGCGGCCAAGCTGTTGGCCTCTCACCACTGCAGACCGGGTTCGATTTCCGGTCAATGCATATGAGAATTTCAAAGTGAAATGCCATGTCCCGTAAAAAGGGCGGTCCCGTGGCTCATGATCGCGAGATTAACTGTCACGTAAAACTACAAACTTCTTTCCTTCTTCTTCTTCTTATTCTTCTTCTCCTCCTCCTTTAGGTCTACTGATCAAAATTGTATGTGAAGTTTATTTTCTTGTGTTGAGTAATTGTGGAAAAACTTCACTGGCCGTTAGTTCATTTATTTGATGACCGACGAAAATACCAGTTTTAATTGTAGCTTCTGGCAATTTAGAAAGAAAAGTTGTTAAATATTGAAAAGCTTCAGAATCTTGGCGAAGATCCTTTACAACCTTAATCGCTGCCAAAACTTCAAATAGTTATTTACCATTGCACAAAATACAAAAGAAAAACTTTATTAATTATGAATTGAGTGTTTGGTTACTGTTCGATGTAGACAGTCTAATTACACTGACCGGCAAAAAGAAACGATCACTTGAAAAATTCAACATTACTTTCATTCAAATCATAAATATGAATGCTCTAGGCCTAGTACACACAGTAGTTATAGCATGCAAGTAAGGCTAATTGGTTCCCTGGATGCGTTACCATTCTTCATGTCATTGATTCACCTAACAATAGCGATTCTTTGACACGATGCTGTTTCCCTCGGAAAGATGTGCTCGCCATCGCTATCGTTATTATTATTTATTATTATTTCTTTTGCCACTTGTTGTCATAGGAAAAGGTCAATACTGCCATATCCTCAGTTTTTCTTGTGCAATTCAGAAACAAATATGCTCTTGAGGCCTGAAGATGTTGCCAGGGCGGCGGCTCTGATCAAAAATTGTGGCGCGCACATATTTCCGCGGGAAACAGCATCATGTCAATGAATCGCTATTGTTAAGTGAAACAATGACATGAAGAATGATAATACATCCAGGGAAACAAATAACCTTAGCCGATCTGTGTATGTGCGTTAAATAGGTGACTCAACACAAAATGTTTTGTTTGTTGACTTGTGTTATTTTTAAGAGGTGTGACACTGCCGCTCATTCGAAACCAGATCAGGACCAAATTAGCATAACGAAATTTAAAATATTTAACCAAATTCAGAAAGATATCACAATAATCATGTCCCACATTCATCCACCGAAGTTCATCGAATCAGATGATGGGGTGGCATTCCATGTTTCGTAATTTAGGAAATGCCTTAGCAAAAGAGAAATTTAAAATGACGATCCAGATCGAATCGGGCGACCAGGACTATGCCTGTTGATGAGAAGGGTGGACTTGCCCTGAGGCCGAATAAAATTAACCCTGCCGAAAGATGGAAAAGGAAGTAAGGAATAATCCTCCTTGTGACTGCATGCAATAAATAACGATACCAGAGTAAATACGCTAACATGTATTGACAATTTACATTAATACAATTACAATAGAGCCCCTTCCACCACTTAATTGACTAATAGACAATTATGATCTAACTAAACATAAATGGATGATTTAAACTGACATGTAAGACAAAATACAAACAATTCTCCAAAAATACAGGACACAAATAATACCAGGCACTTGCCCGCTTGGCAAAATTATACACATCTACATTTTACGATTTGAAATGAATTTAACTAGAACGATTCCCCTGAAGACAAACTAAAAGAATAACAACATGAGAAAGGCGCAATGCCTTCCCCCCAAAAAAAAACAAAAAAAAACGCTGCATTTGACATCAGAAACGTCCCTTAGTGGGATGAAGACGTCTGACAACCTTCACAGTCCAACACCCACTGTCTTGTGAAGCCTGTCTGACCCAAATTAAGTCCACGAGGTTCCCACCTCAGTTAACAGGAATAGGAAAATGAATAATCCATCCTGCAGTAACATACATATAACCGTATTAACCTATTAAAAATATTGCCATACGACATATGGCATAGAAATCACATTACAATATTTTGCAGTCAAAGTATGTATTCATTAAAAGAAAGTTTCTTCCAGTTGCCCCTTGTATTAAGTTAAGATTGTACCACCTGGTGTCTTCCAGCCCTCCGAGGAAACTGCTACTATTAGTTTCCCCGGAGGCGTTTTCTTACAAGTCTAGTTGTTACCTAGGTCCTTCACACACTGTCTCTCCAGTCACTGGCTACAAACCTCGAGCCTAGCCTACCCCCACCACACTACTTCAGTCGTGCCAAAGTAACTGGTGGTGCAAACGTGCCAAAACAAAGCCAGATAACAAGGTTCACAATTGGTACCTCGGGAATCACCCCACAGTTAGTGCGTAGAATCTTCCCAGGAGTTGAGATGTTTCACAAGGTTCTTGCAAAATATTTTCTTAGAACGAGGGTTTGGCCAAATCTCCTAAGGAATGTAGCTGACAGGGAGTGTTCACGTCTCCAATGTTCACAGATACAAAGCTTGAGATATCTCCCTCGACAAGTTTCCATTAGAGTTAATACTTTAAGTTGCAGGGACAAAGCAGTAGAATGCCTCCCAGAACTAAGACTTTCAGAATTGAAAAGGTCCATTCTTCACAATTGTATCTTAGCTCATGTGCAGGAGGGTTTACATGACTTCGCAGAAGGGCTTGGTGCACGTTCCCATGATGATAGCTAGTTCGGCCACACCTGAAGTCCTTACTGCGTCTCGACAATATAGATGTATATGTACTGATTTACAAAATCTGTAAAGTGGAATAACACATTTCTGAAATAATTCTATAACCCCAGGACTATGAAATCACTGAACACCCAGAGGAGTTCAGTCCACGTGACGAATTGGTAGTGAAAAGAGCATCACGCAATTTATTCTATCAATTGGTTCCTTTTAAGAGAGCTCTTTAGTTTGGAAATGAATAGCTGCAATGTCACACTGAAACAAGCCATTGAGCGGGCCAACATGCTTTGATAGTAGCACTGTCCTTCATTGGTACGCACAGTGGTTTTACCTGTTTATTAGCGGCCAATCTGCTCAATGTCCGCCTATTATTTCGATCGAAACTGAATCCCACAGTTCCCATTTAAATTACGAGCTACATCAGAGGAATATGTTGAAAAAGGGAAGAACCTTTTTTTCTAAATTAGGCTGTTGATTATCGCAGAATAGCAGTAATTAGCGGAAAGCAAATATTATTGTTGCTGGTTCAATTCAAAAGATTGGAAAATCGCGGTCATCAGCCTCATATAATAAAAGGAGCAGGTATCCAAAATCCACTAAGTAAAAAAAAAAAAAAAAAACATTTTTGACCGGCTCGCTTTTGGAACTTACTTGGGTGGCTAAGATTACATTCCATGTCTGTGTGGAACCAGGGCTTTCCATGCTCAAGGCACAGCGTTGTCAAATCTCCACCGTGGCCACTGAGAGCGAGCAGCGAGCTGCGTGCAACTTGGCAACACCGGACACATGACGAACGAGCTAGCAGCTCGGACACCGCACAAAAGCCCACTCATTTTGTGTATCACACGCCTGCAAGAAAATTGTCACGAGTCTAAAATGTCTCATCTTGAGTTCTACCACTCATCTGTCCCTCTATTCCAGTATAATGGTAGTTTGAATCTTGTGCTTAGAAATGGTTTATGATTGGAAACCACTATAGCCTACTGTATTTGGTACTTCCCCCAGGGGCTCAGATCTAGTGGGACGTGGGTTGGCGAACACGGGGCCCCAGCTGAGTCTGGCATTGCTTCCACTTACTTGTGCCGGGCTCGCTCTCCGTCTTCTTTCCTGTCGACCTCACTTGTTCTCTTGTTCTCTTCCGACCCCGATGGTCCTAGGGTATCTGAGGCTTAGGGAGTCTCTTCCTTTGCCGCCTTAATTGGCCCTTGTTTCATCTTTTCTGATACCCTCCTTCTCCGAGGGGTCAGCCTTTTTTTCTTTTCATGTTATCTCTTGCCTTCTGCTCAAGGCCCTCAAGGAAGCAGGGTGTATGTAGCCCCACCACTTCTGGTGCACCCTAGATATTGCTACACCCTCAGGGTCTCACGGCTGGTGAGTTCGGGAGTTGGCGACCCCGAGGGATTCCTGAGCTGGGTCCGGTTTTCCCCCTTTTATCCATTATCTGTGGGGCAGACCCTCTCCTACTTCACTTTCCTATCTGCCATTTATGGTTCTCCTTCCTTCCAAGTCCCTCAATCCGCATTCTTCGAGGGTTGAGGGTATTTCTTTTCCTCCTGTCCTTTATTTGCCTAATTCTCCTTTTGTTTTCAATTTCTTCTTCTAGTATATAAGTTAGTAGTTTGTTTTAGTTGTAGTTTACATTTCATTATCATCTTCACGATCACCCAGACCATTAGGGGCCCAAAACCTAGATGTTAGACCCCTTAAAACAACAATTATCATCATCATATTTGGTATTGCAGCTTCAGTCTGATAACCGTGTCACTGTGATGGCTGATGTAGTGATTTTTTAGTTTTTAATTGAGGCTAGGGTTTGGAAGGATACGGCCGTAGCATCCCAGTATTTCCCTGAAGTAGACGTGGGATATCACAAGAAACTCCTTCTAGGACAGCTGGGGTGGTAATCGAACCCTGCTCTTCTCAGTTTTACCTCACAAGGTTGAGTGTACCGCGTTCCAACCCAGAGATCCAAATTAAATTTTCTGGTAGAGCCGGGAATCGAGTCACAATTCGTACACTGAGACCACAGACAGCGTTTGTTATTTCAGAACTGCATAACTAATTATTTATATTACTTATCCTTCTTGAACTAGAAAGCTATAGGGCGCCCGAGAATGTTCTCCGCAGTGGGTACGTGCAGCTGTGAGTGGTTGAGTCATGAGTTTTAGTTGGCTGCTCTGCACAGTGTCCTTCAAAGCGGGACTTCCCCGAGTGAGCTGTCGGTGTGTATCGCATTAAGCGCGCGAGACTGCATGTCTTCAGCGTGTAAGGGAGCGTTCAGATAGATTATTATTGGAAGAGTGCAACACTATACAGGCGGTAATGTTTACTACTGGAGAGAGTTTTTTTTTGGTGGAATACGTTTTTCGCGAAGGCGATCGGTTTACAGAAAATGTAAAATTAAGATTACAGGCGCGGTTTCCTAATTCAAAGTGTCCAAACCGTGATACCGTACGGAATTGGGTAAGTAAATTTCGTGTGACTGGCTCAGTTCACGATGTACCGGGAACAGGCAGGCCTACGCTTTTAACAGACTAAAAACTTGATGAAATCTCCGACATATTGCTGCCAACACGAAAATTAGCTCAACAAACAGGAATCTCCAAGTCGACAGCACATAAAGCTGTGAGAGACAAGCTTCAGTTGTTCTCTTATAGTGGGCGATGTATGGAAGATAGACATATGCTCTCCCGGACTTTTTTGTAGAACTTTTCATGTTGAACAATTCTTACACTCATAGTACGTAGATATTTTAACGGTTCGCCCAGCGTAAGCTTACAAAACGCTCGGACGCCAGGTTTTTTATCGACTTTTCCACTAACATCGTTACTGCTCACCTTCTTTTGATCATAAATAAATAATTTTCTAAAGAAATCATACCCGATATATCCTTTACAGAATGGTGAAAACCGCATCAAAATCCATCCAGTGGTCCTCGAGTTTACCCGTAACATCCAAGAATCGGGGACTTTGTTTTATACTAAGTAGAGATGACGCAAGCGGCTGCCGTGCTACCAACGTAACTGCTGTAGCTAGCTCTCGCAGACGCATGTAGGCGCTGCGGAGAACATTCTCGGACTCACTGTATAATAGTTAAAATATGGTGGTTTTCGTAGAAGGGTCAGGCCTCACTTATTGCGAGAAAGTATTTAACAATTGGAGCTTAATTAACTTTTATCGTCTTTCTATGCATATTTTTAACGTTTTATTGTCTTATGGGGACGGAAACCTTCTTGTCATTTGGGGTCAATTTGTAGCCTGTTTTCATTTATGAAAAAAAAATAGGCTTGTGAGGTCACCTTTTGTCCGTGTGTCTGTCTGTGTGTGCGTGTGTGTGTGTGTGAGGATTATTGTGTATCCCTCCCTAATAACTTCTAAACGACTGGAGCGATTTCAATGAAACTCGGTAAGTTTATAGCACTATACCGCGCGACCCCAACCGTGTCCTTCAAATTTTGTTACGTCTCATCAATAAAAATAAAAAAAAGGCTGTGCGAAATATTTCACCAGCATTCAATATCTCCGAAACAATTACAGACATCAACCTGGAATTTTGTACGGTGATAAAGGGAACTACTAGAAGTTCACCTATATGACTTTTGAAAACCTCGTAACTACAAATCCAGCATGGCGGCCAAGCGAATTTGTGACTTTTAAATAGACGTTTCTCGCGATTTAACCAAAAAAACGCAATAAAACGTGGTACAGTATAAGTTTATACACATTGTAAAGCATCGACATCTAACTTTGTTCAATTGTTTACATAGCCTCAAGATGGCGGCTGTGCGAAATATTCCACCGGAATGCTATATCTCTGAAACTATTACCGGTATCACCCTGAAATTTTGTACGGAGTTAAAGGGCACTACTGGAAGTTTACTTATGAGTAGTTCAAAAACCGGTTAACTACGAAACGAACATGGCGGCCACGCGAACTTGAATGTTATAAATAGACTTTTCTCGCGATTTAATGGTCCAAAGGCAATGAAACATGGTACAGCAAATGTTTCTACATATTGTAATGAACTGGTATCTAATTTAGTTCAATTGTTTACATAACCTAAAGATGGAAGCTGTGCGAAATTTTAAAATTAAGTTTTTATTTCTTTTGTCGTGATCATGCGTTCGAAGTGAAAGTTTGAATAATGAAGCTACGCAATAATTTTCCTTTAATGGTACATAACTCTATGGCCTATACATATAATAATCCAAAATGGCGAGCATCCGAAACATTTTGACGGTTCTCAATATATACAATCCTTAACAGCAATCAAACTGATTTTTTTAAATGTTCATAGAGGCTATGAACATAAGTTCACCTATTGGACTGTCAATAACCTGGTGAGCAGAAATCAAAATTGGCGGCGACGCGAAATTTAAATATATAAATGGACGTTTCTCGCGATTTAACCATCCGAGTGCAGTGAAACTTTGCAGGTTAAATGCTTATATAAATGTAAATCCACAGGCATCTAATTTATTTCAATTGTTTTCATAAGAATAGATGCCAGCTATGCGAAATTTTAAAATCTCGTCTTTATTTCTTGTGTCCTAATCATGAGATTGAAGTTTGAACACTACACCTACACAATAATATTCATGTAATAGTACATAACTCTAAGACCTACATAAATATAAAAATATAAATATGTATAAAAATCCGAAATATTTAGACGGTTCTCAATATCTACGAATCCATTACAGCAATCAAACTGAAATTTTGTATGTTGAAGGGGCAGTTAACATAAGTAGGATATATGAAAATAGGCTGTATAGTTCTTCACGGAACTACTTGTTATACTTATGGCCACACTGTCCTTATGCAATGTTTGGAACTGTTGTGTAACTATCCAACAGTCTGATACTTCTTCACTCCAAATTTTATCTCCCGCAGAGATGTTGGTAGGTTCCTCAGTTTAGGGGCTGCGACAACGCGGTCATGTAACCCCGTGTACTTTGTGTGTTTGTCGATTCTGTCTGATAAACGGTGTTAAATATGATGGCTGTATTAGTCTGTAATTCAGGTAAGGACAGCAAACGGTCAATTTCAATTAGTAGTTACTAATTTTGGTATTAAATACTACCGTCAACGACACCTAGCTGTGAACTTGGCAACTAGATGCCACCGCAAGCAGCAAATTGCAAAGAACGTTGGAACTTCCCCTCCGAAGGAAAGAATACTGAGGAATTTTTAGCTGTCTAAGAAAATCCGACGACTTCGGCCGCCTTTGAACCCGCGTCCTTGGGCCTTGAAATTCAGCATGCTACTAGTTACGTCCCCGAAGCCGCTTCCCACAGAGTCAGAGGGAAAACTGAATGTGATCCCGTGCAATGGCGTTGCCATGGCAACCTCTGATAGCTCATCCCTCATCAATTTAGAAGCGTTGTCAAGGTAACCTCTGATGTCTCTGAAGTCATCGTTTTCAGTGTTGCATTATTGATAATTGACAGATTGAAACTTTTAATATCAATTAACAATTATCAATGTAGCCAACAAAGGGTGATCAGAAATTAAGGTCACAAAGCCGATATTCCTGGCGTTTCGAGTATTCTAGAGAAATCATTAGTCTGGGAAAATGTTAATGCAAGCGGATGGTACAAATGTGCAGATTTTCAGCCACACGCCACCTACAACACTAATGGCGACTCGTTTCTCCGCTCAGTTATTCGATTCCTACGAACTGCCGTGGCTACGCTCGCTAAAGCGCAGCGTTAGATCATGGGGCCAAGCTCTCTGCTGACTCGGTAGACGAGTGAGTTCGAGACCCACCGTCGGCTGTCCTTGAAATGGTTTTGAGAGGTTTCCCCACTTTCAACACCAGGCAAATACTGGGACGGTACCTTTTGACAGGCCACAACCGCTTCCTTCCATATCCTTGCCCAGTTTCATTCAACTTCATCCATTCCATCTCTCATCCCGACGCACCCACGGACGTCGACTAGAAAGACCTGCACTCGGCCTCTCAGGAGGCCACACGACAAAAAGATCGATTTCTGTGGGTGAAATATATAACCACGGCTGTAATTCACCGGCAGCTGGTAGAGGTTTATTGAGACACTGTAATGTCTCGTCAGCATGTCGCAACATGGTGTCGAAAGTTTGCGGCCGGTATAGAAACACTCCCTACAGCCCTGACCTCGCTCCGAGCGACTGTCACCTGTTTCCTCGCCGGATTCGGGATCCATCAGAGCACCCAATATATATACACTGTGGTATATTTTCATATGTACACAAGATGGCAATTAGTGAGAAACGAGCAATTACACTATATATTAGGGGGTGGTAAATGCACATTTACATAGGATAAGGGAGGAACAACAAGAGAAGACATGAAATGAATATTGGAAATAGAGATTCACGGGAAACACTAGCACTACAAAGAATCGGGCCATCATTTAAGACGAACAACCTACTTGTTGAACAAATAATGCCGAAGCTTCCTCTTGAACTGTACTGGATTATTGCTGCTGGTCTTCAGGGAACACGGTAGGCTGTTCCATGCACAGACGGATCTATTTACAAAACCCAGTTTGTACGACTCAGTCCTGGGTAATGGGGCGTACATCGTAACACCGCAGCCCTTCTGAGCTGATCGGTAGCCAAGGGAAATTTTGTCTAAAATTACAGATGAGTCTGTATTATTAAAAAGTTTGATTGGTTCCTCAGTTTAGGGACTGCGACAACGTGGTCATGTAGCCCCGTGTACTTTGGGAGTGTGCAGAATTTGTCTGATAACTGGTGTTAATAGTGGTGGCTGTATTAGTGTGTTTATCTGTTTTTGTTTTTATTCAAGTAAGGACTGCAACTTTGAATTTATCAAATAGTTCCTACTTTTGCCGCCAAACGCCACCGTCAACGACTACTAAGCTCCACACAGGTGTAATTAGTGGAACGTTCTTTAACATGCCATGAATCTATGACATGGGACCACCGGCTTTACTTCCCCTTCGAAGGAAGGCATACTGAGGGATTTTTAACGCTCTTAAAAAATTCGACGGCTTTGGCATGTATAACAAATCAATTTGGGTAAATACATTCTTAATAGATGGATGGCTACATTTTTGACGTTTGATTTTAGAGTCTAGGTTGGAATTTTTCGAAAGAATGAATCATTCGCTTGAGACGAGGAACAACGTGGCTGAACACGCAAGGACAAGGTTTTTAACTTGAGGGAATATTCAAACTCAACTCCCGGAGTGACAAGTGCCTAAACCGATATGGCGACTGTGTCGAACAAGTAGTTCCGTGAAGAACTAAAGCCTATTTTCATATATCCTACCTATGTTAATTGCCTCTATCACCATATAAAATTTCAGTTTGATTGCTGTAAAAGATTCATAGATATTGAGATCCATTTAAATATTTCGGATGGTCGCCATGATGAATTGTTGTATTACATCATGGGGGAGCTCTACGAACTAGGCAGAAAAGCTAAAAGCAAGTTTAGAAATGCAAAAATTATAATGAGTGGCATTGTTCGGCGGGGAGATGTTCCGTTAAGGCGAGTTAAGACTGTAAATGACCGCATGGACTGGGTTTGTGCACAACTGGGATTAGTGTACGTAGATGCTGACAGCTGGATTGGTGACCGTGACTTCGCCCGAGACGGGCTGCATTTAAATCGACGGGGCGCTTTCAACCTAGGGAGCCTACATGCCGGCCATTGTGAGGAGGAGCATGTCCAGAGGTTGCCAGCCGACGGGAACAGAAGGAGCTACTTCGGGATATTTGCTGCGGAGGTAAGAATCTAAGATTACTGCAGGTTAATTGTCAGAGCTTAAGAAATAAATTAATTGAATTTTGGTAACTTGTAGAGACGTATTCTCCGTACATTGTCCTTGCTACTGAATCTTGGTTATATGAGAGTAGGGGGGTAATGCCGATTCTAACTCACTCCAGAACCCTCCTCGACCCACTACTAAGCCTCAGCCATGTTAAATATCTCTCGAACGCATGATCCGATTTTGACAAATGACGTGTCATTGGACTCGGGCTGATGTCCTCTTTGCTGTGGACCACTCGTTATATTTTTGAAAATTCTTTGAATTTTTTGTTTTCGAAAATAGGTAATAGTTTGAAAACCAAAAAGGATAGAAGGTTGTGCCATAGCTCAAACGAATGGTCTTTAGGACCTTTGTTTTTTGTAATAAAACTTTTTTATTTTTTATATTTTTTTGAAAACACTCGAATTTTGAAAATCCTATATTTTGGAAACTAGGAACTCTACAAAAATATTGTTTGACGTAAATCAATGGTACCTACCCCCTCTACCCCCAAAATAAATTTCAAGTCTCTAGAGAAAACATTTGTGTTTTGTAAGTGAGATAGCTGCTTATAAAAGCAAGTGGTGAGCCCCTGCGACCTTGGAATTGAAGGAGTGATGCTAGGAGGGCGTGCTTGGATTCGTTTTTTTCGTCTCGTCGTGCTCTTTACGGGAATGTAGGTGTCGAAAAGGTGAAATGCTGGAAACACAGTCTTTTTGGGGTAAAAACGTGATTTTAGACGTTTTGCTATATCTCGCGAACCAAGTATGCTAGAGGCGTGTACGACGGGTCCAAGGACTCGGGGTGACGTCCTATTTGCTATGGACCACTCGTTATAATTTTTTTTTTAAATTTGGAAACTAGACTTTGGGGTAAACACGTGTTTTTTGTGATTTTTGCCGATATTTCACGAACCAATAACGCTAGAGACATGTACGAGGTGTCCTAGGACTCGGGCTAACGCCCCCTTTCGAGTGTGGTAGATAGTTTTTCCAAAAAAAAATTCACAAAGGGCCTAACGCCATACAAGTTGAAAAAAACCTGTTTTTTTTTCTTTACCTGTTTATAATGTCCATGAAGCGTGGTGGTTGAGAGAGACGATACGGCTGGGTGTGTGTATCAACGAACCTGTCGCTAACCACAAGGACCATGCTTAATAGAACAATCGATATTTCGACGGGTCGGTGTATGACAGAGCGAGGGTACGTTTTTTCACACCTTTTACCTTTAACGTGTAAACGGTGATGAGAACTTGGTTCTATGTTGGTCGAAGCGAGTACAGAAAACAAACTTGACGAGGAGCAGGAGGTGAATGTCATTTGAACTTATTGGATGGCGTTGATCTGACTTGACAACAGGTGACGCTTGAAGGTGAAATAATCTGACCATTGTGGTGGCAGGGAAGTGCGAAATGCATGTGAACTTGTGTGAAACCACATGTAGGCTAAACCAGTGACATCCTGTCTTGCTTCGTACGTGACAAAATGCAAGTCCATGTGAAATTTGATCTTCCACAGGTGTTCGCTTGGGTGTTATCTGTCCACGTGCGCGATAACTGTTAACAAGTCACATCCTGTTTTGCTTCGTACGTGACAAAATGCAAGTTGACGTGAAATTTGATTCGCCACAGGTGTTCGCCTGGGACGTTAGCTGTCCACGTGCCTGATAACAGAATGGTCAAAGCGTGGGAAAAAAAGAATATACATGCAACGTAGCATATATAAAGACATGTCGTTATCATTTCCACTCTCACTTGGGTGGACTACCTTTGAACACACTGCGTTGCATGAAACCCCTGGTCTTGTTTAACAGTTTTGGTGTTGGTGGAAAATACTTAACCTTGTTGTGGGGTAGGTATTTATTTATATATTTATTCATTTATACATTTATTGATTAATATATATATTTACAAGCAATTATTTATTGATTAGGTAATTAATGATTTTATTTATTTGTTTGCAGATAACCGGCATACCTTACATGTCTGAGGGAGAAGAAACCATTGCACTTTTGAGCCCACTAGAAGGGAAGAGCAACAAGTCACTGCAAGTAAAGGTGAGATGATTTTTTTAAACTAACTTGTTTCATTTTTTTTTGTTTTATGTTTTATTTTATGAAATGTATGTATTAACTTTAATTTAGGTATTTATAGCGGTTTATTTTATTTATTTTTAGAAACTTGGAAAGAATAGTCTTACCGACGTAGCAGTCGTTGAAAAAAACCCGAAACGCACTAAAGCGAAACCACTGCCAAAGAGTGAACTGTTTAAAACTCAGGTAAGTCCAACTTAAAATGCTATTCCATTTTACCACTACTGAAAACTCGTAGACAAAAAAAATTCATTACCTGTACATGACTGGGACAATGATTGCTTTCTTGATTAATGGCTATGTTGTTGTTGTTGACTGGGAAAAGTACAAGGCCATGTTGGATTTTCTAAAAATAAAAATAATAAATTTAATTTATGGGTGGTTCCCTATGGACTCAACGAATATCCACAGGTTTGAACATGATAATGTGAACAAAATGACATGACATTCATTTTTGTTTATATATTGGTTAAAGGGAGGGTGGGGGAATGTAAATGACTGTAGCTTTATAAAAAAGAAAATAAGTACATGGGTTACTGTTAGTGCCAACATACAGTTTATTTTTAATGGTGTTTTGATAGATTAATGCCAATTAACGTTAACGTTTTATTTACAAGTATTGATTGATTGATTGATTGAGTGATGGGTTATTTTGTTTGCTTTTAGGTGTCGTCATGTGTCATTAACGTAATGAACAGACAGTGAACAAGCATGCATTATGCTTTAAAGTACTCTGTGCTCTTGTGCACTGTTAATAACTTACAATAAGAAAAAGTTTTATTATAACACATGGCGTTAGTACCAAATACAACAAGTGAGCAAGTTGGTTTACCACGTGGGTTAAATTTAATATCAGAACATGATCGATGGTTAACATTTGAATCCTGGCCTGTAGGCTTTTTGTCGACGCATGAACTTGCAAAAGCCGGTTTTTTTTACTTGAACCGAGAAGATGTGGTGCGCTGTGTGTTTTGTAGTATTGAACTTTCACACTGGGAAGAAGAGGATGATCCCTTTAGAGACCATTTGCGAGGTCTCCTCACTGTCCTTACATGCTTGGAAAGCAAGTGGGTAACCTACCCGTGCATTCATTTTACCGAACCACAAGGCCTTTGGCCGCTACTTACGTTGCTGAATCACAAATAAATAATAATAATGATGTATTACCAGTCAACGGTAGTGTCGATATATGTGGTCCATATGCCATAGACAGTGTTGAATTGACGTGTGCTTTTGAAAAATTGGGAGTTTGCAAGACTAAA
Source organism: Meconema thalassinum (assembly GCA_946902985.2). NCBI lineage: Eukaryota > Metazoa > Arthropoda > Insecta > Orthoptera > Tettigoniidae > Meconema > Meconema thalassinum. The sequence goes on from OX336393.1 coordinate 468,377,030, forward strand.
GCACTAGCACACCCAGAGTATAGCTCTGTTGAAAAACGTTTCGAATCTTATAAAAATGTTTGGCCATTAATATTAAAACACCTTACCAAACAGCTAACTGAAGCTGGATTTTTTTATACTGGTGAAGGGGATAAAACAATATGTTTTTATTGCGGATTTGCTTTAAAGGATTGGCAAATGACTGATGACCCTTTAGTGCAACACGCTCGTTGGTTACCAAACTGTAAATACATGGTGTTGCTTAAAGGTCAGGAATTTGTGAACACTATTCGTAAAGAAAAAGTGATTGCAGCACAAGACATAAAAGTGCCTTTAGAGTTAGAGCACGCGGAGCAAATACATAAGGCTGAAAGAAAAGACTTGTCTCACGAACAGATACAAAAGTGTGACCAACAATTATGTAAAATTTGTTATCAAGATGAACTAGGTGTTGTATTTTTACCCTGTGGACACATGATAGCCTGTGTCAAATGTGCATTAAAACTTAACACTTGTGCTATATGCAGAAAAGTAGTATCTGCTACAGTTAGGGCCTTTCTTGCATAACTAGTATAATTTATTCGCCATGCATAGTGCAAAATCCCTAATTGCACAATATTATTAAAACTGTTTTAGAGTGTAATAGATATGCTTTTGTTTTGTTTATAGACTACTACAATGAATGTTTTGAATGCTGTGGGACAATCATGTGGCTTTGAGACAAAGAAGCTCAGCGAATTGCCAACGCATATTCCATTCCGCATTATCAAGATTCGGAAATTGAAAACAGCATATGGTGATCGTGTACTTTGTGTATGTGAAAACATTGAGACATTTCAGCCTATACGGTTTAATGATATGTCGGAAAGTGTTTTTGATGAAGTCAATAATGCTGTGCAACCTGTACACTTAATTTATGAAGGTTTTAAAAACAATAGGTGCATGATTCGTTTTAATTAAATAAAAAAAGTCAAATAATAATGGAAGATATAAGTCATGACAATGGACTGAAAGAAAAAATATGTGTATAGAATAATAATGTCTTAGTGTTTAGTATTGTCTTAAAAATATTATCATGAAACCAAAAAAATGTACATAAAATTTGTAAATAAATGAAAATAATGGTACAATGTTGTTTTAATTTCTATAGAAGTCAGAATATTTAACATTGCAGAGTATACATGATTATGACAATAAAAAGCACACCTTATACAAGTCTTTGCCTTTACGATAGTGTGTTATAGTTTTAAAAACAAAGCTTGTTGTAGATCTTTTTTCTTCCACGGTAAACAATAGGCATGAAAACGTTATTGTCCTGTTTTGGATCATCAGAACTATCATAATCATAAGCTGCATGATCTATATCATTATTATTATAATCACTATAATTATCCTCAACATTACTAAAACCAGTTAAATATTCCTGGTCCTCTTCCTGTTCCTCTTCCTCTTCCTCTACAGTGTCCTCATGTAGAGTCTGCGTGGCTTTTGATAATGTTAAGGGTTTTTTGAACATTGAATTATTTTCAATAGTAGTATTGTTTTGTAGCACTTGCTTTTTAACATTTTCATGATTTTCTGTTGACAGAAACAGTGTTTCATGCAGTACACTACATTGATGATCACTGACACTTAAAACCACACTATTTTTGCTTTTTAGCTCACTGCGACATTGTTTTGAACGTTGTTTTGTACAACGCCAAATAACAGTTCCATTTTTATTGGTTCGTTTCACAATATATGAATATCCTTTATAGAATGCATGAGGCTTACCATACCTAGTCACAGATACTTCCATATCAACTGTCAAGCTTAGACTAAGCTCTAGTAAAGACAACTTGGTAATAAGAACAAAAGATTAATGTGCGAGCATATATGGGTGCAAATGTGGGAGCAAAAAAAAAAGTGGGAGCAAGAATTGGGAGCAAAAAAGTGGGAGCAAAAAAGTGGGAGCAAAAATTGGGAGCAAAAAGTGGGAGCAAAAAGTGGGAGCAAAAATTGGGAGCAAAAAGAGGGAGCAAAAGTGAGTGTAAAAGTGAGTGCAAACGTGGGTTCAAACGTGGGTTCAAAAGTGAGTGCAAAAGTGAATGTAAAAGTCGGTGCAAAAGTGGGTGCAAGAGTGGGTGCAAAAGTGGGTGCAAAAATGGGTGCAAAAGTGGGTGAAAAAGTGGGTGCAAAAGTGGGTGCAAAAGTGAGTGCAAAAGTGGGTGCAAAAGTGAATGCAAAAGTGGGTGCAAAAGTGGGAGCAAAAAGTGGGAGCAAAAAGTGGGATCTGAAGAAAGTAGGAGCAATTATGAGAGTAAATGTGAAAGGAAAAGTGGGAGCAAGTATGGGAGCAAATGTGAAAGCAAAAGTGGGAGCAAAAAGTGAGAGAAAAAAGTGAGAGCAAAAAGTGGGAGCAAAAGTGGGAGCAAATATGAGAGCAAAAAAATGTGGGAGCAAAAAGTGGGAGCAAAACGTGTAAGCAGAAGTGGGAGCAAAAAAGTGGGAGCAAAAATTGGGAGCAAAAAGTGGGAGCAAAAAGTGGGAGCAAAAATTGGGAGCAAAAAGTGGGAGCAAAAGTGAGTGTAAAAGTGAGTGCAAACGTGGGTTCAAAAGTGAGTGCAAAAGTGAATGTAAAAGTCGGTGCAAAAGTGGGTGCAAGAGTGGGTGCAAAAGTGGGTGCAAAAGTGGGTGAAAAAGTGGGTGCAAAAGTGGGTGCAAAAGTGAGTGCAAAAGTGGGTGCAAAAGTGAATGCAAAAGTGGGTGCAAAAGTGGGAGCAAAAAGTGGGAGCAAAAAGTGGGATCTGAAGAAAGTAGGAGCAATTATGAGAGTAAATGTGAAAGGAAAAGTGGGAGCAAGTATGGGAGCAAATGTGAAAGCAAAAGTGGGAGCAAAAAGTGAGAGAAAAAAGTGAGAGCAAAAAGTGGGAGTAAATATGAGAGCAAAAAAAAGTAGGAGCAAGTATGGGAGCAAATGTGAAAGCAAAAGGGGGAGAAAAAAGTGAGAGAAAAAAGTGGGACCAAAAAGTGTAAGCAAAAGTGGGAGCAAATATGAGAGCAAAAAAATGTGGGAGCAAAAAGTGGGAGCTAAACGTGTAAGCAGAAGTGGGAGCAAACAAGTCTGTGCAAATATGGGAGCAGAAAGTGGGAGCAAATGTGAAAGCAAAAGTGGGAGCAAACAGATCGAGCAAAAGTGAGTGCACAAAGGGGGGAGCAAAATGTGTGAGTAAAAAGTGGGGTCAAATGTGGTGTTTTACTAAAACAATCCCCCCTAACCTAACCTAACCTAACTTTACTCAACCTAATTTCACCTAACCTAACTTCACCTAACCTAACCTTCCAACTCTCAGATCAAAAATTAAATTCTGGTCATAGTCGCGTTGGAATCCAAAACCTCTGGGATAACACCCAAGTATACTAGCCACTACACCGCGAAATGGGCAAATTATCATGCAACACAACACAAAAATAAAAAGTTTTCTGTAGTGTAACTCATTGGCTGACAATCATAGTTGAGAATTCAAACCCAAGACCTCAGGACTTTAGTTTTGAACATTATCAGAAATATTATTCCATTTACATTTTGCTGTTGCTTATAGTTATAAGAGTTGGCATTAATATGGGAGCAAAGGTGAAAGCAAAAAGTGGGTGCAAGCATGGCTGGTTGTAGAGACTTTCATATCAACTAATACACATAAATTAAATTTTAGTAAAGTGACTTGGCTAATAATAATAATAATATTAACAGTTTAAAAAAAATTCAAGGGGATTGATATTTTTCAGGGTGTAATTTCCAAAGTACTGTCAAGAATAATAATTACATGAACAGATTCCAAGAACTCTAGAGTGCTTTTATGGTTAATGATTGGCTAGGAGTGAGATAGAGCTAGCTATCCTAAGTTAACCTCAGCTCAGTAAACCTAACCTTGTCACATGGCATGTTCTACAAGTATAGACTTGCTTTGAGACTGGCTATGACGTCACAGATGAATGGCGGTGGGAGGCTGTACACTACTTTTTATTATCCAAAAACATTGTCCTTTTTGCCAGCCTCCCACCGCCATTCATCTGTGACGTCATAGCCAGTCTCAAAGCAAGTCTATACTTGTAGAACATGCCATGTGACAAGGTTAGGTTTACTGAGCTGAGGTTAACTTAGGATAGCTAGCTCTATCTCACTCCTAGCCAATCATTAACCTTAAAAGCACTCTAGAGTTCTTGGAATTTGTTCATGTAATTATTATTCTTGACAGTACTTTGGAAATTACACCCTGAAAAATATCAATCCCCTTGAATTTTTTTTAAACTGTTAATATTATTATTATTATTAGCCAAGTCACTTTACTAAAATTTAATTTATGTGTATTAGTTGATATGAAAGTCTCTACAACCAGCCATGCTTGCACCCACTTTTTGCTTTCACTTTTGCTCCCATATTAATGCCAACTCTTATAACTATAAGCAACAGCAAAATGTAAATGGAATAATATTTCTGATAATGTTCAAAACTAAAGTCCTGAGGTCTTGGGTTTGAATTCTCAACTATGATTGCCAGCCAATGAGTTACACTACAGAAAACTTTTTATTTTTGTGTTGTGTTGCATGATAATTTGCCCATTTCGCGGTGTAGTGGCTAGTATACTTGGGTGTTATCCCAGAGGTTTTGGATTCCAACGCGACTATGACCAGAATTGAATTTTTGATCTGAGAGTTGGAAGGTTAGGTTAGGTGAAGTTAGGTTAGGTGAAATTAGGTTGAGTAAAGTTAGGTTAGGTTAGGTTAGGGGGGATTGTTTTAGTAAAACACCACATTTGACCACACTTTTTACTCACACATTTTGCTCCCCCTTTGTGCACTCACTTTTGCTCGCTCTTTTTGCTCCCACTTTTGCTTTCACATTTGCTCCCACTTTCTGCTCCCATATTTGCTCAGACTTGTTTGCTCCCACTTCTGCTTACACGTTTAGCTCCCGCTTATTGCTCCCACATTTTTTTGCTCTCATATTTGCTCCCACTTTTGCTTACACTTTTTGGTCCCACTTTTTTCTCTCACTTTTTTCTCCCCCTTTTGCTTTCACATTTGCTCCCATACTTGCTCCTACTTTTTTTTGCTCTCATATTTGCTCCCACTTTTTGCTCTCACATTTTTCTCTCACTTTTGCTCCCACTTTTGCTTTCACATTTGCTCCCATACTTGCTCCCACTTTTCCTTTCACATTTACTCTCATAATTGCTCCTACTTTCTTCAGATCCCACTTTTTGCTCCCACTTTTTGCTCCCACTTTTGCACCCACTTTTGCACTCACTTTTGCACCCACTTTTGCACCCACTTCGACTTTTACATTCACTTTTGCACTCACTTTTGAACCCACGTTTGCACTCACTTTTACACTCACTTTTGCTCCCACTTTTTGCTCCCAATTTTTGCTCCCACTTTTTGCTCCCACTTTTTGCTCCCAATTTTTGCTCCCACTTTTTTGCTCCCACTTCTGCTTACACGTTTTGCTCCCACTTTTTGCTCCCACATTTTTTTGCTCTCATATTTGCTCCCACTTTTGCTCCCACTTTTTGCTCTCACTTTTTTCTCTCACTTTTTGCTCCCACTTTTGCTTTCACATTTGCTCCCATACTTGCTCCCACTTTTCCTTTCACATTTACTCTCATAATTGCTCCTACTTTCTTCAGATCCCACTTTTTGCTCCCACTTTTTGCTCCCACTTTTGCACCCACTTTTGCATTCACTTTTGCACCCACTTTTGCACTCACTTTTGCACCCACTTTTGCACCCACATTTTCACCCACTTTTGCACCCACTCTTGCACCCACTTTTGCACCGACTTTTACATTCACTTTTGCACTCACTTTTGAACCCACGTTTGAACCCACGTTTGCACTCACTTTTACACTCACTTTTGCTCCCTCTTTTTGCTCCCAATTTTTGCTCCCACTTTTTGCTCCCACTTTTTGCTCCCACTTTTTTGCTCCCACTTTTTTGCTCCCAATTCTTGCTCCCACTTTTTTTTTGCTCCCACATTTGCACCCATATATGCTCGCACATTAATCTATTGTTCTTATTACCAAGTTGTCTTTACAAGAGCTTAGTCTAAGCTTGACAGTTGATATGGAAGTATCTGTGACTAGGTATGGTAAGCCTCATGCATTCTATAAAGGATATTCATATATTGTGAAACGAACCAATAAAAATGGAACTGTTATTTGGCGTTGTACAAAACAACGTTCAAAACAATGTCGCAGTGAGCTAAAAAGCAAAAATAGTGTGGTTTTAAGTGTCAGTGATCATCAATGTAGTGTACTGCATGAAACACTGTTTCTGTCAACAGAAAATCATGAAAATGTTAAAAAGCAAGTGCTACAAAACAATACTACTATTGAAAATAATTCAATGTTCAAAAAACCCTTAACATTATCAAAAGCCACGCAGACTCTACATGAGGACACTGTAGAGGAAGAGGAAGAGGAACAGGAAGAGGACCAGGAATATTTAACTGGTTTTAGTAATGTTGAGGATAATTATAGTGATTATAATAATAATGATATAGATCATGCAGCTTATGATTATGATAGTTCTGATGATCCAAAACAGGACAATAACGTTTTCATGCCTATTGTTTACCGTGGAAGAAAAAAGATCTACAACAAGCTTTGTTTTTAAAACTATAACACACTATCGTAAAGGCAAAGACTTGTATTAGGTGTGCTTTTTATTGTCATAATCATGTATACTCTGGAATGTTAAATATTCTGACTTCTATAGAAAATAAAACAACATTGTACCATTATTTTCATTTATTTACAAACTTTATGTACATTTTTTTGGTTTCATGATAATATTTTTAAGACAATACTAAACACTAAGACATTATTATTCTATACACATATTTTTTCTTTCAGTCCATTGTCATGACTTATATCTTCCATTATTATTTGACTTTTTTATTTAATTAAAACGAATCATGCACCTATTGTTTTTAAAACCTTCATAAATTAAGTGTACAGGTTGCACAGCATTATTGACTTCATCAAAAACACTTTCCGACATATCATTAAACCGTATAGGCAGAAATGTCTCAAAGTTTTCACATACACAAAGTACACGATCACCATATGCTGTTTTCAATTTCCGAATCTTGATAATGCGGAATGGAATATGCGTTGGCAATTCGCTGAGCTTCTTTGTCTCTAAGCCACACGATTGTCCCACAGCATTCAAAACATTCATTGTAGTAGTCTATAAACAAAACAAAAGCATATCTATTACACTCTAAAACAGTTTTAATAATATTGTGCAATTAGGGATTTTGCACTATGCATGGCGAATAAATTATACTAGTTATGCAAGAAATGCCCTAACTGTAGCAGATACTACTTTTCTGCATATAGCACAAGTGTTAAGTTTTAATGCACATTTGACACAGGCTATCATGTGTCCACAGGGTAAAAATACAACACCTAGTTCATCTTGATAACAAATTTTACATAATTGTTGGTCACACTTTTGTATCTGTTCGTGAGACAAGTCTTTTCTTTCAGCCTTATGTATTTGCTCCGCGTGCTCTAACTCTAAAGGCACTTTTATGTCTTGTGCTGCAATCACTTTTTCTTTACGAATAGTGTTCACAAATTCCTGACCTTTAAGCAACACCATGTATTTACAGTTTGGTAACCAACGAGCGTGTTGCACTAAAGGGTCATCAGTCATTTGCCAATCCTTTAAAGCAAATCCGCAATAAAAACATATTGTTTTATCCCCTTCACCAGTATAAAAAAATCCAGCTTCAGTTAGCTGTTTGGTAAGGTGTTTTAATATTAATGGCCAAACATTTTTATAAGATTCGAAACGTTTTTCAACAGAGCTGTACTCTGGGTGTGATAGTGCTTTAGTCTTGCAAACTCCCAATTTTTCAAAAGCACACGTCAATTCAACACTGTCTATGGCATATGGACCACATATATCGACACTACCGTTGACTGGTAATACATCATTATTATTATTTATTTGTGATTCAGCAACGTAAGTAGCGGCCAAAGGCCTTGTGGTTCGGTAAAATGAATGCACGGGTAGGTTACCCACTTGCTTTCCAAGCATGTAAGGACAGTGAGGAGACCATCGCAAATGGTCTCTAAAGGGATCATCCTCTTCTTCCCAGTGTGAAAGTTCAATACTACAAAACACACAGCGCACCACATCTTCTCGGTTCAAGTAAAAAAAACCGGCTTTTGCAAGTTCATGCGTCGACAAAAAGCCTACAGGCCAGGATTCAAATGTTAACCATCGATCATGTTCTGATTTTAAATTTAACCCACGTGGTAAACCAAATTGCTCACTTGTTGTATTTGGTACTAACGCCATGTGTTATAATAAAACCTTTTCTTATTGTAAGTTATTAACATTGCACAAGAGCACAGAGTACTTTAAAGCATAATGCATGCTTGTTCACTGTCTGTTCATTACGTTAATGGCACATGACGACACCTAAAAGCAAACAAAATAACCCATCACTCAATCAATCAATCAATCAATCAATCAATCAATCAATACTTGTAAATAAAACGTTAACGTTAATTGGCATTAATCTATCAAAACACCATTAAAAATAAACTGTATGTTGGCACTAACAGTAACCCATGTACTTATTTTCTTTTTTTTATAAAGCTACAGTCATTTACATTCCCCCACCCTCCCTTTAACCAATATATAAACAAAAATGAATGTCATGTCATTTTGTTCACATTATCATGTTCAAACCTGTGGATATTCGTTGAGTCCATAGGGAACCACCCATAAATTAAATTTATTATTTTTATTTTTAGAAAATCCAACATGGCCTTGTACTTTTCCCAGTCAACAACAACAACATAGCCATTAATCAAGAAAGCAATCATTGTCCCAGTCATGTACAGGTAATGAATTTTTTTTGTCTACGAGTTTTCAGTAGTGGTAAAATGGAATAGCATTTTTAAGTTGGACTTACCTGAGTTTTAAACAGTTCACTCTTTGGCAGTGGTTTCGCTTTAGTGCGTTTCGGGTTTTTTTCAACGACTGCTACGTCGGTAAGACTATTCTTTCCAAGTTTCTAAAAATAAATAAAATAAACCGCTATAAATACCTAAATTAAAGTTAATACTGTGCCCATCTAGCAAGAAATATGCCAATCACAGTATACCAGCGTAGCTCAATTCGGAATTTCGGGGCAGCGGTAAGTTCCCCCACTCTGTGACTCACATATTTTGGATTAATTAGAGGATACACTTGCAAAAATAACAACAAAATCAATTCCTATTTTAAACATATTTAATTAATAAAATTAATGGCGCTACAAACAATTAAACAATTAATTACTGACCCAAATATCAACTGCTTGTTCCAAATGAACAAGGGATCACAAAATAAAATAAACAAATATTGAATTCAAAACCTGTGGTTTCCACATAAACCAACAATTCTTACTTAGTCTCACTTCCATAAAGCACTAACATTAAGTTTACATAACTCTGAGCTCTTTGGCCCCATGCATTTGCATTATTACGGTGTCATTCTTGTACACCTCAAACACTAGCTTTTATATTTTCTTATTTCTCAAGAACAAATATATAATTATATTTAAAATCTCTGTTAATTATTTAATTCAATATTTTGGGCATGTCCACACATTCAGCTGTTATCATCTCTCTTTATTTCACAAACATATTAAGGTAATCAGAAAATTAATTGTGTACTCCAGAGCGTGAAGGTACTTGACACAGTCAAAAAACTATAGTTACTCCCGAACTCAGTTGCCTTCAATCAACTCGTGGAATCCCACGTCCATACATTATTACAATAGGGATTGTTATTTATCTCTTATGTCTTAAATAGACCATTATCATATAAGAAACTACGATCTGAACCGGCAAAACGAAATATCTATCTTTAAGGACCTCGGTTCAACGCCCGGGTCGTTTACAACTTTAAACACTCCTGGTGTATTCGTTTCTCTTTAAAACAGCTTACGAGACGGTCTCAGTTCCTTCTCGCTTTAAGAAGGCTAGACTCCACTACATGGGGTGCGATTTATGACACGTTAGGGTGGGGAGACATCCCGTCTGGCCCAACATTTAGTAGCTTATTTTCAAGGCTTTCAAAACAAACCTTTCCATTCATTCAGTTCTGAGGAGACCGGGCTTTATTGTACCGTAACATTCAAACAACTATTCTTTGGTTCAAAGACCATTATCATATCCTTGGCATTTATTAATTATGAGAGGGTCCTCATTGATTGGGAAGATTAAATACACATACGACGACGAAGAATTTCAGGGGCTTTTATCATAAGAAGATCCTGCATTCGAATCTCTTCAGGTGCCTCGGGAACAAATCCCATACAGATGGCTTATACAAAATGCGATTTAGAGTCGGCCGTGGCCCATATGACATACGCTCAATAATACCATATATTAGCTCCCTTTTTAAATACATACACAATGCCTCGTGATACCATGTCACTAATAGAGGACTTACACAATTATCAATTCACTGCAATCAACTACCCTCCATAAGTAATGTACCAAGTATTTAACCACTACGCGTTCCTAGCGTGACACTTTAATATTATATTTGCGCTCATTACGCGCTATGCATTATTTTAAGCCGAAATGTCTTCCCAAGAACTGGTAAATCTCTTTAGTAACAATTCATATTATTTTAATTCACATATTAATCTTTCCATGGTCGATAAATCGCTCCCTGTTTTAAATTATATTCCATTGAACCTCATTTCTTACACATACGTTAAGGCTTAACGTTTTTATGTTCATATCAATTTATTTGACTTTTATTTAACATTTCCATATTTAATTATTATTATTATTATCTTTATTCTTTATACCAGCTCAAAAGCTATCTCTTTCATATCTCAACTTTACTTTATTTCAATGTCTTTTATGATAATTAAATGATATTTCGCTTGCTCTTATGACATTTGTTAAATACATTAACCCGTTATTCACATATTTCCTCTACGGAATTTATTCTTTACATAATTATTCATAATTTCTCTATTTATTTATTATTGTTCAGACCGTATTCTTGATTATTCAATATTCATTCATTAAAACACATCCCTTTCACTCCAAACTCCGGTGAGTTGTACACAATCAATTTCTGACACCAAAATAAAAATGAATTTTGTACTTACATATTTTCAGATCATCCCATGATCTTAAATCTGGTGTGGCGTTTCATTTTTGGGCCCACTTCGAACTTTTTACACCATATTGAAGGTATTCATCTTACTTAAAAACACTTTTTGACCTATATCTAGAACACTTAATATTGACGACATTTTTATATACTGGTGTGTCCCTTTTGAACACATAATAACACTAAAAATATTATCTAACACACAATCTTGATTATTTTACACTTCACAATGACTCGATCACTAGGCCGTATTTCTGAGCCTACACACGTGATCTTCTTAAATTCCCGTTTCCAAGGGTGAGATTTATCCGATGTCGGCTTCCTATTCTGAAGAATGCGAAGGTCCCGAAACATCTACTGTTCCCTGGAGTTCAATTCTGCTATTCCTATCCTGGATAACTGGCTATTATCTCGCTTGAACGGCTTCTCTGTAGATCTGTCTATTGATCCTAACGAGAGTCTATATGGATCGAGGTCTCCTCTAAGACCTATAGATTAGTTTCTAGCAGCTAGCACTTTTTGATTCTAGTACTATTATAATTGTTCGCCTGCTATCTGGAGCTAATGCTTATAGTCTCCTATTCTATTTATTTGAACTGTTTTTTAACGCTCCTACGTTCGAACCTTATTCTGTTCTTCCTTTTTAGGTTGCTTCAACTTAAATAACAGTTTATCTGTCTGGTACGATACTTCCGTACGTTATGATCTGTTCGTTACATTTAACGACCTATCGCCTTTTAGTCCGACGTTCGCAGCCTGCTCTGACTATATCTTGCGAATCTTCACTTTAACTTGTATACAGTCGGCCTAAATCCTATAATTAGGATTTTCCTAATACTTCACTACGGCGATACTTTAAAATTTCGTCGTGAATGCTCCTTATGGAGGCCAGCAAGTCGTTACTACTGTGACGCCTGTGGCTATTGGATCTTACTTCGGTGATGCAAAACAGCGTTTCTCCCCTCAAGGAGTATTGGTAGCTGTTATCGATGTAACGCAGAGTTACGTCCCCTCACGGACTGTCGGAATGATTACTTCTACGTCGTGGAGCAGCACTTCCCCTCACGGAATGCTCGTAGGACTGATGCGATGTGACACAGTGACGTGCCCTCTGGCTGTCTGAATACTGCATGATTGGCTTGGAAACGCCCGAAGCTTTATACTGTTTTACTACAAAAAAATAAGACTCAAGCCTTTTCTGTGGTCAACTTCTAAAATAATGGTGCCACAAATATAAAAATTATACCTTCCGAAAGCTCGTCTTCTCAATGTCTAATGATCTTATTGCACCTAAGAATCGATCGTGCAATTCGGAGATATTAATTAATTTCTCGTCCTCAATTGTGTGGGTGTTGCATTCTTTTTGTTCTCTCCCCTCCACAGAAGCTTAGGTAATTCACCGATGACGTCGTCTTACGTCGGCAGTTTATTTCTGCACAATTATTACATGGTTTCTCTATACTGAAAAATCTCTCATTAAATATAATTCACTGTACTGTGCTTGTTTACTCATTATTATGCTCGTAAACGTGTTAATTTTAATTATTCCTCTTCTAGTGCGTATGCGACGTTGTCAATTTCCAGCCACGTCAGCTTGAATTCCGATTCAAGCTTCTCTTTCTATCACGGTGGAAACTTCCACTCAGTTATTAATACTCGTGACCAGCCCTCTCTGAAATGTTGAGTGGGGTGATCTCATCTAAGGAGCAGCTGTCCCTAGCCGCTTGCACAATGTTAAGCTATATTCCTGGCTTAAAATCTCTCTCCGTTCCTTTAAGAAACTATACGTTTCTTTCATTTCTTCCTTAAGGACAATGGTTCGACCGTCATGGACCCTATGGCCCATGGGTTCATCTCTCCCCTCCTTAGGTAAATAAATTTTCGAGAATTTGAGAAAATTTATTTCAATTTAATTTGTATTACTCTATTCGTCGAATCCATCATAACGTCATCCGTATTTACTGTTGTTTTTACTTCTTTTAAGTCGTATCCGGTAATTGTGTAGGTCGGGTATGCTCTGTCCCTGCCCTTTCTTTCTTTCTTTATTCGTCTGGACTTTAAGTTCCCAGAACCTCATTCTCCCTTACGGGTTTGGTCTATCCCTACCCGTTTCCTTATTTCATCATTTTCTTTCCTTAAATTGGAATTTTCTTCTTCAATAAATTCAATTATTTCTTTAATTTCCCAATATACTTTCTCCAATTCGCATTCGCACTCGAATGCTTGAGCTCTATTTTCTATTTCTTTCTCATTCTTATTTATGTCAAAAGCGGATTCATCTCTAAATGTTTCCATGACCAGGGCTTGTTCATTTTCTTCATCGAAATCTTCGGGAGGGTAATATAATTTCAAATTTGCTGAATTCATAGTCACTTCGTGATCTGTCTCACAGTGCCGAATTCTATATGCGTTATTCCTCAAATCTCTGATTATCTGATATGGTCCGTGGTACATTTTCTGGAACTTCTTGTACACACGGTTCCCTGGATCCGAAATGGCTGGTCTTTTCACTAACACCATTTCTCCTGCTAATAATGGTCGATGATACCTCTTATGCCTATTTCTTCTCTGCCTCCTGTCGGCTTGAGCTTTTAGATGCTCAAAGGCTCTCCTAATTCGTACATCTCTTCCCGGCTGAGCGTCTGCTGGTCTAGGAATTACCAGATTCCAAGGTCTTTCTGGTTGCTCATTCCGATGTAACGTTATGGGTATATCTCCTGTGGATTCATGGATTGTATTATTTATACAAAATTCAATAATATCCAAAATATCTATCCACTTCCAATTTTCTTCGGCACAGTATATTTTGCAATACTTGGCCGTTTCTCTCATAACTCTCTCTACAGGGTTTGCCTCAGGATGGCGAATACTTGACAAAATTTGACGTATTCCAAGTCTTTCTAATTCTCGTCTGAACTCTACACTGGTGAAACAACTGCCGTGATCCGACAACAAGTTCTCAGGTTTCCCCAGAATCGGTATCACTTTTTCTTTAAGTCGTTTTAACACCTGTTTGGTACTAGTCTTCTGTATGGGAGCAAGGACAACCATTTTAGTGAAGACATCCATAGCCACCATTATGTGTCGATTTCCTCTTCTTGCCTTTGGCAAAGGTCCAAAATTATCAATAGATATGATTTGGCCGGGCCTTTCGGGCAGCAATGGTATAGGCTTCTGTCTCATCAGGAATGCATTAGGTTTAATCCTTTGACATAGATCACATGTCTTTAACGTGTCCCTTACAGTTTCTCTCAGTCTCGGCCATATAAATGCTTCTTTCAGCATCGAGACTGTTTTGTCAACTCCCATATGTCCGAACGATCTATGGGCTAACCATACTATTTTCCTCTGCAAAATTGCAGGTACAACAATCCTTAATTTCGTATGGTCAGAGTCCACAAACTTATATAATAACCCATTATAAAACGTGTAGTCTTGTGCTATCTTCTCAGCTTCCGTGTACGCTGGTGTTCCTCTTATCAAGCTTCCCTCAAGGAATGATATGAGCATGTTCATCCATGGATCCTCCCGTTGTCTTTGACTAATGCTTCTTAACTCATTAAGAGTACGCTGATCCCTGTCTTCCAAATCTATAGCCATTACTTCCTCTTCTATGGACTCTGGCTGTCTACTTAAGTAGTCTGGAACTATGTTTTCCTTTCCTGGGCAGTACTCTATCTTGACATCAAATTGTTGAATATATAAAGCCCAACGCATCAACCTTTGACTGGATAAATCAGTCTTCATCAAAAAGGTTAAGGCTTTATGATCCGTCCTTAGAATGACCTGAAACCCATATACGATCTTCCGCCAATATTGCAACGCGTGCAATATCGCTAATAGCTCGATCTCGCTGATCGTATAATTTTTCTCGTGTGGTTTCAGTCTTCTACTTGTGAAAGCTAGATAGTTCTTCTTATCAGGGTTTTCCGGGTTCTCCTGATATAGCATTGCCCCTATTCCAATCTGGGATGCATCTGTCTGAATGATAAATCTCTGATTAAAATCAGGATATCCTAGCTTCACGTAATTTAAGAGCATTTCCTTGGCCTCCACGAATGCTTTTTCTGCTTCCTCCGTCCACTTCCACTTGCCCCCCTTCTTCAGAAGGTCCTGTAGTGGTGCAACAGTTTTGGTGTATGATGGACAATGTCCTGAGAAGAACCCAATCAATCCCAAAAACTGGCGAACGTTCTTCACTTTCAAAGGCCTTGGAAAATCCCTTATCGATTCCAATTTGCATGGATTTGGTTTAACACCATCCTTGTCAATCACATGCCCTAAAAATGTCACTTGCCTTTGACAGAAGTTCGATTTCTTTAAATTTGTCTTAAAATTTGCCCTTCTTAGGTCTTCTAATAATTTCTTCAAATTTTCTAAATGTTCCTCAATGTTCTCCGAGGTAAGCAAAATGTCATCTACGTATCGGATAGTGCACTCTTTCACTTCCTCTGACAGGTTTCGATCCAGCGCTCTTATTAATGCGGATCCTGCAGTCTTTAATCCAAACGGACATCTTCTAAAGCAGTATGTTTGTTGATCGAACTGAAATCCAGTCAACAAGCTGGTTTTCTCTTCCAGTTCGAGATGATGATACGAAGAAGTCATGTCAATATTCGTAAAAATCTTCTTGCCTTTAAACTTCCTCAGTATTTCTTTTATGGGTGGTGCCGAATCATTTTCTGGTATAATTTTTGCATTTAGATTTCTGGCATCTAAACACACCCTTACTGAGCCATCCGGTTTACTCACAATCACTAATGGACTAACATATGGTGTCGCCATCTTTTCTATAACACCTGCATTCATCATCTCCTGCAGTGTTTTCTTGGTTTGTGGGTAATGTTTTTCCGCAACCGGGTATGGTTTTTGTTTGAACGGTGCCCAATCGTTGACTTGGAACGCGTATTTAAAATTTTCAATCTTCCCTGGCTTGGAATCAAATACGTCCCTATAATCCAATAATAATTTCTTTAACTGTTCCTTAATTTCAAGGCTGACTTTAGCTTCCTCCACTTTTCCTGACAGGTTGGTCTCGAACTCATTTTCCACATTATCTTCGAGTTCTATGTTGAGGACTTCAAATATCTTTTCTATGTCCTTATAATCTTCCTCGATCACTTCTTCCATATGCCATACCTGTTCTGCTATTTTCGCCTCCTGATCCTGTAGGTTAATGTTTTGCTCATCCACATCCTCTCTTTGAATTCTAATGCAGTTTTGCGCTAGGTCTATAATGACCTTGTTCTCACGGATAAAATCAATACCTAATATGACATTATACGGTAATTGATTTACCAGCAAAAAGCACTGCGAAATTTCAGCGTTACCCATGATTAAATCAATGTATACCTGAAATTTACATGTCAAAGATTTTTCAGGGATAATTCCCTTAATCTTTACACTTGATGTGGGAATCTTTAGTACTCGGCCCCTTGTTTCCAATTCATTTAAAAGGGTTTGTGTAATTAAACTTATTGTGGATCCAGTATCAATCAATGCTCTGACCAGTAATCCTTCGATCCTAAGCATAATTATAGGTAGTTCTCTTTTAACAGGTGGGATTCCTTCCACATCCTCGTTAATTAATTCATCTGGTCTGGCTATCCAATTTACAATTTCTACCTCCTCCCAGCTCCTGGTATGTTTCCACTTTTGACAATTTAAATTTGGAGTTTTTTTTTATCCTGAGGGCTCCCTTTTCCCTCATTCTTTAGCTGAGCTTGTAGTTCCAAGCTTTGAGCTCCATCTAGTCGGTCGGGTGATTTCCTGTTCTTGATTGCCTCACTCCAACGGACTTTTTGCCTATCAGGTTCATCTGGTCTTTCGTTCATATAACGAAGACTCTCCTGATATCTTTCTTCTATTTCGGCCCGATATTCATCATCCCTATCGTCTGGCCTTACATTTCTCCTGGGATAATTCTCCCATTTCTTTCTATTGTCCGGCCTTTGCTGGTTATTATTATAGGGTCGGCTTTCCTGTTGCCTATAACCCGTCGTTCTAGGATTCCTTCCTCGATATCCTCCCCGGTAATATGGCTGTATCCTTCTAGGCTCCTGGTGCCCATACTCTCGATCTCGTCCTTGAGTATCCGTACTGGTGGACTGATTCCTGGTCGCTGGTTTTTCTCCAGTTTCCTGACTGCTGGCCATGTGTACTTGCTCAGTTTGTCTCTGATGCCGAGGTGTTACGTGCGAAGTTGTCATATCTAACTGACGTAATACGCTTTCCACTTCCACAGCACTTCTGGCTTTGGATGAGATTAGCAGCCTCTGAATCTCATGTGGAAGCTGTCTTGCAATGGCGGCACACAGGTCGTTTTCTGCCGGAGCAATATCCAGTTCGCGGAATTTACACAGCTGAGCGGTGAAAAATTCCGAGTATTTAGTAGGTGCATTGGTGCTGTACTTCCTAGAGTACAGATCTAGCCTTAAATTTTCTTGGACATCTGCTGCCCAATATCGCTTTAAAAATGCTTCCCTAAAGCCTTCCACCGTATCAAAAGTGTATCTAAAGCTTCTGAACCAGGTGAGACAATCCCCTGCCAACAGCTTTTCGATTGCTCTCAGTCTCCGATCCTGAGGAACCTTCGTTTCATTTAGATACTCTGCCACTTCTTTTAGCCAGTATTTTGGAGTAATAGACATGTTATTACCCGTAAACTTTACTGGTCTGTCCTCATTGGATTTTATAATGTTTATTATTTGGCCATTGGTGTGATTCGTGTACGGGGTTGACATCGCCATTGGATATCCTGGGATCTTATAAGGGCTCTCCCCTCCTAAGTCCCTCTCCGTATCTGTGCCTTGTTCACGGGAATCTACCCATCTTGTCTTTGGAAACTCCTCCTGATTTTCGAATTCTAACTTCCTTTCTCTTCGGGCACTTTCTTCATTTGCCATGAGTTGGATTTCCATTTGACTATTCTTCAGTTCCGTCCTCTCCAATCGGGATCTTAATTCATTCTGAATTCTTTCTTGATTCATTTTAATATCTTCCTCTATCTTTTTGAGTTGGAATTTCTCATCCCTGAAGCTATCCCTAAATCCATTTATTTGGTCTTCTACCTCTTTCTTAATGATCTTAGCATGTTGGTCTATAATTTCTGGCTTAACGTCACCTATGGTCTCCAGGCCCTCTCGTATCTCCTTTATTTGCTTATCCACTTCTTTTCGTCCTTTGACCATATCTATTTTCATTCCTTCAAGCCTTCCCTCAGTCTTCTCTTGACTCTTATACAGCTTCATCATTTCATCTTGGACCTGACTAATTTCCTTACTGGTTTTTCCTACATGAACCTTTAAAGTTCCGATGGTTTCCTGAACCTCAATAATACCCTGACTTATTTCATTTATTTTATGGGTACTTTCCTTACTTTCGTTCTCTCGTTGTTTTCTTTCACTTTGGAGATGCCCCTCGTATACACCTAATCTTTGATCTATTTTCGTTTCGTATGTCTTCAGATTCTCATCTACCTGCCCGGTAAAATGATCAATTTGATCTTTCATCTCCTGAACATCCTTTAGATTTTGATTTTTCATCTCAGTTACCTCAGTCTGAACTACACCGATTTTGTTCTCGAGGATCCCTACTTTCTCTTCAACCCCTTCAAATCTATCTCCTAGCTTATTCACGCTTTGTTTTATTTCATCCCGGGATGCCTTACAAATATCGCTGTTGGTTTTTATCTGCGCTTTCAATTCTTTCTGCACACCTTGGATCTGGGTTACAAGTTTTTCCTCACATGCCTTTACATTTTTTTTACAAGATTCTTCCATGCTATTTAATTTAGTTTCTATAGCACCAAATTTATTTTCCATGGTATCAATTTTATCCCCTATACTTTTAAAATTATCTTGGCACTCCTTTTTGGATTCTATACTATTTTTTTCTATAGTACTTATCTGGGTTCTCAATCCTGCATTAAACGTGTTACTCTCAGTTTGCAATTCCTTTAACTTCTCCCCAAATGCTTTATCCAATATTTGAAATTTGGAATCTATGTCTCCTTCTATACTTTCTCGGAGTTCATCTGACCCCTGTTTTATTTCCCCTTTTAATTCATTTAACTTATTCCCAAAATCAGTGTCCAAAGCTTGAAATTTGTTATTAATTGTTTCTTCTATTTCAGCCTTCAGTACTCCATTGTTTTCGTTACTGTTGGCTTTCAGAGACTCTAACGTCTCCGTTTTCATCACTTCCCACTGTTGTTTAATGTTTTCCCCACTTTCTGTTTTCATCTTTTCTATCTCAGCCTTCAGTTCCTTATTCATGTTTATACCGTCGGCTTCGATAGCTTCTAATTTAATTCCCATGGTATTACCTTTAACTTCGATAGCTTCTAATCTGGTTCCCATGGTATCAGTCTTAACTTCGATATTCTCTAATTTAGTGCCCATATTATCACTGTTAGTTTTTAGTGACTCTAAACTTCCATTTATGGATTCGAACACTTCGTTATTTTCATCCTTTTGGAGGCCCAATGTATTGTCTATTGTTTCCAATTTATTGTTTATGGCCTCCAAGAGTCGCTGCATCTCTTCACTCAATGCCATCTTATGAGAATACAGTGGGCCACAAATGCCACCACACTAGTACATGCTTGAGAGATGATACTCTGAATTAGTGTGTCCCAATTTCTTTAAAAATATTACTTTGGTACGGGTATTCACTTACACCGTACCCTTTTGATACTCTTATTCATTTTCATAAAACCTTTATGGAAGTGTATAAAATTCAAAATTTCGAAAAACCATTTTTTTTCAAAAATTGAAAATTTTGATTTTTCGAGAAAAACTCGGGTTTTCCCTAGGAAAACTCAGCCCTGCGTACTGGGCGCCAAAAAGAGTATAGGTTTGCTAGGGGGTTTGATAATGTAATATATATTCAGGGCTGCTCGGTATGAGTTTCCAGGGACCCATGCGGTCAGTTAATATTTTACGTTGTAGCTTTTCCTATCATTACTTTAATTTTACATGATATGACCGACTTAAGTGTTCCTCTAGTTATTAATCCAGCACAGTATTTATATATCCCCCTGTGCCCATCTAGCAAGAAATATGCCAATCACAGTATACCAGCGTAGCTCAATTCGGAATTTCGGGGCAGCGGTAAGTTCCCCCACTCTGTGACTCACATATTTTGGATTAATTAGAGGATACACTTGCAAAAATAACAACAAAATCAATTCCTATTTTAAACATATTTAATTAATAAAATTAATGGCGCTACAAACAATTAAACAATTAATTACTGACCCAAATATCAACTGCTTGTTCCAAATGAACAAGGGATCACAAAATAAAATAAACAAATATTGAATTCAAAACCTGTGGTTTCCACATAAACCAACAATTCTTACTTAGTCTCACTTCCATAAAGCACTAACATTAAGTTTAAATAACTCTGAGCTCTTTGGCTCCATGCATTTGCATTATTACGGTGTCATTCTTGTACACCTCAAACACTAGCTTTTATATTTTCTTATTTCTCAAGAACAAATATATAATTATATTTAAAATCTCTGTTAATTATTTAATTCAATATTTTGGGCATGTCCACACATTCAGCTGTTATCATCTCTCTTTATTTCACAAACATATTAAGGTAATCAGAAAATTAATTGTGTACTCCAGAGCGTGAAGGTACTTGACACAGTCAAAAAACTATAGTTACTCCCGAACTCAGTTGCCTTCAATCAACTCGTGGAATCCCACGTCCATACATTATTACAGTAGGGATTGTTATTTATCTCTTATGTCTTAAATAGACCATTATCATATAAGAAACTACGATCTGAACCGGCAAAACGAAATATCTATCTTTAAGGACCTCGGTTCAACGCCCGGGTCGTTTACAACTTTAAACACTCCTGGTGTATTCGTTTCTCTTTAAAACAGCTTACGAGACGGTCTCAGTTCCTTCTCGCTTTAAGAAGGCTAGACTCCACTACATGGGGTGCGATTTATGACACGTTAGGGTGGGGAGACATCCCGTCTGGCCCAACATTTAGTAGCTTATTTTCAAGGCTTTCAAAACAAACCTTTCCATTCATTCAGTTCTGAGGAGACCGGGCTTTATTGTACCGTAACATTCAAACAACTATTCTTTGGTTCAAAGACCATTATCATATCCTTGGCATTTATTAATTATGAGAGGGTCCTCATTGATTGGGAAGATTAAATACACATACGACGACGAAGAATTTCAGGGGCTTTTATCATAAGAAGATCCTGCATTCGAATCTCTTCAGGTGCCTCGGGAACAAATCCCATACAGAGGGCTTATACAAAATGCGATTTAGAGTCGGCCGTGGCCCATATGACATACGCTCAATAATACCATATATTAGCTCCCTTTTTAAATACATACACAATGCCTCGTGATACCATGTCACTAATAGAGGACTTACACAATTATCAATTCACTGCAATCAACTACCCTCCATAAGTAATGTACCAAGTATTTAACCACTACGCGTTCCTAGCGTGACACTTTAATATTATATTTGCGCTCATTACGCGCTATGCATTATTTTAAGCCGAAATGTCTTCCCTCAGAACTGGTAAATCTCTTTAGTAACAATTCATATTATTTTAATTCACATATTAATCTTTCCATGGTCGATAAATCGCTCCCTGTTTTAAATTATATTCCATTGAACCTCATTTCTTACACATACGTTAAGGCTTAACGTTTTTATGTTCATATCAATTTATTTGACTTTTATTTAACATTTCCATATTTAACCTTCGGGCGGGCGCGCACGCGGCAAATTGGCCGGGTTTTTAAAAAAAGACGCGCTACTTTGCTATACTCCCGTGAGGGACAACCACGCCCCTATGTATTCTCTAACTACTATCTAAGACGTCAGATGGCAGGCCGACACCACCTCAGACTTGTAGAGGGATTGCGCAATTCATTACGCAAGTTGCCTGTGTCACGGTAGGAGGTTCGACCGGCCACATTGCCGCCGCGCGCCTAACAGTGCTAAACGTTTACCGTCCACCAAACACAATGTAAGTATTTATTTCTTTACTTTTTACTTGATTTATAATATTATATGATTTATTGCTCAAATATCATATATTTCATGGTGACATATTTTTCAAATATTTAAGCTTTACACATCTATTTCGCTGTCCTTCCTTTCCCTCGTTCCCTCCTTTTTACTCTGTAGGATTTTATGAATACCTACGATTTACTCAATCTTCACATTTGGGTTTCAGGGAACCTTACCTCAGACCTGAAGATATTTCTACAATTCTTCAAGAGTTGGAGGAAGACGAACGAATGGACCAGCTAGAAGATCTGACGGAAGACGATGAGAATGATCCAGATTTCGAGACTGAAGAAATACATGTGGACGACCACGACAGTGAGTCTGAAGTGGAAATTGAAAAGGAAGGTGAAGCAGAGGCTGGAAATAGTGAGAGTCTTCGATTTCTCATCGGTAAAGATGGAGAAACATTGTGGGCAAATCAACCTGTCGCAAATCTTGTAAAAACAAGGGGAAGAAACATTATCAAAACTTTTCCAGGCCCTAAGGTAACTGCCCGTCATTGTATGACTGAAATCGAATGTTTTTCACTAATAATGTCCCCTGACATTATTGATAGTATTGTTAAGAACACCAATATATACATTCAGAAAAAGGAAACTGGAAATCGAGAGAGGGATTTTAGGTTGACTGATATAAAAGAAATTCGTGCTTTTTTGGGGGCATTATTATTTATGGGGGTCAAAAGGGAGAATCGTACGAATCTAGCTGAACCATTTGCGATAAACGGGACTGGGTATACAATTTTGCGCGCTTATTTCAGCGAAAGGCGATTCCGATTTTTATTGAGATGTATACGATTCGATGATGTGAATACACGAACGGAGCGGATGAACAGTGACAGACTAGCTCCCATTCGAGACATTCTGAATAAATTCGTCCACAATTCACAACAGTCATATTCTCCTGGTGAATTCCTGACCGTCGATGAAATGCTGGTTGCTTTCCGGGGCCGTTGTCGATTTGTGCAGTACATGGCTAAAAAAACAGCCAAATACGGCATCAAAATGTATGCCTTATGTGATGCTCGAACATTCTATACGTACAATATTGAAATTTATTGTGGAAAGCAAGAAACTGGCCCTTATGCTGCCACCAACAAGCCTCATGATATTGTTGTCAGACTGACAGATCCCATCAAGAAAACAAATCGTAATGTCACTACAGATAATTACTTTAGCAGCTATCCTCTAGCCGAGGATTTGCTGAAGAACGGATTGACCTTTTTGGGCACCCTGAAAAGTAACAAAAAGGAGATTCCCCCAGAGTTTGTGGAGCGCAATTCTACATCACTACCCGGAAGTTACAAGTTTGGTGCACAACCTGATATGACGTTGATCTCTATGGTGGCAAAGAGAAAGAAAGCAGTGCTCGTCTTGTCTACGATGCCCGACGACAACAAAACTGATGAAGAGACAGGCAAACCACACTAAATTATGGACTATAATGGCACCAAAGGAGGGATGGACACAGTGGACCTCATGTGTTCAAGGTGCTCCACTTCCAGAACAACTCGAAGGTGGCCAATGGTAGTATTTTACCGTCTTCTTGATGTGGCTGGGATTAATTCCTTCAAGATCTGCAAGGCTAATACTCGGAACAGTGATTTGAGGAGAAGAACTTATGTATCCAACTTAAGTTTTGCCCTCATGGAAGAAAATCTAAAATACCGGGCTACAATAACTACTCTTCCTCGAGAACTACGTTGTTTTCTAGAAAGGTATAAGGAAGAACCTGATCAGGTTGAAGTAACACCTTCCACAAAAAGGCAAATTTGTTTTTATTGTGGTAGATCTAAGAACAATCGGACTCGGATGTCCTGCAAGAAATGTGCGAAATATGTATGTAAAAAACATTCAGTCCAAGAAATCACATGCAACTCATGTGCACAGCCTGAAGTAGAGGATGAAGATGAAGACGTCTAATTCCAAATGGAAGTGTGGTAACATTGTAACCTTGATTTGATAAAATCTGAACACAAGTGATAGGCCTATATTTGGAATATTATTCTTTTACAGTACTATTTTCATTGAGATGTGTGTTGCGTTGTTCCTTTTCAGTTTGCAGATGTGATAAAAGTCGTTGAAAAATAAAAAACATTTGCTCACTTAATGTGTCTTTAGTGTAACAATTGAAATCCCAGTGAATTTCATGTCAACAAACACTTCTGGCTTTGAGAACTGAACGTGAATGAGAGCGGCCAAAATGCCGGAGCGCGCCAACTGGTGTGAGTGCAAAAGGCGCGCCCGCCCGAAGGTTAATTATTATTATTATTATCTTTATTCTTTATACCAGCTCAAAAGCTATCTCTTTCATATCTCAACTTTACTTTATTTCAATGTCTTTTATGATAATTAAATGATATTTCGCTTGCTCTTATGACATTTGTTAAATACATTAACCCGTTATTCACATATTTCCTCTACGGAATTTATTCTTTACATAATTATTCATAATTTCTCTATTTATTTATTATTGTTCAGACCGTATTCTTGATTATTCAATATTCATTCATTAAAACACATCCCTTTCACTCCAAACTCCGGTGAGTTGTACACAATCAATTTCTGACACCAAAATAAAAATGAATTTTGTACTTACATATTTTCAGATCATCCCATGATCTTAAATCTGGTGTGGCGTTTCATTTTTGGGCCCACTTCGAACTTTTTACACCATATTGAAGGTATTCATCTTACTTAAAAACACTTTTTGACCTATATCTAGAACACTTAATATTGACGACATTTTTATATACTGGTGTGTCCCTTTTGAACACATAATAACACTAAAAATATTATCTAACACACAATCTTGATTATTTTACACTTCACAATGACTCGATCACTAGGCCGTATTTCTGAGCCTACACACGTGATCTTCTTAAATTCCCGTTTCCAAGGGTGAGATTTATCCGATGTCGGCTTCCTATTCTGAAGAATGCGAAGGTCCCGAAACATCTACTGTTCCCTGGAGTTCAATTCTGCTATTCCTATCCTGGATAACTGGCTATTATCTCGCTTGAACGGCTTCTCTGTAGATCTGTCTATTGATCCTAACGAGAGTCTATATGGATCGAGGTCTCCTCTAAGACCTATAGATTAGTTTCTAGCAGCTAGCACTTTTTGATTCTAGTACTATTATAATTGTTCGCCTGCTATCTGGAGCTAATGCTTATAGTCTCCTATTCTATTTATTTGAACTGTTTTTTAACGCTCCTACGTTCGAACCTTATTCTGTTCTTCCTTTTTAGGTTGCTTCAACTTAAATAACAGTTTATCTGTCTGGTACGATACTTCCGTACGTTATGATCTGTTCGTTACATTTAACGACCTATCGCCTTTTAGTCCGACGTTCGCAGCCTGCTCTGACTATATCTTGCGAATCTTCACTTTAACTTGTATACAGTCGGCCTAAATCCTATAATTAGGATTTTCCTAATACTTCACTACGGCGATACTTTAAAATTTCGTCGTGAATGCTCCTTATGGAGGCCAGCAAGTCGTTACTACTGTGACGCCTGTGGCTATTGGATCTTACTTCGGTGATGCAAAACAGCGTTTCTCCCCTCAAGGAGTATTGGTAGCTGTTATCGATGTAACGCAGAGTTACGTCCCCTCACGGACTGTCGGAATGATTACTTCTACGTCGTGGAGCAGCACTTCCCCTCACGGAATGCTCGTAGGACTGATGCGATGTGACACAGTGACGTGCCCTCTGGCTGTCTGAATACTGCATGATTGGCTTGGAAACGCCCGAAGCTTTATACTGTTTTACTACAAAAAAATAAGACTCAAGCCTTTTCTGTGGTCAACTTCTAAAATAATGGTGCCACAAATATAAAAATTATACCTTCCGAAAGCTCGTCTTCTCAATGTCTAATGATCTTATTGCACCTAAGAATCGATCGTGCAATTCGGAGATATTAATTAATTTCTCGTCCTCAATTGTGTGGGTGTTGCATTCTTTTTGTTCTCTCCCCTCCACAGAAGCTTAGGTAATTCACCGATGACGTCGTCTTACGTCGGCAGTTTATTTCTGCACAATTATTACATGGTTTCTCTATACTGAAAAATCTCTCATTAAATATAATTCACTGTACTGTGCTTGTTTACTCATTATTATGCTCGTAAACGTGTTAATTTTAATTATTCCTCTTCTAGTGCGTATGCGACGTTGTCAATTTCCAGCCACGTCAGCTTGAATTCCGATTCAAGCTTCTCTTTCTATCACGGTGGAAACTTCCACTCAGTTATTAATACTCGTGACCAGCCCTCTCTGAAATGTTGAGTGGGGTGATCTCATCTAAGGAGCAGCTGTCCCTAGCCGCTTGCACAATGTTAAGCTATATTCCTGGCTTAAAATCTCTCTCCGTTCCTTTAAGAAACTATACGTTTCTTTCATTTCTTCCTTAAGGACAATGGTTCGACCGTCATGGACCCTATGGCCCATGGGTTCAATACATACATTTCATAAAATAAAACATAAAACAAAAAAAAATGAAACAAGTTAGTTTAAAAAAATCATCTCACCTTTACTTGCAGTGACTTGTTGCTCTTCCCTTCTAGTGGGCTCAAAAGTGCAATGGTTTCTTCTCCCTCAGACATGTAAGGTATGCCGGTTATCTGCAAACAAATAAATAAAATCATTAATTACCTAATCAATAAATAATTGCTTGTAAATATATATATTAATCAATAAATGTATAAATGAATAAATATATAAATAAATACCTACCCCACAACAAGGTTAAGTATTTTCCACCAACACCAAAACTGTTAAACAAGACCAGGGGTTTCATGCAACGCAGTGTGTTCAAAGGTAGTCCACCCAAGTGAGAGTGGAAATGATAACGACATGTCTTTATATATGCTACGTTGCATGTATATTCTTTTTTTTCCCACGCTTTGACCATTCTGTTATCAGGCACGTGGACAGCTAACGTCCCAGGCGAACACCTGTGGCGAATCAAATTTCACGTCAACTTGCATTTTGTCACGTACGAAGCAAAACAGGATGTGACTTGTTAACAGTTATCGCGCACGTGGACAGATAACACCCAAGCGAACACCTGTTTAAGATCAAATTTCACATGGACTTGCATTTTGTCACGTACGAAGCAAGACAGGATGTCACTGGTTTAGCCTACATGTGGTTTCACACAAGTTCACATGCATTTCGCACTTCCCTGCCACCACAATGGTCAGATTATTTCACCTTCAAGCGTCACCTGTTGTCAAGTCAGATCAACGCCATCCAATAAGTTCAAATGACATTCACCTCCTGCTCCTCGTCAAGTTTGTTTTCTGTACTCGCTTCGACCAACATAGAACCAAGTTCTCATCACCGTTTACACGTTAAAGGTAAAAGGTGTGAAAAAACGTACCCTCGCTCTGTCATACACCGACCCGTCGAAAGTTCGATTGTTCTATTAAGCATGGTCCTTGTGGTTAGCGACAGGTTCGTTGAAACACACACACAGCCGTATCGTCTCTCTCAACCACCACGCTTCATGGACATTATAAACAGGTAAAGAAAAAAAACAGGTTTTTTTCAACTTGTATGGCGTTAGGCCCTTTGTGAAATTTTTTTGGAAAAACTATCTACCACACTCGAAAGGGGGCGTTAGCCCGAGTCCTAGGACACCTCGTACATGTCTCTAGCGTTATTGGTTCGTGAAATATCGGCAAAAATCACAAAAAACACGTGTTTACCCCAAAATCGAGTTTCCAAATTTTTAAAAAAAATTATAACGAGTGGTCCATAGCAAATAGGACGTCACCCCGAGTCCTTGGACCCATCGTACACGCCTCTAGCATACTTGGTTCGCGAGATATAGCAAAAAGTCTAAAATCACGTTTTTACCCCAAAAAGACTGTGTTTCCAGCATTTCACCTTTTCGACACCTACATTCCCGTAAAGAGCACGACGAGACGAAAAAAACGAATCCAAGCACGCCCTCCTAGCATCACTCCTTCCATTCCAAGGTCGCAGGGGCTCACCACTTGCTTTTGTAAGCAGCTATCTCACTACCCCACTACTTACAAAACACAAATTTTTTCTCTAGAGACTTGAAATGTATTTTGGGGGTAGAGGGGGTAGGGACCATTGATTTACGTCAAACAATTTTTTTGTAGAGTTCCTAGTTTCCAAAATATAGGATTTTCAAAATTCGAGTGTTTTCAAAAAAATATAAAAAATAAAAAAGTTTTATTACAAAAAACAAAGGTCATAAAGACCATTCGTTTGAGCTATGGCACAACGTTCTATCCTTTTTGGTTTTCAAACTATTACCTATTTTCGAAAACAAAAAATTCAAAGAATTTTCAAAAATATAACGAGTGGTCCACAGCAAAGAGGACATCAGCCCGAGTCCAATGACACGTCATTTGTCAAAATCGGATCATGCGTTCGAGAGATATTTAACATGGCTGAGGCTTAGTAGTGGGTCGAGGAGGGTTCTGGAGTGAGTTAGAATCGGCATTACCCCCCTACTTATGAGGATATAAATAGTAATGACATAATTCAAGGGGCCTACGAAATGTACAGAAGGGATCGGGGGAAGCGAGGTGGTGGGCTATTTATTTGTGCGCAAAAATATAGCTGGTTTCTTAAAGTGGGCTGATACGGATCATGAAATATTAGGTGTACAAATTTCGGATAAAGGGAATAAATTCCCTCTTCAGGTGATAGGGGCGATTAGAGCACCGAAAGATAACATTTAGCTTCTCGACACACTGTATGATAAAACTTGTACGGGTAATGCTATGAAAAAGAGCATAATAATTGCCGGAGATTTAAACCTCCCCAAAGTAGACTGGTCTGGTGAGTCAACTAGCTGCGGTCAAGCTCAGAGCGCTGTAAACAAATTCTTAAGGGAGGGGGGATTTTCCCAAGTAGTTGACTTCCCAACTAGAGGCAATAATACCTTAGATGTTTATCTCGTAAGGCCTGTAGAGCTGTATATTAACTGTCTGAAATTACCAGGAATTAGTGACCATTCTGGGGTTGAATTAAATATTAGATACGGTGACATTACAAAATTAGACTCTGATGTAGCAAATAAGAACATGTTCCAGTATCGCAGGGCGGATCAGTGGAAATTTCAGGGGTATAGGTCTGACGTTTATTTTTGGCCGGTGGCCGTGAAATCCGCGCATCCACTGTGCTAACCGTTCAACCTCCTTCCTTCTTTCCTTCGTTCCTTCAGATCATTCGTGCGTGCATGCAGTTGTTACTGTGCATACTCACAATAAGAAGGCTTCCTGGCTGGTCGGAGACCTCTACGCAACAAGCAATTTGCAGGATGGGCATCGGAAGGAAATCACATTAATATCCTGTGGTCTAACTTTTTGAAAATTTTAAATAGCGCTATTTTAAATTTGTTCCATTTAAATTACTGAAACAAAACCCAGATCCTGAGTATTACACACAGGAAATCAAGAGTCTTAAACGGAAAATTAGGAAATTATACAATAAAAGACATGATAGTGACAAGTATATGTTGAAATTTAAGTCCTTATCAAGAGAGCTCGTCTTAAAAAAGAGGGCTGCTCATGACAATTATATGCAAGGTTTATTTGGTTCGGGAGGCGATGGGTGAAATAAAAATTACAGTTATGTCAGGAGATGAAAGGGAAATTCAAATAATTTGTCGATGATAATGTCCGGTGACGGTAAATTAATTACTGAGAAGCAGGCCATTGCTAATGAATGAAATGTATTTTATGGTAGTGTGTTCAATAAATCCAATAGATGTGTGTTGGACCATAACGGTGAATCAGGGGCTGAACTTCTCCAAATAAACCAGTCAGCAATTGTAAAGCTAATACAAAAATTACGTTACAATATTGAGCCCGTTAGAGGAGGTATTTCGGGTACCATCCACCGAAAAGATGGCACTTCGAAAGACCCCGTCCTTCGAACCCAAACTCCTGAGGATCGGATACATTTCTTTGTGGGCTAGCTCAGCACGAGAGGCTTGAACCAGGGGATCAGGGTCATTGGGCACAGAAACAGTCATCGACGCCCCAAAGAAATACATCCAAACAACAAAGCTAGCAATAAAAAGAGATCCAGCCTTAAGTTAGATTCGTGAATAATTTATTCAGGTAAGACCCCTAATCATTTCCGAGGGTCAAAATCGGCTAATCCGCTAATCTAAATACAATTATGAGTCATCCCTATTTTGACGTTAATGACCCCCGCGAAATTCTAGTTACATGAAAAGAATAGCAAAGCAAACTAGGCGCGTGGCACATGAATAATTAACGCGTAGGAAATTTACAAACAAATGACTCGCCAGAATTTACATTAAACATCAAGCAAGTACTATCCCAAGGTTAGGATGGTACCACGTCCACTTTTAAATTACATTTATAATTTTATCTAATGCCTATGTGAACGAAAGTATTACGATGAGATGCGTCGTAAACAAATGCTTGTTACCAAAGCTAATGATAGTTTGACCACTGACTATCAAAAAAAACATTGCATAAACACTCTTACGTCTAATAAGGAAACAATGGGAATAAATGCACTAGTGAATAAAGTAAACAATCGTATGCTAGCCTACCTTCGCGAATTGACGTACTGTTTGTAGTCAATCGTTATCTCAGGCATGTAAGTTACGTTGGCAAAGCGCAATTACAATTGCGTCTTACAAGCTTCAGATCACGCGGGCCGCAATTTACTGACTATCGGTCCCGTAGATCCAATGTCGTCGGTACAAGCAGTGTCAGCTCATTTAAAATTCATCTCCCACATGGAAATGGATTGAAGTCACGGTGTCACTAACAACAAGCAAATGGTTGCAAAATTATAGCTGTAAATTATTTATAATAATTAATTAATCCGTTGGTTTAGGGTAATTATGTTTTGATTTAGGTTGTAGGTTTAAATATGGTTTAGTTAGTTGTATTAATGACACCAGTCGTAGGCTACAATAGGTGATCTCACTGGAGATTCACTCAAATACCTTGACTTCAACAAGTCAGACAATAACACAGGTTAGTGCGTCTTACACCAACTGCGCGCGGTACGTCGGTCGTCTGAGCATAGCTCCAGAACGCCGGAATAAACCAAGGGTAAGGCGAACATTCTTTCCGATCTGCCAAATACCAAATAATGTGTTCACGGACACAACAATTACACTGTCTAGCCTAATTTATACGAAGCTGGGTCAATTAACATGATATTTTAAACCTTACTATAACGCGCCAGGCGATCAAAGTCGTCGGTTAAACATTTAAGGAATTCGCATCGGCGTGCGTTCCACTACTTCATAACAATAACAGGTTTTGACAGCTCCCTAAGCTGCTCTCATAGCATGGTTATTAATACCTGTGACCTTCAAATTTCCTAGGCTCGTGACATAATGTAGCACACAAAAGAGTAGTCATTCAATGTCGTCTCACTTTTGTTTCTCGGGCAAACCGGTTCTCAGCTGGGCGCAAGCAAGCCTGTCTGCGTCGCGTGCAGCTCATTTTAGCATAGCAAAGAGTAGTGCTTTTGAAATGATCATTTTATAACCTGTAGGAGCACGAAATAAAGTCCTATAGTGCTCTACAGATCATCTAACAATGTCTCATCTCTCCCTAATAATGTTTCCTGGGATTACATTCCTTTAGAAAGATATAACGTTGCATAATGTTCAAAGAGTAGTAATGTTAAGAAATAACACTAGTGCATTCTGACTTCACTGATCTGAAGATATGTCACTCGTTCTATGTACATGTAGGATTTGATAAGTGTGGTTTGGCATTCTCCACAACAACAAAAATTAAACATCTCACCTCTGCTGTGACGTTTTAAATGATACGAGATTGGTTAGTTCATCCATCTAATAGTATTTGAGTTCGTTCCTCTCGAACTGCACGTGGTAAACTGTACTCACGAAAATGACAAATAAATGGTACAAAAAGTTACGGCATCGGTCGGCCGAAAAATGATACGTGAATAAGCTCTCAAATTAAAGAAGGGACCTAACTATGGGCTGTCCCCCTACTTTCACAAGATCTACATCTCTTGTAGTTGAAGATGTCCTTTACTCTGACATAAAATATTCTCTGAAATACATGAAGATTGCACCTGCCGTAAAATACACAGACTTGGGGTGTCTCACTGAAATATTGTCCCAGTACTAAATAAATAAAGTACACACATTTCCTACCTAAGTGGTCAAATATCGTTGCGTTTCGGCTCAAAGTTACAATGCAATCACTACTACTACGACCTGGACAAACTTCTTACAATGTTTACATGACTCACGGTTACATGATGTGGTAGTTCACCTTCCAGAACTCCCATTGGAAGGGGTTTAATGCCTTCAAAGTTTCAAGCATTAAAATACTGGGTAAAGCTATGGATTTTAGCCTGTCCTCGTGGTCATCAATTGGTAAACCGAACATGGTTTGTACGTAGTAGTGCCGGCTGGACAATCCCATGGTATTGGCGTATTCCGTTGGAGTTACCCTCACATGGTAAATTACTCCTCCATCATCTTCTCAGAGTATGGTTGTAGAAATATCAACACGTGGTGCATAACGTTAATCATCGTGATTGGAAAAGCATTCACTGATTCTAGTGTAAAATATAATGAAATGCTCACTGGCTCTAATATTTTCAGGTTGTTCAAATAGGCTTAATCTGCTTTTCCTGCCACAGATTCTATTTTACCAGCACGTGGTAAATCAAACACTGATTTTACAAGGTTTAAATCACACAGAATCTGGGTAATCACTGTTGCGTATAAGCGATAAATGGGTTTATCATACTGCAATTGTACCGTAGCATACACAGGGCTACACGACGTTGTCATCGACTTAATATTTCACTTTTATGGAAAATAATGTTACCCTCGTCTGACTACAGACGGTCCTCGTGGTTGGTGAAAAAATCGCAGTTTTCACACAATTAACATTTTCATATTCACATAAACGTAGCACTGGCTTTACTGAGCCTAAAGAAATACTGTGCGTTATTGAAACTATTCGATTCAGCTCGATGGCTGTAGGTAAATGTCTTCCCAAATGTGGGGTCTTCGGATGCCTATAATGGCCTTCGTCTATCAGACGGACAATCGACAAAAGCGTCCAGCTTCAGCGGACTATCAAAACGGTGTGTTGCGTGCACAGCACGGCTTCCTGATTCCAAGGAAGTAGTCTAGTCAAAGCAGTGACTACTTGCATAAGCCTCCGCGTGTCTGCGGTGATAAATACCTTTACCAAAAATATGTTTTCTATTCCCAAAAGGCATAGAAAAAGACAAATTAAGCAGAATTAAATATTTCAAGCTCCTGAGATATGTGGCATAAAAATAGTGAGTAATATATCTCTAGGAGGAAAATAAGCTGTCCTCTCCGTAGTCAAAATAATTAATTGTTCATGAGGAAGCTTCAGGGTGTGTTCTCTAGAACTGAGCATGTCAAGTCGATATGCTCTTAATGAAATATTTGATGCTCAATATATCGAAGTGTCCTGATAATATTGTTATTGAAGTACTTAAACTAGGAGGTAGGGCCGTGGCACGATACTTAGAGGTGATGTTTAATGTGTCCATAAATAATGCGAAAATCCCGGATGACTGGAAAAGATCTATGGTAGACCCAATATTTAAGGGAGGGAGCAGACTTGAATTGGGCAACTTCAGGCCGGTTAGTCTTACGTCCATCGTTTGTAAACAGACGGGGCATCTCATTTGCGACTACTTGAGGGAACAGTGGGAAACATTATCATGGTTTAATGAAAGGCAACATGGATTTCGGAAAGGTTACTCATGCGAGAGTCAGATGCAATCACTTTTTCAAGATATTAGCGAATCGTTAGACGAGTTTCAGTCGACGCCGTAGTTATAGATTTTGCGAAGGCATTTGATGTCGTGCCACATGACATGCTACTCCATAAATTACCTTCGACGAAGATTGATAGAAGAGTAATTTAATGATCCAAGAATTTTTGACGGGTCGTTCCCAGAAAGTGAAAATTGAAGGTCGATTCTTGGATGAAATTACCGTAACGTCGGGTATCCCTCAGGGCAGCGTAATCGGAACTTTGTTATTTTTGGCGTTTATAAATGACTTACCAAATGGGATTCGCAGTGACTGTCGATTGTTTGCGGATGATTGTGTAATATATCGAAAGATACATGACTCAGTACTTCAAGATGACCTGAACCTGGTCTATAAGTGGGCGATTGAAAATAAAATGAAAATTTACACAAGAAAATGTAGTCTAATAAAAATAGGGAAAGTGCGAAGGCATGATTTTCAATATAACATTGGCTCGGAAATACTTGTAGAAGAAGATTCTTGCAAATATTTGGGCGTTCACGTAAGAAATGATATGAAATGGAGTAGTCAAATCGGATGTGTAGTTTCTAAAGCTTACAAATCCCTGCACTTTGTAATGAGGGTATTAAAAGGAAGTAGTACCTCTGCAAAAGAATTAGGATATTTGTCACTTGTAAGACCTATTCTGGAATACGCCTCGGCGGTTTGGGATCCATATCAAGTAGGGCTCATAAATGAGTTGGAAATGGTACAAAGAAAGGCCGCTAGATTTGTGCTCAGTGACTTGAATCCCAGGAGCAGTGTGTAACCTTAGTTTCTGATCATCCCTTGTACATTTATTTGGTCAGTCCTAATAAACACCACTCCGGGTTGTGAGGTTACTAGAGCTTTCATGACTTTACCTTTGGCAACCATCTTGAAGCGACAAATTGGGATTCGGCAGAATCTCCAGGGTAGAAAGGCTTCATCTTTTTGAAATTGTATGTGCTGTTCCGCATCATTATACCTGGCTGGAAGCAACAACCCATAGCTCTCAGCAGCGACGTCCGATAGGCAGTTCATTAAGGTAGATTACATGAACTTTTAATCTTGTTATTTTATAGGGTGCGTTCAAAAATTAACGAGCCGGTGACGACATCGGCTAATCGTGGCGTGTGTAATGAGGTGTGGTTCCGAAGAGAGTGTGGAAGGTCACAACCCGTCGCTAGAGGGCACGCGTGCACGATACAAAGCGACCAGCCGAGTATCACATCCCCAAATGAAACCACTCGTGAGATATTATTCAATGAAAATCAGGTTCAACCCCCTTAACACCCCTTTAGAACCTGAATATCCAAAAATCCTTCCTTATTGGATGATTTCGGCAAACAACGAGCATATCCGCAAATTTTCATGTTTCTAAGATCAATAGTTTTAGCTGGACGATGATGAGTGAGTCAGTCATTTTCTTTCCTTTTATCAAGAATTTCACCCCTCCCCATGGGCCCCTTAAATAGGATTGATGAAAAAACGGTCGGACGGCTATTTACTTATTTATTTTAAGTTGATTTGTTTCCCCTGAGTTTGATGATTGAGTAAGTGAATGAATCAGATTTCATTAGAAAGCTAACTATTTTTTTGTTTCAGGATTTCAACCCTCCCCATAGGCCCCTTAAATTGGATTTATGAAACAACGGTCAAACACGAATTTACTTACTTTTTAAGCTGATTATTTTCCGCTGAGTTTCAAACTTCTAGCCTATGTTGTTCAAGAGATACACGCTCCGTTAGAAATCCTTCAACCCCCAATTCTTACCCCTTTCACCTCATAATATACACCACATTAAAAACCCTTAGACACGTGAGTGCTCGTTTTTAATGGTTAGTTATATGCCGAGCATCACATCCCCAAATGAAACCAATCATAAGATATTGTTATTCAATGAAATGCATGTTTAACCTCCTTAACACCCCTTTAGAACATGAATATCCAAAAATCCTTCGTTTGTGGTAGTTTTTGATCTACAAAGAAAAAATCCCCAAAATTGTATGTTTCTAACTTCAATAGTTTTGGCTGGGCGATGATGAGTATGTGAGTCAGTCAGGACACTTAGTTTAATATAATAGATTTCAGAATTTTACCCCTCCCCATTAACCCCTTAAATTGGTTTTAGGTAAAAAAAACGGTCGAACGCCTATTTACTTATTCATTCATTCATTCATTCATTTGCAATGGGGGCTGCGTCCCCCGGTGGCAAATTGGATATACATAACAAATAAATAATTATACATAACAATTCAATACCGTAACAATTATGCAACAATTAAACTGGAGTATTTACACAAATAGTTATGTTTAAGCTTTTCCCCCCTGAGTTTGATGAGTGAGTGAGTGTCAATCAGTTAGGACACTTTCTTTCCTATCCCCCCCCCCCCCCCTCAAAAAAAATTTCAAACTGATTTTGTCCACCCGAGTTTCATACTTTTTGCCTGTGTCGTTTAAGTGATACACTCTCCGTTAATAATCCTTCAACCCCCACTTTTCACCCCTTTCACCTCATAATATATACCACATCGAAAAAAAAACTTAGACACGTGTCTTCTTATTCTTAATGATGAGTTTATATGCCGAGTATCACATCCTCCAATGAAGCCAATCGGGATATATTGTTTTTCAAAGATATGCAGGTCTACCCCCTTAACACCCCTTTAGAACCTGAATATCAAAAAATCCTTCCTTAGTGGGTGTTTTCGACTTACAACGAACATATCCCCAAATTTTCATATTACTAACTTTAATAACATTGGCTGGGCGATAATGAGTCAGTCAGTCAGTCAGTCAATCAGGACACTTTGTTTTATATAATAGACTAGCAGTAGTGCCTGGCTTCGCCCTGTGGATTTATTTGTTTTATGGATGATAATGAATACTACAGAACAGGCACATGATACTTAAACTAACAGAAAACTCTATTTTAAAAATATATCTTTTTGCGGTGGTGGTGGTGGTGGTGGTTGTAATGGGGGTGATAATTAGTACAGTATAATGGACGTAACATTCAGGTTAATTTCCCGTAATGATAATTTTGAATAGGGAAACAGCTATTTACTAACTACAGAACTGACACATGTAATTTACAAACAAATTTACAAAATAAAATAGAAAGAACAGTAAGTGAAACAATAGACACTGCCTAGGGCCTATATCTCATTGGTTGTTAGAAATGTAGAGACCAATAGTGTCGTCTTTTGTCGCATAGCGCCATAGGAATATAATCAGAACTCTTTGGCAAACTTCGGCTGTCCCGAGCTACTGAGGTAGTAATAGTATCGTTTATCGCCACAAAGCACTTAACGATAAGTTTCAGAATAAATGAAGGTAAATTTAAAAGCACCAACGCTTATTGCAGCTGATAACCTCAATGTACTGCACCAACACCATTGCACTTATACAGAGGCATAATATTTTCATGATGATAATTACTGTTTAAAGGGGCCTAAGAAATCCTTTTGCACTAATTACCCCCCGTGACTGCAATTTATAAACAGTGCAAGATGCAACTATTTTCGCAATTCTGCACCAGAACACTTGTAGGGGCAACGTGATGCAGCCGGAACTGCCCGTCAACAACAGACATTAAAATACTCTTACAGTTACACTACTTCGGATATGAATGATTCTAGGGCCTAAATACGTGGTTTCAAGTTCATTTTGTCTGTTATTCTAAATGTAGGGAATGGGGAGCATTGTCAAAAATATCAAGTGGACAGTGTTACCAGCAGGGTTTCAAAGTGTACGTAAAATTTGGTGCAATTAAGAGAAACGGTGTTGATTTGTGATGAAGGGCCTAAATGAAGGGAATGGAGGGATGTGTCCAAAATTTCATGCTGTCAGTGTTACTCGGAGGGTTCCAAGGGGTAAGTATACAAATTGCCGTTCAGATCGGTGAAATGGTATAGATGTGTGCCAAAGGGCCTAAATGCAGGGAATGGAGGGGTCTGTCCAAAATTTCATGCAGTCAGTGTTACTTGCAGGGTTCCAAAGGGAAAGTATACAAATTGCCGTTCAGGTCGGTGAAACGGTATAGATGTGTGTCAAAGGGCCTAAATGCAGGGAATGGAGTGATCTGTCCGAAATTTCATGTTAACAGTGATACTCGTAGGGTTCCAAAGGTAAGTATACAACTTTTGGTTCAGATTGGTGAAAGGGTGTAGATTTGTGCCAAAGGGCCTAAATGCAGGGAATGGACAGGTCTGTCATAAATTTCATGTAGACAGTGTTACTCGCAGGATTCCAAAGGGTAAGAATACAAATTTTGGTTCAGATCGGTGAAACGGTGTAGATTTGTGTCAAAGGGCCTAAATGCAGGGAATGGAGTGTTCTGTCGAAATTTCATGCAGACTGTGTTACTCGCAGGGTTCCAAAGGGTAAGTATACAAATTTCGGTTCTGATCGGTGAAACGGTGTAATTTTTGTGCCAAAGGGCCTAAATGCAAGGAATGGAGTGGTCTGTCCGAAAGTTCATGTAAACAGTGTTACTCGCAGGGTTCCAAAGGGTAAGTATACAATTTTGGTTCAGATCTGGGATAAGGTGTAGATTTGAACCAAAGGGCCTAAATGCAGGGAATGGACTGGTCTGTCATAAATTTCACTTAGACAGTGCTACCATCAGGGTTCCAAAGGGTAAGTATACAAATTTTGGTTCAGATAGGTGAAACGGTGTACGTATCACTAACCATAACGCCAGCACATGCTGATAGAGCTGTTCGGGAGCGCTTGTTCTACCGACTTGCTGAACAAAAATCAATCTTGAAGGTCAGCTGAGAGGTGTAGCCTAATGCTCCATAGCCTAAACTATTGAATCAGGCTATCATATATAAAAAAGTTTTTTTCGAATCGGACTGGTAGTTCCAGAGATTAGCGCGTTTAAACACATAAACACACAAGCACACAAACTCTTCAGCTTTATTATATTAGTATAGATTACATGATGATTATTGTGTAGGTGTTTTATTCAAACTTCAATCGCATGATTAGGAGACAAGAAATAAAAGCGGGATTTTAAAATTTCGCTCTGCTGCCATCTTGTGGTTATGAAAATAATTTAAATGAATTAGATGCCAGTCGATTAAAATTTGTATAAGCGTATTCCGTATCAAGTATCACTGCGCTCGGATGGTTAAAACGCAATAAACGTCCATTTGAATATTTAAATTTCGCGTCGCCGCCTTGTTGGATTTGTGCTCGCCAGGTTATTGAACGTCCCTTAGCCTCTATACACTTACAAAATTTCAGTTTGATTGCTGTAGTAGATTAATATATATGGAGAACCGTCTAAATATTTCGGATGGTCGCCATGTTGGATTTTAATATATGTAGTCCATAGAGTTATGTAATATTAGATGATGATTATTGTTTACGTTCATTATGAAAATGTTGATTTGGATCGCATAATTAGAACACAAGAAAAAAGAACTAATGTTCGAAATTCGCACAGTCGCCATCTTGAGGTTACGTAAACAATTGAACTAAATTAGATACCAGTGTACTACAATGTGTATAAACATTTGCTGAACGATGTTTCATTGCGTTTGGATCATTAAATCGCGAGAAACGTCTATTTATAACTTTCAAATTCGCTTGGCCGCCATGTTCGTTTCGTAGTTAACCGGTTTTTGAATGACTCACAGATGAACTTCCAGTAGTGCCCTTTATCTCCGTACATAATGTTATGGTCATACCGGTTATAGTTTCAGAGATATAGAATGCCGGTGAAATATTTCGCACTGCCGCCATCTTGATGTTATGCCAAAAATTGAACGAAGTTAGATGTCGGTGCATTACAATGTGTATAAACATATACTGTACCAAGTTTCATTGCGTTTGGTTGGTTAAATCACGAGAAAAGACTATTTAAATGTCGCAAAGTTGTTTGGCCGCCATGTTGGTTTTGTAGTTACTAGGTTTTCAAAAGTCACATAGATGAACTTCTACTAGTTCCCTTTATCACTGTAAAATATTCCAGGGTGATATCGGTATTAGTTTCGGAGATATTGAATGCTGGTAAAATATTTTGCACAGCCGCAATGTTGGATTGGTGAGACGTAACAAAATTTGAAGGGCACGCCCGAGGTCACCCGGGATAGTGCTATGAATCTACCGAGTTCCATTGAAATCGCTCCCGCAGTTTAGAAGTTATTAGCGGGGACACACAAAAATCCATCGCACACACACGCACACACAGACAGACACACGGACAAAAGGTGATATCATAAGCCTATTTTTAGCCTACTTTCGATTTTTGCAAAAAATGAAAGTAGACTTATGAGATCAACACAGGGCGAAAAAAGTGTGTCTGTCTGTGTGTGTGTATGTGTGTGTGTGAGTCTGTGTGTGTGTATGTGTGTGTGTGAGTCTGTGTGTGTGTGTGTGTGAGTGTGTGTACTCTGAATGTCTGTCCCCCCCTATCAATTCGAACACGGTGAATGCGAATTGAACGAAATTTGGTACAAAGGTAGCACAAGCAAAGGACACCTCAGTGTCATGTTTTATATCGCCGCCATCTTGACGGAAACGTAATGGCGGCCACACAAATGTTCAAAGCTTAAATCTAATTACGACTAACCTAATCATCCGATCTCTACCAAATTTTGCAACAACATACCATTATGGGGGGAGCATCCTTTGACCAAACCAATAGGTCATCAGCGTAATAGTTTGCGGATGGCGGCCATCTTTGTGTGAAAATCGATTCCCCCTTTTAATTCGAACACGGTGCAACCGAATGTAACGAAATTTGGTAGAGAGTTAGTACTAACAAGAGGCACCTCAGTGCCATGTTTTATATCGCCGCCATCTTGACGGAAACGTAATGGCGGCCACACAAATGTTCAAAGCTTAAATCAAATTACGTCTAACCTAATCATCCGATCTCTACCAAATTTTGCAACAACATACCTTTATGGGGGGAGCATCCTTTGACCAAACTAATAGGTCATCAGCGTAATAGATTGCGGATGGCGGCCATCTTTGTGCGAAAATCGATTCCCCATATTAATTCGAACACGGTGCAACTGAATGGAACGAAATTTGGTTCAGAGGTAGTACTAACAAAAGGCACCTCAGTGTCATGTTTTATATCGCCGCCATCTTGACGGAAACGTAATGGCGGCCACACAAATGTTCAAAGCTTAAATCAAATTACGATTAACCTAATCATACGATCTCTACCAAATTTTGCAACAACATACCCTTATAGAGGAAGCATC
Organism: Meconema thalassinum; assembly: GCA_946902985.2. Classification (NCBI taxonomy): domain Eukaryota; kingdom Metazoa; phylum Arthropoda; class Insecta; order Orthoptera; family Tettigoniidae; genus Meconema; species Meconema thalassinum. Next base: position 468,418,288 of record OX336393.1, read on the forward strand.
CTTTGACCAAATGAATAGGTCATTAGCCTAATAGTTTGCGGATGGCGGCCATCTTTGTGTGAAAATCAATTCCCCCTATTAATTCAAACACGGTGTAACCGAATGGAAAGAAATTTGGTTCAGAGGTAGCAATAGCAAAGGGCATCTCAGTGTCATGTTTTATATCGCCGCCATATTGACAGAAACGTAATGGCGGCCACACAAATGTTCAAAGCTTAAGTTAAATTACGACTAACATAACCATCCGATCTTTACCAAACTTTGCAACAACATACCTTTATGGAGGGAGCATCCTTTGGCCAATCTAATAGGTTATTAGCCTAATAGTTTGCGGATGGCGGCCATCTTTATGTAAAAATTGATTCCCCTATTAATTCGAACATGGTGGAACCGAATGGAACGAAATTTGGTACAGAGGTAGCACTAGCAAAGGGCACCTCAGTGTCATGTTTTATATCGCCGCCATCTTGACTGAAACGTAATGGCGGCCACACGAATGCTCAAAGCTTAAATCAAATTACGATTAACCTAATCATCCGATCTCTACCAAATTTTGCAATTACATACCTTTATGGAGGGAGCATCCTTTGACCAATCTAATAGGTCATCAGCGTAAAAGTTTGCGGATGGCGGCCATCTTTGTGTGAAAATCGACTCCCCCTATTAATTCGAACACGGTGCAACCGAATGGAACGAAATTTGGTACAGACGTAGTACTAACAAAAGGCACCTCAGTGTCATGTTTTATATCGCCGCAATCTTGACGGAAACGTAATGGCGGCCCCACAAATGTTAAAGCTTAAATCAAATTACGATTAACCTAATCATCCAATCTCTACCAAATTTTGCAACAACATACCCTTATAGAGGAAGCATCCTTTGACCAAATGAATAGGTCATTAGCCTAATAGTTTGCGGATGGCGGCCATCTTTGTGTGAAAATCAATTCCCCCTATTAATTCAAACACGGTGAAACCGAATGGAACGAAATTTGGTACAGAGGTAGCACTAGCAAAGGGCATCTCAGCGTCATGTTTTATATCGCCGCCATATTGACAGAAACGTAATGGCGGCCACACAAATGTTCAAAGCTTAAGTTAAATTACGACTAACATAACCATCCGATCTCTACCAAACTTTGCAACAACATACCTTTATGGAGGGAGCATCCTTTGACCAATCTAATAGGTCATTCGCCTAATAGTTTGCGGATGGCGGCCATCTTTATGTCAAAATTGATTCCCCCTATTAATTCGAACACGGTGGAACCGAATGAACGAAATTTGGTACAGAGGTAGCACTTGTAAAGGGCACCTCAGTGTCATGTTTTATATCACCGCTATCTTGACGGAAACGTAATCGCGGCCACCCAAATGTTAAAAGCTAAAATGTAATTACGACCAACCTAATAATCTAGTCTCTACCAAATTTTGCAACACCATATCTTTATGAGGGAAACATACTCTGACCAAACTGCAAGAACTTCAGTCCAATAGTTTGCAGATGGTGGCCAAGTATGTGTGAAAATCGATTCTCCCTATCAATTCAAACACGGTGAAACCGAATTGAACGAAATTTGGTACAGAGGTAGCACTAGCAAAGGGCACCTCATATTCATGTTTAATATCCCTATAGCACGTTGTATTTCAACAAGCTACTACAACCAACATTCGATCATACTCCTTGAAAAGGACAAAGAGTTATAACAATACCCATGCATTTAGGAGAAAGTAGGCTATATCTTTACTGAACATCTTGTTTATAAATGAAAATTGGCTAAAAAATGGCAATATCCACAAATTCGAATGAACTCGCATAATGCAATTATTTGGATAATGTTCCTATACGAAACTAACAATATGAACAGGATTAAAGAGAGTAACTGTGATTGAAACGATCTTTAATAACGGACAACAAAGTGTCACAGCTAATAGTGTTCTTGTTGAAATTATTGGGATTTTTACGGATTCCACTGCCTCCCTTATGATCCTAAACCAGTTATATTAACATTGACTCGTGTTACAGTTTTAACAAGACGAAATAAATGTTAAGCTGTAACACGAGCCACAACTAATATAGACAACTAGCTATTCCCGGCATGCATTGCAATGCAAATCAAAGACGGAAAGGAAGATAAGAATAATGAACCCCCGGCCGAAAACGTGGCGTGGACTCAATTGGAATATACAGGGATCCCAGATAACACCGCGGGCTGTTGACAGTCTCCCTATGTCACCTCGCGATGAATCAGCAAGCTAATCTCACACCTTGCATTGCGGTGTGTAGATTGTGCAATAGTGCTACTATGTGGCTTTAAGGGTTCCTTTAAGTCCCTCTCCCTTTTGTGTTACATAAATAATTTGCAGCCAGAAACCTTCCCTGGAGTACACACAACAAAACACCCAAATTTCATCGCAATCGGATGAATGGTATATGAACGCATAGGAGACATACAGACAGACAATCTATCTCGTAACATTGATTATATATAACTTGCAACCCGGTCCGGCTTCGCCCGGGAACAGTTGTGGATGCATTATGTGATAAGCGCTTCTTTACGATGTCAATGAACTACGATCTATATCCGTTTTACGTCTCGGCATGATGGGTTAAAATCACTGACAGGACTATTAACTATAGACTATTATCATGGAGATGCATGTGCAAAAAAATTCTTATTAGACGTAATTTAAGAATGGCGAGGTGCATGAAACACAAATCCCCCTTCCGTCCAATCTTAAAACACTTATAGTGGACGATACATTGAATTTAGAGATGTACTCACGCGTATGTTTTTGTAGAACTTTACATGCTGAACAATTCTTACACTCATTGTATATTGATTTTAACGGTTTGCCCAGCGTAAGCTTAAAATGCGCACGGAAGCCAGGATTTTTTTTCGACTTTTCCTCTGAAATCGTTACTGCTTGGCTTCCGTTGATCATAAATAAATTATTTTCTACAGAAACCTGTCTCGATGTATCCTTTACAGAATGGTGAAAACCGCATCAAAATTCATTCAGTGGTTCTCGAGATTACCCGTGACATCCAGGATTGGGGGACTTTATTGTATACTAAGTAAATATTATACCCCAATCAGTATAATTTAATATAATACAAGCTGTACCCGGCATGCGTTGCAATGCCAATCAAAGAAAGTGTTGGCGTTGAAATTCTGTTTCTTGAAGTGATTTTGGATACACAACATGTTTTTCAATTTCCGTTCACTGCCTCTAAGCTATCGTAAAATGGGTTTTCTAATTTAGAATCATTCGTGGGAGCGTGCACAACAACTTTCAAAAGTTTCATCGCAATCGGATGAATGGCATATGAACGTATACGGGATTTTGTTTGAACGATTCGTGCGCTGTCACTCATTTGTTGATTCTACTCATACGCTTCCTACTTGAGAAATGGATTTACTAAGTCGAAACCCTACCCTGGCGTGTACACTCATCAAGGTTTCATCACAATCGAAGAAGGTTATATGAACGCATAGGGGATTTTGTTGAAACGCTTCGCGCGTCATCACCCATTTGTTGCATATACTCGTGTGCTACCTATTGTGAAATGGATTTACTAAGTCGAAACCCTCCCCTGGCGTGTACACAATAACTCATCAATGTTTCATCGCAATCGGATGAATGGTATATGCACGTATACGGGGTTTTCTTAAAACGATTCGTGCGCTGTCACTCATTTGTTGAATCTACTCGTGCGCTACTTATTGAGAAATGTATTACTAAGTCGATGCCCTTCCCTGGCGTGTACACAATAACTCATCAAGGTTCATCGCAATCGAAGAAGGTTATATGAACGCAATAGGGGATTTTGTTGAAACGCTTCGCGCGTCGTCACCCATTTGTTGCACCTACCCTTGCGCTACTTATTGTGAAATGGATTTACTAAGTCGAGACCCTTCACTGGCGTGTACACAATAACTGATCAATGTTTCATCGCAATCGGATGAATAATATATGAACGCATACCGGATTTTGTTTAAACGATTCGCACCCCGTCACTCATTTGTTGAATCTACTCGTGCGCTACCTACTGTAAAATGTATTTACTAAGTTAGAAACCGTCACACAAGTGTCCACAGCATCTCACCCAAGTTTCATCGCTATCGGACTAATGGGATATGAAGGCATAGGGGACTGTATTGAAACGCTCCGCGTGTCGTCGTTCATTTGTCGAATCTACTCGTGTGCTACCTACTGTGAAATGTATTTACTAAGCCAGAAACCTTCCTTGGTGTGTCCACCATATTTCACCCAATTTTCACCGCTAACGGCAGAATGCTATATGACCTTATACGGGACTTTGTTGAAACGCTTCGCACGTCGTCCCTCATTTGTTGAATCTATTTGTGCGCTGCCTATTGTATAGTGGATTTACTAAGGCAGAAACCTTCCATGATGTGTACACAATATCTCACCCAAGTTGCATAGCTATCGGACGAATGGTTTATGAATGCATACGGGACTTGTTTGAAACTCTTCGCGTGTCGTCGCTCATTTGTTGATTCTACTCTTACGCTACCTATTGTGATATGGATGTACTCAGCCAGAAACCTTTCCTGGAGTGTACACAATATCTCACCAAAGTTTCATCGCTATCGGATGAATGGTGAATGACCTTATATGGGACTTTGTTGAAATGCTTCGCGCATCGTAGCTCATTTGTTGAATCTACTCGTGCGCTGCCTATTGTAAAGTGGATGTACTAAGCCAGAAAATTTCCCTGCAGTGTACACAACATTTTACGCAAGTTTCATAGCTATCGGACGAATGGTATATGAATGCATACGGGACTTTGTTGAAACGCTTTGCGTGTCGTCGCTCATTTGTTGAATCTACTCGTGCGCTATCTACAGTGAAATGTATTCACTAATTTTGAAACCTTCACGTAAGTGTACACAACATCTCACCCAAGTTTCATCGCTATCGGACGGATGGTATATGAACACATACGGGACTTTCTTGAAACGCTTCGCGCATCGTCGCTCATTTGTTGAATCTACGCGTGCGCTACCTATTGTAAAATGGATTTACTGAGTCAGAAACCTTCCTTGGAGTGTACTCAACATTTCACCCAAGTTTCATCGCAATCGGACGAATGGTATATGAACGCATAGGAGACATACATACAGACAAACTATTCGTAACATTGATTTTTATATATATAGATAATCCCCCTTCCGTCCAATCTTAAATTGACTGTGAATTTTGCGGAACGAAAAGTTCACAGGCAAAATGAGAGTTGCACTTCCAGGGAATGGCGAGGTGAATGAAACTCAAATCCCCCTTCCGTCCAATCTTAACTTGACTGTGTTTCACAGGTGAAATGAAGAAACACCGAGTTGCACTTCCAGGGAAACTCCAAACACAACCACCCTTCTCAGAAGTCTTAACTCAATACGACTCGATGGTTAGCTACTGGCTTTATTTCGGGCAATAGGTTCGCCCGCTAGCTAGGCTGTAACGGGGACAAAAGACTCGCCCTTAGCTAGCTTGTAAACTGTCGCCTCAGTATTTGAATCGTTGCCTACGCTATTGACGTCAGAAAAGTTGGATGGCGCAACCACGCGGCAGAATGTTGAAGCTGTAACATTGTGATTGGTGAGATTTATTTAGATGGTGAAGCATTGACGTCGTGATGGAAACAGAAAGAAATTTGTCAAATTCGAGGAGGTACTGCTCTGTATAAGGTTGCAAAACGTATAAAACGGCTACGAAATATCTTCACTACTTTCCTGTACAAAAAGTTCAGAGAGAAAGATGGGTTTCGTCGCTGTCAATTGGAAAACGTGTTACATGTTACATGACAGTGTGCAGCCTGCATTTTTGTGAAGACGACTTCTTTCCACCGGTACTGTTGATTATTGATAGTTATTGTCTCTAATTTGTATTCACATGGATTTAGCTGCATCAAAAATACTGATAAACTTATAGCCTATTACTTCTGTGCCGTACAAAGAATGTAATCCGCTCTTCGTAAACTTATTTAAGGGGTTCTTCCGATTGACAATAGCCGAATGGTTAGAAAACTTAAGAAAAATGCTGTTCCTAGCCTTAATTTGCCAGAGAATTTATATTCTTGCCTTTGAACAGCAAGTATGTAGGTCATTGAAGTATGATTTGGCTTAAATTGTGTTTTTCGCTATGATCTCCCTACTGTTGAATTTAGTTAATTAAAATGTAAAATCTTAGTTTTAAGTACCGGTTTGGTGACCCATCATCCCAGGCAGGCCGGTAACACCTATACTACTCAGGCAGATAGGTCACTTAGTCGTAATTTTAAAGTTATAGTGATGTTAAGTATAGGCTACATATGCGGTAATGTAGTGGGAGACCGGATCGGCCTAGGCTATTCTAACTTTAATTAGTTCTCATTTCAGGGTTTTACAGTTTTGAGTGCGAATAGTTGGTTTGAAAGTTGTACAACAGTAAGGAGAGTATGTTTTGTATAGGTTTTAATTGGTATTATGGTTTATGTCGAGCTGAGGAGTGAATTTGGTTTGGCTTTTAGTGTAGTTTTTGATCTGTTCCGTTTGCTTATGACAAGTTCAAATGAAGACTCCAGCTTTGTTAAATATATGTATTTTAAATATTTAATTAAATATATTGATGAAGAGGATGCCTCCATTTTAACTTGCCTGTGGCAAGAGATTAATAAATTAACATTCTTGCCTTTGAACAGCAAGTATGTAGGTCAATATTTGCAATATTGAAGTATGATTTGAGCATCCCAAGTAACGCTTCTTTGAACCCAAAACATTCATGCAAATTCAGGGTTGCTTGATTCAATTTAATATCAGGGAGTCATCCTTTGTGTTATGTGAGATATATATATATATTGTGAAATTAATAAAAAACATCGATACCGCTAGGCTCCCAAGTACAGGCTTCATATATGTAACAGCAGACAGTAAATTAACTATCTACATGTGGGTAATATTTTTAACTGGTAGTAATTAGGCACTGCATTTAAATTGATTATAAAAATATTTCTATCAATGACAGGAAATATGTAGTATTTTGTCATCATAAATTAGAAGCCATAACAAACGCACACCCAATTACTTCACGTCACCATATCGCCGCCATATTGCAAACAGCTGACCGTAAGCTCCTCCCCCGTTTCGGACGTCAATATACAAGGCCTGGAAATGCAAGCTGTTTTGAGCTAAAAATGAATCACCATGAAGTTCCGCTAGTGACCGCTAGGCTCGCTTTGTACCACCCTAGTTCCAGCATTCGCGCCAGTTTAACTCAATTGAGACATTGCAAATAGTGGTTGTTTACATGAGTATTTTTTAAATGGTTTACTGCTGTGTTCCGTTTCGTACGTCCCGGCAGGGAATGTGCAAATCAGTTTCATTTCACTCGTTTCCTATCAATTAGGAATTAATAAATAAGTGGATTATAGCTGTTTCTCGACGAGGTGATAAGGCAGGTAGCGTGTGGACTCCTTCTAAAAGGTCGGCGGTTTGTAGTAGGCATTTCAGAGAAGACAATTACAGTGTGAGCACAACTAGAAGATTTTTTCTGCCTAAATCCGTACCTTCAGTATTTACAGACTTCCCTCACCACAAACGAGTGACAACTACAGATAGGAAATCACCAAAACGACGACAGTGTCAAACTGACGACACTCTTTCATCCAAACGAAAATGTGACTCTCCGGGAACTGTGAGTAATTGTGTCCCTATTTGTGAAGAAGAGATAAATTGTAGAAGTATAGGGACACAGTTTTCACCCATTTTAAGGCCAGTTGTTAGGAAGTCTCTTCGAAAGAAACTGCTGAGTGCTACGAAAAAAATTCCTCTCGGCACGCCGGAAGGCGGAGGTAGATTTCACCGGGCAAACTAGGGGATAGGCTTTAATAGGCAAAATATGCAGGTTTTCGTAGGAGGATCAGACCTCATTGATTACAAGAAAGTATTTTACATTTGGAGGTTAATTAACTTTTTTTTTCGTTTTTGTACGCATATTTTTATCATTTTATTGTCTTATGGTGATGGTAACCTTCTTGTCATTTGGGGTTCATTTTTATACTTGTGATCACACTGTCCTTATGCAAGGTTTGGAACTGATGTGTAACTATCTGGCAGTCTGTTACTTCTTCACGCAAAATTTTATCTCCCGCAGAGATTTTTGTTGGTTCCTCAGTATAGGGGCTGTGACAACGTGGTCATGTAACCCCGTGTACACTGGATGTGTGTAGAATCTGATAAACGGTGTTAATTGTGATGACTGTATTAGTCTGTAAATCAGTTAAGGTCTGCAGACGGTCAATTTTAAGTAAAAGTTCCTAATTTTGTACCATACTGTATACTAACGTCGACGACACCTAGCTGTGAACTTGGCTACTAGATGCCACCACAACCAGCAACTTGCAACGAACGTTGGAACTTGCCTCCAAAGGAAAGCATGCTGAGGGATTTTCAGCGCTCCTAGAAAATTCGACGATTTTGGCCGGCTTTGAACCAGCGACCTTGGGCTTATAAGTTTAGCATGCTACCAATTAGCCGCTTCCCACAGAGTCAGATGGAAAAATGAATGTGATCTCGTGTGATGGCGTTGTCTTGGCAACCTCTGATAGCTCATCCCTCATCAATTAAGAAGCGCTGTCATGGTAACCTCTGATGGCACTTGGCATTTTCTTTAATTCCGAAATCATTTTTCTCAGCCCTTGGCGTAATGAAAGGTCAGATCAAAAATTCTTTCAGACAAAGTTTTAGGTAATTACTTGGGGAATATTTTCCATTTTGTACGGTTTTGATATTGTGCCTATTAAGAGAGATATGATTAATGTTTCCCGAAAAACCCACTTTTTTCCACCCCTTTGGTCAATGTTTGGTGCTATCAAAACTGTTCAAACATAAATTTTTGGCACTTATCCGACACAAATTATGAACTTTGAATGGATTCTATATTTCACGTATTAAGAGAGTTACAGCGATATTTCACTTTTTCGAAAAAAAAAAGGCCTCCTCCCCCATCCCCCCCCCCCCCCCTTCAACCGATTTTGCCCATTAACGAACTCGACCGAGATTTTAAGGGGATACATATTATGCAAAACATTCAAAGTGATTGGTGCAAAATTACGGCAGTTATCGTGTCCACAAGAAACTGATATATATGCATATATCTACACACACATCATTCTAATATATAAACAAGATGTTCAGTAAAGAACATATAGCCTACTTTCTCCTAAATGTATGAGTATAGTTATAACTCGTTGTTATTATCAAAGAGTATAATAGAACTATTCTTTGTTGAAGACCTTAGAAACGATTTACCTCTACCAAACGCCACGACCTAGATAAAAACTGCTACCATCATTGAAGAAAGAAAGAAAGATAAGAAGTATATCAAGAATGTTATGGATCTGGAGACATAATCGACCGGACTGGCGGCGTGGCTCAGCGGTAACGTTCTCGCTTGCTGGGCCCTAGGTTGCAGGTTCGTATCCTGGCGCAGTCAGCTGGCATTTGAGGGTGCACAAATGCGAGGGAGCCGTGTCAGTACATTTACTGGCACGTTAAAGATCCCCTTCGGGCCAAAATTCCGGCACCCCGGTGTCTCTAAAAGCAGCAGTAGTTAAAAGGGATGTAAAACCAATAACATTATTAATATTATTATTACGACCTGCCGTGGGCAACATCCAACTTTGAGTTGAGGCATGTCTTTACACGTCTGGTTGTGCATGGCTTTCACAACCCTAATTGAATTAACAAATCTTTCCATGACCCTACAGAGACGTGTGTATACAAACTATGTGGATATTTTCGATAATATAATCCTAACAGAGCGAGTGCATTCTAGCGGCCAGAATAAGAAACTTTTCAATAAAATCTGGAAGTTACCTTTTTGGCAGCTAGATGTCTCGAGTAAATCTGCTGGCGAATTATGTTTTAATTAAATATATATTTTACACCATAATGTGGACAATATAACGCTTAATAACATTTTCAAGTAACGCAAAATAGGCTGTTACAAACCCTTTAAAATAAAAAGTTAAAATGTATCGTAGTATCAACTTGTCATTCTTCAAATTCGATGCGCATAGAATGATAATGGTATAGTAATCAATGGATCCCAACGTAGACTAGTCGGGACATCTAGTGGTGAAATATCGAACAATATAATCCTAACAGAGCGAGTGCATTCTAGCGGCCAGAAGAAGAAACTTTTCAATAAAATCTGGAAGTTACCTTTTTGGCAGCTAGATGTCTCGAGTAAATCTGCTGGCGAATTATGTTTTAATTAAATATATATTTTACACCATAATTTGCACAATATAACGCTTAATTTTAAAACATCTGAGTCATTACAAAACAATAAAAATATAACATTTCAAGCAAAAAAACTAGCTCTGATCGGGTTTGAACCATAGGAATCTGAGCGACAGGCTATCGCTCTACCACTGAGCTAATTGTGTCGACGAATATCGTTCTATTTAAAATGACTTACATAGAACTTGTTAGCAAATAATGATTTATACTAAACGATTTCATCACTGGAGTATATTATTAATATATATAGCATTTCATACAAAGTTTATTTATTTTTTATCAGTACGCTATATTGCATTCAATACTCAAATTAGTGAAATATAAGTCAGGCACAAGATATCCGCTGCCATCTTGTCTTATTAATGAATCAGCTGAGCTTTTTAAAATCACGTCTGCACTATAGTATTACAAAATAAACTTTTAATTTCGTACGTGCCTCTTCCTTTAGAACAGTTAAAACGATTCTCGGCTCGATAATCGGAATTGGTGGGTCCCATGATATGGATTATAAAGTTTGCATAATTCGCACGGCCGCCATCCTGAAATGGTATGGCGGACGACCTTGTAGTTTGGTCACAAGACGCATCCTATACGAAGGTATGTTGTTACCAAATTTGGTAGAGATTGGATGATTTGGTTAGTCGTTATTTGATTTTACGTTTTGAACGTTTGAGTGGCCGCCATTCAGTTTTAGTAAAGATGGCGGCGATATAAAACATGACACTGAGGTGTCCTTTGCTAGTGCTACCTTTGTAACAAATTTCGTTCAATTCGCATTCACCGTGTTCGAATTGATAGGGGGGGACAGACATTCAGAGTACACACACTCACACACACACACAGACTCACACACACACATACACACACACAGACTCACACACACACATACACACACACAGACAGACACACTTTTTTCGCCCTGTGTTGATCTCATAAGTCTACTTTCATTTTTTGCAAAAATCGAAAGTAGGCTAAAAATGAGATGGTGTGTGTCTGTCTGTCTGTCTGTTACTCAATAACTCAAGAACCACTGGGCCGATTTAAATGAAAGTTTGCATGGATGTAGCTGATTTACCAGGTTTACATATAGGATTCTTTTGATTTCGAAATTTTGCACTATTAAAAAAGGGCGACTATTTTAGTGACGTCATTAGACCCTTTGGTTTCAAAATTTCATATTTCCATTTCAAATAAAAAGAGAACGGTAGGAAATAGCAAACTTTCGATGGCACATATGAGCTTTAAAATTTAATTTCCTATCCGAAAGGACCTTATCACTTTTCGTGTATCTCCAACAGTTAGCGAGTAAAACCGACATTTGTGACGTCACTACACCCTTTGGTTTCAAAATTTCATATTTCCTTTTCAAATAAAAAGAGAACGCTAAGAAATAGCAAACTTTTGATGGTATACATGAGCTTTAACATTTAATTTTCTATCCGAAAGATCCTTATCACTTTTCGTATATCTCCAACGGTTAGCGAGTAAAACCAGCATCTGTGCAATAAAACACGGTCAACACCGAGCGGTGCAGTATATCTCTCTATATATAAAAATGAAAATTTGTGTGTTTCCTCTGAATTTCTACGGAAATTTGAGATGTTTACACGTTTCAGACTGTTTTATGATGGATGTGTGCGAAAATAATTTTTTTGTTTGTCTGTCTGTTTGTTTGTTTGTTTGTCTGTGGACAAATTTGTTCCCTTATAACTCGAGAACGCCTGGGTGTATCAACGTAAAATTTGGTACAGATATCCATCAGCGGCACGACACCAATCATTGATGTAACTCTTCTCCGTACCTCTTATGAAAGATGGCCTACCCCCTTAAAATACATGCTGAAATAGGCGTAGAAGGACGAGACAAAACTCATTTTCAGCCCTTCAATGTGAGAGACAAAACTCGGGTCCCCGAAAACCACATTCTAAGGACCGAAGACCAACCGTTTTTTAGACATTCCCAGAAAACTAATTTAATTTAATAAACTAATGAACGAATGCAAGCCAGTAACCATGCCAACGGATTCTCAGAGGTCCCATCTATTGCTGTAAGACGCAATGCAATTCCATTAATTACATTAGTGTGAAAGTTTGCAAACGACTAGAAGGTTATCACGGAGCCAAAGCCGTAAAATTCATCAATACGTTTAACGTGCATTAAGGGGATCAAGGCGGTACTCTAGAATTTTTTCACGCGATTTACACCTGCGGGTGTGGTACGGCAGGTCTATTATATTCCTATCCCCATATTATTCATTCATTCATTCATTCATTTCGTATAGGCCATCTATGGACCGCGTCATTCCAACCGTCTCCTACTGGCTTTGATATTTGCCCTGTACGCCCGCATTCGTTCTCGGTGGACTTCCTTCCGTTCCTGGGTCCAAATCTTTCCCGTTTTCAGCTTCGGTTTTTCTTGGAAACCTTCACAAGCTTGAAGTTTCCCTTTGAGTGGGACGCACTCCTGAATGTCTGTTGGTGTAATCCCCACTTCTTTCAGATCTTTATCCAGTTCAATGAACCAGGCCCATTTTGTTTTCCTCTCTTGAAAGTAAGTTATGTTGCGGTTGGTCAGTCTCGCTGGGCTCATTCGTTTCACATGCCCAACAAATGGTAACCTTCTCTTCCGGATGACGTTGCTTATCTTCTCCACATGAGTATATAGGTCATGGTTATGCCGTTTTCTGTATTCCCCATTATCTTTGATGGAACCCAATATCTTTCTCAAAATTTTTCTTTCTTTGGCCTCCAGTTTCTCGACCAAGCCTTTTTTGTTCATCGTGAGGCATTCAGAAGCATGCAAGGCTTCCGGACGGATGACACTGCAGTAATGTTTTAGTTTTGCGTTGAAGGATATTGACCTTTTCATATAGATGTCCTTAGTTAAATGGTAGGCCATTTCCATTTTGCTCAAGCGCGATGTGAATGCTTCTTTCTCTGATAATATTCCTTCCCTGACCCGTCCTGAAAAGAAAAGTACATGGCCATTGGCTGAATAAAAAATAATAAAAAATAGGAGTTATAATTTCTCCCTATATTATATTATTATTAGTATTATATTATGGCGTACAACGACGAGACAAAGCCCCTCGGTGCCAGCAACAAAACTCGGGGGCCCTAAAGGGTCCTCGAAAACTACATTATAAGGCTCTAAATCCAACAGTTTGTGAAATATTCCCAGAAAACTAATTTAATTTAATTTAATTTAACAAACTAATGAAGGAATGCAAATCGGTAACCATGAGAACATTATCTCATGGGGTGGCATACAACTTTCCATCTATTTCTGTAAGAAGCAATGACACTCCATTTATTACATTTCTGTGAAAGTTTGCAAATGGCTATAAGGTTATCACGGAACTAACGTAGACCGTATAATTCATCAATGCAATTAAGTGGGTGAACGGGTAACCTAGAATTTTTTCATGCAATTTTCACGTTCGACATATAGTACAGAAGGTCTATTAGCCTATATCTCCAAACAGCAACATTATTTTCAAAACTTCCTGAATTGAACTAGCATTTTTTGCGGCTTTTAGGAATTTGGGCAATTTGAGTCTAGAGAACCTGAATTTTCATGCACCACAAGCCTTTATAATTTATGAAAGGGGTCTTCCTGTGTATGGGCACCTAGCACAACGTAGAGGGTCAGTTTTTATGTGACGTGTATTGCGTTTCGTCTACAAGACTTTCAATTGTATTTCACGTCAGGAAGTACACGTTAGGTGAATTTTGTCTGAGAGCACATTTTAACTATTTTTTTTTTGTCGACATACGGGTTCATCATAAGGATGATTTTATTTGATACTGTGTGCTAGATATACCCATATTTGGATATCTGGGTAATATGTTGTAGAAAAAAGAATTGTCTGTCTGTCTTTCTGTGTATCTTTATGTACGCCTATACCTCGTGTTCGGATGCTTGGTGCATCTTAAAATTAGGTATGGTAACCATGAGAGTCAATACACCAATCATTTATAAAACTCTTCACCGTAATTTTCATACAGTAGAAGGGTGGATATAGAGAAAAACTTCTCAATATACGCTAAAATATGCGAAATATAAAAATTATCCTACAAGGACGACCAAAGCATATGTTGCGCTTCTCAATGTGAGACAGATAATTCGGGAATCTATAAAGGGTCTCCGAAAACTACATTTTAAGGGCCTTAAATTAACAGTGTGAGTAGTGGAGTAAGGCGGTTTCCAACTCACTCCAGAACCCACTTCTTACCACTACTAAGCCTCAGCCATGTTAAATATTTCTCGAACGCATGGTCCGATTTTGGCAAATGACGTGTCATTGGACTCGGGCTGACGTCCTCTTTGCTGTGGACCACTCGTTATATTTTTGAATTTTTTTGTTTTTTTGTTTTGTTTTCGAAAATAGGTAATAGTTTGAAAACCAAACATGGTAGAACGTTGTTCCATGGCTCAAACGAATGGTCTTTATGACCTTTATTTTTTTTAATAAAACTTTTTTATTTTTTAAGTTTTTTTGAAAACACTCGAATTGTGAAAATTCTATATTTTGGAAACTAGGAATTCTACAAAAAACCTTGTTTGACATAAATGAAAGGTCCCTATGCCCTCTACCTCCAAAATAAATTTCAAGTCTCTAGAGCAAAAGTTTTTGTTTTGTAAGTAGTGTGATGAGGGGGGAGCTACTACACTTCTTTTTGAACCCTCCTCGTATTTGCCCCGAAGATGATATCTCGCTAACCAATCATGGGATTTCAACATACAGGGTGTCCTAGCACTCATAGTGATGCCCCCTACTTTCCTATAGGCTCTTTATTTAATTAAACGACCAAAACTAAAAGGTCATTCGCGAATAGTGGGGTAGTGTTGGTTTTCTCAAGTCGCGCTCGTGCTTGAATATGTATGGCTATGTTGGGAAAGGGTTAGGTGGTGGGGGAGGAGTAGGGGTCGAGTGAGGGGTCGTTTAGATGGTATTTTTTCCGCTCTAGATGATGGTAAGGTTATTTTTTAAAAATGGATGGAATTGGGAAACGCCATTTGGGGTAAACATGTTGTTTTTTTGACATTTTGGCGATGAATGTTTTTTTATACGCATGCGCACTTGAGGAGTTTTTAGTAGTGGGGTAAGGACAGAGCTACGCCACTTCTTTTTGAACCCTCCTCGTATTTGCCCCGAAGCTGATATCTCGCTAACCAATGGTCGGATTTGAACATACAGGATGTCCTAGCACTCGTAGTGATGCCCCCTACTTTCCTATAGGTTCTTTATTTAATTAAACGACCAAAACTAAAAGGTCATGTGCTTTTAATATCTCACGAACCAATAACGCTAGAGGCGTGTTCGACAGGTCCAAGGACTCGGGGTGACGTCCTCTCTGCTATGGACCACTCGTTATAATTTTTAATAAAATTGGAAACTCGATTTTGGGGTAAACACGTGATTTTTGTGATTTTGCCGATATCTCACGAACCAATAACGCTAGAGGCATGTACGACGGGTCCAAGGATTCGGGCAGACGTCCTCTTTGCTATGGACCACTCGTTATCATTAAAAAAAATTGGGAAACGCGATTTTGGGGTAAACATGTGTTTTTTGTGATTTTTGTCGATATCTCACGAATCAATAACGCTATAGATGTGTACGAGGTGTCCTAGGACTCGGGCTAATGCCCCCTTTCAAATGTGGTAGATATGTTTTCCAAAAAATAATTCACAAAGGGCCTAACGCCATACATGTTAAAAAAAACTGTTTTCTTTTTCTTTACTTGTTTATAATGTTTATGAAGCGTGGTGGTTGAGAGAGACGATTCGGCTGGGTGTGTGTGTTTCAATGAACCTGTCGCAGACCACGGTGGCTGTGTTCAATAGATTAATCGATATTTCGACGGGTCGGTTTATGACAGAACGAGGGTGCGTTTTTTTCTGATACTTTACCCCGAAGGGGATCTCTAACGTGTAAACGGTGATGAGAACTTGGTTCTATTTTGGTCGAAGCGAGTACAGAAAACCAACTTGCCAACGAGCAGGAGGTGAAGGTCATTTGAGCTTATTGGAAGGCGTTGATCTGACTTGACAACAAGTGCAATGGAAAAATGACCATGACGCTTGAAAGTGAAATAATCTGACCATTGTGGTGGCAGGGGAGTGCGAAAGGCATGCACACACATGTGTGAAACCACATGTACGCTAAACCAGTGACATCCTGTCTTGCTTCGTACGTGACAAAATGCAAGTCCATGTGAAATTTGATCTACCGCAGGTGTTCACCTTGGACGTTATCTGTCCACGTGCATGATAACTGTTAACAAGTCACAACCTGTATTGCTTCGTACGTGACAAAATGCAAGTTGACGTGAAATTTGATCTGTCACAGGTGTTCAGGTTGGACGTTAGCTGACCACGTGCCTGATAACAGAATGTTCAAAGCGTGGGAAAAAAAAGATTATACATGCAACGTAGCATATATAAAGACATGTCGTTATCATTTCCACGCTCACTTAGGTGACTACCTTTGAACACACTGCATTGCATGAAACCCCTGGTCTTGTTTAACAGTTTTGGTGTTGGTGGAAAATACTTAACCTTGTTGTGAGGTAGGTATATATTTATTCATTTATATATTTATTGACATATATATATTTACATGCAATTATTTATTGATTAGGTAATTAACGATTTTATTTATTTGTTTGTAGATAACGTGTATAGCCTACCTGTTGTGTGTCTGTGGGAAAGAGATTAAAGAAAGAGAAAGACAGACAGATAGAAAAGGAAACCATTTCCACACTAGCCCACGAGACGAGAATATAGCAAAGCATTACACGTGAAGGTGAGATTTGTTTTTTTTTATATATAACCTGTGTGATTTTGTTTTGTTTATGAAATGAATAAACTATATGGAATGGATATACTTATGGTGGTTTATTTTATTTCTTTTTAGAGTGTTGGAAAACGCCTGACCTCTGTTAATAACCAGGAACGTGTGTGTTTGGGACCATTGTCAAGCAGTCTACAGCTGAAATCTCAGGTGAGAGTGTTCTTTCTAAAATAATGTCATTTGCTACTGCTACCGATAGCCTAACTTGGGAACCTCTAAACAGTTGTTTCAAATCGCGTGTGTGCTCTGGCCGCGTGGTCAATGTTAGAAAATGTTTGATTCCCAAATAATTTTTACAATCTTGTTTTGAAATTTTTAAAATTGAAATTGGTACAGCACAAAGGTTGCATACGGCTTTAAAGGTGAATACAGAACTGGTGTGCGATTTCATATATAAAAAGAAGGACGGTGAGCATAAAGAGACATTTTATATTTGCAGTAAAATGCAAGAGCTATTCATAGCCCATAATTTGGAACAGTGGTATGAAACCCACGTGGTGAATGCCTTGCTATCAAAATTTGATAAACTGCAACAAGGACCGAGTGGTCTAGCCTTAGACAAAATTCATTATCTACAAATCAACATTTGTCAATTCAACCCGTTGAATGCTGGGTCTAGCTATATTAAAACACCACCAGCTATAGCTTCGAAAAATGCCGTGGTCAATATAAAGAATCGTGACAATGATTGCTTTCTGTGGTCTGTGGCTGCGTTTTTGCAGCCAGCACAACATAATGGTTGTCGACCAGGAATGTACAAGGCCAAGTTCGTTGAATTGAAACATACTTTAAATTTAACTCGAGTATCGTTCCCTATGGACTTAACCGAGATCCATAGGTTTGAACAAGATAACCAGGACTTTTCGTTCATGGTGTATGGCCTTAATGGTAATGAGATTGTGGGTCCTCTTTATGCCACAAAAGAACCGAAACGACACCACATTCATCTTTTATATTTATCTGTAGGAGAAGTGAATCACTATTGCCTCATTAAAAGCTTAAATAGATTGCTAAGCAGTCAAATGTCAAAGGACAAGCGTCCAAAACATATTTGTGACCGTTGCTTGCAATATTTTAAAACCCCTACGCTTTTGGAACGTCATAGGGTAGATTGTGTTACTCAGGAAGCGGTGAGATTGATATTGCCACAAGGGGACAAGGCTGTGTTAAAGTTTAAAGACATTCACAAACGTGACACTGTCCCCTATGTGGTGTATGCAGATTTCGAAGCTCTCACTACACCCATGGCGGGATGTGAACCAGATCCCACCATTAGCTCAACCACACCCATTCAAAAACATGAACCCTTTGCCATAGGATTTAATGTGGTGTGTGCCTATGACCCCACACAATCCGTTTACAAATACCGCGAGGGGCCAGATTGTGCCAAATGGTTCTTGGATGAACTTGTCAAGTTGGCTCATGATGTACAGGAATTACTGGACCACCCAGTACCCATGAGCCTATCTCCAGAACAGCAGCAGCGGTATGAGCATGCCACGACTTGCCATATTTGCGAAAAGCCTATTTTAAGTGGAGAGGAAAAAGTCAGAGATCACTCGCATTTTACAGGGGAGTTTCGTGGAGCTGCGCACAGCAAATGCAACTTGAACTTTCCAGCTCCTCGTTTCATCAGTGTCTTTTTCCACAATCTGGCGAATTATGACATTCAGTTTTTGATTCGTGAATTGGGCCATGTCAACAAGGGCTCGTTTACCATTATTCCCCAAAACCATGAGCGTTTTACAGCCCTGACATGATGGTTGGGCGACTTTAGCATTCGATTTTTGGATTCCTTTAAGTTTATGGCATCCTCGCTAGACAGCCTTGTGAATGGCTTGAATGAGGAGGAATTAAAAAATACTAGAATGCATTTTAATGATCCTGAGCAATTTCAATTGTGCATTCAGAAAGGTATATTCCCGTATGATTTCTGCAACAGCTGGGACGTGTTAAAGCAAAGAAAACTCCCACCACAAGAGAAATTTTACTCGAAACTAACACGCAGTACCGTTTCCGATGAAGACTATGCATATGCTTGTCAAGTTTGGCGAGTGTTTGGCATGAAGACGCTAAGTGAATATGCTTTGCATTACCTAAAACTGGATGTAATGCTGCTCACTGATGTGTTTGAAAAATTCCGTAACTTGTGTCAACACATTTACGGTCTTGACCCGGCTCACTATTATACGAGTCCTGGGCTCTCGTTCGATGCCGCTTTGAAATACACTCAAGTGGAATTGGATTTACTCACTGACGTAGACATGGTTCTATTTTTTGAAAAGGGCATTCGTGGCGGCTTTGTGTCACTTAACCAGCGCCATGCCGAAGCGAACAATGTCTACATGCCTGATTATTCACCAGACAAACCAGAATCGTACTTAATGTACTATGACGTGAATAATTTGTACGGTTACGCCATGAGTCAGCCTTTGCCCTATGGGAAGTTTGCTTGGCTGACAGAGAAACAAGTGTCAGAATTTGATGTGAACATGGCAAGCCAAGAAACAGGCCGTGGATATGTGCTAGAAGTGGATATTGAATATCCCTCATCCTTGTATGATGAACATGCCGATTTCCCATTCTGCCTTGAGCAAATGGTTCCCCCCGACAGTAAAGTGAAAATTGAAAAACTCATGGGCACACTTTACAACAAAAATCGGTACGTGCTACATATCCAAATGTTGGTGCAATGCCTCGCCCAAGGCTTGGTGTTGAAGAAAATCCACAGGGGTATTTCTTTTGCTCATAAAGCATGGCTTGAGCCATACATGCGACTCAACACAGAGCACCGACAAATGGCAACACAGCAGTTTGAAATTATTTTTTTAAAATTAATGAACAACTGCATTTATGGCAAGTCTATGGAGAATGTCCGAAAATACCGTGACATTAAATTAGTGAATGTCTGGGAGGGGCGGTGGGGTGCCCAGCGGTACATTGCCAAGCCAAATTTCAAATCGATCAAAATTATCGATGAGGATTTGGCTACTATTGAAATGAGTAAGACCAGCGTGACCATGGATAAGCCCATTTACTTGGGTCAAGTCATTTTAGACTTTTCTAAATCGGTCATGTATCGATTCCACTATGAGTTGGCGAAACGCCATTTTGAGGACGTCTCTCTTTTGTATATGGATACGGACTCATTCATTTACCACATTCGCCACTGCAACCCCTATGACGTCATGAGGCAACATAGTGACTGGTTCGACACCTCTTGCTATAGCGCTGACAACGTGTTTCAGCTGCCCATAAAGAACAAAAAGGAAATGGGCGTTTTAAAAGATGAATGCGGTGATTCCATTATGACTGAATTCGTAGGTTTGGCTTCAAAAATGTATGCTTATCGCACACTCGACTGTAAGGAAGCCAAAAGAGCAAAAGGTGTAGGTAGGGCAGTGGTAAAATCGCTACGTGTTGATGACTATCTAGCGGTTTTACGCACGGGCAAAGCTATGTCTCATACACAGTGCAGGATACAATCCAGCAACCATCATTTGTATCTTGTGGAACAGAGAAAACGCACCCTCGCCTCCATGGATAACAAGCGTGTGTGGGCTGATGACCTGCTCACCAGCCTGCCCTGGGGTTATGATCGCAAGGAGGAGGAGGTGTGATTTCATTGTTTAATCGTTTATGGGACATAGCTTTATGTAACTTGTAGATTTAGTATTTTGTAAATATTGGTTTCTGTCATTGTAAATAGTAGATTTTGTAAATAGTGGCAACCCACTTGGACCTTTTGCGCTTTAAAAAAGTTGTGTGCAACCTTATTTTTTTTAAATTTTTTGAATGGTAAATAGTGTGATTCTTTTAACGCTGTACAAAATTGATATTTTTTTGTAAATATGTAATGAGTAATAGTATTTTTTTAGTAACTTTAATAACTAGTATTTAATTATTTTTTGAAATAGTAAAATGGTAAACTAAAAAAAGTTCTTTTGGGATGAGTGTACATGTCGAGAATGTGCTTTTGGGAATAAATAAAGTGGTTGTGTTTGTTCCCAAAGACAGGTGAGAATGTATGAGTGGAAAGAGAAAGCTGATGTGTATGGTTGACCAGAGCAAACACGGTGAGGTAGAGTGGGTGGGGAGGGGGTAAATGGTCACTTATATACTCATTTTGTTTTGTCATTAGTTTTTTTTTCATTGAAATGTGGCAGTCAAAAGACATTATTTTTGTAAAAACAGTCTTACCTGCAGTAGTCGTAGACCTCGACGTTTCTCCAAACACGCATTAACACATTGCAGTATCGCCATGGTCAAGCACTTGCTTCAACATCATTGTCAAATCTCAACTTTCGACATACACCAAATGGAAAAATGTGAAAACGGCAAAATGGAAAATCCATGTTTCCATATCACCAAAAACGCAAAACTTAAAACGGACATTTTTAAAAACTGGAAATGGCCATATGTTAAATTTGAAAATTCAAAAACTTCAAACAGACATTGTTTAAAAAGTGTCATCAACAAACTGGAAAAATCCATATCATCAAAAACGCAAAACTTGAAACGAACTTTTTTTAAATCTGTAAATTGCAAAATGGCAAATGACAGAGTGTGAATTCATCATGTGTGAAATGTGTAAAATGAAAAAATCAGCCATCAACATCACGATTTCTTAAAATTAAAGATAACAAATCATCGTGCTCTGGCAAACCTTTGTTTTTATTTCATAACTATAAGGCAATTGACAAATGAAAAATAGAATACAAACACATCCCAATTCCTCACTCCTCAATGTTTATGTCCATGCATCATCAACTTTCCTTTCATAGCACGCATGACAATCAGGGCTGCCATCCTATCACCCACTGAGGCATCACTGGATGTGAAACGTTGTTTAGCTTTCTTCAATAACAATTTATCTGCCACATGTCTTAAACCAGGATGACTATGGCGATAAGAAAGGTCATGTTCCTTGCATGCTTGATCCAAAAGATTAATGGGTACATCACCACGTTGTAAACGTTTTTCGAGTCGAGTTCCAGGGCCGCAAAAACGATAACCTGGAAGATGGATTTCGAAAGGTAAGTATTGAATCACTTTGTCAATGACGCCATTGCCAGTACAGGTCTGGCATATCCTTTTCCATAGATGGTAAAAAGGTTTGGTCTTCCTCCTCTTCTGTGGGCGATGTTTGTGTTTGTTGTTGTTGTTGTTGCTTTTTCTCGCCATGACACTCGTGGAATGATTCAACAAAGTCTTTACACAAACTTTTATGACCGTGATACAGTTTCACTAGCTGGCAAGTCGCACACTGACGCATAGATGGTATTTTTGCCATGGCCACTTGCTTATGGTGATCGTAATCCGTACAGGGTTGCAATTCACTCAACACAAGGTCTTGAGTCCATGATTTTGGTACATGTTGCCAGATTTCTTTGACCGCGTTGGCGTCCACATAATAAATGAACGACTTGGGCAGCGCCAAGAGTTCCTCTTTGGTAAAACTGTCTAGTTTCTTTTTGCACACAAAGAACTTGCCGATGGCTTTGTCCGTAGCATTGCCTTTCTCCATGGTATCACGTGCTGTAGATGTTTACACGTCGCTTGTAGAAATCTCACTGACGTCATTCACAGGTAAATCTTGAGTTATAATTTTGTTCAACAACTCCCAGCAGGCATGAGTGCTTAACCAATGAAAGAGATGCCACGCATGCGATAGGGCTGTATGGGTAATGTTGCCACAGGAACAAGTATCCATGAGCGTTTGCAGGGAGGGGCAGCCCAACTCCATGAGGTCGATACATTGGCAGTAAGACGCCAAAAATGGTTGCAACCATTGACGTTTTTCATTGCCTTTCACAAATACCACATTGGCCGAGGACAAGTGTGCTTTCATGACCACGTCCAAATATTTATAGGAAATGGTTCCCTGATTCCAGTCTAGTTGCCTATGGTTTTCAATCCACTGGGTTTGTTTACGGTCTTTTTCACACAGCAAATCAAAAGCATGGGGTGGTTTAAATAGCAAATGCGTACCTTGTGATATCCAAAATGTGGTACAATCGATCATGGCCACTTGTTTAAATATAAATTTGTTGTCACCAATTTTAAACCCTTGGCAATCCACAATGAGTGTGCGCAACATGTTGACGCTTGCCTGGACCAAGTTCAACTGACGACAGACTGACGATCACGTGTGATAATGGCATGGGCTTACCTTCCATGCTAGTTAAAAATTGAGGTTAGGGTAGGACAGCGAGACATGCAAAAATAAGAATTTAAGAATTACATAATTTTATTATCATAACATGTCTTACAGGCTTTTCTCATTTTGGGATAAGGACGATAGCAACTGATACAACAATATAGTCTCTTGTGTTTTTAACGTCCATAACACCGATGATGTCCCAATGTCTCTAAACTAGGCGTTTTTGATGGTGAGCTGCTCACCGAAGCACCATGGACACCATACGGTCCACACGTATCGTAACTTGTTTTTTCATCACTCAGAGACACAAGTGAGGGATAGCTTGAATGACAGGGTATATTTCCCACTTTCATTCTGCACAGGTAGGGGCAGGTGGGTGACCAGCGCTGATGTTCCTGCATGGGTTCATCGCCCTCCTGCCATTGGTCTATGATGATGGGACAAAAGGCACATTTCACTTCATCTCTTGTTTTTAAATAGTAGAATCCAGCGGCCGCCAAGGCTTGAGGGTTTATGAAAGGCACTGGCCATGTGGCAAAAGTCTTGAAACGTTGTTCCTCAGAGTTTAAATTCAAAGATGTAACGTCTCTTGAGGCTTTAAAGCAAGACATGACTGAGCGGCTTGACGTGGGTTGAGCTGTTATTTATACACTCGTCACTTGGTTGGACAGTGGATAATAGTTGACTTGTTTGTGATGAATAATCAAACGGTAGGCCGTCGTATTGGCTGGTACATTGTCATGCGTTTCAAAATCTAGTCGAATGTCGATATTGGATGGCTTGACAGACTCTTCCAGGTAAGAACAGTCAAAGACAATGAGTGGTGCTCTTGCCTTAAACGCTTGGGGTAGTAGCATGGGGCCGTTCTCTTTTTGATAATACGACCATCGAAATTTAGAAAACAAGTCGTACAGGGGGCCAAATTTATTTTTTGAAAAATCCAAATCCAGTCCTTCATAGGGAAACACAGCTCCGTTGAGGAAAAGACGTGCATTTCTCAATTGCAGGTGATCAAATTGCGAGGCATCTTTGGTTTGTTGATACTTGCGATTCGTTTGAAAACCCACGATCAGGTAGAGAGGTCTCTCTGTATAGCGAGCTGTTTTTACAGACCAACTGTGCGTGTTGGTGGTGGGCAATAGCGGATACTCATGGAGTGCCCAGCTTCTAAATTCCATGGGTAGAGGCATATCTCTCTTTACCATTTTGAGTATGTCCAGTTTTTTGCTATCTTCAAGGGTCACATGTGGCACTTTCCATAGCAAGCGTTGTAGTTGAACTTTTGAATCGATGGGGGCATTGTCGGCTCCCTTGAGTGCATTATTATCACTCCTGTCTCTCACTAGGTAAAGCACTTGCCTTGCGTTGACCACAATGCGTTGGTGATCTTCGGCAAAGCCAAAAATCAGTTTAAGAGGTAAATATCCAGTAAAGGTCCCATCAGTGTGTACCATCCAATCATTGGTCGAGTCAGGACACCAACCTGCCATGCAAAGAGTTTTACCCTCTTCCTCACTATAAGAGGGGTATAGTTTCATGACACTAGAAATGCCCACATTTCGAGTGCTATCCACCACGATATCGTTAATGACATACCGCACTTCAGAAAACAGAAAGGCAAAACCATGGTGGGCCAACTTGGATGTGGTGGGTGTAGAGCCATCGGCTTTGGTGAGCCGACCTTCAATCTGAATGACACTTTCATGCGGTAGGGTGTAAATATCTTGGTTGTTGATAACAAATTGAATTTCATCATTGTTATTGAGTCCAGGTGTTTGAGCTTGATAGGAATGGAGATCAATTCTTACCACTCCAGGTTGCTCCTCGATGCGGTTCGCTATCTCTAGGATAGAATTCATTATGAGGGTTGACGTGGTAACCCAAATGCTGTAAAATCTGCTTGCCTTGAGATGTTAACGTGTATTCACGTGGCAAACAACTAACACCATTCCTAGACGGTGTTGTTGCTTTATACACAAACTTCATAGTGGCTTTAGCACCAACTTGTAAGTCACCGGTGTGGTAGAATCTAGATCAATGAGTTGTTGATCTCTATTGATTAGTCTTAATGTTATATTACTAATACTATCGACAGCCACAGAATGAAAAAGCACCACTGGAGGGTTTTCACGAATAATATAGCCATTGGGCGATGTCACAATAAAGTCATAAAGCGAATGAGATGGTTCCTGATTGGTGTACATTTGGCTAATAATATTACACGTCACCGACACATGATGGTCCTCAATGAATTTCACTTCATGGTCTGATTCATGTTTTTTGTTGGGTTCCAACACACTTGGTTTAAATCCAAGTAATGGGCCAATGGAATCAGGGTGTGTTTTAAAGTCAATGTTGAATGAGGAGAAAATACTGCAGCGATGTGTGTTGGTATTGCCTACAAGTTCAAACTTGTGCGTTCCGTCGAGAAATGACTTTAAACCATATTGATTGATCAACACCATATAATGTGTTCATAAATATCATCGATCGTGTATCCACCAGAGTTCAAGGTGAGCACAGAATCATCATAGTAAAACTTTTTGTTCACATTTTCACGTATGTTGTATATTCGATTGTACGTTTCAAGAGAAACAAGTCCTAAACCATAGGGGTTTTCACTCAATTCGATAGGCGGGTAAAAGTCTAGGCTGACTTCAGGTCCACGTCCATGCAGTGTAAACGTTTTACTTTCTGCCGACATACTGGTGGCGTTTTAGCTTATGCTGCGTCTTATATAAAAAAATTAAACACAAACGTCCACACTGTTGGCTGTTAAACGTTTGCTCACGTTTCACATTATAATATATCTTCATCCTGTTTCCAAAATAGGTCACTAGTTCCATGGGCGGAGGCAAATTCCCAAAACTGTCAAAGTACCATACCATGGATCCCTCTTTGACATAAGCTACATAATGCGTTCCTGGTCCTCGGTGATCATCCAAATTGACAACAGCACATTCCTGTTTCCAGGGTCGTGGGGGTAATTGGTTTCGCATAAACACACCTCGAAAATGAGAAAGCTTTAGTTGTTTAGCATAGCTTTCCACTTGTTGATGCGTCAGGGCATGTTTTGCTATGGCTGAGGTTATTTTTTTTTTTTTAATATTTCGAAATGGTGAAATCCCATATCCTTGTTGATAAAAGGCTGGCTTTAAATTGGCATTTCTAGCCCCCATGGCAATCGCTTCCATCGTCTCATTATGTCGCTGACTTTCTTTGAGTTGTTGCTTGCCCTGCTGCGAGGCTTTAATGGTTTTCGCCACTGCACTGGCACCGCCCATAAGTGAGCCCAGAGCAGCCAAACCGGCAAATAATGCAGGTAAAAATCCCGCTCGTTTGGGGACGGGAATCACTCGCCCTTGGTTTGAAATCTGTCGCCGACGTTTTGGAATAACATGTCTCTGTGCTAATCGAAGGGCTTTCCTTATGGTCAATACATTATTTTTTCTTTTTTTCTTTCGAAAGGGCTTGTCCACGAATGTCTTAAGCCCAGGCTTTGCCAAGGACAAAGTCCTTTTTTTAGTATTTCTCACCGCATACCTTTGTTTCACCATGATGATAATGACCAACAACCTTTCACAAGAAAGTTTAAATCACGAATAACGTCAGATGGCTATTTCATGACTGTATATTCCAATTCCACATAAAGTGGGAAATCGTTTATGGTTTTTCCCGCTTGCTTTTCATCCCATGTCAACATGAGGTGAAAGGATAATTCGTCACCAGTATTGACCATTTCATGGTTTTGGACCAACATCCTATGACCATTTATCTTTATTTGTAAATGGTTCTCATCAGGTATGGCATATTTGATGTGAATGGTTCCATCATAGTGTAATCGATAGTGGCTTAAACCCAAAGCAAGCACATAGGTCAAGTGATGATCATGGACTAGCGGTAAATGGTTTCTGTCATTCAAAGGTTTTTCATTTGTCAGATACACTAAAAATACAGATGGGATAAATTTATAAAGCCTTTTCATTTCATAGGTCATGTAACGCTTGGTACAAACATCGTCTTCGTCTTGCGGGTCTTCCACGTGAATAATCCGATGGTGATTAGCGCTATAGCCATTCACCGTAAGCTGGGGCACTTTGTCATAAAACTCATACACTTTGTTATCCACATACTTTTTCGTAGTAACGTCTGTAGACACTTGAGGATGTTTTACATGGGTTAACCGCTTTCCCTTAAAGTCATAATCTCCCTGTTTTGTGCGTGGCACTACTGACCTATCCACATAGTGTTTCTTAGCAAGATCTGTTTCTTGTTTAGGATCATGTATGGGGACAGACCTAGCTTTGGCCATCAACGCACGTCCAAAGACATCCATCGTCAACCTGTAGTACCAGTCTACTGTTTCTATGACAAGGCTCGGTGTCCTGTATATAGACAACCTGCTAGCCTGTCTAAGCCTTAGTTGAAATGAAGATTATTAAGCAGCAAGAGTCATTCCCCGTGGGGGACATGGTTTCCCATCTCTGTCCTACATCACGTGAACAACGTCATGGTTCACTGTTTCCATCTTCCATTCGCTGCATCATTGTGGGGCCTTCCGGTTGTGGAAAGACTAATCTTTTGCTAACGCTCATCACAGCGCCCAATGGTCTGCGTTTTCAAAATATTTATATTTTTGCAAAATCTCCCTACCAACCCCTCTACGTGTTTCTGGATCAAGTCATGTCTGGATTACAAAAAGAGAATATGGGTTATTTTACATTTTCCATGCAAGAAAATGTGATTTCACCGGATGAGGTAAAGCCTGATTCACTCATGATTTTCGATGATGTATCGACTGAACGTCAAGGCATCATTCAAAGCTATTTCAGCATGGGTCGACACAAACATATCGATTGCTTCTATCTTGGACAAACGTATTCAAAAATGTCCACACAGTTGATTCGTGACAATGCCAATGTCATTGTTTTATTTCGCCAGGACGAGAGGAACAGTCGTCACATTTATAATGAACATGTGAATCCTGATATGACCTTTCAAATGTTTACTGAATTGTGTGCCAAGTGCTGGAACACTCAACGTCATGCCTGTTTAGTGATTGACAAACAAAGTGAACTCAACCAAGGACGGTATCGCTTAGGGTTTGATCATTTTATTGCCATTTAATGCCCTGCCTCATTCCCCAGCAAGTCAACTGTCAAGACACCATGGCGTTAGCAGAGAGTCAATTGAAAAAGCATATTATTAAAGCAAAAAATACTATTCGCCAAAAGTTTCGTCAATTGAAACAATCACGTGCAAATCATGCTTTGTTTATTCAACAAAATTTAGCACCTCCACTAAAAGCCATGTTGAAACCCTCTTTCAAGCCATCTGAAACGCTACCCACCGTTTCACAAGCCACGCAGACACTGCACGAGGACCCTGAGGAAGAGGAAGAGGAACAGAAAGATTTGACTCGTGTTAGTGAAGTTCAGGATGAGGAGGAACAAGTGTTTACGCCTCAAAAAAAGGCCGCACCCCTTGCAGAGTTTTTGAGAAAAAAGAAATCCTTGGCCATGGTCGATACACCTTGCCCTTCCAGAGCGTCTCCGTTTTCACAACTCTTGGCCACCCCTCAACATAAAGCTCAACTGAAAACCATTTTAATAAAATATTATGGATCAACATTGGAACCCTATTTCACCGATCTATTTAATGGAAACACTGATACCACGTATGGTGTTCGCTATGAGAATGATAGTTTTAAAATTGGCGATTCATCCATTAAATTTGCTCGTACTAAAGCTGTCATTAAAACATCAACTATAAATTAACGCCAGGACTGTCAAAGCTGCTCTTTTCTCGGACCCCCTCTTCCCATGATTATACGTCAGAAGATCTTGACAAATATAAATCCATTTTATTGGATACCCATGCCCATAAAAGACAGTATGATCCCACGCAACAAGTGAATGCCAATATATCTCAAAAATATAAAACCATCAATTCAAAAATGTTTCCCACCAGTCAAAGTACTCGTCGGAAAGCATCCACTTCGGGAGTGACATTTAAACCATTAAAACCCCTTGTGGATGTTACCTACTGGCACAATCCCAATAAGCTCGTCCAGCGGCTACAGTTGTTGCATGCTTCACGTCAAGCTGGCCATACCGGTCACGATTGGGAAATTCAAGAAATTGAACAAGGACTTCGAAATGCCAAAATTATTGTTTAAGCCCTCACCCATTAAAATGGGTATTGCTCACGAGTTGCATCGCCCAGCTAGGCGTCACTATCCGCGACTCAAGGTGATTTCACGAGGTGTGGATGAACTTTGGCAGGCTGACTTGGTTGAAATGATACCCTATGCTAGCGTTAACGACGGTGTACGCTATATGTTGACCGTCATTGATGTCTATTCCAAAATGGCCTTTGTTGAACCTGTGCGTCGCAAGTCTGGCCCACTAGTTACCAAGGCCTTTCAACATATTATTCAACACTCCAAACGTCAACCTCAGCTGCTACAAACCGACCAGGGGAAAGAATTTTTCAACAAGGATTTCTCCAGTTTTCTCAAATCTAAGGATATTCACCATTACACCACGTACAGCAACCTCAAAGCCAGTGTGGTCGAGCGGTTCAACCGAACATTGAAAACCCATATGTGGAAAGCGTTTACCGCTCAGGGCAGTTATCGCTGGTTGGACATGTTACCTGAGCTAGTGTCACGTTACAATGACACCAAACATAGAACGATTGGGACCAAGCCACGCCTCGTGACTAAAAATATTCAGCCATTGGATAAACTGTTTAACCCCATAAAACCAGCCGATCCTAAACGTCACCGACTGAACATTGGGGATTTTGTTCGTGTGAGCAAATTTAAGTCTGCCTTCAATAAGGGCTACACGCCACAGTGGGGGACTGAACTATTTCAAATTCGTCGAGTCAACTTGGACACTCCAGTCACCTATTTACTCGAGGACCTCAACCATCAACCCATAAAAGGTAGATTTTATCTCCATGAACTTCAGAAAACAGCATTTCCTCAGCATTATCTTGTGGAAAAAGTGTTGAAACAAAAAGGAAATAAACTCTACGTCAAATGGTTAGGGTTTAACTCTACGTTTAATTCTTGGATCAATAAATTACATGTTGTGTGAACCTGTGCAATTTTTAATTTATTTATTCACACATGTTGTACACCACCTATAGCTCTGTGTGTACAGTCCTCAGATCCACATATTTCTTTCTCTTTCCACCTGTGTTCTCTCTTACATTACCACTCCCCCTCTCCCTCCCTTCACCTCCCACCACTGCTGTTCGCAGCTCTTGCCTATCTATTGGTTGTGACATCATTCCGACAAGTTGCATCATACTTTTCACTGATTCAGCGATTCCCACGCTTTGAACATTCTGTTATCAGGCACGTGGTCAGCTAACGTCCAACCTGAACACCTGTGACAGATCAAATTTCACGTCAACTTGCAATTTGTCACGTACGAAGCAAAACAGGTTGTGACTTGTTAACAGTTATCATGCACGTGGACAGATAACGTCCAAGGTGAACACCTGCGGTAGATCAAATTTCACATGGACTTGCATTTTGTCACGTACGAAGCAAGACAGGATGTCACTGGTTTAGCGTACATGTGGTTTCACACATGTGTGTGCATGCCTTTCGCACTCCCCTGCCACCACAATGGTCAGATTATTTCACTTTCAAGCGTCATGGTCATTTTTCCATTGCACTTGTTGTCAAGTCAGATCAACGCCTTCCAATAAGCTCAAATGACCTTCACCTCCTGCTCGTCGGCAAGTTGGTTTTCTG
The DNA here is from genome assembly GCA_946902985.2 of Meconema thalassinum. Classification (NCBI taxonomy): domain Eukaryota; kingdom Metazoa; phylum Arthropoda; class Insecta; order Orthoptera; family Tettigoniidae; genus Meconema; species Meconema thalassinum. The sequence goes on from OX336393.1 coordinate 468,449,390, forward strand.
TACTCGCTTCGACCAACATAGAACCAAGTTCTCATCACCGTTTACACGTTAGAGATCCCCTTCGGGGTAAAGTATCAGAAAAAAACGCACCCTCGTTCTGTCATAAACCGACCCGTCGAAATATCGATTAATCTATTGAACACAGCCACCGTGGTTAGCGACAGGTTCATTGAAACACACACACCCAGCCGTATCGTCTCTCTCAACCACCACGCTTCATAAACATTATAAACAAGTAAAGAAAAAGAAAACAGGTTTTTTCAACATGTATGGCGTTAGGCCCTTTGTGAATTATTTTTTGGAAAACATATCTACCACATTTGAAAGGGGGCATTAGCCCGAGTCCTAGGACACCTCGTACACATCTATAGCGTTATTGATTCGTGAGATATCGGCAAAAATCACAAAAAACACATGTTTACCCCAAAATCGCGTTTCCCAATTTTTAGCCTACTTTCGATTTTTGCAAAAAATGAAAGTAGACTTATGAGATCAACACAGGGCGAAAAAAGTGTGTCTGTCTGTGTGTGTATGTGTGTGTGTGAGTCTGTGTGTGTGTGTGTGTGTGTGAGTGTGTGTACTCTGAATGTCTGTCCCCCCCTATCAATTCGAACACGGTGAATGCGAATTGAACGAAATTTGGTACAAAGGTAGCACTAGCAAAGGACACCTCAGTGTCATGTTTTATATCGCCGCCATCTTTACTAAAACTGAATGGCGGCCACTCAAACGTTCAAAACGTAAAATCAAATAACGACTAACCAAATCATCCAATCTCTACCAAATTTGGTAACAACATACCTTCGTATAGGATGCGTCTTGTGACCAAACTACAAGGTCGTCCGCCATACCATTTCAGGATGGCGGCCGTGCGAATTATGCAAACTTTATAATCCATATCATGGGACCCACCAGTTCCGATTATCGAGCCGAGAATCGTTTTAACTGTTCTAAAGGAAGAGGCACGTACGAAATTAAAAGTTTATTTTGTAATACTATAGTGCAGACGTGATTTTAAAAAGCTCAGCTGATTCATTAATAAGACAAGATGGCAGCGGATATCTTGTGCCTGACTTATATTTCACTAATTTGAGTATTGCATGCAATATAGCGTACTGAAACAAAATAAATAAACTTTGTATGAAATGCTTTATATATAAATAACATACTTCAGTGATGAAATCGTTTAGTATAAATCATTATTTGCTAACAAGTTCTATGTAAGTCATTTTATATAGGACGATATTCGTTGACACAATTAGCTCAGTGGTAGAGCGTTAGTCTGTCATTCATATGCCTATGGTTCAAACCCCATCAGAGATACGTTTTTTGCTTGACATTTTACATATTTGTTGCTTTGTAATGACTCAGACGTTTTAAAATTAAGCGTTATATTGTGCATATTACGGTGCAAAACATATACTTAATTAAAACATAATTCGCCAGCAGATTTAATCGAGACATCTAGCTGACAAAAAGGTAACAGATTTTATTGAAAAGTTTCTTCTTCTGGCCGCTAGAATGCACTCGCTCTGTTAGGATTATATTGTTCGATATTTCACAACTAGATATCACGACTAGTTTTTATATTTATTGTTTCTTGAGTACTGAGACGTTATAAAATAAAGCTTTATATGGTGCTTTTTGCAATGGAAATTATATATAAAAAAAAACGACATTCTCCACTGGAGTGACATCTTCCAGCCTTCAGTTGTACTATGCAGAAACTATAGATTCGAGCAGCGCTCTATACCGGCCAGTTAGTGAACCCAGTCTTAACGACTGCTAGGAGTAATAAAACAGTAACATTCGTTTATTCCTTGTGCACAGAGGCGTTGTTGATAATCTCAAAACTTGCAATATGGATGATTTGGAGATGGATTATTTTGTTATACCGTGTATTTAAGATTAGCCTATAAATTAACGGGTTGCGAAGTTACTTCACTTAGTTCTATATCATTCGTACACGACACAGAACAAAAACGTGACGTCAATTTCTGATCTGCTCTGATTGGCTATTACATTGCTGCAGTCGGGTAGTTGGCAGTCAAGGATAAAATTCTCGACTGCCAACTGCCAGCTACCAACTGCAACTTCATGTTGTGTATGGTGCCTACAGTATACACGAGGTCGATCGCGACTGCCGACCGAGGACTACCAACTACGGACTGCCGACTGCGCATTGTAGATGGGCCTTATTAGAGCAACGAAGTTTCAATTATTGTAAGTAGTCGGTGTTTGGAGTGTTTGCTGATGAAATTGCAAAATGCTGGGGTAAATTATAAACTATGGTTTGAACGCCACTGTTCAAATCCTGTGTGCCAATTTGCACTTCAAATAGGAAGAAATTAGGAGATGATAAGGACAGAGAGTTATAACTATACCCATACATTTCGGAGAAAGTAGGCTATATGTTCTTTCCCGAACATCTTGTTTTTAAATTATAACGAGTGGTCCATAGCAAAGAGGACGTCTGCCCGAATCCTTGGAGCCGTCGTACATGCCTCTAGCGTTATTGGTTCGTGAGATATCGGCAAAATCACAAAAATCACGTGTTTACCCCAAAATCGAGTTTCCAATTTTATTAAAAATTATAACGAGTGGTCCATAGCAGAGAGGACGTCACCCCGAGTCCTTGGACCTGTCGAACACGCCTCTAGCGTTATTGGTTCGTGAGATATTAAAAGCACATGACCTTTTAGTTTTGGTCGTTTAATTAAATAAAGAGCCTATAGGAAAGTAGGGGGCATCACTACGAGTGCTAGGACATCCTGTATGTTCAAATCCGACCATTGGTTAGCGAGATATCAGCTTCGGGGCAAATACGAGGAGGGTTCAAAAAGAAGTGGCGTAGCTCTGTCCTTACCCCACTACTAAAAAATCCTCAAGTGCGCATGCGTATAAAAAAACATTCATCGCCAAAATGTCAAAAAAACAACATGTTTACCCCAAATGGCGTTTCCCAATTCCATCCATTTTAAAAAAATAACCTTACCATCATCTAGAGCGGAAAAAATACCATCTAAACGACCCCTCACTCGACCCCTACTCCTCCCCCACCACCTAACCCTTTCCCAACATAGCCATACATATTCAAGCACGAGCGCGACTTGAGAAAACCAACACAACCCCACTACTCGCGAATGACCTTTTAGTTTTGGTCGTTTAATTAAATAAAGAGCCTATAGGAAAGTAGGGGGCATCACTATGAGTGCTAGGACACCCTGTATGTTGAAATCCCATGATTGGTTAGCGAGATATCATCTTCGGGGCAAATACGAGGAGGGTTCAAAAAGAAGTGTAGTAGCTCCCCCCTCATCACACTACTTACAAAACAAAAACTTTTGCTCTAGAGACTTGAAATTTATTTTGGAGGTAGAGGGCATAGGGACCTTTCATTTATGTCAAACAAGGTTTTTTGTAGAATTCCTAGTTTCCAAAATATAGAATTTTCAAAATTCGAGTGTTTTCAAAAAAACATTAAAAATAAAAAAGTTTTATTAAAAAAAATAAAGGTCATAAAGACCATTCGTTTGAGCCATGGAACAACGTTCTACCATGTTTGGTTTTCAAACTATTACCTATTTTCGAAAACAAAAATAAAATCAAAAAAATTTCAAAAATATAACGAGTGATCCACAGCAAAGAGGACGTCATCCCGAGTCCAATGACATGTCATTTGTCAAAATAGGACCATGCGTTCGAGAAATATTTAACATGGCTGAGGCTTAGTAGTGGTAAGAAGTGGGTTCTGGAGTGAGTTGGAAACCGCCTTACTCCACTACTAGTGTGTGTGATATTCCCAATAAACTAACTTCGTTCTGATAAACTTGAATGAGTGACAAACCGCTAACCATTGCACAGTAGCTCAATTGTTAATGTCTGGTGTTAACTACGAACACCGTTCGAAGAACGGATACTTCTGCTAGTATGTATATAAACGTTTGAACTGACGGTGGTTTGGGGGTCTGGGGGATTTGAAACGCGAAGATATGTCGAAATTTTCCGGAAGTCGAAACATGGCACCCATTGCAATGGTTAGCTTTCTTATGAAATCTACCTAAATTGCAATAGTTAGCTTTCTGATGAAATCTACCTTAAATAGGCTAAATAATTAAAAATACTACCATCAACGACACCTAGCTGTGAACTTGGCTACTAGATGTCACCGGAACCATCAACTCGCAACGAACGTTGGAACTTCCCCTCCGAAGGAAAGCAAACTCAGAATTTTTTAGCGCTCTTAGTAAATCCGACGACTTCAGCCGGGTTTGAACCCGCGACCTTGGGCATAGAAGTTCTGCATGCTACCAGTTCCGATACCGAAGTCGCTTCCCACAGACAGATGGAAAACTGAATGTTATCTCCTGCAGTGGCGTTGTCATAGCAACTGCTGATGGTTCATCCCTTATCAATTAAAAGTAAAGTCATGGCAACCTCGCTTGGCACTTGGCATTTTCTTATAATTTAAATCATTTTGCTCACCCCGTAGGGTAATGGTGGGTCATATCAAAAATTCTTTCATACAAACGTTTTAGGTAGTTATTGGATGAATATTGTCCATTTTGTACGGTTTTGATATTGTGCCTATTAACAGAGATATGATTAATGATTCCCGAAAAAAACACTTTTTCTCACCCCTTTGGTCAATGGTTGGTGCTATCAAAAAACTTTTCAAACATAAATTATAGGGCCTTGTCCGACACGTAGTATGAACTTTGAATGGATTCAATATTTCAGATATTAAGAGACTTATAGCGATATTTCACTTTTTCGAAAAAAGCCTCCCATTTTCACCCCCTTTGACCAATTTTGCTCATTAAGGAACTCGACCGAGATATTAAGGGGATACATATTATGTAAAAAATTCAAAGTGATTGGTGAAAAATTACGGCAGTTATCGTGTCCACAAGAAACTGATATCTATACATATATATCATCATACTAATATATAAAAGTCCTCTCGGCACGCCGGAAGGCGGAGGTAGATTTCACCGGACAAACTTGGGGATAGGCGAAAATAGGCAGAATATGCAGGTTTTCGTAGAAGGTTCAGACCTCATTTATTGCGAGAAGGTATTTTATAATTGGAGCTTAATTAACTTTGTGTTTCGTCATTTTATGCTTATTTTAAACATGTTATTGTCTTATGGGAACGGTAACCTTCTTGTCATTTGGGGTCCAGTTTTATACTTGTGGTCACACTGTCCTTATGCAAGGTTCCGACACTGATGTGTAACTATGTAACGGTCTGTTACTTCTTCACGCAAAATTATATCTCCCGCAGAGATTTTGGTTGGTTCCTCAGTTTAGGGGCTGCGACAACGCGGTCATGTAACCCCGTGTACTTTGGGATGGCTGTATTAGTCTGTAATTCAGGTAAGGACTGCAGACGGTCAATTTCAAGCGGTAGTTCCTAATGTTTCTACCAGGTACTACCGTCAACGACACCTACCTGTGAACTTGGCTACTAGATGCCACCCCAACCAGAAACTCGCAACGAACGTTGGAACGTCCCCTCCAAAGGAAAGCATACTGAGGGATTTTAACATAGCGCTCTTAGAAAATCCGACGACTTCGGCCGGCTTTGAACCCGCGACCTTGGGCATAGAAGTTCAGCATGCTACCAGTTACGTCACCGAAGCCGCTTCACACTTATTCAGATGGAAATCTGAATCTCATCTCGTGCAAGTGCGTTGTCATGGCGACGTCTGATGGCTCATCCCTCATCAATTTAGTAGTGTTGCAATGGCAACCTCTGATAGCTCTTGGCATTTTCTTATAATTCCGAAATCATTTTCCTCATCCCTTGGCATAATGGTGGGTCATATCAAAAATTATTTCAGACAAAAGTTTTAGGTAATTATTAGGGGAATATTTTCCATTTCGTACCGTTTTGATATTGTGCCTATTAAGAGAGATATGATTAATGTTTCCCGAAAAACCCACTTTTCCCCACCCCTTTGGTCAATGGTTGGTGCTATAAAACAACTCTTCAAACATAAATTTTTGGGCTTTATCCGACACATAGTATGAACGTTGAACGGATTCGATATTTCACATATTAAGAGAGTTATAGCAATATTTCACTTTTTCGAAAAAAGCCCCCCATTTTCACCCCCTTCGGCCGATTTAGCCCAGTAACGAAATCGACTGAGATTTTATAGGTATACATATTCGGTAAAAAATTCAAAGTGATTGGTGAAAAATCACGGCAGTTATCGTGTCCACAAGAAATTGATATACATATATATATACATACATAAATTATATATAAACTTTTGAACTAACGGTGGTTTTGGGGTCTGGGGGATGTGAAACGCGAAGTTATGACGAAATTTTCGGGAAGTCGAAACATGGTACCCATTGCAATAGTTAGCTTTCTAATGAAATCTACCTCTGGTTGGTTCCTCAGTTTAGGGGCTGCGACAACGCGGTCATCTAACCCCGTGTACTTGTGGTGAGTGTAGAATCTGTCTGATAAACGGTGTGAATTGTAATGGCTGTATTAGTCTAAATTCAGGAAAGGACTGCAGACGGTCAATTGCAAGCAGTAGTTCCTAATATAGCTACCTGGTACTACCGTCAACGACACCTAGCTGTGAACTTGGCTACTAGATGCCACCCCAACCAGCAACTCGCAACGAACGTTGGAACTTCCCCTCCAAAGGAAAGCATACTGAGGGATTTTAGCGCTCTTAGAAAATCCGACGACTTCGGCCGGCTATGAAACCGCGACCATGGGCATAGACGTTCAGCATGCTACCAATTACGTCACCGAAGCCGCTTCACACTTAGATGGAAATACTGAATCTGATCTCGTGCAAGTGCGTTGTCATGGCATCGTCTGATGGCTAATCCCTCATCAATTTAGTAGTGTTGCCATGGCAACCACTGATAGCTCTTGGCATTTTCTTATAATTCCGAAGTCATTTTTCTCATCCCTTGGCGTAATGGTGGGTCATATCAAAAATTCTGTCAGACAAAAGTTTTAGGTAATTATTAGGGGAATATTGTCCATTTTGTACGGTTTTTATATTGTGCCTATTAAGAGAGATATGATTAATGTTTCCCGAAAAAAACCACATTTCCCCACCCCTTTGGTCAATGGTTGGTGCTATAAAAAAAACTCCTCCAACATAAATTTTTGGGCTTTATCCGACACATAGTATGAACGTTGAACGGATTCGATATTTCACATATTAAGAGAGTTATAGCAATATTTCACTTTTTCGAAAAAAGCCCCCCATTTTCACCCCCTTCGACCGATTTAGCCCAGTAACGAAATTGACTGAGATTTTATTGGTATACATATTCGATAAAAAATTCAAAGTGATTGGTGCAAAATTACGCTAGTTATCGTGTCCACAAGAAACTGATATACATACATACATAAATTATATATAAACTTTTGAACTAACGGTGGTTTTGGGGTCTGGGGGATGTGAAACGCGAAGATATGACGAAATTTTCCGGAAGTCGAAACATGGTACCCATTGCAATAGTTAGCTTTCTAATGAAATCTACCTTTGGTTGGTTCCTCAGTTTAGGGGCTGCGGCAACGCGGTCATCTAACCCCGTGTAGTTTGGGTGAGTGTAGAATCTGTCTGATAAACGGTGTGAATTGTAATGGCTGTATTAGTCTTAATTCAGGAAAGGACTGCAGACGGTCAATTGCAAGCAGTAGTTCCTAATGTTGCTACCTGGTACTACCGTCAACGACACCTAGCTGTGAACTTGACTACTAGATGCCACCCCAACCAGCAACTCGCAACGAACGTTGGAACTACCCCTCCAAAGGAAAGCATACCGAGGGATTTTAGCACTCTTCTAAAATCCGACGACTTCGGCCGGCTATGAACCCGCGACCTTGGGCATAGAAGTTCAGCATGCTACCAGTTACGTCACCGAAGCCGCTTCACACTTAGATGGAAATACTGAATCTGATCTCGTGCAAGTGCGTTGTCATGGCACCGTCTGATGGCTCATCCCTCATCAATTTAGTAGTAGCGTTAGGCCCCTTAAAACAACAATTATCATCATCATAATTTAGTAGTGTTGCCATGGCAACCACTGATAGCTCTTGGCATTTTCTTATAATTCCGAAGTCATTTTTCTCATCCCTTGGCGTAATGGTGGGTCATATCAAAAATTCTTTCAGACAAAAGTTTTAGGTAATTATTAGGGGAATATTGTCCATTTGGTACGGTTTTGATATTGTGCCTATTAAGAGAGATATGATTAATGTTTCCAGAAAAACCCACTTTTCCCCACCCCCTTGGTCAATGGTTGGTGCTATAAAAAAACTTTTCAAACATAAATATTTGGGCTTTATCCAACACATAGTATGAACGTTGAACGGATTCGATATTTCACATATTAAGAGAGTTATAGCAATATTTCACTTTTTCGATAAAAGCCCCCCATTCCCCCCCCCCCCCCTTCGACCGATTTAGCCCAGTAATGAACTCGAGCGAGATTTTATAGGTATACATATTGGTTAAAAAATTCAGAGTGGTTGGTGCAAAATTACGGCAGTTATCGTGTCCACAAGAAACTGATATATATATATATATATATATACATAAATTATAAATAAACTTTTGAACTGACGGTGGTTTAGGGGTCTGGGGGATGTGAGACGCGAAGATATGTCGAAATTTTCCGGAAGTCGAAACATGGGACCCATTGCAATAGTTAGATTTCTAATGAAATCTACCTAAAATGCTAAGCGAGACGCTGTAATTCACAAGCTAGGAAGAAAACTTCATGATCTTCAGGCTGAATTGAAGAAATATAAAACTAAGAAATATGACATGAACAAGCAGCTGTCTGCAATTAAAAATGAAGCCCAACAAGGTAGCCTCAAAGCCATTTTTTTTTGCTCGAACATCTTGAAGCATTAGGAAAGAAGAAATATAAGTACCAAGAAACTACAACTGAAATTGGTGTTCTTCTATCTACTAGGTCACTGACAGGCTATCGATTGTTACGTGAACTAAGTATCTTGCACTTACCACATCCCAAAACTTTGAAGACATACGTAGGGTACTCGAAAGGAGCGACTGGCATCACCTCATTGATCAGAGCAAGATTGATGGCAGAGGAAAAGTCACTGGAACACGAGAATGCAAAACTGGGTTCCCCTATCATTGACGAAATGGCTATAAAGCCTAGGCTTGTGTACGATCGGAATTTAGACATGTTTTTCGGCAAGAGTGACGCCGACTTAGACGCTCTTGGTATTGAAGACAAACTAGCCAACAAGTTACTTTGCATTCTTTTCAAAGGACTATCTTCTTCTTACAGAATTCATGTGCCATTTTATTTTACTTGTTCTATTTCTGGAGCGCACTTGGCATAATTGGTATTAGATGCTATGAAGGTAGTCGAAGAAAGTGGTTTCAGAGTGTTAAGAATTGTAACTGACAACTGTCAATCGAATGTTTCGATGTTTGAAACGCTATGCGGGGGTCGTATAACGCATGAAATTAAACATCCTCTTGTTGAAAATCGACCGCTCTTTATAAGTTTTGATCCCAGTCACATTATCAAGAATGTACGATCGCAGTACTTGTCTAGGGAGTTCTTTGTAAATGGCAACAATGTTACAAGTGATCATTTGAAGATCCTTTATAATCTTCAGAAAACTCTGGTCATAAAACCTGTCAGGAAACTCTCCAGGAAGGTGGTTTATCCTAGTAATTTGGAATAGATGAATGTTTCCAGGGCCAAAGTTGTGTTTTCACCTGAAGTTGTTGCAGGTTTGAAAAGTATGGAAGTCGTTTGCTCTGAGAAAATTAATGACAAAGGCAGTTTACTTGAGACGGTTAATATGGAACATTTTCAGAAATGGTTTGACATCCATGATGTCTGTAACACATCCCATGGCACGAACTCCAGAAATTACAATAAGATGATTTTTTGTGAGATGGGCGATGAAAGACTGCACTGGTTAACGGACGTATTTCTGCCATACATTCAGTAACATCCCGAAAAGTTCAGGAAATGTACTAAAGAGACTTACCACGCTCTGGAGTTGACAACTCTCTCTTCTGTGGCATGCATACGATATTTAATAAGCATCAATTTCCACTATGTCCTAAAGAGGAATTTAACGAGTGACGATGTCGAGCTCTTTTTCAGTCACCTCAGACGAAAAAGCGGGTCAATGATATGATGGATGTGAGATGTTGTATTCATGCTATTGAATCTACCCTTCACACTGGAATTATCGCAGCTTCGAGCCATGGAAACGTCGAACTAAGGAATGAGGACTCAGTATCCAGCGTAAGGTCCAGGTTCTTTTCTAGGAACCAACTTCAAGAGCCAGGTGAAGGACATGTCACGGATTCTACCTTCTTACCGGAGCTTCCCGAGCACGTCCTTGCTATAGTTGGAAACCACGTTGAAGGTACATTTTTAACCTGCACGTTTATTTTCATTGCATTGTGTTTTTATCTAAACACGATTACGGTATTTAACCATTTGGTTTTATTTTTAGGAACTCCAGCTACTGCATCCAACATAGCAATAGCAATGGTGGCAGGCTACCTAGTGCGTGTAGCAGAAGAAAATACCAGCTGTGAAGGTTGTTTGCAACATATTTCTCTTCCTGCGAGTGAAAGCTCGGTCCTCAGCCTCATAGGATTTCAAGATCGTGGAGGACTGAGGTACCCTAAAACATCATTTGTGGCGTTACTAGAGCAAATTATGCAAAGCGTATCACGTGCTGTCCAGTATCGGCCACGGAAGAACTTACTGACAAACTGCACACTTTTATTAAAATACAAGTTCTGTCAAACAATTCTGCAACGATTCTGAACTTCCGATTTTCCTTTTGAATAAGTTCCTGAAGCTGCTCCTAGACAACCTAGCCTTCTATCGCACGAGTAGGAATGAACGATTTTTACAGCTTCATAATAAGAATCTGAACAGGAAAGTACTGAAGCTCTAAGTTAGTTAGTTAGTTATTGTTGTTTTAAGGGGCGGAACTACGAGGTCATCTGCCCCGAAGCTCTAAGAACAGACTGCTTGTTTATGATATTCCGGTGAGTTATAGATATGAATGATAAACCACACTTTTTGTAAATGTGCATGAATAATAATAATAAAAGTGTCATTTCATTCCCACCCAACGAGGGTGGGCGGGCCCCTATAGATGGCCGCACCATCTCTTGGGCCAGAGGAGGGGATTGAATGGAAGGTGGAGAGTTATAGGAGAAGGGTGGTGGTGGATTGTGTAAGTTGGAGAAGGAGAAATGATTTTACCTCTTGGCAAAGATTGAAGTTTTGAAAATTTGGTGTTGACGAAAAATTGCTCTTGAATGCATTGTACTATTGTAGGTGGAGGCGTTAGATGTTGAATTTTGAGATTTTAAGTTAAATGGTTTTTTAAGAGAGTTGAAATATGGTGTTTTCAGAAGTTGGAAGTTAGAGTGGGTGATGAGATAAGGTAATTGATGTTTGAATGATTTTGAAATGAATGCGATGATGGAAATGGATGATTTTGTTTGCTGAGATGGAGGTGATGGATGACGTTGGTGGAGATGAGAATTGAAGCGTTATTGTAGAAAAGAGAAAGAAGAGAAAAGAGTCGAAATAAAATAGAATGAAAAGAAATACAAGCTGTTGGTGGAAGATGTGAGTATGGATTGATGGTGAGGTGATGGTGATTTTTTTTGTTGAGGACTATTAGTCCGGGGCAGGGGTGAGGCTCTTGAAGTGGAGTAGGCCTAGATTAGAGTATACTGGGTTGCGTAGCTGGAGTGCCTCAAGTTGTCGTAGAATCGGATTCTGCGTTCTTCTAGCGCGCTTCAGGTAGCGCAGTTGAAGAAGGGGGTAATGGCATTAGGCGGTACAGATCCTCACTTGGGTGTATTGGGGGGGAGGAGAAGGGCTATGTGGGTGATTCGTCGTTCCATGGTTACCAGGAGGTGCAAGTAGCTGGCGACGCAGCCGGCCCAGACCACATGCCCATATGTTACGTAAGAGCAGATGAGGGTCTTGTATGTATAGAACAACGTTGAGGCATGCAGCCCCCAAGAGGTGCTGATCAGCCTGGTGATGAGGCGAGAGCGCTTCTGAGCAGAGGCCATAAGTGCGCGTAGATGTGCTCGTCAAAGATAACGCCCAGGTAGCGGAGCGATGGTGAAGTGTGAAGGCGGTGGTCGTGGATACGTAGGGTCAGAAGATTGGGGTTGCGGGTGGCCGAGTTGGCATGGCGACGGGGACGGAAAAGTACGGCTTTGGTCTTGTCCGTATTTAGACTGAGATGCCAGCGATCGCACCAGGCCAGAAACGGTCGAGATATGGCAGGGCCAGTCTGTTGAAGGCTGTGACGGAGGGGCAAGGAGCGAGTATTGCAGTGTCGTCTGCGAACTGAAGGAGGTGGAGGGGAGCCAGAGGTTGGGGGATATCTCCGACAAAAAGGATGTAGAGGAGAGGGGATAGTACTGACCCTTGGGGTACTCCTTGGGTTAGAGAGAAGGAGCGTGATAGGGTGTGATTGATAGAAATGCGGGCGGTGCGGGGACTGAGGAAGTTTCCAATGAGGCGGATGAAATTATGAGGGAGGTGGTAGTAGTGGAGTTTGAGAAGGAGAGCTGAGTGCCAGACGGTGTCGAAAGCACTCTGAAAATCGAAGGTGAGGAGGAGAGTGGGGCGGAAGCGGTTCATGTTATCGGCTGTGAGGGTGGTGAGGGCAGGCCGGAAGCCACATTGGGAGAGGGAGAGTAGCTGATGTTGAGTGAGATGGAGGTAGGTGCGGCGGACTAGGATTTTTTCAAATAGTTTGGAGAGGACGGCTGTGAGGCAGACGGGACGATAGGAGGAGGGGTCGGAGAAAGGTTTGTTGGGTTTGGGGAAGAGAAGCATGGTGGCAGCGCGCCATGCCGTTGGGTAGAATCCGGTTTTGAGGAGGTAGGTATAGAGGGTGACGATGAGCTGGAAGAAGATCGGGGGTGCCTCTTTGATGTGGAGATAGCGGAGTTGATCGAGACAGGGGGCAGTGTTTTTGGTACGGGAAAGGGCGAGGTGAATATCGATAGGGGTGTTGGGTTCGTTGATAGGGTGTGGGATATCGGGGTGTTGATGATTGGGCTGGAGATAGGGTTGATTTGGGATGGAGTTGACGGCGTCGTTGTCGGTGTCATCGAAGTTGAGGCCGAAATGACCGTTAAAGACCCGTTCGAAGCGACGGGCAAAAATCTCCAGCTTGGAGGGCAGATCCGGCGGGGCAGTGCCCTGGTGGATGATGGGATAGATGGGCGAGGGGAGCGTCCAGTGAGGGTGTTTAGGCGTTTCCAGTAAGAGCCAAGGGAGGAGCGTTGGCCTTGCAAAGAGTTGCAGACTGAGACCCAGTTGCAGCGGTGAAAGGCGCGGATGTAGAAATGCACCTGGCGGATGGTCTGACGGTGAAGGGTGAGGAAATAGCGATCGCGTGATTGTTTATAGTGGGCTAGATATCTGTGGGAGAGCCGGAGGAGAGGGAGGGCTTTTGGGACTAACGGGGAGAGGGAGGGTGAGTACGGGGTGATGGGGATGTGAACGGATGAGGCGTCTGTTAGGGAGGATTCCATAACTCGGGTGTATGAGTCGACCGAGGCCGCACAGTCAAGATGCGGGAGGGGAGGGGAGAGAGAATTGGTGATGTGATCTCTGTAGGCAGGCCAGTTTGCCTTTTTAAAGTTCTGGCGAAGAATCGGCGGCGGAGGTGTGACGGAGGTGGGTCGTGTTGGTATGGTGACAAGAACGGGGAGATGGTCACTTCCTATGCTGAGGAGGACGTTCACAGTTAAAAGGTGAGCGAGGCGATTGTGTGCAATAATTTCATCCGGTGTGGTGTTGGAGATAGGGCGAGTATGTTAGGGGATGGCTACAAGTGTAGAGTTTATCGCCTGTAGATAGGTGTGGAAGTCAGCCAGTTCCGTTGCCGATCGGGAGTGCATGTTGAGGTCCGCAAGTACGATAAAATGTGGAAAGGCGGTATGTAGATGGGTTAGGAACTCCCGGGGAAAGGGACGGCGGGGACGGGTGTATACAGTTGCGACATGAATTACGCGGGAGGGGAAGTAGAGAGTCGCGATGAGTCTCTCAGGGAAGGAGAGTGGGGGAGGAGGGACGTGAATGCGTATTGGGATGCGGTTCTTATGTAAGAGGGCGGCACCCCCACGCCCAATTTCGCGGAGGTGGTCCGCTCTGTGAATGGTGTAGCCGGGCTGAATGGTGGGGACGAAGAAACGTTTCGTTGAGTAGAACGGCGTCTGCGGAATGTGCGGCTACGGTGTCTTGGAGTAATGGACGCTTCTTGTGAAAGGAGCAAACATTGCTGAAGACAGAGAGATGGTTTTGGGAGGCCCAGTGTGGATGGTCTTAGTTGCCATGTTGTGTCGATACCAGTGGGGAGAAGGTGAAATGTGTCAAAGGGTCGGCGTAAGAGGGAAAGAAGCGAACGTTAAAAATTTGGAGAGCTGCCTGTTGGAGTTGCGTGAGAACCAGGGGCCGTTGGAATGGCATGAGGTTTTGAAGGGAGATGGTGAGGAAGCGGAGGAGGTTTTCCACCGTCAAGGGGGGGGGGGGGGAATGGGAGTTAGCGGTCGGGGTTGGGGGGTCGATTGTCTTTACAGGGGCGACAAGCTCCGGATGATCTGGGGGAGGTGCGGGTTTACCCTTACACTTGTAGGAGTGTGTAGGGTGTTGGCCCGAACACTGGTGGCATTTAGGAGGTTGGGCGAGGTTAGGACACTGTTGCAGGGGGTGGTCAGGTTGGGAACAGTGGGGGCAGATACGCGGTGGGCAGCACTGTTCGGTAGAGTGCTGGTTGTAGGCCAGACACCTATTGCAACGGAGAGCCATGGGAGGTGGAGCTTTAGAGGGTTCCACTCGGTGGTGGTACCGAAAGAAGTATACACCGAGGTGAAGTAAGCGATCGACTTTTGCCTGGGTGGCCAGGAGAATCCTGACCATCCAGGTTGGGCCTGTGGGGCACTTTATGCGGAAGGTCTTTTTCACCTGTATTTGTTCGCGTTCGAGTTCTGAGATAACGACCTCCTCAGGAAGATCAGGGTCAACGCCTCGGATCACGCAGGAGAATAGTGGGGAACGGGGGGGGGGGGGGGGTGCTGTAGAGGGTGTTTGGCGCGATGTAAGGGGACCGATCGTCACTGTGGGACCAAGTCGGGCGGGTGAATTGGCGTCCTCAATAGTGGTGGCGACGATGTCATCGTCGGTTTTAAGGATGACACCATTTGAGACGGAGACCAGGATGAATGGTAAAGAGGGAGGGATGAGCGTCTCCAAAGCTCCCGAGATTTCCTGTCTGGACAGGTGTTGGAGACCGGAAATAAGGCTGTTTAAAGGCGGGCTGAGCAGCCTTGGCCGCATAGGAGACGGAGGGTTGGGGGATTGGGGATGGGGTCGTTCCCTCCTGGAAGGGTAGGTTCCCCGAGGGGCGAGGGAGGGGTGGTAGTTCAAAGATGAAGGGAAGGGGGTTGGTGCTCAATGTGGCATCCAGTGTGGGAATAGAAGAATGACCACCCTCCTCCATCCCATCATGGACACGTAAAAGGGAGCGGTGGGTGAGTTCAGAGTCCGTTGGGTCGGTTACTTTACGTTTCGCTGACAGGGTGGCGGTTTGTGGGATTACTGGTGGGAGGTTGGGGTGAAGGCCAGAGGTGGAGGGTGTAGCGGTAGACGTGGTTGTAGCGGTGGTTAGTTTTTTACTGATGGCGCCTTGGGAGTTAGTGCGCGCCGGTGCCCCCTTGTTGGTCCCCTTGGCGTTACGTGGATCACGGTTTGGGGATCCACAACCTTTGCTACGACCCATGACGAATATGTGGAAAGTATGAACGTTTGTAGGATGGGGCCAATTTTACCAGGGCAGGAGGATGCGAGTGCAAAGATCGCGAAAAGAATTCAGGAATAGGGCACTAAGTCCCTTAAAAGGAGAAAGAGGAAAAGGGTTGAAAACGAAGAGTTATATGAAGATAAATGTGTTTGAAATGGCTGGGATGATGATTGAAATGATTAGGAAAATGATGAGTAATGGCGGGAGTATGGGAGATAGGGCACAGCAGGACACTAGAGCAGTAGAGCAGATATCGAGGGACAGCACAGTAATGTGGGATGAAATGGGGCAAGGGAATGAGTCGGGTAGTAGACGGTTGAGATGTATGAAAAAGTTGAGAATGTGACGGGCGAGGATCTGGCAACAGGGTACAAATGAAGGCGAGGTGAGAGAGCCTCTGCGAGCGTGAGGTAATGAGATGATTAAAATGTTACGGAGTGTTCACTGATAGCGTGAAATGAAGAGATGGAATGAAGTGCTTAAAGTTAGAGTACAGTAAGCACTATGAAAATGTACGTAGAATGTGTGAGAACACAAGAGCCTGGTGAATGAATGAACAAAAGCTGGTATTGAGAAACGACAGAATGTTGCACGGCGTGAAGTATCTGTTAGGGAGCTGATGTGCCTGGCTCTAGCGAAGAATAGATGTATCGATGATAGCCTGTTACAGGCGATGTAAACGTGGTAATGATTGCTTCAATGGAGTAAAGCTGCGTTGGTGAAATGTAGTACACAAAATGTCGGCGCACAGACTGCAACACGTGGCGAGGTCTCACTGTCAAGGCCACGAAGTCAGGTGAGTTCGTGACGTCACGCCGGTGTAGACGAAGTCAGTCGCTGCGTAGTAGTAGATTTTCTTGAAGTTCGGATGGTGATTTGATGCGAAGTATAAATTTCTCGCAGTAAGCTCGGACAGCGATTTCTTCCAAAGTAATAATGAGAAAAAAGATGATGTGCATGAAATAGCCCGAGTATTCTCTCACCTCAATACTAAATCCATATAGTGCGCTCATATTGACGGTGTAACAATGCGATCCTAGCGGCAGAATCCTGAACTAAGTTGTCCCCCAGTCGCGGTGCGGCATCTCCCTTCCTTGTATTATAACGTAGGCAACGATTTGAATGGACATGGTTGGAAGAAATTAAAACGTAAAAACACTCATAGTGAGCGATGTATTGAAGATAGACATTGCCCTCGCGGACTTTATTGTAGAACTTTTCATGCTGAACAATTCTTACACTCATAGTATTTAGATATTTTTAACAGTTTGCCCAGCGCTTGGACGCCAGGTTTATTTTCTTAAATTTTCCACTGAAATAGTTACTGCTCGGCTTCCTTTGATCATAAATAAATTATTTTCTACAGAAATCATCCTCGAGATATCCTTTACAGAATGGTGAAAACCGCATCAAAATCCATCCAGTGGATTTTACCCGTAACATCCATGAATCGGAGACTTTGTTTTATACTAAGTAGAGATACACAACACATCGTAAAGTGCTCCATGATGCCAACGAGCGGTGATCTATAGCGAAAATCACGCGGGTTCACCTCGCTGTTGCATTACTGCCGAGTTTACGCGAGCGGGAAGCGTTCCTTAGTTCTAAGTGAGGTTCAGAATCTGGCTCACAGGTGGCTCTGTGTGTATTGTCAAGAAAATAAAGGATATTTTCACGTCATTCCAGAAGTTTCGCAACAGTGCCTCTCTATCTACGACTAAAAAGAGTTTGGAAATGTGTCTCAGTTGGAGCGTGACCACGTTGGTGTAAATGACTAAACGCTAATAACCGGGTAGCAGGAAATTTGGATTTGAATCCCGGTCTCAATTACTAGTCTTAGTCTAATAAGTAAGCTATACATTAATAGCGTAAACACAAGTTCCTTGCCTGAGTTTAATCCTTTAGCTCTCAGTAGCTCCTGCGTAGTTGAATGTTTGGCTCTAATGCCGAATTGTTCATTAATAAGTCGTTCGTTTATTATAGGTGACTAGCATTGCCCGTCACGGCTTCGCCCGAGAATATTGTAATTGTAAGGAGTACATTTAGCAACTTCTCAATCATGAATGCTATGACTGATTTATCGTATAATTTTGAATAAGAATTTGGTAAAGACCGTAAACAATCAGACATTAAAAACAATTTAACTCAACAATCTATTTATATAATACCACATGTACACATCATATTGAGAATCAAAATTCTAATGGTATTCCCGAACACGTAGAGAGCAGAAATTTGGCATGATGGTGGAACGTAGGTCGCAACCGAAGGGAAACTTCCGAAATGTCTTAATTTTGCATTTGGGAATATATTAAGGGGGGCTCAATATAGCAAAACAAATTTCAAAATTTACATTTTAAGACCTGCGATCTTGATATTCATTATATACATGCATTGTAAGGCTCTGGTAATAATCATTTGACAGAATGGAGCTCTTGAAATTCATATTAGTGATATTTACGATTTTAGATTTCTGGCCGAATTTCTTCTAAGTTCTTGAGCTGTTTGAACCGAATAAATTTTCAAAATTTGTGAATTTAGGAATACTTTCATTCGATTTATTAGGTATTTTTAGGTCGAGAACCGTGATGTTATTTTGCATCTTTTCCGACTTCTTTATTTTGGTTTCGGGTAATAGAATTTTTCAAGTATGATCTGAAGCCTCCTTCTATATATATAAAACCACATGTACACATCATAATGAGAATCAAAATTCTAATGGTATTCCCGAACACGTAGAAAACTGAAATTGGCCATGATTTTGGAACGTAGGTAGCAACCGAAGGGTAAATTCCGAAATGTCAACATTTTGCATATGGGAATATATTAAGGGGCTCAATATAGCAAAACAAATTTCAAAATTTACTTTTTAAGACCTGCGATCTTAATATTCATTATATACATGCATTGTAAGGCTCTGGTTAATAATCAGTTGACAGAATGGAGCTCTTGAAATTCATATTAGAGATATTTACGATTTTAGACTTTATTATCCGACCTGGAATAATGGAGATAATTACGATTTTATATTTTTGACCGTAATATTTTAGAGTTCATCGAACTGTTATCGAAAGTGAGCCGAATGAATATTCAGATTTGTGTATTTTAGGAATAATTATTTTGCATTTATTAGGTCAATTTGGGTCGAGAATCGTAACGTTATTTTGCCTTTTGTTTGTGGTTTATTGGTTCATTTCCAGTATGATCTTATTATGTATTGTAATATGTATAGGGGGGGGGGGGATTGTTGGTGTCGGAAACAAGACGAGGTTTTGAGTCTGATTTTATACTCTTCGTGCCGTATGTATAATGAGAGTTACTGTCTCCGTATGCCTTTTTACGAAGATATAATACTTGATATTTTCAACGGTGTGCTTTAATTATGATAACGGGTTTTATTTTTCGTCAATTCAATTATTCCGTTTGCCAGTATTTGACTGTTCTTGCTCGTTTTTTTTTGAAAGGAACAGCATCTTGAATACACAGATTATATCGACGAATCCTACCGACATTCAGGGTATTCCTTTATTTTTCTGCATTAACTTTACGGTTGTATTGCACAAACGTATTTAATATAACTGGTTTGGTATTATAACTTAGAATGATTAAAGTTGGTTTTGGTTCTGTAACTCTAAGTCATGACATGATATATTTTATGTACTTTCCTTAATAATATTCACTGCGAATATGAAATTGCTACTTCATTTCATAATTATATTCTAAGCATACTGCTGTATGTTTTTTAAATTATCATATTAGGATGTTAATCTAGGGGCATATTTAGAGGGGCTCAATATTGTAGATATTGTATTTACATTTTACCATATAGAAACTGATATTCAATATATATACTTATTTTACTTCCTGTGATTAATAATCGGGTGACTAAAGACCCATATAGTCTACACATCATATTAGTGGAAATGGAAGGAACTTCGTAATTTGACATGACCGTTAATCTCTTGAACATGAGACACGGGACCTCCTCTTTTTGTGTAGATTCCCAACCACTGCACTTGATAATTCAGTTGGTAAGTCCTGCATGTATTCGACGAGAATTGAACCCAGTCAGCCTTGGTGAGAGGCAAGAGGCGTGTCTTCAGAACCACCACGTCCCCTTCATAATAATAATAATAATAATAATAATAATAATAATAATAATAATAATAATAATAATAATAATAATCGGAATAGAAAGTCAAATGTTATTGCCAACCACATATAGAACTGAATGGGGAAAGGAATCTATCATTGCAAATATGCGTAATGTTTTAAACCAATTAATGAGGTTATGCGTTCGTGTACGTTTCTTAGTTCCAAGAAATGTACAGTTTCTGGGATTTGTTACTGGGTTGTTATATTACATGTTCTGAACAGCAGCGCATCGGCATTTTGGGAACCCGTTAGCCACACCACACAATCGAAAACATACTGTTTTGATAGGGGACCTGCTTTATCAAATCTTCTCGCCATGATATACAGTAACCGGCAGTAGGCTAAACTACCTTTCATAATAAAGTTCCTGAAAACGGTATTACTGGTAGGCTAGGGGATCTGCGTTAACGAAATTTCTGTCATGATATAACTGGCAGTAGGCTATGGCAAAACTCCACACCGTATTACTATACTTAACTAGAAGTATACTAGAGGAGCACCCATGTCCTAACAGACTTAAAACATAGCAGTGCGCATATTCCTTCATCAATTGGGAATCAATTGAAATAGAGGGAAAAGATATGTCAAAAAGAGGCAACAACACTATAGAGAATTAAAATTTGGACTCGTAACCAAACATTTTCAGATAACAAGTACTGTATTGAGGGCAAGTGCAAAAATAATCCAAAAATTTGACACGCAACAAATGTGTACACTTCGTACACTGAAGACACTATAAACTTATGGAAAAAAAATAACAAAGAAAAACTAACATTTTATTCAGACCATTAGCATAATTTATTTTGGTAGGTGACATCTACGAATCAACTAAAAGATTTACATCAATGGAAAATCTCCATGCAACATATTCGTCTTTATTTTTATTACAAAGTCACAGCAAACATAACAAACTTAAATTCAGAATGTATGTTTTAAACACTTCAACCCATTAATTTCCATATAAATGCACGATTTGACAAACGCACCGGGGGCTTGGGGGCGGAGCCCCCAACGAGCAAAGCGAGTCTTATATATAAAAGTGAAAGTCTGTATGTATGTGGGTGGGTGGGTGTGTCTGTTCCGTATTCAAATCTACACCGTTCCACCAATCTCAACCAAATTTTGCATACACATAATTAAGGACCCAGAAGGAACCGCTGACTACATGAATTTTCGAAAGTCTTTCTCATTCTTCTGATTTCGGCCCTTTTGCACTCAAGCACAGTAATCAAATCATAAAACAAGATGTTCAGTAAAGAACATATAGCCTACTTTCTCCTAAATGTATGAGTATAGTTATAACTCGTTGTTATTATCAAAGAGTATAATAGAACTATTCTTTGTTGAAGACCTTAGAAACGATTTACCTCTACCAAACGCCACAACCTAGATAAAAACTGCTACCATCATTGAAGAAAGAAAGATAAGAAGTATCTAAAGAATGTTATGGATCTGCAGACATAATCGACCGGACTGGCGGCGTGGCTCAGCGGTAACGTTCTCGCTTGCTGAACTGTATGTTTCAGGTTCGTATCCTGGCGCAGTCAGCTGGCATTTGAGGGTGCACAAATGCGAGGGAGCCGTGTTAGTAGATTTACTGGCACGTTAAAGATCCCCTTCGGGACAAAATTCTGGCACCCCGGCGTCTCTAAAAGCAACAGTAGTTAAAAGGGACGTAAAACCAATAACATTATTATTATTATTATTATTATTATTATTATTATTATTATTATTATTATTATTATTATTATTATTATTACATAATCGGCCTGACGCGGGCAACATCCAACTTTGAGTTGAGGCATGTCTTTACTCGTCTGGCTGCGTATGACTTTCACAACCCTAATTGAATTAACAAATCTTTCCATGACCCTACAGAGACGTGTGTATACCAACTATGTGGATATTTTCGATTGCTATTTGGCTGAAATAAAAGTATTAATTAATATCCTGAACTAGCACCAACGGTAGAGTTCAGATACTATGTCAAATCGTTTTGTTCTTTACTTCAATTAACATTTTCAAATAACGCACAATAGGCTGTTACAAACCCTTTAAAATAAAAAGTAAAAATGTATCGTAGTATCATCTTGTCATTCTTCAAATTCGATGCGCATAGAATGCCAATGGTATAGTAATCAATGGAGCCCCACGTAGACTAGTCGTGACATCTAGTGGTGAAATATCGAACAATATAATCCTAACAGAGCGAGTTCATTCTAGCGGCCAGAAGAAGAAACTTTTCAATAAAATCTGGAAGTTAATAAGTAGCGGCGTGCAGTTATCTTTTTGGCAGCTAGATGTCTCGAGTAAATCTGCTGGCGAATTATGTTTTAATTAAATATATATTTTTCACCATAATATGCACAATATAACGCTTAATTTTTAAACATCTGAGTCATTACAAAACAATAAACATATAACATTTCAAGCAAAAAAAATAGCTCTGATCGGGTTTGAACCGTAGGCATTTGAGCGATAGGCTAACGCTCTACCACTGAGCTAATTGTGTCAAGGAATATCGTTCTATATAAAATGACTTACATAGAACTTGTTAGCAAATAATGATTTATACTAAACGATTTCATCACTGGAGTATATTATTTATATATAAAGCATTTCATACAAAGTTTATTTATTTTGTATCAGTACGCTATATTGCATGCAATACTCAAATTAGTGAAATATAAGTCAGGCACAAGATATCCGCTGCCATCTTGTCTTATTACTGAATCAGTTCAGCTTTTTAAAATCACGTCTGCACTTTAGTATTACAAAATAAACTTTTAATTTCGAACGTGCCTCTTCCTTTAGAACAGTTGAAACGATTCTCGGCTCGATAATCGGAACTGGTGGGTCCCATGATATGGATTATAAAGTTTGCATAATTCGCATGGCCGCCATCCTGAAATGGTATGGCGGACGACCTTGTAGTTTGGTCACAAGACGCATCCTATACGAAGGTATGTTGTTACCAAATTTGGTAGAGATCGGATGATTCGGTTAGTCGTTATTTGATTTTACGTTTTGAACGTTTGAGTGGCCGCCATTCAGTTTTAGTAAAGATGGCGGCGATATAAAACATGACACTGAGGTGTCCTTTGCTAGTGCTACCTTTGTACCAAATTTCGTTCAATTCGCATTCACCGTGTTCGAATTGATAGGGGGGGACAGACATTCAGAGTACACACACTCACACACACAGACACACACACACACACAGACTCACACACACACATACACACACACACATACACACACACACACAGACTCACACACACACAGACAGACACACTTTTTTCGCCCTGTGTTGATCTCATAAGTCTACTTTCATTTTTTGCAAAAATCGATAGTAGGCTAATATACTCATGAAGGAATGGCAAGGCAGATCATTTCCATGGCAACATAGCTCAAGTCGAGACACGGCCGACTGGATGCCAGTTGCGCTCTTCACTACCGGTATAGAAAATGAGGCATTCCTAAAGAAAAATCTACGAAGCAGAATGCAGCTTCCAGCTACCAAAGAGCGTCTACAAATTAGAGAGAAGAAAAGAGAGGACATCGACCTGGAGTTTTACTCGACTGATGCCATGCTCAATCGTAGCTGGTCTGGACCAAATAATGGACATGCGGAGCGCTCTATCTAGGTTGGCAATACATGGTTTTCACCACAAGCTATGTACTCGACATAGCTATCATGAACAGCCTGAGCAGTGCTTTTCTAAGCTGTGTGAAGGTCATTGCGAGCGATATCATTTCAACAAATGCACCAAACGAGGACACTGAAATGTGACCTGCTATCTAGCGGTGATTCAATAAAACATGGCAAAAGCTTCTGAAATATTACATGACATGGCAAAATATAATATTAGTACCTCCATGATGTGAAGTCAGTCACTTAATGTTCTATGATCCTTGCGCACGGCAATAGAGAAAGTGTACATCGAAACATTTAGTGGAAGATCAGATGAATAGTGCGATCACCATATCAAGTTCTTCTAACCCTGCAAGAACCTTTAATATTTCCGTAAGTTCATTATATATGTTTAGCCTACTTTTCACATTTTGCAAAAATGAGGAAAAAGTAGACTTATGAGATCGGGCAAATGTGTGTCTGTCTGTCTGTCTGTCTGTCTGTCTGTCTGTCCTTCTGTCTGTCTGTCTGGCTGTGTGTGTGTGTGTGTGTGTCCCTATCAACTCCTAAACGGCTGCAGCAATCGAAACAAAATTTGGTAGGAGTAAAGATCTATACCTGAATATCTCACGGCCATATTTGAAAATGATGTCAGTGCTACCAACTGCTAAAAAATCGCAATTGAAATTTGAGCTCCATGTTGGATATCTTGGAAAGTATGAATGGGAGCTATTTCAAAATTGGCACACGTACAGATCATAATATTTCAGTTTAATTTCCAGGAGGCCAAACATGGCAGTGTTGCCAAAATGATTATAAGCCTCCTGATAGGTCCAATTTTTAAATGCATATAACTTCTACACTATCAATTGGAATTCAACCAAATTTCGTATGTTGTATGTGTACATAACCAGATATGACTGAGCGTATTCTTAAGACCTACCAGGGCTGCCAACTGTTAATAAATGCTCCTAATTTATTTTATCCAAATACCAATATATCAGAAAGTATGCAAGCCGACAGCTTAAAACTATGCACACATATAGTACCTGACATTCTATATTAATTTGGAGTAACTTACATACGTCAGTGCTACCAACATGATTCTAAGCCTGCTGACAGGTCCAACTTTAAATACATGCAACTTCCATACTATCATTTGGATTTCAACCAAATTTCGTATGTGCTATATGTACCATAACAGATATGACTATGCGTATTCTAAGGAGCAACCAGGGCTGCCAACTGTTAATATGTGCTGTCCCTATTTTTGTTACCCTAATATCAATATATCAGAAAGTATGCAAGCCAATAGCTCTAAACTTTGCACACGTATAGTACCTGGCATTCTAGACGAATTTGGAGTAACTAATATACGTCAGTGCTGCCAACATGATTCTAAGCCTGCTGATAGGTCCAATTTTAAAATGCATGTAACTTCTATACTAACTAATGGATTTCATTCAAAATTGGCACAACAATAAATCATATTATTTCAGATTATTTCTGACCAATACATGCATGACATTGTTACCAACATGATTTTACGCGCGCTGTTAGATCCAATGTTTAACTGCATGTAACGTCCATGCTATCCAGTGGACTTCAACCAAATTTTGTATTTAGTACCGTAAGAGACGGAACTAAGAATATATTCAGTCATCAGGGCTGCCAACTGTAGTGCTCTATTAGGATACATTATGCCAGGTATACAGTATTTCGAACTAATTGGAAATTTCGATATTAGCAACTTAATTTCGTCATTATTCTAGATAGGTTCATATTCTGTAGAATAATCATTGCCATGAAAAGTAGGCTGTATAGTTCTTAACGGAACTTCTTGTTTGTATTTGAGGCAGATGACCCCACTGTTCCGCCCCTTAAAACATCAAAAGCTAACTAACTAAATACCTCTTTCTGCGTTGTGGTTTCCCAATTCACAGATCAATGGTACCATTGTTATAATTTATATTATAATATACTAATAGTTTTAATGCAGTCAATGACCAATGAAAATCAAACTAATAGTTAGTTATTGTTGAACCCGGTCTGCCGTGGTGAGAAGCATACAGCTTGACCGCCACGCCAACACGCCTCCTTTGTTGTTGTTATTGTTGTTAATGATGATTCATTTAGAGGCTTGTAATATTGTGGTCATTCAGCTCCGTGTGCTTAAGTGTAAATAGGATTTTCTCTAATAACCTGTGTTGTTGATATGTCTGTGGTGGTGTGTGTATTAGGCTATACCATGTATTTCGAAAGGAAGAACGTGAAGGATATGGCGGGAGCTTGGAACAGCTGGGTCGACCGACGGCGAAGTAAAAGTAAACGAAACGAAATAATGGCAACGAAATGAACTCCGACACAGACGGTTAACAAGCGACTGAACGAATGAACACAGCATCGGCGACGTGTTACTCTAGCTCTCAAAATCCAGCCATTAAGAGCCCACGGCGGCCATTTTATATCGTTCCCACCAAATGATTGAGGTTCTTTCTTTTGAAATACCAGGTTTTTAAAATAGGAAATGAGACCAGGAAGGAGAAGAAGTTCCCATGATGTTCAGTAAGAACCATTTAGGTATTTGCTTGCAATAAAAATGGAAACCACGAAAAACGACTTGTAGGATGGTTGAGGTGGGAATCGAATCCACCTTTTCTCAGTTTTGACTCACAAGATTGAGTGAAAGCCGTTCTAGCTCTCAACCTAATTCCTTGCGTTCTTTACGTAGCTGGGGATCGCAACCCAGAATCTTTGAAACCGAAAACTCAATTCGTACCCTAAGACAATACAAGACGACTGTTACTATCTCTTCAGTCGCCAGTAAACAGCAGAAATTTTTAGTGACTATGCATTGCACTTCTGAATATAGCCTCACCATTGAATTACCGCCTTTCGTGTTTTAAATTACGTATTGTGACGTCAATCTTAAATGTCCGTGGTTTGATTCCAGGCTCTGTAGATAAATTTCACTCTGATCTGAGGCTAAAACAGGGCACACTCAATTTCTGTAGGCAAAACAGAGAAAAGATCTGAGTCAAGAAACGGGGTACATTCAATTTCTATAGGCAAACCACAGTAGAGATCTGAATACAAAAACGGGGTAAACTCAGCTACGTTAGACTAAAAATATATATATATATTTACGATTCCCACCTCACCCTATTGGTGGTTTTCCATAGTTTTCCAATACTTTTACAGCTAAATGCAAGAATGGAAACCAACTTAATGTCACGGCCACTTCTTACCCAATTGGGGACTCATTTTCAAGGACTACAACCTTATCTTCATAATAGCATAGATTCTACACATAAATACGTACACTCGGGCCAGGTATTAGACACTTGGTAAATGCATGAATGATGAAGGAGTTACTTAGGATAAGTTGGGTCCGTAACTCCTAAACTTCATGAGGATTAAGTGACCACCACCACCTCCACCACCACAACTACCATAACCACCTCCACCTCCACCTCCACCACCACCACCACCACCACCACCACCACCACCACTAACAGAAATGTACATTCCTCTTTTAGAATGCCTCCTAAGAAGCGAAATGCTATTGGACGAGTGCATCCAAAATCAGAAAAAATGAAATTATTACGACTATCCCAGACAAAAGAACAGCATGACTGGAATTAGACCAAGAGCGGGCCAGTACATCAAGGGCGACGGAGAGTATAGAGCAGCATGAGGCACGACTGGCAATAAAGCGGACTGCTGCCAGTACAATAAGAGCGACGGAGACTGTGGAACAGCGTGAGGCACGACTGAAAATAAAGCGGACTGCTGCCAGTATATCAAGAGCGGCGGAGAGTATAGAGCAGCATGAGGCACGACTGGCAATACAGCGGACTGCTGCCAGTACATCAAGAGCGACGGAGACTGTGGAACAGCGTGAGGCACGACTGGAAATAAAGCGGACTGCTGCCAGTACATCAAGAGCGACTGAGACTGTGGAACAGCGTGAGGCACGACTGGCAATACAGCGGACTGCTGCCAGTACATCAAGAGCGGCGGAGACTGTGGAACAGCGTGAGGCACGACTGGCAATACAGCGGACTGCTGCCAGTACATCAAGAGCGACGGAGACTGTGGAACAGCGTGAGGCACGACTGGAAATAAAGCGGACTGCTGCCAGTACATCAAGAGCGGCGGAGACTGTGGAACAGCGTGAGGCACGACTGGAAATAAAGCGGACTGCTGCCAGTACCTCAAGAGCGACGGAGACTGTGGAACAGCGTAAGGCACGACTGGAAATAAAGCGGACTGCTGCCAGTACATCAAGAGCGACGGAGACTGTGGAACAGCGTGAGGCACGACTGGAAATAAAGCGGACTGCTAACAGTACATCAAGAGCGACGGAGACTGTGGAACAGCGTGAGGCACGACTGGAAATAAAGCGGACTGCTGCCAGTACCTCAAGAGCGACGGAGACTGTGGAACAGCGTGAGGCACGACTGGAAATAAAGCGGACTGCTGCCAGTACATCAAGAGCGGCGGAGACTGTGGAACAGCGTGAGGCACGACTGGAAATAAAGCGGACTGCTGCCAGTACATCAAGAGCGACGGAGACTGTGGAACAGCGTAAGGCACTACTGGAAATAAAGCGGACTGCTGCCAGTACATCAAGAGCGGCGGAGAGTATAGAGCAGCATGAGGCACGACTGGCAATACAGCGGACTGCTGCCAGTACATCAAGATCGACGGAGACTGTGGAACAGCGTGAGGCACGACTGGAAATAAAGCGGACTGCTGCCAGTACATCAAGAGCGGCGGAGATTGTGGAACAGCGTGAGGCACGACTGGAAATAAAGCGGACTGCTGCCAGTACCTCAAGAGTGACGGAGACTGTGGAACAGCGTGAGGCACGACTGGCAATACAGCGGAGTGCTGCCAGTACATCAAGAGCGGCGGAGACTGTGGAACAGCGTGAGACACGACTGGCAATACAGCGGACTGCTGCCAGTACATCAAGAGCGACGGAGACTGTGGAACAGCGTGAGGCACGACTGGAAATAAAGCGGACTGCTGCCAGTACATCAAGAGTGACGGAGACTGTGGAACAGCGTGAGGCACGACTGGAAATACAGCGGACTGCTGCCAGTACATCAAGAGCGGCGGAGACTGTGGAACAGCGTGAGGCACGACTGGCAATACAGCGGACTGCTGCCAGTACATCAAGATCGACGGAGACTGTGGAACAGCGTGAGGCACGACTGGAAATACAGCGGACTGCTGCCAGTACATCAAGATAGACGGAGACTGTGGAACAGCGTGAGGCACGACTGGCAATACAGCGGACTGCTGCCAGTACATCAAGAGCGGTGGAGACTGTGGAACAGCGTGAGGCACGACTGGCAATACAGCGGACTGCTGCCAGTACATCAAGAGCGACGGAGACTGTGGAACAGCGTGAGGCACGACTGGAAATAAAGCGGACTGCTGCCAGTACATCAAGATCGACGGAGACTGTGGAACAGCGTGAGGCACGACTGGAAATACAGCGGACTGCTGCCAGTACATCAAGATAGACGGAGACTGTGGAACAGCGTGAGGCACGACTGGCAATACAGCGGACTGCTGCCAGTACATCAAGAGCGACGGAGACTGTGGAACAGCGTGAGGCACTTCTGGAAATAAAGCGGACTGCTGCCAGTACATCAAGAGTGACGGAGACTGTGGAACAGCGTGAGGCACGACTGGAAATACAGCGGACTGCTGCCAGTACATCAAGAGCGGCGGAGACTGTGGAACAGCGTGAGGCACGACTGGCAATACAGTGGACTGCTGCCAGTACATCAAGAGCGACGGAGACTGTGGAACAGCGTGAGGCACGACTGGAAATACAGCGGACTGCTGCCAGTACATCAAGAGCGGTGGAGACTGTGGAACAGCGTGAGGCACGACTGGCAATACAGCGGACTGCTGCCAGTACATCAAGAGCGACGGAGACTTTGGAACAGCGTGAGGCACGACTGGAAATAAAGCGGACTGCTGCCAGTACATCAAGAGCGGCGGAGACTGTGGAACAGCGTGAGGCACGACTGGCAATACAGCGGACTGCTGCCAGTACATCAAGAGCGACGGAGACTGTGGAACAGCGTGAGGCACGACTGGAAATACAGCGGACTGCTGCCAGTACATCAAGAGCGACGGAGACTGTGGAACAGCGTGAGGCACGACTGGAAATAAAGCGGACTGCTGCCAGTACCTCAAGAGTGACGGAGACTGTGGAACAGCGTGAGGCACGACTGGCAATACAGCGGACTGCTGCCAGTACATCAAGAGCGGCGGAGACTGTGGAACAGCGTGAGGCACGACTGGAAATACAGCGGACTGCTGCCAGTACATCAAGAGCGACGGAGACTGTGGAACAGCGTGAGGCACGACTGGAAATAAAGCGGACTGCTGCCAGTACCTCAAGAGTGACGGAGACTGTGGAACAGCGAGAGGCATGACTGGCAATACAGCGGACTGCTGCCAGTACATCAAGAGCGGCGGAGACTGTGGAACAGCGTGAGGCACGACTGGCAATACAGCGGACTGCTGCCAGTACATCAAGAGCGACGGAGACTGTGGAACAGCGTGAGGCACGACTGGAAATAAAGCGGACTGCTGCCAGTACATCAAGATCGACGGAGACTGTGGAACAGCGTGAGGCACGACTGGCAATACAGCGGACTGCTGCCAGTACATCAAGATAGACGGAGAGTGTGGAACAGCGTGAGGCACGACTGGAAATACAGCGGACTGCTGCTAGTACATCAAGAGCGGCGGAGAGTATAGAACAGCGTGAGGCACTTCTGGAAATAAAGCGGACTGCTGCCAGTACATCAAGATCGACGGAGACTGTGGAACAGCATGAGGCACGACTGGCAATACAGCGGACTGCTGCCAGTACATCAAGAGCGGCGGAGACTGTGGAACAGCGTGAGGCACGACTGGAAATAAAGCGGACTGCTGCCAGTACCTCAAGAGCGACGGAGACTGTGGAACAGCGTGAGGCACGACTGGAAATAAAGCGGACTGCTGCCAGTACCTCAAGAGCGACGGAGACTGAGGAACAGCGTTAGGCACGACTGGAAATAAAGCGGACTACTGCCAGTACATCAAGGGCGACGGAGACTGTGGAACAGCGTGAGGCACGACTGGAAATAAAGCGGACTGCTGCCAGTACATCAAGAGCGGTGGAGACTGTGGAACAGCGTAAGGCACTACTGGAAATAAAGCGGACTGCTGCCAGTACATCAAGAGCGGCGGAGAGTATAGAGCAGCATGAGGCACGACTGGCAATACAGCGGACTGCTGCTAGTACATCAAGAGCGGCGGAGACTGTGGAACAGCGTGAGGCACGATTGGAAATAAAGCGGACTGCTGCCAGTACATCAAGAGCGGTGGAGACTGTGGAACAGTGTGAGGCACGACTGGAAATACAGCGGACTGCTGCCAGTACATCAAGAGCGGCGGAGAGTATAGAACAGCGTGAGGCACGACTGGAAATAAAGCGGACTGCTGCCAGTACATCAAGAGCGGCGGAGACTGTGGAACAGCGTGAGGCACGACTGGAAATAAAGCGTACTGCTGCCAGTACATCAAGAGCGGCGGAGACTGTGGAACAGCGTGAGGCACGACTGGAAATAATGCGGACTGCTGCCAGTACATCAAGATCGACGGAGACTGTGGAACAGCGTAAGGCACTACTTGAAATAAAGCGGACTGCTGCCAGTACCTCAAGAGAGGCTGAGACTGTGGAACAACGTGAGGCACGACTGGCAATACAGCGGACTGCTGCCAGTACATCAAGGGCGGCTGAGACTGTGGAACAGCGTGAGGCACGACTGGCAATAAAGCGGACTGCTGCCAGTACATCAAGAGCGACGGAGACTGTGGAACAGCGTGAGGCACGACTGGCAATACAGCGGACTGCTGCCAGTACATCAAGGGCGGCTGAGACTGTGGAACAGCGTGAGGCACGACTGGCAATAAAGCGGACTGCTGCCAGTACATCAAGAGCGACGGAGACTGTGGAACAGCGTGAGGCACGACTGGAAATAAAGCGGACTGCTGCCAGTACATCAAGAGCGGCGGAGAGTATAGAGCAGCATGAGGCACGACTGGCAATACAGCGGACTACTGCCAGTACATCAAGATCGACGGAGACTGTGGAACAGCGTGAGGCACGACTGGAAATAAAGCGGACTGCTGCCAGTACATCAAGAGCGACGGAGACTGTGGAACAGCGTGAGGCACGACTGGAAATAAAGCGGACTGCTGCCAGTACATCAAGAGCGGCGGAGAGTATAGAGCAGCATGAGGCACGACTGGCAATACAGCGGACTGCTGCTAGTACATCAAGAGCGGCGGAGAGTATAGAACAGCGTGAGGCACGACTGGAAATAAAGCGGACTGCTGCCAGTACATCAAGAGCGGCGGAGACTGTGGAACAGCGTGAGGCACGACTGGCAATACAGCGGACTGCTGCCAGTACATCAAGAGCGACGGAGACTGTGGAACAGCGTGAGGCACGACTGGCAATACAGCGGACTGCTGCCAGTACATCAAGAGCGACGGAGACTGTGGAACAGCGTGAGGCACGACTGGAAATAAAGCGGACTGCTGCCAGTACATCAAGAGCGGCGGAGACTGTGGAACAGCGTGAGGCACGACTGGAAATAAAGCGGACTGCTGCCAGTACATCAAGATCGACGGAGACTGTGGAACAGCGTGAGGCACGACTGGAAATACAGCGGACTGCTGCCAGTACATCAAGAGCGACGGAGACTGTGGAACAGCGTGAGGCACGACTGGAAATAAAGCGGACTGCTGCCAGTACCTCAAGAGCGACGGAGACTGTGGAACAGCGTGAGGCACGACTGGAAATAAAGCGGACTGCTGCCAGTACATCAAGATAGACGGAGACTGTGGAACAGCGTGAGGCACGACTGGAAATAAAGCGGACTGCTGCCAGTACATCAAGATCGACGGAGACTGTGGAACAGCGTGAGGCACGACTGGAAATAAAGCGGACTGCTGCCAGTACATCAAGATCGACGCAGACTGTGGAACAGCGTGAGGCACGACTGGAAATAAAGCGGACTGCTGCCAGTACATCACGAGCTACGGAGACTGTGGAACAGCGTGAGGCACGACTGGAAATAAAGCGGACTGCTGCCAGTACATCAAGAGCTACGGAGACTTTCGAGCAGCATGATACACACGTGGACATAATGCGGACGACAGCCAGTACATCAAGAGAGGCTGAGACTGATGAACAACATGGCATTCGACTTTCAATGATGAGGGCAACAGCGAGTACATCAAGAGCGAATGAGGCACCACAGGAGCTCGAATTTCGACTTGAAAATGACCGTATTCAAACTGTTCAATCAAGGAGAGTATTTAGGCGGTCCGATTTGATGTTAGCTGCTTTTCATTATGATCCCCATATTGAGTACGCACAACATCAAAGAGTTATTATTGGAAAAATAGACAAGGTATGCGTTTACTGCCAAGCCAAGAAATTCCAAAGTGAACCTCCAGGTAAGTGCTGTAGGAGTGGGAAAATTCAACTACCACCTCTGGATTCACCACCGGTTGAACTTCTCGAATATACATCTGGGACTACTGCAGAATCAAAACACTTTCTACAGAACATAAGAAAATATGATGCATGTTTCCAGATGACATCATCTGGTGCGACATCTGTTCTTGAAGACAGCGGCTTTACGACGACATTCAAAATACAAGGTCAAATTTACCACAGAATTGGTTCAATGATTCCTTTCCCAAATGAAAAACCAAAGTTTCTACAGATTTATTTCATGGGCGATGAACAGATTGAAACTAATCTGCGATGTGAGAATATCCATGACACAAGGCAGAATATTGTTTTGAAGTTACAAGCGATATTACACCAATATAATCATCTAATAAATACCCTCATAACAGTACTAGACCAAATGCCGACGGATGATTATAAGACAGTCATTCATGCTGACAAGAAACCAGCTGGCGAACATGAACGTCGCTTCAATGCTCCTCAAATCAGTGAAGTAACCATCGTTATAGAGGGTCATGAATTTGATCGTCGTGACATAATTATTCAGAAACGGGGTGACGCGATACAACACATTGCTGATACACACAGATCATACGAAGCACTTCAGTATCCGCTGATATTTTGGCAAGGCGAAGACGGCTATCATTTCAACATTATGCAAACTGACCCTACTTCAGGATTAACCACCAGTAAGAAAGTTTCTGCTATGGACTTTTACGCATATCTTATGATGATAAGAGTTGGGTCACCAAACCATATTTTGAAGTGTCGGCAACTTTTCCATCAGTTCATCGTTGACATCATCATCATCTGTCTTCTACTCCAGTTGCCCGGGTGTAGTTTACGAGCGCCCTCCACATGCGTCTGTCCATGTACAATTCTTCTTTCAGGATTCTATCCCAGCTAACTGTCCTTGTTCCTATGTCCTCCTTCACCTGGTCTAGCCATCTCTTCCTTGGTCTTCCTACTGGCCTTCTACCAACCACATCTGTGTGCAGTCTTTGTTTTGCTATCCTTCCCTCGTCCATTCGCTTGACATGTACGCTAAAATTGAGAGTGAGCGTCTTTTGTTCATACGGTTAAACCAGAAAAAGCTCAGAGTGGACGAATACATTCACTTAAGGGACGCTGTCAGAAACGATGGAGACGTTGAAAATATCGGGAAAATGTTCATTTTACCTGCCACGTTCACAGGAAGCCCAAGACATATGCATGAATATGCACAAGATGCTATGTCGTATGTTCGTTCTTATGGACGTCCCGATCTATTCATCACGTTTACCTGCAATCCCGCCTGGCCCGAGATAAAAGAGGAACTTCTGTTTGGCCAGTCATCTACTGATCGACATGACTTAACAGCCAGGGTGTCCACACAGAAACTTATTAAACTAATTGATGTCATTACCAAGAGTCATGTTTACTCAGAAACTCGCTGTTGGATGTACTCCATCGAGTGGCAGAAAAGAGGACTTCCACATGCCCATATCCTCATCCTGGCAAAACAAAAAATTCATCCATCCCAAATCGACTCTATTATTTCTGCTGAGTTTCCGAATCCGGAGGAAGACCCCGAACTTTATGCAGTTGTCACCAAAAACATGATTCATGGACCATGTGGACATCTCAATCAGAACGCACCATGTATGAAGGATCGGATATGCAGCAAGAAATATCCAAGAGTGCTGAACACTGCAACACAAACTGGCGATGACGGATATCCTCGATACAGAAGGCGAGCTCCAGCGAACGGAGGATACACCGCTAAACTAAAAATGAGAGGAAATACGGAAATAGACGTAGATAACAGCTGGGTTGTGCCATATTCTCCACTTCTATCCAAAATGTTTCAAGCTCATATCAATGTAGAGTATTGAAATTCAGTAAAATCCATCAAGTACAACTGCAAATACATCAATAAAGGTAGCGACATGGCTGTTTTTAGACTGACAAATAGCATTGTTATGGATGAAATTTCTGTGTATCAGTTGGGAAGGTACATCAGCAGCAATGAAGCTGTTTGGCGTATATTGAGCTTCCCAATTCATAAACGTCGCCCAACAGTTGTTTACCTCAGCGTGCATTTAGAAAACGGCCAGAGAGTGTACTTCACAACTGATAGCGCCCAGACAGTTTCTGCAGAAACACCAAACACCACGTTGACTGGTTTCTTCCTGCTGTGTCAACAAGATGCATTTGCAAGCACATTACTATATTCTGAGGTTCCACGTTATTACACATGGAATTCATCCAGAAAAGTATTTTGTAAACGGAAACAAGGGGTACCTGTTTCAGGATATGATGCAGTTGCAAGTGAAGCCTTGGGCCGTGTATGTACAGTTCACCCAAACAACGCTGAGTGTTATTTCCTCAGAATGTTGCTTCATATTAGAGGACCAACGTCTTTTGCTGCTCTCAGAACTGTGAATGGAGAAGAATGCCAGACCTATAGACAGGCATGTCAAAATCTTGGTTTACTGGAGGATGATCAACACTGGAATGCTACGCTGTCAGAAGCAGTGTTAACATCTTTTCCAGAGCAAATAAGAAGCCTCTTTGCCATCTTACTCACGACTTGCAACCCTTCAAACCCAAAGAGTCTCTGGGAGAAATATCGTGAAAATATGAGCGAAGACATTCTAATTAAATTCCGGAGGAATAACCAAAGTCTGGATTTAAATTAATCACCACAAATCTTCAATCAGGCGCTGATGCTGCTGGAAGATAAATGCATGGCTATGAATGGCAGAACTTTAATGGAATTAGGCGTCGAAGCTCCGGAGAGAAATGGCTGTGACAAGCTTACCAGTGATATCATGAGGGAAACATGTTACGATGTTGAAGGGTTAAAAGCATTCGTGGAAATGAATAAGCCACAGTTGGTTGTTGACCAAAAATTAGCATACGACACAATATTGGACTATCTCAGAAGAGAAAATGGTGGACTACTCTTCCTTGATGCACCTGGTGGGACAGGTAAAACCTTTCTCATCAACTTACTCCTTGCCGAAATCCGAATGCGAAATGAAGTAGCACTGGCAGTGGCATCATCTGGAATTGCATCAACCCTTATGGAAGGAGGGCGAACTTCGCACTCAGCATTCAAATTGCCTTTAAACATCGCGAATCAACAAATTCCTATGTGCAATATCAGCAAAGAGTCCGGTCAAGCCCAAGTATTAAAAATTTGCAAAATAATCGTGTGGGATGAATGTACGATTGCTCACAAAATGTCGCTTGAAGCACTTGACCGAACATTACATGATTTACGAGGAAATACCCAGCTGATGGGAGGAGTTCTTGTGGTTCTGGCTGGTGACTTCCGTCAAACCCTTCCAGTTGTGCCAAGATCTACACCAGCTGACGAACTTAATGCTTGCCTGAAAATGTCAACTCTTTGGAGACATATAAAAAAACTTACTCTAAGTACAAATATGAGAGTACATCTCCTAGGAGATTCAACCGCCCAGAATTTTGCAGACAGGCTTCTTCAGATAGGTGATGGCACTTTCCCGACTAAGTCTGGTGAAATGTCATTTCCGCGGGATTTTTGTGAAATGCTGCCATCATTTATGGAAATGTTGCATAAAGTTTATCCGTGGATCGTGGAAAACTTCAAAAACCATGAGTGGTTGTGTGAAAGAGCCATATTGGCTCCCAAGAACGATTGTGTTACTTCCATGAACAACATGATACAGGATCAACTTCCAGGTCCAGTTACTACATACAAATCCATAGACACTGTTGTAGATACTGATGAAGCTGTCAACTACCCCACGGAGTTCCTCAATTCTCTAAAGCTACCTGGAATACCACCGCTTTGTCTTATGTTGAAAGTTGGCTCACCGATCATGTTACTCCGAAATATTGAACCACTAAAACTCTGCAATGGGACAAGACTGTGCGTTAATCAGCTACTACCAAACGTAATTGAAGCGACTATTCTGACTGGTAAGGCGAAAGGTGAACAAGTATTCATACCACGCATACCATTAATTCCAAATGATATACCATTCAATTTTAAACGGCTCCAGTTTCCAGTCAGATTGGCATTCGCCATGACAATTAATAAGGCCAAAGGTCAATCTCTAATGTTTGCGGGTATAAATTTAGAAAATCCGTGTTTTTCTCATGGGCAGTTGTACGTTGCCTGTTCAAGAGTGGGTTCTCCAAAATATTTATGTATATTCGCTCCAAGTGCAAAAACTACAAATGTTGTTTATGAACAAGCTTTAAAATAAGGAGTATAGCGCCATTTTCCAGTTGGGCCAATGTGACAACTTTGTGATTATTTTGTTAAGAAACATTTCTTATACTGGCCCTAGAAGGACGCTTTTTTGATTTCTCTTATCAATTTCTCATCACCAAATGAAGAAATTTTAACGTTATTTGGTGCAGTTTTAACAATTATCATCAATTATATTATTTTAAACGAAGATTGAAGAAATGGCAAGACAACATTATGAAAATATGTTAATTGTATAGGCAGGATTATATTAATTTCGTGTGAGGAGGGGGCATTTATTTTCAATTTTACTTACTAATATTGAGGGATAAGATAACTTCCATCAGCTTTGTTTACATATATTGCATATTTTAAAGTTTTCTATGAGGAGTTCACATTTTGTAATGTGTCAAATATAAGCGAGTGCCATAGATTCGATTATGTCTTTGGATATGTGATGGACTGAACAGTACTGTTTTTCTACGTTGCAGACTAGCATGTCTCTGTTAAAAATTCATATGTTCCAAGTGGGAGAAGAAATTGCGCTCATCTTTTCAAATATTTTAATACCAGGGTTAAGTCTGTCTCAGGGGTGGAAAGCAACCTATAAGCATCATTGTTACCACTCTGTCAAACATAAGAGTATGCTTTAGTCTCTTGATAGTAATAATACTAATGACAATAATAATAAAATAATTATTTTTATTTCTATATCTTTGGGATTTTTATTTAATAGTTATTGTTACAAACTGATTGTAGAGAATATTATCCTCTTTTTTCTTTTATTAATACTGTAATTGCGATGTACAGTAATTTCGTTTGTTTTTCATTCGTTACAATGGGCGAGTGGTTTCTTCGGGAATATTTTTTTAGCTGATATCTTATTTATATTTAAATATTTAAACTAATTGAAAGTCGATAAAATAATAATGATTAAGATACTAATGTTGGGTGACAAAGTTTAACCTTTAGACTAAAGGTCTCACTTCTCACTTTTCTTATAAGAATGTTGATAATATTTATCCTAAATAAAAATGATAATATTTTTTCTAGCTATTATGTATACATAATTTTTTGCTTTAAAACTTAAAATAATAAAAAGTCGATAATAAAAGTAATTACAATCACTGCAGCAGCGTCTGATCCGCAGCGAGCGGCTGCTAACGACATCTGCTCAAGATGTTAGGGGCGGTCGAAATCGTATCATGGCCGTAGGTATCAAAGGCACACCATCATCATGATGCGACGAAATAAGAAAAGTGGAACCAAAAGACCGCTACCCGAGGAGCGTCGGGGGCCCCCTTGGAGCCATCGCTGGGGGTGACAGCATGCAAGCCGGTGGTGATCAGGAGCTGAACAGGCGGGCCTTGATCGGGGAACACCCCGAACATGTTACAGCCGGTGTTGATAGTAGCATCCTAACATCATACAGCGCTACACCTGCACATGGTGTTTCTTCTGTGATTCAGGAGACCACGAGAGCAGGCAGACCGAGACAGCGTATGAAATGGAAGACTGAGTTGAATACATGTGTCATGCGCTGTTATTATCAGATAACTGGTATGGAGGCGAATACCATCGCATACAGAGAGAAGCTGCATGCCGCATTCTGCCAGTAGTATCCTGAAATCAATGTAACGGTACATAGAATAGCAGACCATCGTCGTGCTATAGTACGGAAGAAACTGATCCCTGTGGAACAACTTAATATGCTACGGACAGAAATTGCTGCCAGCAACACTCTGAAATCAGTCGAGCAATTTGAGCAAGTGAGAGATGGAGATAATGCAACTTCTGCTAACGAACGGCACTCATCATACCTATATCATGGCAATCCTACGAAAGATGGTACGTTGATGAGTACATTTTGAGATGACCCAGCGAGCCAGCAACTTAAGAATGAATTTAGGAAGTCTCTTGCCGAATTTGAAGGTACTGACCTTATTCAGCGTCCCAACAAACCTAAAGCAGCACTGTTCTAAGAAGCTTGCAGTTGCAGTGAGAATAATGAATTATGATATCCTTGCTCCTCATCCTGCACTCAACTCAAGCTGTTTCAGTGATGTGCAGGTCTCCATTTATGCTGGAGCGATTGCTGTGGTAAGAACAGTTGGTGGAAGACTTAAATGTGGTCCACATTTTACTAACAGACAACAGACTAAACCACAGATGATGTTACACGAGCTGCGAATGTGACACAATATAGGAAAGTCACTGGACTAGACAATATCCACTACTTCTGGATCAAACGATTCACCTGCACACACGAACATCTTGCCCGCCTCTACAGTAATTTCCTTGAACATCCACAACTGATACCCTCCTACCTGATGCGAGGGAAGACATACCTACTCCCGAAAGGTGAACGAACTGTAGACCCTGCAAAGTATAGGTCAGTCACTTGCCTATGCAATCTCTATAAACTATTTACGCCATGTATTGCACATAAAGTCTACAAGCACTTGGAGTATTTCACTTCTTGATCTTGGCTGATGAACATAATGAATGAGGATATCCTTTCTCCTCATCTTGCACTCAAGCTGTTTCAGTGATGTACAGGCCTCCATTTAAGCTGGAGCGATTGCAGTGGTAAGAACAGTTGGTGTTAGACTTAAATGCGGTCCACATCTTACTAACAGACAACAGACTAAACCACAGATGATGTTCATGAGCTGCGAATGAGACACAAAATTGGAAAGTCACTGGACCACACAATATCCATAACTTCTGGATCAAACGATTCAACTGCACACACGAACATCTTGCCTGCCACTACAGTAAATTTCATGAAAATCCACAACTGACACGCTCCTACCTGATAGGAGGGAAGACATACCAACTACCGAAAGGCGAAAGAACTATTGTACAGCCCGGGGGGGGGCAGTACCCCCTGAGAGCCACCCCCCATCTTTTACCAAAACCACCCCAACTGGAAACACCATAACTCCAGGACATATCTATACACAGCAAGCGGCGGCCACCTGAGTCTAGGAGGTTAGCCAACTGCTTGCAAAACAAATACAAACATTTACACTAACAACTATCTGGGGCAGCTACATTGACGCAATGCTGACCAAGCAGCGCCGAAAGGTATAAGAATGGAGTCCAGATTGGAGCCATTATCTGTTCTGTAGTGTTCTTCGCCAGCGGCCCTGCCAGACGTCCGTTCATCACCAGGTGAGATTCAGCTTGTGCTCAGAATCCTTTATTTTGTAAAACACCTACCCTTTACAAATTGTACTACACTTATATTTGCTCAAACTTCCCAAGAGGAACATAACACTACATCAACTGGCCATTAAATACTTGGTCAGTAAGCTACACTTGTATTACTGATTACACTCCACTTCACATCCTCATACCCCACCTGACCTTAGCCATAAGTGCCCCTGACCGTAGCGGTCAGGAATTGCTTCGTCAGACTCCATTGTACTCACAGCACGCGACTCGACCGCAGAGCGTCGAGCCGCTGAATCGGCACATTTATTGAATTACTCATTCCGCTCAGCTGGCAGGCCAGTTTAGTAGCTTGCACTTAAACGTTCATCCCCTAGCAGATACTTGTATCTTGCAGGGACGCCCCCAAGAGATTAAACACTAAACACCAACACACTACACTAGTAAGCTCTCCCAGCCACGGGAAGCTACTATCATCCAGGAATAGCCTTCTAAATTAGTACACCGACACAACCGTGTTTTATCCCAACTACCCCCAACCGAGGGATTAAAACATATTTGGTAGAGGCGCTGCTACCACGCACCGCACAGTTAGGGTAGGGACTCAAACAACGAGCCCTCGTGGTAGAACAAGCCATACCACAAGCAGCCAAGCGAAATAACGATATTTTTTTTCTCTCAGAATACGCCCTACATTTTACCTTCATTTGACAGGGATTTACATTATTAAACCCACCCACCCTCCCTAAGAAGAACCCTCAGATTTCTTACACTAACAGCCAAACACACGTAGATCAAAATGGCCCCCTTATACCGTTTGGCCATGCTAAGAAACATTGCGGAGTTCCAGGACCTAATCGCCTGGCATAAAGTCTTCGCAACGAGGCAGGATTCCCTGCAGAAATATCAACAGCTCCTGCACGCACAGTACATTCGCGTAATTAAGACACTTGTCCGACCAAGGAGCACGGCTCAGAATAGCAAAATGAGAGCCAAAGTTCCCACCCTTCGCAGACAACTGAATCGCTCCCATTGGAGACTACACTGTTTACACGACGTAATGTTCCAACAGTATAATGCACTTAGGGAACAACACAAATATATAGGGACTTGTGGGACAAAAGTCGCTGAGCAGACCATACGCCTTAACAGGGAGTATGCCCAAATTTGGGATGACTACCGCGAACTCCAGGCCAATAACTCCACATTTGAGTTCACAGCAGGGCCGCCAGCCAAACCAAGAGAGAACATAGAAATCGACACGATAACGCAGCAATTCGCACGAATGTCCATTTCAGACACTAACAACACAAAGAGGAAGGAGGCAGCCGTGGCCATGCCACAGGAATCGGCCAGGGTAGGCTCCAAAACGCTGCACGGGCAGACACACACACACACAAACAATTTTCGGAACCAGCCCGGAAGTCCAATAGGACAGAGAATAGGCGAAATCTGGGACATATCCCTCCAATACCAATACAGGGAAGAACGGGGCTACCCACCCCGCCGTTACTTAAAAGGGTACCCAAACAAACGCCTAGGGGGGACAGGGAAAGACATACTAGAAAAGAGCGGGAGAGGGCCTACAGGCGGCCACACTACCGGAAATATGGAGGCCCAACTAGGATGACAGCAGGGGCACACGCCACAACAAGAGATGAAACCCGCGATCGGCGGCGCAACGACCGGATGGGGCGAACGGGGGAGCGAGGGCAACACCCGCATGACATCTGGACAGCCACGGTACGATACGATGATAGGGCATACATGTCCACCTGGCATACAGACCTGACTACGTACGCAATGGCAAATTCGAAGCCAGGACCATGCATACTAAGGCAGACGTTGACACATACAGAGATCCACACCCGGAACACATACATAACCACATACAGCTGGTAGGACATTAGCCCTTCCACACAAATAATAGAGTGAAAAAAAATATATACATACAAGGGGATTGCTGGCAGATCGTCAGCATGTAGCACACACAAGGGAAGGAGTCTACCGTGCCCATAGGCCAGAAATCGGCCAGACTACCCTCCGATACGCTGCTCAAGCGATCACAGACAATCACACGACCCCTACCGCCAGTTCAGATGGCGAATTTGCCAGAACGGAAGCGGACACTGACATGTGCATCCCCGGAACAAATAAACAAAAGGGCGTTAATTACAACGTCCCAGGGTGAAGAACGCACGCCCCCGAACACTGATCAGCCACAAACATACAATACACGGGGCATAAGAAAGGTTTTATTACCTACCCCACGAGGCCAGGCAGACAGGAAGACACACACCCCTATAAACACTGCTAGGGTAGTGCGGAGCGCAATCAGCCCCTCAGGCACAAGCACACTCAGGCCAATATCGAGGCACTACGGTGAACGTAGACCCAGACTTACTTTGCTACAAACACCCCTGGAAAATAGTAAAGAAGCACCTCAATGGGAGTCTGAGGCCTATGCCTTGGTGACAGGGCAAAAATATTCACCTTCTCGAGCAATAGCGCTCGGAAGTGGATAACAACATTCACTATGAAAAATCCACTCTTCCCATAATGGAAAGCGGCATAGGAAAAAGGCAACTCACATTGCATAATAAAATTCAAGCCATGGCTGTAGACACAGTGATAGACAATTCCACGGACGACACCTCATAAACAACATAAATCACACGCCCACATAACAACCATAGGCTCCCATAGACGGAATTTTTCCCATATCTATTAGGATCATGCACGCACAGAAGGATTTATATTATATGTATAGGTACTTACAGATCATGATGTACATGTCTTAAATAGACACCTGGGTTCGTATATAACATATACTAATGTCACTCGCGTCACAAACATACACACGGGTAGGTTCTTTTACATGCAGGTAATGCATAAATTGACAAGGTAAACCAGGGATATCTGTATAGAATAGAGCCCTTATTAAAGAGGCCGAATATGCCAAAAAGGGTTGGGACTCGTATGAGACCGAACCCAGGCTCCCAAAAAGGA
This sequence comes from Meconema thalassinum, assembly GCA_946902985.2. NCBI lineage: Eukaryota > Metazoa > Arthropoda > Insecta > Orthoptera > Tettigoniidae > Meconema > Meconema thalassinum. Next base: position 468,492,999 of record OX336393.1, read on the forward strand.
CCAACACACATTCACGCGCACGGCAATGGAAAACACATAATTATACAACTTTTCATAGACACTAGCCTTCACCCACACAGAACCATACCATAAGACATGTTTCCCAGATGCCATAGACAAGGCATCCAGTAAGGGAAAATATAACTTATAAATGCATAAATGTAAGAAGGGAATGAACATTTTATGTTATATTACTTTGTCACATCGTAAGACACTGCGCAAAATGTGCGCCACAGGACGGAAATTTTTTTCTCATCCCCTTCGACAGTTGCTAAGCCAAGTGGGAACACCATAGGGTGAAATCCCAGAGTTTGGGAAAACCCACATATTTCCGGAAGGCACAAAGTAAGCTCAATTGCCACAAAACATCAGTAACACTGACAAAACTGTCCCGGAGACACAGGCCCAAAAGGCAACAGGAATGATTACCCTGAACAAAGAAGGTCTCAAACCCGCGACCTTCTGAATACCAGGAGCGCAAGGAAGGGTAGCCATCCAATTGAAGGACACAGCGATAAGGGACGGTCACACTAACAGGAATATATTCGCATCAGGTATACAATATCGCAAAACTTGGGGACACAATATATGAACAAAGGTAGGTTATTTTCCATGACGGGAAGCCGAAGACACATCATATATGCTCACAATAGGAGAGCGTGTCACCAAACCCACACACACACGTGCTTAACACATGCAGACCGCCAAACCAGTAGCAGGTAACGCCCACGTCGGTGAAACTTGACACTATCACAGTCAGCGATAAGACGTATTGGGACAGGCGACCTTCACCAGCAGCAGACAGCCTAAGAGCGCTCCGCTCCGGCTGTGTCGTCGTGTGACCTCCTGAGAGGCCGAGTGCAGGTCTTGCCAGTCGACGCCCGTGGGCGACCTGCGCGTCGGGATGAGAGATGGAATGGATGAAGATGTATGAAACTGGGCAAGGATGTGGAAGGATGCTGCCGTGGCCTGTCAGAAAGTACCGTCCCAGCATTTGCCTGTTGTTGAAAATGGGAAACCACGGAAAACCATTTCAAGGACGGCCGACGGTGGGGCTCGAACCCACGCGTCTACCGAGTCAGCAGAGAGCTTGGCCCCATGGCCTAACGCTGCGCTTTAGCCAGCGTAGCTACTACTGTCGGTAGCATACACAGTCATTCACGACATTTTCAAAGACGGATAACTCCCGAAATTAAGATACGAGGGTCGTTCCGAGTAACACAAAACACTCACACTAGCGTATATTTACATACGCATGTCTCAAACATACAATAAACGCGCCATGGTACATAAAACACAGAAATTGTAGTACCGAGGCCTTAGACCAAGGCATGGGCGAACACACAGAAACACGATACAAACGTGCCAAAAAAGAAGCTAGCCAATGGCATTTTTGGCGCGACAATACAATCAGAGGCCACACTAGGGACTCGCCAAATCCCAACAGACAACGCAGACATAAAAAACGGAGCGCTACACGGGATCACGAGTCCGAATGCCCAATAAAAACGGACGCCGTGGAAAACAAGAATTGGCGACCGACGAAAGATCAGTCACACATAACACACAGATCTTTCGACATGATAAGTCAGAAAACTCAGGCGGTGCGACCAGACACCAGATAAATCCATTCACAGTGGAAAATTTACTCCCCCCTAGACGGAAATTGGCCAAAATTAAGGCAACCCGCAGGTACGCCCAAATTAAAACCAGGAATATGAACGCGGGAACAGACAATTACACGGGCAGCATGGCACAAATAGCATGCATACACCATCCCCTACAGAAAAAAAACCATAGGTTCCCATACAGACACTGTGCCCCATAGAGTAGAGCCAAGAGTGAAAATAGGCATACGAATATTTAAATTACATCCATATGAATGGCATATTATTACAAGGTGGTGTATTCTTGGAATACACGGTATGATAGAGTATATTTTTAATGCTCTTTTCTCGTTCTCTCCTTCCTTTTTTTTCTCAAACACCAACAGTGATCTCCTATGTTCTCTTTGCTGTTTAGGGTTCTCATATCATTTGTGAGTCTGTTCTAGATATATAGCTTCCATGACCCACCTAGCGTCATCTTGCAGCAAATCTCTGAAGTTCCTCAATTCTTCCCTGTACAAGAGGACTTCCTTATCCATCTCGCCACCAGATTTCGTCACCATCGCCAGCTATCATCTCCGTGATCAAGAGAACTTCTTCTACTTTTTCACCCACCAGGCTGCGATAGCGTCGCCTACTATCAACTCTTTGAAGACCATTTCCTCAAGAGAATTTAACTTTTTATGTTTGTCATGCTTATATGTATTCCTTTTGTCTCCTACCCCCACTCTCTTCCCTTCCTTGGTCCCCCGGTGCTTCGCTGTGTGTGTCTCACTTGCACGTCGGCAGTTGACTTAGTCAGTCAAGGCTCAACTTGAGCCAGCCTCCTACTAAAGAGGCATTCCTTAGATTCCACGCCATGTTGGAACTTTAATCGTCAAAGGGAACTTCATCATCGCTATTCAGCAAAGATAAGTACAGACTTCAGGTTTTAACCTCATTCTCATCGTTTTAATATCTTCATGCTTTTAAGGATAATTTTGTAGGCAGTGTGAGATTACTATAATTTGGGGCAATAATCATCCTTCGCGGGATTTACCATGTTGGGCTTTTGTCTGTCTAAGCCAACCTTAATAGAAAGTAGCTTTCTTAAGCTAATTAAATGAGAAATCTTCTCACCACGTGGGATATTATCGAATACCCGCTGTGTATAAAATATCAAGGTCGTTCCACCGCTGGATTAACTTTGGCCCTATACTTCTATTAGGATCGTTCTGGAACCTTCCAGATTCTGTACTCTATCTACAAGTCGTGCCATCATGTATTTTTCACTCACTTGTGGGAATACTATTTAAAAACGAGGAATCTTCCTTCTGAATTAATGCTCAATAGCTAATTTTCTTCCACCGTTGGAAAGTTCTATGGCGCATTTAATTGTAATCCACAACTTTCTCAAGCAATAGACTCTCGCCTACCTAGTGCAACCAGTTATTTTTCATCATTGCAATAACTTTCTTTGCCATAAACTTTTGTGTTACTACAGTGAACTTTTCATCCATTGAACAGACTATAGTGAAAACTAGTGCTTGTTCAACATTTCTACCGCGTCGCGATCGTCCGATTACCATAAATAAGGCCATGAACATTTATCCTCAATCCCAATTGATCTTTCCTTAACCTTTTACTAACAAACCATATTAATAAAGTTGTTACTTTAGGTCCTTTTCAATGAGGTGTCACTCTATAGAAGTGCCCTCCCCTTTTTTCTTATATAACATTAATTAACTTCTGCATAAATACGTGTCTAGTACACGTTTCAAACTTACATTGTTTCTCCCTTCTAATTAGGGAATACAATTCTTTCAACTCATGAGTGAGTTATTTTTAGGTCTCACGAAAGGGAAACTTGCCCCATTTGTCTCGTGATTCCTACTTAAACATAGGAAGTCTAGAACCTTCCTTTTGACTTTCTCGCCAGGTTTCACAGTAAGTGACCTGTCCTATTTTGTATAACTATTATAAAAGTAATTCAGCGTAAATATAAGAAGTTATAGGAACTTCTCTTTCATTCTACCTGCTTTCTTTTTTTGTTATTTTTGAAGTTGTAACTGTTTCTAAGAGAGGTACTTGGAAATTTCTTAAAGTACACTCCTTGTACTCGATTTACTGTCTAACTTTAATCACATTAATTGTCTTTATACCTTTGTACTTTATCTTTTCTATTTTAAAATCTTACGAAGATTTTAAACATATAAAGGTTTGAAACCTAAAGAATTGTTAATTGCCTGGAGCAAACTTTAAATGTTAGGAGGTCTGCGACCCCAAATTGTTAACAAAAATTGAAACTATATACTTGTTAAATTTATTAGACTTTTTTGCATTGTTAAATAAATTCAAACTTTCCTTTTTGACTCATCATTTCTCTAATACAACGGTTAGGCAAGATCCTGGCTTCCTTGACTCGTCCCACAAATACAACTATTGGTTCATTTACCAAATTTATTCCCAAAGGCATAATTATTTTATCATTATCCTTCTTGGAAGCACTTGGTCGCTTTTTAGGAACTCTAAAACTTCGAAAACTGGAAACATCGAAATTGATGCAAATTATTGGCATTCTTCGAATTACTTGTTCAAAAACGAATTCCTTTGAACAGACACACGATAAGTCTGTTACTCTCTGTCTTGCCAGACCATCACCCTTCCCCATAGTAGGCATATGCATGCTTGAGAGGGAATACGCTAAAGCCATTCTCTTGCAAACCGCCCAAGTCCTAGCTGCGGTTCCCGTTAGCTTCGACCAGGTCCTTACCCACTTTAGGTATCAGAGAGCGGATTTGCAGTGGCAACCGCTTTTGAGTGTATTTAAAGTTAAATTTATAACTTGTTTGGGACTCTCCTCCTATTTCTCTATCTCTCCAGTCCGAAACCCACCTCCTTTTCTTTATCATCTTCCCTTGGTGGTTAGGTTATTCCTCAGCCAATAATCTACCCACAAGGTACACGCTTTGAACATGCACTAGAGGTGGCAAATGTATTGCACTAATGCCCTATACAAGCACATAAACGAGACCACAAGACACTTTTCTTTAAACCATAGCGCCCGATACCTAATATACGGGGGACGCCACTCTCACAGACACAAAACAGGTAACACCACATTTCTAAGACCTAAAACCATGGCAAATTTGGATTACCCCGAACAATAGGCAATAAACTCGCTAGACACAAATCACAGATAATTACATAAAGCAGAGGTATTGCGAAAGGAAAGTCCACACAAGATTGGTAGTGAAAACACGACAGGTTAACACATTGCCCTCCTAGAATGCAAAACACATGTCAACATGCTGACGGTGGCCAAAGTCACGTTTCGCTAGCCTTCATACGTAACACTAGAGACTTCCTACAAACAAGGACGCATAAGCAAATACAACAAAACACTGAGTTGCGAATTCCAGCGAGTTGCAACACATTATTGCCGGTAGACATTCCCACCATAGCCGGACGTGACAATGACACGCAAACATGATGACACGGAACAACAAATGACAACAATAATAACATACAGTGACACGTATGTTGACACGGGATTCAGCGCTATTACAATAGGCCGGGCATCCAGTAATGTACAAATACTATAGGCCGGATTCATCTTAGGAACACAGGAGCATGTATACAAGGATGTTAACACGCAATAAGCGACCCCCGACGATTAGCCACGCGACACAAGATAAGACTTATCCGATAACGGCCCACGCGCCAGCGTGCGGCAGCGGTACACGACCTCACACACGCAGCCGCGCTAATTGCAGCCACGGACACTCCCTTCCTACACGCGTCCTACAATCAGGGGCGGATGCAGACAGATGCCATGAGGGAACAAACCCCTTTAAAAACCATTATAGGCGATCAGGGCATGACAATTCATACCTACAGTCATTTGCTACTCTAACGTTATGAATAGGAAACCAGATTAGGCAGTGACGTCACAGCGTCACTGCACCCCAACCTCCTAAAGGCAGCCCGAAGGCCGCGCCCACAGACACAAACATTTTTACACAACATAGGTATCACTGACGCACAGGCATTCCACAGACTGGTATTCTAGAATACAGTAGATGTTTATGGCATCTCAATTCCACCAGTGTACATCCCAAGGATAGATAGAGAGCACATCGTGACCAAGAGAGGATCACACACCACGATAGGAGTAGAGATGGATAGTGCCATCAGGATGGCTATGGCACCAACTACGGGCTACCACTCCAACACCCTTCTCCCTACATACCCTGTCACTCACAACGCCATCCAACACAAACATACAGACACATAAAAACAGCTAGACTACATTCCAAAATATACATCGGGGTTGATAGACTTCATGCGTCTAAAGAAATTCAGGTATGCTACACCTTGGCTCCAAATGCCTACACCCGAGTATTAGGGGTGAGTCGGAAACAACATCAAGCGTAATGCACACCTCTATGCAAAGAGATGAGGCCACATTCATACTAACAACTATTTTTTAATTAAATAATCCCGTATGCAAGGGACATAGAATTAGTATACCTCGACCCATGCTTTATCCTCAAATGAGAGCGGATACGCCACATATCCATCCCCATGCATGAAATATCCTACCCACATACCACGGATTTTATTATTATTACGCCTGCATGGCATTTTTAAAATTTTTGCACACTTGGGAAAAACCTACCCCGTCCACTCACTGTAAAGAACTCCTAACAGCATCAGCGGCTCCCGGCCACCATTAACATGGAGACCAACGATGCACAACCCTCTCCTACCACGCTCTAAGCCCATTCAGCAAATAACACCCCCGGATCCTAATAACAGGGACCCAACGCACTACAAACCCACTAACGCCTCCAGGAAATTACCAAGGCATTACCGCTGGAAATCCGACATGGCGACTACAGGCCTGAAGTAGACAATGTATTTAGAAGATCCTACAACCCCAGAACACTTAGAATTTCACATAATTATATGGCAAATTATTTACATACCCCACTCATTTTTTTTTTAGAAAAAAATCTGATATCACACTGAATGGTGATGAGATGTAAACGGAGGGAGCAGAAGCTCCACAGAAGGGCAGGGACGGGGCAAGGCGCCAAAAGATCCTGACCCAGACTAAAGACGAACGTAAGGTTGAAGCATCGATGACTTAGCGCGGGCAAACGTCGAGTCCTAGGGTGCGTCTAGCCTACCCCCTGGGCGGAGAAAGTTACACCCACTATGCGCCACGGTCATCGAAGCCAAAACCTGCAGGGGAACTATTGACGGTTAGTAGGAGAATTAGCCAGCCCCACACTAGACTCAGGAGATGAACCTAGGGACGACCACACTAGGACTAGACTTCTAGATAGCATGTAACCTAAGTAGAGCTTCTATGGCGGGAAGTTAGTCTTCTACTCGCAGAAGTGAAGAAGGGTCTCAGGATTCAGCGGGACCAATCCTAGATCCGCCAAATCCTTGCCCCGCGAGACAAGGTGAAGACAATTTAACAAATAAATGATAATAAATGAATAATGAATAATGCGTATGGAATGAATGCGATCATTCCGCCCCGTGCCCACATAATTGGATGACACCGGGTCTCCAGAACTTAAATGGTAACGCACCGGGCGGCCAGAGATATTAAATAGGTATGCAACGGGCTGCCAAAAGGGGTTTTGTGGACAAACCCAGCAATAAATATGGACAGATAATAAATGGTGAATAATGCCAACCCAAGCAGGTATAACAGCGACGGAAAAGGATATGCACGCGAGGCGTTTGCTCTTTAGCAGCGCAGTCGCCCAGGCCTTTATTAATTACTCATAAGGTAATGTCGACAATTAGTTATTAAGGGGAGAACCCCACGAAACACATGGGTGACAATGTGCAAGGGAGGTCACTAGGTAGGGGTAACTCCTCCTAGGCGCAAGGTAATTCCAAACTACTATACGTACGGGTCCAATGGAGGAGCCGTGTTGAGCACGAAACGTAGTGCCCAAACCACAATCTGCATGCGTAGTCACTCGGATTACCGATACCACACTGCAAATTGGGCGAAGGTCCCTGGGTACTATACGCATGCTCGCGTATTTCGACAGTCAAAGGCGCAGGTAAGCCCTAGTAGGCACCCGTAATCCCAATACCCCTCTACACATTGCACGCCATCAAAATTCTAGTAGGTAAGGTAGTTGCATTTGGAACGCAACTTAGAATTAAGCAAATTTAATAAGCACTGTTGTAAAACACCCGCTACAGCACATTTCGGCATTAGGTTAAGATCTATCTCGGCATGTAAATACAAAAAAATATACTTTTTTTTATTAAGCAATAATTAATATAGTTTAGGTTAAATACCTTTTAACTAACATTCAGCGTCCGGCACCTGGTAACTAAAATCCGTTACCAGGGTAAGCCCGACAATACATAGGATAAATAGGATTAAGATAGAACGTCCGACAATATATAGCGAGAAAGCGCGTATGCAACGCGAACGCGACACACAGCGTTCGGCACCTGGCGGCTAAACGTTGCCAGGATAAGGCCGATAAAGCGCTATGCGACATATGCGCATAATAATATTTGGCCAAGGGCATATCCATAACCTGTCTTTATATTTCAGCACAGAGCTCCACCACGGCAGCAGCGTGGGAGCGCAAACAACCAGGTCCATGACATCAGGTAAAGGTGACGTCACATACACACTTCACACAATGAGTACACACTGGGTAGACATACAAATACACATATACACAAAAGGTAAACGTTAGTAATATGGTAGAGTACTGGCGACCTAGATTAAGTTAGACTTAAGTGGCGCCACAATTGGTTTTTTATACTATGCGCAGCGATTGAAAAGCTATATGTATTGTAATGACAATAATATACTCTACTTAGAGGAAAACAAGGAAGCGACATAATGTACATGTTTTTCAGATAAATGGCCATTAATGCATTTTGTTTTGCAGATGACGAGGTTTGCACACAAACCTATTGTAAATATATTTCCCAACACAGAAACACCACACTCTCTCCCTCTTGTACAGACACATACACTCTTAGTCAATTTCAGTTGCACCCCCAAAAGGTGACAGCGTAGCGACCAACCAGCCACAGTATCCGTGGGATACTGGGCATCGCTGAACGCAGAAAAACAAGATGACACGCAAATAAGGCGTGACTTCGGCATCTAAGGGCGGCACAAGTATTGTAAGGGCCGAACCTTCGACGCCAGGGTGGAATTTCCCAACCCACGGTGGGAAGACCACTAGTACATAAGTTCAATGGAAATGGAATTAGCGGCCTAGCCACTAAACCACGGTAAAACGGCCGAGTAGAAAATGGTCAGGGAGGAATCAGCGAATGGTATACAAAGGCCAGGCAAAGAGTTCTGCGAAATGAAAGGTACCAGACTCATGAGTATTACCGGTTATGATTATTATTATTATTAGCAGTATTATTGTACAAATGGTTGTTGTAATGATTATTATTGTAACGATTGTTGTAACAGATGTATCAGAACCATGTCTATGGACATTGTTTCTATGATTACCAGTAATAGCACGATTATCTTTATTATTAGCATGCAAATATTATTATGCCAGAATGGGCTACAGTACCACACTATCATGTCTCACCATTCTCATTGCTACTACTGTACACACACATTAATTATTATATACATTGTACACAGTTACTGGATAACATTAGTTGCTTATACATTTAAAACACATAGACTTTTCTTTTCCACTCTCTTTAACGACACATTGTGAACGTGTCCCGTTTTACCCCAACACAATAAACCATTTAATATATACTCCTTTAACTTATACCCTGGGGCACCTATTTTTTCTATTTTCTTCCATCTTTTACACAATCCATTGCAGGGAGCAATTTTTTTCTCCACACAGCGCCGGACGGCACAACCACCCGTCCAGCCATGGTTTTTTTTCTCCCTGAATAATATTCTTTACAAATTGTACAACTTCAAGATCATGTTTTTTTTTTGTATTTTTATCGTTACTATTTCCAATGTCAAAATTCACAGTGACTAATTTTAGAGCAACCATTAACTATGTATAACTATGTATACCCACAACCTACCCCTCTGAGCACACGCTAGACTCACATCACCACGACATCGATATACCTACACGACATCGACACGGAAGACAAAGAAGAAGAGGTACGAGGAGAAAACAAGAACAAATCACCACAACGACACGCCCACTCTGTTTCCCGTTCGCGAGGACGCGAACTAATCGATGAGGGGGACTTGTACAGCCAGGGAGGGCAGTACCCCCTGAGAGCCACCCCCCATCTTTTACCAAAACCACCCCAACTGGAAACACCATAACTCCAGGACATATCTATACACAGCAAGCGGCGGCCACCTGAGTCTAGGAGGTTAGCCAACTGCTTGCAAAACACACACAAACATTTACACTAACAACTATCTGGGGCAGCTACATTGACGCAATGCTGACCAAGCAGCGCCGAAAGGTATAAGAATGGAGTCCAGATTGGAGCCATTATCTGTTCTGTAGTGTTCTTCGCCAGCGGCCCTGCCAGACGTCCGTTCATCACCAGGTGAGATTCAGCTTGTGCTCAGAATCCTTTATTTTGTAAAACAACTACCCTTTACAAATTGTACTACACTTATATTTGCTCAAACTTCCCAAGAGGAACATAACACTACATCAACTGGCCATTAAATACTTGGTCAGTAAGCTACACTTGTATTACTGATTACACTCCACTTCACATCCTCATACCCCACCTGACCTTAGCCATAAGTGCCCCTGACCGTAGCGGTCAGGAATTGCTTCGTCAGACTCCATTGTACTCACAGCACGCGACTCGACCGCAGAGCGTTGAGCCGCTGAATCGGCACATTTATTGAATTACTCATTCCGCTCAGCTGGCAGGCCAGTTTAGTAGCTTGCACTTAAACGTTCATCCCCTAGCAGATACTTGCATCTTGCAGGGACGCCCCCAAGAGATTAAACACTAAACACCAACACACTACACTAGTAAGCTCTCCCAGCCACGGGAAGCTACTATCATCCAGGAATAGCCTTCTAAATTAGTACACCGACACAACCGTGTTTTATCCCAAATACCACCAACCAAGGGATTAAAACACTATAGACCCTGCAAAGTATAGGCCAGTCACTTGCCTATGCAATTTCTATAAACTATTTACATCATGTATTGCACATAAAGTCTACAAGCACTTTGAGAATATCAACATCTTGGCTGAGGAACAGAAGGGATGTCGGTGCATTACAATGTGTATAAACATATACTGTACCATGTTTTATTCCGTTTGGTTGGTTAAATCACGAGAAACGTGTATTTAAATGTCGCAAATTCGCATTGCCGCCATGTTGGTTTTGTAGTTACCAGCTTTTAAACAGTCAAATAGGTGAATTTCTAGTAGTTCCCTTTAACACCGTAAAGAATTCCAGGGTGATATCGGGAATAGTTTCGGAGATATTGAATGCTGGTTAAATATTTCGCACAGCCGCCATGTTGGACTGTCGAGACGTAACAAAATTTGAAGGGCACGGTCGGGATCGCCCGCGGTAGTTCTATGAACATACCGAGTTTCATTGAAATCGCTCCAGCCGTATAGAAGTTATTAGGGGGGACACACAAACACCTCACACACACTCACACACACACACGCACGCACACACAGACACACGGACAAAAGGAGATCTCATAAGCATATTTCTTCAAAATTGAAAATAGGCTAATGAATGAGATATATTTAACACACCGACTAAACACTATATACATTTACCTAAATTCGTATGAAAAAAGAGCACTCATCACAAAAATACACAAATCAAAATCCTTTACACCCATATTTTCTCCCTTTCACCTCATAATATACGCCACATTCAAAAACCCATAAACACGTGACTGATCATTTTTAATGATTAGTTTATATACCGTGTATCAAATCCCCCAGCGAAACCACCCGTGAGATATTGCTAGTCAATGAAAAGCAGGTTTCACCCCTTTAACACTCCTTTAGAACATGAATATCCAAAAATCTTTCCTTAGGGGACGTTTTTTTTCCACCAGAATATCACCCTCTCCCCATGAGCCCCTTAAATTGAATATATATGAAAAAACGTTCGAACACCTATTTACTTATTTTTTAAGTTGATGTTTAGCCTATTTTCAATTTAGAAAAAGTAGGCTTATGAGATCACCTTTTGTCCGTGTGTGTGTGTGTGTGTGAGGTGTGTGTGTGTGTGTGTGTTTGTCCCTAATAACATCTAAACGACTTAAGCGATTTCATTGAAACTCGGTAAGTTCATGGCACTATTCCGGGCGACCCCGACCGTGCCCCTCAAATTTTGTTACGTCTCACCAATCCAACATGGCGGCATTGTGAAATATTTTACCAGCATTCAATATCTCCGAAACAATTCCCGATATCACCCTGGAATTTATTACGGTGATAAAGGGAACTACTAGAAGGTCAACTATGTGACGTTTGAAAAACTGGTAACTACAAAACCAACATGGCGGCCACGCGTATTTGCGACTTTTAAATAGACGTTTCTCGCGATTTAATCAACCTTACGCTATAAAATCTTTTTACAGTACATGTTTATACACTTTGTAATGCACCGACATCTAACTTCGTTCAATTGTTTACATAACCACAAGATGGCGGATGTGCGAAATATTCCACCGGCATTATATATCTCTAAAACTATTGGCGGTATCACCCTGAAATTTTGTACGGAGATAAAGGGCACTACTGGAAGTACACCTATAAGAATTTCAAAAACCGGTTAACTACAAAACGAACATGGCGGCCAAGCGAATTTGAAAATTTTAAATAGTCCTTTCTCGCGATTTAATGTTCCAAACGCAATGAAATCTGGTACAGGAAATGTTTATACTCATTGTAATGCACTTGTATCTAATTAGTTCAATTGTTTACATAACCTAAAGATGGCGGCTGTGCGAATTTTAAAATTAAGTTTTTGTTTCTTGTGTCGTAATCTTGCGATCGAAGTGAAAGTTTGAATAATGAACCTACGAAATAATTTTCCTTTAATGGTACATGACTCTATGGCCTATACATTTAACAATCCAACATGGCGACCATCCAAAATATTTTGATGGCCCTGAATATCTATTATAGCAATCAAACTGTTTTTTTTAATGTTCATAGGGGCTATGAACTTAAGTTCACGTATAGGACTTTAAATAACCTGGTGATCACAAATCCAACATGGCGGCGACGCGAAGTATAAATATTCACATGGACGTTTCTCGCAATGAAACCATTCGAGTGCAGTGAAACTTGGTACAGTAAATCCAGGCATCTAATTTAATTCAATTGTTTCCATAACCACAAGATGGCAGCTGTGCGAAATTTAAAATCTCCTTGTTACTTCTTGTGTCCTAATCATGTGATTGAAGTTTGAATGCTACTCGTACACAATAATCTTCATGTAACAGTACATAACTCTAGGACTTACATATATAAAATCCAACATGTCGACCATCCGAAATATTTAGTCAGTTCTTAATATCTACGAATCTATTACAGCAATCAAATTGAAATGTTGTATGTTGATAGTGGCAGTTATCATAAGTAGGGTATATGAAAATAGGCTGTATAGTTATTCACGGAACTACTTGTTTCTTCTGAGTTTCATACTTCTGGCCTTTGTTGTTTAAGATATACACGCTCTTTAGCGAATCCTTCAACCACTACTTTCCACGCCTTTCACATCATTATATACACCAATTATAAAAACCATTAGACACATGTCAGCTTATTTTTAATGTTTAGTAAACATGCCGAGTATCACAACCTCAATTGAAACCACTCGTGAGATATTGTTATTCAATGAAATGCTGGTTTAACACCCTTAATATTCCTTTATAAAATGAATATCCAAATATCCTTCCTTAGTGGACGTTTTCGACACACAACGAACATATCAGCAAGATTACATGTTTCTAACTTCTATAGTTTAGGCTGGGCGTTGATGAGTGAATATCCAAAAGTCCTTCCTCAGTGGATGTATTTTTCCAGAATTTCACCCCTCCCCATAGGCCCCTTAAATTGGATTTATGAAAATAACCGTCGAACACCCATTTACCTATTATTAAGCTGATTTTTTCCACCTGTGTTTCAAACTTATCGCCTATGTCGTTTAAAGGATAAACGTTCCGTTAGGAATCCTTCAACCCCCTCTTTTCATCCCTTTCACCTCATAATATACACCACATAGAAAAACCCTTTGACATACGTCTGCTTATTTTTTTTCTATTAGTGATTAGTTTATATGCCGAGTATCACATCCCCAGATGAAACCACTCGTGAGATATTATCAATAAAAATCAGATTCAACCCCCTTAACACCCCTTTAGAACCTGAATATAAAAAAATCCTTCCTTTTCGGCAAACAATGAACATATCCGAAAAATTTCATGTTACTAACTTCAATAGATTTAGCTGGGCGATTATAAGTGAGCGAGAGAGTCAGTCTGTCATTTTCATTCCTTTTATGAAGAATTTCACCCCTCCCCATGGGCCCTTCAATTGCATTTATGAAAAAACGGTCGGACGCTTATTTACTTATTTATTTTGAGCTAATTTGGTTCGCCTGAGTTTGATGAGTGAGTAAGTGAATGAATCAGTTAGTCAGAACACTTTCATTCCTTTTTTTTTATTTTCAGGTTTTGAACCCTCCCCATAGGCCCCTTAAATTTGAGTTATGAAAAAACGGTCAAACACCAATTTACTTATTTTTAAGGTGATTATTTCTCGCTGAGTTTCAAACTTCTCGCCTATATTGTTCAATAGATACACGCTCCGTTAGATATCCTTCAACCACCAATTTTGACCCCTTTCACCTCATAATATACACCACATCAAAAACCCTCAGACACGTGTCTTCTTATTTTTAGCCTACTTGTCACATTTTGCAAAAATGAGGAAAAATTAGTCTTACGAGATCGGGCAAATGTGTGTCTGTATGTCTGTATGTCTGTCTGTCTGTCTTTCTGTCTGTCTGTCTGTCTGTCTGGCTGTGTGTGAGTCTCCCCCCTATCAACTCCTAAACAGCTGGAGCTATCGAAACAAAATTTGTTAGGAGCAAAGATCTATACCTGAATATCTCACGGCCATATTTGAAAATGATGTCTGTGCTACCAACTGCTGAAAAATCGCAATTGAAATTTGAGCTCCATGTTGGATATATTGGAAAGTATAAATGGGAGCTATTTCAAAATTAGGACACGTATAGGTAATAATATTGCAGTTTAATTTCCAGGAGGCCATATATGGCAGTGTTGCCAAAATTATTATAACCCTGCTGATAGGTCCAATTTGTAAATGCATATAACCTCTACACTATCAATTGGTATTCAACCAAATTTCGTATGTGCTATGTGTACATAAACAGATATGACTGAGCGTATTCTTAAAAGCCTCCATGGCTGCCAACTGTTAATAAATGCTCTCAATTATTTTTTACCCAAATACCCGTATATCAAAAAGTATGCAAGCCGACAGCTTTAAACTATGCACACGTATAGTACCTGACATTCTCTATTAATTTGGAGTAACTTATTTACGTCAGTACTACCAACATGATTCTAAGCCTGCTGAGACGTCCAAATTTAAATACATGTAACTTCTATACTAACTAATGGATTTCATTCCAAATTGACACAACAATAGATCAGATCATTTCAGATTATTTCTGACCAATAGGCCTACATGCATGACATTGTTGCCAACATGATTTTACGCGCGCTGTTAGATCCAATGTTTAACTGCATGTAACGTCCATGTTATCCATTGGACTTCAACCAAAATTTGTATTCTGTACCTTAAGAGAGGGAACTAAGAATATATTCAGTCACCAGGGCTGCCAACTGTAGTTCTCTATTAGGCTACATTATGCCAGGTATACTGTATTTCGAACTAATTAAAAATTTCGATATTACCAACTTAATTTCGTCATTATTCTAGAAAGATCCATATAGATTAATCATTGGCATGAATCTTAAATTTTGAGAAAAGTAGGCTCTTTAGTTCGTCACCGAACTTCTTGTTAATGATTAGTTTATATGCCGAGTATCACATCCCCCGATGAAACCTATCGGGAGATATTGTTTTTCAATGAAATGTAGGTCTACCCCCTTAACACCCCTTTAGAACCTGAATATCCAAAAATTCTTCCTTAGTGAGCGTTTTCGACTTACAGCGAACATATCCCCAAATTTTTATATTTCCAACTTTAATAGCTTTGGCTGGGCGATGATGAGGCAGTCAGTCAATCAGTCAGTCAGGACACTTTGTTTTATATAATAGACTAGCAACCCGACCCGGTTTCGCCCGGGAGAATGCATTACGCGGTAAGCCCTTTTTTTTCTCCAGTGTCAATGAACAACGACCAATATCCATTTTACGGCGCGGCATGATGGGTTAAAATCACTGACTGGACTATAAGTTATATTATTATGGAGATGTATGTGCAACAATTTTTTGTCTGACGTAACTTAATTTAAAAATTGCGACGTACATGAAACACAAATCCCCCTTCCGTCCAATATTAACTTGACTGCGAATTTTGCGGAACGAAAATTTCACAGGCGAAATGAAGAAAACCCGATTTGCACTTCCAGGGATACTCCAAATACAACCACCCATCTCAGAAGTCTTAACTCAACACGACTCAACGGTTTGCTGCTGGCTGTATCTGGGGCAATAGGTTCGCCCGCTAGCTAGGCTGTAACAGAGATGATAGATTCGCCCTTAACTAGCTCGTACTCTGTCGCCTCAGTAGTTGAATGGACATGTTTGGAAGAAATTAAAACGTAAAAACACTTATAGTGGGCGATGTATTGATGATCGACATATGCTCTTGCGGACTTTTTTGTAGAACTTTTCATGCTGAACAATTCTTACACTCATAGCATGACGAATAGAAGGAACTAGTGTGAGGACTCCGCCATTATAGCACGGTAGTTTGTGGTCCCGCCGCTACAAGCACTGCAAGCGATAATCTCCATCAACCTGTACCAGGGTTGTAGCAAGACCAACTACAATACTCAGACCTTAATGCAGGTCTCGAAAGTGTGAAAATGGCGTATGCTGAAGCCCCGGCATATTGTTTGTTTACATTCGTTGCTGGGATACACTGTTTAGCTATGATTAGCTTCGTTTGATGAAAGTTGGGATAAACTGTCGCTCATCTGTAATTTTTAGTGTCTTCTGTATGTCTGTAAAGTCCAGTTCGCGTTAATGTACTGCAATCGGGTGTAAATATGTGATAATACGCTTATTATGGACTAGTTCGTTTGTGTGATGATTGTTCAGTCGACCGATGGCATTGTGTCATTTACTGGAGATGTTGAAGTACCTAAGACTAAAGCATTAATAGAAGTGTCTCAAGAATATACACCGCAATGATTTGCTAGTTAGTGACAATATAATAATAGCTTAGTACAGTTCAGTAATGTCGAACGTAAAGCGAAAACGCAATGAGCATCTACGGCTAGACCAAACCGTTGACGTTGAACGTTGAACGCTTAGCAACATGTGCCTCCGTAAATACTTACCAGCCTGGCAGATGATCTACACTGCCTTCATGCCTTGTATACACGCCAAATAATACAGTGAACTTTTTTATTGGTTAAGGAAGATGATTCCTCTGTGCCAAACAGTGAACTCATTGTGTTCCGTCATTATTCATACTTTTGTGATTCTTACAGCTTGCAAGTTATTTTTAATTATGATGTGTGTAATAAAGTGTTGTGAGTAACTTGCCAATTGTGTACTTATATTGCGAGATGGTGTGCCGCGATAATTCCGTAAGAGGGAGATAGTACTTTCCTACCTACATTACTTTACTAAATCAACTATTTCCAGCGTACAACTATTCCAAACGGTAACAGCGAATGTTTAATAGGTTAGTTGGTAACATATTATTGTGGTGCCCTTTGTGTGTGGTAATCTCCATAATTATGTTCAGATATCCACACGACGACTTCTTTGCATATTTCAATCAACTAATTCGGCGTGATGTTTTAGCCGAGATTTTAGACAATTCTACGAGAGGTCTTAATTGAATTGTATCTCTATAGCGTTGGTTCGATTATTTCAGGCAACGATTCTCATTCCGATTGTGTACGCAAATACTCTGCATGTGCTGGGACAGCACTTCAGTAACCGGGTACTTTCTTCTCCCCTACTTCAGAATTTGTTTGATTTTATGCTAATAATATTAATCTATAATTACTGAACTTAAATACAAATCGTGATAACTCGCCAAAAGGCTTCTTATTCAACCACAGAAACAGTGAGACTATTGTAGCTACCCCTTGGGTGAAGACGAAGAAACCTATAATTCAAGGCCAGCACTATATAGATAAATTAATTCAGGTAAGTCTAAATTATTGATGCATATTTCTTCGGAACTTAGTCTCGTCTTGTGATATCTTTTATGCTCTTAGGTGAGCAAAAATTATATTTTACACGAACCGAGACAAGCCCGATGACATGATCTTAGCTATGGGTAGGGCAACCATCGCCGCCATGTTTTTTCTACATTAAGGTCTGAGGATTGTAGTTGGTCTTGGTTGTAGGCACTACAAGCACGCCATCAAAAAACAGCAGTTGAAAAACTAGCAACAACTCCATAAACCCATCCCCTCACTCCTCTCCCTCTCACCAACACTTCCCCCACGCAATCCTAGCACTCTACATCAAATCCTACAGCTTTTAATCACGCCAGCAGCACAATAAACTTAATAAATCCGGGCTACAGAACAGACCAAAAAACTACACTTTAAGCTAAACCAAATTCACTTCTCAGCTCGACATAAGCCACAATACAAGTTAAAACCTATACAAAACATACTCTCCCTACTGTTTTACAACTATTAAACTAACTATTCGCACTTAAAACCTAAAATCCCTGAAACGGGAGCTAATTTAAAAACGCAATAGCCTAGCCCGATTACGTCTCCGGCAGTGCTACCGCATATGCATTTCAGGGTGTATGTAGCCCCACCAGTTCTGGTGCACCCTAGATAATGCTACACCCCCAGGGGCTCCCGGCTGGTGAGTTCGGGAGTTGGCGACCCCGAGGGATTCCTGGGCTGGGTCCGTTTTCCCCTTTTGTCCCTTCCCTTTGGGGCTGACCATCTCCTCTCTCCCCTCCCCTCTCCTCATAATCCTCTCCTCTTTACCTTATATTTTCTTTTCTCTTTCAGATTCTCGCACTGTTTTTGTTACTTGGTTCCCCGTGTATCTAAATTCCCTTTTAGGATTTTTTTTGTAGGTATTTTAATCTACGTCGCATTTAGTAAGTCTTTTCGATCTAGATTGCATTTTGTGTGTGTTTTTCAATCTCAATTGCATTTTGTAAGGATTGACAATCTAAATTGCTTTTTAGTATGTCTTTCAATATCCGGGCCGGGGCTTTTGTTAGTTTTTTGAATTTCAATTGCATTTTGTATTTTCAACCTACCCCGCTTTGTTCAAGTAGTTAAGTCTCAATTGCAATTTTGTGGGTATTTTGAATCTCCATTACATTTTGTGCGAATTTTCAATCTCATTTGCATTTTGTAAGTATTTTGATTTCACATGCATTTTGTAGGTATTTCGACTGTACGTTGCATTTTGTACGTATTTTGGACTTAACCTACATTTTGTGTGTATTTTTCAATCTATTCCTTTTCGAGTATTTTAGTTCAAAATTCCCTTATGTACGTATTACCGCTCTCCATTTGGTGAGTAGTTTCAATCTGAGTTCCTTTTTGTAAGTATTTTCCCTGCTACATAAGGCATAGTTGTTGGGGCTCATTGTCTTTTTTATCTAAACCATTTTCGTTTCATCCATAGCAGTGAGCTGTTCTTTATCTTCATCCTTTCATTTCACGCCATTTCATTTCATCAGGGGCCGATAACCTCCATGTTAGGCCCCTTAAAACAACAATTATCATCATCATCATCGCATATGCATTCATAACTTCACAATAACTTCCAAATTACGACTAAGTGAGCTATCTGCCTGAGTAGTTACAGGTGTTACCGGCTTTCCTGGGACGATGGATCACCAAACCGGTATTTAAACTCAATTATTAAGCTTTAATTGACCAAATTGAGAAGAAACAGATCAGACCAAAAACGTACTTTTTAAGCTATACCAAATTCACTTCTCAGTTCGACATAAACTTTAATTCAACTCAAAACCTACACAAAACATACTCTCCTTACTCTTTTACAACTATTAAACGAACTATTCGCACTTAAAACCTAAAAACCCTGAAAAGGGAGCTAATTTAAAAAGGCAATAGCCTAGCCCGATTACGTCTCCGGCAGTGCTACCGCAACTGCATTCATAACTTCACAATAACTTTTGTATAATTTGGTGCAAAATGATGGGTTTTAAAGCTATCTGGATTCAGTTTTTCAACCTATTTATTGTGATGTTTTATGTACGGTATGGTTAATGTCAAACGCAACTAATACCATTTTATCCATAATGTAGAATCTTGGGCTTATGCCGTGTTTTATTTATTCAAACTCGACGCGTTTCGAAAGAAACCATGTCTTTCTTCATCAGGAATAAACGGAAATACGACTAAATTGTTGCTAAGAGAAAGCAACAAAGAAACTAAAAAAGGTGCCCTAAGATGAACAATGAAGTGTATCTAACACGTCCTTCGAGAAGTGTATGTGGCATTCTTTTCCAGGCCGAGAAAGTAATTACCGGAAAATTAAACTCAAAATCGATGTGGAGCGAAATATTTATGATTGTATCGATTCCAAAGGAACAATTTCAGTTGATCATTCAGGAGCTGGCTGCTGTCTTCAGCGTGTCATGGATATTATCCCTAGACTTGTTTATTTTGGGTGCCGATTCATCTTCAGAACGAAGGAAATCCGCCGAGATTTGCAATCTCGAACATCCGCCAAGTCTTCACGCAAGCTTTCGAAAGTTCAGTACCGTAGCTGACAAAATGAATTGGTTAGTAGAGAGTTACTTTAAATAGTTTATGTGTGCTTGTTTTAATATGCTGGGGATTAGCCGTGTTTTTTATCTGTTTCTGTATACTCCAGGAATCTGTGCGTTCCGTAACATGCAATGAAGACCGTAGTTCTTATTTCCATGAATTATATTTTCCATTGTGCCCTGCCGTGCTATTTTAATTGTAACAGCTAATTACTTTTTAAAAGAGTACTAGTTACAAAGTAATTCGTTTCCCTTAGCACCATCCCTAAGACCAGCTGACCCCGCCAGTGTGGAACTTCCCCACTCTAGCGCTGCCTGGCGGGGCGCGCTTGAACTTCAGGAGTCTTCTCACTTTCTCCTTCTATTCGTCATGCTCATAGTATTGAGATATTTTTAACGGTTTGCCCAGCGTAAACTTACAAAGCGCTCGGACGCCAGTTTTTTCTCCGACTTTTCCACCGAAATCGTTACTGCTCGGCTTCCTTTGAAAATAAATAAATAATTTTCTACAGAAATAATCCTCGAGATATCCTTTACAGATTGGTAGAAGCCGCATCAAAATCCATCCATTGGTTCTCGAGTTTACGCGTAACAAACACAAATCGGGGACTTTGTTTTATACTAAGTAGAGATAATACGTGATAATTAGGGCCCGGAATTATAGGTGGCCTAAACCCTCAATTTAGGTTTCTTGTATTCTAAAAATAGGTTCGTTTATTTTTTTCTTCCAGGATCGATACAGGCAGCAATAATTTCCTGTTTTTCTTATTTTTGTGAAATATATTTATGAACTTATTTCACAAAAGTTTACATTGACACTTACTTGTGCCGGGCTCCTGTCTTCTTTTCTGTCGGCCTCTCTTGGTCAACTCTTGTTCTCTTCCGACCCCGACGGTATTAGGGTATCCGAGGCCTAGGGAGTCTCCTCCTTTCTCGCCTTAATTGGCCCTTGTCTCATCTTTCTTGATTTCCTCCTTCTGCGAGGGGTCAGCCTTCTTTTTCTTTTCATGTTATCTCCAGTTTTCGCCTCAAGGTCCTCAAGGAGGCAGGGTGTATGAATCCCCACCACTTCTGGTGCACCCTGGATATTTCTACACACTCAGGGGCTCACGGCTGGTGAGTTCGGGAATTGGCGATCACGAGGGATTCCTGAGCTGGGTCTGTTTTGCCCCCTTTTTCCACTGCCCTTGGGGTGGCTCCTCTTCTATTTGCCGATCACATCTGCCTTTCATAGCTCTCCTTCCTTCCATGTCCCTCAATCTTAATTCTTCGAGGGTAGAGGGAATTTCATTGCTTCCTGTCTTTCATTTGCCTTATCTTTTATTTGTTTACCATTTCTTCTTCTAGTATGTACGTGCGTAGTTAGTATTAGTTATAGTTTTCATTCTCATCTCATCTTTCACTATCACCCAAACCATTAGGGGCCGATAACCTAGATGTTAGGCCCCTTAAAACAACAATTATCATCATCATCATCATCGTACTGCATTTAACGGTAGTAACCTGAACTATCTCCGTCCTACTGCTGGTAATAGCGGTGGAAATAATTTTACGATGCATTTCAATGGAAAAACAAGATGTTCAGTAAAGAACATATAGCCTACTTTCTCCTAAATGCATGGGTATTGTTATAACTCTTTGTCCTTTTCAAGGAGTATGATTGAATGTTGGTTGTAGTAGCTTGTTGAAATGCAACGTGCTATAGGAATATAAAACATGAATATGAGGTGCCCTTTGCTAGTGCTACCTCTGTACCAAATTTCGTTCAATTCGGTTTCACAGTGTTTGAATTGATAGGGGAAATCGATTTGTACACATACTTGGCCACCATCTGCAAACTATTGGGCTGATGTTTTTGCAGTTTGGTCTGAATATGTTTCCCACATAAAGATATGTGTTACAAAATTTGGTAGAGACTAGATTATTAGGTTGGTCGTAATTACATTTTAGCTTTTAACATTTGGGTGGCCGCGATTACGTTTCCGTCAAGATAGCGGTGATATAAAACAAGACATTGAGGTGCCCTTTGCTAGTGCTACCTCTGTACCAAATGTCGTTCCATTCGGTTTCACCGTGTTCGAATTGATAAGGGGAATCGATTTTCACACAAAGATGGCCGCCATCCGCAAAATATTAGGCTGATGACCTATTAGTTTGGTCAAAGGATGCTCCCTCCATAAAGGTATGTTGTTGCTAAATTTGCTAGAGATCGGATGATTAGGCTAATCGTATTTTGATTTAAGCTTTGAACATTTGTGTGGCCGCCATTACGTTTCCGTCAAGATGGCGGCGATATAAAACATGACACTGAGGTGCCCTTTGCTAGTGCTACCTCTGTACCAAATTTCGTTCATTCGGTTCCACCGTGTTCGAATTAATAGGGGGAATTAATTTTGACATAAAGATGGCCGCCATCAGCAAACTATTAGGCTAATGGCCTATTAGATTGGTCAAAGGATGCTCCCTTCCAAGGCCGACCGGGTTCGATTCCCGGTCAATGCATGTGAGATTTTCCACGTTCGGATTCCACGTAAAAAGGAGGTCCCGTGGCTCATGATCGCGAGATTAACGGTCACGTTAAACCACACGCTTGCTCCCTCCATAAATGTATGTTGTTGCAAAGTTTGGTAGAGATCGGATGGTTATGTTAGTCGTAATTTGATTTAAGCTTTAAACATTTGTGTGGCCGCCATTACGTTTCTGTCAATATGGCGGCGATATAAATCATGACACTGAGATGCCCTTTGCTAGTGCTACCTCTGTACCAAATTTCGTTCCATTCGGTTTCACCGTGTATGAATTAATAGGGGGAATCTATTTTGACACAAAGATGGCCGCCATCCGCAAACTATTAGGCGAATGACCCATTAGATTGATCAAAGGATGCTCCCTCCATAAAGGTATGCAGTTGCAAAATTTGGTAGAGATCGGATGATTAGGTTAATCGTAATTTGATTTAAGCTTTGAACATTCGTGTGGCCGCCATTACGTTTCAGTCAAGATGGCGGCGATATAAAACATGACCCTGAGGTGCCCTTTGCTAGTGCTACCTCTGTACATAAATTTCGTTCCATTCGGTTCCACCGTGTTCGAATTAATAGGGGGAATCAATTTTGACATAAAGATGGCCGCCACCCGCAAACTATTAGGCTAATAACCTATTAGATTGGTCAAAGGATGCTCCCTCCATAAAGGAATGTTGTTGCAAAGTTTGGTAGAGATCGGATGGTTATGTTAGTCGAAATTTAACTTAAGCTTTGAACATTTGTGTGGCCGCCATTACGTTTCTGTCAATATGGCGGCGATATAAAACATGACACTGAGATGCCCTTTGCTAGTGCTACCTCTGTACCCAATTTCGTTCCATTCGGTTTCACCGTGTTTGAATTAATAGGGGGAATTGATTTTCACACAAAGATGGCCGCCATCCGCAAACTATTAGGCTAATGACCTAGTCATTTGGTCAAAAAATGCTTCCTCCATAAAGGTATGTAGTTGCAAAATTTGGTAGAGATCGGATGATTAGGTTAATCGTAATTTGATTTAAGCTTTGAACATTTGTGTGGCCGCCATTACATTTCCGTCAAGATGGCGGCGATATAAAACATGACACTGAGGTGCCTTTTATTAGTACTACCTCTGTACCAAATTTCGTTCCATTCGGTTTCACCGTGTTTGAATTAATACGGGGAATTGATTTTCACACAAAGATGGCCGCCATCCGCAAACTATTAGGCTAATGACCTAGTCATTTGGTCAAGAAATGCTTCCACTATAAAAGTATGTTGTTGCAAAATTTGGTAGAGATCGGATGATTAGGTTAATCGTAATTTGATTTAAGCTTTGAACATTTGTGTGGTCGCCATTACGTTTCCGTCAAGATGGCGGCGATATAAAACATGACACTGAGGTGCCTTTTGTTAGTACTACCTCTGTACCAAATTTCGTTCCATTCGGTTGCACCGTGTTTGAATTAATAGGGGGAATCGATTTTCACACAAAGATGGCCGCCATCCGCAAACTATTACGCTGATGACCTCTTAGTTTGGTCAAAAGATGCTCCCCATGTAAAGGTATGTTGTTGCAAAATTTGGTAGAGATCGGATGATTAGGTTAGTCGTAATTTGATTTAAGCTTTGAACATTTGTGTGGCCACCATTACGTTTCCGTTAAGATGGCGGCGATATAAAACATGACACTGAGGTGCCTTTTGTTAGTACTACCTCTGTACCAAATTTCGTTCCATTCGGTTGCACCGTGTTCGAATTAATAGGGGGAATCGATTGTCACACAAAGATGGCCGCCATCCGCAAACTGTTACGCTGATGGCCTATTGGTTTGGTCAAAGGATGCTCTCCCCACAAAGGTATGTTGTTGCAAAATTTGGTAGAGATCGGATGATTAGGTTAGTCGTAATTTGATTTAAGCTTTGAACATTTGTGTGGCCGCCATTACGTTTCCATCAAGATGGCGGCGATATAAAACATGACACTGAGGTGTCCTTTGCTAGTGCTACCTTTGTACCAAATTTCGTTCAATTCGCATTCACCGTGTTCGAATTGATAGGGGGGGGACAGACATTCAGAGTACACACACTCACACACACACAGACACACACACACACACACACACACAGACTCACACACACACACACACACACACAGACTCACACACACACATACACACACACAGACAGACACACTTTTTTCGCCCTGTGTTGATCTCATAAGTCTACTTTCATTTTTTGCAAAAATCGAAAGTAGGCTAATAACATTTTTTATTTGAAAAAGGCAAAACAATTATTTAGGTTATTTTAGGTATCAACCCCTCATTAATTGTGTAGCTTACTTTTCACATTTTGCAAAAATGAGGAAAAAGTAGACTTATGAGATCGATCCGGGAAAATGTGTGTCTGTCTGTCCTGTCTGTCAGTCTGTCCTTCTGTCTGTCTGGCTGTGTGTGTGTCCCCCCCCCCCCCCTATCAACTCCTAAACGGCTGCAGCAATCGAAACCAAATTTAGTATGAGTAAAGATGTATACAGGATTATCTCAAGCTCATATTTGAACTTGATGTCAGTGCTACCAACTGCTGGAAAAACGCACTAGAAATTTGAGCTCCATGTTGGATACCTTGGAAGGTATACATGGGAGCTATTCCAAAATTGGCACACATGTAGATAATACTATTTCAGTTTAATTTTCAGGAGGCCATACATGACAGTGTTCCTAAAATAATGTTATGCCTTCTGATAAGTCCAAATTTAAATGCATATAACTTCTACACTATTAATTGGATTTCAGCCAAATTCTGTATGTAATATGTGTACATAAACAGATATGACGGAGTGTATTCTTAAGAGCCACCAGGGCTGCCAACTGTTAATAATTGCTCTCTCTATTTTCTTCATCCAAATACCAATATATCTGAAAGTAAGCAAGCCGACAGCTTTAACCTATGCACACGTATAGTACCTGACATTTTAGATTAATTTGGAGTAACTTATTTACTTCAGTTCTACCAACATGACTCGAAGCCTGCTCTAGGACCAATTTTTAAATACATGTAACTTCTATACTATCAGTTGGAATTCAACCGAATTTCGTATGTGCTATGTGTAACATAACAGATATGACTATAAGTATTCTTAAGAGCAATTAGGGCTGCCAACTGTTAATAAATGCTGTCTATATTTTTTACCCTAATATTAATATATCAGCAAGTATGCAAGCCAACAGCTCTATACTTTGAACATGTATAGCACCTGACACTCTAGATTATTTTGGAGTAATTAATATAAGTCAGTGCTGCCAACATGATTCTATGCTTGCTGATAGGTCCAATTTTAAAATACATGTAATTGCTATACTAACAAATGGATTTCATCCAAAATTGGCACAACAAGATATCATAATATTTCCGATTATTTCTAACCAGCAAACGCATGTCATTGTTGCCTACATGCTTTTACGCGTGCTGATAGATCCGATGTCTAACTGCATATAACGTCCATTGGACTTCAACCAAATTTTGTATTCTGTTCCTAAAGAGGTGGAACTAAGTATATATTCAGTCACCAGGGCTGCCAACTGTTGTGCTCTATTAGGCTACACTATACCAGGAATTTCCAACTAATTAGACATTTCGATATTACCAACTTAATTTCGTCATTATTGTAGATAGGTTCATATACTGTAGAATAATCATTGGCATGAAAAGTAGGCCCTTTAGTTCGTCCCGGAACTTCTTGTTTTAGGTGAAATGAAATTCACATATTCTTCTCCAGGAAGTGTGAAACGAACATATAGTTGAAATTTACGAATTACATAGCCAGGAAAAAATAGGTAAAACCGAAGAATCCGGGCCACAGTGATATATATATTTCGTATGGCATGAAGATGCAATATACAATTATTTACATTCTACAGTATTTACAGTACAAATATATACAGATTGAGATCTTGATCTGCAAGTAGCTTCAGTTTTGTTAGAGCTGGATATCTAATTTCTCTAACCATTCTAAAGCTTCATCACTAGCTTGATGAATCTCCTTCATTGGACCATTGGACCTTCGGAGTGGGCAATCCATAGCGATGTGACTGATGGTCTGAGGCACATCTGCATAGTTGCAGAAAGGATTCTCGGCAATTTTCCATTTGTGCTACCAGAACTGACACCTACCTTGTTGAGTTCTTATACGGTTCAGCGACGTCCAGATTTTCCTGGGAAGGTCGAAACCAGGGGGCTGCTTAACTGGATCCGAGATAAGACCTAATCTGTCTGGATTTGAAGTCAGCCACTCGTTGCGCCTAGCTTCATTCACTTGAAACTGCTCTTGGACCAACTTCCTTCCTTGTATCCAAGAAGGATTCCGGGATTTCAGCCTGAGATCTTTAGGTGAGCAGTCTAGATGGATTGGCAGAAGAGGGTTGTCACAACATTTAATCCATTCTCTCTTCAGTGCCATTTGTCTTCGAAGATGAGGCGGGATGTTGGAGAGTACTGGTAACCATTCCAAAGGTGTAGATTGGATGGTTCCTGATACAGTCCTCATTGTGTCGTTCAGCTGTACGTCTACCTTCTTTGCATGGGCGCTGTTAAGCCATACTGGGCAGCAATAATCTGCTACTGGATACACTAGGGCAAGTGCTGAAGTTCTGAGGGTGGATGCTGTTGGGCCCCAGCCCGTTCCTGTGAGTTTGTGCAGGATGTTGTTGCGGGTTTTGATCTTAGCAGATGTTTTGCCTAGATGTTCACTGTAAGTCAATGATCGATCCAAGATGACGCCTAGATATTTAGGATGAGGATTGAATTTCAGTAGATGACCGTGGTATTGAACCCTAGGAATGTAGTTGGCTTGTTTGTTGCTCAGATGAAAGCAGCTGACCTCTGTTTCTGCTATATTTGGTTTTAGTCTCCAGATTTTGAAGAACTTGTCGAGTCTGCAGAGATCTTCCGTAAGTACGGTTTCTGCTGTTGCAAAGTCGTTGGACTAAGCTGTCAATGCAAGATCGTCAGCGTATACCAACTTTCTAGCACTAGTAGGAGGTAAGCCTGCGGTGTAAATATTGAACAGCAATGGGGAAACGACCGATCCTTGTGGTAATCCATCATTTAGTTTGTGAGATCTGCTTACGTTGCCATTTAGGTGAACTTCAATCACTCTGTTGACCAGCATATTATTCAGTAGGATGGCAAGTTTCTTGCAAGGGATTATTTTCAGGAATTTGAAATAATAGGTACGTACAACAGAATATTTTTCCAGAATATAAGCTAACACTAGAAGACCCGTGCTGCTCCGCAGCATTCACTTCAACAATCCTACAGCACTTCTGTCCATATGACATTTGCATGTCTTCATGCTAGTGACCTGAACAGACATATACTGTACCGTCGCTTTTGGGTAAATGATGAAATAGACTTATGAGATCAAATGTGTGGGTGTCTGCCTGCCCTCTGTGTGTCCCACTATTTACCCTGCGTAAGCTTAAAAGGCGCACGGACGTCAGGTACCAGACGCAATTCTGAAAAGCCGAGGTGAACAGCTAACTCCAAACACATAAGCTATACTCTTCTTTGAAAAATTAACTCGACACGACTCGGAAGTTTGATGCTGGCTGAAGCTAGGGTGATAGGTCGCTCGCAAGCTCATAAACTCACTCTGAAGCTAGTAATTTAAATTTCCACTGAATGGAGATTGCTGGAAGAAATGAAAACGTAAAAACACTTACAGTGGTCGATGTGGGAGCTGTCGCGGACTTTCTTGCCGAACTTGTCATGCTGAACAATTCTCAGAGAATATCGATATTTTTAACGGTTTAACCAGTTTAAGCTTAAAAGACACATGGACGTTAGGTTTTTCTTCAACTCAATTCACTGAAATCGTAAATGCTCGGCTTCTTTTTGTCATAAATAAATGTCCTTCTACCTAATCCTTCATCGAGAAATCCTTTACAGAATGGTGAAAACCGCGTCAAAATCCATTAAGTTGCTTTCGAGATTACCCGTTATATCCAAGAATTGGGAACTTCGTTTTATACTAAGTAGATAGAGATATCCACACAATTTAAGGCTACAGCGGTACAATTTGGTGTCTTGTCTACTTATGAACAATGGTATAAATTTAAAATAAAAGATGGGTCTCTGATATTTGAATTTAGAGATGTAACTCTTGGTTAACATATAGAGGTGTGCAATTTAATAGAATTAAATAAATAATTTTAATTAGTCATAATTATTTTATTCAAAATCATTTTATTGACCAACTTCTTTCGTTGTCCTACTTAGTAGTGTTTCCTCTCCCGTGGAATTACACCTTTTCCGATAAGGAATTGCGTCTGGAAACTTTCAGATTATTGGATTCCGAAGGATATCTGAGCTGGGTCCATTTTCAATTTTTCATTGACTTTAGAATTCAAGACAGGTGACTTCAATGCATAGTTCATGAATATTTGAATAGTTCAATAGCGTTCATAGGGTTAAAAGACCCCAAATCTCTCCGCTCTAAATTCACACGTAAAGTAGTGTGAAGTAATAAAAACGAAACGTGTGGCATTTTGCATTTGCAAGGCTCCTCTCTTAGTGGAAATACTAAAAAAATCATTTTAATTTGAGTTTCTAATGAAAATATAATTAAGAGTCTTGGTTAAACATTTGAAGTGATTCCATCGCCTTGTAAGCATATTTAGTGCATTAACCCGTGAAAAGTAAAAATGCAATTTTGGAAAATTGACATCGAATCTAATAATTTGCACATCTCTGTAAAGACAGCTATCGCCTCCACCCCTGCAGGTAGAATAGTAAGTAAAGGCGATTGATGAGAAATGAAAAGATAACTGACACAGAAGGAATTAATATATATTAAGATGTAAATTTGATTGAGTATATCTTTGTTATAGAACTGAGGGAATGAAATAACAGGATGTAGGATAGTAATCACCGATGTAGGACAATAGTATTTTTTTTGCCATTACCGCAGGACAGTTATCGTATTAGGGATGCGGACGTCCTTGTATAATTGTTATTTAATCTGTGCCCCCTTTGCTGAGGTCTGTGCTCCTCCGCAACATTCGTTTCAAAATTCTAATAGTACTTCCTTCCATTCGACATTTGCTGTTCGCTTGCCTTTTGGTTCTATTTGAACTTTGACGTCATGAAAGGATTTTGCTCGCGATAGTGCGACATACAGGAAAGTTGTCCGTGGCTAAACACCGGTTGAGGTAAATAAATGCCTACTTGATCTAGTGTTTGACCTTGAGCATTATGGATAGTTATACAAAAAGCCAAACGTACTGGAAACTGCCTCCTTTCGAAGGAAAATGGCATAGAATTATCTGATGGCGTACGGTCAAGGCGAGGGAGTAGGACATTGTTTCCAACATTTACGCCAGTAATAATTTTCAGGTGTATGCAATTGTGATGCATCTTCCAAACCAACAGTCTAGTATCGTTCAACAGACCTTGGGTAACATTAATATTTCTCAACAAAATCACAATTGAGCCTTCTTTTAGTCGAAGGATATGAGGTGGCAATCCACGTATGCCTATGCTGTCTAAAAACTCTATTGGGAATTGTAGAAGTTCACTCTCATCTTCAGTAATCAAATTATTCACACTGATGTAAGTTCTCGATGATCCTGGGATTAGTCTAAAACTTTGTCATTGATTTCTTTACAATTTTCATTTTTAGGTGCTAAAATCGCTATTTTTGAAAAGCGTGAAATATTTTTCAGCGTGGGATTAATTCAGAATTTTCTCCATCGACGTGAGTGTATTCACCGTTACCAATTTGAATTAAGAAGTTTGCAAAGTCACGTTGATCTGTATCCACTCGCATATTTTTTTTAGTTAAACATTTTTGAATAATGGCCACAAAGGAGAGAACCTTACTGACATTTGGACTGATGCTGCTTTAGATGCGTGAGGCACAACAGGCAATAACTGCCTAAAATCTCCACCCAAGATGATAATTTTTCCTCCGAAAGGCACGTCGTTAATCATGATGTCCTTGAGCAACCGATTTACGCACATCAACGCGTACTTATTAGCCATAGCGGCTTCATCCCTGATGATAAGATTTGCTGAACGAATTTTAAACCCATCCTTGCTGTTAACTTTTATTCCTGACACAGAACTTTCATGTAAATGTAGAGGTAACTTGAACTGGCTGTGTACAGTGCGCCCCAGAGGTAGTAACCTTGCTGCAATACCAGTCTATGCAACAGAAACTGCATTTAACCCCAAATTTGTGCAAATGTGAATCAAGCATTGGTAAAGAAATGTTTTCCCGGTGCAACCTGGACCGTCAATGAAATATGCATTACTCATCCTTTCATTGCTGTTTTGTACTAACCCCAAAATTTCTGTAATTATAGCCGTTTGGTTTCCATTTGCTTGGTTTATCATCCGACTTAATTGATCCTCATTAAGTTTCGGATAATTCATTGGTAAATTTGTCTGAGGGAAATTATCAATAATAGCTGGCAATTCGAGAGAAGTAATGGGAAGACCATGGAGCTTTAATGTGTTAGTTTGCATAAGAGTGAATTGATATGCAATGTTAGATTCGTGAAACTGCAGAAAATCTTCTGATAATGAATTCTTGAAAATGTCCCATAACTATCTTACATTTGAAGGGGTCTGAAAGATACATTTGTAAGAAAACAGTTGTCGTAACTGAGAAGGCATCTGAAATTGTGACGCTTCTGCCAAACAACGCTGCCATTCAGAATCGTCAACCAGCAAACCTCGCTCCTTAGCTGTTTCTTTACAAGTAGAATAGACAACTGCTGTGTATGTTCGCAGATCCTGGAAGCTGGTAGCACCTATGACGTGAAGCAATAACAGGCGTAAATAATACCTTTCTGTTTCTGTAGGCGAAACATTATACATTCTGCCTATAGTTTTTGAAACATTTTTTCTTTTTTGCCACTGGCAGTTGCTCTTATTCCAGACGTAATGTACTGGTGTTTCAGGATATATATACGGATTTCTGGCTTGCGAATCTTGATTTAACTTGAACCACGCTTGTAATTCCGTGTTGCGCAACTGGGCTTGAACTAAAATATCTGGATCCTTATCATTTTTGGCCTACTTTCGATTTTTGCAAAAAATGAAAGTAGACTTATGAGATCACTACAGGGCCAAAAATTGTGTGTCTGTCTCTGTGTGTGTATGTGTGTGGGTGAGTCTGTGTGTGTGTGTGTGTGAGTGTGTGTACTCTGAATGTGTGTCCCCCCTATCAATTCGAACACGGTGAAACCGAATTGAACGAAATTTGGTACAGAGGTAGTGCTGGCAAGGGGCACCTCAGTGTCATGTTTTATATTGCCGCCATCTTTACCAAAACTTAATGGCGGCCACTCAAATGGTCAAAACGTAATATAGCATTACAACCAAACTAATAATCGGATCTTTATCAAATTTGGTAACAACGTTCCTTCATATCAGGCGCGTCGTGTGCCCAAACTACGAGATCATCAACCGTACCATTTCAGAATGGCGGCCGTGTGAATTATGCAAACTTTATAATCCATAACATGGCACCCACCAGTTCCGACTATCGAAACAAGAATCGTTTAAAATGTTTGTAACGACGTGGCCCGTTTGAAATTAAAAGTTTATATTTTAATATTATAGTCTAGAAGTGATTTTAAAAAGCTGAGTCGTCTCGGTTATTTGACAAGATGGCAGCTGATCTCTCGTTCTGACCTTTATTTTATTAATTTCAGTATGTTGCATGCAATATAGGCTAGTGGTAACAAATATATGAACTTTCTATGAAATGAACTCGGTTTAAAATATACTCCAGTAAAGAAAACGTTTAGTCCAAGTCATGATTTGCTATAACGTGGTATATGTATTGGTTCCTAACGATCTATTAGAGTGTGCACGATTGGCTGAGTGGTCAGCGCGTTAGTCTTTCATCAGGTTGGCCGGGGTTCAAATCCTATCAGAGTCAGATTTTTTCTTGATTTTTTTATATTTATTATTTCTTGAGTACTGAGACGTTATAAAATAAAGCATTATATGGTGCATTTTGAAATGGAAAATATATATTTAATTAAAACAACATCTAAGAGTAATTACATGAACTATGTTATTGGTAACCACAGCTTTCTATATGCGAGCTATGCTCTCTACCGGCCAGTTAGTGAATCCATGTCTACAGTATAATTGCGAAGGTTATTATTTTTGTCGATAGAGGGTACACATCCCCGAGATAAGGCGCGAATATCATGGCCCACGAGAATGACTGGCTCTGGTGAGTTTTCGTGACGTCAGCAATGTAGTTCTGTTGCACCACTGCCTGGTCTTCGTTTTACTGCCGGTGTGGTACCTAGTCATCTTGTCTACATCATTGAACCTGTATAAACGTTGGTATTCATTTATCACTTGTCTTCATAGAAGGTATTTATACAAGTCGTTAGTCGGTGGGTAGTGTATTCCGCAGATCTCTTCTATAAACGAATTAATTTATGTTCCGCCGCTTGAAACAACAATAAGTTAATGATATCTATACTGTGCTGCAAGATTCTTTGATCTAATTATACTAATGTGCACATAATTTAACTCACAACGAAGGTCACAGAATCTACCACTCGACTTAATGTAGCCTGTTCGTTGCAGCTATTAAAGACACAACTAACCCTTGAATCCTAGTTCGCGTGGATTTTTTTAAGGAGTAACTTCAATAGGCGTAGTTTTGCAAACCTATACAGTATAATTTATCGTGTTTGAAACACACGGAACATCTAAACTGCGTCCATTTTATGAAGATTGATATAAAATATTGCATTTCTGCTGCTTATGAATTGCTCTCGACTTAAACGTACAAGCATCATCAAGCAGTACCGGTACATTGCCTACGTCACAGAAGGGTTTGGTTTACGCGCCATGGCCTGTCTTTCTCGTTAGCCGTGCGTGATTACAAATTAGCTGTGTAATAGTTATATTAAATATGTTTCTCCCAGTGATACGTTTAGAGCAACGAAGTTTAAATTATTGTAAGTAGTCGGTGTTGATAAACTGAATACCTACTGTACCCATGTGAGTAATCTCGATGGAAAATATGCTTCCGCCTCCAGCTAGCGTCAGGACTCAGGCGTGTACCGTTCCCCCACTGAGCAGTTGCATATTTTGGATTTGAGACTAAAAGGTATCAACTCTACAATGATAAGGCACAACTCTATTCTAAAGACTTTAATTCAGTAATAAAATCATGGCTTCAAACAAACAAAACAATCCCAACAAACATAAAACAAAATCGAACAAAAATTACTTCCACAATCCACTAATATTAACATAATATTATCATAATAAAGTCATATCATAACTCAAACCTTTACCCTTATATTAACTTTACAATTCATTCTAGTGCCCTGATGCACATACAACTTCATAAACAAAACTGTACTTTGATTCTTCTGTCATCTAATGTGACTTCTTTACTTTCACAAGATTACTTATTCCTTAAACCTCGTCTTAATTTGACAATTATGTGTACCGTGTGTGTTTGATCTTTCTCTTCCCACCAAATGCTTTACATGCATTAGCCTATTCAGGTGTTGCACAACAAAATCTACGTGCAACTCCATAATTATGTAAAGCTACCCCTACACTTCTCTCTATTTATATAGCTCCACTGCATGCCGTTGTGATTTCATCTTAAAAACTTTAGTTATCGCTGAGTCGGATGGTATTATTAAGCTACCCTTGCGAGCGTAGCCTGTGGCGTTAATAACCAACTTCTGAAAAAGTGTCAGTGACAGTAACAAATGCAACTTCCAACCATTCGTTAGATTGCAAAAATCATGAACCATCAGGGTGAATTATAATTACCAATGTGTTCTTAAACCACATGACTTCATTACTCAATATAACAATATTTCCTTTCACATTACAAACAGGGTCTGAAATCTGCCCTTTTCTTAAACCTTCTTTCACGGTTCGCTTGACAGCGCAACCCCTCTTCCGAGCGGCCTGTATACAATGGGGGTGGAGTGAGGTCCCAACAGTACCTCGACCCTCGCTTCCTGCCACATGGCTTATCTCCCCAAGCAGTAATACGACCTTTAAAGACAATACCGTGGTCACAGTGACACACATATCCCAATGGATTTAAACTGAATATTATGCAAATAGGTACTGGATGAGCTTAACATTTATTCCTACCCTGAGGATATAATAATAACTGGCACCAATAGGTCCATTTCAACATGAAGGCACGAGATTCATAAAAACATTGGTCTATCTGGATAACCGGTATCTTAATAAATGCTGCGGTCAGTCACAAATGCTGCCGTCATATGATTCGCTTCACAAGAGCCGAATCACTCAATAATAAGTTCTCGGGCGATCAGATAGAGTCCAGAGGTGTCCATCGTTCTCCTCCCACCTATCACAGGATTCGAACCCGGAACATTCCATATCCATCATCAGAGTTAGGGTCCAAACACTAATTACACTCTGGCACAAAGCACATATCTCCGTATGCCCACGGCTATACGAGATTTCATACGTCGAATAGACTACCTGATTCCATGACCTAATGTTATGATCTTCGTCCGTTAATTATTGAGAGAAATCTATCAATTACTCTATAAGCTTTTACACAAGCTGCAAATTCAATTCACTAGAAAGATCTTCCATTTCCTCGCATAATTATATTCCCATTAATACAATATTCTGATATTAAACTCCTTTTTCCATCCCTTAACGTAATCTTACGGCTTAGATCGATAAGTCTTCCAATTAGCGTAAATATCTCTTGCTTACCACATTTTGCCTGATGTGTTCATTCATACCTTTTATTATTCATTATTATTATTATTATTATTCTTACTGACATAAATTACCAAAATCCGACTCAACTTAACCATCTTAAAAATCGAACAACCGTGTTCGTTACGTTACATTTACATAACTGATTTGCCATTTTATTAATAGTGGTAACGATTAATCCACTCACTGATGCAAACAACATCTCAACTCTACTAAAATCAACACAACAACAATTACCTGGTGGGTCTATCTCCTAATACTGATTCTTACTGGCATTAATTTTATAATTCTGAAATCACATTACATGCAGTGGGCTATCCTTCTATATAATCATAATTTGTGGGGTTCTCACATCTTAGCCTCATCCTGGTGGCTCCAACCATTCATATACACCAATGTCGCCTGCCATTTGTAGAGTTAGCGCGACATTTGCATATTGAATATACACATCTTATAATACATTTCTTTCACCAAGCACACGGCACTTTCCATTTCTATGATGAAGCTATTGCTTCCAAAACACATGACACTTTATGACACTTATTATACCATTAATTTAAAAGATATTTCACATATGATTTATACATAACACACGTCTCTTTTACACTTTTCATTGGTTGAAATTCCCTGGCAAAATATCAGAATTGCAGGTATCTGACGGCATCCTCCGTGCTCCTACCAACTCGTGATTGAACGTCTGGTTCATCTGCCTCCGGAATCACCAACAGTCTATCAATAATCCTACGGTAAACTTCCTGCTTTGCATAAATATGCTTACTTTCGTCCTGAGCATTACTATTTGGTATTCTTAAGACATTACCAAATGCTTCATAAAGTTTCTCCCAGCGCATTCCAGCGTACTAAGACATGTATAACCAGTCAATATATTATACATTGCGCTTAACCTTGTACATAATTTTTACACAGATTATTACTTTCAATAGTTCTGCAATTTATATCACACGGTACTTCCTATGTGAACACAAACCATTGCTCGTACTGCTGACTTCACACATGCAGCACGACTGTCCTTAATAAAAGCCTTCTAAAGGTTTTATTGCGCGGCTTCCCAAGTTGAAGTCCGGGCCTCCTTCCTTGCCTTCGGTAATACGCATTTCACACAATAACGTTCGTTGATTACCGTACTTCTTATTATTTCATGACCATGCATGATTATCTTCTCACTTGGTGCATTACGATGTGCGGGGAATATAATGGTTAACACTCAAATGTTGAAGTCTTTGTTTGAGGGTCCTTTCCCGAGCCGGACCGACATACGTTCCGCGCTCGAGTCTCTTCAAAAACTGACAACAACTGTCTGACAACGACTGTCTTCTGCCAAGGGTCAACTCCCTTATATTGGTTTCACACAAAAAGTAGAGCTAGAATTCCCGCGCTATATCAACTCCTCTCCCAGCATGATTCTGGTCTCGAAACAATGCTCATCGGGTTCCTTTTTCTTCACTGATCCCCGAACTCTCTGCGTGCTGAAGGATCGATCGGCCAATTAATTAATATTAATTGCTTTTCCCTTAGCGTGGGGACGTGGTTTCAGTGGGAATCCCTGGTGACATCGTCAAACCCAGCCGCGAACATCCATAGTCCTGTGTCCCTACGCACTCCCTTAAATATGCCTCAATTTCGCAGATTAAAGGCTCTAAAATTAGTCTCCTGGCTAAAGATTCACCTGTGTGCAACTCTCATGTCATTGCGTTACTCCAATCACGAGTAATCAATGATTTTCCTTGGGATCTCTCCCCTCTCTTCTTAGTGCTATTCTCAAACGGGGAAGAACTGGGTCATCATTCAACCCCCCGACCTCTAACAGACGACTTAACTAGGTCAGCGAGATTGACAGGGCTCCAAGAGTCTCCTCCCACAATTGTGGGGCTATTAGTAAAATGTCAAACTCTCTACTTCTGCGTTCTAAGTCCAGCATAGCCTACTCCAAGTAGTCCAATAATGCTGTATTCCGCTCATTTTCCCTGCATTATTTCAATAAATAATGCCATTATCAACTGAAATCACACCAGTGATTAAATATATACTTTCCTCCAGGGGTTTTCTACAACAAAACTCCCTCAGCAGATCTCGGGTTCGTTCCCTGGTGGAACTTTTATTCTGAGATCACAGTCTCTGAGATCCACGTTCGATATCAGTCAGCATGACCCCCTCGGGTTCACTACGTTGTTTGGAGTGTTTACTGATGAAATTGCAAAATGCTGGGGTAAATTATTTGAACGCCACTCCTCAAATCCAGTGTGCCAATTTGCACTTCCAATTGGAAGAAATTAGGAGATGATAAAGACAAAGAGTTATAACTATACCCATACATTTAGGAGAAAGTAGGCTATATGTTCTTTCCTGAACATCTTGTTAAAATAGATATTTTTCAAGTTTGGCAAGTGAACTGGTAATCGCACGATAGAATGTGACTGTTCGTGCATGTCAAATGAAAATATCCTGAATGCGTCTTCTGTTGGACCAACATATTTAGGAAAGAAGTAATTTAATCGTAGTTCACCGTTTCGCCTTCAGGGCCTATTTTAACAATGCAGCAGTCATGACCTTTATACACATGCTTGTGAATTTTAATATATAAGATACTTGTGGATGTATTTATCACTCCGAACACTTGAGCATATTTCAACATTAATATGAGCTTGCAAGTAAAGTAAAAGGAATGTATGGGAGGGAACAATGAATGGACTATCGATTTCAATGTCAATGCCTCGAATTGTTTTTATAATAATCCGTCCATTATTTCTTCTCCTATACGATGGATAACCATTGGCATTAACTTTGGTCTCTTCCTGAAACTGTTTAGGGAAATCTTTCTTACATACGCCATCTTTCATACAGACTGAAGAAGGATTCAAAGATCCGCGAGGACCATGTACCATATGACGCCTTACCAACTCGTATAGCGCTTCATCCTCGAGATCTGGTATTTCGACTGACACCACACTGTCAATGTCAGAAATTTCTCGAAACTTACAATCTTCTGTTAATGTTAAGAGTAAATGGATGTGCGGGAGACCTCGTTTTTGAAATTCCACTGTATATAGATATGCTTTTAACGAAAATTTCCTTAACATTAATCAATCGTTGCAATTCCTTTCTTTGCAATGGAAAACTCTCACTTCAATATCAGACCTATTATTAGCCGTTTCCCAGAGATAAATGCTGTTAAGTATTTCTGACCAACCCGCATTGTAGGTGAACGTAATGAATAAATCTGGATTTGCAAACTTCCTCACTATCGCCTTCGCATCCTGATAAGTTAGCAATATTTTCCTTGGGCTACCTATAAAAGAAGATGGCAAAACTGCAATACGACCGACTCTAAGATTTTCATTTCTGCTCGTACATGCAAGGTGTCTGCTAAACCGGCATATGTATCAACTCGTAACTTCGTTTGTTGATGACGTATATATTTTAACCGCTCACCTTCCATACGACAGTAGTAATCCACGAATAAATATCCATTTTGCAAACTTGAGCAGCGACAACTAACTCAACATGACCTCCATGAACACCATTCATAGACATATACATTTTGTAATCATCGCTCGCATTGATAGCAGTTTCGTACATATCACTGTTGCCAACAATAAAGGAAGAATAATTATTCCACTTGTCTGTAACATGTTTTACAATTCGCTTTCTAACCTGTGTAAATAAACTCTGATTGTTGTACTCGCAATATGCCAATGACCTGAACAGACAATTACCGTCACCTTTAATCTTTATAACATTTGTAATTGAGTGTCGCCTCTCATTCATCATAATATGATTCATTGTACTGATTGAGCACACAACCTACAAGGACGAATGATGAAACGAAAAGAAGGCAGTTTGTAGCTGGTGAGACCAAAGACTATATAACAGAAAGATCGGATACACAATACAAAATGGCTGTTCCAACATTCGACTGTAGCGGCATCTTCGTGAAATTAGTTGTCTTTCGTATACAGTATTTGTTGTCATTCAAAGAGATGTTGACATGACAGTGTCATTGGCAAAATGACTTCTGATTGTGCATGAGCATTTCAGTCTCAATGTAATCCATTCTTTGAGAAAGTTTAATTAAATTATGTGCACAGAATCCCCTTCTGCTTAGTGCTTATTGCATGGATTCATGCGACATTAGCGCCCGAGTGGAACAGGTAGAAGTTAACGATACCATGCATGGATAAATGCGACATTAGCGTCCGAGTGGAGCAGGTACAAGTTAACGATATCATGACGTAATTAGGGAACTCTCTGTTAATATCAAGTTAGATTTATTATTGGGGTGGCGTTGAATATCATGATACTATGTTAGTCGTTGTCGCCTAGCGACAATATGTCCGTCAAGTCATTCGATTCTATTTTCATGAGACCTTGAAGGAAGTAATATTCGCAATTATTTTTACACGAATGATATAATCAAGTAGGGTGGGTATCAATCGTCGGTGCTTGACGGGCATTACATTTTAAGACAACAAACGTCGTCGTAGCGCAAATACTTCCCGAGATATTTCAGTTTTAGTCAAGGGTGAATTTTTTGAAAACTATTTTAATATATAAGATGCTAAGTGTTACTCAATATATCATTTTGATAACTTTTTCCACAGACTTCATAAAATACCGGATTCGATTGACA
Source organism: Meconema thalassinum (assembly GCA_946902985.2). Taxonomy (NCBI): domain Eukaryota; kingdom Metazoa; phylum Arthropoda; class Insecta; order Orthoptera; family Tettigoniidae; genus Meconema; species Meconema thalassinum. The sequence goes on from OX336393.1 coordinate 468,533,511, forward strand.
ATAAAACCAAGACTATTTCACGACCTATTCACAATTGTATTCTTAGAGTTAAGCTTTATTTACTACATTGTTTTGCGTAAAATTACCCAATTTAGTGTATGTTATAACAATGCAACCCATGCTGATGAGAGCCCCAATCAATGAGGGGTTTATTTATATCGTGTAACAAAACTAGTATACATTATAAATACGTACATCTTACAATTATATATAGACAATTATTTACAGGTCAGCAATCAAAACTTAATGTCCAGACTTTTCAGCCAGTCCACTGACTCTGCAGAGGCACTTGTTGAAAACATGTTACATTATAAGCATTATAGTATTATCAGGTGTCCCTCAGTAAACTCAAATAATACGAAAGTTAATACGTCTATTAATCGCATTATTTGGGACAGATGACCTCACTGTTCCGCCCCTTAAAATAATAACAATACCAACAATCACATTACCCATCATGGTTAGTGTTTTTGCTTCATATGATTCAAGTTTAGAAATTTTATTTTATAATAGCTGAATGAAAATGGTCTGCTTATTCATGAAGCTGTAGTTTCAGTTACTTGTTGATATTACACCAGTTATTTATAGCAATGTATATATTTTTAAATATACTTTTTCACGAGACTGCATGGGCCCTTTTTCCATATTTATACATAACTTGAATGTAATAAGGAAGAATTACACTCCTTGATGCTAGCATCAACATGACAGTGAACCAAACGCCCTTGTATTTACAGATGACGTTCTGATATGGGGAGAAACGGAAGCTGAAGTACAAAAGAAGCTAAATTCCTGGAACAACAAGTTTAAGGTGTTCCAGCTATACATCAGAAAAACCAAGACTATAGAAATGACTATCAACAGCGGCGGTACCAATTCTAACATATTTTTGGAACGAACTAAATTAGACTCTGTCTTCAAATATACCGGAAACACCACCTCAAAGGATAACACTGTTCAGCAAGAAATACTCAACAGAACACAGAAAGCGTCACATTTGTACAGTCATGTGAGAAACCTATTATGGGACAGCAACATACCCCTAAAAGCAAAATTAACCGTGTTCAATACTTACTTTGTACCAATTCTGGTGAATGGACTGGAGACATTTACTTTACCAGATTAAGACGTTAACAAAATCCAAGCAACAGAAATGAAATTCATTAGAACCATGAATCAAAAGATCAGAATAGAAAAGATCAGAAACGAAACAAATAGGAAAGAAGCTGGGATACAGGAAACTGTTGCAAATGTTATAGACTCCATTGGTATGGACATATGATGCGAATGAATAACACTAGAACAGCAAGGGACTATTTCAATAGAGAACTGAAAGGAAAAGACCGAGGGGAAGACCCAGAGAACGATGGATTGATACCGTGAAATCAGAAGTGGATAAAAAGGGCTGAAACGGGAAGAAGTAGTAGAACGAAAGTTGTACAATGACAAAAAGCAGTGGCGAATGCATGTCTAGCGCACCCGGGAAACTGGAGACGGAAAATGATGATGATGATGATGATGATGATGATGATAGCATATTAAATCAAGCTAATTCTCAAGACACATGATAACTAATACTGATGTTTTGTTGTGCAATTAATAAGCATGCAAAGGTTTTTAATACAAAGAAAACCAATCTCTTTTCAGTCCTTCACGTCCAGTTTCTATGTGGTTTCTGTCTTCTGGTGGTTTTCTTCAAACATACTGTCCAGCCAGGACCAATTCTCAGCGCCTATGTAGGCTACTGGAACAAATCCCTGACATCGTTATCCTCTGTCGGCTTTACCGGACTAGTTGGTTGGTTCCTTAGTTTAGGGACTGCGACAACGCGGTGATGTATAGTCTGATTTACAAAAGATGCTCGGTGAAAGCTGTCATACGCTTGCTGGGTGAGGTGAAGAGTGGAGACGAGAGGGTAAACGGTCTCCATGGCAACAGTGAGCAATGTTGCAATGTATGTCGACACAGCAATAAGCACATGGTTTGACTCAGTGTGTCTTCACTCGTCACGGTCATTAGAGCGCCGGGCAGGGGGGCTAACTTCCACAGTATTTGTGTCTTCCTGCAAGCATCTTGGAATGTAATGAGTCATGATCGGCCTCAGTGGCAACGCAGCATTTCCCCAAGTGCTAAATTTGACAGCTGTCAGTGAGCTTTATTGGTAATTCAGACTATAGCCCCGTGTACTTTGGGTGTGTGTAGAATTTGTCTGATAACCGGTGTTAATTATGATGACTGTATTAGTGTGTGTTATCAGTGATTCAGGTAGAAGGACTGCAAACGATTATATTTTTCAAGTACTGTAGTTCCTACTTTTGCCACCAAATGCCACCTCCCACGACACCTAGCTGCGGACGTGGCTACTAAATGTCATCGTAGTCACCACCTGGTAGGGAACGTTGTAACTAATAAAGCGTTTTAAACTGACCTATACATTTTAGCTTCCACAAGTGTTGTTAGTGGAAGGTTCTTTTTCATGCCATAAATCTATGACATGGCACCGCTGGCCTTACTTCCCCTCCGAAGGAAGGCATACTGAGGGATTTTAACAGTCTTAAAAATCCAACATCTTCAGCCGGGTTTGAACCCGCGATCTTGGGCACAGAAGCTCAGCTTGCTACCAACTACGCCACTGTGGAAAGTCTCACAACTTTTAATGGCCCAGGACAGCTTGCCACGGTGGGTGAGTGGTTAACGTGCCAGACTACTCACCCCCCAAGCTTGCAGGTTCGCTCCTGGCCATGAAAGGGGGCAAAAATACGACACGCATGTCATACGATGTTGGCATGTCAAAGAACCCATTTGAATTCAGTAGGCCGTGTTCATAATGGCCAAATTAATCTCGGGAGTTTCCGCCAACACAAATTTCCTCATTTCTCTACTTGAAAGCGCTATAATGTTCAAGGAGCTTAGATATCTAACCTCCTTGACTTTAATTGTGCTTCAAGGAACAACGAAATTCGACATACAAGTTCCCTCAGGGTGTCAAATAACAACCTGGTTTGTATTTAAGGGGGTCGGTACACCTTCAAAAGACAATTTTTCTCTCTGTTTCTTCTATAGATAAATAAATGATCTCTTTACATATTAACTACCTCATGTGCAGAGTACATGTGCAATTTTTATTAAAACTGTCTTCAGCACAGTCAAACATACAAAATAATGCATAATGCCAACTGTTAAGTTGTCGGGTTTCACAGTTTTCCTAATAAGTCAAACATTAATGATCTGTTTGTTGGAGGTTGCTTTGTAAGATAACAGCTACAAAATTGACCTCTTTCAGAACTCTGTTATTAAATTTAGAATGTTTAATATTTTGGTAAATGAACATAAAAATCATTTGCGTATACTTGTATTCGTGGATATATTTCATTTGACAAACAACCACCCAACCAAAGCTCACGATTTTCGTCACCGTTGTAGAACCTATCACTAAGATCACGCAATTTGTGGTGTTTGAAGCCATATTTTCAGTGTTGCCTTAGTAAACAAGAGTTTAGTGCTTTTCAGTCGGTCAACACGAATGTGCCCAAAAGAGATGGGTTATGCCCTAATCCTGAAATAAATTACATGAGATTAATAAAACACTAGGATGACCAGTTTCGATCGTCAAGCGATCATCATCAGATCCAATACACTTAGGCTATAAAATCTATGTTTGAAATACAGGTGAAAATATTTACAATATGTACAATTATTTAGTTGCAGTATTGGTACTGCAACTGTCAGTGTATGCTAAATGCAGTATATATGTTAGGTGAAATGCTAAATGGTGATGGCTATCCGGAGATTGTACTTTAGAGAGATTATATGGTTGTAAACTATGGTTAAACTATAAAATTTTAGGCTAACTACTTATCTGATTGTCTTCCGTACTACAGCTATTCGCAGTTTCCGTGCTCACTTGAACTCGCTGTGCGGTCGACAGATCACGCAAGAAAAGAATAATTTTAGTATGATTTACACTTTAGCAGTTACAAGGGAAACGGGTTTGAAAAGTACATAAATAATAATCCCTGGCTGTACAACCATTGAAATGGCTAGGCCTACCAAGCGACCGCTGCCCAGCCATTTGGCCTGCAGCTATTGGGGTGACGCGTGATCAGGGCATCGGGTCCCCTCGGCCGTTAATCTTGGTTTTTGGCCCTGCCTCACTATTAGACAGCTACTCAATTGTCCTCACGAGGCTGAGTACACCCCGTTCCAGCCCTCACGTCAGTTTCTAAAATCCTTGACGGACCCGGGAATCGAACCCGGGGCCTCCGTTGAGAGACAGACACGCTACCCAAACACCACGGGGACGGCGTTTGAAAAGTACAGGCTTGAGAAAAATTAACGACAAAGTTACTGGCACCATAAATAACCTCATAACTCGTAACTAATTCAGACATTTGTTCGATACATTCACCAAAATGAACTAGAGGAGTAGGGTTATATTTAAAACTAAATAGTCAAACGGAATTTATAAGGTTGTAGAAACGCCTTTAAATACAGCATAATTCTGTATTTGAAATATAGTTACAAATATTTCTGTAAGTCAGAAACTTCATTGGTTTATTGTTATACTGCTTCTGACACCAAATATAAAACAAACTAACAGTAGTGCCCGGCTTCGCCCGTTGAATTTTTAGCCTATTTTCAATTTTGAAAAAATAGGCTTATGAGATCACTTTTTGTCCGTGTGTGTGTGTGTGAGGTGTGTGTGTGTGTCCCCCTAATAACTTATGAACGGCTGGAGCGATTTCAATGAAACTCGGTAAGATCATAGCACCATCCTGGCCGACTCCGACCGTTCCCTTCAAATTTTATTGTGTCTCACCAATCCAACATGGCGTCTGTGCGAAATATTTCACCAGCATTCAGTATCTCCGAAACTATTACCGATATCACCCTGAAATTGTGTACGGTGATAAAGAGTACTACTAGAAGTTCACCTATGAGACTTTCAAAAACCTGGTAACTACAAAACCAACATGGCGGCCAAGCGAAGTTGAGACTTTTAAATAGACTTTTCTCGCGATTTAACCATCCAAACGTAATGAAACTTGGCGCAGCAAATGTTTTTGTACATTGTAATGCACTGACATCTAATTTAGATCAATTGTTTACATAACCTCAAAATGGCGGCTGTGCGAAATATTTCACCAGCATTCAGTATCTCCGAAACTATTACCGATATCACCCTGAAATTTAGTACGGTGATAAAGGGCCTTGCTATAACTTTATCTATGTAACATTCATAAACCTGTAAAGTACAAAACGAACATGACGGCCAAGCGAAGTTGAAACATTTTAATAGACTTTTCTCGAGATTTAACTCTCTGAGCGCCGTGCAATGCGGTACAGTAAATTATTATACATATTGTAATGCACTGGCATCTAATTCAGTTCAATTGTTTACATAACCTCAAGATGGCGGCTGTGCGAATTTTAAAAATTAAGTTTTTATTTCTTGTGTCGTAATCATGCGATCGATGTGAATGTTTGAATAATGAACCTACGCAAAAATTTTCCTTCAATGGTACATAACTCTATGGCCTATACATATAACAATCCAAAATGGCGAGCATCAGAAAATTTTAGGCGGTTCTTAATATCTACGAATCTTTTACAGCAATCAATCTGAATTCTTTTATGATCATAGAGGCTATGAACATAAGTTCACCTATATGACTTTCAGTAACCTGGTGAGCAGAAATCCAACATGGCGGCGACGCGAACCATACATATTTAAATGAACGTTTCTCGCGATTTAACCATCCGAGCGCAGTGAAACATTGCACGTTAAATACTTATACGTATGTTAATCCACTGGCATCTAATTTATTTCAATTGTTTTCATAACCACAAGATGGCAGCTGTGCGAAATTTTAAATTCTCGTTTTTACTTCATGTGTTCTAATCATGCGATTGAACTTTGAATACCACACTTACACAATAATCTTCATGTAATAGCACATAAATAAAATCCTACCTGTGAACCATTTGAAATATTTAGACGGTTCTCAATATCTACGAATCTATCACAACCTTCAAACTGAAATATTGCATGGTGATAAAGGCAATAAACATGAGTTGGACATATGAAAATAGGTTATTTAGTTCTTCACGGAACTACTTGTTTGTTTTATGGATGATCATTAATACTACTACGGAACTGGCACATGATACTTAAATTACCAGAGGAGAAATATTTCTTAAATATAACTTTTGTGGTGGTGGTTGTAGTGGGGGTGATAAGCAGTACAGTATAGTGGACGTAACATTTAGGTCACTTTCCCGTAATGATAATATTGATAATAATGAATAGGGAAACGGCTATTTACTAACCACAGCACTGACACTTGTAATTTACAAACACAATTCTAACAAGAAGTTCCGTCACGAACTAAAGAGCCTACTTTTCTTAAAATTTAAGATTCATGCCAAAGATTAATCTATATGGATCTATCTAGAATAATGACGAAATTAAATTGGTAATATCGAAATTTCTAATTAGTTCGAAATACTGTATACCTGGTATAATGTAGCCTAATAGAGAACTGCAGTTGGCAGCCCTGGTGACTGAATATATTCTTAGTTCCACCCCTAAAGGTACAGAATACAAAATTTGGCTGAAGTCCAATGGATAGCATGGACGTTACATGCAGTTAAACATTGGATCTAACAGCAAGCGTAAGATCATATTGGCAACAATGACATAGACTATATGTATAGGTCAGAAATAATCTGAAATAATATGATCTATTGTGTCAATTTTGAATGAAATCCATTAGTTAGTTGAGAAGTTACATGCATTTTAAAATTGGACCTATCAGCAGGCTTAGAATTATGTTGGCAGCACTGGCGTAGGCCTACATTAGTTACTCCAAATTAATCTAGAATGCCACGTAATATATGTGTGCATAGTTTAAAGCTATTGGCTTGCATACTTTCTGATATATTGATATTAGGGTAACTAAAATAGAGACAGTATTTATTAACCGTTGGCAGCCCTGGTTACTCTTAAGAATTGGCATAGTCATATCTGTTATGGTACACATAGCACACACGAAATTTGGTTGAAATCCAAATTATAGTATAGAAGTTACATGTATTTAAATTTGGACCTCTCAGCAGGCTTAGAATCATGTTGGTAGCACTGACGTATATAAGTTACTCCAAATTAATAAGGAATGTCAGGTACTATACGTGTGCATAGTTTAAAGCTGTCGGCTTGCATACTTTCTGATAGGCTATATGGGTATTTGGATAAAATAAATTGAGAGCATATATTAACAGTTGGCAGCCCTGGTTGCTCTTAAGAATACGCTCAGTCTTATCTGTTTATGTACACATAGCGCATACGAAATTTGGTTGAAATCCAATGTATAGTGTAGAAGTTATATGCATTTAAAATTTGGACTTATCGGCAGGCTTATAATCATTTTGGCAACACTGCCATGTATGATCTCCTGGAAAATAAACTGCAATATTAGTATCTATACATGTGCCAATTTTGAAATAGCTCCCAATCATACCTTCCAAGATATCCAACATGGAGCTCAAATTTCAATTGCGATTTTTCAGCAGTTGGTAGCACTGACATCATTTTCAAATATGGCCATGAGATATTCAGGTATTGATCTTTACTGCTACCAAATTTTGTTTCGATTGCTGCAGCCGTTTAGGAGTTGATAGGGGGGGGGGGACACACACACAGCCAGACAGACAGACAGAAGGACAGACAGACAGACACACATTTTCCCAATCTTATAAGTCTACTTTTTCCAAGAGCATCAGAGTTAAAAACCAGAGGTCACGGATTTGAATCTCACAAGGGTCAAATTCTTCAATTCCCTATATTTTGTCTTCTTGGCTTGGTCTATCTGTGCTCCCCCAGGGGCTCACATCTAGCGGGACGTAGGTTGGCGAGCACGACAGCTGAGTACGGCATTGCTTCCACTTACTTGTACCGGGCTCCTCTCCGTCTTCTTTCCTGTCGACCTCACTTGGTCAACTCTTGTTCTCTTCCGTCCCCGACGGCATTAGGGTATTCGAGGCCTAGGGAGTCTCTTCCTTTCCCGCCTTAATTGGCCCTTGTCTCCTCTTTTTCTGATACCCACTTTCTGCCAGGGGTCAACCTTCTTTTTATTTTCATGTTATCTCCTGCCTTCTGCTCAAGGCCCTCAAGGAGGCAGGGCGTATGTAGCCCCACCACTTCTGGTGCACCCTAGATATTGCTACACCCTCAGGGGCTCGCGGCTTGTGAGTTCGGGAGTTGGCGACCCCGAGGGATTCCTGAGCTGGGTCCGGTTTCCCCCCTTTTATCCATTACCTGTGGGGCAGACCTTCTCCTCTTTCACTTTCCTATCTGCCTTTTCTGGCTCTCCTTCCTATCAAGTCCCTCAATCCACATTCTTCGAGTGTTGGGGGCATTTCTTTCCTCCTGTCCTTTATTTGCCTTATTCTCCTTATGTTTTCCATTTCTTCCTGTAGTATATAAGTTAGTAGTTATATCTTATAGGTAACATTTCATTTTCATCTTCACGATCACCCCAACCATTAGGGGATGATAACCTAGATGTTAGGCCCCTTAGAACAACAATTATCATCATCATCATCATCATCATCATCATCATCATCATCATCTATCTGTGCATTGCACAAACTAATACCTTTGATCTATGAACTTAGTTTAGAGATGCAAGGCACCTTACTGTGGGATGGGACACAGTAGGGTTAGCAACCAAATGCCACGCCGTTACTTACCAGTCGCTCGGAACACTGAGCAGCCCACACAAGTCCCGCGGGCTCCTTGCTCACTATCGATAATCGAACTCGCTCGCCTTACTGCAACAATATTACGCACATTAAGCTCGTCCATTGCCTGGAAGAAGGCGCAGATAAGATAATACACTTTATATAGCATGTGTTCCACTCGGTAAAGCCTCTTCATCCGAAATGGAACACGACCATCTCGGTGAAGAGGGGTGTCCCTAGTTCCTGGCTCATTACAGACCTACTGCTGAGCTTCTATGCCCAAGGTCGCGGGTTCAAACCCGGCCGAAGTCGTCGGATTTTTTAAGTGCGTTAAACATCCCTCAGTATGCCTTCCTTCGGAGGGGAGGTAAAACCGGCGGTCTCATGCCATAGATTTATGGCATGAAAAACAACCTTCCACTAACTACACTTGCGTGAAGCCAAAATTTCTAGATTAGATTTGATAACGCTCTATTAGTTCCAACGTTCACCGTCAGGTGCTGACTGCGATACCATCTAGTAGGCAAGTTCGCAAGCTAGGTGTCGTGGACGGTAGAATTTGGTAGCAAAAGTAGGAACTACTTGAAATTACTGTCTGCATTCCTTACTTGAATTTAAACAGATAACACACACACTCATACAGTCATCAAAATTAACCCCGGTTATCAGACAGATTATACACACAACCCAAGTACACGGGGCTACATGACCGAGTTGTCGCAGCCCCTAAACTAAGGAACCAACCAACCAACAGACCTTCTGATAGCCAGATATTATTGCATCACCTCATGGTATAGTGACATTCATTCTTGTCATCAATCCAGAGGTTCGGCGTGGATTCCCTGCTCTGACAAGAAATGTAATTCTTGTCTGAGGTTTGGAACGGAGCACATTCGGTGTAGTGAAATGAGGTGGGTTTGATTCCCACCTCAGCCATTCTACGAGGGGTTTTCCATTGTTTCCCACCTGTACTTCAGGCACACACTGGATGGCTTCTTATGTAACCCTTAACTGTTGATGTGAAGATTCTGCCTATATACGAAGTACGTCCAGAAAGTAAGTTCCGTTTGGTAATATCATTAAATTGTGTACAGATACCGAAAAAGTATTTATTGCACAAAATTCTACAACCCTTAAACTACTTTTCCACATAACTGCCGAAATGTTGCAGGCATTTGTCGTAGCGTGGCACGAGTTTTTGTATACCTTCTTCATAGACGTGTGCCGCCTGTGTCTTCAACTAGTTGTACGATCCGCTGCAGCGCAGTTCCGCATATGCGCGGTAGACGCTCTGTATCAAGGAGAAGAAACTTGCGCCATTTGGAGAGCGCTGTCAGCCACGTACGCGTTGTTGTGCATGTTTACTCGTACAATGTCGGTGTTGATTGAAAATCCCGCCGCTTGTGAAATCAGATCTGTGATTCGTTTTCTGAATGCTAGGAAAGTGAAACCAATTGAAATTTATCGGCAAATTTGCGAAGTGTATGGACAAAATGCGATGAGTGATTCAATGGTGAGAAGATGGGTCCGACAGTTCAATGAAGGACGTAGTGAAGTGCACGATGAAGAACGAAGTGGGCGTCCTTCTTTGGTTACAGAAGAACTGGTTCACGCGATTGATGACAAGATCAGGGAAAACCGCAGGTTTACAATTAGTGCTCTCGCTATGGAATTTCCCCAAATCTCACGATCACTAATTCATGAAATTGTTACAGAAAAACTGAACTTTCGTAAACTTTGCCGACGTTGGGTACCAAATATACTTACGGAGCAACACAAAACAAAAGGGATGGGTAGTGCACTCCAGTTTTTGACCCGTTACAATGAATGCGGCGAGGAATTTCGGACACAGATCGTCACTGGAAATGAAACTTGGGTTTCTTACGACACCCATGAAAGTAAGCGGCAATCAATGGAATTGAGGCACCCTTCATCCCCAGCAAAGGTTAAGCCGAAACAAATCATGACACCTCGGAAAATGATGTACACAGTGTTCTGGGACTGGAAAGGCATCTTACTCATTGATTTCTTACCGCGTGGTCAAACAATCAACGCAGATGCTTACTGCGAGACACTTAGGAAATTGCGCCGCGCAATACAGAATAAGCGCCGAGGGTTGCTGTCAGAAGGTATTGTTTTTCTTCACGACAACGCACGACCAAACACTGCAAATGTGACGAAAATCCTCCTACAGGGATTTGGCTGGGACGTGTTTGACCACCCTCCGTACAGTCCTGACCTCGCTCCTAGCAACTTTCATCTGTTCACACATCTCAAGTCTTTCCTTGGCGGTCAGCACTTCAACAATGACGACGAGCTGAAAGAAGATGTTTCCAGCTGGTTGAAGACACAGGCGGCAAACTTCTATGAAGAAGGTATCCAAAAACTTGTGCCTCGCTATCACAAATGCCTGTAAAAGTTCGGCAGTTATGTGGAAAAGTAATTTAAGAGGTGTAGAATGTTGTGCAATAAATAATGTTTCTGTATCTGTTCACAATTTAATTTTATTACCAAACGGAACTTACTTTCTGGACTAATTCAACTGGTGACATAGGTTCACAGTGACCCCAACGTTATTTCTCAGCTAAATTATATGTTTGTGTAAGTGGGACGGAAACAATTACTGAGTACACAACCTTATAATGTCTATGATAGCCCATTATGCAATAAGCCTTTAATGGCCGCCATCTTTACCAAAACTTATTTGTGGCCACTAAAATGGTCAAAACTTAAAATTAAATTACGACCAAACTAATCATCGGATCTCTACCAAATTTGGTAAAAACTTACCTACGTATGGGATGTGTCTTGCGCCCAAACTACACGGTCATCAGCCTTACCATTGCAGGAAGGTGGCCGTGTGAACTATGTATGTTTATAACACGAGCGAAGTGAGTTCGGTTTTATAGTTTTCATACGAGTGTCATAATTACCATTCTAGGCGAGTTGCATACAACTGAATATGTTCGACGATAATTATAACCTTATTTTACATTCGAACAATAGTTTGATGCTTTTCAGTCTGTCAACACGATTGTATTCTACCCAAATGAGATGGCTTATTCTCTAATCCTGAAAAAATTATATGAGATGAATTATTACACTTGTATGACCAGTTTCGAACTGTATACCGATACGGGTGTAATCATGGAACTCTGTGAAACACACTAATCTTTAGATGAGGAACGAATATGCTTAACACAAAAGAAAAACAAGTAGTTCCGTGATGAACTAAAGAGGCTACTTTTTTTTTAAATTTTAAGATGCAATCCTTATTCCTCTAATTAGACCGGCTTAGACGGATCGCCTAGAACCTAGATCCATATAGGCTTTCATATAGCCGAGGTAGTCTTTTTCGAGGTCTCGGAGACTATGCGTCGCCCAGGGTTCAAACATATAACAATCGAATCGGGGCCGAAAAAAAATATCGAAAACCTTCTGTCTGTATGTACTGCCCCCGTTAATAGAATTATTTTGGGACAAAATGAGAGTATTTTCCGTCCCCATGATAAAATTTAACCAGCAAATATAATTTCTGGAAGTGTGACACTGGAGTGTACTGTTACAAGCTCGAGGCTATGGGAGAGCCCTATCACGTGATATATTGCACAATGGACGCTTCTAGAAGGCTATAATTAGAATAGCAACAGCGAGTCTGGAAATTAATATTATAAATATTGTTATAAATTATGCTATTGGATCCCAGCCCAGAGCCAATGAGAAGAGGTCTTATTGAAGACGGGATCAACTTCAATTACACAATATGATGAAATTATGCATTTAGGCCCTTAGAAGAAGATTTTTTTATTTGGTAATGAAGAGAATATTAAAAGAAATTATGTCTGATACTTTTAAAAACGCAGATCGGTTAATCTACGCAGTAATAAGCATTAGTAATCTACGCGCTAAAATTATGGTGGTAGTTTGATATGGCCGCCAAAAATTTCGACTTGGAGGGGGAGATCCAAGGATCGAGGTTCTTATTCCAGCAGTCTTTGAAGAGTGAGGAAGTGTTTTTACTGGGTTAACGGAGATCCCAAGGCTTAGTCCGAGTGTGACGACTGTCGACTTGTGGAGACGTGAGGATAGCTAAGTGGAACGTGGGAGATCACCGCACTTCCATTCTACGTGAAGTTGTGAGGGACATTGAATTGATTATATCTTATATATAAAAGTGAAAGTCTGTATGTGGGTGGGTATGTGGGTATGTGGGTCTGTTCCGTATACGAATCTACACCGTTCCACCAATCTCAACCAAATGTTGCATGCACATAGTTTAGGACCCAGAAGGAACCACTGGCTACATGAATTTTCGATAGTCTTTCTCATTCTTCTGATTTCGGCCCTTTTGCACTCGAAAGAAGGCTAATAAATTCATAAAAAATACTCATGAAGAAATAGCAAGGCAGATCGTTTTCATGGCAACATAGCTCAAGTCGAGACACGGCCGACTGGATGTCAGTTGCGCTCTGAATTACCGGTATACAAAATGAGGTAATGTACATCAAATCCCGTTAGTTACTGAAATGCTCACACAGCACTGTCAACCGAGTTTAGCATCACCAAGACTTGACACTATCTACTATTTTGTCAAATACCACTCACTCACTCACTCACTCATTCATTCATCACCAAATCTCTGAAACCACTAATCGGATTGGAATGAAATTTGGTATGCAACTTCCTCAAGGGCCGCAAATGCCCACTAAGAGAGAATTTTTGGATATTCAGGTTTTAAAGGGGTGTTAAGGAGGTAGACCTGCATTTCATTGAATAGCAATATTTCCCGATTGGTTTCATTGGGGGATGTGATTCTCGGCATATAAACTCATCATTAAAAACAAGAAGTTCCGTGACGAACTAAAGAGCCTACTTTTCTTACAATTTAAGATCCATGCCAATGGTTAATCTATATGGTTCTATCTAGAATAATGACGAAATTAAGATGGTAATATCGAAATTTCTAATTAGTTCGAAATACTGTATACCTGGCATAATGCAGCCAAATAGAGAACTATAGTTAGCAGCCCTGGTGACTGAATATATTCTTAGTTCCATATCTTAAAGTATAGAATACAAAATTTGGTTGCAGTCCAATGGATAGCATGGACGTTACATGCAGTTAAACAATGAATCTAACAGCGCGCGTAAAATCATGTTGGCAACAATGTCATACATGTATTGGTCAGAAATAATCTGAAATAATCTGATCTACTGTTGTGTCAATCTTGAATGAAATCCATTAGCTAGTACAGAAGTTACATGCATTTTAAAATTGGACCTATCAGCAGGCTTAGAATCATGTTGGCAGCACTCGCGTAGGCCTATATTAGTTACTACAAATTAATCTAAAATGCCAGCTTAGAGCTATTGGCTTGCATACTTTCTGATATATTGATATTAGGGTAACAAAAATAGAGACAGTATTTATTAACAGTTGGCAGACCTGGTTACTCTTAAGAATCGGCATGGTCATATGTGTTATGGTACACATAACACACGCGAAATTTGGTTGAAATCCAAATCATAGTATAGAACTTACATGTATTTAAAGTTGGACCACTCAGCAGGCTTAGAATCATGTTGGTAGAACTGACGTATACAAGTTACCCCAAATTAATATAGAATGTCAGGTACTATACATGTGCATAGTTTAAAGCTGTCGGCTTGCATACTTTATGATATATGGGTATTTGGATAAAAAAAATAGAGCATTTATTAACAGTTGACAACCCTGGTGGGTATTATGAATACGCTCAGTCATATCTGTTTACGTACACCTCGCACATACGAAATTTGGTTGGAATCCAATTGATAGTGTAGAAGTTATATGCATTTAAAAATTGGACCTCTCAGCAGGTTTATAATCATTTTGGCAACACTGCCATGTACGGCCTCCTGGAAATTAAACTACAATATTATTATCTATACGTGTGCCAATTTTGAAATAGCTCCCATTCATACCTTCCATGATATCCAACATTGAGCTCAAATTTCAGTTACGATTTTATAACAGTTGGTAGCACTGACTTCATTTTCAAATATGACCGTGAGGTTTTCAGGTTTAGATCTTTACTCATACCAAATTTTGTTTCGATTGCTGCAGCCGTTTAGGAGTTGATAGGGGGGGGGGGACACACACCGCCAGACAGACAGACAGACACACATTTGCCCGATCTCATAAGTCTACTTTTTCCTCATTTTTGCAAAATGTGAAAAGTAGGCTAATAAGAGGACATGTGTCTGAGGGTTTTTCTATGTGGTGTATATTATGAGGTGAAAGGGGTGAAAAGTAGGGGTTGAAAGATTTCTAACAGAGCGTGTATCTCTTAAACGACATAGGCGAGGAGTTTGAAACTCAGCGGAATAAAATCAGCATAAAAAAGAAGTAAGTATGTGTTTGACCGGATTTTTTTTCATAAATCCTATTTAAGGGGCCCGTGGGGAGGGATGAAATTCTGGGGGGGGGGGGGGAAGGAAAGAAAGGGTCCTAACTGATTGACTGACTGATTCACTCATCAAACTCACGGGAAAAACAGCTTTAAAGTAAGTAAATAGCTTTTCGACAGTTTTTTTGATCAATCAAATTGAAGGGCTTCATCGGGAGGGGTGAAATTCTGATGAAAAAAAATTGAAAGAAAATGTCCTGGCTCATTCACCCACTCATCATCGCCCAGTGAAAAATATTGAAGTTGGAAACCTGGCATTTTGGGGATATGTTCGTTGCATGTCAAAACCGTACACTAAGGGAGGATTTTTGGATATTCAGGTTCTAAAGGGGTCTTAACGGGGATGAAACTGCATTTCATTGAATAACAATATCTCACGAGTGGTTTCATTTGTGGATATGTTACTCGGCATACAAACTAATCATTATAAATAAGCAGACATGTGTCTAAGGGTTTTTCGATGTGGTGTATTATTATGAGGTGAAAGGGGTGAAAAGTGGGGGTTGAAGGATTCCTAACGGAGCGTGTAGGCCTATCTCTTAAACGACATAGGCGAGGAATTTGAAAGTCAGCGAAAAAAATCAGCTAAAATGTAAGTAAATCGGTGTTCGACCGTTTTTTCATAAATTAATTTAAGGGGCCAATGGGGTGGGGTGAAATTCTGGGAGAAAAAAGGAGAGAAAGTGTCCTAACTGACTAACTCACTCACTCATCAAACTCAAGGGAAAAGTCAGCTAAAAAATAAGTTAATAGGTGTTCAAGCGTCTTTTCATGAAACCAATTTAAGGGGCCCATGGGGTGGGGTGAAATTCTGGTAAAAATAATTGAAAGAAAATGTCCTGTCTGACTCACTCACTCATCACGCCCAGCGAAAACTATTAAAGTTGGAAGCATGACATTTTGGGAATATGTTCGCTGTATGTCGAAAACGTCAACTAAGGAATGATTTTTGTTTATTCGGGTTTTAAAGAGGTGTTAAGGGGGTAAACGTGCATTTAATTGAATAACGAAATCTCATGAGTTGTTTCTTTGGGGATGTGATATTCGGTATATAAACTTATCATTAAAAATAATCAGACAAATGTCTAAGGGTTTATCGATGTGGTGTACATTATGAGGTGAAAGGGGAGAAAATTGGGGGTTGAGGGATTCTTAACGGAGCGTGTATTTCTGAAACGACATAGGCGAGAAGTTTGAAATTCGGCGCGGAAAACAGCTTAAAATACAAGTAAATAGGTGTTCGACGTTTTTTCATAAATCCAATTTTAGGGGCCCTTGGAGAGGGGTGAAATTCTGGGGGAAGAAAACAAGTGTCCTTATTGATTGACTCACTTACTCACTCATCAAACTCAGGGGGAAAACAGCTTTGAATAAGTAAATAGGTGTTCGACCGTTTGTTTCATAAATCCAATTTAAGGGGTTCATGGGGAGGGGTGAAACTATCAAAAATAAATGAAAGAAAATGTCCTGACTGACTTACTCACTCATCATCGTCCAGCCAAAATTATTAAAGTTTGAAACATGAAATTTTGGGGATATGTTCGTTGTATGTCGAAAACGTCCACTAAGGAAAGAGTTTTGGATATTCAGGTTCTAAAGAGGTGTTAAGGGGGTAAACGTGCATTTCATTGAATAACAATATCTCACGAGAGTTTTCATTTGGGGATGTGATACTTGGCATATATACTAATCATTAAAAATAAGCTGACACATGTCTAATGGTTTTTCGATGTAGTGTATATTATGAGGTGAAAGGGATGAAAAGTGGGGGTTGAAAGATTCCTAACGGAGCGTGTATCTCTTAAACGACTTAGGTGAGGAGTTTGAAACTCGGAGGAAATCAATCAGCTTAAAAATAAATAAATAAATAAAGAATATAAATAGGTGTTCGACCGTTTTTTCATAAATGCAATTTAAGGGGCCTATGGGGAGGGGTGAAATTCCGGAAGAGAAACGTCCACTAAGGAAGGAATTTTTGATGTTCACTCTCATGGACCAACCAAAACTATTAAAGTTAGAAGAATGATATTTTGGGGATATGTTTGTTGTGTGTCGAAAACGTCTACTAAGGAGGGATTTTTGGATCTTGAGGTTCTAAAGGGATGTTAACGGGGTGAAACCTGCATTTCATTGAATAGCAATATGACACGACTATGACGCGAGCGAAGCGAGGCTAAAAATGAGATGGTGTGTCTGTGCATTACTCAATCAGGCAAGTACCACTGGTCCGATTTACATGAATTTTACATGGAAGTAGCTGATTTACCTGGTTAATATATAGGTTACTTTTGAGTCCAATACTTTGCACTATTTAAATATGGCGACCATTTTAGTGACGTCACTACACCCTTTGGTTTCAAATTTTCATATTTCCATTTCAAATAAAAAGAGAACGCTAAGAAATAGCAAACATTTGAAGGCATATACGAGGTTTAAAATTACATTTTCTATCCGAAAGGTATCTCCAACGGTTAGCGAGTAAAACCTAAATTTTTGCTATAAAACACGGTCAACGCCGAGCGGTTTAGTTGGACAAAATGCTCCATCCTTATTCTCCCTCTGCGCAGAACCTCCCCTATCGCCTTTTTTAACTGTCACCTTCACATTTTAATTAATTTATGAAGCGTAGCGAAGCACGGGTACTTCAGCTAGTCTCTTATATAATTGAGATCTGATATAACGAAGCGAATATATATAAAGAACAGGTCGCATACTATATATTGTGAAAAGTCGAACGTTTTCAACCTCACCGTTTCGACAATATAAGCCTGTTAAGATAGATTTTCAAACGTGTTGGAAATAAAGCTGAACATTTTTAAATTGCAACGTGAAGTTGGCGAACGCAGTTCAAGTGAACAGTAGCGGAGAACTTTTAATATTGGCGCAACGCATAAACATTAACAGAATGACTATTATTATTCTTCAAATGTTTTCATTCAACACAATTAACAGTGTTGATATGATGAAATAATAGTCATGCGCCAGAGACATATTCGATAACAGGAGTTAAGATACAACAATGGAGCTTCGTTAGACAACGTATTCTTGAATACAGACGTAGTGTACGGTCCATCTTGTACATTTTCGTCAGTCAACGAACACTAATATAACATCAATTAGCTAAGGAAATATTTCATTCACCATTTATATGAATATTTCAATAAATTATTCCAATGATGAGGCTGATACATATTTTCGACGGAGAATGAAGACTCTACAGAATAGATTTGTCAAGATGCTAGGGGGTAGCCCAGCAACACAGAAGAATTTGCCAGAAGGATGTCGTTCGAGACCAGGCGAATGTTGGCGAATTCCAGAGAGGGACGTTTCCTATCTCTGAGGTCGCAGATCCGAGGTTCGAATGCAGATCCATCTCAGTATCTGGTACTGAGGAAACATCTAAAGTATTGTGGGAATACTTACATAGATCTTTAAGTTTTCGTCCAAATAAGGTAGCAGTTGGGTAGATTATTGGCTGAGGAATAACCTACCCACCAAGGGAGGATGATTAAGAAACGGAAGTGGGTTTCGGACTGGAGAAAAAGGATAGAGAAATAGGATGAGAGTTCCACAAAAGTTATAAATTTAACCTTTAATGCATTTAGAGGCGGTTGCAACTGCAAATCCGCTCTCTGATACCTACAGTGGGTACGAGCTTGGTCGAAGCTGACGGGAACCGCAGCTAAGACTTGGGCGGTTTTCCAGAGAAAGGCTTTAGTGTATTTCCTCCCAAGCATGCATAAGACTACTATGGGGAAGGGTGATAGTCTGGCAAGATAAATAGGAGCAGATTTGGTCTGTATTAACGATGACATGGACTTGGGAAGAGTCAGGGAAGACAGGATCTTGCCTAACTGTAGTATTTGCGAAATGATAAATCCAAAAACAAATATTTAATTTATTTAACAAGGCAAAAGAGTCTAACAAATTTGACAAGTATATAGTTTCAATTTTTAGTAACAATTTGGGGTCGCAGACCTCCTATCATTTAAAGTTTGCTCCAGGCAATTAACAATTCTTTAGGTTTCAAACCTTATATATGTACCAAAATCTTTGTAAGATTTCAAAAAAAGACAAATGAAGTGATTAAAGTTTAAACATTCAATTGAGTACAAGTAGTGTACTTTAAGAAATTTCCAGGTAACTATTTTAGAAAAAAGTTACAACTTAGAAAATAACAATAAGAAAAACAAAAGAATAAGATAGAAGTTCCTACAACTTCTTATATTTAAGTTGAATTACTTTTGGTTAATATACAAATAAGGGCAGATCACTTACTGTGAAACCTGAAGAGAAAATCAAAAGTAGGAATCACGAGCCAAATGGGGCAGTTTCCATTTCGTGAGACCTAGAAATAACTCACTCAAGAGTTGCAAGAATTGTTTTCCCTGATTATAAGGTAGAAACAATATAAGCTTGAACCGTGTATAAAACACGTAGTTATACAGAAATTAAGTAATGATAAACAAGCAAGATGGAAGGGCACTTCGCTAGAGTGACACCTTATTGGAAATGATCCAGATTTATAATTTTATTAATATAGTTTGTTAGTAGAAGGTTTAGGAAAGATCAATTGGGATTGAGGATAAATGTTCATGGCCTTATTTAATGTAAACGGACGATCGCGACGCGGTAGAAAAGATGGACAAGCACTAGTTTTCACTATAGTTTGTTGAATAGATGAAAAGTTCACTTTAGTAACACGAAAGTTTATGGGAAAGAAAGTTATTGCAATGATGAAAATAACTGGTTGCACTAGGTAGGCGAGAGTCTATTTCTGGAGAAGTTTGTGAATTACAATTAAATGCGCCATAGAACATTCCAGCGGTGGAAGAAAATTCGCTATTGCTGTAATTTATAATGAAGATTCCTCATTTTAAATAGTATTCCCACAAGTGAGTGAAAAATACATGACAGCAAGACTTGTAGATAAAGTACAGGATCTGGAAGGTTCCAGAACAGTCCTAATAGAAGAATGGGGCCAATGTTAATCCAGCGGAGGAACTAGCTTGGTGATTTATATACAGCGGGTATTAGATAATATCCCACGTGGTGAGAAGATTTCTCATTTAATTAGCTTAAGAAAAGCTACTTTCTATTAAGGTTGGCTTAGACAGACAAAAGCTCAACATGGCAAATACCGCGAAGAATTATTTTTTCAACAAATAAGTAATTTCACACTGCCTATAAAAGATCGTTAAAAGCATGTAGAAGTTAAAACCATGAAGATGAGGTTAAAACTTGAAGTTTGTACTTAACTTTGCTGCATGGCGAAAGTGAGGTTCTCCTTGATGTTTAAAGTTACCACATGGCGTGGAATCTAAAAAATGCCTCGTTAGGTCAGGAGGCTAGCTCTAGTTGAGCCTTAACTGAGTCGATGGCCGGCGCACAAGTGAGACCCACTCAGCGACGCACAGAGAGTCCAAGGAAGGGAAAGGAGTGGGGGTAGGAGACAAAAGGAATACATATCAGAATAACCAACATAAGAAATTAAATTCTCTTGAGGAGATGGTCTTCAAAGAGTTGATAGCAGGCGATACTAGCACAGCATGGTGAGTGAAAAAGTAAACGAAGATCTCTTGCTCATGGAGATAATAGCTGGCGATGGCAACGAGAACTGGTGGCCAGATGGAAAAGGAAGTCCTCTTGCACCAGGAAGAATTGAGGAGCTTCAGAGATTCGCTGCTAGATGACGCTAGGAGGGTCATGGAAGATATATATCTAGAACAGACTCACAAAAGATATAAGCGACATGATCACCAAAGAGAAAATAGAAAATCACTGTTGGTGTTTGATGAAGAGGAAGGAATGAACAAGCAAAGAGCATTAAACTTTATATTCTCTCGTACCGTGTATTCCAAGAATACACCAGCAGTGTACCTCATTTGTAGTATAGAGCTTGATTAGTGACATCCTGAGCCAGCGATCTTACTCCATATTTTCATATCTCCATATTTCTATATTTTCACATTTCATGTATTTCACTGCTTTCATGTATTTTACACTTCAGATGTATGTTCAGATTTTTATGCTTCAAGATTATTTAGGAGATGATTGCCTTTCATCTATTTTTCAATTTGATTTTACGGATCAGTTGTGGAACTGACATTAAAAATTTTGTTTGAGGAATTATATTGCCTCACAGAAGACTAGTCGTTTCAACTCTCGAATTTTAATAATTTCATTTAAACCAAGTATTCTGACATTGCGTCATAGCTTCAAATTAAGTTCTTATTAAATTTAATTTGAGCACTTTAATGTAACAACATCTAACTTCAAGAACAGAAGAAACATCGAATGATATTGTTATATCATTATTGTACATAAACTGTCGACGATCTAAGAAATACTAGTCGTTTGATGAGACCGAAGTCTTAATCCCTATGAACATTCTTTTTGTAGTGGAAAAACATTACGATATTGACAAACCTTTTTTATTATTTGTAAAGCTAAGAGCTTTGTTCATTTATTATGTTAGAGAAATTACCTTTTGATAGAAGATTATTCAAATCTTTGGCTAGGAATTCAAAGCTAGTTTATCCCGGTCTAGATTGAATTCTATCTGACACTATAAATAACATGTGTGTTATTTTATTCTATTTGTGTAACATCACGTCATTTTGTGGACATGATATTACAACGATAAACGATTTAAAGCTTGACAAGTGAGGTGAGACAGGAGTAGTATTTTTATTGCATGTATTTGCGACAGACGAGTTAACAATTAATTATCTTGTTGTGGAGTAATCTTTAGGAGGTTAATCATGACTGGCTAATATCGTTCATTACAATTGGAAGTTTCGTTTGAAGAACTTAAGCATGTAATTGAAGTCCAGTAGTCATGTGTAATGATACTGAGGCTCATGCCATTATCTGAGAGTAGTTCCCACAGAAGATATGTTAATAACCATAAATCCTTTTTGGTTACTGTTTAACATATTAGATGATAATTGTTTATGCCATATATACTGTTATATGAGGATTTGTAGACCAATGAAGAGTGCTCATGGGAGGGAGTTCCGCATTTTAAGGGAAGTCAAGGTATTGCTGTTCTTTGATAAGAAGGCAGGGATCATGATGAGAGCCGTTGTATACAAGTAGTCCAGTTCATGTGAAGTAACGATTTAGCTGTGTTAACAGGAGGGTTTTAGCAGAAATACAACTTGAGAACGATTGTCTACTCATGTCTATAATACTATTATTATATTTTATTAAACCCGAAGTTATGTTTTTACGTAAAGTTAACTTTATTTAGTCGATTGTATTATACCGACAATGTAATGAAACCTATATAAGACGGTGTGTAAGCAGTATATCAAAACTACGGAACGTTAGAGAAGGGTTATGTGAAAAAACAGTGTATATATTTAGTTGAGAATTGTATTGTAACCGAGATGCCAGAATCTCGAAAGCAATGTGTTAGGAGCACTAAATAATGTATATTATTAGGAACATATTATATGTAAATAATTATTTGAAAATTATTTAATTAGTTAAATAATGTAGTAGGATTTATTAATCAATTGTTTTGAAATATCGTGTGTTTTATGAGCGGATGTTTTTGGTATGAATGATTGTTCACTGTTAAGAGTACATGTGGAAACGAATTGGTCATGAACAATTGCGGGGGCGAATGAAAGAGGGTATAGACATTTTCAGGATGATTGTTTAAGAAACAGAGTAATTATGTGAAATTTTGTAAGATCTAAATGTTCATTTTACGTGTTATTTTAAACGCACACACAAGCAGTTTCAATGTGGGCTAGCTAGAATGATTCATCGTTAGAGTTGCAGAACGGTATGACATAATATAAGCAGGTGGACACTCACCGCCTTGTATAAAAGCCAGTTCCGAGTGCGGCGTGGTGCTGATATTTCATTGATGAAACAAGGCCACTGCACGTGCGTTTTACAAACGCAAGCTATGAATGAAATCAAGGGTCTGGAATGCCACGAATGTAAGAGCCGTCACTAAACGGTTTTATTTTTACGCAATGTAGGCATAAAACAAGCCAAGATTTTATGCTCATAATTTTTATACACAGCATTGTAGTAAGATGTAGAGTTGAAAGGAAGTGTGAATGATTGCGTGTTTTTATTTTAATTTCTATCGTTAAATTAGTTTATTGTTATTTTGTTTATACTAGATTAGTTTACACTATTGTTAATAAATTTTATTCAGTTTGTTATCCGTTGTTGTTGGAGTGTGATTCATTTTAAATATAAGGAGAAGAGTATTGTGGATGTATTGTAGGCGAAGCTGAATTCCCAGTCCCCGAGAAAGTAAGTAAAGGTAAGTGCCCCGTGTAGTTGGTTGTTGATCCACAATATTCTTGTTACTGCTGTATGTAAATCCTTAAAGGCCGTGTTGGAAGCGATTTCTAATGTAGTAATTTGCCGGTGCTGTTAGAAATAGGCAATCCAGCTGGGGCAATGGATAGTCCAACAGGATCCTTTCCGGATTTTCGGGTACAGTACGTATATATATATGTATGTATGTATGGGCGTGACGTATTTGCGTTTAGCAAAGTACAGATCGCAATTTTCAAGATATCGAGCTGAAATTTGGTACGCTGATAGGGTTATGGCCTGTGAGTAACCCTATTTTTGGGCGTTAAACTCGCTACAAGGCCCGACCTTTTTGGGGGGCCCTGAATTTCATCATTTTATATCGATATATCTCGGAAGCGATTGGTCCTATCGAAACAAGCTAAATCTACACGTGTAAGATATCAATGATTAGCAACTTCTTTACCCTTGATGATTTTTTGATATCTATAACCGTTTCCTTTTTTTTGGAGGGGGGGGGGGGCTGGTCATCTTTTTTTTCGAATCATTATATCTCGGAAACAGTCGTTCATATCGAAAATAGTTAAAGGTATAGGTGTAAGATCTCTGTGATTAGCAACATTTTTACCTCTTATGAATTTTTAGCCTACTTTCGATTTTTGCAAAAAATGAAAGTAGACTTATGAGATCAACACAGGGCGAAAAAAAGTGTGTCTGTCTGTGTGTGTGTATGTGTGTGTGTGAGTCTGTGTGTGTGTGTGTCTGTGTGTGTGTGTGTGAGTGTGTGTACTCTGAATGTCTGTCCCCCCTATCAATTCGAACACGGTGAATGCGAATTGAACGAAATTTGGTACAAAGGTAGCACTAGCAAAGGACACCTCAGTGTCATGTTTTATATCGCCGCCATCTTGACGGAAACGTAATGGCGGCCACACAAATGTTCAAAGCTTAAATCAAATTACGACTAACGTAATCATCCGATCTCTACCAAATTTTGCAACGACATACCTTTATGGGGGGAGCATCCTTTGACCAAACCAATAGGTCATCAGCGTGAAAGTTTGCGGATGGCGGCCATCTTTGTGTGAAAATCGATTCCCCCTATTAATTCGAACACGGTGCAACCGAATGGAACGAAATT
Organism: Meconema thalassinum; assembly: GCA_946902985.2. Lineage (NCBI taxonomy): Eukaryota > Metazoa > Arthropoda > Insecta > Orthoptera > Tettigoniidae > Meconema > Meconema thalassinum. Next base: position 468,558,132 of record OX336393.1, read on the forward strand.
TGGTACAGAGGTAGTACTAACAAAAGGCACCTCAGTGTCATGTTTTATATCGCCGCCATCTTGACGGAAACGTAATGGCGGCCACACAAATGTTCAAAGCTTAAATCAAATTACGATTAACCTAATCATCCGATCTCTACCAAATTTTGCAACATCATACCTTTATGGGGGGAGCATCCTTTGACCAAACCAATAGGTCATTAGCGTAATAGTTTGCGGATGGCGGCCATCTTTGTGTGAAAATCGATTCCCCCTATTAATTCGAACACGGTGCAACCGAATGGAACGAAATTTGGTACGGAGGTAGTACTAACAAAAGGCACCTCAGTGTCATGTTTTATATCGCCGCCATCTTGACGGAAACGTAATGGCGGCCACACAAATGTTCAAAGCTTAAATCAAATTACGATTAACCTAATCATCCGATCTCTACCAAATTTTGCAACTACATACCTTTATGGAGGGAACATCCTTTGACCAATCTAATAGGTCATTCACCTGATAGTTTGCGGATGGCGGCCATCTTTATGTCAAAATTGATTCCCCCTATTAATTCGAACACGGTGGAACCGAATGGAACGAAATTTGGTACAGAGGTAGCACTACCAAAGGGCACCTCAGTGTCATGTTTTATATCGACGCCATCTTGACTGAAACGTAATGGCGGCCACACGAATGTTCAAAGCTTAAATCAAATTACGATTAACCTAATCATCCGATCTCTACCAAATTTTGCAAATACATACCTTTATGGAGGGAGCATCCTTTGACCAATCTAATAGGTCATTCACCTAATAGTTTGCGGATGGAGGCCATCTTTATGTCAAAATTGATTCCCCCTATTAATTCGAACACGGTGGAACCGAATGGAACGACATTTGGTACAGAGGTAGTACTAGCAAAGGGCACCTCAGTGTCATGTTTTATATCGCCGCCATCTTGACTGAAACGTAATGGCGGCCACACGAATGTTCAAAGCTTAAATCAAATTACGATTAACCTAATCATCCGATCTCTACCAAATTTTGCAACTACATACCTTTATGGAGGGAGCATCCTTTGACCAATCTAATAGGTCATTCGCCTAATAGTTTGCGGATGGCGGCCATCTTTGTGTCAGAATCGATTCCCCCTATTAATTCAAACACGCTGAAACCAAATGGAACGAAATTTGGTATAGAGGTAGCACTAGCAAAGGGCACCTCAGTGTCATGTTTTATATCACCGCTATCTTGATGGAAACGTAATCGCGGCCACCCAAATGTTAAAAGCTAAAATGTAATTACGACCAACCTAATAATCTAGTCTCTACCTAATTTTTCAACACCATATCTTTATGTGGGAAACTTATTCGGACCCAACTGCAAGAACATCAGCCCAATAGTTTGCAGATGGTGGCCAAGTATGTGTGCAAATCGATTCCCCCTATCAATTCAAACACGGTGAAACCGAATTGAACGAAATTTGGTACAGAGGTAGCACTAGCAAAGGGCACCTCATATTCATGTTTAATATCCCTATAGCACGTTGTATTTCAACAAGCTCCTACAACCAACATTCAATCATACTCCTTGAAAAGGACAAAGAGTTATAACAATACCCATGCTCTTAGGAGAAAGTAGGCTATATGTTCTTTACTGAACATCTTGTTTTAAACTCCCACCGTTTTCTTTTTCCGGTGCCCTGAATTTCATCCTTTTTTCGAATCGTTATATCACGGGATCGGTTGGTCCTATCGAAAAAGGTTACAGCTACAGGTGTAAGATCTCAGTTATGAGCAACTTTTCTACCCCTTATGATATGTTGATATCTCTCACCGTTTTCTTTTTTGGGGGCCCTGAACACCACCGTTTTTTTCGAATCGCTATATCTCGGAAACGGTCAATCCTATCGAAAATAGTGAAATGTACAGGTGTAAGATCTCAGTGATTAGCAACATTTTTACCCCTTATGATTTTTTTGTATTCTCTCACCGTTTTCTTTTTCTGGTGCCCTGAATTTCATCTTTTGTTTTCGAATCGTTATATCTCGGAAACGGTTGGTCCTATCGAAAAAGGTTACAGCTATAGGTGTAATATCTCAGTGATGAGCAACGTTTTTATCCGTTATGATTTTTGATATCTCTCACCATTTCCCTTTTTTTAGGCCCTGAATGTCATGCTTTTTTAAAATCGTTTTATCTCTGAAATGGTCGGTCCTGTAAAAAGTTAAATCTACATGTGTATGATTTCAGTGATTAGCAACTTTTTTACCCTTTATGATTTTTGATATCTCTCATCGTTTTCCTTTTTGTGGGCCATGAATTTTATCCTTTATTTTCGAATCATTATATCTCGGAACCATCGATCCTTTCGAAACAGTTAAATCTACCGGTGTAAGATCTCAGTGATTAGCAACTTTTCTATCCCTTATACTTTTTCATATCTCTCACAGTTTTCTATCATTGGGGCCCTCAATTTCATCCTTTTTAATCGTCATATCTCGGAAACGGTCTGTCGTATCGAAGAAAGTTAAATCTGCTGGTGTAAGATCTCAGTGATTAGCAACTTTTCTACCCCTCAAGAGTTGTTGATATCTATCACCGTTTTTATGTTATTAAATGTTTTTTTAATTGGGCCCAAATATATATACATTTGTAAAAATTCAACGGTTGGTCTAATTGAATTCTACGGAAAATTCTCTATAATAGCCCTACTTCACCTTTTCAATTAGTTAAAATTTGCTCGAAATGCAAGGGGGTCCCAAAATGCAGACTTTTCAAAATCACCGTGTAGTTCGATAACAAGGAGGTCTGCGATGATTTCCATTGCACCATCGTTTCATACGTTCCGAGATACCCGCTAAATACATCGAATAGGCGCCACCCTGTAGAGCCGTATTCAATGAAAAAGCATACAGGTACTGTATTAGAATGAGCCTCAAATTTTGACAAGCAATTTATTAATAAAGGTTATCATACTTCATAGGTTAAACAAACCTTTCTTCTTTTTCTTTTTTGGCATCTCCAAACGGAAAAAGCTAAATACAGTGCCGGAATAAGCAGCGCGGGGCCTGTAGCAAAGGGCAGCCAGGGGCTCTTGACTTAGGGTAATAAAGTATACTGGGTAGGCCAGCATATTCGAGACGGACGAGTGCGAGAAAACTATTACAGATATTTCATAACTATGTGATGGTTCAAGCACTGGCTATTAATTCTCAAAAAATGTGTGGAGTAATGTATGTACAGCTGTAAGATATTTTGCATTTGGGAAGACGTCCGGCTTTCATAACCACGTGATGATGTCAGCATTGCCTGGAATAACATTTTCTAATTTTCCTATATTTCCACGAAATGTAAAGCCGCAGTGCAGGCGTTGCCGCCAATGAAGTTGTTGCTTGAGATTATCCTAGCCCTCTTGCTCGCCGCTATGTTGCGCCACCGTCTCATCCAAAGTAGGTCGTAGCTCACTGACTAGACTGCTGGGTTATAAAACCCACATGCAGCATGGAGCTGAGGTTCAAATCTACGTCAGGATTTTTTTTGGTGTGTGTGACGTGCGACATGGATTCAGTGAGGATGTTAATGGTAAACCTTTGCTCGCGTTAAGGCAGAACATATTTAATGTGAATTAACGAAGTTGACCTTTCCAACTTAGTGGTAATCACACCTTACGTCAAGAAATTTAGATATTTATTTTAACCAGGGCTGACTACATCAGAAATGTAATGCCTGGACTTCAAAAATGTATGTCCGTAATAGAACTTACTAAACCGTATACACCAAACATATGAATTGAATTTCCATATACACATATATAAAATCGGTTGTTTTGCCTTCCGAAGGAGGGAATAATGCTCTCGCAGGTGGGCTGGCCGCCATCACAACTTGTGGTAAAAACATGTACAAAAATATATAAAAATATAAAATTACAATGGTGCAATATCTTGCTGTTGTTCTTGATGTAAATATTGTTTAAAACTATATAATTGTAGTACCAACATTTAAATAGAATTACAGGTAATAGTTGAATGATGTGTATGAAATGAAGGATGATTCATCGGTTAGATGCGTTCAGTTCGTCTGTTCGTAGAGTAAGTTGTCTTCTTTCTTGATGTTGAAAGGTGGCCCAACGCCATGTGGTAAGTGGCTCAGAGGAACGCATGAAAAACAATGTGAAAATGTCGGAACTTCTATGTGAAGACAAACGGTTTGTGCACACCGGATGTTTATTGGGTTAAAATTTATGGGGGATATGTGTCAGGAGGAATGATGTGAGAGAGGTCAGGGAGAATATATGATGGAGAAGGGATAGTGCCAGGGTTTGGGGGAAGTGGTTTGGATAGGCGAAGTTGTCTCCGGGTAATTGGCGGCATGAGAAGGTCATAAGTAAGTGGAAGTGGTGAGTCAAATAGTGTCTGCAGGGAACGTAGGCGGAGTTTGTGAAGGTGACGGTAGAGTGAGGGGAGAGTCCTGGGGGGTAATTTAACAGATTTCTGTCCGTGTTAAGAGGAAGGCCAAATGCAATCTTCATGACGAAGTGTTCAATAGAATTTAGAATTTTTATATTGGGGTAAGCTAGCCCCTATCCTGGCCAATTATCAATATCTAAGCAATGGACGCATGAAGACCTTGTAAGTATGGATGAATTGAAGTGGGTTTAGATCCCAGGAAACCCCTTTAAGTCGACAGATTAGCGCCAAACTTTTGCGCGCTCTGTGGGCTTGCTGTTTAATGCGAGGTCTCCAGGAGAGCTGGTGATCTTAGTGTGACTCCCAAATCACTGCCTGGCTGGTGGGAGTAATGGCTTCGTCGAAGATGTTGAGGCGCAATGGTCGGTAGTGGCTGATGGTAGACTTGAGGCCAAATAGATCTAACTGGGGTTTGGTGGTATTAATAGAGGTGCCATTTAGAGAACCAGACAACCAGGGTATTTAGGTAGGCCTGGAGACGGTTGCTGAGGGTTGTGAGATTATTTGCGAATGATAGCAGAGCTGTATCATCCGCAAATTGAAAGAGCTGAGAGAACTGGTTGGGTTGGGGCATGTCATGGACGAAGATTAAATAGAGGAGCGGGGAAATCGGGGAGCCTTGAGGTACTCCTGAAAAGAGAGTGATGGTGGAGGAGGACACAGATCTAATTTGTATGAAGGCTCGCCTGTACAGAAAAAAGATACTGAGAAGTCGAACAATGGAGCGTGGGAGGAGGAGGGACATTAGTTTAAAAATGAGACCAAGGTGCCATACTAGATCGAAGGCTTTTTCAAGCTCTAGTAGGAGGAGGGCCGCAGGATAGCCGGAGTTGGTAAAGGGAGTAATAAGGCTGACTAACCGAAAGAGTTGAGTTTGTGTGGAGAGATTGAGGGCAAAAACCTGCTTGAGTGGGGGAAAACATTAATGGAATTGAGGAATGTGTTGAGTCTTGACTCACTCACTCAAGCACTCATCATCGCCCAGCCAAAATTATTGAAGTTAGAAACATGACAGTTTGGGGAAATGTTCATTGTATGTCAAAACCGTCTACTAAGGGAGGATTTTTGGATATTCAGGTTCTAAAGGGGTCTTAAGGGGGTTAAACCTGCATTTCATTGAATAACAATATCTCCCGATTGGTTTCATTGGGGGATGTGATACACGGCATATAAACTCATCATTAAACAAGATGTTCAGTAAAGAACATATAGCCTACTTTCTCCTAAATGTATGAGTATAGTTATAACTCGTTGTTATTATCAAAGAGTATAATAGAACTATTCTTTGTTGAAGAACTTAGAAACGATTTACCTCTACCAAACGCCACGACCTAGATAAAAACTGCTACCATCATTGAAGAAAGAAAGAAAGAAAGAAAGATAAGAAGTATATCAAGAATGTTATGGATCTGGAGACATAATCGACCGGACTGGCGGCGTGGCTCAGCGGTAACGTTCTCGCTTGCTGGGCCCTAGGTTGCAGGTTCGTATCCTGGCGCAGTCAGCTGGCATTTGAGGGTGCACAAATGCGAGGGAGCCGTGTCAGTACATTTACTGGCACGTTAAAGATCCCCTTCGGGCCAAAATTCCGGCACCCCGGTGTCTCTAAAAGCAGCAGTAGTTAAAAGGGATGTAAAACCAATAACATTATTATTATTATTATTACGACCTGCCGTGGGCAACATCCAACTTTGAGTTGAGGCATGTCTTTACACGTCTGGTTGTGCATGGCTTTCACAACCCTAATTAAATTAACAAATCTTTCCATGACCCTACAGAGACGTGTGTATACAAACTATGTGGATATTTTCGATAATATAATCCTAACAGAGCGAGTGCATTCTAGCGGCCAGAATAAGAAACTTTTCAATAAAATCTGGAAGTTACCTTTTTGGCAGCTAGATGTCTCGAGTAAATCTGCTGGCGAATTATGTTTTAATTAAATATATATTTTACACCATAATGTGGACAATATAACGCTTAATAACATTTTCAAGTAACGCAAAATAGGCTGTTACAAACCCTTTAAAATAAAAAGTTAAAATGTATCGTAGTATCAACTTGTCATTCTTCAAATTCGATGCGCATAGAATGATAATGGTATAGTAATCAATGGATCCCCACGTAGACTAGTCGGGACATCTAGTGGTGAAATATCGAACAATATAATCCTAACAGAGCGAGTGCATTCTAGCGGCCAGAAGAAGAAACTTTTCAATAAAATCTGGAAGTTGCCTTTTTGGCAGCTAGATGTCTCGAGTAAATCTGCTGGCGAATTATGTTTTAATTAAATATATATTTTACACCATAATTTGCACAATATAACGCTTAATTTTAAAACATCTGAGTCATTACAAAACAATAAACATATAACATTTCAAACAAAAAACCTAGCTCTGATCGGGTTTGAACCATAGGCATCTGAGCGACAGGCTATCGCTCTACCACTGAGCTAATTGTGTCAACGAATATCGTTCTATTTAAAATGACTTACATAGAACTTGTTAGCAAATAATGATTTATACTAAACGATTTCATCACTGGAGTATATTATTTATATATAAAGCATTTCATACAAAGTTTATTTATTTTTTATCAGTACGCTATATTGCATTCAATACTCAAATTAGTGAAATATAAGTCAGGCACAAGATATCCGCTGCCATCTTGTCTTATTACTGAATCAGTTCAGCTTTTTAAAAATCACGTCTGCACTATAGTATTACAAAATAAACTTTTAATTTCGAACGTGCCTCTTCCTTTAGAACAGTTAAAACGATTCTCGGCTCGATAATCGGAACTGGTGGGTCCCATGATATGGATTATAAAGTTTGCATAATTCGCACGGCCTCCATCCTGAAATGGTATGGCGGACGACCTTGTAGTTTGGTCACAAGACGCATCCTATACGAAGGTATGTTGTTACCAAATTTGGTAGAGATCGGATGATTTGGTTAGTCGTTATTTGATTTTACGTTTTGAACGTTTGAGTGGCCGCCATTCAGTTTTAGTAAAGATGGCGGCGATATAAAACATGACACTGAGGTGTCCTTTGCTAGTGCTACCTTTGTACCAAATTTCGTTCAATTCGCATTCACCGTGTTCGAATTGATAGGGGGGGACAGACATTCAGAGTACACACACTCACACACACACACACAGACTCACACACACACATACACACACACAGACAGACACACTTTTTTCGCCCTGTGTTGATCTCATAAGTCTACTTTCATTTTTTGCAAAAATCGAAAGTAGGCTAAAAATAAGAAGACATGTGTCTGAGGGTTTTTCGATGTGGTGTATATTATGAGGTGAAAGGGGTTAAAGATGGGGTTTAAGGATTCTTAACGGAGCGTGTATCTCTTTAACCACATAGGCGAGGAGATTGAAACTCAGCGGAAAAAAATCAGCTTAAAAATAATTAAATAGGTGTTCGACCGTTTTTTTTCATAAATCCAATTTAAGGGGCCCATGGGGAGGGGTGAAATTCTGGGGAAAAAAACAGGAAAGGAAGTGTCCTAACCGATTAACTCACTCACTCTTCAAACTCAGGGGGAAAACCTGCTTAAAAATATGTAAATATGTGTTCGAGAGTTTTTTTGATAAATCAAATTTAAGGGGTACATCGGGAGGGGTGAAACCCTGAAGAAGATAAAATGAAGGAATATGTCCTGACTCACTCACTCATCATCGCCCAGCCAAAAATATTGAAGTTGGAAACTTGGCATTTTGGGTATATGTTCGTTGTATGCCAAAACCGTACACTAACGGAGGATTTTTGGATATTCAGGTTGTAAAGGGGTCTTAAGGGGGTTAAACCTGCATTTCATTGAATAACAATATCTCACGAGAGGTTTCATTTGTGGATGTGATACTCGGCATATAAACTAATCATTAGAAGTAAGCAGACATGTGACTAAGGGTTTTTCGATGTGGTGTATTATTATGAGGTGAAAGGCGGTGAAAAGTGGGGGGTTGAAGGGTTCCAAACCGAGCGTGTAGGCCTATCTCTTAAACGACATGTGCGAGAAATTTGAAACTCAGCGAAAACAAAATCAGCTTAAAAAATAAGTAAATCGGTGTTCAACCGTTTTTTCATAAATTAATTTAAGGGGCCAATGGGGTGTGGTGAAATTCTGGGGGGGGGGAAGGAGGGAAAGTGTCCTAACTGACTGACTAACTCCCTCACTCATCAAACTCAGGGGAAAAAGACAACTTAAAAAATAAGTTCATAGGTGTTCAAGCGTTTTTCATCAATCCAATTTAAGGGGCCGATACGGTGGGGTGAAATTCTGGTAAAAATAATTGAAAGAAAATGTCCTGTCTGACTCACTCACTCATCACGCCCAGCGAAAACTATTTAAGTTGGAAACAAAATTTTGGGAATATGTTCGCTGTATGTCGAAAACGTCAACTAAGGAATGATTTTTGTTTTTTCGTTTTTTAAAGAGGTGTTAAGGGGGTTCGTGCATTTCATTGAATAACGATATCTCATGAGTTGTTTCTTTGGGGATGTGATATTCGGTATATAAACTAATCTTTAAAAACAAGATGTTCAGTAAAGAACATATAGCCTACTTTCTCCTAAATCCATGGGTATTGTTTTAACTCTTTGTCCTTTTCAAGGACTATGATTGAATGTTGGTTGTAGTAGCTTGTTGAAATACAACGTGCTATAGGGATTTTAAACATGAATATGAGGTGCCCTTTGCTAGTGCTACCTCTGTACCAAATTTCGTTCAATTCGGTTTCACCGTGTTTGAATTGATAGGGCGAATCGATTTGCACACATACTTGGCCACCATCTGCAAACTATTGGGATGATGTTCTTGCAGTTTGGTCTGAATATGTTTCCCACATAAAGATATGGTGTTGCAAAATTTGGTAGAGACTAGATTATTAGGTTGGTCGTAATTACATTTTAGCTTTTAACATTTGGGTGACCGCGATTACGTTTTCGTCAAGATAGCGGTGATATAAAACATGACTCTGAGGTGCCCTTTGCTAGTGCTACCTCTGTACCAAATTTCGTTCATTCGGTTCCACCGTGTTCGAATTAATAGGGGGAATCAATTTTGACATAAAGATGGCCGCCATACGCAAACTATTAGGCTAATGGCCTATTAGACTGGTCAAAGGATGCTCCCTCCATAAAGGTATGTTGTTGCTAAATTTGCTAGAGATCGGATGATTAGGGTAATCGTAATTTGATTTAAGTTTTGAATATTTGTGTGGCCGCCATTACGTTTCCGTCAAGATGGCGGCGATATAAAACATGACACTGAGGTGCCCTTTGCTAGTGCTACCTCTGTACCAAATTTCGTTCATTCGGTTCCACCGTGTTCGAATTAATAGGGGGAATCAATTTTGACATAAAGATGGCCGCCATACGCAAACTATTAGGCTAATGGCCTATTAGACTGGTCAAAGGATGCTCCCTCCATAAAGGTATGTCGTTGCAAAGTTAGGTAGAGATCGGATGGTTATGTTAGTCGTAATTTGATTTAAGCTTTAAACATTTGTGTGGCCGCCATTACGTTTCTTTCAATATGGCGGCGATATAAATCATGACACTAAGATGCCCTTTGCTAGTGCTATCTCTGTACCAAATTTCGTTCCATTCGGTTTCACCGTGTTTGAATTAATACGGGGAATCGATTTCGACACAAAGATGGCCGCCATCCGCAAACTATTAGGCGAATGACCTACTAGTTTGGTCAAAGGATGCTCCCTCTATAAAGGTATGTAGTTGCAAAATTTGGTAGAGATCGGATGATTAGGTTAATCGTAATTTGATTTAAGCTTTGAACATTCGTGTGGCCGCCATTACGTTTCAGTCAAGATGGCGGCGATATAAAACATGACACTGAGGTGCCCTTTGCTAGTGCTACCTCTGTACCAAATTTCGTTCCATTCGGTTCTACCGTGTTCAAATTAATAGGGGGAATCAATTTTGACATAAAGATGGCCGCCACCCGCAAACTATTAGGCTAATAACCTATTAGATTGGTCAAATGATGCTCCCTCCATAAAGGAATGTTGTTGCAAAGTTTGGTAGAGATCGGATGGTAATGTTAGTCGTAATTTAACTTAAGCTTTGAACATTTGTGTGGCAGCCATTACGTTTCTGTCAAGATGGCAGCGATATAAAACATGACACTGAGGTGCCCTTTGCTAGTGATACCTCTGTTCCAAATTTCGTTCATTCGGTTCGACCGTGTTTGAATTAATAGGGTTAATCAATTTTGTACTTAAAGATGGCCGCCATCCGCAAACTATTAGGCTAATAACCTATTAGATTGGTCAAAGGATGCTCTTTCCATAAAGGAATGTTATTGAAAAGTTTGGTAGAGATCGGATGGTTATGTTAGTCGTAATTTAACTTAAGCTTTAAACATTTGTGTGGCCGCCATTACGTTTCTGTCAATATGGCGGCGATATAAAACATGATACTGAGATGCCCTTTGCCAGTGCCACCTCTGTACCAAATTTCGTTCCATTCGGTTTCACCGTGTTTGAATTAATAGGGGGAATTGATTTTCACACAAAGATGGCCGCCATCCGCAAACTATTATGCTAATGACCTAGTCGTTTGGTCAAAGGATGCTTCCTCTATAACGTTATGTTGTTGCAAAATTTGGTAGAGATCGGATGATTAGGTTAATCGTAATTTGATTTAAGCTTTGAACATTTGTGTGGCCGCCATTACATTTCCGTCAAGATGGCGGCGATATAAAACATGACACTGAGGTGCCTTTTGTTAGTACTACCTCTGTACCAAATTTCGTTCCATTCGGTTGCACCGTGTTCGAATTATTAGGGGGATCGATTTTCACACAAAGATGGCCGCCACCCGCAAACTATTACGCTGCTGGTTTATTGGTTTGGTCAAAGGATGCTCCCCCCATAAAGGTATGTTGTTGCAAAATTTGGTAGAGATCGGCTGATTAGGTTAGTCGTTATTTGATTTAAGCTTTGAACATTTGTGTGGCCGCCATTACGTTTCCGTCAAGATGGCAGCGATATAAAACATGACACTGAGGTGTCCTTTGCTAGTGCTACCTTTGTACCAAATTTCGTTCAATTCGCATTCACCGTGTTCGAATTGATAGGGGGGGACAGACATTCAGAGTACACACACTCACACACACACAGACACACACACACACACACACACACAGACTCACACACACACATACACACACACACACAGACTCACACACACACATACACACACACAGACAGACACACTTTTTTCGCCCTGTGTTGATCTCATAAGTCTACTTTCATTTTTTGCAAAAATCGAAAGTAGGCTAATAATTAGACATGTCTAAGGATTCATCGATGTGGTGTATATTATGAGGTGAAAGGGGTGAAAATTGGGGGTTGAGGGATTCTTAACGGAGCGTGTATCTCTTAAATGACATAGGCGAGAAGTTTGAAATTCGGCGGAAAAAACAGCTTAAAATATAAGTAAATAGGTGTTCGACCGTTTCTTCATAAATCCAATTCAAGGGGCCCTTCGAGAGGGGTGAAATTTTGGGGCGAAAACAGGAAAGAAAGTGTCTTCACTCACTCACTCATCAATCTCAGGGGGAAGAACAGCTCAAAAATAAGTAAATAGGTGTTCGGCCGTTTTTTTTTCATAAATCCAATTTAAGGGGTTCATGAGAGGGGTGAAATTCTGAGAATTAAATGAAAGAAAATGTCCTGACTTACTCACTCACTCATCATCGCCCAGCCAAAATTATTGAAGTTAGAAACATGACATTTTGGGGCTATGTTCGTTGTATGTCGAAAACGTCCACTAAGGAAGGATTTTTGGATGTTCAGATTCTAAAGGGGTATTATGGGGGTAGACTTGCATTTAATTGAATAACAATATCTCCCGATTGGTTTCCTTGGGGATGGGATACTCGGCACATAAACTTATCATTAAGAATAAGCAGACATTATGTCTAAGGGTTTATCGATATGGTGTATATTATGAGGTGAAAGGGGTGAAAAGTGGGGGTTGAAAGATTCCTAACGGAGCGTGTATCTCTTAAACGACATAGGCGAGGAGTTTGAAACTCGGAGGAAATCAATCAGCTTAAAAATAAATAAAAGAATAAAAAAAGAAAAATAAATAAATAAATAGGTGTTCGACCTTTTGTTCATAAATCCAATTTAAGGGGCCTATGGGGAGGGGTGAAATTCTGGAAGAAAAACGTCCACTAAGGAAGGATTTTTGGATGTTCACTCTCATCGTCAACCAAAAAAAGTTAGAAGAATGATATTTTGGGGATATGTTTGTTGTATGTCGAAAACGTCTACTAAGGAGGGATTTTGGATATTTAGGTTCTAAAGGGGTGTTAACGGGGTTAAACCTGCATTTCATTGAATAACAATATGACACGACTATGACGCGAGCGAAGCGAGACTAAAAATGAGATGGTGTGTGTCTGTGTATTACTCAGTCACGCAAGTACCACTGGTCCGATTTACATGAATTTTACATGGAAGTAGCTGATTTACCTGGTTAACATATAGGATACTTTGGATTTCAATACTTTGCACTATTTAAAGATGGCGACCATTTTAGTGACGTCACTACACCCTTTGGTTTCAAACTTTCATATTTCCATTTCAAATAAAAAGAGAACGCTAAGAAATAGCAAACCTTTGATGGCATATGTGAGGTTTAAAATTACATTTTATATCCGAAAGGCATCTGCAACGGTTAGCGAGTAAAACCTAAATTTGTGCTATAAAACACGGTCAACGCCGAGCAGTGTAGTTGGACAAAATGTTCCATCCTTAATCTCCCTCTGCGCAGCACCTCGCCTATCCCCTGTGTTAACTGTCACCTTCACATTTTTATTTATTTATGACGCGTAGCGAAGCACGGGTACTTCAACTAGAATTCAATATAGGTGAATGTTTATGGAAATTTGTATTATATTTCTGATTCTCGTTTCCTGAGACATTTCTTTCTCGCGTTGAAATTTATTTGTGCTAAAGTTTAACTCGTGTCTGAGATAGCATTAATAATTTAATATAAATATATCTGCTGAGCAATAATCATGCGTGTTGAAAGTTTAGGCATTTGGAATTCTGACAACATGTTAGAGTAAGGAATTCTTCGACGGATGGCAGATACTGTGTACTTCTTGTAATATAGGAAGCGTTACAGTTTCCTTTGCAGTCTTTCTATGTGATTTATATGTGACTCTTACATTGGAGACCAGACTACCGCATTAAACTCCCGTTCACTTCTCACATATGCATTGAAGAGCGTAATGATTGTCTTTGCCTTCGTCAACTCCTTGGAATTTATAAAAACAAAGCCCAGAGTTCATAGTGCATCATTCACTATCTTATCAATATGGTATTTTGAACTCAAATCATGGTTTATATACAACCCTAGGTCCTTGGCCGTATTCAGTCTAGTTAGAAGAGTTTCATCCACTCTGGTGCTCGATTCCATACATTGTCTTTTCCAACTGAAGGTGACGATTTTTTTTTCTTAAGAGCAAATCATTTTCTAGCCTACATTTGTGAATGTTATCTATACCACCTTGCAATTTCAAGACATCCTGCTCAATTTTAATAACTCTGAAAACCTTTAGATCATCAGCATATAGGATACATTTTGATTCTTTGATAGAAATGGGAAGATCATAGCAAAAATAACAAAAAAAACAAGATGTTCAGTAAAGAACATATAGCCTACTTTCTCCTAAATGTATGAGTATAGTTATAACTCGTTGTTATTATCAAAGAGTATAATAGAACTATTCTTTGTTGAAGACCTTAGAAACGATTTACCTCTACCAAACGCCACAACCTAGATACAAACTGCTACCATCATTGAAGAAAGAAAGAAAGAAAGAAAGAAAGAAAGAAAGAAAGAAAGAAAGAAAGAAAGATAAGAAGTATCTCAAGAATGTTATGGATCTGGAGACATAATCGACCGGACTGGCTGCGTGGCTAAGCGGTAACGTTCTCGCTTGCTGGGCCCTAGGTTACAGGTTCGTATCCTGGCGCAGTCAGCTGGCATTTGAGGGTGCACAAATGCGAGGGAGCCGTGTCAGTACATTTACTGGCACGTTAAAGATCCCCTTCGGGCCAAAATTCCGGCACCCCGGTGTCTCTAAAAGCAGCAGTAGTTAAAAGGGACGTAAAACCACTAACATTATTATAATTATTATTATTATTATTATTATTATTATTATTATTATTATTATTAATAATATTAATATTATTATTATTATTATTATTATTATTATTATTATTATTATTATTATTAATATTATTATTACATATACGACCTGCCGTGGGCAACATCCAACTTTGAGCTGAGGCATGTCTTTACACGTCTGGTTGTGCATGGCTTTCACAACCCTAATTGAATTAACAAATCTTTCCATGATCCTACAGAGACGTGTGTATACAAACTATGTGGATATTTTCGATTGCTATTTGCCTGAAATAAAAGTAGTAATAGATAACCTGAACTAATACCAACGGCTTGAATTCAGTCACTATGTGAAATCGTTTTGTTCTTTACTTCAAATAACATTTTCAAGTAACGAAAAATAGGCTGTTACAAACCCTTTAAAATAAAAAGTAAAAATGTATCGTAGTATCATCTTGTCATTCTTCAAATTCGATGCGCATTGAATGCCAATGGTATAGTAATCAATGGAGCCCCACGTAGACTAGTCGTGACATCTAGTGGTGAAGTATCGAACAATATAATCCTAACAGAGTGAGTGCATTCTACCGGCCATAAGAAGAAACTTTTCAATAAAATCTGGAAGTTAATAAGTAGGTCGGCGTGCAGTTACCTTTTTGGCTGCTAGATGTCTCGAGTAAATCTGCTGGCGAATTATGTTTTAATTAAATATATATTTTACACCATAATATGCACAATATATAGCTTAATTTTAAAACGTCTGAGTCATTACAAAACAATAAACATATAAAATTTCAAGCAAAAAACCTAGCTCTGATCGGGTTTGAACCATTGGCATTTGAGCGAAAGGCTAACGCTCTACCACTGAGCCAATTGTGTCAACGAATATCGTTCTATATAAAATGACTTACATAGAACTTGTTAGCAAATAATGATTTATACTAAACGATTTCATCACTGGAGTATATTATTTATATATAAAGCATTTCATACAAAGTTTATTTATTTTGTATCAGTACGCTATATTGCATGCAATACTCAAATTAGTGAAATATAAGTCAGGCACAAGATATCCGCTGCCATCTTGTCTTATTACTGAGTCGGCTCAGCTTTTTAAGATCACGTCTGCACTATAGTATTACAAAATAAACTTTTAATTTCGTACGTGCCTCTTCCTTTAGAACAGTTAAAACGATTCTCGGCTCGATAATCGGAACTGGTGGGTCCCATGATATGGATTATAAAGTTTGCATAATTCACACGGCCGCCATCCTGAAATGGTATGGCGGACGACCTTGTAGTTTGGTCACAAGACGCATCCTATACGAAGGTATGTTGTTACCAAATTTGGTAGATATCAGATGATTTGGTTAGTCGTTATTTGATTTTACGTTTTGAACGTTTGAGTGGCCGCCATTCAGTTTTAGTAAAGATGGCGGCGATATAAAACATGACACTGAGGTGCCCTTTGCTTGTTCTACCTCTGTACCAAATTTCGTTCAATTCGGTTTCACCGTGTTCGAATTGATAGGGTGGACAGACATTCAGAGTACACACACTCACACACACATACACACACACACACACACGCACACACACACAGACTCACACACACACATACACACACACACACAGACAGACACACATTTTTTGGCCCTGTAGTGATCTCATAAGTCTACTTTCATTTTTTGCAAAAATCGAAATTAGGCTAATAACGGCCCCCAATTTGAGCCTTGCTGCACGCCAGACTTAGCAATGTAGGCATAGGAATTACCTTCACTACAGTACACATACTGTTTTCTGTTTGATAAGTAAGATGCCACTAATTATAATATTTGATTCGAGAATCCTAAGGCTGATAATTCCCGTAATAATATACCATGATTAATATTGTCAAAGGGTTTTGAAAAATCAGTGTAGATGGTATCAACTTGCTATAGAGAAACTAATGAATTCGAGAAAAACTGTACAATGTTACACACGTTTGTAGTTGTAGATCGGTTTGGAACGAAGCCATATTGAAAATTACTTATACATAGTATACGGCTTTACATGATTGAGAATTCTATAATAAATAATTTGGTCGAAAACCTTGCCGGTACAGAGATGATCGTTATTTGTCTGTAATTCTCAATTTGAGAGGAGTCACCGGATTTAAAAATGGGACATGCTCTGGATAATTACCATATTGCTGGAAATGCGCTATATCTCAGAAGAAAAAGTGGATATTTTATGACATCAACACAGGCCTTTATAATACGAAGCACGTCCACAAAGTAAGTTCAGTTTGGTGATAAAATTAAATTGTGTACAGATACAGAAAATTTATTTATTGCACAACATTCTACAACTCTTAAACTACTTTTCCACTTAACTGCCGAACCTTTGCAGGCATTTGTCATAGCGTGGCACAAGTTTTTGGATACCTTCTTCATAGAAGTTTGCCGCCAACCGTAAACGAGAGTGAAGACTCCCCTGTAAGATATCCTGCCCTTTGACCACCACTGTTAGGCAAATTGCGTATGTGGTCAGGAGAACTCCTAAACATACGCAGTTCTCCTCGTAAGCAAGTTCAATGTCAAGTAGTTCCTACTTTGGCAACCAGAGATGCCACTGTCTCTGCACCTAGCGACAAACGTTGGAACTTGATAGAGCGCTTCTAACCAAATAACTTACAAATTGAGCTACACACTACATGGGCCCGCTGGCTTTACTTCCCTTTCAAAGGAAAAATTTTAACGCTCTTAAAAATCCGATGACTTTGGCTGGGTTTGAAGCCGCGATCTTGGGCATAGCAGTTCAGTACACGGGGCGGAAATGACCACGATGTCCAAGCCCTAAATGAAATAACACCAAGAACAATAGTAGATGTTCTATTATAGGGCCTAACTTCGAGGTTATCGGCAACAAGTAGAAATGGTCCAACAAAGATTAGTGGTTGTATTTTATGATCCATTTATCGATTCCTTTATAGGCTTATGTTGGAGACGCATAGACCGAATGTTTCTGAATGTATTGAAAGCGCGGTGGGTAGATTATTAGCTTGGGAATAACCTAACCCCCAAGGGAAGATGATGAAGAAAAAGAAGTGGGTTTCGGACTGGAGAAAAAGGATGGAGAAATAGGACGAGAGTCCAACAGAAGTTATAATTTTAACTTTAAGTATACTCAAAGGCAGCTGCCACTGCAAATCCGCTTTCCGATACCTAAAGTGGGTAGGGACCTGGGCGAAGCTAACAGGAAACGCAGCTGGAACTTGGGCTATTCGCAAGAAAACTGCTATAGCGTATTCCCTCTCAAGCATAAATATACCTACAATAAGGAAGAGTGGTGGTCTGGCAAGACAAAGAGTAACAGATTTATTGTGTATCTGTTCAAAGGAGTTTGTTTCTAAACAAGTATTTTGAAGAGTACAAATAATTTGAATCAGCCTTGATATTTTAGTTCTCGAAATTGTAGAATTTCTAAAGAGCGACCGAATGCTTCCAAGAAGGATATAAAATGAAAATCCACAGCCTGCTTCCAGTCTCTGACCGGGTCAGGAATGGAATGAATGAAGCCCCCATCTAGCGGCGAGGATATGAACTGTGCCGGCTGCCGAGGCCTGTCGCACTCCTCTGGGGCAATGATTAAATGAATGACAGATGAAATGAAATGTTAGTGGAGAGTGTTGCTGGAATGAAATGTTGACAGGGAAAACCGGAGAACCCGGAGAAAAACCTGTCTGTCTCCGTTTTGTCCAGCACAGATCTCACATGGAGTGACCAAGGTTTGAACCACGGACCCAGCGGTGAGAGGCCGGCGTGCTGCCGCCTAAGCCATGGAGGCTGCCCAAGAAGGATAGGGATAAAGCAATTATACCCTTGGGAATAATTCTGGTAAGAGTACCAATAGTTGCATTTAGAAATGACTAAGCTTTTACCGAGCAGGGCGCCGACTAAAAGTTTAGGCAATGAGAAACATTAAAATTAAGAAAAACCAACCATAAGTGGTAGAGAGAATCTCCACAAGCAAGAAGCTGGCGTAGCGAGCTATGCTTGCCTTACTGGCTAGTTAGAATTAGCTATCAAAGCTAAGAGAGACTTTAATAAGTTAATAACTAAGAGTTCTTGCTCAAATGCAACAAGTAGTGAAAAACTTATCAATGGATTTATTTTTATTAAAGAAGGAAGAGTCAGGGAAGACAGGATCTTGCCTAACCGTTATGTTTGAGAAATGATAAATCAAAAGAACAAATCATAATTTATTTAACAATGTAAAAAGAAGTTGTTTATGTAACAAATATATAATTTTGATTTTGTAAACAATTGGGGTCACAGACCTCCTAAATCATTTAAAGCTTGCACCAGGCAATTGACAAATTTTGGGTTTTAAACCTTTTATATGCCTTAAAATCTTCGTAGGATTTTGAAATAGCTAAGATTAACAAATGGGAAATTTAAAGATAATTGACGTAATTAAAGTTAAACAATAAATCAAGTACAAGATGTGTACTTTAAGAATTTCTAGATAGGTATCTTAGAAATATGAACAAATAACAACTTCGAAAGTAACAACAACAAAAAACAGGAAGAAATAAAATAGAAGTTTCTACAACTTCTTGTATTAATACAGAGCTACTTTTATAGATTATACAAATAGGGCAGGTCACTTATTGTGAAACCTGAAAAGAAAAATTGAAAGGAAGTTTCTAGAATTCCTATGTGGGGAGGGATCACGAGAAAAATAGGGCAAATTTCCCTTTCGTGAAACCTAGAGATAACTCACTTTTGAGTAAAAAGTATTGGATTCCCTCATTAGAAGGGAGAAACAATATACTTTAAGGCGTGTACCAGACATGAAGTTTTACAGACATTAATTCGTTGTACGTGGAGCAAGTAAGGGAGGGCACTTATTGAGAGTGACACCTCATTGAAAAAAGACCTCAAGTAACAATTTTATTATTTTAGTTTGTTAGTAAAGGGTTTGGGAAAGATCAAATGGGATTGTGGAAGAGTGTTCATGGCCGTATTTATTGTACTCGGACGAGCGCGACGCGGATGAAAAATTGAACAGGCACTGTTTTCACTATAGTCTGTTGATATAGTTGAAAAGTTCACTGTAGTAGCACAAAAAGCTTATAGAAAGAAAAGTTATTGCAGTTGTGTGAAAGTTGAGTTTTGGCTTGAGAGAATTATGAGTTGTAGTTTCTTTGAGCGGCAGTTAAATACGGCAGAAAATTTCCCACGTAGGAAGACAGGTTATGTGGATTAGACGTTTATCCCACATAAGTTTCTCAGCGAAGAAAGTATTCCCATATCAAGTGGAAAATATATGACAGTATAACTGGTAGAAAGAGTGTAGGTTCTGGAAGGTTCCTGAGCAATGATAAGTTGTTTAAATGGGGTAGAGAATCCCTCGGCGGAAAACTAGATTATATAGACAGTGGGTATTTTAGAAATATCCCTCGATGTGAGATAGCATCTCAGAAAATCTTTCATTTTGAAAGTTAGACTTGATAGTTCGAGTATGATTAAGAAGATCTCTTGAAAGCAGTTATTTTATCACATATAGCAATTTTCACTGTCTATAAAATCCAAATAAAATCATTGAGCCTTTTAAAAGCGATGAGAATGTGGTTAAAACATGAAGTCGGTACTTATCTTTGCTTCTTGAAGAAGGCGATGTTGCTGTTGACGGTTGATTCTAAAACTCGAACATGGCGTCGAATTTAAAAGTATGCCACTAGAGTAGAGGAGGCGAGCTTTAGTTAAGCTCCAACTGACTGGTTTGACTTCAGACGCACAAGTGAGGCCAGCTCAACGGAGCGCGGAGAGACCAGGGAAGGGAAAAATGTGGGGGTAGGAGACAAAAGGAATACATATAAGAATAGCCAACATAACAGAAATAAATTTTCTTGATGAAATGGTCTTCAAAGAGTTGATAGCAGGCGTCACTAGCGCAGCCTGGTGGGTGAAAAAGTAGACGAAGTTCTTTTGATCACGGAGATGATATCTGGCGATAGCGACGAGATCTTGTGGCTAGATTGGTAAGGAAGTCCTCTTGTGCAGGGAAAATTGAGGAACTTCAGAGATTCGCTGCTAGATGACGCTCGGTGGGTCATGGAAGATATATATCTAGAACAGACTTACAGGTAGTGTAAGAAACAGATACCAACAAAGAGAAATCAGGAGATCACTGTTGGTGTTTGCGAAAAAAAGGAAGGGATGAACTAAAGCAAAGAGAAGCAAAAGCTTTCTCTGTCTTACCGTGTATTCCAAAGAATGCACCACGCGGTAATGGTGTTCATAATTGAAGTAAATTAATAAATACAATATAATAAAATAATACTTCTTCGGTGGCGTAGTCGGTAGCATGCTGAACTGCTGTGCCCAAGATAGCGGGTTCAAACCCGGCCGAAATCGTCGGTTTTTAAGAGCGTTAAAATCCTTCAGTATGCCTTCCTTCGAAGGGGAAGTAAATTCGGCGGGCCCATGTCATAGATTTATGGCATGTAAAAGAACCTACCACTATAATTGTTTTCAGGGAGCGGATGTTATGGTAAAGCGAGCCAACGGAAGGTACTCTATTTCCCGCAGTAACCATAATGGTTTAAATATTGGACATTGGCCGGAAGTGAAACTGAATTTTCTGGCCAGAGGTAGTGGCCTGCATATTTAGGCCGAACGTGGTACGGGCTGCAAAATGTAAAATTTCCAATACCCTGGGGCGGTCAAAGGGAAGCAGGTTTTGTAAGAATATGGCCGTAAAATGGATCATATCCTCGATGGAGGGGGATGCAGGAGAAACAGATGATAGAGGGGGAGTCACGGGGTCGATGGTACGAACAGGGGCAGTGAATTCCGGTTTAGAAACGTCAGCAGAGGGGCGGTTGGGGCAACGGGGAGAGTAAGCTGGGTGGGTACCCTGGCACTGAGCGTATTTGGGGGGAAGTAGGAGATTAATGCAATTGCGGGTGGTGTGCAGTTGACCACAGTGGGCACATGGTGTAACTACAATGGTGAGGCTGAGCGCTCCCTCTCTCTCGTGCGGATGACGTCACAACGGGAGCATTGCGTTCGGTGACACAGCACTCTGTATTTTACGCGGCTCTAGTCATAATAATAAAACTTGAAGGCATTAATAAAAGCATTTATTATAACACTGTACATACTTTGTATTGTAAACACTGATAATAATGTTGGTAATTATGAATACGGCGTACCTCTAAACAATAATAATGGTCCTTTAATGAGATCCATTATTTTTTCACATTGGTGAACTTACACATTTTGCGATTCAATTTTCTCTGTGAATTGCCGAAACTTATTTTTCTGTTTAAGTCACGCAACCTAATATATGTTCGGGTACGAGCTAAACAGTGAATAACCTCATATGCAATATTAATATGAGGCAACTTTCTCAAGGTCCTGCTGGTTAATTCATTGAATATAAACTTATCATTTGATAGCGAATTGCCATGAAATTTATGAAACTCAGCGTCCATTGTCTTTGCAACTTCCATAAGTTCATTAGGGCGATACAAAGGATGTCCCCTTGAAATAAACTGGATCCAATCTGGGCCTTCTTTACTGGGTTCAAGTTCTTGAGATAATGTTCCCAAGTTTTGTTATTATCCCTGAATCTGTGTGCTACATATCCTGTAATGTATTTTAAACCTTCGTGGTTCATTTCATCTTTAAAATCTGAAAGATCAAATTCATCGAACAATTCATTCTGATGATCGGTCATTTCAAACAAACTCATGTTCATTTCCTCAGTTTCGTAATTTGATTCAACAAATAAACTAGAAACTAGTTTTTCTATGACAGGAGCATCGACGATATCAGGATACGTTTGGCAACATTCACTAACGCAGTCTGCGAGAAACAGGTGTCAGTTTCTGTTTCCATTGGTTTAATCAGACACTTTTCGTCAATATCCTCCTCTGTATTTATATTTACAGTACAAACTGAAGCAGAGTGCTTGCCCAAAATGTACCATTTCAATCTATGTTTAATGTCCAGAGGAGATGGGTGATCATTGGAGCCTCCCATTCCTCTAATATACGAGAAAAGGTTCTCCAAAATATCTTGATTTAGACGATAAGTTATTATGTACTCGACTTGGTACATCGGCTTCAAATATTTTAAAAGGTTAACTAGAGACGTGTTGCTTAGTAGAATTCCTTTTTGAAATGGGAGTAAGGCTTTATGTCGGCCAACTCTCATGGACGTTATCAACTCATTAACATTATTTCGCAAACTGATTTGCTTGTCTAAATCAGTACCAAATGCATTTCTTTCAGAATGACTCCCAAATTTGTTCTTAGCATTAAATAAGTCAAACCAGTCATTTATTAATTTTATACATCTAGCTGCTTCTTCCCAGTCAATTTTTTTCATCAAACCTTCCCTCCACACCATTCAAGAGCCGTTGATACCTGGTTTGAAAGTACCTGAAGTGCAGACCGAACACCAATTGATTTTCTTACCTTTCTCTGTACTTAATAAATGTTTTATTTGATCTGGAGTGAAGACTTTACCCAGTATCGTCTGAATTTCTTTGCAACGACTGTTCTTCAGATCGGCGATTTCTTTCTTCAACGCCGAATGGTCTGCACATAAATCATCGTACTTTTGTTTCCAAGCTTCGGATTCCTCACGTACCTCCTCAACTAATTTCTTCAAAGTGTTGACCTCATCTTCATGAGAACGAGTGCTTAAAAGGAAAGACATTCGTTGAATTATCAGGTTTATTTTTTAAACTTATATTGGAACTAGAGTAGCCTACGTTTCTATTCACAAGAGCAATATTTATTTATTTATTTATTTATTTATTTAATAATTATTAGATACAACCATGAATAGGTCATTTTACACTAATATTTTAACAATTTTAAATAATATTAACAAAACAACAACAACAACAATAACAGGTAACAAATGGCAGTGATGGCAGCAAGGGACAAATCTCGGGAAAGACGTAGGGAATGATTGGGGTAGTGGGTGATTAGGAGGGTGAGGGGGTAGGGATTGAGGATGAAAGGGATCTTCTAATGTTATGTTTGAATGTTCTATAGGGAGAGAATATGTCAATATTTGGAAGGGAGTTGCTAAGGGTTGGCAGACATTTCTTTCATATGACCACTAAACTACGGCTGCATGAAGGTCAAGATTAGATTAATACTATAGCTACACCAGGCTTCAATTAAACTCATGATATCAATGTCTCAACGATCTGGTGAAAGCAGTGCTTTACTCCGCTAGTTACCTCTCTTCCAAGAATCATAACGAACCTTAGTTGTATTGTGCGTGTAAAATAAACAAATTCACCTTTTATTATTAAATGAGACTTCAATGTTCAAAAACAAAAAGAAGCTAACCTTATTAACTCCTTCGCATTCAAGCAGGTATGTTTAGATTGTATTCCTTCGGTGAGTGTTTCATTGTTATGTATAATTTCACTTATAAGACTTTTACGACGCCTCTTTTCCAGCCTCATCGACCGACTTTCAGCTTCTTCCAGATATCTTTTCCTTTTTCTTTGTGTAATTTGAGTGGATTTTGGTAGATTTTCAGTCGGAATGGCATCTAATTTTAAAGTTCTACTGTGCACTGGAGTATAGTTCAACAATTGCTGTCGAAGTGGAATAGCAAAACTGTCATTAGTGAAATGAAGAGAACATACTCGAGCTGAAATCATAATAATAATAATAATAATATATATATATATATTTTACGAGGGAAATAGAAAAATCTTGCATAAGACCTTGAGAAGGGACCGCACTCCTAAAAAACCACACCCTGTCCTCTTGACAAAACCCATCCCGGGACCACTTTCGTATTACTTCAGGATGGAGCCATTTTCTTTGCTTCACAAGCACCATCTTACTTCTCCATTCATAGTCCGCGGATCGCAGACTTAATCAACTAAATCGAGCAAGTTCCCATCCGACTTCTTCTGACGAAGGACCACCTCAACAAAGAAAGCGACCGTATCCCAGCTGAGCTCGTTCCTCAGCATAATGCCAACTATATTGTCCGGCGTTATTGGACCAACCTCCGCTTCAAGTTGTTGTTTTACCGCTGCCCAACGATCGCAGACGGCGAACGTATGATATACGTCATCTCGTTCGTTCTCGCAGTAAATACAAAGTGGTCTCCTTACTTTGGCCATACGATGAAGGTAACACCGAAAGTAGCCATGACCTGTCAACATCTGAGTCAGAAAGTAATTTATTTCTCCGTGTTTCCTACTCGTCCACTCGACCAGACTCGGTATCAGCCGAGCAGTCCATCTTCCTCTGTGATCGTCATTCCATCTCTGCTGCCAAAGCTCCATCTTGCGTGTTACGGCTTCCTTCCGGGCTTGAGCCTTGCCCAGTTCTACTCGTCGGAAGTATACGTCTTTACGTTCTTGCGCGAGTAAGTTTATTGGCGCAACACCTGAGACAACCAGAACTGCAGGTTCCGAAACTGTACGGTAAGCACACGCCACCCTCAGAGCTCCTCTCCTCTGAATTGCAGCTAGGCGTTTCCTATACTTCTCTATCCTCAGCTAATCAGACCAAATCTCAGCTCCATACAGGAGAATAGACTGCGATGTGGACAACAGTAGTCGACGCTTGCTTTGTCTAGGACCATGCACATTAGCCATGAGTCTACTAATGGCAGCTGTCACAACTTCCGCCTTGTCTGCTGCCTTCCGTATATGAGACCAGTATGTCAGTTTCGTGTCAAGAGTAAATCCTAAGTACTTCGCAGTGGCTCCAGTTCGAACGACCACCTGTCCAACTTTCATGGGAATTATAGTATCCATTCTCCTCCTAGTTAACATGACTATTTCAGTTTTCGCCATAGCTAAATTCAGACCATGAGCGTTCATCCACCCACTCACCCGTCGCATTACCTGATTGAGTTTCCACTGAGCCAGAACCGCATCTCGGGCTACAATCACTGCTGCATTATCATCAGCGTACCCAACAAGGAATGTATCTTCTGGCATCTCCATGCAATAATAATAATAATAATGTTAATAATAATAATAGACCCTAATAATCTCCACTCGTAATTGTTATTTGGTTTGCCTATTCATTTCTATAATATTCTTTGATATCTCAGTTTGAAAATGCGTCCAGAGCTATTGCAATGTTTTAATTTTAGAGAGAAATTATTTAAAGAATGATTTACTGTTCTGCTCACAACAGACAGATTAGTTTTAGAAATCATAACTTACCATGCTTTAAATTAAACATGTCCTCCCTCCTGCAAGCCCTGACCCATGAGCTCGCTACATCTTTGTCTTGTGGAAATACAAAGTATTTTATATTAGACCCTTTTGTTTTCCTGGAGTAGTTGTTGCAACCATACATAGCACAATTTGGCATTGCATCCCACTTTCCGTCGACAGAGATTAAGAAATACAATACTTTCACTAGCAACGCACACACGTGTCAACATTATCATTTTTCAATCGACTGCTGATCACGCGCTTGACTCTCGCCTATAGCCACAACTCGCAGTTGCCCCCGTTCTGACGTCATCCGCACGAGAGAGAGGGAGCGCTCCGCCTCACCATTGTAGTTACACCATGAGTGGGCACATGCCGGTTGGTGAGTGGGGCTATGGGCTTTTTTTTCGGGGGGGGGGGGGGGCGAAAGAGTGTTATACTTTAATTCAGTAAGAATGTCAGCGTCTGTGTAATTAGTGGCCACTCTGCAAATTACTACGTGAGGAGGGGGTCTCGGCGGATTATTGGGGGGAGAATGGTTGACTTGGGGGGGAAGGAGTTCAAGGGAGACGTGTTCTCCTAGACGAGCCAGACCCATCTTGTGGATGAGAGTGGTTCTGGCATCACCTCGGGTTTTGAGGATGATGCCATGGGGTTGGGGAATAAGTTGGAGAATGGAAGTAGCTAGAAGAAAGGAGCGGAGAATGGCGACTACTCGCCGGATATCAGGACGTTGTTCGCTGAAGTTGGACTGTCTGTAAGTGCAGGTGGAGTCTTGTTGTTGAGTGGTGGGGTGGTTGTGTGGGGATGGTTTGGCTCAGAAGAGGTGGAGAAGAGGGAGGAGTGGTTTGTGGGAGAGCAAATGAAGATGGAGTGAGTTGGGATCTGGATTGGCTTGTGGGTTGGAAGTAGTTGGGGATATTTGAAGGGAGATTAAATTGGAAAGGAGGAAAGGAGGAAGGAGAAAAAGAAGCCTGTGAGGTAGGGAAGTTGGGGGTGGACATTATGGGTGATTGATAAGAGGTGAAGGGAATAGTGGAGATGGGCTGGGTGGGGCCAGCAATGGTGCCATATGTGGTAGTAGGAATGGGGTCTGCGGAAAGAGTGACCGTGCAGGAGGTGAGAGGGTGGTAAGAGACGGAGTCAACTGGAGGTGGGTTTGGGAGCACTGGTGTCGTCGGATAATTACTGCACACGATGTCAAACGGTGAGGTGAATGTTGGTGCGATGGTCCTCTTCTTGGAGCGGCTGCGGCGGGTTGTGGCGTTATTGGAGTCCGTGTCACTCTCGGAGTCGGACTCTTCGGCTGGGCGTCCTGTCCTAGAAGTGGCTCGGCAGTGGACGTCTCCATGGCGGCTTCTCTCTTCCGGTTCCTCTTCTTACGGTCCCGGCTGGGATAGCTACAAGCGCTCTCCCCGGCGCCGGTGGAACCGGAGTTCCCGGCATGGTGTATTCCGTTGAAGAAGAAAGAAATAATTGCTCGTCACTGTCAGTCCAGATTATCACAATGCTTGAAGTCTAAAAGTTACTGTATAATGTTTTTTTAATCATTTTAAATGATTTTGTCGACTTCGTCGTTACGCTGGGGTCTGGCGTTACGTTATAGTGACGGGACGAAATGTACCCAGATGCACTGAGGTGTGTGACATCATAGTACCGCTTGGTGCATGTGTTCCCCGACAATCTCTACTTCGTTAGGATAAGACATAAATCCCCGATTCTTGGATGTCACGGGTAATCTCGAGAACCACTGTATGGATTTTGATGCGGTTTTCACCATTCTGTAAAGGATATCTCGAGGAATGATTCTGTAGAAAATAATTTATGTATGATGAAAGGAAGCCAAGCAGTAACGATTTCAGTGAAAAAGTCGAAAACAAACTTGTCGTCCGTGGGCTTCTTAAGCTTACGCTGGGCAAACCGTTAAAAATATCAAAATACTATGAGCATACTAATTGGTCAGCATGAAAAGTTCTACAAAAAATCCACGAGAGCATTATCTCGATCATCAATACATCGCCCACTATAAGTGTTTTTAGTCTGGATGGAAGGGGCACGTCCCCGCGCGCTTGACCTAGCTTTGCCCTTGCCGTTCACGAGTAATTTGAAACAACATAAGTATTATGCAGATCATTTTCTGACAAGTCAAGAATCCTCCAGCCTTTCTAGCATTTTTCAGCATTTAAAATGATACAAAGTCTAGACTTTCAGACTGACAGTCACTATTTTTTGTCACTAGTTTTGTTCAGAGGTACTTCCTCTCTTATGAATGTCCGAGTAACGTCACACTTGATTCAACTTTGGTAGAATTAACATTTCGCCACTAACAATTGTTAGCCTCAATTGTTGGCGACAATACTAATATCGACACAACACGCAACTATCGAGATCACACAGCCGCACGAGGCCATATTACAATTGTATTTTTGGTTGCACATTCCTAGACATGGCTGCTTTCTTATACCTCGAAAGTGATCTCACACATATGGGTGTTTATAATTGAAAGCCTTATTGCACTTAGCATTCAGTTACATATTCTACTTTTATGAAAGTCTTAGAACTATATAATTATTTTTCACTGAACGATATAGTAATCTAGAGCCATACTAGAAAAGTGTGGAGGTATTTCGATAGTTTTTAGTTTGCATTGGTTAAACATATATGATGGTTTTGAAGCCAACTCTTTTTAGTAGTTCAACTAGATAGCGTTCTAAGCACTAGCTGTTATCGCATGCCTTCAATTACTTCTGCATGCAGCCGATTGATGGCGGGATAATCATCTGTGTTAATGAAACTGTAGTTTTCCCATTGCATTCAACATGTATTACTATTAGGTGAGTAATATGACCGTTTCTAATCATGGGGACGCAAGAAAAACGTCTTGTTATGAAAGCCGGATCTAGATCCTATAGGCTTTCATATAGCCATGGTAGGATTTTTCGAGATCTCGGAAACTAAGCGTCGCCCACGGTTCAAACCTATACCAATCGAATCAGAGTCGAAAAAAAAAATATTCCAAAAAAAAAGTATGTCTGTGTGTACGTACGTACGTATGTGCGTGACGTTTTTGCGTTTAGCAAAGTACAGGTCGCAATTTTCAAGATATCGAGCTGAAATTTGGTACGGTGAAAGAGTTAGGGCCTGTGAGGAACTCCATTGTCCTTTTTTTTGGAATCGATATATCTCGGAAACGGTTGGTCTTAATGAAAAACGTTAAATATACAGGTATAAGATATCCGCGGTACATAACTTTTTTACTCATAACGATTTTTTGATATCTCACACCGTTTTCTTTTTTTTTTTTTTGGGCCCTGAAGATTCCCATTGTGCGTGACATTTTTGGGTTTAGCGAAACAGGTCGCAATTTTCAAGATATCGAACTGAAATTAGGTGTGGTGAAAGAGTGAGACCCTGTATGGAAACCTATTGCCGGGCGTTGCAAACGGTGCAGGGCCGGATCTTTTTTGGGGGCCCTGAATTTCAAATCTTTTTTTGGAATCGATATATCTCGGAAACGGTTGGTCGTATCGAAAAACGTTAGATGTAGAGGTGTAAGATCTCCTCTGTATGCACCTTTTTTACTCATAATGATTTTTTATATCTCTCACCGTTTTCTTTTTTGGGGGGCCCTGAATATGTACGTGTGTGACTTTTTATCCTCTAGCAATGCAGGTCGCAATTTTTAGCCTACTTTCGATTTTTGCAAAAAATGAAAGTAGACTTATGAGATCAACACAGGGCGAAAAAAGTGTGTCTGTCTGTGTGTGTGTATGTGTGTGTGTGAGTCTGTGTGTGTGTGTGTGTGTGTGTATGTGTGTGTGTGAGTCTGTGTGTGTGTGTGTGTCTGTGTGTGTGTGAGTGTGTGTACTCTAAATGTCTGTCCCCCCCTATCAATTCGAACACGGTGAATGCGAATTGAACGAAATTTGGTACAAAGGTAGCACTAGCAAAGGACACCTCAGTGTCATGTTTTATATCGCCGCCATCTTGACGGAAACGTAATGGCGGCCACACAAATGTTCAAAGCTTAAATCAAATTACGACTAACCTAATCATCCGATCTCAACCAAATTTTGCAACAACATACCGTTATGGCGGGAGCATCCTTTGACCAAACCAATAGGCCATCAGCGTAATAGTTTGCGGATGGCGGCCATCTTTGTGTGAAAATCGATTCCCCCTATTAATTCGCACACGGTGCAACCGAATGGAACGAAATTTGGTACAGAGGTAGTACTAACAAAAGGCACCTCAGTGTCATGTTTTATATCGCCGCCATCTTGACGGAAACGTAATGGCGGCCACACAAATGTTCAAACCTTAAATCAAATTACGACTAACCTAATCATCCGATCTCTACAAAATTTTGCAACAACATACCTTTATGGGGGGAGCAACCTTTGACCAAACAAATAGGTCATCAGCGTAATTGCTTGCGGATGGCGGCCATCTTTGTGTGAAAATCGATTACCCCTATTAATTCGAACACGGTGCAACCGAATGGAACGAAATTTGGTACAGAGGTAGTACTAATAAAAGGCACCTCAGTGTCATGTTTTATATCGCCGCCATCTTGACGGAAACGTAATGGTGGCCACACAAATGTTCAAAGCTTAAATCAAATTACGATTAACCTAATCATCCGATCTCTACCAAATTTTGCAACAACATACCTTTATAGAGGAAGCATCCTTTGAGCAAATGACTAGGTCAGTAGCCTAGTAGTTTGTGGATGGCGGCCATCTTTGTGTGAAAATCAATTCCCCCTATTAATTCAAACACGGTGAAACCGAATGGAACGAAATTTGGTACAGAGGTAGCACTAGCAAAGGGCATCTCAGTGTCATGTTTTATATCGCCGCCGTATTGACAGAAACGTAATGGCGGCCACACAAAAGTTCAAAGCTTAAGTTAAATTACGACTAATATAACCATCCGATCTCTACCAAACTTTGCAACAACATTCCTTTATGGAGGGAGCATCCTTTGACCAATCTAATAGGTCATTAGCCTAACAGTTTGCGGATGGCGGCCATCTTTATGTCAAAATTGATTCCCCCTATTAATTCGAACACGGTGGAACCGAATGAACGAAATTTGGTACAGAGGTAGCACTACCAAAGGTCACCTCAGTGTCATGTTTTATATCGCCGCCATCTTAACAGAAACGTAATGGCGGCCACACAAATGTTCAAATCTTAAGTTAAATTACGACTAACATAACCATCCGATCTCTACCAAACTTTGCAACAACATTCCTCTATGGAGGGAGCATCCTTTGACCAATCTAATAGGTTATTAGCCTAATAGTTTGCGGGTAGCGGCCATCTTTATGTCAAAATTGATTCCCCCTATTAATTCGAACACGGTGGAACCGAATGGTACGAAATTTGGTACAGAGGTAGCACTAGCAAAGGGCACCTCAGTGTCATGTTTTATATCGCCGCCATCTTGACTGAAACGTAATGGCGGCCACACGAATGTTCAAAGCTTAAATCAAATTACGATTAAACTAATCATCCGATCTCTACCAAATTTTGCAACTACATACCTTCATGGAGGGAGCATCCTTTGACCAATCTAATAGGTCATTCGCCGAATAGTTTGCGGATGGAGGCCATCTTTGTGTCAAAATCGATTCCCCCTATTAATTCAAACACGGTGAAACCGAATGGAACGAAATTTGGTGCAGAGATAGCACTAGCAAAGGGCATCTCAGTGTCATGATTTTTATCGCCGCCATATTGAAAGAAACGTAATGGCGGCCACACAAATATTTAAAGCTTAAATCAAATTTCGACTAACATAACCATCCGATCTCTACTGAACTTTGCAACAACATACCTTTATGGAGGGAGCATCCTTTGACCAATCTAATAGGCCATTAGCCTAATAGTTTGCGGATGGCGGCCATCTTTATGTCAAAATTGATTCCCCCTATTAATTCGAACACGGTGGAACCGAATGAACGAAATTTGGTACAGAGGTAGCACTAGCAAATGGTACCTCAGTGTCATGTTTTATATCACCGCTATCTTGACGGAAACGTAATCGCGGCCACCCAAATGTTAAAAGCTAAAATGTAATTACGACCAACCTAATAATCTAGTCTCTACCAAATTTTGCAACACCATATCTTTATGTGGGAAACATATTCAGATCAAACTGCAAGAACATCAGCCCAATAGTTTGCAGATGGTGGCCAAGTATGTGTGCAAATCGATTCCCCCTATCAATTCAAACACGGTGAAACCGAATTGAACGAAATTTGGTACAG
The DNA here is from genome assembly GCA_946902985.2 of Meconema thalassinum. Lineage (NCBI taxonomy): Eukaryota > Metazoa > Arthropoda > Insecta > Orthoptera > Tettigoniidae > Meconema > Meconema thalassinum. The sequence goes on from OX336393.1 coordinate 468,590,255, forward strand.
ATGTAGCACTAGCAAAGGGCACCTCATATTCATGTTTAATATCCCTATAGCACGTTGTATTTCAACAAGCTACTACAACCAACATTCAATCATACTCCTTGAAAAGGACAAAGAGTTATAACAATACCCATGCATTTAGGAGAAAGTAGGCTATATGTTCTTTACTGAACATCTTGTTAAGATATCGAGCTAAACTATGGTACGGCGAAAGGGTTGGGGCCTGTGAGGAACCCTATTGTTGAGCGTTAGAATCGGTGAAGGGCTGATCCTTTTTTTGGGGCCCTGAATCTCATACTTATTTTTGGAATCGATATATCTCGCAAACGGTTGGTCGTATCGAAAAACGTTAAATGCACAGCTGTAAGATCTCTTCGGTATGCAACTTTTTTACTCCTAACGATTATTTGATATCTCTCACCGTTTCTTATCTTGGGGCCCTGAATATGTACGTATGTGTGTGACGTTTTAGCCTTTAGCAATGTACAGGTCCCAATTTTCAAGATATCGAGCTAACATTTGGTCCGGCGAAAGGGACGCGGTCTGTGAGGAAACCTATTGTTGGGTGTTGGAATCGGTGCAGGGCCAGACCATTTTTTGGGGCCCTGAATTTCATCCTTTTTTTAAATTCATATATCTCGGAAACGGTTGGTCATATCGAAGAATGTTGAATGTACAGGTGTAAGATCTCCGCGGTATGCAACTTTGCTAACCCTAACAATTTTTTGATATCTCTCACCGTTTCTTTTTAGGGGCCCTGAAAATGTACGTATTGTATGTGCCAGATGTTCATGCGTTTAGCAGAGTAGAGGTCGCACGTTTCAAGATATCGAGCTGAAATTTGGTACGGAGAAAGGGTTGGAGTCTGTGAGAAACCCTTTTGTTGGGCGTTAAATTCGGTGCAGGCCCGGAACTTTTTAGGGGGGCTGTCTATTTCATCCTCCTTTTTGTAATCTACATATCTCGGAAACGGTTGTCCTATCGGATTGGTTAAATGTGCAGGTGTAAGATCTTCGCGGTATGCAACTTTCTTACCCTTAACGATTTTTAGCCTACTTTCGATTTTTGCAAAAAATGAAAGTAGACTTATGAGATCAACACAGGGCGAAAAATTGTGTGTCTGTCTGTGTGGGTGTATGTGTGTGGGTGAGTCTGTGTGTGTGTGTGTGTGTGTGTGTGTGTACTCTGAATGTCTGTCCCCCCCCTATCAATTCGAACACGGTGAAACCGAATTGAACGAAATTTGGTACAGAGGTAGCACTAGCAAAGGGCACCTCAGTGTCATACTTTATATCGCCGCCATCTTTACCAAAACTGAATGGCGGCCACTCAAACGTTCAAAACGTAAACTCAAATTACGGCTAAACTAATCATCCGATCTCTACCAAATTTGGTGACAACATACCTTTATATAGGACGCGTCTTTCACCTATACTTCAAGGTCATCGGCCTTGCTATTTCAGGATGGCGGCCGTGTGAATTATGCAACCATTATAAACAATAGCTTAAGACCTACCAATTCCGATTATCGAGCCTAGGGTGGTTTAAGCTATCCTGAAGGTCGTGATCCGTTATTTATTTTAATTTAATATTATAATATTATACTGTATGAGTGGCTTAAAAGAGCTGAGCCGTCTCTGCCACACGACAAGATGGCAGCTGTCCTCATGAGCCTGTCTTATATTTCAGTAGTTTTAGTATGTTATATGTGATATACCCTACTGATACAATAATATAAACTTTGTACGAAATGATCTATAATGAAGATGTACTGCAGAGAAGAAATCGTTTATTTCAAGTCATTATTTCCAACAGGTTGTATCTAATATATCAGTTAAGAACACGATGATGTTAAGGATATCTTTAGCTCTGGGTTAGCGTGTTAGTCTGTCACGCAGTAGACTGGGGATCGAGTACTGCAACAGTTAACCTTTTTTTTTCCTGAATTCTTTTACAAATGATGTACACAAGTTCTTACCACAGATTCTGAATAAAATGTCATTTAGCTCTAAGGGGAGGCTAATGTATACACTCGTTTATTAATAAAATCACAGTTCCAGCATTGCACATAAACAGAACACATTAGGAAAAGGAGAATAGAAGAACTAGATACACGTTGTCATCAACCACAGCCTTCTTAATGTCTCTGTACGGTGCTGTCCTCTTGTGGGTTATGTGGGTAATATTGTTCCAAACATACCGCTGTGTAAATACCTGGCCTCCTGAAGTATGGCAATTTTGTAATACTGGTAGTTCAACTATTAGCCACGATCGCGCTCCGATTACCTTTAAACACTGCCAGCAGGATCGCCTCCCTCCTGGCTACTTTAAACTGCCTGCTCATTGAACACCCAGATTAGTACATTATGCAACGAGCCTATAATGGCCACAATTAAGACACGAGTATTTTTATAAAACGAGCGAATGCGAGTTTTATAATTTCCATACGAGTGTTTTAATAACCATTATAGGGGAGTTGCATACGACTGTTTATGTTCGACGATAATTATAACTTTATTATATGTTTTAACATAAATATTCATAAATATCTGTTCAGTCACTAGAATGTTGTGATCGGGTGCTGCGGTGGGTAGTATATCTCTGTTTCCTAAGCTCTCTGGACAACCGACGCATGCGCTCTGTGTGCTTCAATGCCATATGTTCAGATTGTGCTCCAGTATTCAGTAAAACTCTCACCGAAGTCGTTTCAAAACCACGCGCTGTGTAGAAATTGATTTTGGGAATATTAAGGTACAGTGCCATTTCTTGTCTCAGTTTATTTACGGGAACATATGGACGGTGCAATTTCGGTAATTTATATAGACATGTTGGATTTTGAACGCATGCGCGAAGGTATCCTTACCTAATTGGTCACACAACTGTTTCTTGAGCTCTGATTGGTGGGAGAAACTGTTTCATAATGAAAAATAGTGTTATAATGAGCCTAATTATGATACAGTTTTCTGACACATATTAGTTAGGGTCGAACATAAAAATATTAATTCACTGCTAGGTCGCAGCACCAACCTACTGTGATCGGCGCGGATTTTTAAAGGGGAAAGTACCCAAAACGAAAGATTCTTAAGTTTGCAGGCTGACTTAATATAGAGATTAACGGACGTGAATGCACTACAATAAGTTAGTAGTTTTGTTATTCAATCAACATAAAGTACATAATATTGATTTTGACACTTACTGGCTAATTATCAATATAAAAGAAAACAAACACTACATGGTGGTAGAGGTGATTGTTTTAGGGATGAGGACAAAGAGTTATAAATATACCCATACATTTAGGAGAATGTAGGCAATAAGTTCTTTGCTGAACATCTTGTTTGATATCTCTCACCGTTTTCTTTTTTGGGGCCCTGAATATGTACGTATGTGCGTGACGTTTATGCGCTTAGCAAAGTAGAGGTCGCACGTTTTAAAGATATCGAGCTGAAATTTGGTATGGCGAAAGGGTTGCGGCCTGTGAGGAACCCTATTTTTGGGCGTTAAAATCGTTGCAGGACCGGATCTTTTTATGGGGCCCAGAATTTCATCCTTTTTTTTTATCGAAAAATCTCGGAAACGGTTCGTCGTATCGAAAAAGTTAAATGTACAGCTTTAAGATCTCCACTGTATGCAACATTCTTACCCTTAACGATTTTTAGCCTATTTTCAATTTTGAAAAAATAGGCTTATGAGATCACCTTTTTTCCGTGTGTGTGTGCGTGTGTGTGTGTATGAGGTGTGTGTGTGTGTCCCCTAATACATTCTAAACGGTTGGAGCGATTTCAATGAAACTCTGTAAGTCCATAGCACTATTCCGGACGACCCCGACCATGCCCTTCAAATTTTGTTACGTCTCACCAATCCAACATGGCGGCTGTGCGAAATATTTCACCAGCATTCAATATCTCCGAAACTATTCCTGATATCACCCTGGATTTTTTACGGTGATAAAGGTAACTACTAGAAGTTCACCTATGTGACTTTTGAAAAAACAGGTAACTACAAAACCAACATGGCGGCCACGCGAATTTGCGACATTTAAATAGACGTTTCTCGCGATTTAACCAACCAAACGCAATAAAGCTTGGTACGGTATATGTTTAAACACATTGTAATGCACCGACATCTAACTTCGTTCAATTGTTTACATAACCACAAGATGGCGGATGTGCGAAATATTTCACCGGCATTCTATATTTCAAAAATTCCTGAATTGAAATACGGTAGTTTTTTCCTTTTTTCCCTTTAGGAATTTGGGCCATTGGAGTATAAAAACCCTGTATTTTCATGCACCACAAGCCTTTATAATTTATTAAAGGGGTCTTCCTCTGGATGGGGACTTGACACAACAGTGAAGGTCAGTTTTATTTGACGTGTATTGCGTTTTGTCTACGAGGTTTTCATTTTTTTCACGTCAGGAAGTACACGTTAGGTAAATTTAGTTTTAGAGCATATTTTAACTAATCATTTTTCTTTGTCGAGAAACTGGTTCCAAGTCTCTAAACATAGCAACAGTAGCTCAATTGATTACGTCTGGTTATTAATACCGAAGACCGTTCGAAGAATGGGTACTTCTGCTAGTAACAGATAAACAGAGAAACAAACAAACGAACAAACCAACAATCTGATTTATAGATTACTAGCGGACCCGGGCGAGAAATCTCGCATGTTCATAAACCACACTTTCCCCAATAGGCTTATAATGAGAGACTTAAGGCGAAAGGTTGCTATGTTTTTATTTCAACCAAATGATTATAGAACGCTATTTACATTTCAGTTAGAATTCCAAGTTCTGCGTTCCCTAACTTAAGAAGGCAATCACTGAAAATTGGATCATAATAACATTCACCGGATATTCGATATTTATGAAATTATACGATTTGAGTACTCATTCCTTGATTTACTGTTTCTGAAATACATGCAAAATGATAAAGGAAAGACCTCAGAATGTTAAAATGACATAAAACAGGCGTCACAGTGACCAAAATGTGAAGAAGACAGCAACTATGGAGCTTTTTTTTTCCTACAGTGACAGTATCTGCAAATCGCACACTTCGCACTTTTTTTAAAGTAATATTTTAAAGAAATTATAGATATTTATGAAATTAGAGTGCAATTCGTCACTGCTAATGTCTATTCTCTTTCATTTGAATGCTCATTTGTCACGATCGGTCGCTTGTGATCGCCGCAGGAGGGATCTATACTACTGAAATAATATATATGAAGATTTGTTCATGTGCATCTCTATGTATATAAGAAAGAAAGTTTGTCTGTTTTTTCTAAATTTCTACGGAATTTTGCGTCATTTATGCGTTTCAGACTGTTTCATAACGGATGCGCGCGAAAATAATTTTTTTGACTGTCTGTCTGTCTGTATGTCTGTCTGTTTGTCTGTCTGTCTGTGGACAAAGTTGTTCCCTTATAACTCGAGAACGGCTGGGTGGATCAACGTAAAATTTGGTACAGATATCCTTCAGAGGCACGACATTAATCATTGATGTAACTCTTCTCTGTACCTCACATAAAAGGGGCCCTACCCCCTAAAAGTACTTGCTGAAATAGGCGTAGAAGGACGAGACAAAGCTCATTTTAGCCCCTCAATGTGAGAAACGTAGGGCCCCCGAAAACCACAATTTAAGGCCCTAAAACCAACAGTTTTTGAGATATTTCCAGAAAACTAATTTCATTTAATTTAACGAAAGAATACACGCCGGTAACCATGGCAACGGAATTTCACAGGTCCATCTATTGCTGTAAGACGCAATACAATTCCATTTATTACATTACTGAGATAGTTTTCAAACGGCTATAAGGTTATAACGGAACCAAATTAAGCTGTAAAATTCATCAATGTCATATAATGCGCTTAAGGGGGTCAAGGGGCACTCTAGATTTCTTTCACGCGATTTACACGTGTGGGTGTGGTACGGAAGGTATATTATATCCCTATGCCCATATTGTTATATTATAATTATTATTAACTTATTTTACTATGGCCTACAACGACGAGACAAAGCTTATTTTCAGCCCCTTGGTGACAGAAACAAAACTCGGTGCCCCTAATTAGCCGTAAAGGGTCCCCGAAAACAACATTTTAAGGTTCTAAAACTAACAGTTTCTGAGATATTCCCAGAAAACTAATTTCATTTAATAAACTAATGAAGGATTGCGAGTCAGTAATCATGACAACAGTATCTCAAAAGGTGACATCCAACTTTCCATCTATTTCTGCAGGAAGTAAAGCCACTCCGTTTATTAAATTTCTGTGAATGTTTGCAAATGCCTATAAGGTTATTACGGAATCAACTGAAACTGTAAAATTCATCAATGCGCTTAAGGGGGTCAAGGGGTACCCTATATTTTTTTCACATGACTTAAACGTGCGTTATGTCGTACAGAAGATCTAATATATCTCCAAACAGCAACATTATTTTCAAAAATTCCTGAATTGAAATAGTTTATTTTTGCTTTTAGGAATTTGGACCATTGGAGACTAAAAAACCTAAATTTTTATGCACCACAAGCCTTTATAATTTATTAAAGGGGTCTTCCTCTGGATGGGGACTTGACCCAACAGTGGTCAGTTTTATTTGACGTGTATTGCGTTTCGTTTACGAGGTTTTCAGTTTTATTTTCACGTCAGGAAGGACACGTTAGGTAAATTTCGTTTCAGAGCATATTTTAACTAATCATTTTTCTTTGTCGACAAACAGGTTCCAAGTCTCTAACCATTGCAACAGTAGCTCAATTGATTACGTCTGGTTATTAATACCGAAGGCCGTTCGAAGAATGGGTACTTCTGCTAGTTAAGTAATAAAAAAAGCCATACATGTTAAAGTTTTCACACGTCGTTTGCTATAGTAAATGTGGAGAAGTCATGTTGCCGGCAAATAGTTAATTAATCATATGCAGAATAGGCAGTACTGCAAGGTTTGTGCTTAATTGTGTTGGAGTGTGAAGACATTGAGTCGTGTTATCCCTTGCAGCCCTAGATAATAACCTTACAGTAGTATTCAAAAGCAGGGCTATTCATTATTCAATGATGCTGTTAGAGCAACATGATTTCAATACGCATCGCCGTGCATTCAGAGCCACAACTATGAACGGGATGGATTTGAACTTCGTGCCGGCTTGCTGCTGGTCGTGATTCGATTTTCCTCGCATCTCCTATCAATTTGTTCTCGACGGCCTGGCTTTCAGCACGAGTAGCGAGACGATCCTTGGTCGTACGGTAATAATATGGGTGATACACACTGTGCGCCCGTTCAATGACGTACAAAGTGAAGCGACCTGATATAACTGTGGCTCTTTGCGCACAAGCGTGGTGTTTTCTTTACGGAATGAAAGACATTTCCACTACTGGTACACTACTTTACAGTGTTGTCATACTTACCATTGATAACATTCATAGAAATAACCGAAGCAATTTACAGTGTTGCCTTATTTACAATTGATGATGATAATTGTTGTTTTAAGTGCCTAACATCATGGTTATCGGCCCCAAATGGTTCAGGTGATTGCGAAGAAGAAATGAAATGTAAACAGTAACTAAAAGTAACTTATATTCTAGAGAAAGAAATTGAAAAACAAAAGGAGAATAAAACAAAAAAGGGCAGGAGGAAAAGAAATGCCCTCAACCCTCGAAGAATGCGGATTGAGGGAATTCGAAGGAAGGATAGCCATGAAAGGCAGATAGGAAAGTGAAAGAGGAGAGGTTCCGCCCCAGAGGTAATGGATAAAAGGGGGAAAGCCGGACCCAGCTCGGGAATCCCTTGGGGTCGCCAACTCCCGAACTCACCATCCGTGAGCCCCTGACGGTGTAGCAATATCCAGGGTGCACCAGAAGTGGTGGGGCTACATACACCCTGCCTCCTTGCGGGCCTTGAGCAGCAGGCAAGAGATAACATGAAAAGAAAAAGAAGGCTGATCCCGCACAGAAAGAGGGTATCAGAAAAGATAAGACATGGGCCAATTAAGGCGGGAAAGGAAGAGACTCCCTAGGCCTCGGGTACCCTAATACCGTTAGTAGTGGGATGAGGGGAAAGCTGCTACACTTAGGAAGTTGTGAGCCCCCGCGACCTTGGAATGGAAGGAGCCATGCTAGGAGGGCGTGCTTGGATTCGTGTATTTCGTCTCGTCGTGCTCTTTACGGGAATGTAGGTGTCGAGAAGGTGAACATAGGGTTTTGGGTCTAAAAATGCGTTTTTCACATTTTTGCCGATTTTGGGAAAACGGAAACGAGATGATGACGTGTGTGATAGTATTTTTTCGTCTCAATGTCCTCTTTACGGAGATGTAGGTACGGAAAAGGTAAAAAGCTGGAAACACGGTTTTTGATGTAAAAATGGGTTTTTGTAATTTTCCCTCATATTGCGATAACCGAAAACGTGAGGATGACGTGTGTGATAGTATGTTTTCGTCTCATTGTCCTCTTTACGGAGATGTAGGTACGGAAAAGGTAAAAAGCTGGAAACATGTTTTTTTAGTCAAAAATGTTTTTTTGTGATTTTCCCTCATATTGCGAAAACTGAAAACGTGAGGATGACGTGTATGATAGTATTTTTTCGTCTCATTGTCCTCTTTACGGAGATGTAGGTATGGAATAGGTAAAAATCTGGAAACACGGTTTTTTATGGAAAATGGGTTTTTGTGATTTTCCCTAATATTGGAAAAATTGAAAACGTGATGATGACGTATGTGATAGTATTTTTTCGTTTCTTTATTCTCTTTACGGGGATATAGATATGGAAAAGGTAAAAAGCTGGAAACATGGTTTTCTTATGGAAAATGTGTTTTTGTTAATTTTCGCGTTGTTTGGAAAACGAATGAGGCGATTTTTATGATGGGCATGTCGATGTATTTGTGTCGTTGTTCTGTTTACGGGAATGTATGTATGGAAAAGCTGAAATCATGGTTTCCGTCATTTTTTTTTCGAGATCGTTGAGGAAAACTGGGGAAAAAGTAAGAAACCAGATTTGAAGTCACGTTATGTTAAGCGCTATGATGTTGGTAAAACACTTATGCAATATTATTATTATTTGTCATGGCTTGCCAGGGCTCACACGCAGAGAGAGAACTTGCTTGACGAAATGAGAATTGAAAGCATTGAGGCTGACCCACGGCGAGCCAGACAAGACGTCTTATCATCATACGTGCCTCGCAGCAGAGAGATAAGAGGCAGGTGTCATTATACATTGTGCGGCTTTATACTGTGTATGTCATAGCCTAGGTTCATTATGGACTCATCATGCAACGCAAAGTTTGAAACGATGGGTGGGTGTATAACATCATGATAAAAGATTGGCATGGGCTTGAACAAAGAGGTTATTGGACATGTAATAAACAAAAGGGTGGGAATAATGAAAGTTCATATGATACATCTTTTTGGAAATGTTTTTTTCTAAATAATTAAATAGGGTTTTATTACAAAAAATTATGTTTATTGACCCATGAATTATACGTGGAAGGAAAACCTAACCACTTTACAAAATATTTTGCACCTTTGACTTTAATTACTCGTTCAATGAGATAATCTTTGGGATATAATGTTTTTTGCACTTCTTCATAATAGAATCGTCCCTGAATGGGTTGACCGCTCTGATCTTCTAAGAGATACGTCACTGGTTGACCTAGCTTGACTTGGCGAATTTTAAAAATTTCTGTCGACCATTGTGGAGTATACGATTTTGAAAACACACTTCTATGTTTACTGATGCGAACAAAATCTCCAATTTTAAGGCGATGTCGCCTTGGGTCTACCCTTTTTATGGGGTTAAACAGTCTATTGAGTCTGGGTAGGTTCTTGGTGACGAGGCGAGGTTTCATGCCGATGGTGGAATGAATGGTGTTGTTGTAGCGAGACACAATTTGAGGTAACCAGTCTATCCATCGATAGGAACCATGTATTGTAAACTCTTTCCACATATAACTTTTTAATGTTCGATTGAAGCGTTCAACTACACTAGCTTTGAGATTGCTATAGGTGGTATAATGGTGAATATCCTTAGATTTGAGAAAACTGGAGAAATCCTTGTTGAAAAATTCTTTCCCCTGGTCGGTTTGTAACAAGTGAGGTTGACGTTTTGATTGTTCAATAATATGTTGAAAGGCCTTTGTGACTAAGACAACAGTTTTATTTTTTACTGATTGAACAAAAGCCATTTTGGAATAGACATCAATGACAGTCAACATATAGCGTACACCGTCGTTAACGTTAGAATAAGGTATCATTTCAACCAGGTCTGCCTGCCAAAGTTCATCGATTCCTTTGGAAATGACACGACGACGTTCATAAATGCGTCGGGCTGGTTTATGCAATTCATGAGCAATGCCCACTTTGATGGGTGATGGCTTATAAGATCATTTTAGCATCTCGGAGTTGTTGTTCAATGTGGGCGATTTCCGCCTCATGTCCTGTGTGACAAGCTTGTTTTGATGCATGAAGCAAGTATAAGCGTTATACTAACTGATTGGGATTATTCCAAAAGGTTATATCTAGGTATAGTTTTAATTTCTTAAACCTTACACCAGAGGCAGAGTGATGTTTTTGCTTACCAAAGATGTTTGCATTGATGGTTTTATATTTTTGGGATATATTGGCATTGACCTGCTGAGAGGATTTATAGTTTTTTTGTGAGCGTTGGTGTCTAATAAAATGGATTTATATTTAGCAAGGTCCTCGGACGTAAAATCTTGTGTCGAGGGGGTGCGAGAAAATAGCAGCTTTAACAGTTCTGGTGTTAATTTATAGTTGATCTTTTTAATGACAGCTTTCGTACGAGCAAATTTAATGGATGAATCCCCAATTTTGAAATTATCATTCTCATAGCGAACACCATACGTGGTATCTGTCTTTCCAATAAATAGAAGGGTCAGATATGGTTCCAGGGTTGCCCCATAATGTTGGATTAAAATGTTTTTGAGTTGAGCTTTATTTTGAGGGGTTGCCAAGACTTGTGAAAACGGAGACGATGTGGAGGAGGACGGTGTTGCCGCTATGACAGAAGATTTTTGTTTTGTTTTTAGAAACTGTTGAAGGGGTGAGGATTTTTTTCTTTCAGGAATAAATACGCTTTCGCTTTCACTTTCACTTTGTTCATGTTGTTGTTGTTCTTCTTCTTCATGTTCTTGATGTTCTTGTTCACTAACATTAGAGGATGAGGAGGAGGAGGAGGATTTTAACAGTCGTGTGGAATCTGTTTGAGTAAATTTTGAACTTGTTAAGGGTTTGGTTTGAGAAGTAGCAGCAGCAGCAGTAGCAGCAGAAGCATTCGGTTTGAATCTCATGGGATCAACCGATGATGGAGCATGTTTTATCATGGGTAAAGGATTGACGTTTTTATGTCGAATCGTATTTCGTGCGTCAATAATACGCTGCATGATTTGAACATGTTTCTTGTACCCTATGGCGTTCGCCATGGTAAATGTAAAGACACACTAACAGGAAATGTCCAACCCTGGGTCTTTTTAAACAGAAATAAAATGATCAAAACCCAAGCGATAGCGTCCCTCACATCGTTCACTCTGTTTATTTATGATCAAACAGGCATGGGGATGATGGTTCCAACACAAAGCACACAATTGCGTGAAAGCTGTAAAGGTCATATCTGGATTCACATGATCTTGAAAAATATGATAGAGATTTCTAGAGTCTTGGCGGAAGAGAACGATGAGATTGGCATTGTCACGAATCAACTGTTTGGGGATTTTGGAATAGGTCTGAGCCAGATAAAAACAATCCACTTGTTTATGGCGTCCCATACTAAAATACTCTTGAATAATGGCCTGTCGTTGAGTGGCAATGTCATCAAAAATTATAATGGAATCTGGTTGAATGCGGTCTGGTTGAATGACATCTTGAGGTGAGGTGAATGTAAAATAGCCCATGGCTTCTTTATTTAACGAAGACATAATTTGTTCCAGATACACGTACAGAGGCTGGTACAAGGATTTGGCAAAAATATAAATATTTTGAAATCGTAGGCCATGAGGCGCGGTAATAATGTTCAGCAAAACATTGGTCTTTCCACAACCCGAAGGCCCTACCATAATACATCAAACGGTAGATGGCAATAGGGTGCCATGACGTTTAGGTTTGCACACGGACAGTGATAGCTCTGAAACCAAATCAGAGACGGGCAAAGCATGGGATTGTTTCATTAATTCCATTGTGTCGACGACTGAGTTATTTTCATGTGTGTATAAGGTTTATATATATATATATATATATATAGGCAAGCGGTGAGTAGGATAGGTTAGTTAACGTCTATCGCCATGTACGTGTTTGGGAGAGCTCGTGTAACCATGGCCACGGCCGCCTCTTTGTCAAAACAAACACGAGAGGTGGCAACAAAAAGCTATGCAAATCGCAAAGTGCAAAGTGTCTATCACATGGCCCCGAGACTAACCGCTGAGGGCTATTCAGCCAATCATCATCGTATTATTGATGTGCAAGAGCCTCGAGACGAAAATGATGTCTGCACGAAACGTTATGTGACCTATCAAATGAAAAGGCTTTATAAATTTGTACCATCTGTATTTTTAGTGTACCTGTCAAATCAAAAACTGGACAATGACAGAAACCATTCCCCACCACCTCTGGTGAATGATGATCTTACCTATATGCTTGCTTCCGGTTTAAGTCGTTATCGACTGCATTATGATGGTGTAATTCATATTAAATATGCCATGCCTGATGAGAAACATTTAAAAATACAACTAAACGGTGATAGAGTGTTGGCTCACAACCATCAAAGAGTAAATGTTGGAGATGAATTATCCTTTCATCTTATGCTTACGTTTGAGGAAAAGGAAGCTGGGAAAACGGTGAATGATTTTCCGCTTTATATAGAATTGGAATATACTGCTATGAAATAAGGTTCTCTACGTCAGTTGTTATCAAATGTTTGCTGTGAAAGGTTCACCAAGTAGCAGCATGGTGAAAAAAAGATATGCTATGAACATGAAAAAAACAAATCTCAAAAAGAGAAAAAAGCCAGGTCGGAAACCAAGTCGATCTGCCTCACACCCAGTGTTAAAACTTAAAAAAACTAAAAAAAATCTAAAAAGAGTGGCTATCGAAAAAGCTTTACAAGTGGTGCGATTGTCTACATCTCCAAAATCGCAGCATCATGATTGATAAAAAGAAAAGGAAGAAAGAAAAACGTGGGCGAGTCATTCCTGTTGCTAAGCGTGGGGGTTTTTTGCCGGCTTTATTTGCAGGGTTGGCAGCTTTGGTGTCCCTTTTGGGTGGTGCCAGCGCTGTAGCGAAAACCATAAAAGCCGTCGTGCAAGGCAAGCAACAACTCAAAGAAAGCGAGCGACACAATAAAACGTTAGAAGCCATTGCGAGGGGAGATAGAAATGGCAATCCTTTAAAGCCAGTCTTTTATCCAAAAGGTAGTGGCCTACCGTCTAAGAAAAAAAAATGTCCATCATCGATAAGCGCTTAAGGCAACTGCCTCGTCATGCCATGACCCATGAAGAAGTGGAAAGCTATGCCAAACAACTAAAGATTTCTCATTTTCGAGGTGTATTTATGCGAAATGAATTACCCAAAGCACCGTAGAAAGAATAACGAGCCATGATGAATTTAGATGATGATGCAGGCCCAGGAACCCATTTTGTAGCCTATGTGAAACAAGGTTCCACAGTGTGGTACTTTGACAGTTATGGAAATTTACCCCCCCCCCCGATTGAGATGCTACGTTATTTGGGAAACCGGGTAAAGATATTCTATAATGTGAATCGTCAACAAACCTTTGACAGTCAAGAGTGTGCATGTTTGATTTTACATTTTTTATATAAGAGGTCGCGTTAAGCCAACAGTTTCATCATTATGAATGTCAACACCAAGACATTTACCGTGCACAGTCGCGGGCCTGAAGTGTCCCTGGATTTCCCCCCCCCCCCATTGAATTGCAACCAGAACAATCCTATGTGCTAGGATTAATTTCTTTGGAAAGTTACAACAGAATTTACAATATTCAACTGGATATTAACGACAAATTTTATTATGATGATTATATGTTGACACTACCCCCTGGAGGTTATAACATAGACGATGTGCATGAAGCCATTAGCGTGTCGATGATAAAACAATTTGGTGTCAAACCATTTGCGGATGGGACACACAAATTTGAAGTTACAGCCAATACAATAACTCATCGCTGTCGTATTTTCTCTACGTTTAACATTGACTTTGAAACACGAGTTCATTCTATTGGTCCTTTACTAGGATGTAAACCAAGAGTGTTGGCAGCTCACCAACCCCATGAATCAGATTATCCAGTGAAATTCATCGAGGACCATCACATTTCTGTGACTTGCAATATTATTAGAGACGTATTTACGAATCAAGAACAAAGCCATTCCCTGAATGATTTTATTGTCACCTCTCCTTGCGGCTATATTATTCGTGAAAACCTTTCAGTGGTTCTATATCATCCTGTGTGTGTCAGTGATATTAGTAATATTACCTTACGCTTAGTGAATAGAAACCAACAACTGATTGCTTTGGACGCCAACACCCCTGTGACCTACAAGTTGGTTTTAAAGACGCTATGAAATTTATCTATAAAGCAACAACAACGTCTACGAGGTCGGTTAGTTGCCCGCCGTGTATGAAACGGTTGACACGAGTAAACCGACAACGCTTACAACGCATTGGTTATACGCTACACCCCAATCACGAACAAAGAGCTGTTGCAAGTTTTAAATCCCATACAAGTGGAAGATGGCGTCGTGCGCATTGATATGCATTCCTATCAACCTCAAGCAACAGGACTGAATAACAATGACGAGATTCAATTCGTCATTAACAATCAAGATATTTTTACTCTACCTCATGAAAGTGTCCTTCAAATTGAGGGTAAATTGATGAAAGCAGATGGCAGCAAACCCACAACGTCTGCGTTGGCGAATCATGGTTTGGCTTTTCTGTTTTCTGAAGTACGTTATGTGATAAATGATATTGTCATAGATATGACTCGAAATGTGGGCATGACTAGTCTTATGAAATTGTATCCATCCTATAGCGAAGAGGAAAGTAAAACGCTTTCTATGGCAGGATGGTGTCCCAACAGTAGCAATGACTGGCTAGCTCATACCGATGGCACTTTTACAGGCTTCCTACCCTTAAAATTACTCCTTGGCTTTGCCGAAGATCACAAGCGTATTATTTTGAACGCAAGACAAAGTTTGTATCTGGTGAGAGACCGCAGTGATTATAATGCGCTGAAAGGAGCCTCTGACCAAGTGATAGACTCAAAAATTTAACTGCTTCGATTACTATGGAAAGTGCACCATGTGACGCTATCGGATCGTAAAAAGCTAAGCATGTTAAATTTAGTGCAAAAAGATAAAGCCTTGCCTATCGCCTTTCGAAGTTGGTGTCTACATGAATACCCCTTGCTACCTACCACAGACACACATAGTTGGAGTCTCAAATCGACTCGTTCTACCGAGAGACCCCTCTATGTTATTATTGGTTTTCAAACCAATAGAAAATACCAACAAAGCAAAGATGTCACCTTGTTTGATCACATTCACTTCAGAAATATACGACTATTTTTAAATAATGTTTGCTTTCCGTATGAGGGGTTGGAACTCAATTTTTCAAAAAATAAGTTTGGTCCCCTTTATGACATGTTCGCTAAATTTCAATCGTCTTATTATGAAAAACAGGATTGTCCTATGTTGTCGCCACAAGGGTTTAAAGCAAAAGCACCACTGATTGTTTTCGACTGTTCGTATCTAGAAGAATCTATGAAAATCACCACCATTGATTTATGGATAGATTTTGAAACACAAGAAAATGTCCCAGACCAAATCAGTGCCTACTGTTTGATTATTCATGCTAGACAATTGAAATATCATCCTTTGTCCAATTATGTCACCAGCATGTAAGCCATCTGTGGTCGAGTGAATAAAATAAGATCATCATTCATAGGATTGATGATAAGCGTCTGCATGCACAGTATCTGTTGCGCTCTGGCACTGTGCGCACATACGACAACAACAAACATCATGTGTCCCTCAATAAGCAACAGCAACAACAACAACAACAACGTGACAGACAAACCATGGAATTTAAAATGTGAATTTAATCGTCTGAAAACTTTTGAAACATGGACAGTTCCCTTTATGGATTGTGGAGAATTGGCTGCGAGCGGATTTTATTACTTAAAACGTGGGGATGTGGTCAAGTGTATTTTTTGCAACATTGAAATTGGAAACTGGGAAATAGGGGATCGACCCTTTAGCGATCATCAGCGATGGAGTCCATCCTGCCCTTACCTCAATCGCTATGATGTGGGCAATATTCCATGGAGTTTGAATTATCCTGTTATTGTACCAGACCCTGCAAAACTAGGAGATACCTGTGGACCGTATGTGCAAACTATTCATTTGAATGCTGTTCCAAATTAAGCCAACAAACTTTGTAATAAAAGTGTAAGTGTTTTTTTTTATGAATAAAACCTCAAAAAATAATTAGCTGTTGTTCAATTAATTTGTTTCTTTTTTTCCTAAAGTCCTTTGACTTTGCCATGTTAGACCATGGCATGGGTTAGTTGTTGATTAGACGTCAATGATGTAACAAGTAAAAATAAAAGCATGATGCGTACACTCATCGTGGATTGTCAGGGGTTTAAAATTGCAGACAACAAATTTATATTTAAGGAAGTCGCTTTTATCGATTGTAGTACGTTTTGGGTGTCCAACCCTATTCATTTGGTGTTTAAACCTCCCTATGCTTTCGAGTTGCTTAGTGAAAAAGATAAAAAAACAGAGCCAATGGATTGAAAATCAAGGTGATATTTCTTACAAGTATCTTGACATCGTCATGAAAGCCCATTTGTCCGTGGCCAATGTCTTATTTGTTAAAGGGAGTGAAAAACGCCAGTGGCTTGAACCATTTTTACCCTCTCACTGTCAATGTATTGACCTTTTAGATCTGGGTTGTCCATCCCTGCAAACGCTCATGGACACTTGTCCTTGCGACAATATTCAGAATAAAGCCTTAGCGCATGCATGGCAATTGTTTCATTGGCTCACCACGAGTGCATGTTGGGAGTTGTTCAATAAAATTAAAACTGAAAGTGTATCGTCCAATGATAGCAGTGAGACGTGCACACGTGAGGTGATAACATCAACGTTAGAGACATGGACGCCACTACAATCAACAAGGCTATTGGAAAGTTCTTTGTGTGCAAGAAAAAACTGATTAGCTTTACACAACATGAATTATTAGCACTACCTAAATCATTTCTTTTTTATGTTGCTGCCAACGCTGTCAAAGAAATTTGGGAAAAGGCGCCTGCCGAGTGGACTAACGACTCTGTATTGAGTGAACTACAACCATGCAGTCATTTTTCCCATCACAAGCAATTAACCATGGCAGAAATACCTTCCATTCGACATTGTGCCACATGCCAATTAATGAAATTATATCATGGTCATAAAACTCAGTGTAAAGACATTGTTTCATCATTCCATGGCTGTCATGCGGAAAACAACCACCACCTACCATGCTTGTCAGCAGCCGCCAACAAACAACAACAACAAAAACAACAACAGCAAGAACAAGAAGAAGAACAACAACAAAAAAAAAGTGTTTTTAACCGATTGAAACCTCTATGTCCCAGGTGTACTGGCCGTGGAATTATTGATAACATCATTAAAAACTTACCATTCGAAGCTCACTTACCTGCTTACAGCTTTTGCGGCCCTGGTACTCGTCTTGAAGATCGATTGAGGAGAGGGGATATGGGAATCAATGCTTTGGATCATGCATGTCTTAATCACGATAAAGCTTATGAAAACAGTGATCCCACACTAAGACGCATTGCCGACAAAGTCTTGTTAAGCATTGCCAAGCAACGAATAACAGCTTCAGATGCCAGTCTAGCAGAACGAATGGCAGCATTTATAGTGATTGGTGCTATGAAGAGCAAATTACTTTTATCTAGATATGGACTTTAACGTAATGAATTTATTTTAAAAAATTGTATAGTATCACTGTTATCATAACAAATAATAAATAAAAACACAAGAGTCCATGTTGTGTTTTTTTCCATTATTATTATTCACTCATAGTTTCATCCTTATAATTATAAATAAAATGAATACAATGACATAAATGACAAACAATAAAAAAGGGACAGCAGTGCATCGTTATAAAAATTACTAATTGTAGTAAAACTATATTTCAATCACAAACAATAAAAAATGGACAAAAGTCCATCATTTTAACTAATAGTTTCATCATTATTATAAAAATTATATACATGGTAATTGTACTAAACTTATAAACAAAAAAATCTACCATTTAGCATAAGATTTGAAAATTTATTTTTATTATTATTTATCATTGTAAACGTTGAGCAACAATTAATAAACGTCAAACTGTTGAGCACCAAAACATTATTTTATTTTATTACCATATAGTTATTGAAGAGTGGTGCATGAATAAACATAAAGTCACGGCTAGCGTACAATGATTATTCGTTTTCAATTTTTACAAAACGAACCAAGCATCGATTATTTTTTTCACCCTCATATATTAAATAGACAGGGTGAATACTAGAATTGACATCTTCCATGACATTATAAGGTAGGTTATTAAATCGTGTGGGAAGAAATGTCTCAAAGTCTTGACAAATGCAAAGAGCTCGTTCACCAAATTTGGTTTTCAGTTTTTGAATTTTATGTATGCGAAAGGGTGTTTGCGTAGGCAATTCACTCATTTTCTTGCGTGCAAAGCCACAATCTTGACCAATGGCGTTCAAGGCGTCCATGGTTGTCTATTACCAAAGAAAAGAGTGTTACTTTCTAACACTCTCGTTCTTATATTACATTAACAACAACAACAATAACTTTGTTCATCAAAGTGTGTTATTGTTTTTTTTAAGCCTGAGTGTTTATGACCTAAAGTTGTAGATAGATGGTATTGGATAAATTAACAAAAATATAATAATAATGTTTGTATCATTTTCAGTCAAAACATACATTTGGAAATTATTTAATAGGAAATGTCTTATCAAAATTAAGTGTGAATCATTTTCAAGATCTCATGGAGGTAAATGCATGTCTCTGTTGTGAATGGGAATTAGCCTATCATTCCCTTGTCGAATGACTTGTATTCGTTTGCCCTGTTGTTGTGCAAATTCACACTGCATTCTGTTAAATAAATAGTATCAACAGATACTAAGAGCAAACATCTGAATGCTGTTGGTAACCTTTAAAAGGCAAAGTTAACACGCTATGCATTTAATAACCATGTCTACATCCTACAAACCAAGAAAGAAACAAAATTCAAAACTATAAATTTAAACCAGTGTGTATGTGTTCATCAACGAGAATAAACGATAAACTAAAACAAACAAAACAAGTAGTTCCGTAAAGAACTATACAGCCTATTTTCATATATCCTGCTCATGTTAATTTCTTCTAACAACATACAAAATTTCAGTTTAATTGCTGTAACAGATTCGTAGATATTGAGAACCGTCTAAATATTTCAAATTGTCGCCAGGTTGGATTTTTATTTTTGTACTATTACATTAAGATTATTGTGTACGTGTGGTATTCAAACTTCAATCGCATGATTAGAACACAAGAAGTAAAAACGAGATTTTAAAATTACGCACAGCAGCCATCTTGTGATTATGCAAACAATTGAAATAAATTAGATGCCAGTGGACCAACATTTGTATAAGCATTTAACGTGCAACGTTTCACAGCACTCGGATAGTTAATTCGCGAGAATCGTCCATTTAAATATTTATACTTCGCGTCGCCGCCATGTTGGATTTGTGCTCACCAGGTTAATGAAAGTCCTATAGGTGAACATATGTTCATAGTCTCTATGAACATAAAAAAATCAGTTTGGTTGCTGTAAAAGATTCATAGATATTGAGAACCGTCTAAATATTTCGGTAGCTCGCCATTTAGGATTGTTATATGTATAGGCCATAGAATTATGTACCATTCAAGGGCAATTATTGCCTAGGTTCATTATTGAAACTTTCACTTCGATCGCATGATTACGACACAAGAAATAAAAACTTAATTTAAAAATTTCGCACAGCCGCCATATTGAGGTTATGTAAACAATTGATTTAAATTAGATGGCAGTGCATTACAATCTGCAAAATCATTTACTGTACCACATTTCACTGCGCTCAGAGAGTTAAATCACGAGAAAAGTCTATTAAAATATTTCAAATTCGCTTGGTCGCCATGTTCGTTTTTTACTTTACAAGTTTATGAAGTATACATAGATAAACTTGTACCAGTACCCTTTATCACCGTTTAAAATTGCAGGGTAATATCTGTAATAGTTTCGGAGATATAGAATGTCAGTGAAATATTTCGCACAGCCGCCATTTTGAGGTTATGTAAACAATTGAACTAAATTAGACTCCAGTGCATTACTATGTGTATAAACACTTTCTGTACCTAGTTTCATTACGTTTGGATGGTTAAATCGTGAGAAAAGTCTATTTAAAAGTCTCAACTTCGCTTGGTCGCCATGTTCGTTTTCTACTTTACAGGTTTATGAAATATACATAGGTAAACTTGTATCAGTACTCTTTATCACCGTACTAAATTGCAGGGTGATATCTGTAATAGTTTCGGAGATAAAGAATGTCGGTGAAATAATTCGCACAGCCGCCATTTTGAAGTTATGTAAACAATTGAACTAAATTAGACTCCAGTGCATTACAATGTGTATAAACATTTGCTGTACCAAGTTTCATTACGTGTGGATAGTTAAATCGCGAGAAAAGTCTATTTAAAAGTCTCAACTTCGCTTGACCGCCATGTTGGTTTTGTAGTCACCAGGTTTTTGAAAGTCTCATAGGTGAACTTCTAGTAGTACCCTTTATCACCGTACACAATTTCAGGGCGATATCGGTAATAGTTTCGGAGATATTGAATGCTAGTGAAATATTTCGCACATCCGCCATTTTGCATTGGTGAGACGTAACAAAATTTGAAGGGCACGGTCGAGGTCGCCGGGAATAGTGCTCTGAACATACCGAGTTTCATTGAAATCGCTCCAGCCGTTTAGATTTTATTAGGGGGACACACACACACGAATCACACACACACACCCACACACACACACACACACACACACGCACACACACACGGACAAAAGGTGATCTCATAAGCCTATTTTTTCAAAATTGAAAATAGGCTAAAAATAGCCAATGGCGTTCAAGGCGTCCATGGTTGTCTATAACCAAAGAAAAGAGTTCTTATATTACAACAACAATAACTTTTGTACATTAAAGTGTGTTGTTGGTTTTTTTAAATCCTGAGTGTTTATGACCTGAAGTTGTAGATAGATAGTATTGGATAAATTTACAAAAATATAATAACAATGTTTGTATCATTTTTTCAGTCGAAACATACATTTGGAAATTATTTAATAGGAAATGTTTTATCAAAATTAAGTGTGAATCATTTTCAAGATCTCTCTCCCTCTTGGAGGTAAATGCATGTCTCTGTTGTGAATGGGAATTAGCCTATAATTCCCTTGTCGAATGACTTGTATTCGTTTGCTCTGTTGTTGTGCAAATTCACACAACATTCTGTTAAATAAATAGTATCAACAAATACTAAGAGCAAACATCTGAATGCTTTTGGTAACCTATAAAAGGCAAAGTTAACACGCTATGCATTTAATAACCATGTCTACATCCAACAAAACAAAATTCAAAACTGCAAATTTAAACCAGTGTGTATGTGTTCATCAACGTGAATAAACTATAAACTAAAACAAACAAAAATAGCCAAATGTATTCTAAACGTCAAGTATGCACCTGAAAGCCGAATGTGAACAAAAAAAAAAGCCATAATCATGACATGATGTTGTTAGTTTCTAACAAATCTCATTCTATGAGGCGAATATTGATTGATAGGTAAGCTAAGACAAATTTGGCGAAATGCTTGTTGTCGATACGAAGTGATTCGTTCCTCAGCAGGAAATGTATAAAAATGAAAACAAAACATTTGAGAGGTTATTGGAAAATAAACAATAAACAGGGGTTTTGTACATATTGTACACCAGAAATCTGCAAAATGATCCTCGTCAGCTAATTTAACAATCACTTGATTCATGGTTAAACCGTACCATGCTTTATGAACCACTTGCGTGGATACATTATTTTCAAAACCAAAATTTAGCATACAGGATTTACTATAGTGATGACCTGGATCATAAACTATGTCATCATCCGTTATGTTGTCATAAAACATGGTATCAATGCGTACTTTTGTGTTTCTTTATTCTGAAGGATAGGCCACACGTTGAGGATTATGAGACACCATCGTGGCATATACATTGAACGTGGTGTGTTTTGTGACGATAAAACGATCTTCATCATGGTTCATTATTGAATCTGAAAAGTAGTCGTTGCCGTTTACTAAGTGAATAAATAAAAATACTATGTACTATATACACTGTCTGTCCCCTAAGTCAATAGCAAAAAGAAAATAAAAAATAAGAAAAACACAAATAAATAACCATCTGTCTGTTGACTTTTTTAGCTGTAGGCCTCAAGCATAACATGCAACAGGTTAAAAAAAACAATTTCTGTTCAGATATTGGACTGGTGTTGTTTTCAAATATATCACCACTCATAACTCTAGCCATAAAGTGAGAGATTGTGCACAGTAAAAGCAGCAGATTATTATTATTCTTTTGTTCTTGCATGAGACCTACTAAGCCACACCCTAGTGTGGCCTATTAAGCCGCATGCCTACTGAGGGTGAATGGTCACTTTGCTGAAACATGAGGCCTACTAAGCGACATCAATAGTGAGGGTGGCTACTTGTTTGTTTTTTTCCTAACCTAACCTAAAAAAGCCAACATGTTTTTAATCTAGCCTGTGCACCGTGAACCATGCAAACGTTGATGCATGGCTCTCTTTATGCGTTGACAGGCAAATAGCACAAAACATACAGTTTATGTACAACTATTTACAGGCATTCACACATCCATGCATACATCCATGCACATAGGTTAAAAAACAAAAATTATATGATACACTACATTTTTTTTATTTTTATTCCGAGGCTCAAGATGGCATCTCGCATTTGATAGCAACCAAACCAAACACTTGCCGTGTTGTACAACAACAATAGCAACAACCATTAGTGGTTGTAACCAAAAGGGACGCTTGTCATCATATCCTGACACCACTGTCTCTTGTCGTCCAACAAAGCGAGTGTTTGTTTTCGCTGTTTCATTAAAAATAAATCATGATTTTTCGAGAGAATCATAAACTGACTATGTGTCATGGCTGTGTGGGTCTGAAGGACATGTAAATAATCATCCACACAGAGTCGTTTAACCACATGCTGGCTAATCCCTTTGGCTCGCATAGATTCGCATCGAGCCACCTGTCGAAAACTATACATTTTCGGAGCGAGACCTACAAACTCAGTCATCATGGTGTCTGAACACTCATCTTTCATTAAACCAATTTCTTTTTGTTCAGACGGGGGATATCGAACACGTTCTTCTCACTAAACGAGGACGTGTCAAACCATTTTGGGTTTTGTTTCATAACGAAATACGGATCACAGTCATGGATATGGTAAATAAAACTATCCGTGTCTGTATATAACACGGAAATGGTACCAAATCGCTGTATTGCAAAACCACAATGGAATTTATACACGTGCAATTTTGATAAATCTAAAATGACTTGGCCTAAATAGATAGGCTTATTCATGACCACTTTAGTTTTGGCAAGTTCAATAGTCAGTAGATCATGATCAATAATGTTTAAAGATTTGAAATTTGGTTTTGCAATATATTTTTGAGCTCCCCATTGTCCATGCCATGTGTTGACTAATTTAATGTCCCTATACTGCCGTACATTTTCCAAACTCTTGCCATAGATACAATTATTCATCAGTTTAAAAAAGTTTATTTGAAATGGTTGAGTGGCACTTTGTCTTTGACTGGTATTTAAATCCATGGATGGTATAAACCACGGTTTCTGACAAAAAGAAATACCTCTATGGATTTTTTCAGGGTTAAGCCCTGGGCTAAACATTCTACCAGCATGTCAATATGCAACACATAGTGATTTTTATCATACAAGGTACCCATCAATTTCTTATGATTGCCCTTACTCTCGGGCGGCACCATTTTCTCTATGCAAAAGGGGAAATCACCATGTCGCTGTCTGAGAAGGGGGGGATAAGCTAAGTCAACGTCAAGAACATACCCTACGTCCTGTTGCTTGCTGGCGCTATGCACATTAAAATCTTTAATTTCATTCTCAGACAGCCAGACAAAGCTTCTGCACGTCAGCGGTCGACTCATAGCGTGACCGTATAAATTGTTTACGTCGAAATACATTAGGTAGGATTCTGGTTCTTCGGGACAATAATCAGGTATGTAATGATTATTTGCCTTGGCATGTCGCTGATTGAGCGATACGAATCCCCCACGAATCCCTTTTTCCATCATCAGTACCATATCGGGATCCGTCAGTAAATCAAGCTCAATGTGGGTAAATTTGAGGGCGGAGTCCCAACTTAACCCTGGACTGGTATAGTAGTGGGCGGGGTCAAGGCCATAAATCGTGTGACATAGCTGACGAAACGTTTCAAAAACGTCGGTCAAAAACAACACGTCTAATTTTAAGTAGTGCATAGCATACTGGCCCATGGTTTCTATGCCAAACACTCGCCAAACACTGTGTGCTTGGGCATAGTCTTCTTCACTAATGGTGCTTTGAGTTAACTGAGAAAAGAATTTTTCTCTTGGCGGCAAAGACGTTTCTCCAAGCACCTCGTAACTTCCCACATAATCATAAGGAAAGTGGCCTTTACGAACACACAATTTAAATTGATTTATATCCGTAAAGTGGGAATGGGTATGTTTCAACTCATCTTCGCTTAAGCCTTTCACAAGACTATCCAGCGAACTAGACATAAATTTGAATGAGTCGAGAAAGCGAATGCTCATGCTTCCTTTTCTCCATGAAAGTGAGGTACAGCTCTCATGGTTCTTAGCCAAAATGCTGAATTTGCTCTTATCTACATGAGCAAATTGTTTTACAATGAAGTGAAGGTCATACCTGGAGAAATTGTCTAAGATGACAGGGAGGAAGCGAGGTGTAGAGTACTTCAAATTGCATTCGTTATGGGCAGCACCTCTAAAATGCCCTGTCCTGTGGCAGTTGTCTCTTACTTTTTTTCTCCGCCTAAGATTGGCTTTTCACATATGTGGCAGGTGGTGGCTTGATCATATTCTCTTTGCTGTACATCATTCATCTGAATTGGTACAGGGTTGTTCAAAATAGTTTCCACTTTGCCTGCTAAAGCCGCCATTTGATCAACAAACCACCGCGCACAATCCCGACCTTCATGACTTACATACTCACATTGTGAATTATCATAGTGACAGACAACATAATAGGCTACAGCAAAAGGCTCATGTTTCTGCACTGGATAGGTTGAGCTTGTATGGGGGCTTGGTTCACATCCCTGAATGGGAACAGTAAGGGCCTCAAAATCAGCGTAAACAGTAAATGGTACCATGTCTTGTTTATTAGTGGCCTTTAATTTTAAGACTGCGTCATTCCCTTCGGGAAAGACTAGCTTTACTGCCGTCTGCCCTTCACAGTCTTCCGTATGTCGTTTCAAAAGTTCATCAGTTCCAAAATACTGAAGGCAGCGTTCACAAATATGCTTTTTAGGATGATGATTTGACATTTGGCTGCTCTCCAATTTACTTAAATTCTTTATCCAACAATAATGGCTTTTATTCCCATCAGACAGGAAAAGCAGGTGAATGTGATGTTGCTTTACCTGTTTGGTGGCATACTAGGGGCCCACAATATTGGATCCGTCGATGCCATACACCATGAAGGAGAAATTTGGATTATCTTTCTTAAATAAATGAATTTTATCTAGAGGCATGGGAAATGAAACACGCTCGAGATTGAGAGTTTGTTTCATGTGGTTAAACACATCTTTGTACTGCCCTGGTCTATGAGCAACATGACTGTCTTCTTCACAGGGTTGCAGACAGCTAACTATACTCCACAAAAAGCAGTAATCGTCTTTATTGCGTATGTTGATCACTGCCTTTCTGGAAGCGATAAAGCTCGGTGTGGCAATTAGCTACTTCCTGCATTCAATGGATTGTATTTACAAATATTGATTTGCAAATAGGCAATGCTATTGAGGGCCAAGCCACTGGGACCCTGTTGCAACTTATCAAATTTAGTGATAAGCGCTTGAATAGCTTTCTCCTGATACGACGTTTCCAAGTTATCAGCTATCAGTACTTTCTCCATTTTTGTACAAAGGTTGAAGGTGTGTTTCTCTTCAACATTAATTTTTAACAACGTAAATTCACATAGTAGTTCGAAATTTATTTTTAAAGCCTGATGCAATCTTAAGCCTTGTTCACATTCATTCAAAAAAATTGGGAAAACATAATTCCACAAAATCTTTAGGCGACAGACAGTGATTCGCATTGTAAATTCGGCCGGAGCAAACTCGCGTTTTGAAACATTTGGCCAAAGGCTGCCACACTAACACTTCGCTCTCTGATATAGACATGATTATAAAATGGACTAATAAACGTGCAACCCTTACCTTAGAATAGGTTAATCCAAAATCTGCAATTCCAAACGGCCACACTTATCGCTTTCACTGACTGGCACACAATCACACTCACAGGTAGACAATGGTTGTAGCAATTGGCCCCAGCAGGAGATGATCACCAACAAGGTTTCTATAGTTTTTGTATCACCGACAAGGTTTCTCTTGTGTTTGTTTCCAACGATTTATCTGAAAAAACAAACCAATGCAATCCATTATTAGTCATGGTTATATACATTAAACATGTGCATTCATTCATTCATCCATCCATCCATTCATTCATTCATTCATAAGAGTTGCTAAAAAACAAAAGGTTTCAATTGTGCACACATAGATTACACGCTCACTCGAAAAGTAACAAGGTCATTTACAAAGAAAATAATTAATCTATATTCAGAGCTCACCTTTTTTTTTTAATTTCGCAAGCGTCAAGGTAGTTAAAACCTGTTCACTCGATACATGTCTTTATTCTGAAACAATAATAAATACACGTCATAAGTTTATAAATTTCCATGAAATAAATGTCGTACATTTAACAACAACATCAATAAAAGTAATGCAACAACATGTACTCACCATATAAAGAATTATAATGCTTTCAGCAAATGTGCTCTTTGCCACCACTGTCACTGTCACTGTGTCTCTATCTGCTTTCCCAGACTTAATGACGTTTTTTTTATATCTGCAACAAACGAAATCCCCAAAAAATACCATCAGTCACTAACTTACTTTTCACGCATACACAAAATAACAATAAAACCAATCATGTCATAATAAACAATAATGAACCTACCTTAGTACAAGTATGGCCGCGGCTCACGTAATATTTTACATCCGTCGTCTTCAAAGATGAACACGAGAATGATGACTCTCTCTTACCCTCAGAAAATATATGTCTCCTCAACAAGATGCAAAGTTAACACTTTACAGTTTTTTTGTTCCTACGCGTAGGATGTCGTGGAGCGCACAAGTCAGACTGATTCTCACAAGCTTTGCGAACTCTGCATGAGTGTGTGTGTGTGTGTGCGTGGGAATGCAATGATCAGCTTTCCGACAGAGCTGTATGTCCTTCATTGCAATATCGAATTGCACGTCTGGGTCAGATAACAGCCACCTGCTTGCGAACAACAGGCCGTTATCTCTCTCTGCCTGCGAGGGACGTACGATGATAAAACGTCTTGTCTGTTTCGCCGTGGGTCAGCCTCAATGCTTTCAATTCTCATTTCATCAAGCAAGTTCTCTCTCTGCGTGTGAGCCCTGGCAAGCCATGACAAATAATAATAATATTGCATAAGTGTTTTACCAACATCATAGCGCTTAACATAACGTGACTTCAAATCTGGTTTCTTACTTTTTCCCCAGTTTATTTCAACGATCTCGAAAAAAAAATGACGGAAATCAGGATTTCAGCTTTTCCATACCTACATTCCCGTAAACAGAACAACGACACAAATACATCGACATGCCCGTCATAAAAATCGCCTCATTCGTTTTCCAAATAACGCGAAAATTAACAAAAAAACACATTTTCCATAAGAAAACCATGTTTCTAGCTTTTTACCTCTTCCATATCTATATCCCCGTAAAGAGAATAAAGAGACGAAACAAATACTATCACACACGTCATCATCACGTTTTCAGTTTTTCCAATATTAGGGAAAATCACAAAAACACATTTTCCATAAAAAACCATGTTTCCAGCTTTTTACATATTCCATACCTACATCTCCGTATAGAGGACAATGAGACGAAAACATACTATCATACACGTCATCCTCACGTTTTCAGTTTTCGCAATA
Source organism: Meconema thalassinum (assembly GCA_946902985.2). NCBI lineage: Eukaryota > Metazoa > Arthropoda > Insecta > Orthoptera > Tettigoniidae > Meconema > Meconema thalassinum. The sequence continues at coordinate 468,618,691 of OX336393.1, forward strand.
TGAGGGAAAATCACAAAAAAAAACATTTTTGACTAAAGAAACATGTTTCCAGCTTTTTACCTCTTCCGTACCTACATCTCCGTAAAGAGGACAATGAAACGAAAACATACTATCACACACGTCATCCTCACGTTTTCGGTTTTCGCAATATGAGGGAAAATCACAAAAACCCATTTTCCATAAAAAAACATGTTTCCAGCTTTTTACCTATTCCATACCTACATCTCCGTAAAGAGGACAATGAGACGAAAACATACTATCACACACGTCATCCTCACGTTTTCAGTTTTCGCAATATGAGGGAAAATCACAAAAACCCATTTTTACATCAAAAACCGTGTTTCCAGCGTTTTACCTTTTCCGTACCTACATCTCCGTAAAGAGGACATTGAGACGAAAAAATACTATCACACACGTCATCATCACGTTTTCCGATTTCCAAAAATCGGCAAAAATGTGAAAAACGCATTTTAGACCCAAAACCCTATGTTCAACTTCTCGACACCTACATTCCCGTAAAGAGCACGACGAGACGAAAAAAACGAATCCAAGCACGCCCTCCTAGCATGGCTCCTTCCATTCCAAGGTCGCGGGGGCTCACAACTTCCTAAGTGTAGCAGTTTCCCCTCATCCCACTACTACCGTTGGGGTCAGAAGAGAACAAGGGTTGACCAAGTGAGGTCGACAGGAATGAAGACGGAGAGGAGCCCGGCACAAGTAAGTGGAAGCAATGCCGGACTCAGCTGGGACCCCGTGGTCACTGGTGTATTCTTTGGAATACACGGTAAGACAGAGTAAGCTTTTGCTTCTCTTTGCTTTAGTTCATCCCTTCCTTTTTTCGCAAACACCAACAGTGATCTCCTGATTTCTCTTTATTGGTATATGTCTCTCATACTACCTGTAAGTCTGTTCTATATAAATACCTTCCTTGACCTACTTAGCGTCATCTAGCAGCGAATCTCTGAAGTTCCTCAATTCTTGCCAGTACAAGAGGACTTCCTTATCAATCTAGCCACCAGATCTCGTCGCCATCGCCAGCTATCATCTCCGTGATCAAGAGAAATTCGTCTACTTTTCCACCCTCCAGGCTGCGCTAGTGATGCCTGCTATCAACTCTTTGAAGACCATTTCATCAAGAAGATTTTTTATTACTGTAAAGTTGGCTAGTCATATATGTATTCCTTTTGTCTCCTACCCCCACTCTTTTTCCCTTCCCTGGTCCCTCCGAGCTCCGTTGAGCGGGTCTCACTTGTACGTCGGAAGTCAAACCAGTCAGTTGGAGCTTAACTAAAGCTCGACGCCATGTTCGAGTTTTAGAACCAACCGTCAACAGCAACATCGCCTTCTTCATGAAGCAAAGATAAGTACCGACTTCATGTTTTAACCTCATTCTCATCGCTTTTAAAAGGCTCAATGCTTTTATTTGGATTTTATAGACAGTGAAAGTTGCTATGTGACAAAATAACTGCTTTCTAGAGATCTTCTTGATCAAACTTGAACTATCAAATCTAACTTTCAAAATGAAAGATTTTCTGAGATGCTATCTCACATCGAGGGATATTTCTAAAACTCCCACTGTCTATATAATCTAGTTTTCCGCCGAGGGATTCTCTACCCAATTTAAACAAGTCATCATTGCTCTGGAACCTTCCAGAATCTACATTCTATCTACCAATTATACTGTCATGTATTTTCCACTCACATATGGGAATACTTTTTCAAACTAAGGAATCTTCGTTATGAACTGCTAATCAATACCTAATTTTTCTTCCTCCGTTGGGATTTTTCTGGTGCATTCAACTATAACCTACAAGTTTTTCAAGCAATAGACTCTCGCAAATCTATTGTAACTAGTTATTTTCCACCATTGCAATAACTTTCTTTTCCATCAACTTTTTGTGCTCCTACAGTGAACTTTTCAACTATATCAACAGACTATAGTGAAAACAGTGCCTGTTCAACTTTTCATCCGCGTTGCGCTCTTCCGAGTACAATAAATACGGCCATGAACACTTTTCCACAATCCCATTTGATCTTTCCCAAACCCTTTACTAACACACCCAAATAATAAAATTGTTACTTTAGGTCTTTTTTCAATGAGGTGTCACTCTATATCCCTTATTTGCTCCATGGATAGCGAATTAATATCTGTAAAACTTCGTGTCTAGTACACGCCTTAAATTATATTGTTTCTCCCTTCTAATGAGGGAATCCAATTCTTTCCACTCAAAAGTGAGTTATCTCTAGGATTCACGAAAGGGAAACTTGCCCCATTTTTCTCGTGATCCCTACTTAAACATAGGATTTCTAGAAACATCCTTTCGATTGTTCTCTCCAGGTTTCACAATAAGTGACCTGCCCTATTTGTATAATCTCCTATGTATAATTATTAAGCGTAGTTCTGCATTAATACAAAAAGTTATAGAAACTTCTATTTTATTTCTTCTTGGTTTTTTGTTGTTGTTACTTTCGAAGATGTTCATATTTCTAAGATACTTATCTACAAATCCTTAAAGCACACATCTTGTACTTGATTTATTGTTTAACTTTATTTACGTCAATTATCTTTACATTTTCCATTCATTTATCTTAGCCATTTCAAAATCTTGCGAACATTTTAAAGCACATAAAAGGTTTAAAACCAAAAGAATTGTCAATTGCCTGGCGCAAGCTTTAGATGTTTTCGGAGGTCTGCGACCCCAATTGTTTATAAAAATGAAAATTATATATTTGTTACGTAAACTACTTCCTTTTACATTGTTAAATAAATAAAAATTTGTTCTTTGCTTTATCATTTCTTTAACATAACTGTTAGGCAAGATCCTGTCTTCCTTGACTCTTCCTAGGTTTATGCCCTCTTTAATAAAAATAAATCTATTGATTGGGTTTTCACCACTTGTTGCATTTGAGCAAGAGCCCTTAGTTATTAACTTAGTAAAGTCTCTCTTAGATTTAATAGCTAATTCTAACTGACCAGTAAGGCAAGCATAGCTCGCTACGCCAGCTTCCTGCTTGTGGAGATTTTCTCTACCACTCTACCACTTATGGTTGTTTTTTCAAAATTTAAGTGTTTCTCATTGTCTAAACTTTTAGTCGGCGACTTGCTGGGAAAAAGCTTAGTCATTTCTAAATGCAACTATTGGTACACTTACCAAAATCAATCCCAAGGGTATAATTGCTTTATCCCTATCCTTGTTGGAAGCATTCGGTCGCTCTTTAGAAATTCTACAATTTCAAAAACTAAAATATCAAAGCTGATTCGAATTATTTGCACTCTTCAAATTACTTGTTTAGAAACAAACTCCTTTGAACAGATACACAATAAATCTGTTACTCTTTGTCTTGCCAGACCACCACCCTTCCCCATAGTAGGCATCTTTATGCTTGAGAGGGAATACGCTATCGCAACTTTCTTGAGAATAGCCCAAGTTCCAGCTGCGTTTCCCGTTAACTTCGCCCAGGTCCCTACCCACTTTAGGTGTCGGAAAGCGGATTTGCAGTGGCAGCTGCCTTTGAGTATTCTTAAAGTTAAAATTATAACTTCTTTTGGACTCTCGTCCTATATCCCCATCCTTTTTCTCCAGTCCGAAACCCACTTCTTTTTCTTCATCATCTTCCCTTCGGGATTAGGTTATTCCCGAGGTAATAATCTATCCAAAATTTGGTCCCAGAAACCCGGGAGAGTCCATTTATGACATTTTCTATTTGTCTAGGTTTATTTGACTATATTTTGTAAATCATTAATCTCTTCTTTGAATTTTTCAGCTATAGCTTCACCGTGCAAAGCCTGTGAAGAAGAAAGAGGCCGCTCCTGTCTCCTTTGGTGTGTCCCTTTCTTTCAATTTATTTGCTGCTGACAGTCTGACAGCATTTCCAAGGTCCCACAGTTTCGTAAGTTATACTTTAATTTACCTGTTTTGTCATGGCTCCTACAGAAAAGGATAAGGATGAAAAACTTACTTCTAAACGAGCATCCTATAAAGGGCAAATAACCCGATTTAGAACCGGGTGAGTTAGCCGTGGTCGTTGCGGCATGACTGCTGGCAGTCGCTCACATCCGGGAGGCGAGGAGGTTCGAATCCCCCCGCCGGCAACCTTGAAGATGGTCTTCTGTGATTTGCCATCTTCCTTCCAGGCAAAATGCCGGGGTTGGTCCCTAACTATAGGCCCAGCCGCTACCTTCCAACTCCTCGTCCTTACATTCCAACTTGCCTCCCCAACGGTACTTGTAGCTCACCCATCGGGGTCCGTCTCGAAGCAGCTACAAAACTGGCGAACCGAACAGGTCCTCGGACACTCCCGGCACTGAAAGCCATAGGCTTAAAAAAATACGATTTAGAAAATAAATCAAAGAGCTAGATCCCTCAGAAGTTCAATTACATTTGTTAAAACATCGTGTAAAGGATTTTGAACGTTCATATGAAAATTATTGTAACATCCAAACTGAAATCGAAACTTGTATGCTCAATCAAACTGAAGATCGAGTCGAAGTAGAAAACCAATATTACGAAGGTATAGATTCTGCCTTAAAAATAATACGCCAACTCGAAGAACAGAAAAAGGACGGTTCTGTTCTTGGTCCCCTTCACGAACAACAAACCCCTTCTCGCAAGGGCACTCACAAGCCCAAACCAATCCTAACTAAGATTGATTTACCCCACTTCTCTGGAGACGAATCTACTTGGGATTCTTTCTATGAACTATTTTGTCTTCTTGTTCATGACAATGAAGACATTCAAGTCATCTACAAGTTTCATTATTTGAGATCTATCCTCCGAGGTCAAGCTCTGCAGTTAGTTGAAGCACTCCCATTAAGTGCCGAAAACTACCCCATTGCCTTTAACTTGTTGAAAGAAAGATACGGTAATTCACGGTTACGTATTCAACGCCATATGAAGGCTCTATTTAACTTTCCTGCGTCACAGCACAATGACGTCACTAGTTTGCGTACTCTCATTGATACAACACAACTTCACGTTAAAGCTCTATACCAATTAGATCAACCCACAGATCACTGGGACACTTTCTTAATACACTTAGTGGTTTCTAAAGTTGATGTTGCTACCATCAAAGCTTGGGAGATTGAACTTTCCAGAGAAGACGGTTACTCTTACGAGCATTTAGTCACCTTCATAAATGCTAGATGCCAACTTTTAACTGCTTTAGCTAACCTAAGTGAACCCTCATCCCCTAGTTCTAAATTTGAATCAATGTCTCTTAAACCTAAAAGCGAACGCTTAGCGTCTAGTACCCAAAAACCTAGGTCCAGCTCATCTAAACTCAAGCAAACGCCACTGGTTACCCAACTAGGTCTAATGAACGCCGTATTGCTAGTTCTCTCGTTTTAAACACTCAAAACGAACCCCGCAAGAGTTTAAATGAACCATTAAAGTGCATACTTTGTAAAGATTCCCACGCCTTATATCTATGTAAATCTTTTAAAGAACTGTCAGTCGACGACAGAAGAAAATTAGTTTCCCAGAATAAACATTGCTTCAACTGCCAGCACCCACGCATTCTGCTTCAAATTGCAAGTCCACCAGACTTTGCTTCCATTGTGAAAAAGCTCATCACACTTTATTACACCGTCATGATCAAGCAAGGTCATCAACCGCATCTACTTCTCAGAAAAGTGACAATGCTAACAGTTCCAATGCTTCATCTTACATTCAAAATGCCAAGTCCATACGTAGTGCCCAAGTACTATTGTCCACTGTTCAAATCGAAGTTCAGGATAACTTTGGCAACTGGATCCGTGCACGCGGTCTTCTTGATTCAGCGGCAACTCATGATTTTGTGTCTAATTCTTTGATTAGAAAACTAGGCCAACCTGTAAACCCCACTTCCATAAACGTATCGGGCATTAACAGCTCAAAATCGCGAGCTTTACAGTTTTCAAAGCTAACCATAAGATACATTTGTCACAGAAATAACTTTCTCAAACTGAATTGTCTCATTCTCAATAGCATAGGAGATGATACTCCAAGTCACTCTGTTGATATTTCAGGCTTAAGAATTCCCTCGCATTTAAGGCTCGCCGATCCTCTGTTCAATGTACAAAATCCCATTGACATACTCTTTAGTGCCAATGTTTTCTGGAATTGCCTTCTTAAACAGGTTCGCTAGTTATCCTCAAACGTGGTTGCCAGAGACACTAATTTTGGATGGATCGTCACCGGTCAACTTCCTCATTATTCTCCCCAACCCGCATCGCAATGTTATTTCGCTAATACTTATCTGGAGCAGTTCTGGAGGCTCAAAAGCGTTGATTCTTCTAACGTGACCTCTTCAGAAAACGAATTCTGTGAGCAACTTTTTCTGAACACCACCACTCGTTCTTCTGATGGTCGGTTCATTGTTCAGATGCCAAGATTACATAATCCCCCTAAACTTATTAATTCTCAACCAAAAGCTCGAAAAGCTCTCTTTGCTATCGAGAGCAAATTCAAGAAAGAACCTCTCGTTAAACAGCAGTATACTGATTTCATGGATGAGTATGAAACCTTAGATCATATGGAAGTTGTTAGCAAATCTGATGACGAATTACACCCCCCAATTGAAACGGTTTTCTTAAATCATCATCCCGTGTGGAAAAACCCTCTTGTAAAGGATACATTCCGAGTCGTTTTCAATGGTTCATCACCTGACTTTAATAGCAACAGTCTTAGCGATACTCTTTACTCTGGTCCTGCTATTCAGTCAGATTTATCTGCTATACTCTTAAACTTTCGATTATTTCCCATAGCTGTTATAGCGGATATAAAACAGATATACCGTCAAGTTTTAATTCAGCCTGAACAACGAGATCTCCAAAGAATCTTGTGGCGCGGCGAAATCAGCAAGCCCATTAAGGTATTTCGCTTAAAGACGGTTACTTATGGCTTAAAATCTTCCGCTTTCCTCCCTACATTTGTTAGCCTCTCAAGATGGTCATTTATTTAATTCTAAAGCTTCCGAAGCACTAACTACATCATTCTATGTTGACGATTACTTGCAGTCCTTCCCAACTCTGGATGAAGCTTCTTTCGTGTCACTAGAACTTCAGGCATTGCTAAAGAATGGAGGATTCCCACTTCATAAGTGGAATTCCAACTCCCATGAGTTTCTAGCCCAGTTTCCTATTGAAGATGAAAACTCCTCCTCCGTCGAAATTTGTGGACACTCCGAATCCATAAAAACTCTTGGAGTTCATTGGTGCACTAACACTGACGCTCACATCTATGAAGTTTCGCTTGCAGAAGAGCTCCCTAACACAAAAAGGCAAATTCTCTCTGAAATTGAAAAAATTTTTGATCCGCTTCAATTCCTTGCCCCAGTTATTGTTATAGCCAAACTTTTCATGCAAGAGCTATGGTCGCTCAAATGTGAATGGGACGACACTGTTCCCCTTTCTTTTCTTAACAGATGGCTCTCTTTTCGCAGCAATTTGCTTGATATTTCCCTTATTGAAATTCCCAGGAATTTAGGAGGAAGGAAGGAAGATTGTAGTTTTACGTGACCGTGAATCTTGTGATTATGAGTCACGGGACCTACTTTTTACGTGGAATCCGAACCACAGGACATGGCATTTCACTTCTAAAATCTCACATGCATTGACCGGGAATCGAACCCGGACCGCCTTGGTGAGAGGCATACAGCTAGACCGCTGAGCCACCACGCCCCTCCCAGGAATTTAATTAACGCTCATCCTCATACATCTTTTTTCCTTCATGTGTTTGCGGACAGTTCCGAAAAGCTTACGGTTGCTGTGCATATTTGGTTTATCGCGGTTCATTAAATGGATCTTCAGTTTCCAACCTTGTTTGTGCCAAATCGAAGGTGGCTCCTCTTAAAACTATCACTTTGCCTAGGCTTGAATTGTGTGCTGCACTCATGGCCGCAGAACTTGTTAAGAAATTACGGGAAGTCTTAAAGGTCGAATTTTCGCAAACCTATCTCTGGAGCGATTCCATGATCACCCTTTCTTGGATCGCCAAAAACCCCGCTCATTGGCAAACTTTTTTGCAAACAGGGTTTCCAAAATTCAAACTCTTTCTTCGGGATGTAAATGGAGGCATGTGCCCAGCGCTGACAACCCCGCCGACATCATTTCTCATGGATGTTTACCCTCTCAATTGGCAGCTTCTCAGTTGTACTGGAATGGGCCCTCGTGGTTAATCGAAGACTCTTCTTGTTGGCCTTCTAAACCTCCAGCTACAAACTCTAACTTGCCTGACGCTAACGTATCTAAATCTACTGCTTCGTGTCTTGTTTCCAACGTTTCTCATCCCTTATTGTCACGCCATTCTTCCTTTCACAAATTAATTCGAATTGTTGCCTATCTTCTCAGATGGAAATATCCTGTGGTTGACCAACCTCTTCTCCCCAAACCACACCTTACCAATCATGAATTGAATCTCTCTACCATTAAGGGTTTGCAACTAACACAGCAAGAAGCCTTTTCTTCTGAATTGACTTTACTTTCTTCTAAAAATGATCTTCCCAAATCCAGTCGTCTTCGTGCCTTAGCCCCGTTCCTTGATGACAATAGGTTACTCAGGGTAGGTAGTAGGCCCTCACAATCTTTGCTTTCTGAGGACAAAAAGCATCCTGTTATTTTGCCTTCTAAACATCGCGTAACTTCTTTAATCATACGTGACTTTCATTATCGTAATCTGCATGTGGGTACACGCACACTGATTTGCCTCTTAAGGGAAAAGTACTAGATTATAAATGGAATTCATGAAGTTTCCTCTGTAATTCACAAATGCATTCCTGGCTTCAAAGCTAAACCTAAAGTCAATACTCAATTAATGAGCGATCTGCCCTCTTTTCGCTCTTCTCCTATACGTCCATTTGCTCTAACTGGTGTGGACTAGATGGGTCCATTCCAATATCAACGCAATTCCCCTGATGCTAAACGCAAATTGTTTGGTAAGCTCTATGTTTCTCTCTTTGTTTGCTTGGTTACCGGCGCGATCCATTTGGAACTAGTAACGAATGCCTCTACTTCTTACTTTTTATCATCTGTCTCTCGCTTCGCTGCTAGGCGTGGTGTTCCTTCGGAGATGTTCTCTGACAACGCTTCCACTTTTCAAGGCGCAGCTTCCTTGTGCAAGAAAGCTCTCACATCTCCTCCTGCCATGGAACAGATTTCTAATTTTTCCTACTCAAAGGGTTTCAAATGGCGTTTTATACCTCCCTGCTCCTCATCACGGTGGTAGGTGGGAATCCTGCATAAAGCTCACTAAAAGTCACTTAAGAAAGGTTTTAGGTAATCGCATTCTGACTTATGAAGAATTTAATTCAATGTCTGTTCTGATTGTAGGGATTGTTAATTCTCGCCCTTTAACTCCGCTTTCCAATGACCCTGATGACTTGCTTCCACTCACACCTGGTCACTTCCTTATTGGCAATTCTCTTTCTGTCCCTCCTCCCCTTCCCAACTCATACAGGGATTCTAATTTACCTATTGTTTGGCGTAAACTTGAAGCCCTCCGCATTTTTTTCTGGAAGAGGTGGAATTTGGAATACTTAACTTCCTTGCTACGGAGACAGAAGTGGTTTCTTTCCAATCCCGACATTAAAGTGGGGGACTTGGTCCTGGTTAGGGATGTTTCTCCTCCCTTGTTCTGGATTTCTGGTAGAGTGGCCGAGTGTTACCATGGAAGGGATGGGAGAAATAGGGTAGCCAAGATCTTGACCGCTAATGGATATATCATAAGACCATTGCCTTTAATTGCTCCTTTACCTTTAAACTCTTCATTTCTTGTCCTTGTTCTCTGTTTGTGTTTAACCCTCCCAGCATGGTGTATTCTTTGGAAAACACGGAAAGACAGAGTAGGCTTTTGCTTCTCTTTGCTTTAGTTCATCCCTTCCATTTTCCGCAAACACCAACAGTGATCTCCTGATTTTTCTTTGTTGGTATATGTCTCTCATACTACCTGTAAGTCTGTTCTATATATATCTTCCTTGACCTACCTATCGTCATCTAGCAGCGAATCTCTGAAGTTCCTCAATTCTTCCCTGTACAAGAGGACTTTCTTATCAATCTAGCCACCAGATCTCGTCGCCATCGCCAGCCATCATCTCCGTGATCAAGAGAACTTCGTCTACTTTTCAGCCCTCCAGGCTGCGCTAGTGATGCCCGCTATCAACTCTTTGAAGACCATTTCATCAAGAAGATTTTTTATTACTGTAAAGTTTGCTATTCTTATATGTATTCTTTTGTCTCCTACCCCCACTCTTTTTCCCTTCCCTGGTCCCTCCGCGCTCCGTTGAGCGGGTCTCACTTGTACGTCGGAAGTCAAACCAGTCAGTTGGAGCTTAACTAAAGCTCGACGCTATGTTCGAGTTTTAGAACCAACCGTCAACAGCAACATCGCCTTCTTCATGAAGCAAAGATAAGTACCGACTTCATGTTTTAACCTCATTCTCATCGCTTTTAAAAGGCTAAATGCTTTTATTTGGATTTTATAGACAGTGAAAGTTGCTATGTGACAAAATAACTGCTTTATAAAGATCTTCTTGATCAAAATTGAACTGTCACATCTAACTTTCAAAATGAAAGATTTTCTGAGATGCTATCCCACATCGAGGGATATTTCTAAAATACCCACTGTCTATATAATCTAGTTTTCCGCCGAGGGAATCTCTACCCAATTTAAACAAGTCATCATTGCTCTGGAACCTTCCAGAATCTACATTCTATCTACCAATTATACTGTCATGTTTTTTCCACTCACATATGGGAATACTTTTTCAAACTAAGGAATATTCCTTTAGAACTGGTAATCAATACATAATTTTTCTTCCTTCGTTGGGATTTTTCTGGTGCATTCAACTATAACCTACAAGTTTTTCAAGCAATAGACTCTCGCAAATCTATTGTAACTAGTTATTTTCCACCATTGCAATAACTTTCTTTTCCATCAACTTTTTGTGCTACTACAGTGAACTTTTCAACTATATCAACAGACTATAGTGAAAACAGTGCCTGTTCAATTTTTCATCCGCGTCGCGCTCGTCCGAGTACAATAAATACGGCCATGAACACTTTTCCACAATCCCATTTGATCTTTCCCAAACCCTTTACTAACAAACCAAAATAATAAAATTGTTACTTTAGGTCTTTTTTCAATGAGGTGTCACTCTACATCACTTATTTGCTCCATGTATAGCGAAGTGTCTTCGTGTCTAGTACACGCCTTAAATTATATTGTTTCTCCCTTCTAATGAGGGAATCCAATTCTTTCCACTCAAAAGTGAGTTATCTCTAGGTTTCACGAAAGGGAAACTTGCCCCATTTTTCTCGTGATCCCTACTTAAACATAGGAGTTCTAGAAACTTCCTTTCAATTGTTCTCTTCAGGTTTCACAATAAGTGACCTGCGCTATTTGTATAATCTCCTATGTATAATCATTAAGCGTAGTTCAGCATTAATACAAGAAGTTATAGAAACTTCTATTTTATTTCTTCCTGTTTTTTGTTGTTGTTACTTTCGAAGTTGTTCATATTTCTAAGATACTTATCTAGAAATCCTTAAAGCACACATCTTGTACTTGATTTATTGTTTAACTTTAATTACGTCAATTATCTTTAAATTTTCCATTTATTTATCTTAGCCATTTCAAACTCTTACGAAGATTTTAAAGCACATAAAAGGTTTAAAACCAAAAGAATTTTCAATTGCCTGGCGCAAGCTTTAGATGTTTTCGGAGGTCTGCGACCCCAATTGTTTATAAAAATCAAAATTATATATTTGTTACATAAACTACTTCCTTTTACATTGTTAAATAAATAAAAATTTGTTCTTTGCTTTATCATTTCTTTAACATAACGGTTAGGCAAGATCCTGTCTTCCTTGACTCTTCCTAGATTTATGCCCTCTTTAATAAATATAAATCTATTGATAGGGTTTTCACCACTTGTTGCATTTGAGCAAGAGCTCTTAGTTATTAACTTAGTAAAGTCTCTCTTAGCTTTAATAGCTAATTCTAACTGGCCAGTAAGGCAAGCATAGCTCGCTACGCCATCTTCCTGCTTGTGGAGATTCTCTCTACCACTTATGGTTGGTTTTTCAAAATTTAAGTGTTTCTCATTGTCTAAACTTTTAGTCGGCGCCTTGCTGGGTAAAAGCTTAGTCATTTCTAAATGCAACTATTGGTACACTTACCAAAATCATTCCCATGGTTATAATTGCTTTATCCCTATCCATCTTGGAAGCATTCGGTCGCTCTTTAGAAATTCTATAATTTCAAAAACTAAAATATCAATGCTGATTCAAATTATTTGTACTCTTCAAATAACTTGTTTACAAACAAACTCCTTTGAACAGATACACAATAAATCTGTTACTCTTTGTCTTGCCAGACTACCACCCTTCCCCATAGTAGGCATCTTTATGCTTGAGAGGGAATACGCTATAGCAACTTTCTTGAGAATAGCCCAAGTTCCAGCTGCGTTTCCCGTTAGCTTCGCCCAGGTACCTACCCACTTTAGGTGTCGGAAAGCGGATTTGCAGCGGCAGCTGCCTTTGAGTATACTTAAAGTTAAATTTATAACTTCTTTTGGACTCTCGTCCTATTTCCCCATCCTTTTTCTCCAGTCCGAAACCCACTTCTTTTTCTTCATCATCTTCCCTTGGGGGTTAGGTTATTCCCAAGCTAATAATCTACCCAGTCACCACTTACGTCCCACTAGATGTGAGCCCCTGGGGGGTTATTTACAATTGATTGATAACTAGCATAGGCAGTTCTGATGTGAAGTTATTTACAGATGGTTATATTAGCTTTCAGGGCCAGTGAATTAGAACTCAGCAATTTTTCTAGGTTTGTGCCGTGTCTTGTGTGAGGTTTCTCGTAAGACACCAAGCTGGCTCATCAGCGGGCTCTTGGTGCAGTTGCACTTCTTATAAAGTAAGGTAGCGCGCATTTCGCTACTCCTCTGCGTATTCTCAAGAGCCACCAGTGCTGCCAACTGTTAATAATGCTCTCTCTATGTTTTAACTCTAATATCAATATATCAGAAAATATGCATGCCAATAACTCTAAACTTTGCACACGCATAGTAACTGACATTCTAGCTTAGTCTGGTGTAACTTATATACATCAGTGTTGCCAACACGATTCTAAGCCTGCTAATAGGTCCAGTTTTAAAATACATATAACTTCTATACTAACAAATGGATTTCAACCAAATTTTGTATGTGCATTCTATTCCTTGAGAGATGAAACCAAGATTATATTCAGAGTCACTTGGGCTGCCAACTGTAATAAGTTACTCTATTAGGCTACACTATTTCAGGTGAATTTCAAATGCAGTACTTAGAAATGTTATTATTACCAACTTGAATTTGTCATTATTCTACATAGATTGACATGAATCTTAAATTTCAAGAAAAGTAGTCTCTTTAGTTCGTCACGGAAGTACTTGTTAAGGATCTAGTAGATACTACCAGTTACTTATACCGTTTTTACTAAAACATTTTTAAAATTTACTCATAGACCGTCGAAACATTGCTTATCCGTTATTTGCAATACGATTATAATTATTACTGCGAAATTAAAATCAACTTCATTATTTGTAACAGATCTAAAAGCCTCCGTGGCTTAGGCGGCAGCACGCCGGCCTCTCACCGCTGGGTCCGTGGTTAAAATCCCGGTCACTCCATGTGAGATCTGTGCTGGACAAAACGGAGGCAGACAGGTTTTTCTCCGGGTACTCCGGTTTTCCCTGTCAAAATTTCATTCCAGCAACACTCTCCACTATCATTTCACTTCATCTGTCATTCATTTAATCATTGCCCCAGAGGAGTGCGTCAGGCCTCGGCAGCCGGCACAGTCCATATCCTCGCCGCTAGATGGGGGCTTCATTCATTCCATTCCTGACCCGGCCGGAGACTGGAAGCAGGCTGTGGATTTTCATTTCATTTGTATCGGATTTTATTGTCATTTTTTATGTTTTAAGATATTATCCTAGGTTATTATAAGAATTTTAACATCAACAATAGTGTAAGAAAAATATTATTTACAAGAGAATTTAATGTTTAAGACTCAATATTCTCTTCAATAGCAATTTGATTTCCTTTAGGCAATACCAAAATTTATAGACAATATAACTCCGTATTTATATTAAATAAAAAATTGGCTGTTATGAATAGCTTCCAATTTGTTTTGAACCTATTTATAGAATTGTATAATTAATTAATATCTACACAACGCTGAAGAAGGAATATGTGACTGAGACTGGTACTTATAAGTTAATTAATTTCATATTTATTATAATTATTGTTTAAGGTAGTATAAATATATAAATTGTATAAAAACCTAGAGTGCCATACCCCTCCAGGAACGTAGGCGACCTGAATTAGAGCCCTTGGCATTGTCAAGGGATCACTAACCAAGCGTCCCGACCCGGAGTTGCATGTGGCAGTTCCTTTCTACTCGTCCTCCTGACGTAGAATCCGGCAGGTTCCCATTGCGCATAACGGGGCTGGGAGACCCTGTACCTAGGGTTGCCAGACCCCCTGGCATAGCTTCCGGAGGGTTCCCATTCCGCATCACGGGGCTGGGAGACCCTGTACCTAGGGCTGCCCGACCCCCTGGCATAGCATCCGGCGGGTTCCCATTACGCATCACGGGGCTTGGAGACCCTGTACCTAGGGTTGCCAGACCCCCTGGCATAGCTTCCGGAGGGTTCCCATTCCGCATCACGGGGCTGGGAGACCCTGTACCTAGGGTTGCCCGACCCCCTGGCATAGCATCCGGCGGGTTCCCATTACGCATCACGGGGCTGGGAGACCCTGTACCTAGGGTTGCCAGACCCCCTGGCATAGCTTCCGGAGGGTTCCCATTCCGCATCACGGGGCTGGGAGACCCTGTACCTAGGGTTGCCCGACCCCCTGGCATAGCATCCGGCGGGTTCCCATTACGCATCACGGGGCTGGGAGACCCTGTACCTAGGGTTGCCAGACCGCCTGGCATAGCATCCGGCGGGTTCCCATTGCGCATCACGGGGCTAGGAGACCCCGTAACTAGGGTTGCCAGACCTCCTGACATAGCATCCGGCAGGTTCCCATTGCGCATCACGGGGCTAGGAGACCCCGTACCTAGGGTTGCCAGACCCCCTGACATAGCATCCGGCGGGTTCCCATTGCGCATCACGGGGCTGGGAGACCCCGTACCTAGGGTTGCCAGACCTCCTGACATAGCATCCGGCGGGTTCCCATTGCACATCACGGGGCTGGTAGACCCTGTACATAGGGTTGCCAGACCCCCTGGTATAGCATCCGGCAGGTTCCCATTGCGCATCGCGGGGCTGGGAGATCCCGTACCTAGGGTTGCCAGACCCCCTGACATAGCATCCGGCGGGTTCCCATTGCGCATCACGGGGCTGGGAGACCCCGTACCTAGGGTATCCAATCCCCCTGGCATAGCATCCGGCAGGTTCCCATTGCGCATCACGAGGCTGGAAGACCCCGTACTTAGGCTTGCCAGACCTTCTGGCATAACATCCGGCAGGTTCCCACTGCGCATCACGAGGCTGGGAGACCCAGTACCTATGGTTGCCAGACCTTCTGGCATAGCATCCGGCAGGTTCCCATTGCGCATCACGAGGCTGGGAGACCCCGTACCTAGGGTTGCCACACCTCCTGGCATAGCATCCGGCAGTTTCCCATTGCGCATCACGGGGCTGTGAGACCCCGTACCTAGGGTTACCAGACCCCCTGGCATAGCATCCGGCAGGTTCTCATTGCGCATCACGAGGCTGGGAGACCCCGTACCTAGGGTTGCCAGACCTTCTGGCATAGCATCCGGCAGGTTCCCATTGCACATCACGGGGCTGGGAGACCCCGTACCTAGGGTTGCCAGACCTTCTGGCATAGCATCCGGCGGGTTCCCATTGCACATCACGGGGCTGGTAGACCCCGTATCTAGGGTTGCCAGACCTTCTGGCATAGCATCCGGCGGGTTCCCATTGCACATCACGGGGCTGGTAGACCCCGTACTTAGGGTTGCCAGACATCCTGGCATAGCATACGGCAGGTTCCCATTGCGCATCACGGGGCTGTGAGACCCCGTACCTAGGGTTACCAGACCCCCTGGCATAGCATCCGGCAGGTTCCCATTGCACATCATGGGGCTGGGAGACACCGTACCTAGGGTTGCCAGACCTTCTGGCATAGCATCCGGCAGGTTCCCATTGCGCATCACGGGGCTGCGAGACCCCGTACCTAGGGTTACCAGACCCCCTGGCATAGCATCCGGCAGGTTCTCATTGCGCATCACGAGGCTGGGAGACCCCGTACCTAGGTTTGCCAGACCCCCTGGCATATCATCCGGCAGGTTCTCATTGCACATCACGGGGCTGGGAGACCCCGTACCTAGGGTTGCCAGACCTTCTGGCATAGCATCCGGCAGGTTCCCATTCCGCATCACGAGGCTGGGAGACCCCGTACCTAGGGTTGCCAGACTCCCTGGCATAGCATCCGGCAGGTTCCCATTGCACATAACGGGGCTGGGAGACCCCATACCTAGGGTTGCCAGACCTCCTGACATAGCATCCGGCAGGTTCCCATTGCGCATCACGGGGCTGGAAGACACCGTACCTAGGGTTGCCAGACCTCCTGACATAGCATCCGGCAGGTTCCCATTGCGCATCACGGGGCTGGAAGACACCGTACCTAGGGTTGCCAGACCTCCTGACATAGCATCTGGCAGTTTCCCATTGCGCATCACGGGGCTGGAAGACACCGTACCTAGGGTTGCCAGACCTTCTGGCATAGCATCCGGCAGCTTCCCATTGCGCATCACGAGGCTGGGAGACCCCGTACCTAGGGTTGCCAGACTCCCTGGCATATCATCCGGCAGGTTCCCATTGCACATAACGGGGCTGGGAGACCCCATACCTAGGGTTGCCAGACCTTCTGGCATAGCATCCGGCAGGTTCCCATTGCGCATCACGAAGCTGGGGACCCCGTACCTAGGGTTGACAGACTTTCTGGCATAGCATCCGGCAGGTTCCCATTGCGCATCACGGGGCTGGAAGACACCGTACCTAGGGTTGCCAGACCCCCTGGCATAACATCCGGCAGGTTCCCATTGCACATCACGGGGCTGGGAGACCCCGTACCTAGGGTTGCCAGACCTTCTGTCATAGCATCCGGCAGGTACCCATTGCGCATCACGAGGCTGGGAGACCCCATACCTAGGGTTGCCAGACCTCCTGGCATAGCATTCCGCAGTTTCCCATTGCGCATCACGGGGCTGGGAGACCCCGTACCTAGGGTTGCCAGACCCCCTGGCATAGCATACGGCAGGTTCTCATTGCGCATCACGAGGCTGGGAGACCCCGTACCTAGGGTTGTCAGACCTCCTGGCATAGCATTCGGCAGGTTCCCATTGCGCATCACGGGGCTGGGATACCCCGTACCTATGGTTGCCAGACCCCCTGGCATAGCATCCGGCAGGTTCCCATTGCGCATCACGGGGCTGGGAGACCCCGTACCTAGGGTTGCCAGTCCCCCTGGCATAGCATCCGGCAGGTTCCCATGGCGTATCACGGGGCTGGGAGACTTTGTACATAGGGTTGCCGGACCTCCTGGCATAGCATTCGGCAGTTTCCCATTGCGCATCACGGGGCTGGGAGACCCCGTTCCTAGGGTTGCCAGACCCCTGGCATAGCATCCGGCAGGATCCCATTGCGCATAATGAGTCTGGGAGACCCCGTACCTAGGGTTGCCAGACCCCCTGACATAGCATCCGGCAGGTTCCCATTGCGCATCACGGGGCTGGGAGACCCCGTACCTAGGGTTGCCACATCCCCTGGCATAGCATCCGGCAGGTTCCCATTGCGTATCACGGGACTGTGAGACCCCGTACCTAGGGTTGCCCGACCCCCTGGCATAGCATCCGGCAGGTTTCGGTTGCGCATCACGGGGCTGGGAGGCCCCTACCTAGGGTTGCCAGACCTCCTGGCATAGCATCCGGCAGGTTCCCATTGCGCATCACGAGGCTGGGAGACCCCGTACTGCCCCCCGTAAATTGAATTATTTTGGGACAAAATGAGAGTTTTGTCCGTCTCCATGATAAAATTTAACAATTTCTGGAAGTGTGACACAGGAGGGTAGTGTTACAAGCTCGAGGCTGTGGGAGAGACCGATCACGTGATATATTGCGTAATAGACCTCTTGGCATAGCATCCGCCATAGCAACAGCGAGTTTGGGAATTAATATTATAAATATTGTTATAAATTATGCTATTGGATCCCAGCCCAGAGCCAATGAGGAGAGGTCTTATTGAAGACGGGATCAACTTTAACTACGTATTATGATGAAATTATGCATTTAGGCCCTTAGATGAAGATTTTATAATTTGGTAATGAAGAGAATATTAAGAGAAAATTATGTCTGATACTTTAGAAACCGCAGATCGGTTAATCTACGTAGTAATAAGCATTAGTGTCAACGTGCTAAAATTATGGTGGGAGATTGATATGACCGCCAAAATTTCGACTTGGAGGGGGAGATCCAAGGATCGAGGTTCTTATTCCAGCAGTCTTTGAAGAGTGAGGAAGAGTTTTTACTGGGTTAACGGAGATCCCAAGGCTTTGTCCGAGTGCAACGCCTGTCGACTTGTGGAGACGCGAGGATAGCTAGGTGGAACGTAGGAGATTACCGCACTTCCATTCTATGTGAAGTTTTGAGGAACATAGAATTAATTATATCTCTTATATAATTGAGATCTGAATTTAACTAAGCGAATATACATAAAGAACAGGTCGACTGTGGAATGTCGAGCGTTCTAAAACTTACCATTTCGACAATATAAGCCTGTTAAGACAGATTTTCAATTGTGTTGGAAATAAAGCTGAATATCATTTTAGATTGCAACGTGAAGTTGGCGAATGCAGTTCAAGTGAACAGTAGCGAAGAACTTGTAACATTGGCGCAACGCATAAACATTAACAGAATGACTATTATTATTCTTCAAATGTTTTCATTCAACATAATTAACATTGTTGATTCGATGAACTAAATAGTCATGCGCCAGAGATATATTCGATAACAGGTGTTAAGATACAACGATGGAACTTCGTTAGACAACGTATTCTTGAATACAGACGTAGTGTACGGTCCATCTTGTACATTTTCGTCAGTCTACGAACACTAATATAACATCAATTAGCTATGGAAATATTTCATTCACCATTTATATGAATATTTCTATAATTATATTCCAATGATGGGGCTGATACATATTTACGACGGAGTATGAAGATTCTACAAAATAAATTTTTCAAGATGCTAGGGGTAGCCCAGCAACACAGAATAATTTGCCAGAGGGATGTCGTTCGAGCCCAGGCGGATGTTGGTGAAATCCAGAGAGGGACGTTTCCTATCTCTGAGGTCGCAGATCCGAGGTTCGAATGCAGATCCATCTCAGTATCTTGAACTGAGAAAACATCTAAAATATTGTGGGAATCTTCAAGTTTTCGTCCTAATTAGGTAGCAGTATATCTCATTTATAGTATAGAGCTTGATTAGTGACATCCTGAGCCAACGATCTTATTCCATATTTCCACATTTTCATATTTCATGTATTTCAGTGTTTTCATGTATTTTGCAAAAAATGAAAGTAGACTTATGAGATCAACACAGGGCGAAAAAAGTGTGTCTGTCTGTGTGTGTGTATGTGTGTGTGTGTGTATGTGTGTGTGTGAGTCTGTGTGTGTGTGAGTGTGTGTACTCTGAATGTCTGTCCCCCCCTATCAATTCGAACACGGTGAATGCGAATAGAACGAAATTTGGTACAAAGGTAGCACTAGCAAAGGACACCTCAGTGTCATGTTTTATATCGCCGCCATCTTGACGGAAACGTAATGGCGGCCACACAAATGTTCAAAGCTTAAATCAAATTACGACTATCCTAATCTTCCGATCTCTACCAAATTTTGCAACAACATACCTTTATGGGGGAAGCATCCTTTGACCAAACCAGTAGGTCATCAGCGTATTAGTTTGCGGATGGCGGCCATCTTTGTGTGAAAATCGATTCCCCCTATTAATTCGAACACGGTGCAACCGAATGGAACGAAGTTTGGTACAGAGGTAGTACTAACAAAAGGCACCTCAGAGTCATGATTTATATCGCCGCCATCTTGACGGAAACGTAATGGCGGCCACACAAATGTTCAAAGCTTAAATCAAATTACGATTAACCTAATCATCCGATCTCTACCAAATTTTGCAACAACATACCCTTATAGAGGAAGCATCCTTTGACCAAACGAATAGGTCATTAGCCTAATAGTTTGCGGATGGCGGCCATCTTTGTGTGAAAATAAATTCTCCCTATTAATTCAAACACGGTGAAACCGAATGGAACGAAATTTGGTACAGAGGTAGCACTAGCAAAGGGCATCTCAGTGTCATGTTTTATATCGCCGCCATATTGACAGAAACGTAATGGCGGCCACACAAATGTTCAAAGCTTAAGTTAAATTACGACTAACATAACCATCCGATCTCTACCAAACTTTGCAACAATATACCTTTATGGAGGGAGCATCCTTTGACCAATCTAATATGTTATTAGTCTAATAGTTTGCGGATGGTGGCCATCTTTATGTCAAAATTGATTCCCCCTATTAATTCGAACACGGTGGAACCGAATGGAACGAAATTTGGTACAGAGGTAGCACTAGCAAAGGGCACCTCAGTGTCATGTTTTATATCGCCGCCATCTTGACTGAAACGTAATGGCGGCCACACGAATGTTCAAAGCTTAAATCAAATTACGATTATCCTAATCATCCGATCTCTACCAAATTTTGCAACTGCATACCTTTATGGAGGGAGCATCCTTTGGCCAATCTAATAGGTAATCAGCGTAATAGTTTGCGGATGGCGGCCATATTTGTGTGAAAATCGATTCCCACTATTAATTCGAACACGGTGCAACCGAATGGAACGAAATTTGGTACAGAGGTAGTACTAACAAAGGGCACCTCAGTGTCATGTTTTATATCGCCGCCATCTTGACGGAAACGTAATGGCGGCGACACAAAAGTTCAAAGCTTAAATCAAATTACGACTTACCTAATCATCCGATCTCTACCAAATTTTGCAACGTCATACCTTTGTGGGGTGAGCATCCTTTGACCTAACTAATAGGTCATCAGCGTAATAGTTTGCAGATGGCGGCCATCTTTGTGTGAAAATCGATTCCCCCTATTAATTCGAACACGGTGTAACCGAATGGAACGAAATTTGGTACAGAGGTAGTACTAACAAAAGTCACCTCAGTTTCATGTTTTATATCGCCGCAATCTTGACGGAAACGTAATGGCGGCCACACAAATGTTCAAAGCTTAAATCAAATTACGATTAACCTAATCATCCGATCTCTACCAACTTTTGCAACAACATACCCTTATAGAGGAAGCATCGTTTGACCAAACTAGTAGGTCATTAGCCTAATAGTTTGCGGATGGCGGCCATCACTGTGTGAAAATCAATTCCCCCTATTAAATCAAACACGGTGAAACCGAATGGAACGAAATTTGGTACAGAGGTAGCAGTAGCAAAGGGCACCTCAGTGTCATGTTTTATATCGCCGCCATCTTGACTGAAACGTAATGGCGGCCACACGAATGTTCAAAGCTTAAATCAAATTACGATTAACCTAATCATCCGATCTCTGCCAAATTTTGCAACTCCATACCTTTATGGAGGGAGCATCCTTTGACCAATCTAATAGGTCATTCGCCTAATAGTTTGCAGATGGCGGCCATCTTTGTGTCAGAATCAATTCCCCCTATTAATTCAAACACGGTGAAACCGAATGGAACGAAATTTGGTACAGAGGTAGCACTAGCAAAGGGCACCTCAGTGTCATGTTTTATATCGCCGCCTTCTTGACTGAAACGTAATGGCGGCCACACGAATGTTCAAAGCTTAAATCAAATTACGATTAACCTAATCATCCGATCTCTACCAAATTTTGCAACTCCATACCTTTATGGAGGGAGCATCCTTTGACCAATCTAATAGGTCATTAGCCTAATAGTTTGCGGATGGCGGACATCTTTATGTCAAAATTGATTCCCCCTATTAATTCGAACACGGTGGAACCGAATGAACGAAATTTGGTACAGAGGTAGCACTAGCAAAGGGCACCTCAGTGTCATGTTTTATATCACCGCTATCTTGACGGAAACGTAATCGCGGCCACCCAAATGTTAAAAGCTAAAATGTAATTACGACCAACCTAATAATCTAGTCTCTACCAAATTTTGCAACACCATATCTTTATGTGGGAAACATATTCTGACCAAACTGCAAGAACATCAGCCCAATAGTTTGCAGATGGTGGCCAAGTATGTGTGCAAATCGATTCCCCCTATCATTTCAAACACGATGAAACTGAATTGAACGAAATTTGGTACAGAGGTAGCACTAGCAAAGGGCACCTCATATTCATGTTTAATATCCCTATAGCACGTTGTATTTCAACAAGCTACTACAACCAACATTCAATCATACTCCTTGAAAAGGACAAAGAGTTATAACAATACCCATGCATTTAGGAGAAAGTAGGCTATATGTTCTTTACTGAACATCTTGTTTTACAATTCAGGTGTGTGTTAAGAATTTTATACTTCAAGATTATTTAGGAGATGATTGCCTTTCATCTATTTTTCAATTTTATTCTACGGATCAGATGTGGAACTGACATTGAAATTTTTGTTTGAGGAATCATATTGCCTCATAGAAGACTAGTCGCTTCGACTCTCGAATGTTAATAATTTGATTAAAACCAAGTATTCTGACATTGTGTCATAGCTTCAAATTAAATTCTTAATAAATTTAATTTGAGCACTTTAATGTAACAACATCTTACTTCAAGAACAGAAGAAACATCGAATGATATTGTTATATCATTATTGTACATACATTGTCGACGATCTAAGAAATACTAGTCGTTTGATAAGACCGACGTCTTACCCCCTATAAACATTCTTTGTGTAGAGTGGAAAAACATTACGACTTTGACAAACCTTTTTATTATTTGAAAAGCTGAGAGCTTTGTTCATTTAATATGTTAGAAAAAATACCTTTTGATTGAAGATTATTCAAATCTTTGGCTAGGAAATCAAAGCTAGTTTATCCCGGTCAAGATTGAATTCTATCTGACACTATAAATAACATGTGTGTTATTTTACACTATTTGTGTAACATCACGTCATTTTGTGGACATGATAACACAACGATAAACAATTTAAAGCTTGACAAGTGAGACGAGACAGGAGTATCATGTTTATTACATGTATTTGCGACAGACGAGTTAACAGTTAATTATCTTGTTGTGGAGTAAACTTTAGAAGGTAAATCACGACTGTCTAATATCGTTCATTACAATTGGAAGTTTCGTTTGAAGAACTAAAGCATGTATAATTGTAGTTCAGTAGTTCAGTAGTAGCCTTGTGGAATGATACTGAAGCTCATGCCATTATTTGAGAGTAGTTCCCACAGAAGATATGTTAATAACCATTAATCCTTTTTGGTTATTGTTTAACATAGTGGATGATAATTGTTTATGCCATATATACTGTTATATGGGGATTTGTAGAGTTATGGAGAGCTCGTGCGAAGGAAGTTCTGCATTTTAATGGGAAGTCAAAGTATTGTTGTTCTTTGATAAGAAGGCATGGATCATGATAAGAGTTGCTGTATACAAGTAGTCCAGTTCATGTGAAGTAACAATTTAGCTATGTTGACAGGAGGGTTTTAGCAGAAATACAACTTGAGAAAGATTGTCTACTCATGTCAATAATACAATTATTATATTTTATTAAACCGGAAATTATGTAATTACGTACAGCTAACCTTAATTAGTCGACTGTATTATACCGATAATGTAATGAAACCAATATAAGATGATGTGTAAGCAGTATATCAAAACTACGGAATGTTCGAATGATTATGTGAAAAAACAGTGTAGGCCTATATAATTAATTGAGAATTGTATTGTAACCGAGAAGCCAGAATCTCGAAAGTATCGTGTTAGCAACACTAAATAATGTATATTATTATGAACATATTACATGTAAGTATTTTTTGAAAATGATTTAATTAGTTAAATAATTTAGTAGGATTTATTAATCAATAGTTTTGGAATAGCGTGTGTTTGTGAGCGGATGTTTTTGGTATGAATGATTGTTCACTGTTAAGAGTAATTGTGGAACCGAATTGGTCATGAACAATTACGGGGTGCGAATGAAAGAGTGTATAAAAATTTTCAGGATGATTGTTTAAGAAACATAGAAGTTATGTGCATTTTTGTAAGTTCTAAATGTTAAATTTTACGTGTTTTATATACGCACTCAAAAGCAGTCTCTATGTGGGCTGGCTAGAATGATTCACCGTTAGAGTTGGAGAGCGATGTCATAATATGAACAGGTGGAAACTCACCGCCTTGTATAAATTGTAACCAGTTCCGAGTGCAGCGTGGTGCTGGTGTTTCATTGATGAAATAAGCTAGCGCACGTGCGTTCTACAAACGCAGGCTAGTGAATGAAACCATGTGTCAGGAATGCCACGAGTGCAAGAGCCTTCCTTAAATGGTTTTCCTTTTACGCTGTGTAGACATAAACCAAGCCAAGAATGTTATAATTTTTATACACAGCATTGTAGTAAGATGTGGAGTAGAAAGGAAGTGTGAATGATTGCGTGTTTTTATTTTAATTTGATTGTTAAATTAGTTTATTGTTATTTTGTATATACTAGATTAGTTTACACCATTGTTAATACATTTTATTCAGTTCGTTATTTGTTGTTGTTGGCGTGTGATTCATTTTAAATATAAGAACTAGAGTATTGTGGATGTATTGTAGGCGAAGCTAAATTCACTGTCCTCGAGAAGGTAAGTAAAGGAAGGCGTGCCCCGTGTAGTTGGTTGTTGATCCACACTATTCTTGTAACTGCTGTATGTAAATCCCTAAAGGCCATGTTGCGAGCGATTTCTAATGTTGTAATTTGCCGGTGCTGTTAGAAATAGGCAATCCAGCTGGGGCAATGGATATATCATTAGGCACCTTTCCGGATTTTCGGGTACATTACCTAGGGTTGCCAGACCTCCTGACATAGCATCCGGCAGGTTCCCATTGCTCATCACGAGGCTGGGAGACCATGCACCTAGGGTTGCCAGACCCCCTGACATAGCATCCGGCAGGTTCCCATTGCGCATCACGAGACTGGGAGACCCCGGATCTAGGGTTGCCAGACATCCTGGCATAGCATCCGGCAGGTTCCCATTGCGAATCACGAGGCTGGGAGACCCCGTACCTAGGGTTTCCAGACCCCCTGGCATAGCATCCGGCAGGTTCCCATTGCGCATCACGAGGCTGGGAGACCTCGTACCTAGGGTTGCCACACCTCCAGGCATAGCATCCGGCAGGTTCCCATTGCGCATCACGAGGCTGGGGGACACCGTACCTAGGGTTGCCAGACCTCCTGACATAGCATCCGGCAGGTTCCCATTGCGCATCACGAGGCTGGGAGACAACGTACCTAGGGTTGCCACACCTGCTGGCATAGCATCCGGCAGGTTCCCATTGCGCATCACGTGGCTGGGAGATCCCGTATCTAGGGTTGCCAGACCCCCTGGTATAGCATCCGGCAGTTTCCCATTGCGCATCACGAGGCTGGGAGACCTCGTACCTGAGGGTGGCCTCACCTCCTGGCATAGAATCCGGCATGTTCCCACTGCGCATCACGAGGCTGGGAGACCCCGTAGCTGGGGTTGCCAGACCTCCTGACATAGCATCCGGCAGGTTCCCATCGCGCATCACGAGGCTTGGAGACCCCGTACCTAGGGTTGCCAGACCTCCTGGCATAGCATGCGGCAGGTTCCTATTGCGCATCACGAGGCTGGGAGACCCCGTACCTAGGGTTGACAGAGCCCCTGGTATAGCATTCGGCAGGTTCCCATTGCGCATCACGAGGCTAGGAGACCCCGTACCTAGGGTTGCCACACCTCCTGGCATAGCATCCGACAGGTTCCCATTGCGCATCACGAGGCTGGGGGACCCTCTACCTAGGGTTGCCAGACCCCCTGACATAGCATCCGGCAGGTTCCCATTGCACATCATGGGGCTGGGAGACCCCGTATCTAGGGTTTCCAGACCCCCGGGCATAGCATCCGGCAGGTTCCCAAGGCGCATCACGAGGCTGGGAGACCCCGTACCTAGGGTTACCAGACCTCCTGACATAGCATCCGGCAGGTTCCCATTGCGCATCACGAGGCTGGGAGATCCCGTACCTAAGGTTGCCAGACTTTCCGTTTTGCCCGGAACATTTCCGTTTTTTCTTGTTTTCTTCCGTGATAATCTTTAACGAAACGCCAATTATTCCGTTTTTTTGGTGTTAATTTGATAATATATTCAATTTCGCACCGATTTTCAAATATCCCGCTTCAGAATTAATTGTAATTGATTTCTGGCGATACAGGTGCAAGTTTGAATGAGAAAAGTCTTTCTATGTCTGTGTCAGATAGGTGGGTACAACTTATATATTTATTAGGAGCAACAACTTTAAGGAATATCTTAGTCCTTGTGTAGTTAATACTCAGCATTTTCCCCTCCGATGCTTTTAAGGAGAAAGGTTTTTCTGTCATGAATATCAAATGGAGAGATGAGTGAATTGTTCTCATAATACAATTATGACGAAAATTGTAGTGAATTTTATCTTCAGGTACTTACAAATAAAAATTCCTTGCAAATTCATTCAAATGAAAAGTATTTGCTCGTGTCGTAGGCCTATACGATATGTCAGCAATATCAAGTTTTAATGTTTGTGTATTTGTTTATTTAATAAATATGAGTATTATTTATTACTACATTCAGGAACCTTAATTTAAACCATGTTTTCGGGCGTTTGTTTCGTTTTTCCATTCTTGAAATCTGGCAACCCTACGGCCGTACCTGACCATACCAAGACTTTTAAATTCTTCGCAGGGCCAGGGATCGAACCCGGAACCTCGGGAGTCACAGCCAATAATGGTAGCCACTGCATCACAAGGTGGTAGGCCCTACCATTTGGTATTTACTCTAATTCCATGAGCAATAAGGAGACTTCCAGATATGATTAAGTTATAATAATAATAATAATGTTATTGGTTTTACGTCCCTTTTAACTACCCTGGCTTTTAGAGACGCCGGGGTGCCGGAATTTTGCCCCGAAGGGGATCTTTAACGTGCCAGTAAATGTACTGACACGGCTCCCTCGCATTTGCGCACCCTCAAATGCCAGCTGACTGCGCCAGGTTTCGAACCTGCAACCTTGGGCTCAGCAAGCGAGAACGTTACCCCTGAGCCACGCAGCCAGACATGATTAAGTTCCTACCTCTACCTAATTAAACGAAGAAAATGTCGACGAGTGTGTTGAGAAGTTGATAGCCTATATATATTGTCACTTATCTGAACGTGTTGTGATAACACAAGTGGTTATTATTGTGGGCTCTCGTGCAGTTGACCGTCCCCCGTTTCAGTTCTGTTACTTTTGCGTTATTTTTGTTAGTAGCACTATGGAAATCGTTTGTTCTTATTGTGCCATGTTATTAACGCTAACTTCTTTAACAAACACCACCATCATACTTTAAAATAAGGAAATTATCAACATTCACTTTCAAGTAATAAACTGACAAATACACGTCACTATGTTGGAAAAGTCTTGGCAATGCTGCCAACTTCACTTCACCACACTCCCCTGTACCGAGGTTATGCGACTGTCTGGACGACACCATTGGATGCTACTTAGTTATACAACTGTCTGGGAGAAACCATTGGTTGCTACTTGGTTATACGACTGTCTGGATATAACCATTGGTCGCTACGTGGTTATACAACTGTCTGGGTGAAACCATTGGCCTGTACTTGGTTATACGACTGTCTGGACGAAACCATTGGTCGCTACTTGGTTTTACGACTGTCTGGACAAAACCATTGGTTGCTACTTGGTTATACGACTGTCTGGACGAAACCATTGGTCTGTTCTTGGTTAGATGACTGTCTGGACGAAAATTATTGATTGCCTCATATGCAAGGCGGTCTGGGGCGTAAGCTCCAGGTTAGGTATGTTTGTATATGTAAAACATTATTCCGCGTTCGCCTCTGCAATGAGCGTACCATCTCCAATAGTTTCGGACTAAGCGGCAAACCAGTGCCAAACAATAATGTTGGCACTACTGACAAAAATGTAATAACAGCCTCTAGCGATAAAATGCTCAACTCCTGTATCTTACTCACATTAGGCCACCTATGGCGGACACCTGCTCCAGTTCCTTATAGTCAAACACTTTAAGTTACAAGCTCAAGAAAAACAAGAAGTTCCGTAACGAACTAAAGAGCATACTTTTCTTAAAATGTAAGATTCATGCCAATCTATATAAACCTATCTAGGATAATGACGAAATTAAGTTGGTAATATCGAAATTTCTAATTTGTTCGAAATATACCTGATATAATGTAGCCTAATAGAGCACTACACTTGTCAGCACTGGTGACTGAATATATTGTTAGTTCCATCTCTTAAGGTACAGAGTACAAAATTTGGTTGAAGTCCAATGGTTAGCTTGGACGTTACATACAGTTACACACTGGATCTATCAGCGCGCGTAAAATCATGTTGACAACAATGTCATGCATGAGTTGGTCAGAAATCATCTGAAATATTATTTTCTCTAATTGTACAAATTTAGGATGAAATCCATTTGTTAGTATAAAAGTACATGTATTTTAAAAATCGACCTATGGGCAGGCTTCAAGTCATGTTGGCAACACTGACGTATAATAGTTGCACCAAATTAATCTAAAATGGTTACTATCCGTGTGCAAATTTTAAAGCTGTTGGCTTACATATTTTCTGACATATTAATATTAGGGTAAAAATAGAGACGGCATTTATTAATAGTTGGCAGCCCTGGTTGCTCTTAAGAATAAGCATAGTCGTATTTGTTTTGGTACACATAGCACATACGAAATTTGGTTGAAATCCAATTGATAGTATAGAAGCAACATGTATTTAAAAATTGGTCCTATCAGCAGGCTTAGAATCATGTTGGTAGCACTGTCGTACATAAGTTACTCCATATTAATCTAGAATGTCAGGTACTATACGTGTGCATACTTTAAAGCTGTCGGCTTTCATACTTTCTGATATATTGGTATTTTGATATGAAAATTGAGAGAGAGCATTTATTAACAGTTGGCAGCCCTGGTGGCTTTTAAGAATACGCTGTCATATCTGTTTATGTACACATTGTACATATGAAATTTGGTTGAAATCCAATTGATAGTGTAGAAGTTATATTCATTTAAAAATTGGACTTATCAGCATGCTTAGAATCATTTTGGCAAAACTGCCATGCATGGCCTACTGGAAATTAAAGTGAAATATTATTATCTGTATGTGTGCCAATTTTGAAACGCTCCCATGCATACCTTCCAAGATATCCAACTTGGAGCTGAAATCTCAATTGCGGGTTTTAGCAGTTGGTAGCACTGGCATAAATTTTAAATATGGGCTTCAGATATTCAGGTATATATCTTTATTCATACCAAATTTGGATTCGATTGCTGCAGCCGTTTAGGAGTTGATAGGGTTGGGGTGGGGAACACACTGCCAGCCAGCCAGACACACAGACAGAAGGACAGACAGACAGACATTTACCCGGATCGATCTCATAAGTCTACTTTTTCCTCATTTTTGCAAAATGTGAAAAGTAGGCTAAAAATGAAAAATCTACAAATATGAACACGAATAAGCAGTAAAACCTACAACTATTAATAAACCAAATATCAGGGTCCATCTTGATGATGATGATAGTTTTAGTTTTAAGGGGCCTAGCATCTGGGTTATCGGCCCCTAATGGTTTGGGTGATAGTGAAAGATGAGATGAGAAATGAATACTATAACTAATACTAACTACAGACTTACATACTGAAGGAGAAATGGTAAACAAATAAAGGGTGAGACAAATAAAGGACAGGAAGAAAAGAAATGCCCTGAACCCTCAAAGAATGAGGAATGAGGGACTTGGAAGGAAGGAGAGCCATGAAAGGCAGATAGGAAAGGGGGAAATAGGAGAGAACGCGCCCCAAGTTCAGATGAAAAAGGGGACAAAACTGACCCAGCTCAGGAATCCCTCGGGGTCGCCAACTCCCAAACTCATCAGCAGTGAGCCCTTGAGGGTGTAGCACTATCCAGGGTGCACCAAAAGTGGTGGGGCTACATACACCCTGCCTCTTTAAGGGTCTTGTGCAGAGGGCATGAGATAAAATGTAATGGAAAAGAAGACTGACCCCTCGAAAAATGAGGTATCAGGAAAGGTGGGACAAGGGCCAATTAAGGCGGGAAAGTGAAAGACTCCCTAGGCCTCGGATACCCTAATACCGTCAGGGTCGGAAGAGAACAAGAGTTGACCAAGAGAGATCGACAGGAAGGGAGACGGAGAGGAGCCTGGCACAAGCAAGTGGAAGCAATGCGGGACTCAGCTGGGGTCCCGTGGTCGTCAACCCACGTCCCACTAAGTGTGAGCCCCTGGGGGCATGATCCATCTCCGCTCTGTTACTACAGTACAACCAAAAGGTTCGCCACCAGAGTTGCCAACCTCTCAAACCTCAAAATCCCAACTTCCCTCTCAGCATGTCCCTTTTCACTAGAAAATATCCCACGTAAAAATTATTGTGTTCAAACAAATGTACAATGAATAAAACATTGTGCTCCAGAGTGTCGATAGTGAGTTTCTAATTTCGCTAAAATTGATTTTAACGAAACACAAAACTGTCTTGTACACTATCATTACAGACAGATTCTACACACACCCAAAGTACACGGGGCTACACGACCGCGTTGACGCGTCCCCTAAACTTAACCAACAAACACTATCATTATCATATACTTAAACATTCACTTAATGCACGTTTTTATTCATTTAATGATTGAGATGTTTATATTTCCCTCTACAAGTCTTTGAACGTTTTAAAAATGAAGATTTCACAGAAACACAAAACAAGAGTTTAGTGCTTTTCAGTCGGTCAACACGAATGTACCCAAAAGAGATGGGTTATGCCCTAATCCTGAAATAAATTACATGAGATTAATAAAACACTAGGATGACCAGTTTCGATCGTCAAGCGATCATCATCAGATCCAATACACTTAGGCTATAAAATCTATGTTTGAAATACAGGTGAAAATATTTACAATATGTACAATTATTTAGTTGCAGTATTGGTACTGCAACTGTCAGTGTATGCTAAATGCAGTATATATGTTAGGTGAAATGCTAAATGGTGATGGCTATCCGGAGATTGTACTTTAGAGAGATTATATGGTTGTAAACTATGGTTAAACTATAAAATTTTAGGCTAACTACTTATCTGATTGTCTTCCGTACTACAGCTATTCGCAGTTTCCGTGCTCACTTAAACTCGCTGTGTGGTCGACTGCGGTGGTTATCTTAACGACTGGTTTTTCCCTGCCTTCCCCCCCTGTCCCTACGTGCTGTGGGGAGTGATCGCGATGTGTTTATGTGAGGTGTTGCCAACCTAGATAAGATGTATGTTATTGAATGAGGTGGATCTACAACTATTAAAGACCGTGGATTAGTCCTCGCCACGCGTGGAGCATAACCCATTCGAACTAAGCGTTGACGGTCTTATGAGGACGTCCCGGCACCTTTAATACTGCCTCTAATATGGGCCTTGGTTTATTGCAGAAGAAAAGTACATCGTACACCTGATCCAGATAACATTTACCTATTAAAAACCCCCTAATTTCCCCCCTTTTTGTTATCTAGCTTGGCTGTGTCGCTAAATTGTGTTTTGTTTCCGACAGGGTGTGTTTTTTAGTAGCGTGAAGAGGGGTGAGCTCTCCATGAACGTGTGTTCATTTAGATTGTTGGGATTGTTTCGTTTGGCTATGTGTATCTCGATTGCTTCCTTTATGTCAAGAGCTCTGCCTTTCGATTCGTGATGGATTATTTTAAGGTCCGACTCTATGTTGGTAAAGCTATGCCCTGCGTCACACATATGTTCGCACACGGCTGAATGTGTTCCGTATCTTATCGCATTTCTATGTTCATTATAACGTTTGTCTACTCGCCTTCCACTCTGCCCGATGTAATTAGCTTGACAATCGGTGTCTTGGCACGTTATAGAATATACCCCTGACCTTGAATACGGGTCACGTTTATTTAGATTACTATTTAGGAGGTGCCTAGCGGTTGTGTTTTTCGTCGTGAAAGCTATCTTTATGCCTTGCTTTTTGAATAGGTTAGTGATTTTATATGTATTCGCATTCACATAGTTGAAACGCGCAAATTTTTTATCATTACTGTCCGGTTTGGGAATCGTTTTATCTTCATTTTTATGTTTGGCTATAATTTGATTTATTTTGCTTGGCGAGAAGTTGTTTTCCTTTGCTATTTGCATAATAGTTCTTATTTCCGTATTATAGTTGTCTTTTGACATGGGTATGTTTAAAGCCCTGTGCACCATTGAATTGAAACCCGCTAGTTTGTGCGTACTGGGGTGATTAGACTGATTGTCGATTGCATGCGAGGTTTGTGTTGCTTTCCGGAATATGGAATATGAAAGGTCGTTGTCTTTACGTTCAATAGTTATATCGAGATAATTTATTTTCCGGTCTATTTCGGATTCCTTAGTGAATTTGATAGAATGGTGAAGGCTATTAATGGATTGGAGAATTGTTTCTTCGCTTGTTAGTTCAGTATCGTAGATGCAAATTACATCATCTACGTATCTTTTCCATATTACTATTCCCTTTGTTGAAGTCTTTTCTAAGAACGCATTTTCTAGTGCATTGATGAAGATGTCAGCGATTAACCCACTTAGTGGCGATCCCATTGCTAGGCCTTCTCTCTGTGTGTATATTTTATTGTCGAATTGAAACACGTTTTGGGTGAGAACGACCCTCAGTAATCTCACAATCTCTTCAATTTCTTTTACCGAATTGTTGGATTTTAAGTTGTTTTCGATAGTGTTGATTGCTTCAATAATCGGAATATTGGTGTACATGTTAGTTACGTCGAAGGATACTAGCCTGAAGCTAGGTTTCATTTGTAGGGTGTTCAATGCTGTTACTAGTTCTGTTGTGTTCTTTACAGAGTTGTTTTTGTCGTTGGAAAGACGGCATTTTAAGATTTTTAGTAACTCTTTGCTGATTTTGTAATTAGGGGCATTCCTACAATTGACTATTGGTCTCATTGGGCATTCCTTTTTGTGTATTTTTGGTTGTCCCCTCAATGACGGTATTTTCGGGTTCATGTTTATTAGTTTTGATTTTTCGGCTTTGGTCAGTATGTATTCTGTTTCTTTTAGCGCACTTTTTATTTGTTTTTGGAATTTGTTGGTCGGGTCTTTTGTTAATTCCTTGATTTCGTTGTTGTTTAGGAATTCGACTGTTTTTTCAATGTATTCTGTTTTGTTCAAAATTACTGTAGTGTTTCCCTTATCTGCTTTTGTGATGATTAAGTCATGTTCTTTTATTTTTTGTTTCAACGACTTTATTTCTTTGATTTGTTTGTTGTTTTGAATGTTATTGCTATCGCCCTCTCGTTTGAGGATTTTTTTGGCTTCGTTGGTGGCGAGATTTTTGGTTAATTCCCTGTCTTCTGCTGGGAGCTTGTGACTGGCTATCTCAATATCTGTGATTAACTGTTTTATATTGTGGTTCGTGTGTGCGTCTGTGCAGTTGTATTTCAAACCTTTGTCTAACATATTCATTTCACCTTGAGAAAAGGTTACGTTCGTTCTGTTGTTTACTCTGCTGTGGAAATTGAATTCATTGTTATTCGTGTGTTGTTCGTTCGATTGATGGTTCTGTGTTTCTCCTAGTTTTCTTAATTTATTTTCTAGCGTTTCATGCTTCCTCGTTGCTCTGATTTTGATGGTGTCATGTAGGTGTTCGGTGAAGCTGTCCCATTGGGCTGCGTGCCAGAAATTACTTAGTTGCAATTGAATGTCGTATAATTGTTGGTTAATTTTTTGCTTTCTTATGTATGCAAATCTTAATTCGTTTTTTATCCAAAGCGCTTTGGCTTGTTTAGTTGAAATGATCGAGGCTGGTGTGTTCGGTACGGTTTTAATTGGTACGTATTTAGGGGTGAGGTTTAGTTCTATACATTTTTTGTTGAACCAAATTGACTTGTCTAAATTCATGAGTTTAAGCCTGAGTGATTTGAATTTCTTGGCTTCACGATTTGCCTGACTAGCCATGAACATTGTGGTGTTTGAAGCCATATTTTCAGTGTTGCCTTAGTAAACAAGAGTTTAGTGCTTTTCAGTCGGTCAACACGAATGTACCCAAAAGAGATGGGTTATGCCCTAATCCTGAAATAAATTACATGAGATTAATAAAACACTAGGATGACCAGTTTCGATCGTAAAGCGATCATCATCAGATCCAATACACTTAGGCTATAAAATCTATGTTTGAAATACAGGTGAAAATATTTACAATATGTACAATTATTTAGTTGCAGTATTGGTACTGCAACTGTCAGTGTATGCTAAATGCAGTATATATGTTAGGTGAAATGCTAAATGGTGATGGCTATCCGGAGATTGTACTTTAGAGAGATTATATGGTTGTAAACTATGGTTAAACTATAAAATTTTAGGCTAACTACTTATCTGATTGTCTTCCGTACTACAGCTATTCGCAGTTTCCGTGCTCACTTAAACTCGCTGTGTGGTCGACTGCGGTGGTTATCTTAACGACTGGTTTTTCCCTGCCTTCCCCCCCTGTCCCTACGTGCTGTGGGGAGTGATCGCGATGTGTTTATGTGAGGTGTTGCCAACCTAGATAAGATGTATGTTATTGAATGAGGTGGATCTACAACTATTAAAGACCGTGGATTAGTCCTCGCCACGCGTGGAGCATAACCCATTCGAACTAAGCGTTGACGGTCTTATGAGGACGTCCCGGCACCTTTAATACTGCCTCTAATATGGGCCTTGGTTTATTGCAGAAGAAAAGTACATCGTACACCTGATCCAGATAACATTTACCTATTAAAAACCCCCTAATTTCCCCCCTTTTTGTTATCTAAGACCGTCAACGCTTAGTTCGAATGGGTTATGCTCCACGCGTGGCGAGGACTAATCCACGGTCTTTAATAGTTGTAGATCCACCTCATTCAATAACATACATCTTATCTAGGTTGGCAACACCTCACATAAACACATCGCGATCACTCCCCACAGCACGTAGGGACAGGGGGGGAAGGCAGGGAAAAACCAGTCGTTAAGATAACCACCGCAGTCGACCACACAGCGAGTTTAAGTGAGCACGGAAACTGCGAATAGCTGTAGTACGGAAGACAATCAGATAAGTAGTTAGCCTAAAATTTTATAGTTTAACCATAGTTTACAACCATATAATCTCTCTAAAGTACAATCTCCGGATAGCCATCACCATTTAGCATTTCACCTAACATATATACTGCATTTAGCATACACTGACAGTTGCAGTACCAATACTGCAACTAAATAATTGTACATATTGTAAATATTTTCACCTGTATTTCAAACATAGATTTTATAGCCTAAGTGTATTGGATCTGATGATGATCGCTTGACGATCGAAACTGGTCATCCTAGTGTTTTATTAATCTCATGTAATTTATTTCAGGATTAGGGCATAACCCATCTCTTTTGGGTACATTCGTGTTGACCGACTGAAAAGCACTAAACTCTTGTTTACTAAGGCAACACTGAAAATATGGCTTCAAACACCACAAAGAAACACAAAACATAAGTTTCAATTTCCAAAAACACACAAAATGGTGTGTTATCGCACAAGCAGCAGTTGGCGATTGTAATGTAATACTCTACTTCCGTGACAGGTTTATTAGCCTACTTTCGATTTTTGCAAAAAATGAAAGTAGACTTATTAGATCAACACAGGGCGAAAAATTGTGTGTCTGTCTGTGTGTGTGTGTGTGTGTGAGTGTGCGTACTCTGAATGTGTGCCCCCCCCCCCTATCAATTCGGACACGGTGAAACCGAATTGAATGAAATTTGGTGCAGAGGTAGCACTAGCAAAGGGCACCTCAGTGTCATGCTTTATATCGCCGCAATCTTGACGAAAACGTAATGGCGGCCACCCAAATGTTCAAAACTTAAATCAAATTACGACTAACCTAATCATCCGATCTCCACCAAATTTTGCAGAAACATATATTTACACGGCGAGCGTCTTTTGACTAAACTACAAAGTCATCAGCTAATAATTTGCAGATTGCGGCCATGTATGTGTGCAAATCGATTCCCCCTATCAATTCAAACATGGTAAAACCGAATTGAACAAAGATTAGTACAGAGGTAGCACTAGCAAAGGGAACCTCAGTGTCATGTTTTATATCGCCGCTATCTTGACGAAAACGTAATGGCGGCCACCCAAATGTTAAAGGCTTAAATCAAATTACGACCAACCTAATTATCTGATCTGTAATAAATTTTGCAACAACATACCTTTATGTGGGAAGCATCTTTTGACTGTACTACAAGGCCATCAGCCCAATAGTTTGTAGATAACGGCCATGTATGTGTGCAAATCGATTCCCCTATAAATTCAAACACGGTGAAATCGAATTGAATTACATTTTGTACAGAGGTAGCACTGGCAAAGGGCACCTCATATTCATGTTAATATCCATATAACACGTTGTATTTCAACAAGCCACAACAACCAACATTCAATTATACTCCTTGAAAAAGACAAAGAATTATAACAATACCCATGCATTTAGGAGAAAGTAGGCTGTATGTTCTTTACTGAACATATTGATTTTATTCCATTGAATCGTACCTATTGTGCATGTTCGCTGTGCAAACGGAGCTTTTATGACATTCACCTCACTTTTTGCAAAAGACTCCCTTTATCCCTTTCCTAAAATTATTTGTCTAAATGTCCCGAAATTTGGGACAAATCCCACGGGTTGGCATTATTGTTCGCCAATAATCCGTCCAAGATTCATTATAATTTATACTAGGAGAGCGATTCATTTTTTTTGACAAGGTTTTTCTTCTTCTTGTTGTTGTTTCGTATAGGCCATCTAAATACCATGACTTGCAAGTTTCAACTATTATATTTGGATTGGGCTTTGATGTTTATGATCCGGAATTTGAGATTTAATGCATGTACAAATATAAGCAGGCGAAGGTAGCTATTACTCTCTCTTTTAGAGGATGCAGGGTATCATCGAATTGTTACACTAGCAACCCGGCCCGGCTTCGCCCGGGAACAGTTGTGAATGCATTACGCTTCTTTACGATGTCAATGAACTACGATCTATATCCGTTTTACGTCTCGCCATGATGGGTTAAAATCACTGACTGGACTATTAAGTATATTATAATGGAGATGCATGTGCAGCAAATTCTTGTCAGACGTAATTTAAGAATGGCGAGGTGCATGAAACACAAATCCCCCTTCCGTCCAATCTAAAAACACTTATAGTGGACGATATATTGAATATACGGATGTGCTCTTGCGTACGTTTTTGTAGAACTTTTCATGCTGAACAATTCTTTTTAACGGTTTGCCCAGCGTAAGCTTAAAAAGCGCATGGGCGCCAGGATTTTTTCGACTTTTTCTCTGAAATCTTTACTGCTTGGCCTCCTTTGATCATAAATAAATTATTTTCTACAGAAAACTTCCTCGAGGTATCCTTCACAGAATGGTGAAATCCGTATCAAATTCCATGCAGTGGTTATCGAGATTGCCCGTGACATCCGAGAATCGGGGACTCTGTTTTATACTAAGTAGAGATTATATGCCAATCAGTATAATTTAATATAATATAATCCCCCTTCCGTCCAATCTTAAATTGACTGTGAATTTTGCGGAACGAAAGTTTCTCAGGCGAAATGAGAGTTGCACTTCCAGGGAATGGCGAGGGGAATGAAACTCAAATCCCCCTTCCATCCAATCTTAACTTGACTGTGTTTCACAGGCGAAATGAAGAAAACCCGAGTTGCACTTCCAGGGAACCTCCAAACACATCCACCCTTCTCAGAAGTCTTAACTCAACACGATTCGACGGGTTGCTGCTGGCTGTATCTGGGGCAATAGGTTCGCCCACTAGCTAGGCTGTAACAGGGATGATAGACTCGCCCTTAGCTAGCTCGTAAACTGTCACCTCAGTAGTTGAATGGACATGGTTGGTAGAAATTAAAACGTAAAAACACTTTTAGTGCATTGAAGATAGTATGCTGTCGCGGACTTTTTTGTAGAACTTTTCATGCTGAACAATTCTTACACTCATAGTATTTAGATATTTTAACGGTTTGCCCTGCGTAAGCTTACAAAGAGCTTGTTTTTCGACTTTCCCACTGAAATCGTTACTGCTCGGCTTCCTTTGATGATAAATAAATTAATTTCTACTGAAATCATTCTCGAATCCTTTACAGCAGGGGTTCCCAACCTGAGGGGGGGCTTTATCAAGGGGGGCGTGAAGTGATTTCTGAAATTTTTAAACTCGAATATTACAATTTTGTAAAATAAACATTTTTCGAATTTCTCCAAGTGATTGTCGCACCAAGTCAATCGTTCAAAAGCACTGGTAACCAACTGTCGGCACAACCTCTGCGGAGCCGTGAGGTTGGTTGGTTCTTAAGTTTAGGGGCTGCGACAATGCGGTCATATAGCCCCGTGTACTTTGGGTGTGTGTAGAATCTGTCTGATAACCGGTGTTAATTGTGATGACTGTATTAGTGTGTGTATCTGTTTTTTAATTTTAAGTACTGCAACTTAGAATTTTTCAAGTAATTCCTACTTTTGCCGCCAAGCGTCACCGTCACCGACTACTAGGCCAAGTTCAGAACTTAACTACTAGACGCCACCGCAGTTGGCTCTTGGCAACGAACGTAGAAACCTAAGAGCGTTGTTTACATTCTTAACCTATACAATTTAGATTCACACAGGTATAATTAGTGGAAGGTTTTTTAACATGCCATAAATCTATGACTTTACTTCCCCTCCGAAGGAAGGCATACTGAGGGATTTTAACGCTCTTAAAGAATCCGACGGCTTTGGCCCGGTTTGAACCCGCTATCGTGGGCATAGAAGCTCAGCATGCTACCAACTACGCCACCGAAGCCGCCTAGCCGCGAGGTTGGAGGTGAAATAAAGAATTTGCTGTGTTGTAAGGAGCAAAATCTTGACAATTTTATCGTCTCGTTGGCATATCTTAGTGATTTCTTTGAAGCTTTGAACAGTTTGAACTTAAAGCTCCAAGGCAAAAGCTCCAATATTATTCAGTCCTGAAAAAAAAATACAGTTATGGAAACGCCGGCTTCAGTTGAACAACTTCTCATCCTTTCACCGCCTTAATGAAATTTTGCCGGAATATGAACGTGTCCGTAATAAACTTAAGTGCAAATTCAGTCACATTTGTATTCCCTGGCACGAGAATTCAACTTCTACTTTCCTGATATCACGACGGAAGAATGGTACTGGATGTTAACAAGAAATTCGTTTGCCATTGACATTGAAGCACTGCCAGCACAGCTTCAAGAAGAAGCCATAGATTTGAAGTGTGAATCAATGCTAAAAGATGATTCTAAAAAATAAGGACTGGATGACCTTTGGGCAAAGCCAAATTTGCATTGCGTGTCATTGTCCCATTTTCAAAGACATATTTATGCGAGTCAGGATTTTCAACGCTGAGTGTAATAGAAACAAAGCAGCGCTGTCGGCTTGATGTTGCAAGTGATCTCCGCTGTGCTCTGTCAAACATTAAACCAAACATACCGAATCTTACCAAGAGAAAACAGTATCAATCCTCTCACTGACATTTGTTGACTAATTTAAGGATTTGTTGTAAAAGTTTGTTCTTTGTATGGTGCTAAAATGAAGTTAGTATGTAATAGACAGGTCCCTATTCCATTATGTAGTGTTATCAGGTTAAGTCTATAACCTCCGCGTCAATCGAAGAGGTTATAGAAGCGATGAGTGGTAGGGAAGGGGGAGGGGAGTGGGGAAGGGGGAGGGGAGTGTGGAGGGGGGCGCGATGAACTCCCGTATCTGAAAAGGGGGGCGTCAGCTGACAAAGGTTGGGAACCACTGCTTTACAGAATGGTGAAAACCGCATCAAAATCCATCGAGTGGTTCTCGAGATTACCCGTAACATCTCAGAATCGGGGACTTTGTATTATACTAAGTAGAGATTGGTACGTAACAAACTGGTAAATTTAAGAAGCCTACATGAGTTCTACCTGTATTGAACTGATGGAGTAGTGAAGTGTTCGGTATGACACTAAGAGTGGAACTTAAGGGCTGGTGACGACTCGCGCCATCTGCCATCTGAACTTGGAACTGGATATTATTGTCAAGAAATGGCGTGCGCAACTGAGCTGGCTCCTTTGAACCAAGATTTGGTGTTCAAGTAAAAATAATCGAAACACACTTGATATCGACTAGCAAGTGTGGAATGTTTTAGGCATTTCTCCATTATGTAGGAAAATGTAGCAAATGAGATTATTCCAAGTGGAAGGTCATACGAAGGTATGAAAAAATAGTTTTATTCCACCTTAGTCTAGTGTGTTCTAGTTTGGAGTTATTGAATAATGTGGACCAATGAATAATTTTACATACCTTTCCTGGTTTTATTTATTTATTTATTTATTAGCCTACTTTTCACATTTTGCAAAAATGAGGAAAAAGTAGAGTCATGAGATCGATTCGGGAAAATGTGTGTCTCTCTGTCCTTCTGTCTGTATTTGTCCCCCCCACCGCCCCATAAACTCCTAAACGGCTGCAGCAATCGAAACCAAATTTGGTATTGTACCCGTTCGTCCTGGGGATGCGATGACCCATCTGCTATAACATCACATCCCTGGAGTTCCAGGACAGAGCGGAGTTAAATGAACCTCTAGTCAAATAAGGAATGTGTCGGAAATTCAGTTGAATTCATGAAAAAGCAGTGGGTTTCACGAGACAAAGTATCTCTAGGGTCGTTACGGGCTTAAGTTAATAAAAATAATTCAAATATAAATGGGCGCCATCAACTGAATTCCTAGCAAAACCACTTCCTTTCCGGATAAGCCTTACTCAAGACAAGGAAAGAAAAAGGAACATCACACCATCATCAGATCACAACTAAGATAAAAACAAATTTATTTTACTTTGATAGTCAGACAGACATTTTAAATATAAATGCTACCTAAGAGTATGGTCGAATGCAAAGTTAAATTGTCATTGTCCAAAAAATCGAACCATCTCCTTTCTAATGCAAAATTATTTCAATCCACTTATCAAGAAAAATGTATAAAGTTCTCTTGGGTTCTCAGGAT
The DNA here is from genome assembly GCA_946902985.2 of Meconema thalassinum. Lineage (NCBI taxonomy): Eukaryota > Metazoa > Arthropoda > Insecta > Orthoptera > Tettigoniidae > Meconema > Meconema thalassinum. The sequence continues at coordinate 468,660,056 of OX336393.1, forward strand.
CACTGTCGCACTATGTCTTTCGTCACTGACATTTGTGAAACCTGAGACCTAATTCTCTTTAATTTAACATCAATGTGGATTTAATTAAGTTACTAATCTGCCTAAACATACACATATAATCATCACTCATGTTAAATATCACATAAATTATGGTTTGCATGGTATAATTTGAACGTAGAACATGTTAATCAAATGTTCCTAAACATTGAATAATTAATTTACATTATTTACATCGTCATTAATCTCTTATCTGTGAATTACAGAAAATTCAAATTCTCATTGGTCATCCTCATCATTATTATCAAATTAAATATTTCTCACATTAATTCTCACTTCAAAATTCCAAATATTCCTGTCAGAATCGTTAATTCATCACCATTACATCATTTAAATTCACATTTCAAGTTGCAATTCCTTCGAATTATCTCTCAATTAAATTTATTTAATTCCATAAAAAATTCATTAATCATCAGCTTCTTTAATTAATCATCACCTTCTAATTCAGTTATTCATCATCATTACAATCGTCTAATAATTCATTTCAATCAGTTTAATTAATTCAATCTTTAATTCATCCACTTATTTAATTCATCGATTTATTTCAAAATTTAATTTATCAACTTATTTAAATTTCAATCATCTGGTTATTTAGTTTATTATTTCATCTAGTCATTCTGATTTTTATTTCATTAGGTCATTCTGATTTTTATTTCATTAGGTCAGATCGTTAATATGCTTAAATCTCAGATTATTATTTCATTAATTATTATTTTCAGAAAATCTTGTATTATCAACTTCATTTACTTGTTTAATTTCCTAACAAATTGTTTAATAAGGTTTATAGAACGTTGTCTTACAGTTTTATTACTTCCAAGTTATATCTCGTATTTAATTATCATGCCAAAAATATTATTGTCTCCACGACATCACGTTGGATCTAACTATCCACAACGACATTATATTTCTTCAATATTCCAAATATCACATTTGAATATAAGAATTGCTACAAAAACTCCATAAATATTCAGCACATACAGCATGAATTTCAACAAATACGCTAGACTGGGTATGACAACCTCATGTCCGCTTCAAAATACATTATCAACGTTGCAACTATCAAATGGCAAATTCCACAAAATGCCTATCACAAACTTCTTTTAACCACGTTGCATGATCTACAAAAATATATAAATGGCTTCAAATTATTAACGCACATAATCTCCAATGACTGTAATCACTCTGATCACTTCTAGACAACTTCTTAAACAATTGGAAAAACATTACTTCAGTAATTTATGATCTGCTTTCAAATAGCATAAATTCTCTTTCACAAGTTTCATAATTCACATCGTAGAAAAACACCAATGTGCTATAATCTCTCACATCAAAATCTGCAATACTGATCCGCCTTAAAATAATTATGACCATTAATGATTAATCTTACAAGATTAAATTACTTTAAATCCTTCTCAAATGTATCAAACACAATTATAAAAATCATCAAAGCATCATCTGTAATAGCTGTTAAACTGAAATTACTCTCAAAAGAGTGTAGCAACAAAATATTGGATTGGCAAACAAGAATTACTAAATGCAATCCTGTTGACATTTATCGTTACTTTATTTAACAAAATTTCGACTGATATGTGACTAGTAGTTCCTTGTTTAATTCACTTACATCTCGTGTACATTCGGATGATAAAATGAGTTCCTCAATGGCGAGTAAGATGTGTAACCACCGTGCAATCGTATAAATACGAAGGACCTCGCCCCGTCGACTTGGATGATAGTTCCCTAAACGATGGGTAAGGCGAGTACCACCATACAATCGTATAAATACGACAGACCCCATCTCGTGGACTATATGAGTGAATGTACCAGAAAGGAATCAACAAGTTTCTAGTTGTCATATAAAAGCGACGTTCATTCACTAAAGTGAATAACTTCTTAATATCTCCAAACAATCCAATGGAAAAAATCCCTACTGATGAATAATACACACTCGCTAGTATGCAATGAACTGACGAAGTAGTTTCTGATAATCAATTGCAGATCACGAGTTCGAAATACTCGTTACACAAAAAAAAAACTATCCATGAAAAATATCCTAGCTGGAAAAATGTCTATAAGATCAAACATCTTCTTAATAAAGTCAAACAACGGTGAGAATATCGAATAATGATGCCTGCCATATCATATGGTCACTCCATATTCTAGCAAATTCGAAGTATATAAATTCAAACCATGTCTTAATAATCAAATCACTCCTATTAGAAAAATATACATGTGTGCCCAGTATTCATGAAAATAATCGTATCAGGTAGATAGAACTCTTACAATACCTTTCATTATCAGTTGTAATATAATTTCCAAGATCGTCGATTTTCCCTACCTAAAGATTTCTCATAAGATCGGCGTGAATATCATTTCATCCATGAAATGACGCTTTCCTTCGAAATCCCAAGCGAATCAGCTGTTGGACTCCTCTCGTCAGGAACCGAATCCATCGCTCTGTGGTGCCATCTTGTCTCTATTCACGTTTACTCGATCATGTTGAACCTCGAATTACCCATAGCGGATATCGTCCAACTCCTTCTCGAAAAGTTCATGGTAACAGCGGACCCCCTACTCTTCTTCTAATATACGCCACTGTTCCGATAAATGTTCCGTTTGAGAATTGTAAGTCCTCTCTCAACTTACTGCGAAGTTCTACTTGAGTAAAATAAAAATTTTACTAGATAGTGTTCATGATTACGATACACCCTGTATCTGTCTATAAGTTGTAATCCATGAAAATGGCATAAGATAAAAATCTTATAAATGCACGCTGTAATGTTCATCAGAGCCTATGCTAAACATTCAGTTTACTTGAAATAGTAAAACGTCGCTTTGAATGTATTATATAACAGCATGGTTATAATGTTAAATGTGAAAGCCTGTGTTCGAACAACGTCGAAATGAAGCTTGAAACAAAGTCTTCATATGCGATCAGTGCGGTTTTGAAACACCCCGGCTATCCACAATTGTCCTCTTGGCTAGCCCGGCTGGATCGATGACCCGCTCGGCCTCTGTTGCTCGGTGATGCGAGATATGTCGCCTACACTTGCCGTGACGGCTTACGTGTGTTGCGTGACCTTCAATGCCCGTCTCGCTGTGCTATAGGACTGCTCTGTACTGCTCGCCTCGTTGAGCCTAACTGAACTGCCTAGCGCTGCGTCCCAGCTTATGAGTTCCGAGCGGCACGTGGCTGATTCTCCCCACCACGGTGCTCCTACGTCACGAAGATAGTCTCGAACCCGACTCCTCTCGGCTGTTCTGTTATACAATAACTTATTTCCATAAAATTATTTCCACATATAATTCATGTCATATATACTCTTCTAAGTTGTTTTAACTTATTATAATCCCATATACATTTCAATAAAGCTTCACATCTTTATTAATAATTCTATCTTCTCACAGATTTCAATGCCTCCTTGATTCTTGACCTCCTACGTCATCTTGGCTTTCTTCTTGACGCGATCGATGCGCTATCTTATCTGAATGCTTCCCAAAACTTCAACTACAGCTTAATGTCAGCTGGCGTAGCCGATAGCCTAAAATAGGTATCGGGTACATCTCTCCCGTACATCTCCTTTTTTTTTTTATCAGGATTGAGAAAAAAAAATACACTCTCAGGCATTCAATATATTATACATGTACACGATAGCTCTACAATTTCCTTTACTCAGCATGATGGTATTTCCTGATGCTAGCTGCATTAAAAGTTCCTACAACTTCATCAGTATCCATTCTGACAATCTTATAGCTATTATTCTGGTATGTTTGTTCAATACGGAACGGTCCAGCGTACAATGGAGCGAATTTATGGTAGATCTTCAGCTGTAGGTTCGAAGTGACTGGCTTCCTAATCAGCACCTCATCATTTTCTTGAAATGGCTCGTGGAACCTCCTTCCTGCCTGTCTCCTGGCTCTCTTCTCCGCCTGTCTTCTGAGCCTCTCTCCTGCCATCTCGACTCTTCTTTCTTGTGTGGGTTGAGGATCTGCTGGTGCCCTCACGACTCTATCCCATGGTCTATCCGGTTTCAATCCATGATGAAGCATGGACGGAATCTGTCCTGTGCTTTCATGTACTGTGGAATTCAAGCATTGGCTAATGATGGGTATCACTTCCATCCATCTATGGTGTTGCCTTGACACATATAAGCGACACAGCTTACTTATCTCCGGCATAATTCTTTCGGCGGGATTTCCCTCTGGATACCGTACAGAATTAAACACATGCCTGATTCCTAAACGTTCCATAGCAGTAGAAAATTCCATGCTAGTAAATTGTGATCCATGGTCACTCAACAAAACTTCAGGTTTCCCCATGCTCGGAATAACTGTTTTCTCAAGTCGATTTATTACGTACTTGGACGTAGCTTTCTGTATAGGGCATAGAGATACGTACTTCGAAAATACATCGACTGTTACTAAAACGAATTGATTGCCTTTCGTCGAACGAGGAATCGGACCAAAAATGTCCGTCGCGAAAAGTTCTCTTGGCTTGCTGGGTAATATTGATCTGGGAACTTCTTTCATTAACTTAGATGAGTATTTACTTCGCTGACAACTGTCACAGGTCTTTATGACGTCGCGAATCGTTTGTCCCATTTGTTTCCACACAAAAGTTTCTTGAGCGAGAGCCAAAGTCTTGTCTACACCTACATGAGCTGCAGTTCGGTGTATCATCCAAATAACTGGTTTGACAAGCTTGGGTGGGATCACTACTCTAAGTCTAGTATGATCCTGGTCAATATATTGGCATATAACACCTCCCATAATATGATGTCTTCTAGCCTCTATCTCAGTTCTTTGAAAATCTGGATCAGTGTTATCCATCCTACGTGTCAGAAAACGGTAAATTCTTCGTAAAGGTGCATATCTCTTCTGAGTTTGCGATAACAACTTCAACTTTTCTAGAGTACCACTATCCTCTTGAATCAAATTTATATGGTTGACTATTACTTCTTCACAAGGGTTTCTGCTCAGCACATCTGCTAACAGATTTAACTTCCCCGGTCTATGTACAACAGTTGGGTTAAATTGCTGTAAGAACAGAGCCCATCTGGTGATGCGGTCACTCGCTAAGTCTGTCTTCATAATAAATTGGAGGGCTTTATGATCTGTGATCACTGTTATGCCATGTCCAAACAACACCTTCTTCCACGTTTTGAGAGCATGAACCACTGCTAATGCCTCTAACTCAGTTGCATAGTAATTCTTCTCACAATTCCTAAGCTTGCGACTGGTGAAAGCTAAATATCTATGTTTCTTGTCATCATCCAGCTGATATAGGATTCCACTAATACCTATTTTGGATGCGTCTGTCTCTACAAAGAATCGTCTTGTAAAATCAGGATACTCAAGTTTGATATTTTGGATTAGCATTTTCTTGGCTGCTAAAAACGCTTGATTGCATCTATCGTCCCATTTCCATCGATTTCCCTTCCTTAATAAATCCTGCAGAGGTGCCATTGTCTCAGTATATTCAGGACAATGTGTTGAAAAGAACTGACACATGCCTAAAAACTGCCGTACCTCTTTAATCTTTCGTGGTGTTGGAAACTCTGAAATTGCTATTATCTTCTTTGGATTGGGCCTATAACCATCTCCATCGATTCTATGTCCAAGAAATTCAATTTCTTCATGAAAGAATTGACATTTATTGAAGTTCACCTTGAAGTTCGTTCTTCTAAGATCTTCAAAAAGCATTTGAAGGTGTCTGATATGTTCTTCCGCTGTCTCAGACGCTATAATCAGGTCATCAATATAGCTTACAACATGCTCTTTAACTGCATCTGACAAATTTTGATCTAGTGCTCGGATCATCACCGGACCACTATTTTTCACACCAAAAGGTATCCTATTGAATACGTATGTTTTATGGTCAAACAGGAACCCTGTGTACTGTTTGCACTCTTCTGCTAGCTCAACATGATAATATGAACTAGTCAGATCGATTGTCGAGAAGACACTCTTTCCTCTAAATCGGCGTAACAATTCACGAATAACAGGTGGTCTATCGTGTTCAGGAAGAACTCTTTCGTTAAGGGATCTGGCATCTAGACATATCCTCAGCTTACCGTTAGGTTTCTTGACAACAGCTAAAGGATTCAAATAAGCAGTTGGCATTTTCTTAATTATTCCATCTGTTTCCATGTCGCTTATCATTATGCTAACTTCCTCCTTCCATTTATCCGGAATGGGATATAAATTTTTATGGTATGGTTTGTCATCCATCAACTTGATGCTGTATGTAAAATTTTCTATGAGACCTGGTTTGTCATTGAATATATCCTCATATTCTGAAATTACTTGATCAAACCGCCCCTTAATTTCTGGATTTATTTTACTAGTTATGCCAATTTTATCTTCTATAGACCTTTCAACGCTGCATACAATTTCATCCAATATATCCTCTCTAAAGAATGTCATCTCCGATTCTTGATTTTCCATAACCCCTTCTTGAAAGTACATGCGCCTACTCTGCATATCTATGATCAGGCCACTCTCACTTAGGAAATCCACTCCTAGGATCATGTCAAAATGTAGTTGACCCACTACTAGGAACATCTGTTCAAAACTTCTGGTTCCAATCCCAACATCTAAAAGTACCTGACTTTTACATTTCATACTCTTGTCTGGAATCACCCCTTGAATTTTGCTAACAACAGTTGGCAACATTGTAATTCTTCCTAATAATTTCAATTCATCCAGGCAACCTATGGATATCAAGCTCACCATAGCTCCTGTGTCTACAAGTGTCTTTATTTCTTTTCCCATGACTTCCACACTAATAACTGGCAATTCATGTCTATATTCCCGTTGTACTATGTCTTCTTCCTCGATTAAATCCTCGTCCTTGACCTGATATGTTTCTACGATGACGATTGATTCCCAATGATTTTCATTTTCTTCTAGAGTTAATTTGACGTTTTTTTTTTTTTTCATTGCCACTCGTGCTGGCTCGATTGACATCTCTCACTGTCTCTTCGAGTGGTGCACTAGGCTGTCTATCCTCTTGTCTTGACCTTTCATGTCCATGATTATCCCTTCTGTCGTCAGGATCGTTTCTTCGGCCTTCCTGTCGGTCGTTTCCATTAAACTGTTGCCCTTGGTTCCAGTTATTCCTTCCCCGATATCTGTTATTATACCGATTCCTGTCCTGATACCTGGAATTTTGGTTATAATTCCTATACCGGTTATCTCTCGCTTCTTGATCGTATGGCCTTTCATATGGTCCTCTATATCGATCATTTCCTCTTGCATTACGGATGTTTCCTCGATTCCCATCGTTCCGTCGGTTTTCCCAGGAATCCCTTCTATCCGTTTGAACTGCATTGTCCACGACTACCGCGTTTACTTCTTGCGTGTTTCTGTTGTCGTTTCGATTACTTCTCGGTGTAACCTGTGCGCTCGTATAATCCAATCGCCTCAATATATCATCATAATGTTCCAGCGTATTGGCTCCCGATGCTATCAAAGATCGCTGTACCTCTATCGGTAACTGTCGCGCTATAGCTTGCAAAAGCTCTTCTTCTGGCAATGGAGGAATAAGGAACTGTAATTTAGCCAGCTGTGACGTGAAGTAGTTGGCGTAATGCGTCGGATGTGACGTAGAATAGCGTTTAGAGTACATCTCCGCTCTTACGTTGAGTTGATCCTCGGCACTCCAGAATCTCCTCAAGAAAGCCATGGCAAATTGCTCCATGTTCGCAAAGTTGCTTCTGAACGCTCTAAACCACGTAAGTGCAGATCCATCTAAGGCGCGTTCTACTATCCTTAGCTCTCTTTCTTTGGCTACCCTGTGTTCCGCCATGTAGTCTCGAATATCTCGCAGAAATTCTACTGGTGTAACACCTGTATTTCCCGAAAACTTTCTCGGTTTGTCATCTAGGTTCCTTATAATTGTGACTGGACCTGAATATCGTTCACTTGGACTCGACGTACTCCTACTCGAACTTGGATTCTCCTGAGGGGTTGAACTGACCCTTTCGAATGTCACATTCGGTTGCATTTGACGGTCTTCTACCATGCTCGTGTCTTGATTCGTCATACTGCGGTCTATCGCTGTTTGATTCATCAATGTTTCCCCTGATGTTACATTATGATTGGTAAAACTGTTAACTATGGATTCTAGTTTCGTCATCCTGTCTTCTGCTAATCTCTTGACCTGAGTCTTCAACTCATCTAACGATGTAACGTCCTGCGTCTTGTTACTTTCGTCTAGATCGTTCCTCAACTTGTCAATCTTTCCTTCGCACGTGTTCTTCACTAACGCGACTTGTTCTTTCAACAGATCAACATCTGTTCTAAATAGTGTTGAATCTAATTTCATCGCTTCCTTGCTTTCCGTAAACCTAACTTCTAAGTTTGCCATACCTGCGATTAATTTTTCATCTAACCCGTCCCGTTTCTCTTTTGCTTCGGCATCGACCTCATTATATCGTTCCTCAACAATTGCTCCGACTCTATTTTTAAATAAAGTTAAGTTTTCGTTAACCTTTTGCTCTATATCGTCGTCTATCTTTCTAATATCCTTCTGCAATTGATTTTCTAACGACTTTATATTAGAATTGACCTCTCCCAAGACTTCATCTTTAATGGTCCCAATTACTGTCTTCAAATCTTTTATTTCGTTACCTAGACTTGTTTCTAGACCCTTAATCTTAGTCTCGAAAGATACTTCGGTAGACCAATCTTGAATTTTTCCTACATCTGCCACTAAACCATCGATGTCGAATCTCAACTTCGATACATCTGACTTAATGTCTTTCTGTATGGTCATAACGTCTGTTCTTAAAGTAAAAATATTTTCTTCCCCTCTACTTTCTAACTCGATAATATTTTTCCTTAATATCTGAACATTTTCCTCTCCTTTCATGTTTACTGCAATGATGTCTAATTGTAAAGTTTTCAACATCTCATTGTTCTTCAAAGTTAAACTATTCTCTAATCTGGTTAACTTATTTTCTAATTCAGTATTAGTTTCTTCACTACGAGACTGTAACTTCTCTTCCAATAATTTGAAATTGTCCTCACTATTTGACTGTAGCCTAGTTTCTAATAACATCAACTCATCTTTGCTATTTGACTGTAGCCTAGTCTCTAATAACATCAACTCATCTTTGCTATTTGACTGTAGTCTAGTTTCTAATGACTTCAAATTATCGTTCAGATTGCCTTCGTTACTAGCCTGTAATGCTTGTACATTCTCTTTACATTTAGCTTCTAATCTAGCTTCTGAATTATTAATTTGTTCTTTAACTTCAGTTTCCATCTTAGAAATGGTTTCTGCAATTCCAGACATACCCGTCTGCAACTCTCCTAACACCTTCGCTAAATCCTCTGGCAACATAATTATATTTCAATATAGAATTATATAGAGACGTTAGACAACAACACATCGCAATGTCTCAATTCCTGCATTCACTTGGGTATAGGGAAAAATATCTTATAACTAACATGATATTACTAATACGATTAACATGAACACTGGATTGGGCACACAAGTACATTGTCTGACTAAGTATAATAAATTTTGTAACACACTTAAATGAACTTGAGATCAATCTCTCAGTAATCTAAATCTGATGTGATTCCATCGAATTAACAAAATCGAAAAGCCCCACTAGTTGGATAAAGCCAATTCTCCCTCTCTCTCTGTACCCGTTCGTCCTGGGGATGCGATGACCCATCTGCTATAACATCACATCCCTGGAGTTCCAGGACAGAGCGGAGTTAAATGAACCTCTAGTCAAATAAGGAATGTGTCGGAAATTCAGTTGAATTCATGAAAAAGCAGTGGGTTTCACGAGACAAAGTATCTCTAGGGTCGTTACGGGCTTAAGTTAATAAAAATAATTCAAATATAAATGGGCGCCATCAACTGAATTCCTAGCAAAACCACTTCCTTTCCGGATAAGCCTTACTCAAGACAAGGAAAGAAAAAGGAACATCACACCATCATCAGATCACAACTAAGATAAAAACAAATTTATTTTACTTTGATAGTCAGACAGACATTTTAAATATAAATCCTACCTAAGAGTATGGTCGAATGCAAAGTTAAATTGTCATTGTCCAAAAAATCGAACCATATCCTTTCTAATGCAAAATTATTTCAATCCACTTATCAAGAAAAATGTATAAAGTTCTCTTGGGTTCTCAGGATCACTGTCGCACTATGTCTTTCGTCACTGACATTTGTGAAACCTGAGACCTAATTCTCTTTAATTTAACATCAATGTGGATTTAATTAAGTTACTAATCTGCCTAAACATACACATATAATCATCACTCATGTTAAATATCACATAAATTATGGTTTGCATGGTATAATTTGAACGTAGAACATGTTAATCAAATGTTCCTAAACATTGAATAATTAATTTACATTATTTACATCGTCATTAATCTCTTATCTGTGAATTACAGAAAATTCAAATTCTCATTGGTCATCCTCATCATTATTATCAAATTAAATATTTCTCACATTAATTCTCACTTCAAAATTCCAAATATTCCTGTCAGAATCGTTAATTCATCACCATTACATCATTTAAATTCACATTTCAAGTTGCAATTCCTTCGAATTATCTCTCAATTAAATTTATTTAATTCCATAAAAAATTCATTAATCATCAGCTTCTTTAATTAATCATCACCTTCTAATTCAGTTATTCATCATCATTACAATCGTCTAATAATTCATTTCAATCAGTTTAATTAATTCAATCTTTAATTCATCCACTTATTTAATTCATCGATTTATTTCAAAATTTAATTTATCAACTTATTTAAATTTCAATCATCTGGTTATTTAGTTTATTATTTCATCTAGTCATTCTGATTTTTATTTCATTAGGTCATTCTGATTTTTATTTCATTAGGTCAGATCGTTAATATGCTTAAATCTCAGATTATTATTTCATTAATTATTATTTTCAGAAAATCTTGTATTATCAACTTCATTTACTTGTTTAATTTCCTAACAAATTGTTTAATAAGGTTTATAGAACGTTGTCTTACAGTTTTATTACTTCCAAGTTATATCTCGTATTTAATTATCATGCCAAAAATATTATTGTCTCCACGACATCACGTTGGATCTAACTATCCACAACGACATTATATTTCTTCAATATTCCAAATATCACATTTGAATATAAGAATTGCTACAAAAACTCCATAAATATTCAGCACATACAGCATGAATTTCAACAAATACGCTAGACTGGGTATGACAACCTCATGTCCGCTTCAAAATACATTATCAACGTTGCAACTATCAAATGGCAAATTCCACAAAATGCCTATCACAAACTTCTTTTAACCACGTTGCATGATCTACAAAAATATATAAATGGCTTCAAATTATTAACGCACATAATCTCCAATGACTGTAATCACTCTGATCACTTCTAGACAACTTCTTAAACAATTGGAAAAACATTACTTCAGTAATTTATGATCTGCTTTCAAATAGCATAAATTCTCTTTCACAAGTTTCATAATTCACATCGTAGAAAAACACCAATGTGCTATAATCTCTCACATCAAAATCTGCAATACTGATCCGCCTTAAAATAATTATGACCATTAATGATTAATCTTACAAGATTAAATTACTTTAAATCCTTCTCAAAGGTATCAAACACAATTATAAAAATCATCAAAGCATCATCTGTAATAGCTGTTAAACTGAAATTACTCTCAAAAGAGTGTAGCAACAAAATATTGGATTGGCAAACAAGAATTACTAAATGCAATCCTGTTGACATTTATCGTTACTTTATTTAACAAAATTTCGACTGATATGTGACTAGTAGTTCCTTGTTTAATTCACTTACATCTCGTGTACATTCGGATGATAAAATGAGTTCCTCAATGGCGAGTAAGATGTGTAACCACCGTGCAATCGTATAAATACGAAGGACCTCGCCCCGTCGACTTGGATGATAGTTCCCTAAACGATGGGTAAGGCGAGTACCACCATACAATCGTATAAATACGACAGACCCCATCTCGTGGACTATATGAGTGAATGTACCAGAAAGGAATCAACAAGTTTCTAGTTGTCATATAAAAGCGACGTTCATTCACTAAAGTGAATAACTTCTTAATATCTCCAAACAATCCAATGGAAAAAATCCCTACTGATGAATAATACACACTCGCTAGTATGCAATGAACTGACGAAGTAGTTTCTGATAATCAATTGCAGATCACGAGTTCGAAATACTCGTTACACAAAAAAAACTATCCATGAAAAATATCCTAGCTGGAAAAATGTCTATAAGATCAAACATCTTCTTAATAAAGTCAAACAACGGTGAGAATATCGAATAATGATGCCTGCCATATCATATGGTCACTCCATATTCTAGCAAATTCGAAGTATATAAATTCAAACCATGTCTTAATAATCAAATCACTCCTATTAGAAAAATATACATGTGTGCCCAGTATTCATGAAAATAATCGTATCAGGTAGATAGAACTCTTACAATACCTTTCATTATCAGTTGTAATATAATTTCCAAGATCGTCGATTTTCCCTACCTAAAGATTTCTCATAAGATCGGCGTGAATATCATTTCATCCATGAAATGACGCTTTCCTTCGAAATCCCAAGCGAATCAGCTGTTGGACTCCTCTCGTCAGGAACCGAATCCATCGCTCTGTGGTGCCATCTTGTCTCTATTCACGTTTACTCGATCATGTTGAACCTCGAATTACCCATAGCGGATATCGTCCAACTCCTTCTCGAAAAGTTCATGGTAACAGCGGACCCCCTACTCTTCTTCTAATATACGCCACTGTTCCGATAAATGTTCCGTTTGAGAATTGTAAGTCCTCTCTCAACTTACTGCGAAGTTCTACTTGAGTAAAATAAAAATTTTACTAGATAGTGTTCATGATTACGATACACCCTGTATCTGTCTATAAGTTGTAATCCATGAAAATGGCATAAGATAAAAATCTTATAAATGCACGCTGTAATGTTCATCAGAGCCTATGCTAAACATTCAGTTTACTTGAAATAGTAAAACGTCGCTTTGAATGTATTATATAACAGCATGGTTATAATGTTAAATGTGAAAGCCTGTGTTCGAACAACGTCGAAATGAAGCTTGAAACAAAGTCTTCATATGCGATCAGTGCGGTTTTGAAACACCCCGGCTATCCACAATTGTCCTCTTGGCTAGCCCGGCTGGATCGATGACCCGCTCGGCCTCTGTTGCTCGGTGATGCGAGATATGTCGCCTACACTTGCCGTGACGGCTTACGTGTGTTGCGTGACCTTCAATGCCCGTCTCGCTGTGCTATAGGACTGCTCTGTACTGCTCGCCTCGTTGAGCCTAACTGAACTGCCTAGCGCTGCGTCCCAGCTTATGAGTTCCGAGCGGCACGTGGCTGATTCTCCCCACCACGGTGCTCCTACGTCACGAAGATAGTCTCGAACCCGACTCCTCTCGGCTGTTCTGTTATACAATAACTTATTTCCATAAAATTATTTCCACATATAATTCATGTCATATATACTCTTCTAAGTTGTTTTAACTTATTATAATCCCATATACATTTCAATAAAGCTTCACATCTTTATTAATAATTCTATCTTCTCACAGATTTCAATGCCTCCTTGATTCTTGACCTCCTACGTCATCTTGGCTTTCTTCTTGACGCGATCGATGCGCTATCTTATCTGAATGCTTCCCAAAACTTCAACTACAGCTTAATGTCAGCTGGCGTAGCCGATAGCCTAAAATAGGTATCGGGTACAGTATCAATAAAGATCTATGCCAGAATATCTCAGAGTCATACTTGAAAATGAAGTCAGTGCTACCAACAGCTGAAAGATCGCAATTGAAATTTGAGCTCCATGTTAGATATCTTGGAAGGTACTGTTACGTGCCACCCCGTCGTGGAACGTTTGTTAACTGGATTACGGGGGGTTGAAGCACAACACAGATTGTTCCTTTAAAGAAACATATTAGATTTATTGCGTCGCATGAGTCACAACTGCCCCCGGGCTGGGCTGTGCTCTGCCTCAGTGTATAACGTGCGCCTTACGCAACAGGTCTACTAGGAGAAAGGGATGGTCCAGAATATTCGTGACCCAGCCTGTGATGGAAACCTGGAGAAGCCGTGAACCCTGGATCGGTCTAGAAGCATTTATTGAGTCACCGGCCTGCTATATAAGAGCGACCTGGCAAGCCGGGTCGAGAGTGTTTTTCGAGCTAGTGCGAGCGTTTACCTTGAGCGACAGTTGTTGGCGACGTGACTTGCGAAACCCCTAGTGAAGCTGATTCTCTTAACAGCGAGGGAGTGAGAAGCCTACAGAGGAACTGTGTCTTGAACGAGTGTGATTTCCAGTGCGACAGAGGTGATTGTGGTGAATTGCGAAACAGTGTGTTGTACGGTGACAGGCTGAGTGCAGATATTTCCAGCCTGCGCACGGGGCCACCTCATTACGAGGGATTAACTTCTGCGGCTCATTGACAAGTGAAAGGGAAGTGTTCTCTCCGTGAGGAAACTGGAGTAGGGTTCTAATTGCTTGTATTTGCTGTTGAATGGTGTATCTTTCTGGCCACAATAAAGCTAATACGTTTCTTTAAAGGAACAATCTGTGTTGTGTTTCAACCCCCCGTAATCCAGTTAACAAAAGTGCCACGAGGGGGTTGCACGTAACAACTGGTGTCAGAAGCCGGATTACGAACTCAAACACAAGCACAACACCTGACGGTCCTGGTTTCAAAATCGAGCAGGTCTTTTTTTTTTAATTTTCCTGTGAGTGCATGCCCGTTTCAAGATTGAAGGATGACCTGAAGAAGATTGAAGACGGCCAGAAGAAGATGGAGGACGGAGAGAAGAAGCTAGCCGAGGACCTAACTGCCAAATTAGAAGACGGCCAGAAGAAATTAGCCAAGGACCTGAAGGATGACCTGACGAAGATGGAAGACGGCCAGAAGAAGATGGAGGACGGCCAGAAGAGGTTAGCAGAGGACCTGAAGAAGATGGAAGACGGTCAGAATAAGCTAGCAGAGGACCTAACCGCCAAATTTCTGGATGGCCAGAAAAATCTGGAAGAGTGTCTGCTGACGAAACTACAGGAAAGTCAAATGAAATTGGAAGAGGGCCTACGTGAGGAAGTCACGGCAGTGGAAAAGTAGTTCGACGCCTTACAAGAGGAAGTTGCCGAACTGCGCCAACGCCCACTGACGGGGGTGGAAGAGAAATTCAACGCTTTACAAAAGGAAATTGCTGATCTGAGCCAACGCCTGCCAATGGGGATGGAAGCGAGATTCAACGCTCTTAAGAGGAAGTTGCCGAGCTGCGCCGACGCCCGCCCACAGGTACACCGGGAATATCAGGAGCGGGACAGAGCAGAGTGATGCCCCCAACCTTCGACGGATAGGTCCCGTGGAGCACTTACTTATGTCAGTTCGAGGCAGCCTGTTCCATAAATAACTGGAACAACACAGAAAATACAACAGCTCTCATTGTAGCGCTGAGAGGTGACGCCCCTAACGTCCTTCAGGCCATCCCGACTGGATCCCAGGACTACGCTTCACTAATCGCCCATATGGAGTCCCGATATGGAGATAGCCATCTTCAGCAGGCCTACCAGATGCAACTCCGGAACCGGGTACAAAAGAACGCGGAAACCCTGCAGGAGTTCGAGATGGATAACGCACGCCTCGTAAGGCTCGCCTATCCAACAGCACCGGCCGACTTTCTGGAACAGATAGCGACGCAGACTTTCACCGACGGGCTAAGGGACTCGGACACTCAACATGCGCTGCGACTCGCGCGCAATAAGACCCTGGAAGATGCGCTGAGCCATGCATTTGAGTTCGAGACGGCAAAACAGGCATCAAGAATGCACGCACGGGTGCGTCAAGTGGACGTCGACGAACCAGCAAAAACCAACGAGACCAAGCCCCTGGCCGATGAATTAATGGAGGCGCTAAGCCGTTTCGTCGATAGTCGCGGCACCACCAGCAACGACACAGCCGGAAGACAACCGGAGAGGCGGCCCGGAAGAGGGCTACCGACCTGCTGGACCTGCGGTAAGAAAGGCCACCTGAGCAAGGACTGTGGTGATCGCCGCCGCCGAGGGTATCCGACGGGAAATCAGTCGTCCAAAAACCGCGCGGCCCAGGGAAACGAGTATTAGCCAGCCTTGGGGGTCAAAGGTTGGCTTGTGACAGTCGTCAAGCCCCGGCAGTCCAAGTTCGTGTGACGCAGTTACGGAAGGATAATAGCAGCCTGGTGGTCGACGGAGTCGTCAACGGAGTGAGCTGGCCCATGCTGATCGGCACGGGAGCGTCGAGGACCATCTTCAATCCCACCGTAATCCCGAAGTGGAGAGTGCAACCCACGCAAAGGAACCTCCAGCTAATAACCGCGACTGGAGAGACCGCACCGGTACATGGCGAAGCATCTCTGGAGTTCGTCATTGGTCGACGGGCGGTGAAGCATTCAGTGCTCGTGGCTGATGTATCAAACGAAGTGATCATCGGACTGGACTTCCTGGACCAGAACAACATAATCTTGGACCTGAGTACCAACACTCTACACTTCAGAGGTGAGGAACTTGCTTTGCAACTAACACAAGAGGCCGTCACCGCACGACGAGTAAGGCTGAGAGAGGACGTTATCGTTCCCGCCAGGACGGAGGTCAGCGCTGCCGTAATTGTCGACGGAACTGCTGAGGGAGTGGCGGCTATCGTCGAGCCAAAATATGAGGACATCCAGACAAAAGGATTGCTAGTTGCCAAGACTCTCATCAACACGACGTCTCGGCCGTACGTCCGCCTGTCCAACCTGAATGACTACGACATTACGGTTCACCGGGACACCTACCTAGGAGTCTGCGAGCCCGTTACCTGCATTGCCCGCATCACAGACACGACGGACGGACACCTGAAGACGGACAACCGAAGAAGACGCGCACTGCCAGAAGAACTACAGAAGCTGTACCAAGGATCCCAGGACCATTTAGACGAGGAACAATCACTCCAACTTCGGGACCTGCTACATGAATTCCAGGATGTCTTCTCCGTGGGGAGCAAAGACTTTGGATGGACAAGCTTGGTCCAGCACAGAATCGACGTTGGGGACAGCGCACCGATTAGGGCCCCATTTCGACGTGTCCCGCTCGCCAAGCAAGCCGAAGTCGACCGGATGGTAGAAGGGATGAAGGAGCAAGGGGTGATCGAGCCATCACATAGTCCTTGGAGTTCTCCGGTCGTGCTTTTGAAGAAGGAGGACGGTTCCACCAGGTTCTGCGTGGATTACAGGCGGGTGAAAGACGTCACGAAGAGGGATAGCTACTCTCTACCCCGGATCGACGACACCCTGGACACCATATCAGGGTCAAGATGGTTCTCCACCTTGACTTTGAAGAGTGGCTACTGGCAAGTGGAGGTCCACCCTAGGGACCGCGAGAAAACTGCGTTCTCTGTGGGCAGCGGGCTCTGGCAGTTCACCGTCATGCCATTCGGTCTGTGCAACGCCCCTGCGACCTTCGAAAGGCTAGTGGTGTCCATTCTGAGGGGACTACACTGGAAGACGTGCCTGGTCTACTTAGATTACGTCATCGTTCTTGGGAGAAGCTTCGAGGAGCACTACAGCAACCTGAAGGAGATCTTGATGATGCTACGGGCTGCCCAGCTGAAGTTGAGCCCCAAGAAGTGTCAGCTCTTCCAGAAGCAGGTCCAGTACCTTGGGAATATTGTCTCCGAGGAAGGGGTGCGCACCGACCCGGAAAAGACCGCAGCTGTGAGGGAGTGGCCAGTTCCGAAGGACAAGTCCCAACTACGAAGCTTCCTGGGACTCTTTACTTATTACCGTCGCTTCGTGAGAGGATTCGCCGACATCGCCAAACCTTTACATTGACAGACTGAGAAGGATCAACTCTTCACATGGACAGCAGAATGCCACAGTGCCTTCGAAGAACTCAAGCAGGCTCTGTGCACCGCGCCTATTCTGGCCTACCCGAGACCTGGAACAAGGTTCATCGTCGATACCGATGCCAGCGACTTTGGCATAGGGGGGATCCTGTCGCAAGTAGTGGACGGCGAGGAGAGAGTAGTGGCTTACTTCAGCAAGGCCTTGTCAAAGCCAGAAAGGAACTACTGCGTCACCAGGAAGGAGCTGCTCGCCATCGTGAAGACCATTGAACACTTCCACAAGTACTTGTACGGGCAAGAATTACTCATCAGGACCGACCATGCATCCCTGCGGTGGCTCCTGAACTTCAAGCAGCCCGAGGGTCAACTCGCGCGGTGGCTAGAGAGGCTTCAACAGTACAACTTTGAGATTCAGCACAGGAAAGGCCAACTGCATTCTAACGCCGACGCCCTGTCACGAAGACCGTGCCCCGAAGACTGCACCTTCTGTGCCCGAAGGGAGGAGAACACCGGGATACAGTGCCGAAGGACTACCGTGGAACTTCAAGGGAGCTGGAGCCGCGAATCTTTCACGCGGGCACAAGCAGAAGATGATGACCTGGGACTGATAGCCGAATGGAAGAGGGCCTGTGTCCCCAGACCCGGGTGGAACATTGTGAGTGACTGCAGCCCAAAGTTTAAGTCCTACTGGGCGCAGTGGGACTCGCTGGTTGTGAGGGATGGCCTAATCTGCCGTACCTGGGAGAGCACCGACGGGAAGACATCTCGGGAATAAGTCGTCGTTCCAAAAGCTATGACGGAGGAAGTCCTGAAGGAAGTCCATGGGGGATCATCTGGTGGACACCTAGGTATAAAGAAGACCCTGAAGAAGCTGAGAGAGCGGTACTACTGGATCGGATGCCGAACAGACGTGGAGAACCACTGCGCGAGGTGCCACGATTGCGCAGCCAGCAAGGGCCCAGGACGAAGACGACGGGGTCCACTGAAGACCTACAACGTGGGCGCCCCATGGAGAGAGTGGCCATCGATGTTGCTGGGCCATTCCCGTTGAGCGAGGCAGGGAACCGCTACATATTGGTCGTCAGCGACTACTTCACTAAATGGCCAGAGGCGTATGCGCTCCCTAACCAAGAAGCCACGACGATTGCAGAGACCCTGGTGAAGGAATTCGTCAGCCGGTACGGAGTACCACTGGAGCTGCACTCCGACCAAGGGAGGAACTTCGAGTCGCAGGTGTTCAAGAACCTATGCCAGCTGCTGGGAATCCGGAAGACAAGGACGACGCCGCTACACCCTCAGTCCGACGGGACGGTAGAGCGATTCAATAGCACCATCGAGAGCCATCTCCGAACAGTCGTCAGCGAGCACCAGAGGGATTGGTACAAACATCTTCCACTATTTCTCCTGGCCTACCGCGCAGCCGTGCATGAAGCCACCGGGTGCACACCAGCCCGGGCCATGTTTGGGAGGGAACTCCGTCTACCTGTCGATCTTGCCTTCGGCCGACCTGGGAATGATCCGGTCCCGGTAAGCCAGTATTGTCAAGAACTGGTCGACCAACTGGAGGACGTGCACACGTTTGCGAGAAGGAAACTGCGGATCGAGACCGACCCAATGAAAACCCGATACGACCAACAGACGGATGCCGGCGGATTCCACGAGGCCGACCTGGTCTGGTTCTTCAACCCATTACGGAAGAAAGGCCTGTCACCTAAACTGCAGAAGTCCTGTGAGGGCCCGCACCGAGTCGTGAAACGGATCAACGATGTCGTCTACAGGATCCAGCGGAGCCCGAGGGCGAAGATGAAGATCGTGCATCAAGATCGCCTGGCAGCCTACGGAGGGACACAGACGGACCAATGTTTGATCGGGACGATCAGCCTTTTAGGAAGGGGGTGGTGTTACGGCTGTGAGTTTGTTTCGTCGCTCGCCGCATGAATCACAACTGCCCCCGTGTTGGGCTGTGCTCTGCCTCAGTGTATTACGTGCGCCTTACGCAACAGGTCTACCAGGACAAAGGGGTGGTCCAGAATATTCGTGACCCAGCCAGTGATGGAAACCTCGAGAGACCGAGAGCCCTGGATGGGTCTAGAAGCATTTATTGAATCACCGACCTGCTATATAAGAGCGACCTGGCAAGCGGGGTCGAGAGTGTTTTTCGAGATAATGCGAGCGTTTACCTTGAGCGACAGTTGTTGGCGACGTGACTTGCGAAACCCCCAGTGAAGCTGATTCTCTTGACAGCGAGGGAGTGAAAAGCATACAGAGGAACTGTGTCTTGAACGAGTGTGTTTTCCAGTGCGACAGAGGTGATTGTGGTGAATTGTGAAACTGTGTGTAGCTGAGTGCAGATATTTCCAGCCAGCGCACGGGGCCACCTCATTACGAGGGATTAACTTCTGTGGGGTGCTTCAACACCCCCCCCCCGTAATCCAGTTAACAAAAGTGCCACGAGGGGGTGGCACGTAACAGTACTGATATCGCGTCAGGAGTTGGCAGTCGGGTTTGAACTGCAGGGGTCTTCCCGCTCACTGCGTATCGCGCCTTCCAAAAACATTCAGTTGGTCACTACTTGCTTCACTCACTCTGCACATTCCTTCTGTCAGTGGCTGAGTGTCGCCTGCTGCATTGACAACCATTGGCATGCGGCAAGCCGATATATTTAACTTGGGAATAGGCGGGCCGCGCATACGTACTGCAAGACGGGGCACCCCGTCGCGGCGTGTTCAACTGCCATCTCCTGCCGCGATGACAGTATACATGGGAACTATTCCAAAATTGGCACACATATAGATAATAATACTTCAGTTTAATCTTCAGGAGGCTATACATGACAGTGTTGCCAAAATGATTTTAAGCCTACTAATAAGTCTAATTTTTAAATGCATATAACTCCTACACTATCAATTGGATTTCAGCCGAATTTCGTTTGTACTATGTGTACATAAACAGATATGACTGAGCGTATTCTTAAGAGCCACCAGGGCTGCCAACTGTTGAAAAATGCTCTCTCTATTTTTATCCAAATACCAATATATCAGAAAGTATGCGAGCCAACAGCTTTAAAATTTGCACTCGTATAGTGCCTGACATTCTAGATTAATTTGGAGCAACTAATTTATGTCAATGCTACTAACATGATTCTAAGCCAGCGGATAGTGCCAATTTTTTAATACCTGTAACTTCTATACTATCAATTGGATTTCAACCAAATTTCGTATTTGCTATGTGTACCATAACAGATATACCTATGCGTATTCTTAAGAGCAATCAGGGCTGCCATCTGTTAACAAATGCCGTTTATATGTTTTACCCTAATATCAATATATCAGAAAGTAACAGCCAACAGCTCTAAACTTTGTGCACGTAGCCTGTAGTATCTGACATTCTAGATTAATTTGAAGTAAATAAAATTCGTCAGTGCTGTCAACATGATTCTAAGTCTGCTGATAGGTCCAATTTTAAAATGCAAGTAACTTCTATACTAACAAATGGGTTTCATCCAAAATTGGCACAACATTAGATCAGAATATTTCGGATTATTTCTGACCAACACATGCATGACATTGTTGCAACATGATTTTACGCGCACTGATAGATCCAATGTCTAACTGCACTTAACGTCCATGCTATCCATTGGACTTCAACCAAATTTTGTATTCTGTACCTTAAGAAATCGAACTAAGAATAATTATATTCAGTCACCAGGGCTGCCAACTGTAGTGCTCTATTAGGCTACATTATGCAAGGTATATTTCGAAAAATTAGAAATTTTGATATTACCAACTTAATTTCGTCATTATTCTAGATAGGTCTATACAGATTAATCATTGGCATGAATCTTAAATTTTTAGAAAAGTAGGCTCTTTAGTTCGTCACGGAACTTCTTGTCTTTTATTTAATATTCAATCATTTATTCATTTATCTGTTTATTTAATTATATTTTATTTATTTATTTATCTTTTTTCTATTTACTTATTTATTCATTTATTTATTTACTTATTTATTTATTTACTAGCTGTACCCGGCATGCGTTGCAATGCCAATCAAAGAAAGTGTTGGCGTTGGAACTTTGTTGAAATAAGTTTGGATACAATATTTAATTTTTTTAAAATAATCACAACCGGCACGACAGGCCATTAAGGACCTAGGCCTACCGACCGACCGCTGCCCGGCCATTTGGCCTGTAGATATTGGGGTGACGGGTGATCAGCGCATCGGGTCCCCTCGGTCGTTAATCTTGATTTTCGTGATCGGGGCGCTGCCTCACTGCCAGACAGCTACTCAAATGTCCTCACGGTGCTGAGTGCACCCCGTTCCAGCCCTCACGTCAGTTTCTAAGATCCCTGACTGAACCGGGAATCGAACCCGGGGCCTCCGGGTGAAAGGGGATACAATATATGGTTTTCTTTTTCCGTTATCAGCCTCTAAACTATTGTAAAATGGATTTACTATCTCAGAATCATTCGTGGGAGCGTGATCAACAACTCACCAAAGTATCATTGCAATACTGGATGAGTTGTATTAGAACGCAAGCGGGATTTTGTTGAAACGATTCACGCGCCATCACATATTTTTTGAATCTATTCGTGCGCTACCTATTGTAAAATTGATTTATTAAGTCATAAACTTTTGCAGGAGTGTAGTCTACACAACTGCTCACCAAAGTTTCATCGCAATCGGATGAATGTTAGGCTGTATGAACGCATACGGGAATTTGTTGAAACGATTCATGCGTCATCACTATCTTGTTGAATCAACTCATGCGTCAACTATTGAAAACTGGATTTACTAATTCATAACCTTCAAAGGAGTGTACACAACTCACATGCGTTAACGCCTCTAACGAAATTGTTTTCAGAAAGGGCAAACAGCCCTAAGGAATCTATCGCCACTTAGAGACCCATAACACCCTTCTGTAGGGAAAATTTCAAGGTGTATGAATACATAGGCTATATGTATTTCAGTTAAGTATTAAATCGGTTTCACTTTAAACAATACGCTGAGACGTCACCGGCTTATGTGTACTAACCCAAATGACTTTGATTTTCTCTCAAACAATGAGCCAGCCATTTCCTACAAAGGATGCCAGGAGTTAGTAAATACTAGAAACCAAGCAAACGCAATAAAGGGTCGGAATGAACTCTCCTAGTTGCCCTAGGGTGAAGTTATCAGTAGCTACAAGACTTAATGTACACACACACAAATATAATACACAGTGGGGCAATTTATCTGCTCTAGAAAATAATATTCATGACTTCGGAGGCACACAAAGCCCTGAACAGTCACAAAATTACATTTATGCAAATCCCTAAATAAAACATCCTAGTAACGCAGATACGAGTTACGGAATGATCTTGCACTTGAAGGATAACAATGTTTATGAAGACTGTTAGGGGCATCCTACACATTGGCTATATTTTAGACAGACTTCGACAGAGAGGACGATAGCTCCAAAGAACGACAAAAATATAGGCATAATTTCCCAAATATATTGAAACATATTTATAAATATGTATATAAAATGTGTACATGTATACCGTATTGAACTGGTAGAGATTGATCTGCATTGACTATTGGTAATTATTTATTTTATTTAATATGCCATAAATACTAAATATATGAATGTTTTTCATTGTTTATACGTACACGCTCGATGTTCAATGATATCTTCTTCAGCGTTTAACAATACCAAAATAAAATGGATATCCTTACTATAATTTGATTAAAAGAAAAGTTCCAAATAACTTATATAAAAACTCAGGGTTTTTCTAGGTTTGTGCCGTGTCTTGTTTAGGGTTTTACCTAGGACACCAAGCTGGCTCATCAGAGGGCACATGGTGTCCCCGCCCGGACACCCACAGGAGTAGCGAACTGCGCGCTGCCTCTCTTTTTATGAATGACAATTTATTGCCGCCAAATAGCCATTGTTACATTCCTAAATATACATTACATTCATAATTATGCACTAATACCAAAATAATTTAGGTTTCTTTGCTGTATTCATTCACTGTTTTAGTTCTCTTCTCTATGTGATAACGTTCACAGCTCTCACCACATAGTGTACACTTGCAGTCTTCTTTTATTTCATGGTAGCGTGCCGTCGCACAGAGTTTGTGGTGGAACCCATGTACGGCCATTCTTATTAGCACATGTCGTAGCTCCTGGTTTGGTTCCGTCCATTTCCTCTCCGTCATGGCGTCACTTGTGTAGAATTCCGGCCATATTTCTTCGCACTTCTTTCATCTTTCCTTCATAATCTCCGTGCGTTGTCGTGTGGATGGTAATAAATGCCTATGTCTTATGTCCTCGATGTGATATGTTTCCTTTGCAAGTACGTATACCAATCTTGATTGTGTGAGACATCAGGTATCTTGCTTTGACTTTCTCTATGGTTCTTAGAGCTGCTAGTGATAGCGCTTCCCAGACTAGTTCAATCCCATATGTTATTATCGGGCTTATGGCAACGTGGAATATTTCCATTGCTGATTCTAGTGAGAGTTTGTGGAGATCCTTTATTCCGTAGGTGGCTCTAATAGCCGCTGTCGCTTTTTCTTTGATATGGATTCTGAATGATCTACCTGTCGTCTGAAGTGTGATACCTAAGTATTTATATGCGTGTACTACTTTGATTATATTCTTTCATTTTCTGCTACTATTCCACCTTTTCTGAAGGTTACTTGCAACATCTTGCATTCATTTATTTGCAAGGAGTTTTCTTCCGCCCGTCTCTCAAGGTTGTTGACAGTCTCACTAGCGCCTCTTCACTGCGAGAGATAATAGCTCAAGCATTCCTCAGCTCCCTATAAAGGCTTATAAAAAGATGGTATATTGGTCGGATTCGGGCGCGGACACCAAGGGCCTACTGATGAGCCAGCTTGGAGTCCTAGGCGAAACCCCACACAAGGCACGGCACAAACCTGCCAATATACCATCTATTTGGAAGCCTTCATAGGGAGGTGAGGACTGCTTGAGCGTTTAGCTCTCGCAGTGAAGAGGCGCAGGTGCGCTTCACAAAAAGGTAGGCAGCACCCAGTTCGCTACTCCTGTGGGGGTTCGGGTGCGGACACCAAGAATCCAGTGATGAGTCAGCTTGGTATCCTAGGCATAACCTCACACAAGACACAGCACAGACCTAGAAAAATTGCTGAGTTTTGATTCCATGGCCGTGAAAGCCAATATACCAACTTTGTGGACGCAATAGTTGTACTATGAAAGGACAACGTGCGGAAGATCAGCTGCCAGATTGAACTGCAAGGCTCCTAAAAAATGTGGCGAATCTCTCATATAAATCAATAGGATGTAGCGAGTACCGTACATGTTGGAAGGGACAGCCCTGACAACCCAAGCAATCAAGGCCGGTGGGAAGCAGCCGCACGCTCCAGTCAGCCTATATAAGGTGCGTTCAAAAAGTAACGAGCCGGAGGCATAATTACAGAAACCAGTACCTGTATGTTAGAAGTATTGGCCCTGGCTGTTGAGGCGCTTGTCTCACTGTGACACGAGGCGGTGAATTGCTGTCTCATAAAAATCCCTGGGCTGCGATGTGAAACAGTTCCGCACGTACAGCTGGACGTCGGCGTCCGAGGTGGATCGTTGGCCCCGCAGAGCACTTTTCAGGGGACCAAGCATGGCGTAATCACAGGGAGAGAGGTCTGGACTGTATGGAGGGTGGCCGAGGACCTCCCATTTGAATTTCTGCAGGAGCGCCGCGACTGTTTTGGCCGTATGAGGTCGTGCATTGTCGTGGAGCGACCACGGCGGCTATGGCGTTCACTGTCACTCCTGAGTAATGAGTGCATCAACCAGCTGGAAATTGTCATCGGTAATGCAGGGGGGGGGGGGGAAGGGGGGTGCCCCAGACCGGGCATCATCGGTTAACAACACCCGTCCTTCCCTGAAGCGCTGTGCCACGCCTTGACTCTTGCAAGGCACATGCAGTGTTCGCCGTACACTTGTGACATTCGGCGATGAATGTCCGTTCCCCCTACTCCTTCCGATATCAGAAACCGAACAACACTTCTTTGCTCTTCGGTTGAAGCCTCCATGTCCTGTTTGCAATGCGACTGGCAGCGTTGGACGATTGATGCATGCTGCTGCTCGCTTTGTATCGTCACGTGTCGTGCACGCTTGCCCTCTAGTGACGGGCTGTGACCTTCCACGCTCTGGTCGGAACCACACCTCGTTACACACGCCACGATTAGCCGATGTCGTCACCATTTTGCGCATTCCAGCCTCCGGCTCGTTACTTTTTGAAAGCACCTTATACCACTCGCTACTACTCCAAGTGCCACAGGGTTGTCCAGCTCCGCCAGCCGTCATGCCTGCGTACCAGGATGTCAGGTATGATTTCGGTGTCTTGAAGTTCAATCTGGCGGCTGATTGCGTCCATAAAGATTCAAGATAGGTTTCAACCTGTCTCACCTGATACGTCCCTTGTGAGAAACAACATCTTCTAGTATGTCTACGTTAATTTGGTCATGTCATATTTAATGTGTAGCTTCATTTACGTTATTATCAGAATTAAAATCTTATATATTTTATGCATTTTAATTTAACAAAATCAACATGAAATTTAACACAAGAAGTTCCGTGAAGAACTATACAGCCTACTTTTCATGCCAATGATTATTCTACAGTATATGAACCTATCTAGAATAATTACGAAATTAAGTTGCTAATATCGAAATATCTAATTAGTTCAAAATATACCTGGTATAATGTAGCCTAATAGAGCACTACCGTTGGCAGCCCAGGTGACTGAATATATTCTTAGTTCCACCTCTTAAGGTACAGAATACAAAATTTGGTTGAAGTCCAATGGACGTTACATGCAGTTAGACACTGGATCTATCAGCACGCGTAAAAGCATGTTGCCAACAATACCATGCGTGTGCTGGTCAGAAATAATCTGAAATATTATGATATCTTGTGCCAATTTTGGATGAAATCCATTTGTTAGTTTAGGAGTTACATGTATATTAAATTTGGACATATCAGCAGGCGTAGAATCATGTTGGCAGCACTTCATTGTATTAATTACTCCAAATTAATCTAGAATGTCAGGTGCTATACGTGTGCAAAGTATAGAGCTGTTGGCTTGCATACTTTCTGATATATTGATGAAAAATGAAAATCCACAGCCTGCTTCCAGTCTCCGACCGGGTCAGGAATGGAATGAATGAAGCCCCCATCTAGCGGCGAGGATATGAACTGTGCCGGCTGCCGAGGCCTGACGCACTCCTCTGGGGCAATGATTAAATGAATGACAGATGAAATGAAATGATAGTGGAGAGTGTTGCTGGAATGAAATTTTGACAGGGAAAACCGGAGTACCCGGAGAAAAACCTGTCTGCCTCCGTTTTGTCCAGCACAGATCTCACATGGAGTGACCGGGATTTGAACCACGGACACAGCGGTGAGAGGCCGGCGTGCTGCCGCCTAAGCCACGGACACTTCTGATATATTGATATTAGGGTAAAAAAATATAGACAGCATTTATTAACAGTTGGTAGCCCTGATTGCTCTTAACAATACTTATAGTCATATCTGTTATGGTACACATAGCACATACGAAATTTGGTTGAAATCCAACTGATAGTATAGAAGTTACATGTATTTAAAAATTGGTACAATCAGCACGCCTATAATCATGTTGCAAGAACTGACGTATATAAGTGACACCAAATTAATCTAAAATGTCAGAATATACGTGTGCATAGTTTAAAGCTGTTGGCTTGAATACTTTCTGATATATTGGTATTTTGATAAAAAAAAATAGAGAGAGAGCAATTATTAACAGTTGGCAGCCCTGATGGCTCTTAAGAATACGCTCAGTCATATCTGTTTATGTACAGATATTACATACAAAATTTGGTTGAAATCCAATTGATAGTGTAGAAGTTATATGCATTTAAACATTGGACCTATCAGAAGGCTTAAAATTATTTTGGCAACACTGTCATGGTTGGCCTCCTGGAAATTAAACAGAAATAGCATTATCTACATGTGTGCCAATTTTGAAATAGCTCCCATGCATACCTTGCTTGATATCCAACATGGAGCTCAAATTTCTAGTGTTTTTTTCAGCAGTTGGTAGCACTGATATCATTTTCAAATATGGACGTGAGATATTCCCTTGCACATCTTTACTCATACTGAATTTGGTTTTGATTGCTGCAGCCGTTTAGGAGTTGATAGGGGGGGGGGGGGGGACACACACACAGCCAGACAGACAGACAGACAGACACACATTTTCCCGGATCGATCTCATAAGTCTACTTTTTCCTCATTTTTGCAAAATGTGAAAAGTAGGCTAATAGGATCATTAATGATACGGTACGTTATATTAAATCTAATGAATGTAGGAATGCACCCCAATATCTGCAGGACAAATGGCTGGGCAGCGGTCGCTTGATCAGCCTAGGCCCTTCATGGGCTGTATAGTGCCAGGGTTGGTTTGAATGTAGGAATGCACCACAATATCTGCAGGCCAAATGGCTGGGCAGCGGTCGCTTGGTCGGCCTAGGCCCTTCATGGGCTGTGTAGTGTCAGGGGTTCGTTTGAATGTAGGAATGCACCCCAATATCTGCAAGCCAAATGGCTGGACAGCGGTCGCTTTTTCGGCCTAGGCCCTTCATGGGCTGTGTAGTGCCAGGGATTGATTTGAATGTTGGAATGCACCGCAATATCTGCAGGCTAAATGGCTGGGCAGCGGTCGCTTGTTCGGTCTAGGTACTTCATGGGCTGTGTAGTGCCAGGGGTTGGTTCGAATGTGGGAATGCACCGCAATATCTGCAGGCCAAATGGCTGGGCAGCGGTCGCTTGTACGGCCTAGGCCCTTCATGGGCTGTGTAGTGCCAGGGGTTGGTTTGAATGTAGGAATGCCCCCCAATATCTGCAGGTCAAATGGCTGGGCAGCGGTCGCTTGGTCGGCCTAGGCCCTTCATGGGCTGTGTAGTGCCAGGGGTTGGTTTGAATGTAAGAATGCACCCCAATATCTGCAGGTCAAATGGCTGGGCAGCGGTCGCTTGGTCGGCCTAGGCCCTTCATGGGCTGTGTAGTGTCAGGGGTTGGTTTGAATGTAGGAATGCACCCCAATATCTGCAGGCCAAATGGCTGGGCAGCGGTCGCTTGGTCGGCCTAGGCCCTTCATGGGCTGTAGTGCCAGGGGTTGGTTTGAATGTAGGAATGCACCCCAATATCTGCAGACCAAATGGCTGGGCAGCGGTCGCTTGGTCGGCCTAGACCCTTCATGGGCTGTGTAGTGCCAGGGGTTGGTTTGAATGTAGGAATGCACCCCAATATCTGCGGGCCAAATGGCTGGGCAGCGGTCGCTTGGTCGGCCTAGGCCCTTCATGGGCTGTAGTGCCAGGGGTTGGTTTGAATGTAGGAATGCACCCCAATATCTGCAGACCAAATGGCTGGGCAGCGGTCGCTTGGTCGGCCTAGACCCTTCATGGGCTGTGTAGTGCCAGGGGTTGGTTTGAATGTTGGAATGTACCGCAATATCTGCAGGCCAAATGGCTGGGCAGCGGTCGCTTGTTCGGCCTAGGCCCTTCATGGGCAGTGTAGTGCCAGGGGTTGGTTTGAATGTAGGAATGCACCCCAATATCTGCGGGCGAAATGGCTGGGCAGCGGTCGCTTGGTCGGCCTAGGCCCTTCGTGGGCTGTGTAGTGCCAGGGGTTGGTTTGAATGTTGGAATGCACCGCAATATCTGCAGGCCAAATGGCTGGGCAGCGGTCGCTTGGTCGGCCTAGGCCCTTCATGGGCTGTGAAGTGCCAGGGGTCGGTTTGAATGTAGGAATGCACCCCAATATCTGCAGGCCAAATGGCTGGGCAGCGATCGCTTGGTCGGCCTAGGCCCTTCATGGGCTGTAGTGCCAGGGGTCGGTTTGAATGTAGGAATGCACCCCAATATCTGCAGGCCAAATGGCTGGGCAGCGATCGCTTGGTCGGCCTAGGCCCTTCATGGGCTGTGTATTGCCAGGGGTAGGTTTGAATGTAGGAATGCACCCCAATATCTGCAGGCCAAATGGCGGGGCAGCGGTCGCTTGGTCGGCCTAGGCCCTTCATGGGCTGTGTAGTGCCAGGGGTTGGTTTGAATGTAAGAATGCACCCCAATATCTGCAGGCCAAATGGCGGGGCAGCGGTCGCTTGATCGGCCTAGGCCCTTCATGGGCTGTGTAGTGCCAGGGGTTGGTTTCAATGTAGGAATGCACCCCAATATCTGCAGGCCAAATGGCTGGGCAGCGGTCGCTTGGTCGGCCTAGGTGCTTCATGGGCTGTGTAGTGCCAGGGGTTGGTTTGAATGTTGGAATGCACCCTAATATCTGCAGGCCAAATGACTGGGCAGCGGTTGCTTGGTCGGCCTAGGCCCTTCGTGGGCTGTGTAGTGCCAGGGATTGGTTTGAATGTTGGAATGCACCGCAATATCTGCAGGCCAAATGGCTGGGGAGCGGTCGCTTGTTCGGCCTAGGCCCTTCATGGGCTGTGTAGTGCCAGGGTTGGTTTGAATGTAGGAATTCACCCCAATATCTGCAGGCCAAATGGCTGGGCAGCGGTCGCTTGTTCGGCCTAGGCCCTTCATGGGCTGTGTAGTGCCAGGGTTGGTTTGAATGTAGGAATGCAGTCAACTACGGATTTTTGGATACTCTGGAAACTTAAGGCATCTTTTTATTTTATTTATTATTGGAATTAAACACAATGTGTGCAGAATTATTATGTAACAGATATCATTGACATTCGTACATTCAAATAGGTGATACTGTGTGCAGGATTGGTTGCAGAGTTCACAGCTGCATTGACTGTCGGCGTTGTGGTAACCTTTCCTGATGCAGATTTTATGGTGGTACCGTGTATTGCTCCTCGGGTGTAGAGGTGTCGTAGTTCATAGCCGGCTGATCTCCATTCCTTCTCCTTCATACCTGGGATGCAGTAGAAATCGGGGTCTATTTGTGTTGATTTCTGGGCTCTTTCTTAGAGGAACTTGATGCATGCTTGTGTTTGAATCAGGTTGTGTTTTAATATTAGGTCTTCTATAAATGCTTTTGTTCCCTCTAGTTGATAAACTAATCTGGTTGGGGCGTACTTCGATACGCACAGGGTTTTCTTGAGGTATCTGGCTTTAACTCTATCCAGGTCTTTGATGTTTTTGTAGTTCAAGCGGGTCAAATTATTTCAATTGCGTATGATGCTATTGGGGAAATTTTCATATTTAACAGTGAAATTGATGTTTCTTGTGAGAGGCTATGAAGTCTTTTGATTTCCATTGTGGCTTTTATTGCGGAGATTGATCTTTCCTCAACATGTCTTGTGAAGGTGAATCCGGCGACCTGCATAGTTACCCCTAAATATTTGTACGCCTTCGCTATGCTTAAAGTGTGGTTCCCACATGTGAAGACATCCTTCGAGGATATGTTCTTATTGTAAGCAATGATAACATTGTACCTTTTTTGAAAATGAAAAAAAAAACACTCCTACACTATATCTGTTGCAGATAACTGCACTGTGTGTCTGTGTATTACTCAATTACGCAAGTACCACTGGTCCGATTTACATGAATTTTACATGGAAGTAGCTGATTTACGTGGTTAACATATAGGCTACTTTTGATTTCAATACTTTGCACTTTTTAAAGATGGCGACCATTTTAATGACGTCACTACACCCTTTGGTTTCAAACTTTCATATTTCCAATTCAAATAAAAAGAGATGGCTAAGAAATAGCAAACTTTTGATGGCATATACGAGGTTTAAAATTACATTTTCTATCCGAGAGGTAACTCCAACGGTTAGCGAGTAAAACCTAAATTTGTGCTATAAAACACGGTCAACGCCGAGCGGTGTAGTTGGACAAAATATTCCATCGTTAATCTCCCTCTGCGCAGCACCTCACCTATCCCCTGTTTTAACTGTCACCTCCACATTATAATTTATTTATGACGCGTAGCGAAGCACGGGTACTTCAGCTAGTGTGTTATATAGAACTCAATAAACTACAGTATATTTGATGATTGAATAATATTTAGTAACTGTAGGGAATTTCGAAAAATTGCCATTCTTGTTTCTGTTTTTCAAACATTCTGAGAAATATAAACACAAAACAAAGTTTCTGATTCCAAAATTGATGGTTGGGTTTCATGTGTGATGTGGTAAAAGTTTCAGAGGAATCAGTTAAAAAATGTGAATTTTCTTCCTAAACGTACCTAATACATACGGGAGTCAGTTTAATTTCAATATTCTACGATATCAGTTAACATTAACTCACTAATAAAAGTATATTTTGAATAATAACCATACCTCTGCACATACAACATATTGGAACAGAGACGTTATGTTGACCTGAATAGATCAATGCAAAGAAGAATTCAAGGAAAGTCGTAAAAATGTTGCGATCGCTTTGAGAACGCGAATGTCCCTGGAAACTTGTCGTTTGGGAAGCACATAGGTAATACGAGGTCTGTATTTTTGCAAGTTCCCATGGAATCGCTTTGAGAACGCGAATGTCCCTGGAAACTAGTCGTTTGGGAAGCACATACTGTAGGTAATTCGAGGTCTGTATTTTTGCAAGTTCCCATGGAATGTATAAAAATAACAAATTGACATACCAAACTGATTTTACTACTAAATGTTTGCTTGTTATGTCTCAACATAATCGCCAAAACGATTGAAACATTTGTAGTATCGTTACACCAGCTTTCCAATGCCCTCGGCAAAAACGTTATGCCGCCACTGAGGTGGATACGTCTGGAGAGTCTCCTGAAGTGTTTCATTTTTGGTGAGGCGTTGCTGCCCAACCATACCTTCAATTCTCGATAAAAGTGAAAATCATTCAGTGTGGTTTGGACTAAACGGCAGATCGTCCAAAACTTCACACTTGAATACTTTGAAAAAGTCTATCGTAACGTTGGAACAGTGCGGTTGTGAATGATTTTCACCTTTTTCGAGAATTGAAGGTATGGTTGGGCGGCAACGCCTCTCCAAAACTGAAAAACTTCAGGAGACTCTCCAGACCTACCCACCTCAGTGGTGGGAGAATTTTTTGCCGAGGGCATTGGAAAGCTGGTGTAACGATACGACAAATGTTTCAATCGTTTTGGCGATTATGTTGAGACATAAGAATAAAACAATCAAACATTTAGTAGTAAAATCTGTTTGGCATGACAAAAAAAAAAGTTTGATGCTTTCCAGTCGGTCAACACAAATGTACCCAAAAGAGCTGGGTTATGTCTTAATCCTGAAATAAATTACATGAGATTAATAAATACACTAGGATGGCCAGTTTCGATCGTCAAGCGATCATCATCAGATCCATTACACTTAGGCTATAACATCCTTGTTTGAGAATACAGGTGAAAAATATTTACAATATGTACAATTATTTAGTTGCAGTATTGGTAATGCAACTGTCGGTGTATGCTAAATGTAGTATATCTATTGTTAGGTGAAATGCTAAAATGGTGATTAAAATCCGGACTTTGTTTGTTTGGGGGTGATTATATGGTTATACAAAATCAACTATGGTTATACTGTAATAATACAGGCTGATACCTATCCGGTTGTCTTCCTGACTGGAACTTCGAGTAGTTTCGTGTTCACTCTAGCACCAGTTTTGGTTGACTAACCCGGGTGTTAAATGGACGAAACTGGTTTTTCCTTTCTCCCCCCTTTGTTCCTGTGTGCTTTCTGAGGTCAGTCCTATGTTGATTTGTGTGACATTGCCAAATCTAGATAAGAATGTATGTTATTGAATACAGGAAGATCTACATTGAAGACGTCCCGGCAACTTTAATAATGCCGCGCATACCGGCCTAGGTTTATTGCAGAAAAAAGTACATAGTACACCTAATCCAGATAACATTTACCTATTAACCACCGTTATTCCCCCCCCCCCCTTTTTTTTTTTTGCAAACCTCACAGTGTTGGTATGTCAATCTGTTACTTTTGTACAGTCCATGGGAACTTGAATAAAACAGCCCTCGTATAAACCCTGTTACAGTAACTGTGCCACACACACAAGTGTGATGTTCTCTGTGTTCCAGAAACTCACAGGAGTAGCAACCAAAGACGATCAGGAATGCACTTGGTAGCTGAGAAGCCGCATGAAAACTATAGTAGTGCTATAATCACAACTGAACGTAATATCTGCCACAAAAACAAACAGTGATATAGAAATATTATCGGTTTAGCTAACAAACTGTATCATAACATCTGTTTATAAACCACCGAATGTTCCTTTCCACTTTACTGATTCAGCTGCAGGGCAAGAGGAGAAGATTCATGTCATCGTGGGCGATTCCAACAGCCATAACTGCCTATGTGGATATCGAGAAGACAATGAGGACGGTGAAGCGGTGATTATGTGGGCAGAGTGTAGCCAACTGTCCTCAATACACGACAGTAAACTCCCCGCTTGGTGGCTTCGGTGGTGTAGTTGGTAGCATGCTGAGCTACTATGCCCTAGGTCACGGGTTCAAACCCGGCCGAAGTCATCGGATTCTTTAAGAGCGTTAATAATCCTTGAGTATGCCTTCCTTCGGAGAGGAAGTAAAGCCGGCGGTCCCATGCCACAGATTTTTGGCATGAGAAAGAAAGTTCCACTACACTTGTGTGAAGCCAAAATATCTAGGTTAGAATAAATAACGCTCTATTAGTTCCAACGTTCTCCGCCAGGTGCTGACTTCGATGCCATCTAGTGGTCAAGTCCGCAAGCTACGTGTCGTGGATGGTAGCATCTGGTAGCAAAAGTAGGAACTACTTGAAATTATTGTCTGCAGTCCTTACTTGAATTTAAAAAAAACAACAGATAACACACATTAATACAGCCATCACAATTTACACCGGTATTCAGACAGATTCTACACTCACCCAAACTACACGGGGCTACATGACCGCGTTGTCGCAGCTCCTAAACTGAGGAACAAACCAACCAACCAACCAACCAAACTTCCCGCTTCTTTAAACTGTCGTCGGTGGAGACGTGGATACAACCCAGTTCTCATTTTTGTCAGCGAAGCTATATCCAGCGTGTGCGAAGTCTGTCTGTGAACCTATTCCCAACACAGAACACCCACCCATTACGTGCCAAGGTTCCTCAGCAGTTCATCCACAATGTGTACCACTTAGGAGGCGTACAACTTTAAGAAAGCTGATTGGATGAAATACACGAAATGTTTAGATGAAATTGTAACAAATATCGAAACTGTTCCGGAGGCATGCGATTCGTTCAACAATGCTGTGCAAGAATGCTCTCGCAAGAGGCTGTAGGTCTCAGTACATACAGGGTTTACATGCCAGTACAGCAGACAAATTAAATGAATACCTACTGCTCTATGAAGACAACCCCTTCAGCGAGGACACCTTCAGGCTGGTCAGCAACTAATATAGTCTATGAGTGAAAGAAAAAGAGAACGTTGGGTTAAAGCTCTACCCACAATGCGCAGTCGGCAGACGGCAGTTGAGATCAGACCCGTGCTCTCTTATGGCGTCATTCACAATGTGAAGTTGTATGTTGGTAGTAGATAGTTGACAATCGGCAGCTGTCGCCAATTTTATCTACGACAGCCAACTGAATATTTAAGAGCCAATCCGAAAAGATCACAAGCTGACGTCACTTTGCCATTTTCCCGCTCGACATCAGCTGTGTAGTTCACTAATTGTATTCACGGTATATTCTTCGCATAATTACAGTATATATAAAAATGATGACTGAATGTACTGACCTCGGGATGGAAGATGTATTCATTGATCTTGTGAGGGAACGCCGTTGGATGTATGACATGAGTGAGCCCAAGTATTTAAAAGGAAACAGTTCATTGATTATAATGTTTTCCTTTGTAGCAAATGTAATGCAGGGGAAGGTAACGCTGAATAAGAGCTCATCGTACGATAGAAGTTTCTAAAGTATGGCCTACCGGTACTGAAATTAGCCAAAATACATTTTCTAATGACGAAAAATAAATTAGGAAATGATGTAATAATAGATTGAACGTGTTGGGAGCCCTCGGGCGTTCAATTAAAAATGACCAGCTACACAAATACCATTCTGTTCAAAAATCAGTAGGTCTAATTCAGAGTTGGATTTGTTATTATTTATTTACAAGAGGGGATACTGGATGTACGAGTATTTTTCCTCAATTTTAACAATGCTGTATCAGTTAGCAGCAATAAAAATAAACCGTGCAGCTCCAATTCATCCATCCTTGCAAATGTTAGGTTAGGTTATCGACAATTGACAACTTTCTCAAGGAATAAATGAAAATCAAGTTATTATTTACTCGTAGCGTTTTAACGACTGCGCATTGTGGGTGCCTAGGTTGTGAACTACCGTCTTCCGAATGGAGCTACGGACTGCCCACTACCAACTAACGATTGCCGACTGCGCATTGTGGGTGGGCCTTAAGTTGATGGAAGAAGTAGCTAGGGCGAGAAACAGCAGAGAAGCTTGGGAGCTACTAAGACGTCTGAACAATATCCCCACGAAAAGCCCCCTCACAGCAACATTACTCCTAACCAGATTGCTCATCAACTCCTAATAAATGGCAAAACATATAAGAAAACCAAAACTTCACAGGATTATTGAACACGAAACATCATGGAAGAGCTGGAAAATGCCATAAAAGTGAATATAACTGGCAATGCATCCGGTCTACATGCGTATGGAGCAGATTGAACTTTTTGGAAATGCTACCAAACAATGTATTCTGCAGCTTTTCAATAACTGTCTGGAACGATGTCAAATCCCTAAGATCTGGAGGAAGACTATGATGGTTGCAATTCTGAATCCTGGTAAGCAGTCTACAGATCCAAATTACTTCAGAACAATATAACTCCTGTGTCATCTATATAAAGTTTTTGAAAGAATACTTTTAAACCGTATAGCAACCAGTGGTCGAACCCCCCTAATCCCAGAGCAGGCTGGAGTTAGGCCAGGAAGGAACTGCTGTACACAGATCCTTAATCTGACTCAGCACATATTTCAGCGAGGTGATATTACTGGAGTGGCTTTTGTTGATCTCTCTTCAGCATATGACACTGTACAACACCAGTTAGTTTTAAGGAAGCTTTACCAACTTACTATGGATTTCAGGCTCACAATGATTATTGCACCGACAGCAGTGGCTACGCTGGCTAAAGCGCTGCGTTAGGCCATGAGGCCAAGCTCTCTGCTGACTCGGTAGACGCGTGGGTTCGAGCCCCACCGTCGGCCGTCCTTGAAATGGTTTTCCGTAGTTTCCCATTTTCAACACCAGGCGAATGCTGGGACGGTACCTTCTGACAGGCCACGGCCGCTTCCTTCCACATCCTTGCCCAATTTCATTGATCTTCATCCATTCCATCTCTCATCCCGACGCGCAGGTCCCCCACGGGCGTCGACTAGAAAGACCAGCACTCGGCCTCTCAGGAGGCCACACGACAAAAAAAAAAAGATTATTGCCACGGTAGCTCCCGTGGCTTTGGCAGCAGCACGCTAGTCTCTCACCGCTGGGTCCATGGTTCAAATCCCGGTCGCCCCATGTGTGATTTCTGCTGGACAAATCAGAGGCAGAATGGTTTTTCTCCGGATACTCTGGATTTCCCCCTCACAATTTCATTCCAGCAACACTCTTCACTATCATTTCATCTGTCATTCATTTAATCATTGCCCCAAGGGAGTGCGATAGGCTTCGGCAGCCGGCATAGTTCATATCCTCGCCGCTAGATAGGGGCTTCATTCATTCCATTCCCTGACCCGGTCGGTCGACTGGAAGCAGGCTGTGGATTTTCAATGATTATTGCCACTCTGTTGCAGAACCGACGTTTCGTTGGTAACTTTCAAGGTCAGCTTCGTAGATGGAGAATACTGACAAGAAGTTCCGTGTCGAACTAAACAGCCTACGTTTCTAAAAACTTAAGATTCATGCCAATGATTAATCTATAT
Source organism: Meconema thalassinum (assembly GCA_946902985.2). Lineage (NCBI taxonomy): Eukaryota > Metazoa > Arthropoda > Insecta > Orthoptera > Tettigoniidae > Meconema > Meconema thalassinum. The sequence goes on from OX336393.1 coordinate 468,697,947, forward strand.
GGACCTATCTAGAATAATGACGAAATTAAGTTGGTAATATCGAAATTTCTAATTCGTTCGAAATATTCCTGGCATAATATAGCCTAATAGAGCACTACAGTTGGCAGCCGTGATGACTGAATATATTCTTAGCTCCATCTCCTAAGGTACAGAATACAAATTAGGTTGAAGTCCGATGAATAGCGTGGACGTTACATGCAGTTAAACATAGGATCTATCAGCGCGCGTAAAATAATGTTGGCAAAAATATCATGCATGTGTTGGTCAGAAATCATCTGAAATATTATGATCTCTTGTTGTGCCAATTATTGATAAAATCCAATTGATAGTATATAAGTTACATGTATTTAAAAATTGGTCCTATCAGCAGTATTAGAATCATGTTGGTAGCACTGACGTATATTAGTTACCCCAAATTAATCCAGAATGTCAGGTGCTATGCGTGTGAATAGTTTAAAGCTGTCGGCTTGCAAATTTTCTGATATATTGGTATTTGGAGTTTAGAAAATAGAGAGAGCATTTATCAACAGTTGGCAGCCCTGGTGGCTCTTAAGAATACACTGAGTCATATCTCTTTATGGGCACATATTAATATGAACTTTGGTTGAAATCCAATTGGTAGTGTAGAAGTTATATACATTTAAAAATTGGACCTATCAGTTGGCAACACTGGCATGTATGGGCTCCTGGAAATTAAACTGACATATTATTATCTATATGTGTGCCAATTTTGGAATTGCTCCCATGCATACCTTCCAAGATATCCAACATGGAGCTCAAATTTCAATTGCTTTTTCAGCAGTTGGTAGCACTGACATAATTTTCAAATATGGGCTTGAGATATTCCGGTATAAGTCTTTACTCATACCAAATTTGGTTTCGGTTGCTCAGCCGTTTAGGAGTCGATAGGGGAGACACACACACAGAAAGACAGACAGATAGACAGACAGACAGACAGACAGACAGAAGGACAGGCAGACAGACACGCAGACACACAGACAGACATTTGCCCGGATCGATCTCATAAGTCTACTTTTTCCTCATTTTTGCAAAATGTGATAAGTAGGCTAAACAAGAAGTTCCGTGACGAACTAAAGAGCCTACTTTTCTTAAAATTTAAGTTTGATGCCAATGATTAATCTATATGGCTCTATCTATAGAGCATCCAGCGTTTAGAAAAGACTGTGGAGCCTTATGGCGACAGTGTTGCTAACTCAAGGCAGAGGTAGCGCTGACGTCATACGTTATGTTCACCCGCTTCGAGTACTGCGCTTTCATAAGTTAGCGAGACAACCACAATCCCAGCAGCTACCTGAAATAGAACACGCCCAGGAAGGAGCAGTTTTGCAGGTGTTAACGGATTGGACCAGTATTAAGGATACTGTATGCGAAGAGAACCAATATCGACATTAATTTCGTTGTGATATGACGCATTACTGATTGACAGATGTCGAGAGCACAACCCTTCCTTCCTTCTCGGATGTATGCAGACTATGTTAACAATTTGTATGTCAGCAATACTGTTGATCATCACCTCTTTAGTTATTAGTTAGGCTGTAATTTAGTTTCTTTCAATTTTATTCTTGTTGTTTTGTTTAGATTAATATTTGTAATATTGTAGTGAGTTAGCCGTGCGGTTAGGGGCGCGCAGCTGTGCTGTAGCTTGCATTCGGGAGATAGTGGGTTGGAACCGAACTGTTGGCAGCCATGATTCGATCGAACAGAAAATAAAACAGACACACAACAGTAACACCAATGACGGATAGTGCTTCAGAACTTATGTTGTCGGCGGAACTGAGCACGTGCTCCACTCCGGGCGATCATGCAGCACATGCTCTTCTTTCCGGCGTGCTAACCTCGAAAATTGTTAAATTACTAAGACGTAATATAAGCGATACTTGTACGCAATAACAAAGGTAATCAATTGGCAGATAATTGTAGGAAGCTATTATGACGAAAAATATATATGTTCAGAGTTCCTTCATGATAAAAGGTGAGGTAACAAAACCAGTGTAGGGGGGATTTCCGTTAAAAGTAAAAGCCCATAAGACCCACAGTCTTTTCTAAACGCTGGATGCTCTATAGAATAATGACGAAATTAAGTTGGTAATTCCGAAATTTCTAATTAGTTCGAAATACTGTATACCTAGCGTAATGTAGCCTAATAGAGAACTACTGTTGGCAGCCCTGGTGACTGAATATATTCTTAGTTCCATATCTTAAGGTACAGAATACAAAATTTGGTTGAAGTCCAATGGATAGCAAGGGCGTTACATGCAGTTAAACATTGGATCTAACAGCGCGCGTAAAATCATGTTGGCAACAATGACATACATGTATTGATCGGAAATATTGCGAAATAATATGATCTATTGTTGTGTCAATTTTGAATGAAATCCATTAGTTAGTATAGATGTTACATGCATTTTAAAATTGGACATATCAGCAGGCTTAGAATCATGTTGGCAGCACTGACGTATATTGGTTTCTCCAAATTAACCTAGAATACCAGGTACTATTCGTGTGCAAAGTTTAGAGCTATTGGCTTGCATACTTTCTGATATATTGATATTAGAGTAACAAATATAGAGACAGTATTTATTAACAGTTGGCAGCCCTGGTTACTCTTAAGAATACGCACAGTCATATCTGTTATGGTACACATAGCACACACGAAATTTGGTTGAAATCCAAATGATAGTATAGAAGTTACATGTATTTAAAGTTGGACCTCTCAGCAGGCTTAGAATCATGTTGGTAGCACTGACGTATATAAGTTACTCCAAATTAATATAGAATGTCAGGTACTATACGTGTGCATAGTTTAAAGCTGTCGGCTTGCATACTTTCTGATATATGGGTATTTGGATTTTAATAAATTGAGAGCATGTAGGCCTATTATCAGTTGGCAGCCCTGGTGGCTCTTAAGAATACGCTCAGTCATATCTGTTTATATGCACATAGCACATACGAAATTTGGTTGAATTCCAATTGACAGTGTAGAAGTTATATGTATTTAAAATTTGGACATTTCAGCAGGCTTATAATCATTTTGGCAACACTGCCATGAATGGCGTCCTGGAAATTAAACTGCAATATTATTATCCATACGTGTGCCAATTTTGAAATAGCTCCCATTCATACCTTCCAAGATATCCAACATGGAGCTCAAATAACAAATGCGATTTTTCAGCAGATGGTAGCACTGGCATCATTTTCAAATATGGCCTTGAGATATCCAGGTATAGATCTTCACTCCTACAACATTTTATTTCGATTGCTGCAGCCGTCTAGGAGTTGATAGGGAGGGGGTGGGGGACACACACACAGCCAGACAGACAGACAGAAGGACAGACAGACAGACAGACAGACACACATTTGCCCGATCTCATAAGTCTACTTTTTCCTAATGTTTGCAAAATGTGAAAAGCAGGCTAAAAACTGTCACCCACAAGGCAGTGTCCTAGCACCAACACTATTTAACCTACCGGGTGGCGCAAGAAATGTGTCACCATTTGTTTCGAACATAATTTATGAGTCACCCTATATATCCCGTTGAGCATCTCAACAGCAGTAGCAGTGGAGCTTGGAGAAACAAATGAGTTATGAAATTACGCGTAATTCACGATACTGTCGCTAGGAGACCAGTGTTTCCTACATGCCCGACAATGGAACACTAACAACGCAGCAGCGGTCAGCAGTTGTGCTACTTTTTCATGCGAAAAGCCCTGTTGCAACTAAGAGGCGGTTTCGACAACAGTTTACAACACGGTGGGCCCCTTGCAAGAGAATCATTCGCAGGCTGTATGATGAATTTGCACGGGAAGGATCAATATTGGAAGGGAAGCGACCTCGGCCGAAGAATAATCTCAAGAAATGTAACATGCTCGTCAACAATGATGAGTTCTGCGACTGCAGAATGTTACAAGATCCAGAACACCTGCTGGTCTGCCCTTGATGGAGGACACATGTTCAAAAGACGATCTTATGACTGCAAATACTAATGCTTTAACTGTTGCTACTTACTGGCAACATGTAATTTGATTCGGACACGGAAAATAAATTTGAAGACCAAAGAAGCCTCGCGGAAGCTGCACGTGAATTGGAAAGGATTGGAGCTGGAACACAGCAATACCCCAGTTTACCTTGGTGTTACATAGGAACGTTCGATGACCTTCAACACACACTGCACTAAACTCAAGGCAAAAGTTTCATCACGAAACTGCCTACTGCGTAAAGTAACTGGTTCTGGATGGGGTGTCTACCCTCAGATAGTAAGGACAACTGCCATAGCTCTCTGCTATTCTAATGCTGAATATGCTAGTCCCGTGTGGTACAAATCAGCTCAGTCGACATTGCCTTGAATGAAACCTGCAGGCTAATCACAGGTTGTTTAAAACCAACACTCACACAGAAGTTGTATTCACTTGCAGGCATAGCCCCACCTGACATAAGACGTGAGGTGGCCGCTAATATCGTCATAGGTCAGAACGTTTGCAACATCTTAGCCCATTCCCTTCATGAACATCAGCCACCATCAGCACGACTGAAGTTTTCTACAGTCTTCTGCTCCACTTGATTCTGACCCAAACATGTCCAGGGTTGAGCTACGGAAACAAAGGTATACTGATCATCTGGAAATTGCCGAAATTGAAGAAAAATTGTCACCTGTTCACGAAGAGGGATAGAGTAAATGGAAGTCCTTATACAGACTGTGCACCGGCGTAGCAAGATCTAAGGACAATATCATGAAATGGGGCATCGTGGTTGATGGGGACTCACTGTGTGAATGTACAATGTAGAGAAGGGCAATCTTCTAGACATCTCCTGAACAGTAATCTATGCCCAGACTCATGCACAGGGTTGGAACTGACATTGGTTGGAAACAATGCAGCTAAATTCTGGTCACCACTTGTGTAAATATCTCTCTATACAGGGTGTATCTTAATTATACCGACAAAAAAATCAGGGACGCTCTGCGTGTTATGTAAAAGACGATGCCGCAATCGGATTGGCGGAGAAAATTTTTCCCTTCGAGAAAACGAGGTTACTTTGTTACTTCCGGGCGCGCGATTCAAATCTACGAATTCAACGTATTTGCTGACCCAGGGAGCAAGCCGCTGGCCACTACCTGTGTTTCAAGCGAGGGAAGTGTGATAGAAGGAGACAGAGATATGCTGGCGGGCATGCGCAAGTTTCCTCGATCACCTCGGCTTGCCACATGCCCGCCAGCATATCTCTGTCTCCTTCTATCACACTCCCTTCCCTTGCTTGAAGCACAGTTAGTGGCCAGCGGCTTGCTCCCTGGGTCAGAAAATGCGGCCAGTTCGTAGATTTGAACCGCGCGCCCGGAAGTAACAAATTAACCTCATTTTCTCGAAGGGAAAAATTTTCTCCGCCAATCCGATTGCGGCATCGTCTTTTACATAACAAGCAGAGCGTCCCTGATTTTTTTGTCGGCATAATTATGATACACCCTGTATATAACAAGAAGTTCCGTGTAGAACTATACAGCCTACTTTTCATGCCAATGATTATTCTACAGTATATGAACCTATCTAGAATAATGACGAAATTAAGTTGGTAATATCGAAATATCTAATTAGTTCAAAATATAACTGATATAATGTAGCCTAATAGAGCACTACAGTTGGCAGCCCTGGCGACTGAATATATTCTTAGTTCAATCTCTTAAGGTACAGAATACAAAATTTGGTTGAAGTCCAATGGACGTTACATGCAGTTAGACACTGGATCTATCAGCACGCGTAAAAGCATGTTACCAACAATACCATGCGTGTGCTGGTCAGAAATAAACTGAAATATTATGATATCTTGTTGTGCCAATTTTGGATGAAATCCATTTGTTTGTATAGAAGTTACATGTATTTAAAAATTGGACATATCAGCAGGCATAGAATCATGTTGGCAGCACTGCCTTGTATTAATTGCTCCAAATTAATCTAGAATGTCAGGTGCTATACGTGTGCAAAGTATAGAGCTGTTGGCTTGCATACGTTCTGGTATCTTGATATTAGTGTAAAATAAATATAGTCAGCATTTATTAACAGTTGGCAGTCCTGATTGCTCTTAACAATACTTATAGTCATATCTGTTATGGTACACATAGCACATACGAAATTTGGTTGAAATCCAACTGATAGTATAGAAGTTACATGTATTTAAAAATTGGTCGTATCAGCAGGCTTATAATCATGTTGGTAGAACTGACGTATATAAGTTACTCCAAATTAATCTAAAATGTCAGAATATACGTGTGCATAGTTTAAAGCAGTTGGCTTGCATACTTTCTGATATATTGGTATTTGGATAAAAAATAAATAAAGAGAGCAATTATTAACAGTTGGCAGCCCTGGTGGCTCTTATGAATACGCTCAGTCATATCTGCTTATATACAGATATTACATACAAAATTTGGTTGAAATCCAATTGATAGTGTAGAAATTATATGCATTTAAACATTGGACCTATCAGAAGGCTTAAAATTATTTTGGCAACACTGTCATGGTTGGCCTCCTGGAAATTAAACTGAAATAGTATAAGGTTATCACGGAACCAACATAGACTGTAAAATTCATCAATGCGCATAAGGGGGTCAAGGGGTGCCCTAGAAATTTTTCACGTGATTTACACGTGTGATATGTCGTACAGAATTGTATCTCCAAACGGCAACATTATTTTCAAAAAATACTCAATTGTAATAGAATTTTTTTCGGCTATTAGGAATTTGGGCCATTGGAGGCTAAAAAAACTGAATATCCATGCACCACAAGCCTTTATAATTTGTTAGAGGTGTCTTCCTGTGGATGGGGACTTTACACAACGGTGAGGGTCAGTCTTTATGTGAGGTGTATTGCGTTTCGTTTACGAGGTTTTCAATTTTATTTCCACGTCAGGAAGTACACGTTAGGTGAATTTAGACTGAGCACATTCTAACTTTTTTTTCGACAAACGGGTTCATCGTAAGGATGATTTTGTTTGAAACTGTGTGGTTGATATATCCATATTCAGACTCCTGGGTGATATGTTGTAGGTTGGTTGGTTGGTTCCTCAGTTTAGAAGCTGCAAAAACGCGTTCACGTAGCCTCGTGTGTGTAGAATCTGTCTGCTAACCGGTGTTAATTGTGATGGCTGTATTAGTGTGTGTTATCTGTATTTCAGGTAAGGACTGCAGACGATCAATTTCCAGTAGTTCCTAATTTCGCTACAAAATGCTACCATCAACGACACCTAGCTGTGACTTGGCTACTAGATGCCCCCGCAACCGGCAAACTTTGGAACTATTAGAGCGTTAATCAAATCTAACCTACAAATTTAGCTTCACACAATTGTAGTTAGTGGAAGGTTCTATTACATGCCATATATCTATGACATGGGACCGCCGGCTTTACTTCCCCTCCGATGTAAGGCATTTCGGCCTTTCTGTGTATCTTTATGTACGCCTATAACTCGTGTTCGAATGTTTGGAGCATCGTAAAATTGGGTATCCATGAGAGTCAATACACCAATCATTTATAAAAAAAGTCCTCTCGGCACGCCGGAAGGCGGAGGTAGATTTCACCGGACAAACTTGGGGATAGGCGAAAATAGGCAGAATATGCAGATTTTCGTAGAAGGATCAGACCTCATTTAATGCGAGAAGGTATTTTATAATTGGAGCTTAATTAACTTTGTTTTTCGTCATTTTATGCTTATTTTAAACATTTTATTGTCTTATGGGAACGGCAACCTTCTTGTCATTTGGGGTCCATTTTTATACTTGTGGTCACACTGTCCTTATGCTAGGTTTCGACACTGATGTGCAACTATGTAACGGTCTGTTACTTCTTCACGCAAAATTATATCTACTGCAGAGATTTTGGTTGGTTCCTCAGTTTAGGGGCTGCGACAACGCGGTCATGTAACCCCGTGTACTTTGGGATGGCTGTATTAGTCTGTAATTCAGGTAAGGACTGCAGACGGTCAATTTCAAGCAGTAGTTACTAATGTTGCTACCAGGTACTACCGTCAACGACACCTAGCTGTGAACTTGGCTACTAGATGCCACCGCAACCAGCAACTCGCAACGAACGTTGGAACTTCCCCTCCAAAGGAAAGCATACTGAGGGATTTTTGGCGCTCTTAGAAAATCCGACGACTTCGGCCGGCTTTGAACTCGCGACCTTGGGCATAAACATCAGCATGCTACCAGTTACGTCACCGAAGCCGCTTCACACTTAGATGGAAATCTGAATCTGATCTCGTGCAAGTGCGTTATCTTGGCAACGTCTGATGGCTCATCCCTCATCAATTTAGTAGTGTTGCCATGGCAACCACTGATAGGTCTTGGCATTTTCTTATAATTCCGAAATTATTTTTCTCATCCCTTGGCATAATGGTGGGTTATATCAAAAATTCTTTCAGACAAAAGTTTTAGGTAATTATTATGGGAATATTGTCAATTTTGTACGGTTTTGATATTGTGCCTATTAAGAGAGATATGATTAATGTTTCCCGAAAAACCCACTTTTTCCCACCCCTTTGGTCAATGGTTGGTGCTATAAAAAAACTCTTCAAACATACATTTTTGGGCTTTATCCGACACATAGTATGAATGTTGAACGGATTCGATATTTCACATATTAAGAGAGTTATAGCAATATTTCACTTTTTCGAAAAAAAAAGCCCCCCATTTTCACCCCCCAACGACCGATTTAGCCCAGTAACGAACTCGACCGAGATTTTATAGGTATACGTATTCGGTAAAAAATTCAAAGTGATTGGTACAAAATTACGGCAGTTATCGTGTCCACAATAAACTGATATACATATACATACATAAATTATATATAACTTTTGAACTGACGGTGGTTTTGGGGCCTGGGGATGTGAAACGCGAAGATATGTCGAAATTTTCCGGAAGTCGAAACATGGTACCCATTGCAATAGTTAGCTTTCTAACGAAATCTACCTCTGGTTGGTTCCTCAGTTTAGGGGCTGCGACAACGCGGTCATCTAACCCCGTGTACTTTGGGTGAGTGTAGAATCTGTCTGATACACGGTGTGAATTGTAATGGCTGTATTAGTCTTAATTCATGTAAGTACTGCAGACGGTCAATTTCAAGCAGTAGTTCCTAATGTTGCTACCAGGTACAACCGTCAACGACACCTAGCTGTGAACTTGGCTACTAGATGCCACCCCAACCATCAACTCGCAACGAACGTTGGAACTTCCCCTCTAAAGGAAAGCATACTGAGGGATTCTAGTGCTCTTAGAAAATCCGACGATTTCGGCCGGCTTTGAAACCGCGACATTGGGCATAGACATTCAGCATGCTACCAGTTACGTCACCGAAGCCGCTTCCCACTTTATCAGGCGGCTTTGGTGGCGTAGTCGGTAACATGCTGAGCTTCTATGCCCAAGATACCGGGTTCAAACCCGGCCGAAGCCGTCGGATTTTTTAAGAGCGTTAAATATCCCTCAGTATGCCTTCCTTCGGAGGGGAAGTAAAGCCGGCGGTCCCATGTCATAGATTTATGGCATGTTAAAGATCCTTCCACTAATTGCACCTGTGTGAAGCTAAATTGGATAGGTTAAGAATGTATACAACGCTCTTAGGTTTCTATGTTCGTTGCCAAGAGCCGACTGCGGCGGCGTCTAGTAGCTCAGTTCTGAACTTGGCCTCGTAGTCGTTGACAGTGGCGCTTGGCGGCAAAAGTAGGAACTATCTGAAAAATTGTTAGTTGCAGTACTTAAATTAACAAACAGATAACACACACTAATACAGTCATCACAATTAACACCGGTTATCAGACAGATTCTACACACACCCAAAGTACACGGGGCTACATGACCGCGTTGTCGCAGCCCCTAAACTTAAGAACCAACCAACCAACCACTTAATCAGATGGAAATACTGAATCTGATCTCGTGCAAGTGCGTTGTCATGGCAACGTCTGATGGTCCATGCCTCATCAATTTAGTAGTGTTGCCATGGCAACCACTGATAGCTCTTGGCATTTTCTTATAATTCCGAAATCATTTTTCTCGTCCCTTGGCGTAATGGTGGGTCATATCAAAAATTCTTTCAGACAAAAGTTTTAGGTAATTATTAGGGGAATATTGTCCATTTTGTACGGTTTTGATATTGTGCCTATTAAGAGAGATATGATTAATGTTTCCCGAAAAACCCACTTTTTTCCACCCCTTTGGTCAATGGTTGGTGCTATCAAAAATCTTATTTGACATAAATTTTTGGCACTTATCCGACACATATTATGAACTTTGAATGGATCCGATATTGCACGTATTAAGAGAGTTATAGCGAAATTTCACTTTTTCGAAAAAAGCCCCCCATTTTCACCCCCTTCGACCGATTTAGCCCAGTAACGAACTCGACCGAGATTTTATAGGTATACATCTTCGGTAAAAAATTCGAAGTAATTGGTGCAAAATTACGGCAGTTATCGTGTCCACAAGAAACTGATATACATATATATATATATACATATATATATATACATAAATTATATATAAACTTTTGAACTGACGGTGGTTTTGGGGTCTGGGGGATGTGAAACGCGAAGATATGTCGAAATTTTCCGGAAGTCGAAACATGGGACCCATTGCAATAGTTAGCTTTCTAATGAAATCTACCTAACTCTTCACCGTACTTCTCATAGAAGGATTGGTATAGGAAGAAACTTTTCAAAATACATGCTAAAATAGGCGAAATATAATAATGATCCTAGAGCAGGCTGTTCCAAATCCACGAGTTTGAGTATGCGTACACGCGAGTACTCAGCCGTGATGCTCAGAGCACGGCTGGGGAGGGACTGGGGGTGATAGCCAATACGTCACTGGGCGAAGGTCATAACACAAGTGCATGCGCTTCCTGCCAGTCTTGAGGTATTCACCGCGCATTGATGGCAGCCCACACTGCAGAGCTCTATTGCATGTTGCAGGTTTACTCACGCAAGGCGGCGAGTAATTGACTGGTCACTGGCGAGCTGCTCGTCTGGAACAGCCTGTCCTAGAAGGACACCAAAGCATATGTTGCGCTTCTCAATGTCAGACACCAAATTCGGGAGTCTATAAAGAGTCTCCGAAAACCACATTTTAAGGCCCTTAAATTAACAGTGTGTGTGATATTCCCAGAATACTAACTTCGCTCTTTTAAACATATGAAGGAATAACAAGCCCCTAACCATTGCAACAGTAGCTCAATTGATAACGTCTGTTTATTAATACCGAAGACCGTTCGAAGAGCGGGTACTTCTGCTAGTTGTATAATATTCTCATGTAATACTTGATTTCTCCTGCTTCATGTCTCCTGCTCTTTCTTGTGTTATACATTATATGCAAGTCCTATCAAGTGATTCATTATGGTTGGTTAGTTCCTTAGTTTAAGGACTCTGACAAAGCGGTCATGTAACCCGTGTACTTTGGGTGTGTGTAGAAACTGTCTGATAACCGGTGTTAATTTTGATGACTCTATTAGTTTGTGTTATCTGTTTATATTTCAAGTAAGGACTGCAGACGATAATTTCAAGTAGTTCCTATTTACGCTACCAAATGCTAACGTCCACGACACCTAGCTGTGAACTTCGCTACTTTTAGATGCAATCGCAACCAGCGCCCGGTGACGTTGGAACTTACGAGCATCAATACACATTTTGGCTTCACACAAGTGTAGTCAGTGGAAGGTTCTTTTTCATGCCATAAATCTATGACATGGGACCGCCGGCTTTACTTCATATTCAGTAACTTGTAACTCTCACAGGAATAAAAAGAATAGGTAATATGAACCAGATGACGATAAAATCCAGAAATCTACAATTTTTAATTCATATTCAAATATGGAACATTTCAATTTATCATTAAAATTCAAATTAAAGGTTTTTTGTTTTCGAAAATGGTGGGGTCATGCGATTAGTTTGGGGGGAGGGGAGCGTACCTAAAAGGTCACTGAGCTTGGCTATAGAGGATAAGAGAAGCAGGAGGAGATATATAGATTTATTTTATTTTGTCTGGCAAGATTAGGGCCACTGGGCTCTCTCTTCCATCTAACTAGGTTATTCAATTAATACATAATTAACAATACGAATACTACTTAAATCTAACAATAATACTATGTTGATATAATATAAAATGCATATAAAAAGAGATTAGCTTGGCATAGGCTGTAAATTGTAGTATTGCTAATTTATTGCTAGGGCAAATAAGTAAGATAATTAGAAGTAAGTTTAAAATTAGAGTAAGGGAAGGAAATACTGATAAAATGTAGACTGATGATGATGATGATGATATTGATGATGATGATGATGATGATGATGATTAGTCATTACTGACTTATCAGCATAGATTCTGCATTGAACGATTTCAATGTGAGAGGTGTAGAAGCATACGAGGCAGCAATGCTAACTGCTAATAGGTGATCATGGAAGTCACTTGTTCACAAACAGAGGCTTGCAGACTAGATAGGCGCTGAAATGCAGTCTCAAATGGAAATGATATGATGTGTGTAACTATCGGACATTTGCCGATACTTGTTGTGCAAAACAAACTTTGTACCTAATTTCTTTTCTAGGGGGAGAAGGGGAATTGTGAAAATTAATACTTACAGTTTGCCTGTTATTATTTCTGTTAAATGTCTATCTAATAACGTTAGAAGTGGTATTTATTGAACACCTTGAAATTAAGCAAGCAGTTAGTTAATATAACAAGTCACAGATGACAAAACAAGTAGTTCCATGACGAACTAAAGAGACTACTTTTCTTAAAATTATAGACACCTTATATCAACAGTTGGCAGACCTGGCGACTCTAAATATATTCTTAGTTCCATCTCTTAAGGGACACAATGCACATGCAAAACTTGGCTGAGGCCCAATATACAGTATGCACGTTGCATCAGCATGCGTAAAATCAGGTTGGTGATTCTGCCATAAATGGGATGCTCAAACATAAATTGAAATATTATGATCTATTTATGTTCCAATTTTGAAAGAACTTCATTTATTAGTATGGACGTTACATGTGATGCAACATTAAACCTACCGGCACGCGTAGAATCATGTTGGCAGCACTGGCGTATATCGGTTACTGAAAATTAACCTACATTATTTGCAGGTACTTTACAGAGCGCAGGAAGGCCCACAGTGGACGAGAGTAGCAAGAGGTAGAACTGAGTGGAGGACCATGGAAGATGGACTATAGGGCAAGTGAAAGTAATTTAAGTCAAGTGCATCGCTAGAAAAACTGGGAGAGAAAGGCAAAGTGTAACGGTACAAAATAATTTTAACAACAATTATACATCCGCCTTAGTCAATACATAAATGAAAGGAAATAAAATTAGATTTGCTCCTGGTACATTTTTCAGGGATTAATGGCTTTTATCCCCTTCATCAGCCAAGATTAATATCTGAAGAAAGATATAAAAGAGCGTAGCACTCAAAAAAAAAAATGGCTGTATGACTTAACCTCCAAGCGCTCGCGCCGATACATTTTCCGTTAGCGTTCGCGCTGCGGCAACCGGACCGCTCAAAAAAACTTGATTTATTTCTGTATTTAACATTTCATTATCGTGTAAATTGGGTGATTTAAAAAAAGACGAGTATTAGACAAGAATAACACCAACACGCGTAATGGCCAAAAAACCCATTTCCACGACACCATGAGGTAGAGTTCCTGGCGCGTATTTTTAGTGGTATCCCAAGTAGGCCTAATCCACATGTGGTCAATTTAGCGCATTCTCCTTCTCTTCGCTATCCCTGATGGAGCAGGTTTTGCGAATTCTTGGTCTTTAGGACTGTGCAAAACCTCACGGATAGGAAGTTCTTCCAAGTCCTCTTCATCGACCTCATCTCCTTCTTCCTCGATTTCGTCGAAGGTTCGCTGAAGAACTGTCTCCGTCTCTTCCTCTTCATCGCTGACTCGCAGATCAATAACCGAATTATCGCAGGTGCCATTGCAATTCGCACAAATAACGGAGCACTTCAGTCCAGCCTTTCTGCATCCACAGGCTCCTCGACATTCTTTCTTGCATTTGCAAGAAATTAGTTTCAGCAAGTTTGCTGGAGCAGGTGGCTCGAGTGTGGTGACAGGAATTAGCCCATTCTTGCTCTACTTGCATCCCCACTGCTCTGCATTTTTTCCAACTCCATACCACTGCTGAACCTGGTGGTAGGTTCGGAAGGAATGTTGTCGTGCTGCTGCTTCTGTCGGTGGCAGCGATGAAATATTAAATTTATTTTTGAATGCTGACTTCGTGAAGCATGTATATCTGTAGGTGTTAAACGATATACTTTTACGCCACAACCGTACAACGCAAAGAGGAAGCGTTCTCCAGCCTCAGCATTGCTTTCTGGGTCAGCATTTGGGTTTTAAAAAACCCGGACGAGCTCGTTTACATCCCGGTTCTTCCGGAGTACATTGACACATTTCATTTTGCCTTGATTGAAAAGTGCCGATGTTGTATCACAGCCACAGAAGGCGTGCAAGAATAAGATGTTACCTGCGGCTGTTTTTTCGATGATACTTTCGGTTGAATATATCCGTTGGAAAATCGTTCCTTTCCCTGGTTTCAGAACATATATATTTGAACGCGTAGCCGCAGATAAAGCCATCAAAAGAATAAGAAGATCTATATCTTCGCCGAAAACTATAACGGAATCGAATGTAGATGAAACGCTGATTGCCGTATTGATTATTAGTGAATCTGCATCTTCCGTGGCTTGCTGGACCATGTAAGTCGCAGCTTCAAATTTTGTTTTCAACATTCCAATGAAGCGGTTCTTGTTTGCATCGTTGCCCAGAAATTTGTCTTGCGACACAGATGGGATCATTGTCTCTTCACAAAGTATATCTACTGATGAATGCTTCCGTGATCGTCGGGATGCTCCGAATATTTGGTACTACGGTCTGCTACATCTTCCGGATATCCATTGAATACGATGATGGCATTGGAGGTATATTTCGATTTAACGAATGCGACGTAGTTATTACAAATGGATGAAAACTATTCACACCGATTCCAAACAACTCGGTGCCATAAGAATCCTCCGTCGATGACATACATGGCGTCTTCAAAGTTGACATGTCCTGAATATGTATCAAATGCCTTATATAGAGAGGATTTAACGCATTTGCGCATGTAAACGTAAAATTCAAACGGAATGATAGAGTGAAATCCCTTGGCGTTATGAATGCAGGCGTCCGGATAGATGACGACATTATCCCTATTGTTGCGGCTGTCTTTACAATGCGCCGATCTTCTTCGGTCTTGTTTTCGTTTCTTTGGTTGTACCAGGCTTCAGTCAGTAATTTATACCCTGTGTTTCGGAAGCAAACCACATGAGCCTTATTGGCAGTGACGGCGATCAAAATATCGTCACCGTATTTTTTCAAAAGATGTGCCTTCACGGTTGCTATGTGTGGGCGGTAATCGCATTCAATTTTGGTCATCAGTTTACCCAGAGAAAACTGACATACTTCAGAATTTTCCTCGAGATAAGAGTAAATCTCGATCTCGTTTGCAAACGGACCTCTCTTTTTAGCCTACTTTCGATTTTTGCAAAAAATGAAAGTAGACTTATGAGATCAACACAGGGCGAAAAAAGTGTGTCTGTCTGTGTGTGTGTATGTGTGTGTGTGAGTCTGTGTGTGTGTGTATGTGTGTGTGTGAGTCTGTGTGTGTGTGTGTGTGTGTGTGTCTGTGTGTGTGTGAGTGTGTGTACTCTGAATGTCTGCCCCCCCCCCCCCTATCAATTCGAACACGGTGAATGCGAATTGAACGAAATTTGGTACAAAGGTAGCACTAGCAAAGGACACCTCAGTGTCATGTTTTATATCGGCGCCATCTTGACGGAAACGTAATGGCGGCCACACAAATGTTCAAAGCTTAAATCAAATTACGACTAACCTAATCATCCGATCTCTACCAAATTTTGCAACAACATACCTTTATGGGGGGAGCATTCTTTGACCAAACCAACAGGCCATCAGCGTAATAGTTTGCGGATGGCGGCCATCTTTGTGTCAAAATCTATTCCCCCTATTAATTCGAACACGGTGCAACCGAATGGAACGAAATTTGGTACAGAGGTAGTACTAACAAAAGGCACCTCAGTGTCGTGTTTTATATCGCCGCCATCTTGACAGAAACGTAATGGCGGCCACACAAATGTTCAAAGCTTAAATCAAATTACGATTAACCTAATCATCCGATCTCTACCAAATTTTGCAACAACATACCTTTATAGAGGAAGCATCCTTTGACCACATGAATAGGTCATTAGCCTAATAGTTTGTGGATGGCGGCCATCTTTATGTCAAAATTGATTCCCCCTATTAATTCGAACACGGTGGAACAGAATGAACGAAATTTGGTACAGAGGTAGCACTAGCAAAGGGCACCTCAGTGTCATGTTTTATATCGCCACCATCTTGACAGAAACGTAATGGCGGCCTCACAAATGTTCAAAGCTTAAGTTAAATTACGACTAACATAACCATCCGATCTCTACCAAACATTGCAATAACATTTCTTTATGGAGGGAGCATCCTTTGACCAATCTAATAGGCTATTAGCCTAATAGTTTGCGGGTGGCGGCCATCTTTATGTCAAAATTGATTCCCCCTATTAATTCGAACACGGTGGAACCGAATGGAACGAAATTTGGTACAGAGGTAGCACTAGCAAAGGGCACCTCAGTGTCATGTTTTATATCGCCGCCATCTTGACTGAAACGTAATGGTGGCCACACGAATGTTCAAAGCTTAAATCAAATTACGATTAACCTAATCATCCGATCTCTACCAAATTTTGCAACTACATACCTTTATGGAGGGAGCATCCTTTGACCAATCTAATAGGTCATTCGCCTAATATTTTGCGGATGGCGGCCATCTTTGTGTCAAAATAGATTCCCCCTATTAATTCAAACACGGTGAAACCGAATGGAACGAAATTTGGTACAGAGATAGCACTAGCAAAGGGCTTCTCAGTGTCATGATTTATATCGCCGCCATATTGACAGAAACGTAATGGCGGCCACACAAATGTTTAAAGCTTAAATCAAATTACGACTAACATAACCATCCGATCTCTACCAAACTTTGCAACAACATACCTTTATGGAGGGAGCATCCTTTGACCAATCTAATAGGCCATTAGCCTAATAGTTTGAGTATGGCGGCCATCTTTATGTCAAAATTGTTTCCCCTATTAATTCGAACACGGTGGAGCCGAATGAACGAAATTTGGTACAGAGGTAGCACAAGCAAAGGGCACCTCAGTGTCATGTTTAAATCGCCGCCATCTTGACGGAAACGTAATGGCGGCCACACAAATGTTCAAAGCTTAAATCAAATTACGATTAGCCTAATTATCCGATCTCTAGCAAATTTAGCAACAACATACCTTTATGGAGGGAGCATCCTTTGACCAGACTAATAGGACATCAGCCTAATATTTTGCGGATGGTGGCCATCTTTGTGTGAAAATCGATTCCCCTTATCAATTCGAACACGGTGAAACCGAATGGAACGAAATTTGGTACAGAGGTAGCACTAGCAAAGGGCACCTCAGTGTCATGTTTTATATCACCGCTATCTTGACGGAAACGTAATCGCGGCCTCCCAAATGTTAAAAGCTAAAATGTAATTACGACCAACCTAATAATCTAGTCTCTACCAAATTTTGCAACACCATATCTTTATGTGGGAAACATATTCAGACCAAACTGCAAGAACATCAGCCCAATAGTTTGCAGATGGTGGCCAAGTATGTGTGCAAATCGATTCCCCCTATCAATTCAAACACGGTGAAACCGAATTGAACGAAATTTGGTACAGAGGTAGCACTAGCAAAGGGCACCTCATATTCATGTTTAATATCCCTATAGCTCGTTGTATTTCAACAAGCTACTACAACCAACATTCAATCATACTCGTTGAAAAGGACAAAGAGTTATAACAATACTCATGCATTTAGGAGAAAGTAGGCTATATGTTCTTTACTGAACATCTTTTTAATATATCCAGTCGGTGATGCTTGGTGCATCTTTTTCATGCACGAGTTGCGATACTGTGCATCGGCTGCGACGAAATCGTTGATCTTCTCGAGACGCTCAACAATCGCTCGACCCCAATCATCATTACGGGCTCTAGCAATTTTTGAAATGTTGTCTTTCATTCCTAATTTATGCACGCTATACACAATACTACGATCGCGCAGAACCATCCGTTACTGTTTCGCTAGAAACTTTGCTGTTATCTCAACAGCGCACAATAAACAATGATCTTTGAATGAGAATGTTGAGGTAGTAGTGGATCGCAGTTTATTATATTATTAGCGTATGGTACAACACAAAACAAACAACATAAACAATATACATACATACAATAGGTAACACATTACAACTATTACAATCATGCAAGGGAAAGGGTGTTCAAAGATTAATGTCTAAATTTTCTAGCCATCTTATGGCTTCAGTAGAGGCTATTACAAAGTCCTGTGTTGATCCAGTGAATGCCCTACTAATACACTCAGTGACAATATGGTTCATAGTCTGTCTAACTGCACCACAATCACAGGTTGGGGAAGATCGCATACCCCATTTAAACATCATTGATCCGCATCTCCCGTGGTTAGTGCGGACTCTGTTGAGAGTTACCCATGTCTTGCGGGGCAAATCAAATCCGGCTGGCATATTTTGAATGTTGAACAATGCCTGCCAATGCATTGGAGCTATGCTGTTCCACTCTTTTTTCCAATCAGCTTTTGGATCATAAACCTGCCTAACCAGTTCCTGTGCTGTTTTAATAGGTGGAGATCTTGACTTGAGACGGCTATATCTGGTGCTAGCATCTTCATGAATGGGGAGTTCAGGATTGGCCAATATCTTGTTGTATTCCCTGACCAAGTTGTTCAGTCTTCTAATTCTAGGCGGTTCTATGTGACTAAGCACAGGCAACCAGAAAAGAGGTGTAGATTTTATTGTGCCACTAATAATACGCATTGTCTCATTCAGGACTGTGTCCACCTTTTTAACATGAGAGCTGTTGACCCAAACTGAGGAACAGTACTCAGCTGTTGAAAGTACCAGTGCCATCGCCGAAGTACGCAATGTAGTTGCAAACGCTCCCCATGTGGAGCCAGCAAGTTTGTGGATGATATTGTTACGTGTCCTTAATTTGGCTGCTAGGTTGGTGAGATGCTTCCTGTACGATAACGTTCGGTCAAGAGTAACTCCGAGATATTTGGGGTTGGCATTATGAGGGAGAGGGCCTCCATTAAGAGACACTTTCAGGGTAGAGTTCGCTTGCCGATTGTTTAAATGGAAGAAGCAGGTTTCCGTTTTACTAGAGCTGGGCTTCAAGCACCACATTTCGAAGTATTTGCATAGGACATCCAGGTCTGCATTTAAAGTTCTCTCTATCACATTAGCATCAGCATGTTGAGTAACTATTGCTAGATCATCAGCATAAGCAAACTGACGAGAGCTGGTAGTAGGTATGTCCGCAATATATAAATTAAACAATAATGGAGAAAGAACAGATCCTTGTGGAAGACCATTATTGAGTACCCTTGTTTTGCTGTGGTTTTTATGCATAACTACCTGGATTATTCTATTTGAAAGCATATTGTTAATCAAACGTGACATTTGACTGCACTTTGTCAGTTTAAAGAACTTGTACACAATACCTTCTCTCCACACTGTGTCGTAGGCAGCTGTTAGATCAATAAACACTGCCCCACTCTTCAATCGCTTTTCAAAACCTGTCTCAATATGTGTTGTCAAGGCAAGCACCTGATCTTCACAATTACGCTGAGGTCTGAAACCAGCCTGCTCGATAGGAATGCTTTTACAAATTAGGGGGCTTATTCTATTGTAAATAAGTCGTTCCAGGAGCTTAAAACAAACGCTCATTAAGGCGATTGGTCTGTAGCTTTCAACAGAATTCGGAGGTTTGCCAGGTTTTACGATAGCTAGAATCTTAGTTCGTTTGAACTCGGAAGGAAGTTTACTTGTTTGAAGGATGTTTGAAAAGAACTGCACTAACCAATTCCTTACATTCTTTCCAAAGTGCTTCAGAAATTCTGGGTGTATACCGTCAAAACCCGGGGCTTTTCCATTTTTCAATACTTTTAGGGCAAGAAGTAGCTCTTGTTCAGTAAAAGGATCAGAAATGTTGGAGGAGGTAGTATAAAGCTTTCTCAACTGAGACAGTTCATCTTTTATAATTCTTTTATGACACTTTTCAGGCTTGACTTTAGAAAAGCTGGCAATGCGACTGGCAACATGATTGGGTGAAATCTCTGGCTTCAGCTGGGGACTATGTGGTATTCTTCCTAGCTTACTTAGGAGGCTCCAAGCTTTTCTACTCGAGTGTCTGAAGTCTAATGTTTCCACAGTTTCCGTCCATCGGTTTCGTCAAGCTTCATCTAGGTTATGAAGGAGATCATCAGCTACATCCTTTTCGCTATTTCTCTGGTAATCTTCGTATAGTGCTTCACAAGCCTCATCCCAACCTGGGATAAATTCCTTTCTCATTCCGCGAGGAATATGCCTTTTAGCACATGCCAGAACTGCTTTCATAAACCTAGAGTAGTTATCTACCTCTGGAGGAATCCATCTAATGGTTCTGTCGAGATCGGCTGAGAAACTCTCCCAATTAGCTTTACTGAAGTTCCATCGAGGAAGTGGGGACGATCTTATAATGGGAATCTGCATTCCAATTTCCAGGAAGACAGACCGATGTTGACTATGTGGGAAGTTCATAAGAACTTTACGAAACACAGGTACATTGGAACCCTGATGATCATTTGATACAAAGCACAAGTCAGGATTAGTTTCTGATCCCCATCTTCCTGACTTAAATGTACATCTGTCTTTTGGATTGAAGATCAGTTGCATGTTACAAAGCTCTGCCCACTCTATAAGTTTCTCTCCACATTGATCGTTGTTCCTATAGCCCCACTGAGTATGATGACTATTGAAATCACCCACATAGATGGACGGAAGAGAGATTGCTGGAAAAACACTGTCAGGCCATTTAGTTCCTGGAGGTTTATAGATGTTTATGATAGTCACCTCATTAACTTTTGTTGTTATGTTGAAAATGTCTGCATCAGAATTAGCCGAGATTAACTGAGAGCAGGCGATGGAATTTTGAACAAAGGTAGCAGTTCCATAAGATTGGTGATAAGTAGCTCCCACTAACTTGTATCCAGGGATATTTCCTCTTGAACGAAGCTGAGATTGATCAGAGGCATGCGTTTCTTGAATACAGATTACATCAACATTATTTTCCAATGCCAACTTGGAAAGATAGTCACTTTTAGATCTACTGATTCCTTCGATGTTGATTTGAAGGACTCTTAGAACAATACCCAAGGGCTTTGCAGATTGGCTCTGAAAAGAGCTAGTATCTTTAGTTTTGTGTATCATTAGCCAGGAGATCACTAGTGATAGTCTGGCCACCGAATGCTGACGTTCAGTTCAGTACTGGAAAATCGAATCCTAGTACCTATGCAGGGGCACCACGAGCAGGAATCAGCTTCACCCCCGGATCGCAGTTGTGAATGCACAGATGCGACATCATTTCCTCTAGGCACAAATGGAAAGATTGATCTCTCATTGTTGTTGCTTTTTCGACACACGTTGTGAACCACTACCGATTTCAGTCCCGCCAAGAGTTTCCTCTTGTTATCCTCTCTTTGACACTTGACTGACGAAATGTCTCCAGTCCATTTTCCTTCACTGCAATCACCTCACTTCCTTGCAATGTATTTTCACAAATGAAACAGTTCCCTTCCTCAGAAGCCATGGCTCTGAATATGCGTGACCGACACGCTTGAACGACGCACTCGCACTGATGTTCAGGCAAAATATTTAAGCTCCGCTGGCAGATGTTTCGTAGAAGCGATCCCAAGGTCAAGGGGGAGTGTTCCTTTATACCTGCACTGCTGGCTGGATCGCAGCTTAAAGTAGCCAGGAGGGATGTGATCCAGCTGGCAGTGATAACTGCGACAGACCGTTAGGCACAGGCAGGCCATTGTAGGCCGGTTTTTCAAAGCGTAGTAAATATTTATCGTTGGTATACGAAATACGAGTGTTGGAATAAACTTTGCGGCACTCGTACGTCGAAACTATTCATTTCACAAAAAAAAAAAAAAAAAAAAAAAAAAAAAAAAAAAAAAAAAAACAACGGTTCAGACATAAGTTATAGGAAATATTCTCTAGTTTCATTTATTACATAACTATTTTCACCGTAAAGCGAGTCACGAAGAAATTATCGTCGAAAAACTGTTTTGGAGCGCCATTTATTCAATATGGCGGCGGTTTCCCGGAACAAAATTTGTTAGCAAAGTAAAAATTCGGAAAGAGCGCGTCAAAATCTATAAATATACCAATTCTCAAAACTCCCGTAAAACTTCGTAGGTGAACCCCTTTTTGAGCGCCAGTTGCATAACCTAAAAATAAGCAAAGGATAAACAAAAACCAAAACAAAAGGGACCATGGGGAAATTTATAGACTGAAATAATTATGAAGAACTATAAAAATTAATTAAAAATGATATAGAACGAATACAAACTTAATAATATTTGAAAAACTTACTTCAGGTTAAATCAAGGTATCAATAAAAGTAAGAAAAGATTTGTCTTATGTTTGAATATTATTGTAAAGGATATATGGGTGTAGCCAATTCCAACACTCATATATTTGGTAGCAATAGATGATAAATATTGCCATCGCTAGTTCTGGAATAGGACGTATGTATGAGTGGAGCGCTACTATGAAAAAGAGATTATTTGGGGGAAAATGTGCAAAGTGGAAATTAAATTTTGTAATATAATAAAAATCAAGTTGTAGGGTATTGTAATGGCAGAGGGGTGTAACTGTATATAAATATAAGTATGTAATTATGTATAAATATGTGATGTAGAAAAGTTATACTAAAAAGCATCTAAGGTGGTTTATTATTGGACTTACTAGTTAAGTTATTTTTGAGAGTGTCAAATAAGATATTAGAATCGAAAATAACTTCATTAAGATTCACTGGGTCTGTAATACTGTGTGCTGTGTTGATTTCAATGGATTCGAGAACATTCATCATAGTACCCTTGCTAGTGTAATGTAAGATTTCTAAATCATTCTCTATACTAGTGAATTAGTGGCCTGAATCCTCCATATGTGCGGCCATGGCTGAATACTTTCAGTATTTAGTGGCATTTAAGTGATCATTATATCTTGTGGTGAAATTTCTTCCTGTTTGACCTATATAATTGGCGTTACAATCATTACAACTTAATGTGTAAACACCGGATTTGCTGAATTTACCCTTCAAGTTGAAAGAATTGGAAATAAAGAAAATGCTCTGATTAGTATTGTTAGTTTTGACAGCTATTTTCATGTTAAGCTTTTTGAATTTGTTAGTGATGTTATAAGTATGATGATTAAAATAAGTAAAACTGCGCATGAGGGCTTTACTTTATACTCAGGTTGAAGTTGTGTGATGGGCTAATTTTTAGCCTATTTAGCCTATTTTCAATTTTGAAAAAATAGGCTTATGAGATCACCTTTTGTCCGTGTGTGTGTGCGTGTGTGTGTGTGTGTGTGTGTGTGTGTGTGATTCGTGTGTGTGTCCCCCCCTAATAAAATCTAAACGGCAGGAGCGATTTCAATGAAACTCGGAAAGTTCATAGCACTATTCCCGGCGACCTCGACCGTGCCCTTCAAATTTTGTTACGACTCACCAATCCAACATGGCGGCTGTGCGAAATATTTCACCAGCATTCAATAACTCCGAAACTATTACCGATATTACCCTGACATTTTCTATGGTGATAGAGGGAACTACTATAAGTTCACTTATGTGACTTTTGAAAACCTGGTAACTACAAAACCAACATGGCGGCCAAGCTAATTTGCGACTTTTAAATAGACGTTTCTCGCGATTTGACCAACCAAACGCAATGAAACTTGGTACAGTATATGTTTATATACATTGTAATGCACCGACATCTAACTTCGTTCAATTGTTTACATAATCACAAGATGGCGGATGTGCGAAATATTTCATGGCATTCTATATCTCTGAAACTATTAGCGGTATCTCCCTAAAATTTTGTACGGAGATAAAGGGCACTACTGGAAGTCCATCTATAAGATTTTCAAAAACCGGTTAACTACAAAACGAACATGGCGGCCAAGCGAATTTGTACATTTTAAATAGACCTTTCTCGCGATTTAATGTTCCAAGCGCACTGAGACCTGGTACAGGAAATATTTATACACATTGTAATCCACTGTTATCTAATTTAGTTCAATTGTTTACATAACCTCAAGATGGCGGCAGTGCGAATTTTAAAATTAAGTTTTTATTTCTTGTGATGTAGTCATGCGATCGAAGTGAAAGTTTGAATAATGAACCTACGCAATAATTTTCCTTTAATGGTACATGACTCTATGGCCTATACATTTAACAATCCAACATGGCGACCATCCGAAATATTTAGACGATACTGAATATCTACGAATCTATTTTAGCAATCAAACTGCTTTTTTTAATGTTCATAGGGGCTATGAACTTAAGTTCACCTATAGGACTTTAAATAACCTGGTGATCACAAATCCAACATGGCGGTGACGCGAATTATAAATATTCACATGGACGTTTCTCGCAATTTAACCATCCGCGTGCAGTGAAACTTGGTACAGTAAATCTTTATCCGAATGTTAATCCACTGGCATCTAATTTATTTCAATTGTTTCCATAACCTCAAGATGGCAGCTGTGAAAAATTTTTCAATCTCCTTGATTTTTCTTGTGTCCTAATTATGCGATTGAAGTTTGAATACTACACGTTCACAATAATCTGCATGTAACAGTACATAACTCTAGGACCTACATATATAAAATCCAACATGGCGACCATCCGAAATATTTAGTCGGTTCTCAATATCTACGAATCTATTACAGCAATCAAACTGAAATTGTGTATGTTGATAGTGGCAATTAATATAAGTAGGATATATGAAAATAGGCTGTATAGTTCTTCACGGAACTACTTGTTTAATTTGTTGATAATATTAAAAATGTATTGATGATTATAACCATTAACTCTGGCAATTTGATATATTATCACAAATTCTTTGTCAAAATCTTCCTTGGAAGGAGGTAAATTCATTGCTCTGTTCACAAGGCTAATGAAGGTGGCTTTTTTTATTTTTTTGACAGCCAGGATGGTCTGACTTATAACAGAATGGGTTTGCGTGGGTTTCCTGGAAATTTGGTAATGCAGTCTGTTATCTTTTTTGAAAATGGTGGTATCAAGAAAATTAATCTTATTGTTTGATACCCTGATTTAACCTGAAGTAAGTTTTTCAAATATTATTAAGTTTGTATTCGTTCTATATCATTTTAAATTAATTTGTATAGTTCTTCATAATTATTTCAGTCTATAAATTTCCCCATGGTCCCTTTTATTATGGTTTTTGTTTTTCCTTTGCTTCTTTTTAGGTTATGCATTGAGCTAACCTCATTGCTATATGAAGTTCTTCCTTCCACGTTCGTTTCGTTTGTGTGCAGGCATTTGATTTGGCTTATGGACCTGTTATGCATAAGGCTTCTTCATTGGTTGTGTACATATGGTGAAGTATTGTGGTCCCATTTTTGCCAATTCAAGCTTCGACCTGTGTTTTGGAGCGGATTTATGAATGAACTGTCCACTGGTTCTCTACGTTTATCTTCGCTTGTGTTTAATGGCTGAATATCATCACCGTTTCATATTTTTTTAGTTTTGCTCAATATTTTTCTGTGACCTACTTATATGGTTCACCATATTAAGTCAAATAGCCATTTGGTTTTTTGAGTGCTACGCTATTTTATATCTTTCTTCAGATATTAATCTTGGCTGATGAAGGGGATAAAAGCTATTAATCCCTGAAACATGTACTTGGAACAAATCTAATTATATTTCCTTTCGTTTATGTATTGACTAAGGCGGATGTATAATTGTTGTTAAAAACTATTTAGTACGTCAATACGGAACCATCATGGAAACTAATTTAATTAATAGTACTAAATAAGACAAACAAGCCATACAATTACCATGCACAAACCTAATGTGACTAGCTCTCCACATTAGGGAAAAAGATCTACCCGTTTATAGGAGGCCTTTGCCTTTTAAGGGACATTCGAGGCTGTCCTTTATTCTTTATAAGTTATGCAAAGTTTAGAACTGCTGGCCTGCATACTCTCTGATATGGGACACACTCAAACCGACGCCTATTTGCCCGGATCGATCTCATAAGTCTACGTTTTCCTCATTTTTTTTTACAAAATGTGAAAAGAAGGCTAAAAATTGTTTCTTACATTCCATTTTTTATGATATTCTACTTAAACATCTGGGCAATAAGAGTCTCTGCTAGATGGTAGCCCAAAGAAAAGTATATGGAGAGTAGCTTACCTGTATAGATCTACTTCAAAAGATCTACACTAGGTAACTGGAGCCACATTCTTCTTCTTGTTGCAATTCGACCAACTAAGGACCACGTTATTTCAACTAGTGTCTGCGTCGAGCTTTAATATTCGCCCAGTACTGTCGCATGAATTCTTGAGTTTGTTGCTTCCTTTCTTCCGTCCACTTCATGCCTGTTTTCAGCCACATTATTAGTATTACTATTACTATTGTTATTATTATTAAGTTAATATAATAGGTAAATGTCAAATGACAATATGTTTCTAGTATCGCCAGGAACAAAGTTTAAATAACTCTACTCTACTGCGTACAGTGATAGGAGGGTCACGCACATGTCAGGTGTAAAGAGAACGAATCTGCATTGTTTGTGTTCGATATGAACTGTGTTGGATGGAGTGCGCTTTAAGTCAAGTTGGATGGAACGTTCTGATCGATTCCACTTAACTCGCTTGAGGAAAATAGCGATCATTATTTATATTCCAATCTAACAGCTTAACATTGCATGACGACCAGATTAGTTCTTAACAGAATGCTGCATTCAGCCGTGACCGGAGTCAAAAGTCTGTCGCTTACTTCTAGCCTTCCCATTTATATTCTAAATCTCTGAATATTTCAAAGTCAATGCGAGCATATTGAAGAGCCTGTGCGAGTCCGTCCAAATCGTATAAATACCGCCTACTGGGGTTCAATAAACGTAATTTATTAACGTATATCAGGGCCATCCAGTCATTGCGCTCTGAGAGCACGGCCGCGCTCGGGGAGCACAGGGCAGTCAGACTAGCGCTCCTTCCCCTACCACCACTACACTGTGGCAGGCGAGGAGACCTGAGACAGACGGACGATATTCCGACCATGCTGACTAGATACGTACGTATGTACAGTCGTGTGGCCGACGGCTTTTGTGGGTTTGTTGACATCATATTGATAGGGCTGTTTTCCATAAAAATATACCTCATAATGCAAATCGAATGACACTCCGATGTATGGAATGTGCAGGAAACTAATGCAAGTGTTAAGTAAAGAATATTGTGATTTAATCCAAACTGAAATGTGAACATATTAGAGAGGAAAATTCAACAACATTTTGCCAATATGAACAGATAGTACAGACTTTGAGTGACTTTTGCTCCGTCGTTTTTACAAGTTTTTAGTTTTGGAGGAAACAATCTTCTCCAAATTGGGTAAAATATTTCTGGACACAGCTATTCGTAAACAATTGCACAAGATTCTATCGCTCAACGTTGCACGATGTTTACTTTTGGTAAGCTTAAAAACCGAAATGAAACGCTCACAAATGTACGTTGAGCCAAACATCTCTCTCTTCGGTGCGGCGGGCAGACCACGCGCTCAACCTGCCAAGCTCCTTTCACCAAAGCGCTCGGAGCACTGGCTCAGAGAGTGGCCGGAGCGCTAGCACTCGGGGAGCACTGTGTGGATGGCCCTGACGTTGATCGAAGGGAAAGTAACGTATGCTACCATTATTGAAATCATTTTCAAATTACAGTATACACACATTTTCATTTGAGACTATTTTGCTGTCCAACTTCCAGTCTGGTATGCAAGCCTCTGTTTGTGATCTATTCGCCTGCATAATACCCTATTAGTAGGGATAAGAATTTTTCGGTGATTACGAAGTGAAGAAAGCGGTATTTTAAAGTGGAAAATTCGGTGGATTCAATTACACCTTTCGGTACTTTAAGATTGATAACAAGGAGAGGGATGTACAGGAGCAGCTCAATGCATGGGAGGAAGTAGTTTCATCCTATGGAATGAAGTTTTCGACGCAAAAGAGTGAAGTGGTGATAACAACATGTGAGAAGGACTGAGTATACTCTGGGATAAAGTTAGTCGGAGAGCAGTTGAAGAGAGTGCAGAGCTCCAAGTATCTGGGAAGTGTCATTGAAGAAAATGGGGGAAATGCCTTGGAATTAGATGAGAGGAAGTGGTGCAGATGAATTCTTCAAGAGTGTTAGAGGCCTGATATGGAGCAAGGATGTGCCACAGAAATGTAAAGGGATCCTGTACAAGACTTACTTTGTGCCAATCCTAACGTATGGATCAGAAACTTGGGTGATGAGGGAGGAAGATAAAAGCAGAATACAAGCAGTGGAAGTGAAGTTTCAGAGGAGTCGTATAGGTGTAACGAGAATGGACAGAGTCGGAAATGATAGTCAGAGAAATATTAAAGGAAGAACCCCTACAGGATAGGATTGAAAAATCAAGGCTACGGTGGTATGGACACGTGAAAAGAATGGGAGAAGAGAGAATACCACGGAAAATATTGGAAATGGAGTGGAAGAAAAAGAGACCTAGAGGAAGACCAAAGGATAGGTGGATAAAGGGGGTGAAGAAAAGTGTCGAGAGAAAAGGAGTTAATTGGACAACAGTGACAGAAGAGAAGTGGTGGATGAACAGAAAACGACGGAGAGGCAGTGCTCCAAGCAGACCCATCCTGCGGTTGGAAGCTGCTCTAGTTGATGATGATGAAGTTTTAGGCTGGATATTTTTTGAACAGGGTATCCAAATGGTCAACACAGATTCTGAGAACTTTGGAAATTCAAATGTCATTCCTCGCAAAACGTCAACAATGTCTGTATTGGTCCTGTCGTCCATCTGCTTCTTGATTAAAGTGTTATAATTTATTTTTCTGTTTTTGCGTGTTAATAAAATTCAAAAAGATCGTGACCACACCTCTGCAATCAAAAGGGAACTCAGAGCAATGAAAACAGACAGTCTTGAGGTCGGCAGATTTTCTTATCCCTTCACCCCAGAGGAAGTTGCTACAGCTTTGAAAGATGTCAAATCAGGGAAAGCCCCTGGTTTTGATGGCATTCATCCAGAATTCTTATTGCATGCAGGGAATTATGCAATTACCTGGCTAGCAAAGTTCTACTCCAACATCTTAGAGGCAGGGTCTATCCCCCGACTTATGAAACAAACAAAGATCATCGCCATTCTCAAACCAGGTAAATATAGTAAAAATCCTCAAAGCTATCGTCCAATTGCTCTTCTGAGTGTAGTTTACAAATTACTGGAGGGGCTTCTCTACAACAGAATCGGCTCAGTAGTTCTTGACCATCTACCCATCGAACAAGCGGGCTTTCGCCCAAACCGAAGTTGCACAGACCAGGTTCTCTCTCTGACTACACACATCGAAGCTGGATTCCAAAAACAACTAAAGACTTCAGTTGTGTTTGTGGACCTAACTGCAGCATACGACACAGTATGGAGGCAAGGACTCATCTGCAAACTACTTCGAATAATACCCTGCAAGAAAATTGCCAAGCTCATTGAAAACATGCTTACAGACAGGAGGTTCCGTGTAATTATGGGAAACAAGACCAGTAAGGAAAGGACTCTTAATAACGGTCTTCCTCAAGGATCGGTACTAACACCTCTGCTGTTCAACTTATATATATCAGATTTGACGAAAACAACCTCCACACCATTTGGGTACGCAGACGACTGGGCATTTGCAGTGCAGGACATAATTTATGGAGAATACCGAAGATACGTTGACAGCTGACCTCAACATCTTAGATCAGTATTTTCATAAATGGAGACTTAGGCCAAGTTTGAGTAAAACTGAAGTCACATGTTTCCACCTCAACAACAAACTGGCCCACCGTGAACTTAATGTTAAATTCCAGGACACTAGACTTCACCACAACAGATACCCAAAATACCTCGGGGTAACCCTTGACAGAACTCTGTCCTTCAAGGAACACCTGAAGAGGACAACAGCCAAACTCCAGACACGGAACAACATCCTCCATAAACTGTGTGGTACCACCTGGGGTTCTTCAGCTTCAACCTTAAGAACTTCAGCTCTTGCCCTTGTCTTCTCAGCTGCAGAATATTGCTCTCCAGTCTGGCTGAACAGCTGTCATACAAAACTGGTTGACTCGCAGCTAAACCATACTTTGCGCATTGTATCAGAAACCATAAAATCTACCCCCACTTCTTGGCTGCCAGTTCTTAACCATATTCCTCCACCACACTTACAGAGAAAGAATGCCCTGTTGCAAGAGTACCAGAAGTTGTCTAGAAATGCCAATCTGCCAATCCATGGAGACATCCCCAACGCCATGATCAGCAGGCTCCGTTCCAGAAATCCACCAGTTAGGACCGCCAGAAACCTGGTTGATAATTTCAACCTACAGCATGACTGGATGCAAGAATGGACATCCACAGCTCCACCTGAGTATCGGAACTTTCCCTGCATCACAAGAACGCCAACAGGATTTCATCTACCCCGCAGTACCTGGACAACTCTCAATCGCATCAGGACAGGCCATGGCAAGTGCGCTGACTCCCTCCACAAATGGGGCAAACTTTCCTCCCTGGAATGTAGCTGTGGTGCCCCAAAACAAACAGTCCATCACATTGTGGAACAGTGCCCCCTGAGTGCATATCAGGGCAATTCAAAAGACTTCCAAAATCTGAATCCGCCTTGCATAGACTATATTGAGAGCTTGAAGTTAAGACTGTAACCTACTGTACATAGTGTATATTTAATTTGTGATTGTGTTTCTTTGCATTCTTATGATGTCATACGCTAAATAATAAATAAAATTCATTCCAAAAACCAATAATTTAGTTTTTGATAGGCTTAAAACCATAACTGCGGATAATTTGCGGTTTTTGATAATTCACAGAAGTTCGTGCATAAATTGCCGCGAATTATCGGGAGTGCATTGAGAAAACAATAAGAAAGGTAAAATTTGCATTTTCATTCGGATTTCGCGAAATTTCGGGAGTTTAAAATCTATTCTTTTTTGGCAATTTTAGAGTTATTAAAACAGATTACCACTTGTCTATTACTTCAATTAATAATTCGTGAAATTCGCAGTCGCGAATTTTTCCTATCCATTGTTATTAGTAATTATCAATGCACCTCCTCTAGTTCTACACCTGTCACTTTGATATCGTTGAACACTGACTCTAACCATCGTCTCCTAGGTCTACCTCTACTTCTCACACATGACCCCACCATCTGAGTCGGCTCATACGAACAGCATCATTTAGCCTGTTCATTTCTAACTTGGCCTTTATCTCTTCATTGCGAGTACTTTCCTGCCATTGCTACAATCTATTTGTCCCAGAAAACATTCCTGCTACCCATATAGAGTATCATTTACCTCTAGCTTATGTATCGTGCTGTTTGAGTCTTCAGTCTTTTGACTGGTTTGATGCTGAAATCCATGCCTCCATGTCCTGAGCTAATCGTTTCATCTCTACATAGCTACCACACCCTACATCAAGGCAATCTGTTTAATATATTCTAACCTTGGTCTACCCGTACAGTTCTTGTCCTGGACCCTTCCTCCCATAACTAAGCTTGCTATTCATGGGTGTCTTAGTATGTGTCCTACTAACCTATCTCTTCACTTCATTAGCACTCGCCAGAGACATCTCTCCTCTCCAACTCGTCTTAATACCTCTTCGTTCGTAACCCCATCTACCCATCTGATCTTCATCATTCTCCTGTAACACCACATTTCAAACGCTCCAAATCTCCTCTTTTCTGCTGCACCAATAGTCCAAGTTTCACTTCCATAGAGCGCCATGCTCCAGACAAAGGCTTTCAGAAATGACTTCCTAATACCTAAAGCTATATTCGATGCCAACAGATTCCTTTTCTTGTAGAAATGCTTTCCTTTCCTGAGCCAACCTACTTTTTATGTCCTCTTTGCTTCGCCATCACTGGTTATTTTAGTTCCTAAGTAACAGAAATCTCCTACTTCTTTCAGCTTTTAACCTGCCAATTTGATATCCAATGTGGTTTTTGATTTATTTCGGCTGCATTTCAATATTTTTGTTTTACATTTATTAATTTTCATCACGAATTCTTTCCTCAAGACGGAGTCCATACCATTCAAACCTCATTCAAATCATTATGTATCAGATAGCCTGAATCTACCCAACTCTCTCTTCCATACAGCAAGGTTGGTCTAAGTACTGAGCAATGTAGGGAGAGTTTCGTCGATACACTACCCCCCAGGGGCTCACATCTAGTGGGACGTGGGTTGGCGACCATAGGGCGCAAGCTGAGTCCGGCATTGCTTCCCCTTACTTGTGCCGGGCTCCGCTCCGTCTTCTTTCCTGTCGATCTCACTTGGTCAACTCTTGTTCTCTTCCGACCCCGACGGTATTAGGCTATCCGAGGCCTAGAGAGTCTCTTCCTTTCCCGCCTTAATTGGCCCTAGTCTCATCTTTTCTGATACCCTCCTTCTGCGAGGAGTCAGCCTTCTTTTTCTTTTCCTGTTATCTCCTGCCTTCTGCTCAAGGCCCTCCAGGAGGCAGGGTGTATGTATCCCCACCACTTCTTGTGCACCCTGGATATTGCTACACCCTCAGGGGCTCATGGCTGGTGAGTTGGCGACCCCGAGGTATTTCTGAGCTGAGTCCGGTTTTCCCTCTTTTATCCCTTACCTGTGGGGACGACCCTCTCCTCTTACCTATCTGCCTTTCATGGCTCTCCTTCCTTCCAAGTCCCTCACTCCGCATTCTTCGAGGGTTGAGGGCATTTCTTTACCTCCTGTCCTTTATTTGCCTTATTCTCCTTTTGTTTTCCATTTCTTCTTCTAGTATATAAGTTAGTAGTTAGTTTTAGTTTTATTTTACATCTCATTATCACCCAAACCATTAGGGGCCGATAACCTAGATTGGAGGTTCGCTTCTGGCCGTGGTAAGTGAATTTTGAAAGGCTGCAAAAATACGACACGCATGTCATACGATGTTGGCATGTCAAAGACCCCATTTGAATTCAGTAGGCCTTGTTAATAATGGCAAAATTAATCTCGGAAGTTTCTGCCAACACAAAGTTCCTCATTTCTCTACTAGAAAGCGCTATAGAGTTCAAGGAGCTTAGATATCTAACCTCCTTGACTTTCATAGTGATTCAAGGAACAAGGAAATTCGACATGCAAGCTACCTTCTGGGTGTCAAATTACAAAGCTTGCACCCAGCACCCAAGGCCATACGATATTATTATTATTATTACCTAGATGTTAGGCCCCTTAAAACAATTATCATCACCATCATCCTGAGAGAATACACGGTTCCACCTGCTCCAATTTTGTTCCTCCTACTTGACATTCTATTTTCTTGCGTATCTTCCCTACCGACATAACCTTCGTCTTTGAAATGCTGATCTTCATACCATACTACTGCTCGAGTCTAGGCTGCGTGAACCTGAGAGGAATGTGCATCGCGGACTACGAGTAGTGGTGTTGACGAGTGATGAGGTATCTCGGTCCGTGCAAAGTACAGAACCAAATACATTGGTCGGTGACTCACTCAGTCATTCCTAACACCACAGTGGTTTGAGCAACAGCCGAATGTTAGCAGTATTGGAATAGAAAGGAATACCATATAACACGGTGGGCTGTTGACGGATCCTTCTCTTCACGCCCGACCATTCCCTGCTTTTTCTCCTCACCCCGCAAGTTCTAACATGTTGGCTTGCAAGCTCGAAGGGAAAGAAAAATAAATGCTACCAATATTGAAATACTATTCAATGTGCAGCATTTGTAAACAATATGCAATATACAATTATCCTTCATCAATGTTTGGAAAGAATTCGGCTTGGATTCGAAAACTACAAACATTTTACAAATTACATTATAAAAATACATCATCTAAAGTTAGATTCAATGGAGAATTCTCTAGAACTTTTCAAATAAAAACAGGAGTCAGACAGGGAGATGGGTTGTCGCCTTTGTTTTTTACTGTGCTCTTGAGAAGGTGATTAGAGACTGGCGAAAATCAGACACGAAAGGTAGAAATTTGGGAATAAAAAGATAATATCCACTTAGAATGCTTGGCTTTTGCAGATGACATTGCTCTGATCACGAAAACACCAGAAAATGCACACATCCAGGTAGAAAACTTAATAGAGCACGCAAAGAAAATAGGTTTACAAATCTTCTTCCCCAAGACAGAATTTATAACGAATGTTCAAGACTGTCCTGATGTAATAATCATAAACCAAAACAAAATACACAAAGATAACTCATTTAAGTATTTAGGTGAATGGATAACTATCAACAACAATGAAAGAAACAGCTTAGAGGTCCGAGCAAAGAAAATGAACGTAGCATTTCAGATCACCTGAAATGTATACAAGAAGATGGCATTATCATGGGACACTAAAATTAACAATACAATTCTGTGGTGAGACCTGAAGCACTCTTTGGAGCTGAAACACTAAAGTTAATGCAAAAAGGTGACAAACCAAATCATGCTCAAGGAGAGAAGATTGGTTCGATGCATCCTTGGCCCAAGGAAATCATAAACAGACTATAACAGACCACGACCTAACAAGGAAATATACACCCATGTGGAGAACATAATTCACTCCATGCGCAAACGACGAATGTCATTTTTAGCCTACTTTTCACATTTTGCAAAAATGAGGAAAAAGTAGACTTATGAGATCGATCCGGGATAATGTGTGTCTGTCTGTCTGTCTGTCTGTCCTTTTGTCTGTCTGTATGTCCGTCTGTCTGGCTGTGTGTGTGTGTCCCCCCCCTATCAACTCCTAAACGGCTTCAGCAATCGAAACCAAATTTAGTATGAGTAAAGATGTATACCGGAATATCTCACGTCCATATTTGAAAATGATGTCAGTGCTACCAACTGCTGAAAAAACACACTAGAAATTTGATCTCCATGTTGGATATCTTGAAAGGTATGCATGGGAGCTTTTCCAAAGTTGGCACATATATAGACAATACTATTTCAGTTTTATTTCCAGGAGGCCATACATGACAGTGTTGCCAAAGTAATTTTAAGCCTTCTGATAGGTCCACTTTTTAAATGCATATAACGTCTACACTATCAATTGGATTTCAACCAAATTTTGTATGTAATATGTGTACATAAGCGGATATGACTGAGCGTATTCTTAATGACCACCAGGGCTGGCAACTGTTAATAATTGCTCTCTATATTTTTTTTTATCCAAATACCAATATATCAAAAAGTATGCAAGCCGACAGCTTTAAACTATGAACACGTGTAGTACCTGACATTTTAGATTAATTTGGAGTGAATTATGTACGTCAGTTCTACCAACATGATTCTAAGCCTGCTGATAGGACCAATTTTTAAATACATGTAACTTCTATACTATCAGTTGGATATCAACCAAATTTCGTATATGCTTTGTGTAACATACCAGATATGACTGTAAGTATTCTTAAGTGCAATCAGGGCTGCCAACTGTTAATAAATGCTGTCAATATTTTTTCACCCTAATATCAATATATCAGAAAGTATGCAAGCCAACAGCTCTATACTTTGCACACGTATAGCACCTGACATTCTAGATTAATTTGGAGTAATTAATATAATTATGTCAGTGCTGCCAACATGATTCTATGCCTGCTAATAGGTCCAGTTTTAAAATACATGTAACTTATATACTAATAAATGGATTTCATCCAAAATTGGCACAACAAGATATCATAGTATTTCAGATTATTTCTGACCAGCACACGCAAGACATTGTTGCCAACATGCTTTTACGCGTGCTGATAGACAGAATATCTAACTGCATGTAACGTCCATTGGACTTGAACCTAATTTTTTATTCTCTACCTTAAGAGATGGAACTAATAATCTATTCAGTCACCAGGGCTGCCAACTGTAGTGCTCTATTAGGCTACATTATGAAAATCCACAGCCTGCTTCCAGTCTCCGACCGGGTCAGGAATGGAATGAATGAAGCCCCCATCTAGCGGCGAGGATATGAACTGCGCCGGCTGCCGAGGCCTGACGCACTCCTCTGGGGCAATGATTAAATGAATGACAGATGAAATGAAATGACAGTGGAGAGTGTTGCTGGAATGAAATTGTGACAGGGAAAACCGGAGTACCCGGAGAAAAACCTGTCTGCCTCCGTTTTGTCCAGCACAGATCTCACATGGAGTGACCGGGATTTGAACCACGGACCCAGCGGTGAGAGGCCGGCGTGCTGCCGCCTAAGCCACGGAGGCTTCATTAGGCTACATTATACCAGGTATATTTCGAACTAATTAGACAGTTCGATATTACCAACTGAATTTCGTCATTATAGTAGATAGGTTCATATACTGTAGATTAATCATTGGCATGAAATGTAGGCTCTTTAGTTCGTCACGGAACTTCTTGTTGGGTATTTAAATAGAATGAATAATGACAGGCTAACAGAACATATTTTAATAACATTTTTAAACTTAAAGTTCAACCAGCGTGGTTTATACAGACATTAAAGGATCTTAAGAGAGCCGACATTGACATTACAGAGAGGCCTACATATGATAGGAATTTATCTATGGACAAACTTCAAAAAGTGGTCTTCAGGGAGGAACAAGTAAGACAACAAAAGCAGCCACTGAACATCGAACAGCTCTGGAGGCAGAGAGGATGAAACGAATGTGAGCAGAGAGAAAAAGACATGTGGCAAGATGTGAAGTATTGATTTTACGTGCTCTGTAATAGTGCTATTCGATCAAATAATAATAATAATAATAATAATTGTCCATATATTCCGAGTGTTAGCACATATGAAAGCATATTTGGTTTTCTTTTATCAAAGTGGTTCATGAAATGTAGTTATTAATTTTGTTGTTATTGCTTTATTAAAAGCTTTGTAACATCGTGGTGATGACACCATGTGTACTTAAGTGTGATTGAAATTTGACTGTTAACCAGTGTTATTGTGACGGCTGCAGTAGTGAATGTACTTTTGTAAGTACAATAGACGCATGTGTATATCGTTTACAAATACTGTTACTTGAAAAGCATGTCATTAATGGCAACATGCA
The DNA here is from genome assembly GCA_946902985.2 of Meconema thalassinum. Classification (NCBI taxonomy): domain Eukaryota; kingdom Metazoa; phylum Arthropoda; class Insecta; order Orthoptera; family Tettigoniidae; genus Meconema; species Meconema thalassinum. The sequence goes on from OX336393.1 coordinate 468,735,252, forward strand.
GCTTTTTACCTCCATCTTGATAAGTAAATTACATTTAATGAACCTCAGTAGATACCGTATCATGGTATTAGTAATCACATTTTTCCAGTAGAAGACCTTGCCTGCGAGAGGAATTACGGTTCCATATTGGGAAAAAATATTGCTATAACCTTCTGGATTGAGTATAGTATCACTCCTCTTGATTTCCTTTTCAATTCGTGCAAAAACACGGTCAGACGGAAGGAAAGAATGCCCCGCGACTGGGAACACAAATTCTATTTTCCTGTCAGTCTGAAGAGCGTAGTTTAAAACCATACACCTACCATGCCCATCATGAAAATGTTCTTGTTCTGTCCCCCGCATCCATCTGATGGGAGGCGAACTATTCTGACACTCTCCGGAATGTTAAGGTTTGACAGACAGTGAAATACAGCTGAAACTACTTCATTAGAGCTTTTACTGTGCTCGCTCTCATCCCAATGGTAAATAAATACGTTCTCTACGTAGTTTAAAACCATACACCTACCATGCCCGTCATGAAAATGTTCTTGTTCTGTCCCCCGCATCCATCTGATGGGAGGCGAACTATTCTGACACTCTCCGGAATGTTAAGGTTTGACAGACAGTGAAATACAGCTGAAACTACTTCATTAGAGCTTTTACTGTGCTCGCTCTCATCCCAATGGTAAATAAATACGTTCTCTTTCGTTAGTTTGCATTTTGAATCACCGACCACTATGGTTAGATTAATTTATATAGTAGAAGAAATGCCATTTCCATGTTATTATTAATGTTATTATTCATTGATCCATTCATATCGGTCTTCTAAGGACCGCGTCATTCCAACTACCTCGTCTGCAACAAGTAGTTCCGTGAAGAAACAAAGCCTATTTTCATATATCCTACTTATGTTAATTGCCACCATCAACATACAGAATTTCAGTTTGATTGCTGTAATAGATTCGTTGATATTGAGAACCGTCGACATATTTAGGATGGTCGCCATGTTGGATTGTTATATGTATAGGCCATAGAGTCATGTACCATTAAAGGAAAGTTATTGCGTAGGTTCATTATTCAAACTTTCACTTGCATGGCATGATTACGACAAAAGAAATAAAAACTTAATTTTAAAATTCGCACAGCTGCCATCTTGAGGTTATGTAAACAATTGAACTAAATTAGATACCAATGCATTACAATGTGTATAAACATTTGCTGTACCAAGTTTCATTGCGTTTGGATCATTAAATCGCGAGAAAAGTCTATTTAAAATTTTCAAATTCGCTTGGCCACCATGTTCGTTTTGTAGTTAATCAGTTTTTGAAAGTCTCATGGGGCTGCTTCGGTGGCGTAGTTGGTAGCATGCTGAGCTTCTATGGCCAAGATCACGGGTTCAAACCCGGCCGAAGCCGTCGGATTTTTTAAGAGCGTTAAAAATCCCTCAGTATGCCTTCCTTCGGAGGGGAAGTAAAGCCGGCGGTCACATTTCATAGATTTATGGCATGTTAAAGAACCTTCCACTAATTACACCTGTGTGAAGCTAAATTGGATAGGTTAAGAATGTAAACAACGCTCTTAGGTTTCTACATTCGTTGCCAAGAGCCGACTGCGGTGACGTGTAATAGCTAATTTCTGGACTAGGCCTAGTAGTCGTTGACGGTGGCGTTTGGCGGCAAAAGTAGGAACTATTTGAAAAATTCTATGTTTCAGCCTGTACTTAAATTAAAAAACAGATACACACACTAATACAGCCATCACAATTAACACCGGTTATCAGACAGATTCTACACACACCCAAAGTACACAGGGCTACCTGACCACGTTGTCGCAGCCCCTAAACTGAAGAACAACCAACCAACCAAAGTCTCATAGATGAACTTCCAGTACTGCCATTTATCTCCGTACAATATTTCAGGGTGATGCCGGTAATAGTTTCAGTGATATAGAATGCCGGTGAAATATTTCGCACAGCCGCCATCTTGAGGTTATCTAAACAATTGAATGAAGTTAAATGTCGGTGCATTACAATGTGTATAAACATATACTGTACCATGTTTCATTGCGTTTGGCTGGTTAAATCGCAAGAAACGTCTGCTTAAAAGTCGCAAAATCGCTTGGCCGCCATGTTGGTTATGTAGTTACCAGGTTTTCAAATGTCACAATGGTGAACTTCTAGAAGTTTCCTTTATCATAGTAAAAAATTTAGGGTGATATCGGTAATAGTTTTGGAGATATTGAATGCTGGTGAAATATTTCGGACAGCCGTCATGTTGGATTGATGATACATAACGAAATTTGAAGGGCACGGTCGGGGTCGTCCGGAATAGTGCTATGAACTTACCGAGTTTCATTATAATCGCTCCAGCCATTTAGATTTTATCGACGGGGAGGGGGGTGGGGCAGGGGGGGGGGGGGGAGACACACACATGATTCACACATGCACACACAGACGTACACACGGACAAAAGGTGATCGCATAAGCCTATTTTTTTTTTCATAAATCAAAATAAGCTAAAAACGGTGGTATCAATACCACCTTCACTAATGGAGGTAGCAGCTAGAGATATTCACTCTCAGTTAAGCAAACTGGCGTTCTGGGAAAGTCAGTGGGTAGTTAACCCAATGCTAAATGAACTTAGAGTGAACAAGGGAGCTACTCGCGTGTGACGGAGCTTTTTCTGGTCACGGAGGGAGTACATCATCTTGTAGAGACCAAGGATAGGTCAAGCAAGAGCCACTCGAACTTAAAAAGAAGGGAAGACCCTTCACTTTGTACCGGTGGAGACCTATTCACCGTAGCCCACGCTTTAACCGAGTGTGCGGAATTTGCTGATCTACGAAGAAACCTTGTTAGCCTAAGACGTGGTGGCTGCTGATCTCGTCATTCGCTTTATAAGTTAGATTGGGTTAGTACCAGCAATTTAAACCCTAAAGTGTGAACTCGAATTTGTTCTTTTTTTAAATTGTGATTTTTTGTTATCCACATATTTATGTTTATAATTATAATTATCTTATATATATATACAGTACTAGCTGAAGTACCCGTGCTTCGCTACGCGTGATAAATAAATTAAAATGTGAAGGTGACAGTTAAAACAGGGGATAGGCGAGGTGCTGCGCAGAGGGAGATTAAGGATGGAACATTTTGTCCAACTACACCGTTCGGCGTTGACCGTGTTTTATAGCACAAATTTAGGTTTTACTCGCTAACAGTTGCAGATACCTTTCGGATAGAAAATGTAATTTTAAACCTCGCATATGCCATCAAAGGTTTGATATTTCTTAGCGTTAGAAAATGCAATTTTAAACCTCGCATATGCCATCAAAAGTTTGCTATTTCTTAGCGTTCTCTTTTTATTTGAAATGGAAATATGAAAGTTTGAAACCAAAGGATGTAGTGACGTCACTAAAATGGTCGCCAACTTTAAATAGTGCAATGTATTGAAATCAAAAGTAACCTATATGTTAACCAGGTAAATCAGCTACTTCCATGTAAAATTCACGTAAATCGGACCATTGGTACTTGCGTGATTGAGTAATACACAGACGCACACCATCTCATTTTTAGCCTCGCTTCGCTCGCGTCATAGTCTTATCATATTGTTATTCAATGAAATGAGGGTTTAACCCCCTTAACACCTCTTTAGAACCTGAATATCCAAAACTCTTTACTTAGTGGACGTTTTCGACATACAACGAACATATCCCCAAAATTTAATGTTTCTAACTTCAATAATTTTTGGCTGGGCGATGATGAGTGAGTGAGTCAGTCAGGACATTTTATTTCATTTATTTTTGATAATTTCACCCGTCCCCATGAACCCCTTAAATTGGATTTATGAAAAAAAAAACCGGTCAAACACCTATTTACTTATTTAAAGCTGTTTTCCCCCTGAGTTTGATGAGTGAGTAAGTGAGTTAGGACACTTCCTTTCCTGTTTTTTTTTTTTTTCAGAATTTAACCCCTCTCCAAGGGTCAATTAAATTGGGTTTATGGAAAAACGGTCGAACACCTATTTACTTGTATTTTAAGCTGTTTTTTCCCACAGAATTTCAAACTTCACTCCTGTGTCGTTTCAGAGATACACGCTCCGTCAAGAATCCCTCAACCCCCAATTTTCACCCCTTTCACCTCATAATATACACCACATCGATAAACCCTTAGACATATATCTGATTATTTTTAATGATTAGTTTATATACCGAATATCACATCCCCAAAGAAATAACTCATGAGATATACAGTTATTCAATGAAATGCACGTTTACCCCCTTGACACCTCTCTAAAACCGGAATAAACAAAAATCATTCCTTAGTTAACGTTTTCGACATACAGCGAACATATTCCCAAAATTTCATGTTTCCAACTTTAATAGTTTTCGCTGGGCGTGATGAGTGAGTGAGTCAGACAGGACATTTTCTTTCAATTATTTTTACCAGAATTTCACCCCTCCCCATAGGCCCCTTAAATTGGATTTATGGAAAAACGGTCAAACACATATTTACTTATTTTTATGCTGATTTGCTTCCGCTGAGTTTCAAACTCCTCGCCTATGTCGTTTAAGAGATACACGGTCCGTTAGGAATATTTCAATCCCCACTTTTCACCCCTTTCACCTCATAAACACATCAAAAAACCCTCAGACACGTGTCTTGTTACTTTTTAATGATAAGTTTATATGCCATGTATCACATCCCCCAATGAAACCAATCGGGAGATATTGTTATTCAATGAAATGCAGGTTTAACCCCCTTAAGACCCCTTTAGAACCTGAATATCCGAAAATCCTCCCTTAGTACACGGTTTTGACATACAATGAACATATCCCCAAACTGCCATGTTTCTAATTTCAATAATTTTGGCTAGGCGATGATGAGAGAGTGAGTGAGTGAGTCGGGACATTTTCTTTCAAATTTCTTTTTTCAGAATTTCACCCCTCCCCATGAACCCCTTAAATTTGATTTTGAAAAAAAAAATGTCGAACAGCTATTTACTTACATTAAAGCAGTTTTTAGCCTACTTTCGATTTTTGCAAAAAATGAAAGTAGACTTATGAGATCAACACAGGGCGAAAAAAAAGTGTGTCTGTCTGTGTGTGTGTATGTGTGTGTGTGAGTCTGTGTGTGTGTGTATGTGTGTCTGTGAGTCTGTGTGTGTGTGTGTGTGTGTCTGTGTGTGTGTGAGTGTGTGTACTCTGAATGTCTGTCCCCCCCTATCAATTCGAACACGGTGAATGCGAATTGAACGAAATTTGGTACAAAGGTAGTACTAGCAAAGGACACCTCAGTGTCATGTTTTATATCGCCGCCATCTTGACGGAAACGTAATGGCGGCCACACAAATGTTCAAAGCTTAAATCAAATTACGACTAAACTAATCATCCGATCTCTACCAAATTTTGCAACAACATACCTTTATGGGGGGAGCATCCTTTGACCAATCTAATAGGTCATCAGCGTAATAGTTTGTGGATGGCGGCCATCTTTGTGTGAAAATCGATTCCCCCTATTAATTCGAACACGGTGCAACCGAATGGAACGAAATTTTGTACAGAGGTAGTACTAACAGAAGGCACCTCAGTGCCATGTTTAATATCTCCGCCATCTTGACGGAAACGTAATGGCGGCCACACAAATGTTCAAAGCTTAAATCAAATTACGACTAACCTAATCATCCGATCTCTACCAAATTTTGCAACAACATACCTTTATGGGGGGAGCATCCTTTAACCAAACTAATAGGTCATCAGCGTAATAGTTTGCGGATGGCGGCCATCTTTATGGAAAAATTGATTCCCCCTGTTAATTCGAACACGGTGGAACCGAATGGAACGAAATTTGGTACAGAGGTAGCACTAGCAAAGGGCACCTCAGTGTCATGTTTTATATCGCCGCCATCTTGACTGGAACGTAATGGCGGCCACACGAATGTTCAAAGCTTAACTCAAATTACGATTAACCTAAACATCCGATCTCTACCAAATTTTGCAACTACATACCTTTATGGAGGGAGCATCCTTTGACGAATCTAATAGGTCATCAGCGTAATAGTTTGCGGATGGCGGCCATCTTTGTGTGAAAATCGATTCCCCCTATTAATTCGAACACGGTACAACCGAATGGAACGAAATTTGGTACAGAGGTAGTACTAACAAAAGGCACATCAGCGTCATGTTTTATATCGCCGCCATCTTGACGGAAACGTAATGGCGGCCACACAAATGTTCAAAGCTTAAATCAAATTACGATTAACCTAATCATCCGATCTCTACCAAATTTTGCAACAACATACCCTTATAGAGGAAGCATCCTTTGACCAAATGAATATGTCATTAACCTAATAGTTTGCGGATGGCGGCCATCTTTGTGTGAAAATCAATTCCCCCTATTAATTCAAACACGGTGAAACCGAATGGAACGAAATTTGGTACAGAGGTAGCACTAGCAAGGGGCATCACAGTGTCATGTTTTATATCGCCGCCATATTGACAGAAACGTAATGGCGGCCACACAAATGTTCAAAGCTTAAGTTAAATTACGACTAACATAACCATCCGATCTCTACCAAAATTTGCAACTTCATACCTTTATGGAGGGAGCATCCTTTGACCAATCTAGTAGGTCATTCGTCTAATAGTTTGCGGATGGCGGCCATCTTTGTGTCAGAATCGATTCCCCCTATTAATTCAAACACGGTGAAACCGAATGGAACGAAATTTGGTACAGAGATAGCACTAGCAAAGGGCATCTCAGTGTCATGATTAATATCGCCGCCATATTGACAGAAACGTAATGGCGGCCACATAAATGTTTAAAGCTTAAATCAAATTACGACTAACATAACCATCCGATCTCTACCAAACTTTGCAAGAACGTACCTTTATGGAGGGAGCATCCTTTGACCAATCTAATAGGTCATTAGCCTAATAGTTTGCGGATGGCGGCCATCTTTATGTCAAAATTGATTCCCCCTATTAATTTGAACAAGGTGGAACCGAATGAACGAAATTTGGTACAGAGGTAGCACTAGAAAAGGGCACCTCAGTGTCATGTTTTATATCACCGCTATCTTGACGGAAACGTAATCGCGGCCACCCAAATGTTAAAACTTAACATGTAATTACGACCAACCTAATAATCTAGTCTCTACCAAATTTTGCAACACCATATATTTATGTGGGAAACATATTCTGACCAAACTGCAAGAACATCAGCCCAATAGTTTGCAGATGGTGGCCAAGTATGTGTGCAAATCGATTCCCCCTATCAATTCAAACACGGTGAAACCGAATTGAACGAAATTTGGTGCAGAGGTAGCACTAGCAAAGGGCACCTCATATTCATGTTTAATATCCCTATAGCACGTTGTATTTCAACAAGCTACTACAACCAACATTCAATCATACTCCTTGAAAAGGACAAAGAGTTATAACAGTACCCATGCATTTAGGAGAAAGTAGGCTATATGTTCTTTACTGAACATCTTGTTTTCCCCTGAGTTTGATGAGTGAGTCAGTCAGTCAATCAGTTAGGACACATTCTTTCCTGCCCCCCCCCCCCACACAGAATTTCATCTCTACCCATGGGCCCCTTAAATTGGATTTATGAAAAAACGGTCAAACACATATTTACTTCTTTTTTATGTTGATTTTTTTCGCTGAGTTTCAAACTCCTCGCCTATGTCGTTTAAGAGACACACGCTCCGTTAGAAATCTTTTAATCCCCACTTTTCACCCCTTTCACCTCATAATATACACCACATCGAAAAACCCTCAGACACATGTCTTCTTATTTTTAATGATGAGATTATATGCCGAGTATCACATCCCCCAATGAAACCAATCGGGAGATATTGCTATTCAATTAAATGCAGGTCTACCCCCTTAACACCCCTTTAGAACCTGAATATCCAAAATTTCTCTCTTAGTGGGCATTTGCGGCCCTCGAGGAAGCTGCATACCAGATTTCATTCCAATCCGTTCGGTGGTTTCTGAGATTTCGTGACGAATAAATGAATGAGTGAGTGAGTGAGTGAGTGGTATTTGACAAATATATAGTAGAAAGAAGATAGTGTCAAGTCTTTGTTATGCTAAACTCGGTTGACAGTGCTGTGTGAGCAGTTGAGTAACTAACGGGATTTCAAGTAAAGATTCTCATTTTCTATACCGGTAGTGCAGAGCGCAATTGGCATCATGTCGGCCGTGTCTCAACTTGAGCTATGTTGCCATGGAAACTATCTGCGTTGCCATTCCTTCATGAGTATATTTTATGATTTGATTAGCCTGTGCTTGAGTGCAAAAGGGCCGAAATCAGAAGAATGAGAAAGACTATCGAAAATTCATGTAGCCAGCGGTTCCTTCTGGGTCCTAAACTATGTGTATGCAAAATATGGTGGAGATTGGTGGAACGGTGCAGATTTGTATACGGAACCAACCCACATACATACATACATACATACAGACTTTCACTTTTATATATTAGATATTGAACCCTTATTGATTTGCCGATCAATAAGTTTTCATGATTATTATTATCATTATTCATATCCAGTCAGTGCATGTTGAAGTGGGATACGGAAGGTAAGTTGAGTGTTGCAACGCTTGCGGCAATCGTGGCGTTGGTAGCAATTCCTGTGGATGACCTGGTAAGTCGGGTTCAAGGCCAAAGTCAGGGTGAGCGCGCATACAATTTGGCGTCATTATGGGCGCTAAAGAGGCGAATATCCAACCGATACTAGATTGAATCATCGAATCAGAAGAGAGGAAGCCTGACCCACGCGGAAATGAGCGTGCCATTAAAAAATGCGGGAAACCACGTGTATGAAGAACCGCTGATCCGATATGATTCCGCATGAGTGCACTGAGACATTCAGATAAAAAGAAGAAGTTTGATACTAGTCCCAAGTCTGTGAGATAAAAGCTGCAGATTATTTTTCTCAATTGCCCCTACCCTACTCCATTCTGCCAGTTTCCAATAAATTGATCGTTGGAGAGTAGCTCGACACACAATTTGACCAGGCGCTGAGGGGCTTAGTTCACGCCAGTTTGAGTAAACATTTTGATCCGGCTCGGAAGAGCATAGTTCACGTCAGTTTGAACAAACATTTTAATTAAGCTCTAGGGAGCAGAGTTCACGCCAAGTAGAGTTGAGATCTTGAGTTGAGATAAGCTCTACTCGGCATAAATAATTTGAGAGACCTTTAAATGCCAGCTGCGTGGCAGACTAAACTGTAATATTATTTTGTGTAATTTTTGTGATTTATATGTGAGTGTGAACCAAGCGAATGCTTAGATAGGGCCAGTTCTTCGTGGAGTAATCGCCCAGGACTCTTGAGTGAAAGCAAGTAGCTCATAGCGATTCTAGCAGGATAGAATATTAATTTGAACATTTCTTTTTAAGAATCCATACCAAGATGTCTACTACAAGGTCGATTGGTGGCATGATGTGCAACGCCTCTACCAGAATGTCGACGATGATGGAGTAATTTTCCTGTAGGAAATGCTCTGAGATGGAGGTTGATTTTCTGCAAGCCGTTCGGTGATGCACTAACCATTGATTTATTCAATATGTAGCTAGATTATACACGGGAACGTTGTAAATAATTTTTGTTCATAGTTTTCTTGTGTATTTAGATTTTGTGTAAGCCTCCGTGGCTTAGGCGGCAGCACGCCGGCCTCTCACCGCTGGGTCCGTGGTTCAAATCCCGGTCACTCCATGTGAGATCTGTGCTGGACAAAACGGAGGCAGACAGGTTTTTCTCCGGGTACTCCGGTTTTCCCTGTTAACATTTCATTCCAGCAACACTCTCCACTATCATTTCATTTCATCTGTCATTCATTTAATCATTGCCCCAGGGGAGTGCGTCAGGCCTCGGCAGCCGGCACAGTTCATATCCTCGCCGCTAGATGGGGGCTTCATTCATTCCATTCCTGACCCGGTCGGAGACTGGAAGCAGGCTGTGGATTTTCATTTCATTTAGATTTTGTGTACCGGCACTCTTATCTATTTAAATGTACGTTGGCACAGGACCAAATTTGTTTGATTGTGTATTTTTTCTTATGAGTCATTATTAATAAGCATGGCGCGTGCATTGGATTATTTTATTCATGCGAATGCGAAGTTCGTCTTGGATGATAAATGGTGCATTAATTCAAATTCATTTAAATTAGGAGAAGGGGGGAAAATTTGATTAGATGTTTTACGAACAGGTTTTTATTCATACTAGGGTTGCCGAGCGCAACACGTTAAGATGTCACTGTAGAACAGCTGAGTTCTATATATATATATATTTATATCCCTTTTCAGAAGCTTCAGTCACGGACTAGATTGGGAGCGCAAGTCGGTGGAAATATTTATGTCTTTTATTTCAGGTTTCTCTCAAACCCATATGTGTGATTCTTGTGTGTGTATCGTGTCAATGTGTCTGTATTGGTTCTTCGTGATGAGGGGTAGAATGTGCCTACTGCCCTCAATATTGATTGTATTTTGATGGAAATGGGGAGCACTCTTGGAGGCTACCTTACCTGGACCTGTGCTGATTCTTGCATTTCCGTGCGAATTGCTAAGATTTTTTTTGACACACACACGTATTATGTGCTATTGGGAGCACGCTTCTTCGAGACCCAAGCCATTGCTACGGCTGGCCGAGGTGTTTGACATGTGGGTTGACAGATGTTGCAGATTCCACTTTGCGCCTGTCTATGGCTGGTGATTCATCATGTAGGCAGTCCAGCTACGACCGACTGACCCCTTTAAGCTATCTGTAGCAAACCTCTTCCTTTAATGATCGTTGGATCATAATAATTTGGGAGTTCGTCATGTCCCTCACGAATACCGCATATCGTATGAAAAGAAATATTTGTTGTTATGATGTAAATGTAGGCTTGAGCCTAGTGATTTCTGTGACTCATTTTATTTGCTTATATTTCATATTTTTGTTTGTCTTGACCCCGTCGGGTGTATTAATATTTCATATAAAAATGGCAAGCGGCCATGTGTGTATTTTTGTTGTTGTTGGTCACGTGTTGATTTACTTGTGTTTGTATAAAAAGTCCTAATTTCTAGGCGTTAATGTGTCTGATACGGCAATTCTTTTATTCCAATTTCGTGCGGAAATGATTTGTCTTATTCAGTGTAGGGAGTGTCGGATAGTTGATTAGTGTCTAGATTGTGTTCCTAGTGTCTTTCTAGCTCTACGGCAATGCAGATGCGTCCCCTGAAGGTTTACTGGATGGTAACGGATCTCGCATTAATTGTACACATCGTACCGCAAGTAGAAGAACCGCACACGCACATGTCATTGCAGTAATTTGGGACATTTGATCCAGAGGTTTACGATCTCTCCTGAGATCAGGCCTGGTTTGGTACTTTTATTAATTCAAGTGGGTGTCATTTGGGAAGTCTTTTTGTTTTTGTTGTAATATTGTAAATTTTGTTGATATGTTAATTAAATTAATATGTTTTAATCCTGGTATTCACTTTTTCCTGCATGATATTTTGTTATATGTTACCCTGCATTTTAAGAAGCGCTCAATACAACAACTTTACGAAATGGACCGTTACACTCCCCGGAATCGAATCTCATATTCTTCTTCGCAACGGTTCAATATATATATAAAGGATTGTGTGTCTGTTCGTCTTTTATGCGTTCATAAACCATTCATCCGATTGCGATCAAATTTTGGTGAGTTGTTGTACACACTTTTGGGATGTTCACAGGCATAGCTAATCCATTTCGCAATAGATAGCGCGCGAGTAGTTTAAACAAATGCGTAATGGCGATGCGTTCATATACAATTCATCCGATTGCTATCAAATTTTGGCGAGATGTTGTGCACAGTCCCGAAAAAGTTATAGGTGTAAAGAAATCCACTTTACAATAGATGGCCCGCGGGTAGCATCAACAAATTTGCGTGCGTTTGTTTCAAGAAAGTCCCACATGCGTTCATATACCATTCATCCCATTGCGATGGAACTTGGATGAGATGTTCTGTACACTTCAGATAAGGTTTCTGGCTTAGAAAATCCCCTTAACAATAGGAAGCGCACGAGTAGATTCAACAAATGAGCGAAGACGGGCAAAGCGTTTCAACAAAGTCCTGTATGTGTTCACTTACTATTCGTCTGATAGCGGTGAAACGTGGATGAGATGTTGTGTACACTTCAGGGAAGGTTTCTGGCTTAGGAAATCCACTTAACAATAGGTAGCGCATGAGTAGATTCAACAAATGAGCAACGACGGGCGAAGCGTTTCAAAAAAGACCTGTATGCCTTCACATACTATTCGTCCGATAGAGATGAAACTTGGGTGAGAGGTTGCGTACACAACAGTCAAGGTTTCTGGCTTAGTAAATCCATGTTATAATAGGTAGCGCATGAGTATATTTAACAAATGAGAGATGACGTGCGAAGCGTTTCAACAAAGACACGTATGCGTTCATATACCATTCGTCCATAGCGATGAAACGTGGGTGAGATGTTGTGTACACTTCAGGGAAGTTTTCTGGCTTAGTACATCCACTTTACAATAGGTATCGCACAAGTAGATTCAACAAATGAGCGACGGCACGCGAATCGCTTAAACAAAGTCCCGTATGCGTTCACATACCATTTATTTATTTATTCATTCGAGTCAAAAGCATTACAACATACACAGAGGGATGATACACAATATTAAAAAGAAATAATACATACAACAATGTCTCGAATTAGATTGTCTTTGCCCAGAAATGGGCCACTGTCACACCCTTTTCATGACCTTCCATTAATTCCTGCGTTGTGCAAGAGCACGTGCACAGTTCACAGGAACACAGGTGTATCATGGTCTGTCTCTCCCCACACTCACAGAGTTCTGATTCCTGTAGGTATCCCCATTTGTGAAGATTAACTTTGCATCTCCCAACACCAGTCCGATTGCTATGAAACTTTGGTTGAATTGTTGTGCACACTCCAGAAAAGGTTTCTGACTTAATAAATCCTTTTTAAATAGGTGGCGCACGGGTAGATTCAACAAATGAGTAACGGCACGCGTATCGTTTTTAAAAAATCCGTATGCGTTCATTTATCATTTGTGCGATTGCAATGAAATTTGGAGAAATGTAGTTTCCTCTCCCGCAAAGATTTCTGATCTAGTAAATCCATTTTACAATGGATTGCGCACGAGTAGATTCAATTAATGAGCGATAGCGCGTGAATCGTTTCAACCAAGTCCTGTATGCGTTGATATACCATTCATCCGATTATGATAAAACTTTGGTGAGTTGAGTACAGTCCTGCGAAGGTGTATGAATTAGTAAATCCGTTTTTCAATGGGTGGTGCACAAGTAGATTCAACAAATGGGTGACGGAGCGCGAATAGTTTAAACAAAATCCCGTGTGCGTTGATATACCATTCATCCGATTATGATAAAACTTTGGTGAGTTGAGTACAGTCCTGCGAAGGTGTATGAATTAGTAAATCCATTTTACAATAGGTAGCATACGAGTATATTCAACACATGGGTGACGGCGCTCGAATCGTTTCAACAAAGTCCCGTATGCGTTCATATACCATTCATTTCATTGCGATGAAACATTGGTGAGTCGTTGAGCACGCTTCCATGATTTTTTTGAGATAGTAAGTTATTATTAAAATAGTTTAGAGGTGGTTAACGGAAAAGGAAAAAAAAATATGGGGAATCCAAAAGCGCTTCAACAAAGAAAGTTACAACGCCAACACTTCCTTTGATTGGCATTGCAACGCATGCCGGGTACAGCTAGTTAGTTATAATTGTATTATAATGTTTGGTCCTTGTTCATGTTTAAGCGTCCACTCTATAAATTTGTATATCTTAATCTGTATTAAGAAGGACAGATGACCTCTCTGTTCCCCAAACAACAATAAGAAGACTTATGAGATCTACACAGAGCCAAAAATTGTGTGTCTGTCTGTGTGTGTGAGAGTGTGTGTGTGTGTGTGTGTGAGTGTGTGTACTCTGAATGTCTGCCCCCCCCCCCTATCAATTCGAAAAAGGTTAAACCGAATTGAAGGAAATTTGGTACAGAGGTAGAACTAGCAAAGAGCACCTTAGTGTCATGATTTATATCACCGCCATCTCGACCGAAACGTAATGGTGGCCACCCAAATGTTCAAAGCTTAAATCAAATTACGACTAACCTAATCATCCGATCTCTATAAAATATTGCAACAACATATATTTGTATGACGAGCGTCTTTTTACTAAACTACAGGGTCTTCAGTTCAATAGTTTGCATACGGCGGCCATGTATGTGTGAAAATCGATTCCCCCTATCAATTCAAACTCAGTAAAACCGAATTGGAACGAAATTTGGTACAGAGGTAGCACTAGCAAAGGGAACTTCAGTGTCATGTTTTATATCACCACCATCTTGATGGAAACGGATTGGCGACCACCCAAATGTTAAAAGCTTAAATGAAATTACGACCAACCTAATTATTTGATCTCTACCAAATTCAGCAACAACATGCCTATTTGCTGGAAGCATCGTTTGACTGAACTACAAGGTCATTAGCCCAATAGTTTGCAGATATCGGCCATGTATGTGTGCAAATCGATTCCCAATATCAATTCAAACACTGTGAAACGGAATTGAATGATTTTTTTTACTGAGGTAGCACTAGCAAAGGGCACTTAATATTCATGTTTCATATCCGTATAGCACGTTGTATTTCAACAAGCTACTACAACCAACATTCAATTATACTCCTTGAAAAGGACAAAGAGTTAAAACAATACCCATGCATTTAGTAGAAAGTAGGCTATATGTTCTTTAATGAACATATTGTTTAAATTAGTACACAAAGCTTGCAGTGAAACGTGTACATATTATATCATTCAACCAATACAGCCAATGATATTTCATGCATTAGGTTATAGTCTCCATATCGGTTTAGGCACTTGTCGCTTCATGAGATGAGTTTGAATATTCCCTCATGGTTATAGTCTCCATATCGGTTTCGGCACTTGTCGCTTCATGAGATGAGTTTGAATATTCCCTCATGGTTATAGTCTCCATATCGGTTAAGGCACTTGTCGGTTCATGAGATGAGTTTGAATATTCCCTCATGGTTATAGTCTCCATATCGGTTTAGACACTTGTCGCTTCATGAGATGAGTTTGAATATTCCCTCATGGTTATAGTCTCCATATCGGTTTAGACACTTGTTGCTTCATGAGATGAGTTTGAATATTCCCCCATGGTTATAGTCTCCATATCGGTTTAGGCACTTGTCGCTTCATGAGATGAGTTTGAATATTCCCTCATGGTTATAGTCTCCATATCGGTTTAGGCACTTGTCGCTTCATGAGATGAGTTTGAATATTCCCTCATGATTATAGTCTCCATATCGGTTTAGGCACTTGTCGCTTCATGAGATGAGTTTGAATATTCCCTCATGGTTATAGTCTCCATATCGGTTTAGGCACTTGTCACTTCATCAGATGAGTTTGAATATTCCATCATGGTTATTGTCTCCATATCGGTTTAGGCACTTGTCGCTTCATGAGATGAGTTTGAATATTCCCTCATGGTTATAGTCTCCATATCGGTTTAGGCACTTGTCAATTCATGAGATGATTTTGAATATTCCATCATGGCTATAGTCTCCATATCGGTTTAAGTACTTGTCGTTTCATGAGATGAGTTTGAATATTCCCTCATGGTTATAGTCTCCATATCGGTTTAGACACTTGTCGCTTCAAGAGATGAGTTTGAATATTCCCTCATGGTTATAGTCTCCATATCGGTTTCGGCACTTGTCGCTTCATGAGATGAGTTTGAATATTCCCTCATGGTTATAGTCTCCATATCGGTTAAGGCACTTGTCGGTTCATGAGATGAGTTTGAATATTCCCTCATGGTTATAGTCTCCATATCGGTTTAGACACTTGTCGCTTCATGAGATGAGTTTGAATATTCCCTCATGGTTATAGTCTCCATATCGGTTTAGACACTTGTTGCTTCATGAGACGAGTTTGAATATTCCCCCATGGTTATAGTCTCCATATCGGTTTAGGCACTTGTCGCTTCATGAGATGAGTTTGAATATTCCCTCATGGTTATAGTCTCCATATCGGTGTAGGCACTTGTCACTTCATGAGATGAGTTTGAATATTCCCTCATGGTTATAGTCTCCATATCGGTTTCGGCACTTGTCGCTTCATGAGATGAGTTTGAATATTCCCTCATGGTTATAGTCTCCATATCGGTTAAGGCACTTGTCGGTTCATGAGATGAGTTTGAATATTCCCTCATGGTTATAGTCTCCATATCGGTTTAGACACTTGTCGCTTCATGAGATGAGTTTGAATATTCCCTCATGGTTATAGTCGCCATATCGGTTTAGACACTTGTTTCTCCATGAGATGAGTTTGAATATTCCCCCATGGTTATAGTCTCCATATCGGTTTAGGCACTTGTCGCTTCATGAGATGAGTTTGAATATTCCCTCATGGTTATAGTCTCCATATCGGTTTAGGCACTTGTCGCTTCATGAGATGAGTTTGAATATTCCCTCATGATTATAGTCTCCTTATCAGTTTAGGCACTTGTCGCTTCATGAGATGAGTTTGAATATTCCCTCATGGTTATAGTCTCCATATCGGTTTAGGCACTTGTCACTTCATGAGATGAGTTTGATATTCCATCATGGTTATTGTCTCCATATCGGTTTAGGCACTTGTCGCTTCATGAGATGAGTTTGAATATTCCCTCATGGTTATAGTCTCCATATCGGTTTAGGCACTTGTCAATTCATGAGATGAGTTTGAATATTCCATCATGGCTATAGTCTCCATATCGGTTTAGGTACTTGTCGTTTCATGAGATGAGTTTGAATATTCCCTCGTGGTTATAGTCACCATATCGGTTTAGACACTTGTCGCTTCAAGAGATGAGTTTGAATATTCCCTCATGGTTATAGTCTCCATATCGGTTTAGGCATTTGTCGCTTCATGAGATGAGTTTGAATATTCCCTCATGGTTATGGTCTCCTTATGGGTTTAGGCACTTGTCGATTCATGATATGAGTTTGAATATTCCATCATGGTTATAGTCTCCATATCGGTTTAGGCACTTGTTGCTTCATGAGATGAGTTTGAATATTCCCTCATGGTTATAGTCTCCATATGGGTTTAGGCACTTGTCGCTTCATGATATGAGTTTGAATATTCCATCCTGGTTATAGTCTCCATATCGGCTTAGGCACTTGTTGCTTCATGAGATGAGTTTGAATATTCCCTCATGGTTATATTCTCCATATCGGTTTAGGCAGTTGTCGCTTCATGAGATGAGTTTGAATATTCCCCCATGGTTATAGTCTCCATATCGGTTTAGGCACTTGTCGCTTCATGAGATGAGTTTGAATATTCCCTCATGGTTATAGTCTCCATATCGGTTTAGGCACTTGTCGCTTCATGAGATGAGTTTGAATATTCCCTCATGGTTATAGTCTCCATATCGGTTTAGGCACTTGTCGCTTCATGAGATGAGTTTGAATATTCCCTCATGTTTATAGTCTCCATATCGGTTTAGGCACTTGTCGCTTCATGAGATGAGTTTGAATATTCCCTCTTGGTTATAGTCTCCATATCGGTTTAGGCACTTGTTGCTTCATGAGATCAGTTTGAATATTCCCTCATGATTATAGTCTCCATATCGGTTTAGGCACTTGTCGCTTCATGAGATGAGTTTGAATATTCCCTCATGGTTATAGTCTCCATATCGGTTTAGACACTTGTCGCTTCATGAGATGAGTTTGAATATTCCCTCATGGTTATAGTCTCCATATCGGTTTAGGCACTCGTCGCTTCATGAGATGAGTTTGAATATTCCCTCATGGTTATAGTCTCCATATCGGTTTAGGCACTTGTCGGTTCATGAGATGAGTGTGAATATTCCCTCATGGTTATTGTCTCCATATCGGTTTAGGCACTTGTCGCTTCATGAGATGAGTTTGAATATTCCCTCATGGTTATAGTCTCCATATTGGTTTAGGCACTTGTCACATCATGAGATGAGTTTGTATATTCCATCATGGCTATAGTCTCCATATCGGTTTAGGCACTTGTCGCTTCATGAGATGAGTTTGAATATTCCCTCATGGTTATAGTCTCCATATGGGTTTAGGCACTTGTCGCTTCATGATATGAGTTTGAATATTCCATCATGGTTATAGTCTCCATATCGGTTTAGGCACTTGTCGCTTCATGAGATGATTTTGAATATTCCGTCATGGTTATAGTCTCCATATCGGTTTAGACACTTGTCGCTTCATGAGATAAGTTTGAATATTCCCTCATGGTTATAGTCTCCATATCGGTTTAGGCACTTGTCGCTTCATGAGATGAGTTTGAATATTCCCCCATGGTTATAGTCTCCATATCGGTTTAGGCACTTGTCGCTTCATGAGATGAGTTTGAATATTCCCACATGGTTATAGTCTCCATATCGGTTTAGGCACTTGTCGCTTCATGAGATGAGTTTGAATATTCCCTCATGATTATAGTCTCCATATCGGTTTAGGCACTTGTCGCTTCATGAGATGAGTTTGAATATTCCCTCATGGTTATAGTCTCCATATCGGTTTAGGCACTTGTTGCTTCATGAGATGAGTTTGAATATTCCCTCATGGTTATAGTCTCCATATCGGTTTAGACACTTGTCGCTTCATGAGATGAGTTTGAATATTCCCTCATGGTTATTGTCTCCATATCGGTTTAGGCACTTGTCGCTTCATGAGATGAGTTTGAATATTCCCCCATGGTTATAGTCTCCATATCGGTTTAGGCACTTGTCGCTTCATGAGATGAGTTTGAATATTCCCTCATGGTTATTGTCTCCATATCGGTATAGGCACTTGTCACTTCATGAGATGAGTTTGAATATTCCATCATGGCTATAGTCTCCATATCGGTTTAGGTACTTGTCGCTTCATGAGATGAGTTTGAATATTCCCTCATGGTTATAGTCTCCATATCGGTTTAGAAACTTGTCGCTTCATGAGATGAGTTTGAATATTCCCTCATGGTTATAGTCTCCATATCGGTTTAGGCACTTGTCGCTTCATGAGATGAGTTTGAATATTCCCTCATGGTTACAGTCTCCATATGGGTTTAGGCACTTGTCGCTTCATGATATGAGTTTGAATATTCCATCATGGTTATAGTCTCCATATCGGTTTAGGCACTTGTCGCTTCATGATATGAGTTTGAATATTCCCCCATGGTTATAGTCTCCATATCGGTTTAGGCACTTGTCGCTTCATGAGATGAGTTTGAATATTCCCTCATGGTTATGGTCTCCATTTCGGTTTAGGCACTTGTTGCTTCATGAGATCAGTTTGAGTATTCCCTCATGATTATAGTCTCCATATCGGTTTAGGCACTTGTCGCTTCATGAGATGAGTTTGAATATTCCAGCATGGTTATAGTCTCCATATCGGTTTAGACACTTGTCGCTTCATGAGATGAGTTTGAATATTCCCTCATGGTTATAGTCTGCATATCGGTTTAGGCACTTGTCGCTTCATGAGATGAGTTTGAATATTCCCTCATGGTTATAGTCTCCATATCTGTTTAGGCACTTGTCGCTTCATGAGATGAGTTTGAATATTCCCTCATGGTGATTGTCTCCATATCGGTTTAGGCACTTGTCGCTTCATGAGATGAGTTTGAATATTCCCTCATGGTTATAGTCTCCATATTGGTTTAGGCACTTGTCACATCATGAGATGAGTTTGTATATTCCATAATGGCTATAGTCTCCATATCGGTTTAGGCACTTGTCGCTTCATGAGATGAGTTTGAATATTCCCTCATGGTTATAGTCTCCATATGGGTTTAGGCACTTGTCGCTTCATGATATGAGTTTGAATATTCCCTCATGGTTATAGTCTCCATATCGGTTTAGGCACTTGTCGCTTCATGAGATGAGTTTGAATATTCCCTCATGGTTATAGTCTCCATATCGGTTTAGGCACTTGTCGCTTCATGAGATGAGTTTGAATATTCCCTCATGGTTATAGTCTCCATATCGGTTTAGGCATTTGTCGCTTCATGAGATGAGTTTGAATATTCCCTCATGTTAATAGTCTCCATATCGGTTTAGGCACTTGTCGCTTCATGAGATGAGTTTGAATATTCCCTAATGGTTATAGTCTCCATATCGGTTTAGGCACTTGTTGCTTCATGAGATCAGTTTGAATATTCCCTCATGATTATAGTCTCCATATCGGTTTAGGCACTTGTCGCTTCATGAGATGAGTTTGAATATTCCCTCATGGTTATAGTCTCCATATCGGTTTAGGCATTTGTCGCTTCATGAGATGAGTTTGAATATTCCCTCATGATTATAGTCTCCATATCGGTTTAGGCACTTGTTGCTTCATGAGATCAGTTTGAATATTCCCTCATGATTATAGTCTCCATATCGGTTTAGGCACTTGTCGCTTCATGAGATGAGTTTGAATATTCCCTCATGGTTATAGTCTCCATATCGGTTTAGACACTTGTCGCTTCATGAGATGAGTTTGAATATTCCCTCATGGTTATAGTCTCCATATCGGTTTAGGCACTCGTCGCTTCATGAGATGAGTTTGAATATTCCCTCATGGTTATAGTCTCCATATCGGTTAAGGCACTTGTCGGTTCATGAGATGAGTGTGAATATTCCCTCATGGTTATTGTCTCCATATCGGTTTAGGCACTTGTCGCTTCATGAGATGAGTTTGAATATTCCCTCATGGTTATAGTCTCCATATTGGTTTAGGCACTTGTCACATCATGAGATGAGTTTGTATATTCCATCATGGCTATAGTCTCCATATCGGTTTAGGCACTTGTCGCTTCATGAGATGAGTTTGAATATTCCCTCATGGTTATAGTCTCCATATGGGTTTAGGCACTTGTCGCTTCATGATATGAGTTTGAATATTCCATCATGGTTATAGTCTCCATATCGGTTTAGGCACTTGTCGCTTCATGAGATGAGTTTGAATATTCCGTCATGGTTATAGTCTCCATATCGGTTTAGACACTTGTCGCTTCATGAGATAAGTTTGAATATTCCCTCGTGGTTATAGTCTCCATATCGGTTTAGGCACTTGTCGCTTCATGAGATGAGTTTGAATATTCCCTCATGGTTATAGTCTCCATTACGGTTTAGGCACTTGTCGCTTCATGAGATGAGTTTGAATATTCCCTCATGATTATAGTCTCCAAATCGGTTTAGGCACTTGTCGCTTCATGAGATGATTTTGAATATTCCCTCATGGTTATAGTCTCCATATCGGTTTAGGCACTTGTTGCTTCATGAGATGAGTTTGAATATTCCCTCATGGTTATAGTCTCCATATCGGTTTAGGCACTTGTCACTTCATGAGATGAGTTTGAATATTCACTCATGGCTATAGTCTCCATATCGGTTTAGGTACTTGTCGCTTCATGAGATGAGTTTGAATATTCCCTCATGGTTATAGTCTCCATATCGGTTTAGAAACTTGTCGCTTCATGAGATGAGTTTGAATATTCCCTCATGGTTATAGTCTCCATATCGGTTTAGGCACTTGTCGCTTCATGAGATGAGTTTGAATATTCCCTCATGGTTACAGTCTCCATATGGGTTTAGGCACTTGTCGCTTCATGAGATGAGTTTGAATATTCCCTCATGGTTATGGTCTCCATTTCGGTTTAGGCACTTGTTGCTTCATGAGATCAGTTTGAATATTCCCTCATGATTATAGTCTCCATATCGGTTTAGGCACTTGTCGCTTCATGAAATGAGTTTGAATATTCCATCATGGTTATAGTCTCCATATCGGTTTAGACACTTGTCGCTTCATGAGATGAGTTTGAATATTCCCTCATGGTTATAGCCTGCATATCGGTTTAGGCACTTGTCGCTTCATGAGATGAGTTTGAATATTCCCTCATGGTTATAGTCTCCATATCTGTTTAGGCACTTGTCGCTTCATGAGATGAGTTTGAATATTCCCTCATGGTTATTGTCTCCATATCGGTTTAGGCACTTGTCGCTTCATGAGATGAGTTTGAATATTCCCTCATGGTTATAGTCTCCATATCGGCTTAGGCACTTGTTGCTTCATGAGATGAGTTTGAATATTCCCTCATGGTTATATTCTCCATATCGGTTTAGGCAGTTGTCGCTTCATGAGATGAGTTTGAATATTCCCCAATGGTTATAGTCTCCATATCGGTTTAGGCACTTGTCGCTTCATGAGATGAGTTTGAATATTCCCTCATGGTTATAGTCTCCATATCGGTTTAGGCACTTGTCGCTTCATGAGATGAGTTTGAATATTCCCTCATGGTTATAGTCTCCATATCGGTTTAGGCACTTGTCGCTTCATGAGATGAGTTTGAATGTTCCCTCATGTTTATAGTCTCCATATCGGTTTAGGCACTTGTCGCTTCATGAGATGAGTTTGAAAATTCCCTCATGGTTATAGTCTCCATATCGGTTTAGGCACTTGTTGCTTCATGAGATCAGTTTGAATATTCCCTCATGATTATAGTCTCCATATCGGTTTAGGCACTTGTCGCTTCATGAGATGAGTTGAATATTCCCTCATGGTTATTGTCTCCATATCGGTTTAGACACTTGTCGCTTCATGAGATGAGTTTGAATATTCCCTCATGGTTATAGTCTCCATATCGGTTTAGGCACTCGTCGCTTCATGAGATGAGTTTGAATATTCCCTCATGGTTATAGTCTCCATATCGGTTTAGGCACTTGTCGGTTCATGAGATGAGTGTGAATATTCCCTCATGGTTATTGTCTCCATATCGGTTTAGGCACTTGTCGCTTCATGAGATGAGTTAGAATATTCCCTCATGGTTATAGTCTCCATATTGGTTTAGGCACTTGTCACATCATGAGATGAGTTTGTATATTCCATCATGGCTATAGTCTCCATATCGGTTTAGGCACTTGTCGCTTCATGAGATGAGTTTGAATATTCCCTCATGGTTATAATCTCCATATGGGTTTAGGCACTTGTCGCTTCATGATATGAGTTTGAATATTCCATCATGGTTATAGTCTCCATATCGGTTTAGGCACTTGTCGCTTCATGAGATGAGTTTGAATATTCCGTCATGGTTATAGCCTCCATATCGGTTTAGACACTTGTCGCTTCATGAGATAAGTTTGAATATTCCCTCATGGTTATAGTCTCCATATCGGTTTAGGCACTTGTCGCTTCATGAGATGAGTTTGAATATTCCCCCATGGTTATAGTCTCCATATCGGTTTAGGCACTTGTCGCTTCATGAGATGAGTTTGAATATTCCCACATGGTTATAGTCTCCATATCGGTTTCGGCACTTGTCGCTTCATGATATGAGTTTGAATATTCCATCATGGTTATAGTCTCCATATCGGTTTAGGCACTTGTCGCTTCATGAGATGAGTTTGAATATTCCGTCATGGTTATAGTCTCCATATCGGTTTAGACACTTGTCGCTTCATGAGATAAGTTTGAATATTCCCTCATGGTTATAGTCTCCATATCGGTTTAGGCACTTGTCGCTTCATGAGATGAGTTTGAATATTCCCCCATGGTTATAGTCTCCATATCGGTTTAGGCACTTGTCACTTCATGAGATGAGTTTGAATATTCCCTCATGGTTATTGTCTCCATATCGGTTTAGGCACTTGTCGCTTCATGAGAGGAGTTTGAATATTCCCTCATGGTTATAGTCTCCATATCGGTTTAGGCACTTGTCACTTCATGAGATGAGTTTGAATATTCCATCATGGCTATAGTCTCCATATCGGTTTAGTTACTTGTCGCTTCATGAGATGAGTTTGAATATTCCCTCATGGTTATAGTCTCCATATCGGTTTAGAAACTTGTCGCTTCATGAGATGAGTTTTAATATTCCCTCATGGTTATAGTCTCCATATCGGTTTAGGCACTTGTCGCTTCATGAGATGAGTTTGAATATTCCCCCATGGTTACAGTCTCCATATGGGTTTAGGCACTTGTCGCTTCATGATATGAGTTTGAATATTCCATCATGGTTATAGTCTCCATATCGGTTTAGGCACTTGTCGCTTCATGATATGAGTTTGAATATTCCCCCATGGTTATAGTCTCCATATCGGTTTGGGCACTTGTCGCTTCATGAGATGAGTTTGAATATTCCCTCATGGTTATAGTCTCCATATCGGTTTAGGCACTTGTCGCTTCATGAGATGAGTTTGAATATTCCCTCGTGGTTATTGTCTCCATATCGGTTTAGGCACTTGTCGCTTCATGAGATGAGTTTGAATATTCCCTCATGGTTATAGTCTCCATATTGGTTTAGGCACTTGTCACATCATGAGATGAGTTTGTATATTCCATAATGGCTATAGTCTCCATATCGGTTTAGGCACTTGTCGCTTCATGAGATGAGTTTGAATATTCCCTCATGGTTATAGTCTCCATATGGGTTTAGGCACTTGTCGCTTCATGATATGAGTTTGAATATTCCCTCATGGTTATAGTCTCCATATCGGTTTAGGCACTTGTCGCTTCATGAGATGAGTTTGAATATTCCCTCATGGTTATAGTCTCCATATCGGTTTAGGCACTTGTCGCTTCATGAGATGAGTTTGAATATTCCCTCATGGTTATAGTCTCCATATCGGTTTAGGCATTTGTCGCTTCATGAGATGAGTTTGAATATTCCCTCATGTTAATAGTCTCCATATCGGTTTAGGCACTTGTCGCTTCATGAGATGAGTTTGAATATTCCCTAATGGTTATAGTCTCCATATCGGTTTAGGCACTTGTTGCTTCATGAGATCAGTTTGAATATTCCCTCATGATTATAGTCTCCATATCGGTTTAGGCACTTGTCGCTTCATGAGATGAGTTTGAATATTCCCTCATGGTTATAGTCTCCATATCGGTTTAGGCATTTGTCGCTTCATGAGATGAGTTTGAATATTCCCTCATGATTATAGTCTCCATATCGGTTTAGGCACTTGTTGCTTCATGAGATCAGTTTGAATATTCCCTCATGATTATAGTCTCCATATCGGTTTAGGCACTTGTCGCTTCATGACATGAGTTTGAATATTCCCTCATGGTTATAGTCTCCATATCGGTTTAGACACTTGTCGCTTCATGAGATGAGTTTGAATATTCCCTCATGGTTATAGTCTCCATATCGGTTTAGGCACTCGTCGCTTCATGAGATGAGTTTGAATATTCCCTCATGGTTATAGTCTCCATATCGGTTTAGGCACTTGTCGCTTCATGAGATGAGTTTGAATATTCCCTCATGGTTATAGTCTCCATATGGGTTTAGGCACTTGTCGCTTCATGATATGAGTTTGAATATTCCATCATGGTTATAGTCTCCATATCGGTTTAGGCACTTGTCGCTTCATGAGATGAGTTTGAATATTCCGTCATGGTTATAGTCTCCATATCGGTTTAGACACTTGTCGCTTCATGAGATAAGTTTGAATATTCCCTCGTGGTTATAGTCTCCATATCGGTTTAGGCACTTGTCGCTTCATGAGATGAGTTTGAATATTCCCTCATGGTTATAGTCTCCATTACGGTTTAGGCACTAGTCGCTTCATGAGATGAGTTTGAATATTCCCTCATGATTATAGTCTCCAAATCGGTTTAGGCACTTGTCGCTTCATGAGATGAGTTTGAATATTCCCTCATGGTTATAGTCTCCATATCGGTTTAGGCACTTGTTGCTTCATGAGATGAGTTTGAATATTCCCTCATGGTTATAGTCTCCATATCGGTTTAGGCACTTGTCACTTCATGAGATGAGTTTGAATATTCACTCATGGCTATAGTCTCCATATCGGTTTAGGTACTTGTCGCTTCATGAGATGAGTTTGAATATTCCCTCATGGTTATAGTCTCCATATCGGTTTAGAAACTTGTCGCTTCATGAGATGAGTTTGAATATTCCCTCATGGTTATAGTCTCCATATCGGTTTAGGCACTTGTCGCTTCATGAGATGAGTTTGAATATTCCCTCATGGTTACAGTCTCCATATGGGTTTAGGCACTTGTCGCTTCATGATATGAGTTTGAATATTCCATCATGGTTATAGTCTCCATATCGGTTTAGGCACTTGTCGCTTCATGAGATGAGTTTGAATATTCCCTCATGGTTATAGTCTCCATATCGGTTTTGGCACTTGTCGCTTCATGAGATGAGTTTGAATATTCCCTCATGTTTATAGTCTCCATATCGGTTTAGGCACTTGTCGCTTCATGAGATGAGTTTGAATATTCCCTCATGGTTATGGTCTCCATTTCGGTTTAGGCACTTGTTGCTTCATGAGATCAGTTTGAATATTCCCTCATGATTATAGTCTCCATATCGGTTTAGGCACTTGTCGCTTCATGAGATGAGTTTGAATATTCCATCATGGTTATAGTCTCCATATCGGTTTAGACACTTGTCGCTTCATGAGATGAGTTTGAATATTCCCTCATGGTTATAGCCTGCATATCGGTTTAGGCACTTGTCGCTTCATGAGATGAGTTTGAATATTCCCTCATGGTTATAGTCTCCATATCTGTTTAGGCACTTGTCGCTTCATGAGATGAGTTTGAATATTCCCTCATGGTTATTGTCTCCATATCGGTTTAGGCACTTGTCGCTTCATGAGATGAGTTTGAATATTCCCTCATGGTTATAGTCTCCATATCGGCTTAGGCACTTGTTGCTTCATGAGATGAGTTTGAATATTCCCTCATGGTTATATTCTCCATATCGGTTTAGGCAGTTGTCGCTTCATGAGATGAGTTTGAATATTCCCCCATGGTTATAGTCTCCATATCGGTTTAGGCACTTGTCGCTTCATGAGATGAGTTTGAATATTCCCTCATGGTTATAGTCTCCATATCGGTTTAGGCACTTGTCGCTTCATGAGATGAGTTTGAATATTCCCTCATGGTTATAGTCTCCATATCGGTTTAGGCACTTGTCGCTTCATGAGATGAGTTTGAATGTTCCCTCATGTTTATAGTCTCCATATCGGTTTAGGCACTTGTCGCTTCATGAGATGAGTTTGAAAATTCCCTCATGGTTATAGTCTCCATATCGGTTTAGGCACTTGTTGCTTCATGAGATCAGTTTGAATATTCCCTCATGATTATAGTCTCCATATCGGTTTAGGCACTTGTCGCTTCATGAGATGAGTTTGAATATTCCCTCATGGTTATTGTCTCCATATCGGTTTAGACACTTGTCGCTTCATGAGAGGAGTTTGAATATTCCCTCATGGTTATAGTCTCCATATCGGTTTAGGCACTCGTCGCTTCATGAGATGAGTTTGAATATTCCCTCATGGTTATAGTCTCCATATCGGTTTAGGCACTTGTCGGTTCATGAGATGAGTGTGAATATTCCCTCATGGTTATTGTCTCCATATCGGTTTAGGCACTTGTCGCTTCATGAGATGAGTTTGAATATTCCCTCATGGTTATAGTCTCCATATTGGTTTAGGCACTTGTCACATCATGAGATGAGTTTGTATATTCCATCATGGCTATAGTCTCCATATCGGTTTAGGCACTTGTCGCTTCATGAGATGAGTTTGAATATTCCCTCATGGTTATAGTCTCCATATGGGTTTAGGCACTTGTCGCTTCATGATATGAGTTTTAATATTCCATCATGGTTATAGTCTCCATATCGGTTTAGGCACTTGTCGCTTCATGAGATGAGTTTGAATATTCCGTCATGGTTATAGTCTCCATATCGGTTTAGACACTTGTCGCTTCATGAGATAAGTTTGAATATTCCCTCATGGTTATAGTCTCCATATCGGTTTAGGCACTTGTCGCTTCATGAGATGAGTTTGAATATTCCCCCATGGTTATAGTCTCCATATCGGTTTAGGCACTTGTCGCTTCATGAGATGAGTTTGAATATTCCCACATGGTTATAGTCTCCATATCGGTTTCGGCACTTGTCGCTTCATGATATGAGTTTGAATATTCCATCATGGTTATAGTCTCCATATCGGTTTAGGCACTTGTCGCTTCATGAGATGAGTTTGAATATTCCGTCATGGTTATAGTCTCCATATCGGTTTAGACACTTGTCGCTTCATGAGATAAGTTTGAATATTCCCTCATGGTTATAGTCTCCATATCGGTTTAGGCACTTGTCGCTTCATGAGATGAGTTTGAATATTCCCCCATGGTTATAGTCTCCATATCGGTTTAGGCACTTGTCGCTTCATGAGATGAGTTTGAATATTCCCTCATGGTTATTGTCTCCATATCGGTTTAGGCACTTGTCGCTTCATGAGAGGAGTTTGAATATTCCCTCATTGTTATAGTCTCCATATCGGTTTAGGAACTTGTCACTTCATGAGATGAGTTTGAATATTCCATCATGGCTATAGTCTCCATATCGGTTTAGGTACTTGTCGCTTCATGAGATGAGTTTGAATATTCCCTCATGGTTATAGTCTCCATATCGGTTTAGAAACTTGTCGCTTCATGAGATGAGTTTTAATATTCCCTCATGGTTATAGTCTCCATATCGGTTTAGGCACTTGTCGCTTCATGAGATGAGTTTGAATATTCCCTCATGGTTACAGTCTCCATATGGGTTTAGGCACTTGTCGCTTCATGATATGAGTTTGAATATTCCATCATGGTTATAGTCTCCATATCGGTTTAGGCACTTGTCGCTTCATGATATGAGTTTGAATATTCCCCCATGGTTATAGTCTCCATATCGGTTTGGGCACTTGTCGCTTCATGAGATGAGTTTGAATATTCCCTCATGGTTATAGTCTCCATATCGGTTTAGGCACTTGACGCTTCATGAGATGAGTTTGAATATTCCCTCATGGTTATAGTCTCCATATCGGATTAGGCACTTGTCGCTTCATGAGATGAGTTTGAATATTCCCTCATGTTTATAGTCTCCATATCGGTTTAGGCACTTGTCGCTTCATGAGATGAGTTTGAATATTCCCTCATGGTTATGGTCTCCATTTCGGGTTAGGCACTTGTTGCTTCATGAGATCAGTTTGAATATTCCATCATGATTATAGTCTCCATATCGGTTTAGGCACTTGTCGCTTCATGAGATGAGTTTGAATATTCCATCATGGTTATAGACTCCATATCGGTTTAGACACTTGTCGCTTCATGAGATGAGTTTGAATATTCCCTCATGGTTATAGTCTGCATATCGGTTTGGGCACTTGTCGCTTCATGAGATGAGTTTGAATATTCCCTCATGGTTATAGTCTCCATATCTGTTTAGGCACTTGTCGCTTCATGAGATGAGTTTGAATATTCCCTCAAGGTTATTGTCTCCATATCGGTTTAGGCACTTGTCGCTTCATGAGATGAGTTTGAATATTCCCTCATGGTTATAGTCTCCATATTGGTTTAGGCACTTGTCACATCATGAGATGAGTTTGTATATTCCATAATGGCTATAGTCTCCATATCGGTTTAGGCACTTGTCGCTTCATGAGATGAGTTTGAATATTCCCTCATGGTTATAGTCTCCATATGGGTTTAGGCACTTGTCGCTTCATGATATGAGTTTGAATATTCCCTCATGGTTATAGTCTCCATATCGGTTTAGGCACTTGTCGCTTCATGAGATGAGTTTGAATATTCCCTCATGGTTATAGTCTCCATATCGGTTTAGGCACTTGTCGCTTCATGAGATGAGTTTGAATATTCCCTCATGGTTATAGTCTCCATATCGGTTTAGGCATTTGTCGCTTCATGAGATGAGTTTGAATATTCCCTCATGTTTATAGTCTCCATATCGGTTTAGGCACTTGTCGCTTCATGAGATGAGTTTGAATATTCCCTCATGGTTATAGTCTCCATATCGGTTTAGGCACTTGTTGCTTCATGAGATCAGTTTGAATATTCCCTCATGATTATAGTCTCCATATCGGTTTAGGCACTTGTCGCTTCATGAGATGAGTTTGAATATTCCCTCATGGTTATAGTCTCCATATCGGTTTGGACACTTGTCGCTTCATGAGATGAGTTTGAATATTCCCTCATGGTTATAGACTCCATATCGGTTTAGGCACTCGTCGCTTCATGAGATGAGTTTGAATATTCCCTCATGGTTATAGTCTCCATATCGGTTTAGGCACTTGTCGGTTCATGAGATGAGTGTGAATATTCCCTCATGGTTATTGTCTCCATATCGGTTTAGGCACTTGTCGCTTCATGAGATGAGTTTGAATATTCCCTCATGGTTATAGTCTCCATATTGGTTTAGGCACTTGTCACAACATGAGATGAGTTTGTATATTCCATCATGGCTATAGTCTCCATATCGGTTTAGGCATTTGTCGCTTCATGAGATGAGTTTGAATATTCCCTCATGGTTATAGTCTCCATATGGGTTTAGGCACTTGTCGCTTCATGATATGAGTTTGAATATTCCATCATGGTTATAGTCTCCTTATCGGTTTAGGCACTTGTCGCTTCATGAGATGAGTTTGAATATTCCGTCATGGTTATAATCTCCATATCGGTTTAGACACTTGTCGCTTCATGAGATAAGTTTGAATATTCCCTCATGGTTATAGTCTCCATATCGGTTTAGGCACTTGTCGCTTCATGAGATGAGTTTGAATATTCCCCCATGGTTATAGTCTCCATATCGGTTTAGGCACTTGTCGCTTCATGAGATGAGTTTGAATATTCCCTCATGGTTATAGTCTCCATTACGGTTTAGGCACTTGTCGCTTCATGAGATGAGTTTGAATATTCCCTCATGATTATAGTCTCCATATCGGTTTAGGCACTTGTCGCTTCATGAGATGAGTTTGAATATTCCCTCATGGTTATAGTCTCCATATCGGTTTAGGCACTTGTTGCTTCATGAGATGAGTTTGAATATTCCCTCATGGTTATATTCTCCATATCGGTTTAGACACTTGTCGCTTCATGAGATGAGTTTGAATATTCCCTCATGGTTATTGTCTCCATATTGGTTTAGGCACTTGTCGCTTCATGAGATGAGTTTGCATATTCCCTCATGGTTATAGTCTCCATATCGGTTTAGGCACTTGTCGCTTCATGAGATGAGTTTGAATATTCCCTCATGGTTATTGTCTCCATATCGGTTTAGGCACTTGTCGCTTCATGAGAGGAATTTGAATATTCCCTCATGGTTATAGTCTCCATATCGGTTCAGGCACTTGTCACTTTATGAGATGAGTTTGAATATTCACTCATGGCTATAGTCTCCATATCGGTTTAGGTACTTGTCGCTTCATGAGATGAGTTTGAATATTCCCTCATGGTTATAGTCTCCATATCGCTTTAGAAACTTGTCGCTTCATGAGATGAGTTTGAATATTCCCTCATGGTTATAGTCTCCATATCGGTTTAGGCACTTGTCGCTTCATGAGATGAGTTTGAATATTCCCTCATGGTTACAGTCTCCATATGGGTTTAGGCACTTGTCGCTTCATGATATGAGTTTGAATATTCCATCATGGTTATAGTCTCCATATCGGTTTAGGCACTTGTCGCTTCATGATATGAGTTTGAATATTCCCCCATGGTTATAGTCTCCATATCGGTTTAGGCACTTGTCGCTTCATGAGATGAGTTTGAATATTCCCTTATGGTTATAGTCTCCATATCGGTTTAGGCACTT
This sequence comes from Meconema thalassinum, assembly GCA_946902985.2. Lineage (NCBI taxonomy): Eukaryota > Metazoa > Arthropoda > Insecta > Orthoptera > Tettigoniidae > Meconema > Meconema thalassinum. Next base: position 468,766,917 of record OX336393.1, read on the forward strand.
GTCGCTTCATGAGATGAGTTTGAATATTCCCTCATGGTTATAGTCTCCATATCGGTTTAGGCACTTGTCGCTTCATGAGATGAGTTTGAATATTCCCTCATGTTTATAGTCTCCATATCGGTTTAGGCACTTGTCGCTTCATGAGATGAGTTTGAATATTCCCTCATGGTTATAGTCTCCATATCGGTTTAGGCACTTGTCGCTTCATGAGATGAGTTTGAATATTCCATCATGGTTATAGTCTCCATATCGGTTTAGGCACTTGTCGCTTCATGAGATGAGTTTGAATATTCCCTCATGGTTATGGTCTCCATTTCGGTTTAGGCACTTGTTGCTTCATGAGATCAGTTTGAATATTCCCTCATGATTATAGTCTCCATATCGGTTTAGGCACTTGTCGCTTCATGAGATGAGTTTGAATATTCCATCATGGTTATTGTCTCCATATCGGTTTAGACACTTGTCGCTTCATGAGATGAGTTTGAATATTCCCTCATGGTTATAGCCTGCATATCGGTTTAGGCACTTGTCGCTTCATGAGATGAGTTTGAATATTCCCTCATGGTTATAGTCTCCATATCTGTTTAGGCACTTGTCGCTTCATGAGATGAGTTTGAATATTCCCTCATGGTTATTGTCTCCATATCGGTTTAGGCACTTGTCGCTTCATGATATGAGTTTGAATATTCCCTCATGGTTATAGTCTCCATATCGGTTTAGGCACTTGTCGCTTCATGAGATGAGTTTGAATATTCCCTCATGGTTATAGTCTCCATATCGGTTTAGGCACTTGTCGCTTCATGAGATGAGTTTGAATATTCCCTCATGGTTATAGTCTCCATATCGGTCTAGGCACTTGTCGCTTCATGAGATGAGTTTGAATATTCCCTCATGTTTATAGTCTCCATATCGGTTTAGGCACTTGTCGCTTCATGAGATGAGTTTGAATATTCCCTCATGGTTATAGTCTCCATATCGGTTTAGGCACTTGTTGCTTCATGAGATCAGTTTGAATATTCCCTCATGATAATAGTCTCCATATCGGTTTAGGCACTTGTCGCTTCATGAGATGAGTTTGAATATTCCCTCATGGTTATAGTCTCCATATCGGTTTAGGCACTTGTCGCTTCATGAGATGAGTTTGAATATTCCCTCATGGTTATAGTCTCCATATCGGTTAAGGCAGTCGTCGCTTCATGAGATGAGTTTGAATATTACCTCATGGTTATAGTCTCCATATCGGTTTAGGCACTTGTCGGTTCATGAGATGAGTGTGAATATTCCCTCATGGTTATTGTCTCCATATCGGTTTAGGCACTTGTCGCTTCATGAGATGAGTTTGAATATTCCCTCATGGTTATAGTCTCCATATTGGTTTAGGCACTTGTCACATCATGAGATGAGTTTGTATATTCCATCATGGCTATAGTCTCCATATCGGTTTAGGCCTTGTCGCTTCATGAGATGAGTTTGAATATTCCCTCATGGTTATAGTCTCCATATCGGTTTAGGCACTTGTCGCTTCATGAGATGAGTTTGAATATTCCGTCATGGTTATAGTCTCCATATCGGTTTAGACACTTGTCGCTTCATGAGATAAGTTTGAATATTCCCTCATGGTTATAATCTCCATATCGGTTTTGGCACTTGTCGCTTCATGAGATGAGTTTGAATATTCCCCCATGGTTATAGTCTCCATATCGGTTTAGGCACTTGTCGCTTCATGAGATGAGTTTGAATATTCCCTCATGGTTATAGTCTCCATATCGGTTTAGGCACTTGTCGCTTCATGAGATGAGTTTGAATATTCCCTCATGATTATAGTCTCCATATCGGTTTAGGCACTTGTCGCTTCATGAGATGAGTTTGAATATTCCCTCATGGTTATAGTCTCCATATCGGTTTAGGCACTTGTTGCTTCATGAGATGAGTTTGAATATTCCCTCATGGTTATAGTCTCCATATCGGTTTAGACACTTGTCGCTTCATGAGATGAGTTTGAATATTCCCTCATGGTTATTGTCTCCATATCGGTTTAGGCACTTGTCGCTTCATGAGATGAGTTTGAATATTCCCTCATGGTTATAGTCTCCATATCGGTTTAGGCACTTGTCGCTTCATGAGATGAGTTTGAATATTCCCTCATGGTTATTGTCTCCATATCGGTTTAGGCACTTGTCGCTTCATGAGAGGAGTTTGAATATTCCCTCATGGTTATAGTCTCCATATCGGTTTAGGCACTTGTCACTTCATGAGATGAGTTTGAATATTCACTCATGGCTATAGTCTCCATATCGGTTTAGGTACTTGTCGCTTCATGAGATGAGTTTGAATATTCCCTCATGGTTATAGTCTCCATATCGGTTTAGAAACTTGTCGCTTCATGAGATGAGTTTGAATATTCCCTCATGGTTATAGTCTCCATATCGGTTTAGGCACTTGTCGCTTCATGAGATGAGTTTGAATATTCCCTCATGGTTACAGTCTCCATATGGGTTTAGGCACTTGTCGCTTCTTGATATGAGTTTGAATATTCCATCATGGTTATAGTCTCCATATCGGTTTAGGCACTTGTCGCTTCATGATATGAGTTTGAATATTCCCCCATGGTTATAGTCTCCATATCGGTTTAGGCACTTGTCGCTTCATGAGATGAGTTTGAATATTCCCTCATGGTTATAGTCTCCATATCGGTTTAGGCACTTGTCGCTTCGTGAGATGAGTTTGAATATTCCCTCATGGTTATAGTCTCCATATCGGTTTAGGCACTTGTCGCTTCATGAGATGAGTTTGAATATTCCCTCATGTTTATAGTCTCCATATCGGTTTAGGCACTTGTCGCTTCATGAGAAGAGTTTGAATATTCCCTCATGGTTATGGTCTCCATTTCGGTTTAGGCACTTGTTGCTTCATGAGATCAGTTTGAATATTCCCTCATGATTATAGTCTCCATATCGGTTTAGGCACTTGTCGCTTCATGAGATGAGTTTGAATATTCCATCATGGTTATAGTCTCCATATCGGTTTAGACACTTGTCGCTTCATGAGATGAGTTTGAATATTCCCTCATGGTTATAGTCTGCATATCGGTTTAGGCTTTTGTCGCTTCATGAGATGAGTTTGAATATTCCCTCATGGTTATAGTCTCCATATCTGTTTAGGCACTTGTCGCTTCATGAGATGAGTTTGAATATTCCCTCATGGTTATTGTCTCCATATCGGTTTAGGCACTTGTCGCTTCATGAGATGAGTTTGAATATTCCCTCATGGTTATAGTCTCCATATTGGTTTAGGCACTTGTCACATCATGAGATGAGTTTGTATATTCCATAATGGCTATAGTCTCCATATCGGTTTAGGAACTTGTCGCTTCATGAGATGAGTTTGAATATTCCCTCATGGTTATAGTCTCCATATGGGTTTAGGCACTTGTCGCTTCATGATATGAGTTTGAATATTCCCTCTTGGTTATAGTCTCCATATCGGTTTAGGCACTTGTCGCTTCATGAGATGATTTTGAATATTCCCTCGTGGTTATAGTCTCCATATCGGTTTAGACACTTGTCGCTTCATGAGATAAGTTTGAATATTCCCTCATGGTTATAGTCTCCATTTCGGTTTAGGCACTTGTCGCTTCATGAGATGAGTTTGAATATTCCCTCATGGTTATAGTCTCCATATCGGTTTAGGCACTTGTCGCTTCATGAGATGAGTTTGAATATTCCCTCATGGTTATAGTCTCCATATCGGTTTAGGCACTTGTCACTTCATGAGATGAGTTTGAATGTTCCCTCATGGTTATAGTCTCCATATCGGTTTAGGCACTTGTCGCTTCATGAGATGAGTTTGAATATTCCCTCATGTTTATAGTCTCCATATCGGTTTAGGCACTTGTCGCTTCATGAGATAAGTTTGAATATTCCCTCATGGTTATAGTCTCCATATCGGTTTAGGCACTTGTTGCTTCATGAGATCAGTTTGAATATTCCCTCATGATTATAGTCTCCATATCGGTTTAGGCACTTGTCGCTTCATGAGATGAGTTTGAATATTCCCTCATGGTTATAGTCTCCATATCGGTTTAGACACTTGTCGCTTCATGAGATGAGTTTGAATATTCCCTCATGGTTATAGTCTCCATATCGGTTTAGACACTTGTCGCTTCATGAGATGAGTTTGAATATTCCCTCATGGTTATTGTCTCCATATTGGTTTAGGCACTTGTCGCTTCATGAGATGAGTTTGCATATTCCCTCATGGTTATAGTCTCCATATCGGTTTAGGCACTTGTCGCTTCATGAGATGAGTTTGAATATTCCCTCATGGTTATTGTCTCCATATCGGTTTAGGCACTTGTCGCTTCATGAGAGGAATTTGAATATTCCCTCATGGTTATAGTCTCCATATCGGTTCAGGCACTTGTCACTTTATGAGATGAGTTTGAATATTCACTCATGGCTATAGTCTCCATATCGGTTTAGGTACTTGTCGCTTCATGAGATGAGTTTGAATATTCCCTCATGGTTATAGTCTCCATATCGCTTTAGAAACTTGTCGCTTCATGAGATGAGTTTGAATATTCCCTCATGGTTATAGTCTCCATATCGGTTTAGGCACTTGTCGCTTCATGAGATGAGTTTGAATATTCCCTCATGGTTACAGTCTCCATATGGGTTTAGGCACTTGTCGCTTCATGATATGAGTTTGAATATTCCATCATGGTTATAGTCTCCATATCGGTTTAGGCACTTGTCGCTTCATGATATGAGTTTGAATATTCCCCCATGGTTATAGTCTCCATATCGGTTTAGGCACTTGTCGCTTCATGAGATGAGTTTGAATATTCCCTCATGGTTATAGTCTCCATATCGGTTTAGGCACTTGTCGCTTCATGAGATGAGTTTGAATATTCCCTCATGGTTATAGTCTCCATATCGGTTTAGGCACTTGTCGCTTCATGAGATGAGTTTGAATATTCCCTCATGTTTATAGTCTGCATATCGGTTTAGGCACTTGTCGCTTCATGAGATGAGTTTGAATATTCCCTCATGGTTATAGTCTCCATATCGGTTTAGGCACTTGTCGCTTCATGAGATGAGTTTGAATATTCCATCATGGTTATAGTCTCCATATCGGTTTAGGCACTTGTCGCTTCATGAGATGAGTTTGAATATTCCCTCATGGTTATGGTCTCCATTTCGGTTTAGGCACTTGTTGCTTCATGAGATCAGTTTGAATATTCCCTCATGATTATAGTCTCCATATCGGTTTAGGCACTTGTCGCTTCATGAGATGAGTTTGAATATTCCATCATGGTTATAGTCTCCATATCGGTTTAGACACTTGTCGCTTCATGAGATGAGTTTGAATATTCCCTCATGGTTATAGCCTGCATATCGGTTTAGGCACTTGTCGCTTCATGAGATGAGTTTGAATATTCCCTCATGGTTATAGTCTCCATATCTGTTTAGGCACTTGTCGCTTCATGAGATGAGTTTGAATATTCCCTCATGGTTATTGTCTCCATATCGGTTTAGGCACTTGTCGCTTCATGAGATGAGTTTGAATATTCCCTCATGGTTATAGTCTCCATATTGGTTTAGGCACTTGTCACATCATGAGATGAGTTTGTATATTCCATAATGGCTATAGTCTCCATATCGGTTTAGGCACTTGTCGCTTCATGAGATGAGTTTGAATATTCCCTCATGGTTATAGTCTCCATATGGGTTTAGGCACTTGTCGCTTCATGATATGAGTTTGAATATTCCCTCATGGTTATAGTCTCCATATCGGTTTAGGCACTTGTCGCTTCATGAGATGAGTTTGAATATTCCCTCATGGTTATAATCTCCATATCGGTTTAGGCACTTGTCGCTTCATGAGATGAGTTTGAATATTCCCTCATGGTTATAGTCTCCATATCGGTCTAGGCACTTGTCGCTTCATGAGATGAGTTTGAATATTCCCTCATGTTTATAGTCTCCATATCGGTTTAGGCACTTGTCGCTTCATGAGATGAGTTTGAATATTCCCTCATGGTTATAGTCTCCATATCGGTTTAGGCACTTGTTGCTTCATGAGATCAGTTTGAATATTCCCTCATGATAATAGTCTCCATATCGGTTTAGGCACTTGTCGCTTCATGAGATGAGTTTGAATATTCCCTCATGGTTATAGTCTCCATATCGGTTTAGGCACTTGTCGCTTCATGAGATGAGTTTGAATATTCCCTCATGGTTATAGTCTCCATATCGGTTAAGGCAGTCGTCGCTTCATGAGATGAGTTTGAATATTACCTCATGGTTATAGTCTCCATATCGGTTTAGGCACTTGTCGGTTCATGAGATGAGTGTGAATATTCCCTCATGGTTATTGTCTCCATATCGGTTTAGGCACTTGTCGCTTCATGAGATGAGTTTGAATATTCCCTCATGGTTATAGTCTCCATATTGGTTTAGGCACTTGTCACATCATGAGATGAGTTTGTATATTCCATCATGGCTATAGTCTCCATATCGGTTTAGGCCTTGTCGCTTCATGAGATGAGTTTGAATATTCCCTCATGGTTATAGTCTCCATATCGGTTTAGGCACTTGTCGCTTCATGAGATGAGTTTGAATATTCCGTCATGGTTATAGTCTCCATATCGGTTTAGACACTTGTCGCTTCATGAGATAAGTTTGAATATTCCCTCATGGTTATAGTCTCCATATCGGTTTTGGCACTTGTCGCTTCATGAGATGAGTTTGAATATTCCCCCATGGTTATAGTCTCCATATCGGTTTAGGCACTTGTCGCTTCATGAGATGAGTTTGAATATTCCCTCATGGTTATAGTCTCCATATCGGTTTAGGCACTTGTCGCTTCATGAGATGAGTTTGAATATTCCCTCATGATTATAGTCTCCATATCGGTTTAGGCACTTGTCGCTTCATGAGATGAGTTTGAATATTCCCTCATGGTTATAGTCTCCATATCGGTTTAGGCACTTGTTGCTTCATGAGATGAGTTTGAATATTCCCTCATGGTTATAGTCTCCATATCGGTTTAGACACTTGTCGCTTCATGAGATGAGTTTGAATATTCCCTCATGGTTATTGTCTCCATATCGGTTTAGGCACTTGTCGCTTCATGAGATGAGTTTGAATATTCCCTCATGGTTATAGTCTCCATATCGGTTTAGGCACTTGTCGCTTCATGAGATGAGTTTGAATATTCCCTCATGGTTATTGTCTCCATATCGGTTTAGGCACTTGTCGCTTCATGAGAGGAGTTTGAATATTCCCTCATGGTTATAGTCTCCATATCGGTTTAGGCACTTGTCACTTCATGAGATGAGTTTGAATATTCACTCATGGCTATAGTCTCCATATCGGTTTAGGTACTTGTCGCTTCATGAGATGAGTTTGAATATTCCCTCATGGTTATAGTCTCCATATCGGTTTAGAAACTTGTCGCTTCATGAGATGAGTTTGAATATTCCCTCATGGTTATAGTCTCCATATCGGTTTAGGCACTTGTCGCTTCATGAGATGAGTTTGAATATTCCCTCATGATTACAGTCTCCATATGGGTTTAGGCACTTGTCGCTTCTTGATATGAGTTTGAATATTCCATCATGGTTATAGTCTCCATATCGGTTTAGGCACTTGTCGCTTCATGATATGAGTTTGAATATTCCCCCATGGTTATAGTCTCCATATCGGTTTAGGCACTTGTCGCTTCATGAGATGAGTTTGAATATTCCCTCATGGTTATAGTCTCCATATCGGTTTAGGCACTTGTCGCTTCGTGAGATGAGTTTGAATATTCCCTCATGGTTATAGTCTCCATATCGGTTTAGGCACTTGTCGCTTCATGAGATGAGTTTGAATATTCCCTCATGTTTATAGTCTCCATATCGGTTTAGGCACTTGTCGCTTCATGAGATGAGTTTGAATATTCCCTCATGGTTATGGTCTCCATTTCGGTTTAGGCACTTGTTGCTTCATGAGATCAGTTTGAATATTCCCTCATGATTATAGTCTCCATATCGGTTTAGGCACTTGTCGCTTCATGAGATGAGTTTGAATATTCCATCATGGTTATAGTCTCCATATCGGTTTAGACACTTGTCGCTTCATGAGATGAGTTTGAATATTCCCTCATGGTTATAGTCTGCATATCGGTTTAGGCTTTTGTCGCTTCATGAGATGAGTTTGAATATTCCCTCATGGTTATAGTCTCCATATCTGTTTAGGCACTTGTCGCTTCATGAGATGAGTTTGAATATTCCCTCATGGTTATTGTCTCCATATCGGTTTAGGCACTTGTCGCTTCATGAGATGAGTTTGAATATTCCCTCATGGTTATAGTCTCCATATTGGTTTAGGCACTTGTCACATCATGAGATGAGTTTGTATATTCCATAATGGCTATAGTCTCCATATCGGTTTAGGAACTTGTCGCTTCATGAGATGAGTTTGAATATTCCCTCATGGTTATAGTCTCCATATGGGTTTAGGCACTTGTCGCTTCATGATATGAGTTTGAATATTCCCTCTTGGTTATAGTCTCCATATCGGTTTAGGCACTTGTCGCTTCATGAGATGATTTTGAATATTCCCTCGTGGTTATAGTCTCCATATCGGTTTAGACACTTGTCGCTTCATGAGATAAGTTTGAATATTCCCTCATGGTTATAGTCTCCATTTCGGTTTAGGCACTTGTCGCTTCATGAGATGAGTTTGAATATTCCCTCATGGTTATAGTCTCCATATCGGTTTAGGCACTTGTCGCTTCATGAGATGAGTTTGAATATTCCCTCATGGTTATAGTCTCCATATCGGTTTAGGCACTTGTCACTTCATGAGATGAGTTTGAATGTTCCCTCATGGTTATAGTCTCCATATCGGTTTAGGCACTTGTCGCTTCATGAGATGAGTTTGAATATTCCCTCATGTTTATAGTCTCCATATCGGTTTAGGCACTTGTCGCTTCATGAGATAAGTTTGAATATTCCCTCATGGTTATAGTCTCCATATCGGTTTAGGCACTTGTTGCTTCATGAGATCAGTTTGAATATTCCCTCATGATTATAGTCTCCATATCGGTTTAGGCACTTGTCGCTTCATGAGATGAGTTTGAATATTCCCTCATGGTTATAGTCTCCATATCGGGTTAGACACTTGTCGCTTCATGAGATGAGTTTGAATATTCCCTCATGGTTATAGTCTCCATATCGGTTTAGACACTTGTCGCTTCATGAGATGAGTTTGAATATTCCCTCATGGTTATTGTCTCCATATTGGTTTAGGCACTTGTCGCTTCATGAGATGAGTTTGCATATTCCCTCATGGTTATAGTCTCCATATCGGTTTAGGCACTTGTCGCTTCATGAGATGAGTTTGAATATTCCCTCATGGTTATTGTCTCCATATCGGTTTAGGCACTTGTCGCTTCATGAGAGGAATTTGAATATTCCCTCATGGTTATAGTCTCCATATCGGTTTAGGCACTTGTCACTTTATGAGATGAGTTTGAATATTCACTCATGGCTATAGTCTCCATATCGGTTTAGGTACTTGTCGCTTCATGAGATGAGTTTGAATATTCCCTCATGGTTATAGTCTCCATATCGGTTTAGAAACTTGTCGCTTCATGAGATGAGTTTGAATATTCCCTCATGGTTATAGTCTCCATATCGGTTTAGGCACTTGTCGCTTCATGAGATGAGTTTGAATATTCCCTCATGGTTACAGTCTCCATATGGGTTTAGGCACTTGTCGCTTCATGATATGAGTTTGAATATTCCATCATGGTTATAGTCTCCATATCGGTTTAGGCACTTGTCGCTTCATGATATGAGTTTGAATATTCCCCCATGGTTATAGTCTCCATATCGGTTTAGGCACTTGTCGCTTCATGAGATGAGTTTGAATATTCCCTCATGGTTATAGTCTCCATATCGGTTTAGGCACTTGTCGCTTCATGAGATGAGTTTGAATATTCCCTCATGGTTATAGTCTCCATATCGGTTTAGGCACTTGTCCCTTCATGAGATGAGTTTGAATATTCCCTCATGTTTATAGTCTCCATATCGGTTTAGGCACTTGTCGCTTCATGAGATGAGTTTGAATATTCCCTCATGGTTATAGTCTCCATATCGGTTTAGGCAGTTGTCGCTTCATGAGATGAGTTTGAATATTCCATCATGGTTATAGTCTCCATATCGGTTTAGGCACTTGTCGCTTCATGAGATGAGTTTGAATATTCCCTCATGGTTATGGTCTCCATTTCGGTTTAGGCACTTGTTGCTTCATGAGATCAGTTTGAATATTCCCTCATGATTATAGTCTCCATATCGGTTTAGGCACTTGTCGCTTCATGAGATGAGTTTGAATATTCCATCATGGTTATAGTCTCCATATCGGTTTAGACACTTGTCGCTTCATGAGATGAGTTTGAATATTCCCTCATGGTTATAGCCTGCATATCGGTTTAGGCACTTGTCGCTTCATGAGATGAGTTTGAATATTCCCTCATGGTTATAGTCTCCATATCTGTTTAGGCACTTGTCGCTTCATGAGATGAGTTTGAATATTCCCTCATGGTTATTGTCTCCATATCGGTTTAGGCACTTGTCGCTTCATGATATGAGTTTGAATATTCCCTCATGGTTATAGTCTCCATATCGGTTTAGGCACTTGTCGCTTCATGAGATGAGTTTGAATATTCCCTCATGGTTATAGTCTCCATATCGGTTTAGGCACTTGTCGCTTCATGAGATGAGTTTGAATATTCCCTCATGGTTATAGTCTCCATATCGGTCTAGGCACTTGTCGCTTCATGAGATGAGTTTGAATATTCCCTCATGTTTATAGTCTCCATATCGGTTTAGGCACTTGTCGCTTCATGAGATGAGTTTGAATATTCCCTCATGGTTATAGTCTCCATATCGGTTTAGGCACTTGTTGCTTCATGAGATCAGTTTGAATATTCCCTCATGATAATAGTCTCCATATCGGTTTAGGCACTTGTCGCTTCATGAGATGAGTTTGAATATTCCCTCATGGTTATAGTCTCCATATCGGTTTAGGCACTTGTCGCTTCATGAGATGAGTTTGAATATTCCCTCATGGTTATAGTCTCCATATCGGTTTAGGCAGTCGTCGCTTCATGAGATGAGTTTGAATATTACCTCATGGTTATAGTCTCCATATCAGTTTAGGCACTTGTCGGTTCATGAGATGAGTGTGAATATTCCCTCATGGTTATTGTCTCCATATCGGTTTAGGCACTTGTCGCTTCATGAGATGAGTTTGAATATTCCCTCATGGTTATAGTCTCCATATTGGTTTAGGCACTTGTCACATCATGAGATGAGTTTGTATATTCCATCATGGCTATAGTCTCCATATCGGTTTAGGCCTTGTCGCTTCATGAGATGAGTTTGAATATTCCCTCATGGTTATAGTCTCCATATCGGTTTAGGCACTTGTCGCTTCATGAGATGAGTTTGAATATTCCGTCATGGTTATAGTCTCCATATCGGTTTAGACACTTGTCGCTTCATGAGATAAGTTTGAATATTCCCTCATGGTTATAGTCTCCATATCGGTTTTGGCACTTGTCGCTTCATGAGATGAGTTTGAATATTCCCCCATGGTTATAGTCTCCATATCGGTTTAGGCACTTGTCGCTTCATGAGATGAGTTTGAATATTCCCTCATGGTTATAGTCTCCATATCGGTTTAGGCACTTGTCGCTTCATGAGATGAGTTTGAATATTCCCTCATGATTATAGTCTCCATATCGGTTTAGGCACTTGTCGCTTCATGAGATGAGTTTGAATATTCCCTCATGGTTATAGTCTCCATATCGGTTTAGGCACTTGTTGCTTCATGAGATGAGTTTGAATATTCCCTCATGGTTATAGTCTCCATATCGGTTTAGACACTTGTCGCTTCATGAGATGAGTTTGAATATTCCCTCATGGTTATTGTCTCCATATCGGTTTAGGCACTTGTCGCTTCATGAGATGAGTTTGAATATTCCCTCATGGTTATAGTCTCCATATCGGTTTAGGCACTTGTCGCTTCATGAGATGAGTTTGAATATTCCCTCATGGTTATTGTCTCCATATCGGTTTAGGCACTTGTCGCTTCATGAGAGGAGTTTGAATATTCCCTCATGGTTATAGTCTCCATATCGGTTTAGGCACTTGTCACTTCATGAGATGAGTTTGAATATTCACTCATGGCTATAGTCTCCATATCGGTTTAGGTACTTGTCGCTTCATGAGATGAGTTTGAATATTCCCTCATGGTTATAGTCTCCATATCGGTTTAGGTACTTGTCGCTTCATGAGATGAGTTTGAATATTCCCTCATGGTTATAGTCTCCATATCGGTTTAGAAACTTGTCGCTTCATGAGATGAGTTTGAATATTCCCTCATGGTTATAGTCTCCATATCGGTTTAGGCACTTGTCGCTTCATGAGATGAGTTTGAATATTCCCTCATGGTTACAGTCTCCATATGGGTTTAGGCACTTGTCGCTTCATGATATGAGTTTGAATATTCCATCATGGTTATAGTCTCCATATCGGTTTAGGCACTTGTCGCTTCATGATATGAGTTTGAATATTCCCCCATGGTTATAGTCTCCATATCGGTTTAGGCACTTGTCGCTTCATGAGATGAGTTTGAATATTCCCTCATGGTTATAGTCTCCATATCGGTTTAGGCACTTGTCGCTTCATGAGATGAGTTTGAATATTCCCTCATGGTTATAGTCTCCATATCGGTTTAGGCACTTGTCGCTTCATGAGATGAGTTTGAATATTCCCTCATGTTTATAGTCTCCATATCGGTTTAGGCACTTGTCGCTTCATGAGATGAGTTTGAATATTCCCTCATGGTTATAGTCTCCATATCGGTTTAGGCACTTGTCGCTTCATGAGATGAGTTTGAATATTCCATCATGGTTATAGTCTCCATATCGGTTTAGGCACTTGTCGCTTCATGAGATGAGTTTGAATATTCCCTCATGGTTATGGTCTCCATTTCGGTTTAGGCACTTGTTGCTTCATGAGATCAGTTTGAATATTCCCTCATGATTATAGTCTCCATATCGGTTTAGGCACTTGTCGCTTCATGAGATGAGTTTGAATATTCCATCATGGTTATAGTCTCCATATCGGTTTAGACACTTGTCGCTTCATGAGATGAGTTTGAATATTCCCTCATGGTTATAGCCTGCATATCGGTTTAGGCACTTGTCGCTTCATGAGATGAGTTTGAATATTCCCTCATGGTTATAGTCTCCATATCTGTTTAGGCACTTGTCGCTTCATGAGATGAGTTTGAATATTCCCTCATGGTTATTGTCTCCATATCGGTTTAGGCACTTGTCGCTTCATGAGATGAGTTTGAATATTCCCTCATGGTTATAGTCTCCATATTGGTTTAGGCACTTGTCACATCATGAGATGAGTTTGTATATTCCATAATGGCTATAGTCTCCATATCGGTTTAGGCACTTGTCGCTTCATGAGATGAGTTTGAATATTCCCTCATGGTTATAGTCTCCATATGGGTTTAGGCACTTGTCGCTTCATGATATGAGTTTGAATATTCCCTCATGGTTATAGTCTCCATATCGGTTTAGGCACTTGTCGCTTCATGAGATGAGTTTGAATATTCCCTCATGGTTATAGTCTCCATATCGGTTTAGGCACTTGTCGCTTCATGAGATGAGTTTGAATATTCCCTCATGGTTATAGTCTCCATATCGGTCTAGGCACTTGTCGCTTCATGAGATGAGTTTGAATATTCCCTCATGTTTATAGTCTCCATATCGGTTTAGGCACTTGTCGCTTCATGAGATGAGTTTGAATATTCCCTCATGGTTATAGTCTCCATATCGGTTTAGGCACTTGTTGCTTCATGAGATCAGTTTGAATATTCCCTCATGATAATAGTCTCCATATCGGTTTAGGCACTTGTCGCTTCATGAGATGAGTTTGAATATTCCCTCATGGTTATAGTCTCCATATCGGTTTAGGCACTTGTCGCTTCATGAGATGAGTTTGAATATTCCCTCATGGTTATAGTCTCCATATCGGTTAAGGCAGTCGTCGCTTCATGAGATGAGTTTGAATATTACCTCATGGTTATAGTCTCCATATCGGTTTAGGCACTTGTCGGTTCATGAGATGAGTGTGAATATTCCCTCATGGTTATTGTCTCCATATCGGTTTAGGCACTTGTCGCTTCATGAGATGAGTTTGAATATTCCCTCATGGTTATAGTCTCCATATTGGTTTAGGCACTTGTCACATCATGAGATGAGTTTGTATATTCCATCATGGCTATAGTCTCCATATCGGTTTAGGCCTTGTCGCTTCATGAGATGAGTTTGAATATTCCCTCATGGTTATAGTCTCCATATCGGTTTAGGCACTTGTCGCTTCATGAGATGAGTTTGAATATTCCGTCATGGTTATAGTCTCCATATCGGTTTAGACACTTGTCGCTTCATGAGATAAGTTTGAATATTCCCTCATGGTTATAGTCTCCATATCGGTTTTGGCACTTGTCGCTTCATGAGATGAGTTTGAATATTCCCCCATGGTTATAGTCTCCATATCGGTTTAGGCACTTGTCGCTTCATGAGATGAGTTTGAATATTCCCTCATGGTTATAGTCTCCATATCGGTTTAGGCACTTGTCGCTTCATGAGATGAGTTTGAATATTCCCTCATGATTATAGTCTCCATATCGGTTTAGGCACTTGTCGCTTCATGAGATGAGTTTGAATATTCCCTCATGGTTATAGTCTCCATATCGGTTTAGGCACTTGTTGCTTCATGAGATGAGTTTGAATATTCCCTCATGGTTATAGTCTCCATATCGGTTTAGACACTTGTCGCTTCATGAGATGAGTTTGAATATTCCCTCATGGTTATTGTCTCCATATCGGTTTAGGCACTTGTCGCTTCATGAGATGAGTTTGAATATTCCCTCATGGTTATAGTCTCCATATCGGTTTAGGCACTTGTCGCTTCATGAGATGAGTTTGAATATTCCCTCATGGTTATTGTCTCCATATCGGTTTAGGCACTTGTCGCTTCATGAGAGGAGTTTGAATATTCCCTCATGGTTATAATCTCCATATCGGTTTAGGCACTTGTCGCTTCATGAGATGAGTTTGAATATTCCCTCATGGTTACAGTCTCCATATGGGTTTAGGCACTTGTCGCTTCTTGATATGAGTTTGAATATTCCATCATGGTTATAGTCTCCATATCGGTTTAGGCACTTGTCGCTTCATGATATGAGTTTGAATATTCCCCCATGGTTATAGTCTCCATATCGGTTTAGGCACTTGTCGCTTCATGAGATGAGTTTGAATATTCCCTCATGGTTATAGTCTCCATATCGGTTTAGGCACTTGTCGCTTCGTGAGATGAGTTTGAATATTCCCTCATGGTTATAGTCTCCATATCGGTTTAGGCACTTGTCGCTTCATGAGATGAGTTTGAATATTCCCTCATGTTTATAGTCTCCATATCGGTTTAGGCACTTGTCGCTTCATGAGATGAGCTTGAATATTCCCTCATGGTTATGGTCTCCATTTCGGTTTAGGCACTTGTTGCTTCATGAGATCAGTTTGAATATTCCCTCATGATTATAGTCTCCATATCGGTTTAGGCACTTGTCGCTTCATGAGATGAGTTTGAATATTCCATCATGGTTATAGTCTCCATATCGGTTTAGACACTTGTCGCTTCATGAGATGAGTTTGAATATTCCCTCATGGTTATAGTCTGCATATCGGTTTAGGCTTTTGTCGCTTCATGAGATGAGTTTGAATATTCCCTCATGGTTATAGTCTCCATATCTGTTTAGGCACTTGTCGCTTCATGAGATGAGTTTGAATATTCCCTCATGGTTATTGTCTCCATATCGGTTTAGGCACTTGTCGCTTCATGAGATGAGTTTGAATATTCCCTCATGGTTATAGTCTCCATATTGGTTTAGGCACTTGTCACATCATGAGATGAGTTTGTATATTCCATAATGGCTATAGTCTCCATATCGGTTTAGGAACTTGTCGCTTCATGAGATGAGTTTGAATATTCCCTCATGGTTATAGTCTCCATATGGGTTTAGGCACTTGTCGCTTCATGATATGAGTTTGAATATTCCCTCTTGGTTATAGTCTCCATATCGGTTTAGGCACTTGTCGCTTCATGAGATGATATTGAATATTCCCTCGTGGTTATAGTCTCCATATCGGTTTAGACACTTGTCGCTTCATGAGATAAGTTTGAATATTCCCTCATGGTTATAGTCTCCATTTCGGTTTAGGCACTTGTCGCTTCATGAGATGAGTTTGAATATTCCCTCATGGTTATAGTCTCCATATCGGTTTAGGCACTTGTCGCTTCATGAGATGAGTTTGAATATTCCCTCATGGTTATAGTCTCCATATCGGTTTAGGCACTTGTCACTTCATGAGATGAGTTTGAATGTTCCCTCATGGTTATAGTCTCCATATCGGTTTAGGCACTTGTCGCTTCATGAGATGAGTTTGAATATTCCCTCATGTTTATAGTCTCCATATCGGTTTAGGCACTTGTCGCTTCATGAGATAAGTTTGAATATTCCCTCATGGTTATAGTCTCCATATCGGTTTAGGCACTTGTTGCTTCATGAGATCAGTTTGAATATTCCCTCATGATTATAGTCTCCATATCGGTTTAGGCACTTGTCGCTTCATGAGATGAGTTTGAATATTCCCTCATGGTTATAGTCTCCATATCGGTTTAGACACTTGTCGCTTCATGAGATGAGTTTGAATATTCCCTCATGGTTATATTCTCCATATCGGTTTAGACACTTGTCGCTTCATGAGATGAGTTTGAATATTCCCTCATGGTTATTGTCTCCATATTGGTTTAGGCACTTGTCGCTTCATGAGATGAGTTTGCATATTCCCTCATGGTTATAGTCTCCATATCGGTTTAGGCACTTGTCGCTTCATGAGATGAGTTTGAATATTCCCTCATGGTTATTGTCTCCATATCGGTTTAGGCACTTGTCGCTTCATGAGAGGAATTTGAATATTCCCTCATGGTTATAGTCTCCATATCGGTTTAGGCACTTGTCACTTTATGAGATGAGTTTGAATATTCACTCATGGCTATAGTCTCCATATCGGTTTAGGTACTTGTCGCTTCATGAGATGAGTTTGAATATTCCCTCATGGTTATAGTCTCCATATCGGTTTAGAAACTTGTCGCTTCATGAGATGAGTTTGAATATTCCCTCATGGTTATAGTCTCCATATCGGTTTAGGCACTTGTCGCTTCATGAGATGAGTTTGAATATTCCCTCATGGTTACAGTCTCCATATGGGTTTAGGCACTTGTCGCTTCATGATATGAGTTTGAATATTCCATCATGGTTATAGTCTCCATATCGGTTTAGGCACTTGTCGCTTCATGATATGAGTTTGAATATTCCCCCATGGTTATAGTCTCCATATCGGTTTAGGCACTTGTCGCTTCATGAGATGAGTTTGAATATTCCCTCATGGTTATAGTCTCCATATCGGTTTAGGCACTTGTCGCTTCATGAGATGAGTTTGAATATTCCCTCATGGTTATAGTCTCCATATCGGTTTAGGCACTTGTCGCTTCATGAGATGAGTTTGAATATTCCCTCATGTTTATAGTCTCCATATCGGTTTAGGCACTTGTCGCTTCATGAGATGAGTTTGAATATTCCCTCATGGTTATAGTCTCCATATCGGTTTAGGCACTTGTCGCTTCATGAGATGAGTTTGAATATTCCATCATGGTTATAGTCTCCATATCGGTTTAGGCACTTGTCGCTTCATGAGATGAGTTTGAATATTCCCTCATGGTTATGGTCTCCATTTCGGTTTAGGCACTTGTTGCTTCATGAGATCAGTTTGAATATTCCCTCATGATTATAGTCTCCATATCGGTTTAGGCACTTGTCGCTTCATGAGATGAGTTTGAATATTCCATCATGGTTATAGTCTCCATATCGGTTTAGACACTTGTCGCCTCATGAGATGAGTTTGAATATTCCCTCATGGTTATAGCCTGCATATCGGTTTAGGCACTTGTCGCTTCATGAGATGAGTTTGAATATTCCCTCATGGTTATAGTCTCCATATCTGTTTAGGCACTTGTCGCTTCATGAGATGAGTTTGAATATTCCCTCATGGTTATTGTCTCCATATCGGTTTAGGCACTTGTCGCTTCATGATATGAGTTTGAATATTCCCTCATGGTTATAGTCTCCATATCGGTTTAGGCACTTGTCGCTTCATGAGATGAGTTTGAATATTCCCTCATGGTTATAGTCTCCATATCGGTTTAGGCACTTGTCGCTTCATGAGATGAGTTTGAATATTCCCTCATGGTTATAGTCTCCATATCGGTCTAGGCACTTGTCGCTTCATGAGATGAGTTTGAATATTCCCTCATGTTTATAGTCTCCATATCGGTTTAGGCACTTGTCGCTTCATGAGATGAGTTTGAATATTCCCTCATGGTTATAGTCTCCATATCGGTTTAGGCACTTGTTGCTTCATGAGATCAGTTTGAATATTCCCTCATGATAATAGTCTCCATATCGGTTTAGGCACTTGTCGCTTCATGAGATGAGTTTGAATATTCCCTCATGGTTATAGTCTCCATATCGGTTTAGGCACTTGTCGCTTCATGAGATGAGTTTGAATATTCCCTCATGGTTATAGTCTCCATATCGGTTTAGGCAGTCGTCGCTTCATGAGATGAGTTTGGATATTACCTCATGGTTATAGTCTCCATATCAGTTTAGGCACTTGTCGGTTCATGAGATGAGTGTGAATATTCCCTCATGGTTATTGTCTCCATATCGGTTTAGGCACTTGTCGCTTCATGAGATGAGTTTGAATATTCCCTCATGGTTATAGTCTCCATATTGGTTTAGGCACTTGTCACATCATGAGATGAGTTTGTATATTCCATCATGGCTATAGTCTCCATATCGGTTTAGGCCTTGTCGCTTCATGAGATGAGTTTGAATATTCCCTCATGGTTATAGTCTCCATATCGGTTTAGGCACTTGTCGCTTCATGAGATGAGTTTGAATATTCCGTCATGGTTATAGTCTCCATATCGGTTTAGACACTTGTCGCTTCATGAGATAAGTTTGAATATTCCCTCATGGTTATAGTCTCCATATCGGTTTTGGCACTTGTCGCTTCATGAGATGAGTTTGAATATTCCCCCATGGTTATAGTCTCCATATCGGTTTAGGCACTTGTCGCTTCATGAGATGAGTTTGAATATTCCCTCATGGTTATAGTCTCCATATCGGTTTAGGCACTTGTCGCTTCATGAGATGAGTTTGAATATTCCCTCATGATTATAGTCTCCATATCGGTTTAGGCACTTGTCGCTTCATGAGATGAGTTTGAATATTCCCTCATGGTTATAGTCTCCATATCGGTTAAGGCACTTGTTGCTTCATGAGATGAGTTTGAATATTCCCTCATGGTTATAGTCTCCATATCGGTTTAGACACTTGTCGCTTCATGAGATGAGTTTGAATATTCCCTCATGGTTATTGTCTCCATATCGGTTTAGGCACTTGTCGCTTCATGAGATGAGTTTGAATATTCCCTCATGGATATAGTCTCCATATCGGTTTAGGCACTTGTCGCTTCATGAGATGAGTTTGAATATTCCCTCATGGTTATTGTCTCCATATCGGCTTAGGCACTTGTCGCTTCATGAGAGGAGTTTGAATATTCCCTCATGGTTATAGTCTCCATATCGGTTCAGGCACTTGTCACTTCATGAGATGAGTTTGAATATTCACTCATGGCTATAGTCTCCATATCGGTTTAGGTACTTGTCGCTTCATGAGATGAGTTTGAATATTCCCTCATGGTTATAGTCTCCATATCGGTTTAGAAACTTGTCGCTTCATGAGATGAGTTTGAATATTCCCTCATGGTTATAGTCTCCATATCGGTTTAGGCACTTGTCGCTTCATGAGATGAGTTTGAATATTCCCTCATGGTTACAGTCTCCATATGGGTTTAGGCACTTGTCGCTTCTTGATATGAGTTTGAATATTCCATCATGGTTATAGTCTCCATATCGGTTTAGGCACTTGTCGCTTCATGATATGAGTTTGAATATTCCCCCATGGTTATAGTCTCCATATCGGTTTAGGCACTTGTCGCTTCATGAGATGAGTTTGAATATTCCCTCATGGTTATAGTCTCCATATCGGTTTAGGCACTTGTCGCTTCGTGAGATGAGTTTGAATATTCCCTCATGGTTATAGTCTCCATATCGGTTTAGGCACTTGTCGCTTCATGAGATGAGTTTGAATATTCCCTCATGTTTATAGTCTCCATATCGGTTTAGGCACTTGTCGCTTCATGAGATGAGTTTGAATATTCCCTCATGGTTATGGTCTCCATTTCGGTTTAGGCACTTGTTGCTTCATGAGATCAGTTTGAATATTCCCTCATGATTATAGTCTCCATATCGGTTTAGGCACTTGTCGCTTCATGAGATGAGTTTGAATATTCCATCATGGTTATAGTCTCCATATCGGTTTAGACACTTGTCGCTTCATGAGATGAGTTTGAATATTCCCTCATGGTTATAGTCTGCATATCGGTTTAGGCTTTTGTCGCTTCATGAGATGAGTTTGAATATTCCCTCATGGTTATAGTCTCCATATCTGTTTAGGCACTTGTCGCTTCATGAGATGAGTTTGAATATTCCCTCATGGTTATTGTCTCCATATCGGTTTAGGCACTTGTCGCTTCATGAGATGAGTTTGAATATTCCCTCATGGTTATAGTCTCCATATTGGTTTAGGCACTTGTCACATCATGAGATGAGTTTGAATATTCCATAATGGCTATAGTCTCCATATCGGTTTAGGAACTTGTCGCTTCATGAGATGAGTTTGAATATTCCCTCATGGTTATAGTCTCCATATGGGTTTAGGCACTTGTCGCTTCATGATATGAGTTTGAATATTCCCTCTTGGTTATAGTCTCCATATCGGTTTAGGCACTTGTCGCTTCATGAGATGATTTTGAATATTCCCTCGTGGTTATAGTCTCCATATCGGTTTAGACACTTGTCGCTTCATGAGATAAGTTTGAATATTCCCTCATGGTTATAGTCTCCATTTCGGTTTAGGCACTTGTCGCTTCATGAGATGAGTTTGAATATTCCCTCATGGTTATAGTCTCCATATCGGTTTAGGCACTTGTCGCTTCATGAAATGAGTTTGAATATTCCCTCATGGTTATAGTCTCCATATCGGTTTAGGCACTTGTCACTTCATGAGATGAGTTTGAATGTTCCCTCATGGTTATAGTCTCCATATCGGTTTAGGCACTTGTCGCTTCATGAGATGAGTTTGAATATTCCCTCATGTTTATAGTCTCCATATCGGTTTAGGCACTTGTCGCTTCATGAGATAAGTTTGAATATTCCCTCATGGTTATAGTCTCCATATCGGTTTAGGCACTTGTTGCTTCATGAGATCAGTTTGAATATTCCCTCATGATTATAGTCTCCATATCGGTTTAGGCACTTGTCGCTTCATGAGATGAGTTTGAATATTCCCTCATGGTTATAGTCTCCATATCTGTTTAGACACTTGTCGCTTCATGAGATGAGTTTGAATATTCCCTCATGGTTATAGTCTGCATATCGGTTTAGGCACTTGTCACTTCATGAGATGAGTTTGAATATTCCTTCATGGTTATAGTCTCCATATCGGTTTAGGCACTTGTCGCTTCATGAGATGAGTTTGAATATTCCCTCATGTTTATAGTCTCCATATCGGTTTAGGCACTTGTCGCTTCATGAGATGAGTTTGAATATTCCCTCATGGTTATAGTCTCCATATCGGTTTAGGCACTTGTCGCTTCATGAGATGAGTTTGAATATTCCCTCATGGTTATTGTCTCCATATCGGTTTAGGCACTTGTCGCTTCATGATATGAGTTTGAATATTCCCTCATGGTTATAGTCTCCATATCGGTTTAGGCACTTGTCGCTTCATGAGATGAGTTTGAATATTCCCTCATGGTTATAGTCTCCATATCGGTTTAGGCACTTGTCGCTTCATGAGATGAGGTTGAATATTCCCTCATGGTTATAGTCTCCATATCGGTCTAGGCACTTGTCGCTTCATGAGATGAGTTTGAATATTCCCTCATGTTTATAGTCTCCATATCGGTTTAGGCACTTGTCGCTTCATGAGATGAGTTTGAATATTCCCTCATGGTTATAGTCTCCATATCGGTTTAGGCACTTGTTGCTTCATGAGATCAGTTTGAATATTCCCTCATGATAATAGTCTCCATATCGGTTTAGGCACTAGTCGCTTCATGAGATGAGTTTGAATATTCCCTCATGGTTATAGTCTCCATATCGGTTTAGGCACTTGTCGCTTCATGAGATGAGTTTGAATATTCCCTCATGGTTATAGTCTCCATA
Source organism: Meconema thalassinum (assembly GCA_946902985.2). NCBI lineage: Eukaryota > Metazoa > Arthropoda > Insecta > Orthoptera > Tettigoniidae > Meconema > Meconema thalassinum. Next base: position 468,789,469 of record OX336393.1, read on the forward strand.
TCGGTTTAGGCAGTCGTCGCTTCATGAGATGAGTTTGAATATTACCTCATGGTTATAGTCTCCATATCAGTTTAGGCACTTGTCGGTTCATGAGATGAGTGTGAATATGCCCTCATGGTTATTGTCTCCATATCGGTTTAGGCACTTGTCGCTTCATGAGATGAGTTTGAATATTCCCTCATGGTTATAGTCTCCATATTGGTTTAGGCACTTGTCACATCATGAGATGAGTTTGTATATTCCATCATGGCTATAGTCTCCATATCGGTTTAGGCCTTGTCGCTTCATGAGATGAGTTTGAATATTCCCTCATGGTTATAGTCTCCATATCGGTTTAGGCACTTGTCGCTTCATGAGATGAGTTTGAATATTCCGTCATGGTTATAGTCTCCATATCGGTTTAGACACTTGTCGCTTCATGAGATAAGTTTGAATATTCCCTCATGGTTATAGTCTCCATATCGGTTTTGGCACTTGTCGCTTCATGAGATGAGTTTGAATATTCCCCCATGGTTATAGTCTCCATATCGGTTTAGGCACTTGTCGCTTCATGAGATGAGTTTGAATATTCCCTCATGGTTATAGTCTCCATATCGGTTTAGGCACTTGTCGCTTCATGAGATGAGTTTGAATATTCCCTCATGATTATAGTCTAAAAAAGGAAGGAAGCTTGTAGTTTAACGTGACCGTTAATCTCGAGATCATGAGCCACGGGACCTCCTTTTTACGTGGAATCCGAACCACAGGACATGGCATTTCACTTCGAAAATCTCACATGCAATGACCGGGAATCGAACCCGGACCGCCTTGGTGAGAGGCATACAGCTAGACCACTGAGCCACCACGCCCCCATGATTATAGTCTCCATATCGGTTTAGGCACTTGTCGCTTCATGAGATGAGTTTGAATATTCCCTCATGGTTATAGTCTCCATATCGGTTTAGGCACTTGTTGCTTCATGAGATGAGTTTGAATATTCCCTCATGGTTATAGTCTCCATATCGGTTTAGGCACTTGTCGCTTCATGAGATGAGTTTGAATATTCCCTCATGGTTATTGTCTCCATATCGGTTTAGGCACTTGTCGCTTCATGAGAGGAATTTGAATATTCCCTCATGGTTATAGTCTCCATATCGGTTTAGGCACTTGTCACTTTATGAGATGAGTTTGAATATTCACTCATGGCTATAGTCTCCATATCGGTTTAGGTACTTGTCGCTTCATGAGATGAGTTTGAATATTCCCTCATGGTTATAGTCTCCATATCGGTTTAGAAACTTGTCGCTTCATGAGATGAGTTTGAATATTCCCTCATGGTTATAGTCTCCATATCGGTTTAGGCACTTGTCGCTTCATGAGATGAGTTTGAATATTCCCTCATGGTTACAGTCTCCATATGGGTTTAGGCACTTGTCGCTTCATGATATGAGTTTGAATATTCCATCATGGTTATAGTCTCCATATCGGTTTAGGCACTTGTCGCTTCATGATATGAGTTTGAATATTCCCCCATGGTTATAGTCTCCATATCGGTTTAGGCACTTGTCGCTTCATGAGATGAGTTTGAATATTCCCTCATGGTTATAGTCTCCATATCGGTTTAGGCACTTGTCGCTTCATGAGATGAGTTTGAATATTCCCTCATGGTTATAGTCTCCATATCGGTTTAGGCACTTGTCGCTTCATGAGATGAGTTTGAATATTCCCTCATGTTTATAGTCTCCATATCGGTTTAGGCACTTGTCGCTTCATGAGATGAGTTTGAATATTCCCTCATGGTTATAGTCTCCATATCGGCTTAGGCACTTGTCGCTTCATGAGATGAGTTTGAATATTCCATCATGGTTATAGTCTCCATATCGGTTTAGGCACTTGTCGCTTCATGAGATGAGTTTGAATATTCCCTCATGGTTATGGTCTCCATTTCGGTTTAGGCACTTGTTGCTTCATGAGATCAGTTTGAATATTCCCTCATGATTATAGTCTCCATATCGGTTTAGGCACTTGTCGCTTCATGAGATGAGTTTGAATATTCCATCATGGTTATAGTCTCCATATCGGTTTAGACACTTGTCGCCTCATGAGATGAGTTTGAATATTCCCTCATGGTTATAGCCTGCATATCGGTTTAGGCACTTGTCGCTTCATGAGATGAGTTTGAATATTCCCTCATGGTTATAGTCTCCATATCTGTTTAGGCACTTGTCGCTTCATGAGATGAGTTTGAATATTCCCTCATGGTTATTGTCTCCATATCGGTTTAGGCACTTGTCGCTTCATGATATGAGTTTGAATATTCCCTCATGGTTATAGTCTCCATATCGGTTTAGGCACTTGTCGCTTCATGAGATGAGTTTGAATATTCCCTCATGGTTATAGTCTCCATATCGGTTTAGGCACTTGTCGCTTCATGAGATGAGTTTGAATATTCCCTCATGGTTATAGTCTCCATATCGGTCTAGGCACTTGTCGCTTCATGAGATGAGTTTGAATATTCCCTCATATTTATAGTCTCCATATCGGTTTAGGCACTTGTCGCTTCATGAGATGAGTTTGAATATTCCCTCATGGTTATAGTCTCCATATCGGTTTAGGCACTTGTTGCTTCATGAGATGAGTTTGAATATTCCCTCATGGTTATAGTCTCCATATCGGTTTAGGCACTTGTCACTTCATGAGATGAGTTTGAATGTTCCCTCATGGTTATAGTCTCCATATCGGTTTAGGCACTTGTCGCTTCATGAGATGAGTTTGAATATTCCGTCATGGTTATAGTCTCCATATCGGTTTAGACACTTGTCGATTCATGAGATAAGTTTGAATATTCCCTCATGGTTATAGTCTCCATATCGGTTTTGGCACTTGTCGCTTCATGAGATGAGTTTGAATATTCCCCCATGGTTATAGTCTCCATATCGGTTTAGGCACTTGTCGCTTCATGAGATGAGTTTGAATATTCCCTCATGGTTATAGTCTCCATATCGGTTTAGGCACTTGTCGCTTCATGAGATGAGTTTGAATAGTCCCTCATGATTATAGTCTCCATATCGGTTTAGGCACTTGTCGCTTCATGAGATGAGTTTGAATATTCCCTCATGGTTATAGTCTCCATATCGGTTAAGGCACTTGTTGCTTCATGAGATGAGTTTGAATGTTCCCTCATGGTTATAGTCTCCATATCGGTTTAGACACTTGTCGCTTCATGAGATGAGTTTGAATATTCCCTCATGGTTATTGTCTCCATATCGGTTTAGGCACTTGTCGCTTCATGAGATGAGTTTGAATATTCCCTCATGGATACAGTCTCCATATCGGTTTAGGCACTTGTCGCTTCATGAGATGAGTTTGAATATTCCCTCATGGTTATTGTCTCCATATCGGCTTAGGCACTTGTCGCTTCATGAGAGGAGTTTGAATATTCCCTCATGGTTATAGTCACCATATCGGTTTAGGCACTTGTCACTTCATGAGATGAGTTTGAATATTCACTCATGGCTATAGTCTCCATATCGGTTTAGGTACTTGTCGCTTCCTGAGATGAGTTTGAATATTCCCTCATGGTTATAGTCTCCATATCGGTTTAGAAACTTGTCGCTTCATGAGATGAGTTTGAATATTCCCTCATGGTTATAGTCTCCATATCGGTTTAGGCACTTGTCGCTTCATGAGATGAGTTTGAATATTCCCTCATGGTTACAGTCTCCATATGGGTTTAGGCACTTGTCGCTTCTTGATATGAGTTTGAATATTCCATCATGGTTATAGTCTCCATATCGGTTTAGGCACTTGTCGCTTCATGATATGAGTTTGAATATTCCCCCATGGTTATAGTCTCCATATCGGTTTAGGCACTTGTCGCTTCATGAGATGAGTTTGAATATTCCCTCATGGTTATAGTCTCCATATCGGTTTAGGCACTTGTCGCTTCGTGAGATGAGTTTGAATATTCCCTCATGGTTATAGTCTCCATATCGGTTTAGGCACTTGTCGCTTCATGAGATGAGTTTGAATATTCCCTCATGTTTATAGTCTCCATATCGGTTTAGGCACTTGTCGCTTCATGAGATGAGTTTGAATATTCCCTCATGGTTATGGTCTCCATTTCGGTTTAGGCACTTGTTGCTTCATGAGATCAGTTTGAATATTCCCTCATGATTATAGTCTCCATATCGGTTTAGGCACTTGTCGCTTCATGAGATGAGTTTGAATATTCCATCATGGTTATAGTCTCCATATCGGTTTAGACACTTGTCGCTTCATGAGATGAGTTTGAATATTCCCTCATGGTTATAGTCTGCATATCGGTTTAGGCTTTTGTCGCTTCATGAGATGAGTTTGAATATTCCCTCATGGTTATAGTCTCCATATCTGTTTAGGCACTTGTCGCTTCATGAGATGAGTTTGAATATTCCCTCATGGTTATTGTCTCCATATCGGTTTAGGCACTTGTCGCTTCATGAGATGAGTTTGAATATTCCCTCATGGTTATAGTCTCCATATTGGTTTAGGCACTTGTCACATCATGAGATGAGTTTGTATATTCCATAATGGCTATAGTCTCCATATCGGTTTAGGAACTTGTCGCTTCATGAGATGAGTTTGAATATTCCCTCATGGTTATAGTCTCCATATGGGTTTAGGCACTTGTCGCTTCATGATATGAGTTTGAATATTCCCTCTTGGTTATAGTCTCCATATCGGTTTAGGCACTTGTCGCTTCATGAGATGATTTTGAATATTCCCTCGTGGTTATAGTCTCCATATCGGTTTAGACACTTGTCGCTTCATGAGATAAGTTTGAATATTCCCTCATGGTTATAGTCTCCATTTCGGTTTAGGCACTTGTCGCTTCATGAGATGAGTTTGAATATTCCCTCATGGTTATAGTCTCCATATCGGTTTAGGCACTTGTCGCTTCATGAGATGAGTTTGAATATTCCCTCATGGTTATAGTCTCCATATCGGTTTAGGCACTTGTCACTTCATGAGATGAGTTTGAATGTTCCCTCATGGTTATAGTCTCCATATCGGTTTAGGCACTTGTCGCTTCATGAGATGAGTTTGAATATTCCCTCATGTTTATAGTCTCCATATCGGTTTAGGCACTTGTCGCTTCATGAGATAAGTTTGAATATTCCCTCATGGTTATAGTCTCCATATCGGTTTAGGCACTTGTTGCTTCATGAGATCAGTTTGAATATTCCCTCATGATTATAGTCTCCATATCGGTTTAGGCACTTGTCGCTTCATGAGATGAGTTTGAATATTCCCTCATGGTTATAGTCTCCATATCGGTTTAGACACTTGTCGCTTCATGAGATGAGTTTGAATATTCCCTCATGGTTATAGTCTGCATATCGGTTTAGGCACTTGTCACTTCATGAGATGAGTTTGAATATTCCTTCATGGTTATAGTCTCCATATCGGTTTAGGCACTTGTCGCTTCATGAGATGAGTTTGAATATTCCCTCATGTTTATAGTCTCCATATCGGTTTAGGCACTTGTCGCTTCATGAGATGAGTTTGAATATTCCCTCATGGTTATAGTCTCCATATCGGTTTAGGCACTTGTCGCTTCATGAGATGAGTTTGAATATTCCCTCATGGTTATTGTCTCCATATCGGTTTAGGCACTTGTCGCTTCATGATATGAGTTTGAATATTCCCTCATGGTTATAGTCTCCATATCGGTTTAGGCACTTGTCGCTTCATGAGATGAGTTTGAATATTCCCTCATGGTTATAGTCTCCATATCGGTTTAGGCACTTGTCGCTTCATGAGATGAGTTTGAATATTCCCTCATGGTTATAGTCTCCATATCGGTCTAGGCACTTGTCGCTTCATGAGATGAGTTTGAATATTCCCTCATGTTTATAGTCTCCATATCGGTTTAGGCACTTGTCGCTTCATGAGATGAGTTTGAATATTCCCTCATGGTTATAGTCTCCATATCGGTTTAGGCACTTGTTGCTTCATGAGATCAGTTTGAATATTCCCTCATGATAATAGTCTCCATATCGGTTTAGGCACTAGTCGCTTCATGAGATGAGTTTGAATATTCCCTCATGGTTATAGTCTCCATATCGGTTTAGGCACTTGTCGCTTCATGAGATGAGTTTGAATATTCCCTCATGGTTATAGTCTCCATATCGGTTTAGGCAGTCGTCGCTTCATGAGATGAGTTTGAATATTACCTCATGGTTATAGTCTCCATATCAGTTTAGGCACTTGTCGGTTCATGAGATGAGTGTGAATATTCCCTCATGGTTATTGTCTCCATATCGGTTTAGGCACTTGTCGCTTCATGAGATGAGTTTGAATATTCCCTCATGGTTATAGTCTCCATATTGGTTTAGGCACTTGTCACATCATGAGATGAGTTTGTATATTCCATCATGGCTATAGTCTCCATATCGGTTTAGGCCTTGTCGCTTCATGAGATGAGTTTGAATATTCCCTCATGGTTATAGTCTCCATATCGGTTTAGGCACTTGTCGCTTCATGAGATGAGTTTGAATATTCCGTCATGGTTATAGTCTCCATATCGGTTTAGACACTTGTCGCTTCATGAGATAAGTTTGAATATTCCCTCATGGTTATAGTCTCCATATCGGTTTTGGCACTTGTCGCTTCATGAGATGAGTTTGAATATTCCCCCATGGTTATAGTCTCCATATCGGTTTAGGCACTTGTCGCTTCATGAGATGAGTTTGAATATTCCCTCATGGTTATAGTCTCCATATCGGTTTAGGCACTTGTCGCTTCATGAGATGAGTTTGAATATTCCCTCATGATTATAGTCTCCATATCGGTTTAGGCACTTGTCGCTTCATGAGATGAGTTTGAATATTCCCTCATGGTTATAGTCTCCATATCGGTTTAGGCACTTGTTGCTTCATGAGATGAGTTTGAATATTCCCTCATGGTTATAGTCTCCATATCGGTTTAGGCACTTGTCGCTTCATGAGATGAGTTTGAATATTCCCTCATGGTTATAGTCTCCATATCGGTTTAGACACTTGTCGCTTCATGAGATGAGTTTGAATATTCCCTCATGGTTATTGTCTCCATATCGGTTTAGGCACTTGTCGCTTCATGAGATGAGTTTGAATATTCCCTCATGGATATAGTCTCCATATCGGTTTAGGCACTTGTCGCTTCATGAGATGAGTTTGAATATTCCCTCATGGTTATTGTCTCCATATCGGCTTAGGCACTTGTCGCTTCATGAGAGGAGTTTGAATATTCCCTCATGGTTATAGTCTCCATATCGGTTTAGGCACTTGTCACTTCATGAGATGAGTTTGAATATTCACTCATGGCTATAGTCTCCATATCGGTTTAGGTACTTGTCGCTTCATGAGATGAGTTTGAATATTCCCTCATGGTTATAGTCTCCATATCGGTTTAGAAACTTGTCGCTTCATGAGATGAGTTTGAATATTCCCTCATGGTTATAGTCTCCATATCGGTTTAGGCACTTGTCGCTTCATGAGATGAGTTTGAATATTCCCTCATGGTTACAGTCTCCATATGGGTTTAGGCACTTGTCGCTTCTTGATATGAGTTTGAATATTCCATCATGGTTATAGTCTCCATATCGGTTTAGGCACTTGTCGCTTCATGATATGAGTTTGAATATTCCCCCATGGTTATAGTCTCCATATCGGTTTAGGCACTTGTCGCTTCATGAGATGAGTTTGAATATTCCCTCATGGTTATAGTCTCCATATCGGTTTAGGCACTTGTCGCTTCGTGAGATGAGTTTGAATATTCCCTCATGGTTATAGTCTCCATATCGGTTTAGGCACTTGTCGCTTCATGAGATGAGTTTGAATATTCCCTCATGTTTATAGTCTCCATATCGGTTTAGGCACTTGTCGCTTCATGAGATGAGTTTGAATATTCCCTCATGGTTATGGTCTCCATTTCGGTTTAGGCACTTGTTGCTTCATGAGATCAGTTTGAATATTCCCTCATGATTATAGTCTCCATATCGGTTTAGGCACTTGTCGCTTCATGAGATGAGTTTGAATATTCCATCATGGTTATAGTCTCCATATCGGTTTAGACACTTGTCGCTTCATGAGATGAGTTTGAATATTCCCTCATGGTTATAGTCTGCATATCGGTTTAGGCTTTTGTCGCTTCATGAGATGAGTTTGAATATTCCCTCATGGTTATAGTCTCCATATCTGTTTAGGCACTTGTCGCTTCATGAGATGAGTTTGAATATTCCCTCATGGTTATTGTCTCCATATCGGTTTAGGCACTTGTCGCTTCATGAGATGAGTTTGAATATTCCCTCATGGTTATAGTCTCCATATTGGTTTAGGCACTTGTCACATCATGAGATGAGTTTGTATATTCCATAATGGCTATAGTCTCCATATCGGTTTAGGAACTTGTCGCTTCATGAGATGAGTTTGAATATTCCCTCATGGTTATAGTCTCCATATGGGTTTAGGCACTTGTCGCTTCATGATATGAGTTTGAATATTCCCTCTTGGTTATAGTCTCCATATCGGTTTAGGCACTTGTCGCTTCATGAGATGATTTTGAATATTCCCTCGTGGTTATAGTCTCCATATCGGTTTAGACACTTGTCGCTTCATGAGATAAGTTTGAATATTCCCTCATGGTTATAGTCTCCATTTCGGTTTAGGCACTTGTCGCTTCATGAGATGAGTTTGAATATTCCCTCATGGTTATAGTCTCCATATCGGTTTAGGCACTTGTCGCTTCATGACATGAGTTTGAATATTCCCTCATGGTTATAGTCTCCATATCGGTTTAGGCACTTGTCACTTCATGAGATGAGTTTGAATGTTCCCTCATGGTTATAGTCTCCATATCGGTTTAGGCACTTGTCGCTTCATGAGATGAGTTTGAATATTCCCTCATGTTTATAGTCTCCATATCGGTTTAGGCACTTGTCGCTTCATGAGATAAGTTTGAATATTCCCTCATGGTTATAGTCTCCATATCGGTTTAGGCACTTGTTGCTTCATGAGATCAGTTTGAATATTCCCTCATGATTATAGTCTCCATATCGGTTTAGGCACTTGTCGCTTCATGAGATGAGTTTGAATATTCCCTCATGGTTATAGTCTCCATATCGGTTTAGACACTTGTCGCTTCATGAGATGAGTTTGAATATTCCCTCATGGTTATAGTCTGCATATCGGTTTAGGCACTTGTCACTTCATGAGATGAGTTTGAATATTCCTTCATGGTTATAGTCTCCATATCGGTTTAGGCACTTGTCGCTTCATGAGATGAGTTTGAATATTCCCTCATGTTTATAGTCTCCATATCGGTTTAGGCACTTGTCGCTTCATGAGATGAGTTTGAATATTCCCTCATGGTTATAGTCTCCATATCGGTTTAGGCACTTGTCGCTTCATGAGATGAGTTTGAATATTCCCTCATGGTTATTGTCTCCATATCGGTTTAGGCACTTGTCGCTTCATGATATGAGTTTGAATATTCCCTCATGGTTATAGTCTCCATATCGGTTTAGGCACTTGTCGCTTCATGAGATGAGTTTGAATATTCCCTCATGGTTATAGTCTCCATATCGGTTTAGGCACTTGTCGCTTCATGAGATGAGTTTGAATATTCCCTCATGGTTATAGTCTCCATATCGGTCTAGGCACTTGTCGCTTCATGAGATGAGTTTGAATATTCCCTCATGTTTATAGTCTCCATATCGGTTTAGGCACATGTCGCTTCATGAGATGAGTTTGAATATTCCCTCATGGTTATAGTCTCCATATCGGTTTAGGCACTTGTTGCTTCATGAGATCAGTTTGAATATTCCCTCATGATAATAGTCTCCATATCGGTTTAGGCACTAGTCGCTTCATGAGATGAGTTTGAATATTCCCTCATGGTTATAGTCTCCATATCGGTTTAGGCACTTGTCGCTTCATGAGATGAGTTTGAATATTCCCTCATGGTTATAGTCTCCATATCGGTTTAGGCAGTCGTCGCTTCATGAGATGAGTTTGAATATTACCTCATGGTTATAGTCTCCATATCAGTTTAGGCACTTGTCGGTTCATGAGATGAGTGTGAATATTCCCTCATGGTTATTGTCTCCATATCGGTTTAGGCACTTGTCGCTTCATGAGATGAGTTTGAATATTCCCTCATGGTTATAGTCTCCATATTGGTTTAGGCACTTGTCACATCATGAGATGAGTTTGTATATTCCATCATGGCTATAGTCTCCATATCGGTTTAGGCCTTGTCGCTTCATGAGATGAGTTTGAATATTCCCTCATGGTTATAGTCTCCATATCGGTTTAGGCACTTGTCGCTTCATGAGATGAGTTTGAATATTCCGTCATGGTTATAGTCTCCATATCGGTTTAGACACTTGTCGCTTCATGAGATAAGTTTGAATATTCCCTCATGGTTATAGTCTCCATATCGGTTTTGGCACTTGTCGCTTCATGAGATGAGTTTGAATATTCCCCCATGGTTATAGTCTCCATATCGGTTTAGGCACTTGTCGCTTCATGAGATGAGTTTGAATATTCCCTCATGGTTATAGTCTCCATATCGGTTTAGGCACTTGTCGCTTCATGAGATGAGTTTGAATATTCCCTCATGATTATAGTCTCCATATCGGTTTAGGCACTTGTCGCTTCATGAGATGAGTTTGAATATTCCCTCATGGTTATAGTCTCCATATCGGTTTAGGCACTTGTTGCTTCATGAGATGAGTTTGAATATTCCCTCATGGTTATAGTCTCCATATCGGTTTAGGCACTTGTCGCTTCATGAGATGAGTTTGAATATTCCCTCATGGTTATTGTCTCCATATCGGTTTAGGCACTTGTCGCTTCATGAGAGGAATTTGAATATTCCCTCATGGTTATAGTCTCCATATCGGTTTAGGCACTTGTCACTTTATGAGATGAGTTTGAATATTCACTCATGGCTATAGTCTCCATATCGGTTTAGGTACTTGTCGCTTCATGAGATGAGTTTGAATATTCCCTCATGGTTATAGTCTCCATATCGGTTTAGAAACTTGTCGCTTCATGAGATGAGTTTGAATATTCCCTCATGGTTATAGTCTCCATATCGGTTTAGGCACTTGTCGCTTCATGAGATGAGTTTGAATATTCCCTCATGGTTACAGTCTCCATATGGGTTTAGGCACTTGTCGCTTCATGATATGAGTTTGAATATTCCATCATGGTTATAGTCTCCATATCGGTTTAGGCACTTGTCGCTTCATGATATGAGTTTGAATATTCCCCCATGGTTATAGTCTCCATATCGGTTTAGGCACTTGTCGCTTCATGAGATGAGTTTGAATATTCCCTCATGGTTATAGTCTCCATATCGGTTTAGGCACTTGTCGCTTCATGAGATGAGTTTGAATATTCCCTCATGGTTATAGTCTCCATATCGGTTTAGGCACTTGTCGCTTCATGAGATGAGTTTGAATATTCCCTCATGTTTATAGTCTCCATATCGGTTTAGGCACTTGTCGCTTCATGAGATGAGTTTGAATATTCCCTCATGGTTATAGTCTCCATATCTGTTTAGGCACTTGTCGCTTCATGAGATGAGTTTGAATATTCCCTCATGGTTATTGTCTCCATATCGGTTTAGGCACTTGTCGCTTCATGAGATGAGTTTGAATATTCCCTCATGGTTATAGTCTCCATATTGGTTTAGGCACTTGTCACATCATGAGATGAGTTTGTATATTCCATAATGGCTATATTCTCCATATCGGTTTAGGAACTTGTCGCTTCATGAGATGAGTTTGAATATTCCCTCATGGTTATAGTCTCCATATGGGTTTAGGCACTTGTCGCTTCATGATATGAGTTTGAATATTCCCTCTTGGTTATAGTCTCCATATCGGTTTAGGCACTTGTCGCTTCATGAGATGATTTTGAATATTCCCTCGTGGTTATAGTCTCCATATCGGTTTAGACACTTGTCGCTTCATGAGATAAGTTTGAATATTCCCTCATGGTTATAGTCTCCATTTCGGTTTAGGCACTTGTCGCTTCATGAGATGAGTTTGAATATTCCCTCATGGTTATAGTCTCCATATCGGTTTAGGCACTTGTCGCTTCATGAGATGAGTTTGAATATTCCCTCATGGTTATAGTCTCCATATCGGTTTAGGCACTTGTCACATCATGAGATGAGTTTGTATATTCCATCATGGCTATAGTCTCCATATCGGTTTAGGCCTTGTCGCTTCATGAGATGAGTTTGAATATTCCCTCATGGTTATAGTCTCCATATCGGTTTAGGCACTTGTCGCTTCATGAGATGAGTTTGAATATTCCGTCATGGTTATAGTCTCCATATCGGTTTAGACACTTGTCGCTTCATGAGATAAGTTTGAATATTCCCTCATGGTTATAGTCTCCATATCGGTTTTGGCACTTGTCGCTTCATGAGATGAGTTTGAATATTCCCCCATGGTTATAGTCTCCATATCGGTTTAGGCACTTGTCGCTTCATGAGATGAGTTTGAATATTCCCTCATGGTTATAGTCTCCATATCGGTTTAGGCACTTGTCGCTTCATGAGATGAGTTTGAATATTCCCTCATGATTATAGTCTCCATATCGGTTTAGGCACTTGTCGCTTCATGAGATGAGTTTGAATATTCCCTCATGGTTATAGTCTCCATATCGGTTTAGGCACTTGTTGCTTCATGAGATGAGTTTGAATATTCCCTCATGGTTATAGTCTCCATATCGGTTTAGGCACTTGTCGCTTCATGAGAGGAGTTTGAATATTCCCTCATGGTTATAGTCTCCATATCGGTTTAGGCACTTGTCACTTCATGAGATGAGTTTGAATATTCACTCATGGCTATAGTCTCCATATCGGTTTAGGTACTTGTCGCTTCATGAGATGAGTTTGAATATTCCCTCATGGTTATAGTCTCCATATCGGTTTAGGCACTTGTCGCTTCATGAGATGAGTTTGAATATTCCCTCATGGTTATAGTCTCCATATCGGTTTAGGCACTTGTCGCTTCATGAGATGAGTTTGAATATTCCCTCATGGTTACAGTCTCCATATGGGTTTAGGCACTTGTCGCTTCTTGATATGAGTTTGAATATTCCATCATGGTTATAGTCTCCATATCGGTTTAGGCACTTGTCGCTTCATGATATGAGTTTGAATATTCCCCCATGGTTATAGTCTCCATATCGGTTTAGGCACTTGTCGCTTCATGAGATGAGTTTGAATATTCCCTCATGGTTATAGTCTCCATATCGGTTTAGGCACTTGTCGCTTCGTGAGATGAGTTTGAATATTCCCTCATGGTTATAGTCTCCATATCGGTTTAGGCACTTGTCGCTTCATGAGATGAGTTTGAATATTCCCTCATGTTTATAGTCTCCATATCGGTTTAGGCACTTGTCGCTTCATGAGATGAGTTTGAATATTCCCTCATGGTTATGGTCTCCATTTCGGTTTAGGCACTTGTTGCTTCATGAGATCAGTTTGAATATTCCCTCATGATTATAGTCTCCATATCGGTTTAGGCACTTGTCGCTTCATGAGATGAGTTTGAATATTCCATCATGGTTATAGTCTCCATATCGGTTTAGACACTTGTCGCTTCATGAGATGAGTTTGAATATTCCCTCATGGTTATAGTCTGCATATCGGTTTAGGCTTTTGTCGCTTCATGAGATGAGTTTGAATATTCCCTCATGGTTATAGTCTCCATATCTGTTTAGGCACTTGTCGCTTCATGAGATGAGTTTGAATATTCCCTCATGGTTATTGTCTCCATATCGGTTTAGGCACTTGTCGCTTCATGAGATGAGTTTGAATATTCCCTCATGGTTATAGTCTCCATATTGGTTTAGGCACTTGTCACATCATGAGATGAGTTTGTATATTCCATAATGGCTATAGTCTCCATATCGGTTTAGGAACTTGTCGCTTCATGAGATGAGTTTGAATATTCCCTCATGGTTATAGTCTCCATATGGGTTTAGGCACTTGTCGCTTCATGATATGAGTTTGAATATTCCCTCTTGGTTATAGTCTCCATATCGGTTTAGGCACTTGTCGCTTCATGAGATGATTTTGAATATTCCCTCGTGGTTATAGTCTCCATATCGGTTTAGACACTTGTCGCTTCATGAGATAAGTTTGAATATTCCCTCATGGTTATAGTCTCCATTTCGGTTTAGGCACTTGTCGCTTCATGAGATGAGTTTGAATATTCCCTCATGGTTATAGTCTCCATATTGGTTTAGGCACTTGTCGCTTCATGAGATGAGTTTGAATATTCCCTCATGGTTATAGTCTCCATATCGGTTTAGGCACTTGTCACTTCATGAGATGAGTTTGAATGTTCCCTCATGGTTATAGTCTCCATATCGGTTTAGGCACTTGTCGCTTCATGAGATGAGTTTGAATATTCCCTCATGTTTATAGTCTCCATATCGGTTTAGGCACTTGTCGCTTCATGAGATAAGTTTGAATATTCCCTCATGGTTATAGTCTCCATATCGGTTTAGGCACTTGTTGCTTCATGAGATCAGTTTGAATATTCCCTCATGATTATAGTCTCCATATCGGTTTAGGCACTTGTCGCTTCATGAGATGAGTTTGAATATTCCCTCATGGTTATAGTCTCCATATCGGTTTAGACACTTGTCGCTTCATGAGATGAGTTTGAATATTCCCTCATGGTTATAGTCTCCATATCGGTTTAGGCACTTGTCGCTTCATGAGATGAGTTTGAATATTCCCTCAAGTTTATAGTCTCCATATCGGTTTAGGCACTTGTCGCTTCATGAGATGAGTTTGAATATTCCTGCATGGTTATAGTCTCCATATCGGTTTAGGCACTTGTTGCTTCATGAGATCAGTTTGAATATGCCCTCATGGTTATAGTCTCCATATCGGTTTAGGCACTTGTCGCTTCATGAGATGAGTTTGAATATTCCCCCATGGTTATAGTCTCCATATCGGTTTAGGCACTTGTCGCTTCATGAGATGAGTTTGAATATTCCCTCATGGTTATAGTCTCCATATCGGTTTAGGCACTTGTCGCTTCATGAGATGAGTTTGAATATTTCCTCATGGTTATAGTCTCCATATCGGTTTAGACACTTGTCGCTTCATGAGATAAGTTTGAATATTCCCTCATGGTTATAGTCTCCATTTCGGTTTAGGCACTTGTCGCTTCATGAGATGAGTTTGAATATTCCCTCATGGTTATAGTCTCCATATCGGTTTAGGCACTTGTCGCTTCATGAGATGAGTTTGAATATCCCCTCATGGTTATAGTCTCCATATCGGTTTAGGCACTTGTCGCTTCATGAGATGAGTTTGAATATTCCCTCATGGTTATAGTCTCCATATGGGTTTAGGCACTTGTCGCTTCATGATATGAGTTTGAATATTGCATCATGGTTATAGTCTCCATATCGGTTTAGGCACTTGTTGCTTCATGAGATGAGTTTGAATATTCCCTCATACTAAAAATCATGACCTTGCGTGTTCAGTCACGTTGTCACGAAGTGTTACACCTCCTAGTCAAAAACGAATTATTGACCTCCTAATAATAATAATAATAATAATAATAATAATAATAATAATAATAATAATAATAATAATAATAATAATAATAATAATAATAATATTGTTTGGAACAGGATTTGCAGTACACAAATCAGTCATGGATAACATTATTGACTTTAATTCCATATCAGAAAGGATCTCCACACTCTCCTTCAAATCAGGTAATAAAGGTTACACGATTATCAATCCACATGCACCTACAAATGAGCATAATAGAAAGAAACCACAAGAAGTTGAAGACTTCTGGGAAGACATGGAAGAAGTAACAAACAACATACCAGAAAGGCATGTTAAAATTTTAATGGGAGACTTTAATGCGCAATTAGGTAAGGAGAGAAAATACAGACAAATCACAGGCCCTCATTCAGCACACTATCGCACAAACAAATATGGGGAGCACCTCATAAAATATTGTCAAAATGTTAACCTCAAAATTATGTCGACGCAATTTCAAAAGCCAAGATGAAAACTTACAACATGGAAAGCACCCAACACCGTATAGGGAGAATTCCAGTTTGATCATGTGGCCTTTTCTAACAAAAATACGCAGGACATTTTAAATGTCAGAACGCGTAAAGGGTTCTTCGAGTCTGACCATTATTTGTTACAAGTCAAGATTAGACTAATCCCAAGACAGAAAAGGACAACAGAAAACAAAATAGTGAAGCCTGATCCAGAATATTTGAAGATAAACAGGGACAAAATCATTGAAGAAATTAATAGGCATCCAACAGACACTTGGACAGATCTTGCGACCACAGTTCAAAAGGCAATGCGTTGGGCACAACCTCCTAGAAAACGAAAACATAGGTGGTGGAACGTAATTTGTGATCAAGCCACTGAGAGAAGAACACAGGCATGGATGAAGTTCAGCAGTAACAGAACATACGAAACATGGAAAGAATTTCACGAAGTTCAAAAACAATCATCAAAGGAAATCAGAAGAGAAAAACGATTGTACGACAACAACAGGCTAAAAGAAATTGAAGAAGATTTTAAGAGAAATAACACAAGAAATTTTTACAGAACATTCAAAGAAAATATTAGGGGTTATCAGCCTCCTATCCTCTGCTTTCGAAGAACAGATGGGTCCCTGGAAACAAACACGAAAGAAAACTGTACAATTCTCAAACAATACGTTAATAATCTTCTCAATTGTACAGAACCCACGGAGAAATTGACCTTCAAAAAAACCACATCCAATCCCGATTCTACTCCACCTACAATAGAGGAGATAGAGGAGATCATACAACAAATGAAAAATAACAGAGCGGCAGGAGAAGATGGCATTATTGCTGAAGTATGGAAGCTTCAAGATAAAAACATCACCAAAACAATTCATAAGATCATCACATACATTTGGATCACAGAGAAAATGCCAGAGGAATGGAAATGTGCATTGATCCACCCATTACATAAAAAGGGTGATTAGTCAGTTCCAAATAATTACAGAGGGATTTCTCTTGTGCCCGTCGCTTACAAAATATTCTCTAAAGTGTTATTAAACAGACTAGAACCACAAGCAGATCCACAAATAGGAGAATACCAGGCAGGCTTCAGGAAAGGGAGATCATGCATCGAACAGATCTGGAACTTGAGAACACTACTGAAAGTCAGACAGACAAAAAACACTGTAGTTAGCTTTGTGGACTTTAAAAAAGCATACGACAGAATTGATAGACAAACGCTATTTGCAATACTGGAAGAATATGGCATTGACAAAAAAAATCAGGGCACTTATTGTACCCATGTGAGTAATCTCGATGGAAAATATGCTTCCGCCTCCAGCTAGCGTCAGGTCTCAGGCGTGTACCGTTCCCCCATTGAGCAGTTGCATATTTTGGATTTGAGACTAAAAGGTATCAACTCTACAATGACAAGGCACAACTCTATTCTAAAGATTTTAATTCAGTACTAAAATCATGGCTTCAAACATAAAAAAACAATCCCAACAAACATAAAACAAAATCAAACAAAAATTACTTCCACAATCCACTAATATTAATATAATATCATCATAATAAACTCATATCATAACTCAAACCTTTACCCTTATATTGACTTCACATTTCATTCTAGTGCGCAGATGCACATACAACTTTCATAAACCAAACTGTACTTTTACTCTTCTGTCAACTCATGTGACTTCTTTAATTTCACAAAATTACTTGTTTCTTAAACCTCGTCTTACTTTGACAATTATGTGTACCGTGTGTGTTTGGTCTCTCTCTTCCCACCAAATGCTTATCATGCATTAGCCTATTCAGGTGTTGCACAACAATCTACGTGCAACTCCATAATTATGTAAATATCCCCTACACTTCTCTCTATTTATAGTTCCACTGCATGCCGTTGCGATTTCATCTTCAAAATGTTCGTTATTACTGTGTCGGATGGTATTATTAAGCTACCCTTGCGAGCGTAGCCTGTGGCGTCAAGTAACCAACTTCTGAAATAGGCGTCAGTGACAGTAAAAATGCAACTTCCAACCATTCGTTAGATTGCTAAAATCATGAACCATCCGGGTGATCTATAATTACTAATGTGTTCTTAAACCACATGACTTCATTACTCAATATAAAAATGTTTCCTTTCATGTTACTAACAGGGTCTAAAATCCGCCCTTTTCTAAAACCTTAACTTTCACGGTTCGCTTGACAGCTCAGCCCCCTTTCCGAGCGGCTGTATACAATGGAGTGGAGTGAGGTTACCTCAGTAAACCGTTCCCCGCCTTCCTGTCTCATGGCTTTATCTCCCCAAGCAGTACAAGCTTCTAAAAGGCAATACCGTGGTCACAATGACGTACAAATCCCAATGGATTTAAACTGAATATTATGCAATAGATTCTGGACGAGCTTAAATATTTATTCCTAACCTTAGGATATTAACAATAACTGGCACCAATAGGTCCATTTCAACACGAAGGCAGGAGATTCATAAAAACATTGGTCGATCTGGATAACCGGTATCTTAATAAATGATGCGGTCAGTCACATGCTGCCGTCCATAAGATTCGCTTCACAAGAGCCAAATCACTCAATAATAAGTTCTCGGGCGATCAGATAGGATGCAAAGGTGTCCAATATTCTCCTCTCACCTATCACAGGATTCGAACCCGGACAATTCCATATCCATCATCAGAGTTAGGGTCCAATCACTAAATACACTCTTGCGTAAAGTACATATCTCAGTATACCCACGGCTATACGAGATTTCATACGTCGAATAGATTACCTGGCTCCCTGACCTAATGTTATGATCTTCGTCCTTTGATTATTAAGAGAAATCTATCAATTACTCTATAAGCTTTTACACAAGCTGCAAATTCAATTCACTAGAAAGCTCTTCCATTTCCTTGCATAATTATATTCCCATTAACACAATATATTCTAATATTAAACTCTTTTTTCATCCCTTAATGTAATCTTACTGCTTAGATCGATAAGTCTTCCAATTAGCGTAAATATTTCTTGCTTACAACATTTTACCTGATGTATTCATTCATACCTTTTATTATTTATTATTATTATTATTATTATTATTATTCTCACTGACATAAATTACCATAATCCGACACAACATAACCATCTTAAAAATCGAACATCCGTGTCCGTTACGTTAAGTTTACATATCTGATTTGCCAATTTATTAATAGTGGTAACGATTAATCCACTCACTGATGTATAACAACATCTTAACTCTACTAAAATCAACACAACAACAATTAAATACTGGAGGGTCTATCTCCTAATACTGATTCTTACTGGCATTAATTTTATAATTCTGAAATCACATTACATGTAGTGGGCTATACTTCTATATAATCATAATTTGTGGGGTACTCACATCTTAGGCTTATCCTGGTGGCTCCAACCACTCAAATACTCCAATGTCGCCTGCCATTTGTAGAGTTAGCGCGACAATTGCATACTGAAGATACACATTTTATAATACATTTCTTTCACCAAGCACACGGCACTTTCCATTTCTATGACGAAGCTATTGCTTCCAAAACACATGACACTTTATGACACTTATCATACTATTAATTTAAAAGATATTTCACATATGATTTATACATAACACACGTCACTTTTTACACTTTTCATTGGTTGAAATTCCCTGGCAAAATATCAGAATTACAGGTATCGACGGCATCTTCCATGCTCCTACCAACTCCTGATTGAAAGTCTGGTTCATCTGCCTACGGTTTCACCAACAGTCTATCAATTATCCTACGATAAACTTCCTGCTTTGCATAAATATGCTTACTTTCGTCCTGAGCGTTACCATTTGGTATTCTTAAGACATTTCACCAAATGCTTCATAAAGTTTCTCCCAGCGCAGTCCGGTGTAATAAGACATGTATAACCAATCAATATATTATACACTGCGCTTAACATTGTACATAGTCTTTACACAGATTAATACATTCAATAGTTCTGCAACAATATATCACACGATACTTCCTATGTGAACATAAACTATTGCTCGTACTGCTGACTACGCATGCAGCACGACTGTCCTTAATAAAAGCCTTCTAAAAGTTATGCTGCGCGGCTTCCCAAGTTGAAGTCCGGGCCTCCTTCCTTGACTTCGGTAATACGCATTTCACACAATAAAGTTCGTTGATTACCGTACTTCTTATTACTTCCTGACCATGCATTATTATCTTATCACTTGGTGCATTACACTGCACGGCGAATATAATTATTAACACTAAAGTGGTCAAGTCTTTGTTTGAGCGTCCTTTCCTGAGCCAGAGCGACATACGTTCCGCGCTCGAGTCTCTTCCAAAACTGACGACAACTGTGTTCTGCCAAGGGTCTACTCCCTTATATCCGTTTCACACAAAAAGTAGACCTAGAATTCCCGCGCTATATCATCTCCTCTCCCAGGATGATTCTGGTCTCGAAACAATGCTCATCGGGTTCCTTTTTCTTCACTGATCCCAGAACTATCTGCGTGCTGAAGGATCGATCGGCCAATTAATTAATATTAATTGCTTTTGCCATGGCGTGGGGACGCGGTTTCCAGTGGAAATCCCCGGTGACCAAGTCAAACCCTGCCGCGAACACCCCTCGTCCTGTGTCCTTACGCACTCCATTAAATATGCCTTGATTTCGCAGTTTTATGGCTCTAAAATTAGCCTCCTGGCTAAAGATTCACCTGTGTGCAACTCTCATGTCATTGCGTTGCTCCAATCACGAGTAATCAATGATTTTCCTTGGGATCTCTCCCCTCTCTTCTCGGTTTTATTCTCAAACGGGGAATAACTGGGTCATTATTCAACCCCCCGACCTCTTCCAGACGACTTAACTAGGTCAGCGAGATTGACAGGGCTCCATGGGTCTCCTCCCACAATTCTGGGGCTATTAGTAAACTGTCAAACTCTGCACTTCTGTGTTCCAAGTCCAGCATAGCCTACTCCATGTAGTCCAATAATGCTGTATTCCGCTCATTTTCCCTGCATTATTTCACTAAATAATGCCAGTATCAACTGATATCACACCAGTGATTAAACATATACTTTCCTCTAGGGGTTTTTACAACGAAACTCCCTCACCAGATCTCGGGTTCGTTCCCTGGTGGAACCTTCCTTGTGAGCTCAACTTATCTCCGAGATCCACGTTCGATATCAGTCAGCATGACCCTCTCGGGTTCATTATACAACTAACTCTCTCGGACATCACCTCTAAAGTTAAGTTCATGGATGAAATTTCAGAACCCTTTCATATACGCACAGGTGTCAAGCAAGGAGACGGCCTCTCACCAATCTTGTTCAACATGGTCTTAGACAATATTGTTAAGCAGTGGGAGGAACAAGTTAAAGGAATACAGCTAGGAAGAACCCGTAAAACAAAAACAATCATAAAATGTCTAGCATTTGCAGATGACGTAGCCTTACTCAGCAATAACACACAGGAGGCAAAGGAAACACTGGAACGATTACATGAAGTAGCTGCTAAAACAGGTTTACAGATATCTTATGAGAAGACCCAATACATGGAACGACACACCAACAATGTACAAACCATGCATACCATATATGGATCCATACAAAGAGTTGAAAAATTTAAGTACTTAGGAGAATATATACAAATAGGAGTATCAAACAAGATGTCTAACATAGAACGAACGGAAAAACTCCAGAAAGCATACAAACTTACATGGTCACATTATAATAAGAAAAGCATATCAAGACAGGCCAAACTTAGACACTGCAAAACAGTTGTATTACCAGAAGCATTGTATGCGTCAGAAACGACCACAATTGGAGCATCTGGCATCACAGAAACAGAAAAAGTTGAGCGTAAAATTCTGAGAAAAATATTTGGAGCAGTACACAGAGATGGGATATGGATGAAAAGACCTACCAAAGAGCTATATGAACACACAGATAGACTCACAGATATCATTAGAAAACGCAGACTAACTTTCTACGGGCTCATACAGAGAATGAACAAGAAACGACTTACAAAGAAAATCTTTGATGTAGTAAACAGTTCAAAAAGGAAAACAAATTGGTATCATGAAATAGAAGACGATTTAAAGCAATTAGGAAAACAACAAGCAAATGATAGAAGACAGAGAAAAATTCAGAAACAAAATTAAGAACGCCAAATTTTTAGTAAGTGAAAGGAAGAAGATAGGAACATTGTGGACGGAACAAAGGAAACAGGAGCGCAGTCAAAGGATGAAGAGATTTTGGGAAGAGAAGAAGGGAAAGAAGTGAAAATTGTGACATCATGAGATACTTAAGTTCAAACACTGTCCATAAGGGCAACAATGATGTAATAATAATAATAATAATAATGGGCTATCACTCGTTTTCGAGTAAGATTGTTTTCTAAAGGTGAGTTCTTAGATGACAATATAGCCCAGTGTTCGCCAAACTATTTAGCGACTGAGCTGCCTTACAGCTCATAAATCTTACCGTGAGCTACCCAACATAGTAGGAAAATAATAAAAGTTTTTGTTTAAATCACACAGTTGTTAATTATCTAAAAAAAATGTACATTTCTAGTTTATATTAAATATCTAATTAAATGCAATTTATATCATTGCAATTAATAGCACAAGAATTTATATAACAAAATATTTGCATTAGTAAAACATAGTTTAATGTGAGGGGTGGCACCCATTTTTTTTTGTCATCAACAATATTTTTAATGTTAGGCTCATATGTTGTAGCAGCTATTCGAATGTTCATCAGTCAACAGGTTCCTGTTCTTGTTTTTAATGAATTTCATACTGGAAAATGAAATCTCACACAGATATGTTGCGCTGAACATTGCCTTCAGTCATAAACCAACCTGAACCAAAATTGGATAGTTTTGCTTAGGATCAAGATGACAAATATTTGTATTGCTTGAAGTGAGTGACTTTAATGAAAGGTAACTTTGAAAATCAATCATTTCCATTTCCACTGCAGCGTTCTATTCTTCGAAATATTGCATGACACAAGAAGAGAATTCTTCAGCATCAATTTGTACATAAGGGGATGTGACCAACTGTGCTACAATGGAAATGTTTTTGAAGTCTTGAAAGCGTTGATGAAGTTGATTTTACAAGTCTGAAAGAGCTGCAATATATTCTTTTTTTTTTTGTGAGAGGGCTGTGAAGGGCCTTTCTTGTCAAAGGTCTGCTTCAAAGAGGCGAAGTGTTTGTATTCACCCTGGGTAAGATTCTTTCCCCACAGCTCCAGCCTTTTGATGTGTAACATATTTCCACTCGGTTGCTGGATATTTTCGTGGGAGTGATTTTGAAAAATGGGACGGAAGTGGATCGGAACGACCCAGCTGGCAGTGGTGGATGGAACGGAAGTGTAACACGCACTGCCAGCTGGAGAATGTAAATCACATATGGATTACTTCAAGGTTTTGAGGCGCAATTAAAAATCTGTCTACAATAAATCATCTTCAAGTTGTCGTTCTTTGGTGTGAAAATATTCATTGTATCATATTTGCTGAGAACAATTATGATTTATTAAGAGACTCTTTTTCAATCTCTGGATAAACGTAATGGGCATCCACTCGCCGACTAACTTTCCTCAACCCTTTCGTACTGAACGGTAAACGCTCCTGCGAACTCTAGTGTCAACTCATTGAAACACAAACCACATGTTTTCGAATCAATATTTAAATGATGAAATGATTTTATATGAATCATTGTAACAAGTCAGCAAAGCCGGTAATATGTTTTTGCACAATGGCTATTGAGATATTGACCCACATTGCTGTAATGCAGTGGTCAATGTAATATATAAGGTGCGTTCAAAACGTAACGAGCTGGAGGCACAATTACAGAAACCAGTACCTGTATGTTAGAAGTATTGGCCCTGACTGTTGAGGCACTTGTACAACTGTGACACGAGGCGGTGAATGGCTGTCTCATAAATTTCCCTGGGCTGCGATGTGAATCAGTTCCGCACGTACACCCGGACGTTGGCATCCGAGGTGAATCGTTGGCCCCGCAGAGCCCTTTTCAGGGGACCAAACATGGCGTAATCACAGGGAGAGAAGTCTGGACTGTATGGAGGGGGGCCGAGAACCTCCCATTTGAATTTCTGCAGGAGTGCTGCGACTGTGTTGGCCGTATGAGGTCGTGCATTGTCGTGGAGCGACCACGTGGGCTATGGCATTCACTGTCACTCGGCGGTCCTGGGTAATGAGTGCATAAACCAGCTGGACGTTGTCATCGGTAATGCAGGGGGGAGCCCCAGACCGGGCATCATCGGCTAACGACATCCGTCCTTCCCTGAAGCGCTTGTGCCACGCCTTGACCCTTGCAAGGAACATACTGTGTTCGCCGTACACTTGTGACATTCGGCGATGAATGTCCGTTTCCCCTACTCCTTCCGCTGTCAGAAACCGAACAACACCTCTTTGCTCTTTGGTTGACGCCTCCATGTCACTGTTTGCAATGCGACTGGCAGCGTTGGACGATTGATGCATGCTGCTGCTCGCTTTGTATCTTCACGTAACGTGCAGGCGTGCCCTCCAGCGACGGGCTGTGACCTTTCACGCTCTGGTCGGAACCACATCTCGTTACACACGCCACGATTAGCCGATGTAGTCACCGGTTTGCGCATTCCAGCCTCCGGCTCGTTACTTTTTGAACGCACCTTATATTTCGATGATTTTATATGGGAACTGCGCTAGCTTCTCATAGACCACTAGAGAAATTATCTTTACTGTCAAGTAGGCGGATTCATAACTAATTTAAAACTCAATTCCACGCAGGAACATTATCGAAAAAAAGAAAGCAAAATATTAATGGAGCATTAACAAGTAGTTCCGTGAAGAACTATACAGCCTATTTTCATATATCCTATTTATGTTAATTGCCACTATCAACATACAAAATTTCAGTTTGATTGCTGTAATAGATTCGTAGATATTGAGAACCGACTAAATATTTCGGATGGTCGCCATTTTGGATGTATATATGTAGGTCCTAGAGTTATGTGCTGTTACATGGAGATTATTGTGTACGTGTAGCATTCAAACTTCAATCGCATGATTAGGACACATGAAGTAACAAGGAGAATTTAAAATTTCGCACAGCTGCCATTTCGTGGTTATGGAAGCAATTGAAATAAATTAGATGCCAGTGGATTAACATTCGTATAAGGATTTACTGTACCAAGTTTCACAGCACTCGGATGGTTAAATTGCGAGAAACGTCCATATGAATATTTATAATTCGCGTCACCGCCATGTTGGATTTGTGATCACCAGGTTATTTAAAGTACTATAGGTGAACTTAAGTTCATAGTACCTATGTACAAAAAAAAATTCAGTTTGATTGCTATAATAGATTCGTAGATATTCAGAGCCGTCTAAATATTTCGGATGCTCGCCACGTTGGATTGTTAAATGTATAGGCCATAGAGTCATGTACCATTAAAGAAGAATTATTGCGTAGGTTCATTATTCAAACTTTTACTTCGATCGCATGATTACGACACAAGAAATAAAAACTTAAATTTAAAATTCGCACAGCCGCCATCTTGAGGTATTGTAAACAATTGAACTAAATTAGATACCAGTGCAATACAATGTGTATACACATTTCCTGTACCGTACTTCGTTGCGTTTGAAACATTAAACAGCGAGAAAGGCCTATTTAAAATTTTCAAATTCGCTTGGCCGCCATGTTTGTTTTGAAGTTAATCGGTTTTTGAAAGTCTTATAGATGAACTTCCAGTAGTGCCCTTTATCTCCGTACAAAATTTCAGGGTGATACGGCTAATAGTTTCAGAGATATAGAATGCCGGTGAAATATTTCGCACATCCGCCATCTTGTGGTTATGTAAACAATTGAACCAAGTTAGATATCGGTGCATTAAAATGTGTATAAATATATACTGCACCAAGTTTTATTACATTTGGTTGGTTAAATCGCGAGTAACTTCTATTTAAAAGTCAAAAATTCGCGTGGCCGCCATGTTGGTTTTGTAGTTACCAGGTTTTCAAAAGTCACATAGGCGAACTTAGAGCATTTCCCTTTATCACCGTAATAAATTCCAGGGTGATATTGTAAATAGTTTCGGAGATATTGAATGCTGGTGAAATATTTCGCACAGCCGCCATATTGGATTGGTGAGACGTAGCATAATTTGAAGGGCACGGTCGAGGTCGCCCGGAATAATGCTATGAACTTACCGAGTTTCATTGAAATCGATCCAGCCGTTTAGATTTTATTAGGGGGGGACACACACACACCTCTCTCACACACACACACACACACACACACACACGCACACACACACGGACAAAAGGTGATCTCATAAGCCTATTTTTTCAAAATTGAAAATAGGCTAAAAATACTTCCATATCATTACCGGCACGTGAAAATGAGTACCCTGTCCTGTACTCTATTTGTCTCTGGTGGTTATGGCTGCGCGGATAAGATCTTAGACTGCAAATCATGAGATCTCAGGTTCGATCCCCAGTCCTAGCACATATTTTTGCTACCAGATTATCGATTTAAACGATATATATCATAACATAATGCGTCTTTTTTACAGAAACTTCATGAAATTACGATTTGTCTAATTTTTATTACAAAACTTTGAACCAAGCAGGAGTTGGGGAATTTGATTGCATTGAACATTATTTAGATAGGCTAGAGACTATGGTTTCATTCCTCTTGTTAATTTACAATATAATATGCGATGTTTGTTCAAACAGGTGTGTCAGTAGTATAACTCAAATTCAATCTATACAACCCCAGTATGAATTTTTTTCTTAGTCGTTTACCCTCCAGGTTGGTGGAACCCACGGACTCAGCGAGGGAACTCACCACTACCGCCTCTACGGGCAGTGTCCTAGAGCTGGGAACATCTAATCGGAGTGGATACAACTGGTGAGGTGTGATTAGCACCTCGCCCAGGCGGACTCACCTGCAAAGCGAACAGGGGCCTCATGAGAGAAGGTAAGGGATGGTTAGGATGGATAGGCAAGGAAGAGGGAAGGAGGCGGCCGTGGCCTTGAAGAAGGCCCGATCTCAGGATATAGGCTGTCAGATATCCGCCCCCCTCAATCGGATTGCCAATAATCAAACGCACCGGCACAGCTACATCAATGAAAATGGCACTGATAGATACTATCGAGATTAGAGCACAATAGTTAACAAGAAAATTATTGTGGAACAAACCAAAATATACGGGGGTTCATACTTACCTTTACTTACCTCTTAAATTTATCTCGGGGACTGGGTTGTCAACTGGATCACTTAAAGTATGCCCTCACAATAACCTCCACCATGATATTTAAAATGAACCGTAACGAAGACGAGAAACTTTAAACTGCACAATAATTTATTTCACATAAAGAATGATTTTAACAAAAATAAAACAACAAAATCCACGTGGCAATCAGAAGCCATCGACCACATAACCATGTCCTCCTGTAGGACTGGTATACTCTACATACAATGTTTCAGCTTTCTCAAGCTCAAAATAACGTAATTATAATTTTTTATTTTTATTTTTTTTAGCGTATGGCTTTTAGTGCCGGGAGTGTCCGAGGACATGTTCGGCTCGCCAGTGTTGTAGCTGCTTCGAGACGGACACCCAATGGGAGAGCTACGAGTACCGTTGGGGAGGGAAGTTGGAAGGTAAGGACGAGGAGTTGGAAGGTATCGGCTGTGGTCTATAGTTAGGGACCAACCCCGGCATTTGCCTGGAAGGAAGATGGGAAACCACAGAAGACCATCTTCAAGTTTGCCGGCGGGGGGATTCGAACCTCCTCGCCTCCCGGATATGAGCGACTGCCAACAGTCATGCCGTAACGCCCACGGCTAACTCACCCGGTGTAATTATAATAATGCACTTGGAATGGAAACGGGATTTGGGACGAGACACATATATCAATTGTTTTGCGTGTTTATATACTTCACATTTTATTTATAGCCACAAGACTATTATGTAAACGTCCTTGGCCTCTATCATACAGTTGTCCGGGCCAGCTGCAATGCACCTGCATCGTCAAAGTGGACTCACCTGTCCGTTCAACCCTAGCATAAGCGAGTTACATCAGAGCTTAGCTCTCCTTTCAAAACACGTTAAATGTCCACATCTCAACTGAAATATTATCACGCAAATCTTTTAAATGCTCCATTCAAACACAAGTGGAATACTCCAATAATCCTAAATCATGTTTAATTGTTCAATCCACTTGCTTAATTAGCGATGTTTAGAGTATAAAAACAAAACTCCAAATGTTTATAACAAATTCATTAATTATTTATAACAATAATAAATTGTTTATAACAATGTCAAACGACAATTGAAAATTTTATACACGCCTCTATTAATCACTTTCATTTCAAATTATTATCAAAGATATTTACATAATTATTTACAATATTAATATTGTTTATATTATTTATACAAGAAATACATTAAACCACACGTTTATCCGGTTGATAATTACTTAAATTGTGTTGATATAATCGACCAATGAAGGTTAGTTATATTTAAATGTCAAATTCAGGTTTAATAAGGTTTAATAATAATTATAATTATTTGTGACGGTAACCTCCATTCAAAATCTTTATCTCAAATTATTTAACACTCTTGTTAACTTTAACAGTATTTTCACATGAATAACTTTCAAAGAACCAGGACAATACATTCAGCGGGAAAATACTTCGCTCAAAATGCACAAAATTGCACAAAAATAGGCCCAGAATTCATCATATATCTCAATATATATGGCATAAAAATCTTCCACACTACATACAAAAACCTCCACTTATAAATTCATCAACTTCATTAATTACTGTGGGAACCTCCTTCATTATTCAAGGGCATTATTCAACAGCGACTTTTACATGTCCACTGAACTAACGATTATACATCCATTGTTCCTCTTTAAAAATTCTTATATTTATCAATTGTATTAATGACTGTTATTATTTAACCTTCGTGTGTTTCATTCATGAATCGATATGAAGTAAAAATTTGCCAATCACAAATAAATTTAATAGCAACTACGATTAGACACTCCTCCCTGGTCTATCAAAATTGAGATTAATATCATCAAAGTAACGCAGTATAAAAATACTATCTTCAATCAAAGTTCATCTAAACTGCACAAATAGTCGAATAGAATACAATTAGACTGTGGAATGCAAACATTATTGTTCCAATCTAGAATTGAGAAAAATTCCTATCAAATGTTCATGACTATAGTGTATTCAATAAATCGTAATCAAAGTTCATATTTCATAAAATTGTCTATAATGCAATGATAAATGTCTATGTTGCAATCATGTTCATAAGACGACTAGTATTTCAAAGATCGTCGATAACGTAATAAATTTTAACGCTCTAAAATCATTTAATTATTCTTCTTTCTTGAGGATGACTGAAAATTGATCAATTTACTGAATAGAATTACTTTAATAAAATGACACGCTGTCTGAATTCAAATCTGCCATAGCAAATCGTTAACTTTACAGTCAAATCGTGACTACAAAAATATGCAAATTACTGAAAGAATCTAAATTATCAGTCTCAACTGATCCAAAATTATTTAACTATGCCAATGACATAATAATGTCTCAATAAAACGAAGAAAAAGGCATAAATCATCGAAGTGTACTGAGTACAGAAATGTTAATCAAGAAAATGGGGCAAAAGATAGGACAAAAAATATGGGAAAAATGGTTGCTCAGATATCGCTACATGATTCAAATAATACAAGAAACGTTCACGACTACCTTATCTGTTGATTGAAGTTCTAGAGGAAAGTTTTCAAAGAAAACTGCTGTTGGTTCCAATTCACCAGCGTAAAGATGTGCTCCGACCTCGAACCTGGAATCAGCGCCCTCGGAGAATCGAACTGCTTCCTTCTCCGGAAATTGCACTGCTCCATGTATACGAAAGACATCCCTCTGGCAAAATTCTTCTTTGTGAGCCGGGTCCACCCTGGCCTCTCTTGAAAGTTCCCTGAAGTTCCGGTCGCAATTCGCCATGAAGTTTATTGCAGTTATTTCCGCAGAAATATTCATAATCGTGGAGTATGATGATATTTCCACTGTCATTTGATGTAATTTAGCGATGGATTCACGATGCATGAGTGTAGTTGGATGTTCACTACATGCTCGCTTTTGTAGAAAGACGATTAACGAAGTTCCATGCTGTTATTTCACTCCATCGATATATGTCCCAATTGCATTAAAGCCTTAGCCTTCCATCTCAACTTCTGTTATAATCATTGAAAGCACTGCCAGACTATAATGTTCCATAGTAGAATGTATCGTTGTATTACCAAACGTATTCTCCAATATCACGGTTGCAATATACGTGTCAGCCGTAGTGTATAATGTGGTAATTTTAAAAGTGCCTCTCAGGTGGCGAGAAAATCACTTTTGTCTGCAGTCTTAAAATGCCAATATCTTTCAAAGTATAACTGTGAAATTGTTCAAATCTTCTACACACCTCAATGTTGTACTGCCCAATTGAATTATAATAAAGGCAGAAGTTAACTCTTTATATCTTATCTCGTAGAAACGTTAATGTGAGCGTTACAACTTCACCTAGTTTCGAACAGCGTAAAATGGAACTGCTCCGTGTTCGTTCGATGCGCCGGGCTTTAACCACACGCTAAAGATGACTTGCTTCACTTATTCAAGCGACAATGACTATCTGATATCTGAAATATATATGCGTTATCAGCGGTATGAGAGATATGAGAGCTCCTCTCTCCTGTGCACGACCTTTTATCAACGTCTTAAGGGGCGTATCCATCCCTTCCATAGTTCGTTCCTCCGTCATTGCTAGAAGTTTTAACTTTGGCTATACTTGACGGATTTTCAAATTTCAAAAACTCAAAATTAATTTCTTCAAAATTCCAAATCAATGCCATAACTGAAAATAGTTTTCCACAATTCTGCATGCCAAAAGTAAGTAAATATCGTAGTTTCAGCAATCTCCGTCTTCCTTCCAAACTATCGTTCATTGGTTCGAGTCTCTCCTCCAATAGCGTAACTTCTTCCTTAGCACGATACCTTGTTTCCTGCGACTGCGTCGTAGATCTCAGATCTTTCTCGAACAAAATCATGACGTCACCAAGAATCTCAGCTCAACCAGCCTACTTGCATGAATTCTACGTCATCCGTACCTACGTCATGAATATACACGTCAGAACTATGACATCCATAACTTTATTCATATTTGCCAATACAGCCATCGTGGTCTCAATATAATTCAATTTACGGGGGCATTCTCCCTTCACCACGTTTTAAAAACAGTTGCAAATTGTTTTTAAACTCTGTGTTATAAATATCTCAATTCATTTGAATACGAAATTGAATTATTATTGGCTTACTCTTGGATAATATTTCTTCAAGTTCCCAGCATAAGTCTCTTCTTCTCTGGGTTGTGTGTGGCTAATGCATTCTCTCCTCTCTACTTTCTCTTCTGTCCTGTATTTCTGTTTTCTAAGTTCTGCTGACTTGTAGAAGGACCAGGATCGATCACTACATCCTGTCTTTTCTTTTGGTTTTCAGCTTCCTTCTCTCGTAATTCCTTCAGATACTGCTGACTTTCTTTCTCTCTCTCTTGATACTTGTCGGGTGTCATAACCTGACCTTGAGAATTCTGATTCTGATTCTGATACTGGTTATTTCTATTGTAGTTTCTATTATAACCATTGTTATAGTATCTACCTCTTCCGTTGTTGTAATTCCCTCTATTATTATTCTAGCCTCGTCTCTGCTGATATGGACGGTAACCTTGGGATCTGTTGTTGCGGAAATAATTATTCCTGTGAGAACCTACATTTTCAGTTTTTTTTTCATCAGGCTTATCAGTTTGCTGCACTTGATCCATGTAGACTGTATTAACGTCTTTGAATTCGTGCCTCTGACCTTTTTGTACCAAATTTGGCATTGGACTCGTGTAGTCAAGCCTTCTCAATAATTCGTCCATACTGGTCAAATCTCTGATATTTGACGATATGATCAGTCTTCTTACTTCCACAGGCAGCATACGTGAAATCGCATCTATCAACTGCTCTGTTGACAATGGGGGTTGCAAAAATCTCAAGCGTGATAGCTGACTCGTGAAGAAATCAGCGTACCGTGTTGGAAGAGTACCTGAATACTTCCTCGAGTATACCTCAGCTCTTAATGAATTCTGAGCTTCTATTGACCAGAATCGTTTTATCAGTGCCTCTGCAAATTCGTCAACATTGCTGAAAGTGTACCGAAATGCTCTAAACCACTCAAGGGGCCCTCCAGCTAGAAATCGTTCTACGATTCTCATCTCTCTCTCTCTAGGAATGTGGGCTTCTATGAAATAGTCTTTAAGATTCCTGATATATTCGATCGGTGTGAGACTATCAGTGTTGCTAAATTTTTGAGGTTTGTCTTCAAAATTACGGATGACTGTCACATTTCTCGGATATGAATCCATATAATGTTTCCCACTATCACGATACTTCCATTCAGGTTCAATATTCCGATCCTCTTCTTCTTCCCTGAATCTGGATATACGTTCCTCAGGACTAATATCTCTCTCTTCTGTAGCGAGGTTACATCTTCTCACGTAATTTCTATCCTCTTCACCAGTCAATCCTTCAATATCCATGTCTGTGATTTCCGTGATGACTTTCCTAATCAACTCTTCCTTATAGGTTTCCATCATGCTAGCTTCTCCTAGTTTCAAATTCTGCAGTTTGCTCGTAGTTTCATTAACATCAGAGACAACCTTATGAATCTGTTCCTCTAACGCAGTTTTTAATGCTTGCACGTCCTGACCTATTTGAGTTCTATCCTCTACCTGCTTTTCGGATAGCGAATCCATCCTTAAATTCAAGTCTTTCCTAATCTGAACTACTTCATTATTAATGTCTACTTGTGTACTGGCAAGTTTTCTTTCAATTCGTTCCTGAATCTGATCGACATGTTCCCCACTTGACCTGTTCCATTCCTTCTTTCAAACCGTTACATTTGCAGTTAACATTTCCGCGATATCTACTTCAATGTCTTCCTTAAGTAAACGATTGTGATCTAATACTTGGGTTCTCATGACCTCTACATCGTATTTTAAACCAGCTAAAGAAGCTGTTGTCCTAACAGACTCGTCAACTAATCGAGTTGTTAATGCACTATTGTTGCGAGTACAAAGGGTTTTTGAAGTTTCAATTTCCTCTCTAACTTTGTTAACATCAGTTTGAACTTTAGCAATGTCTACAAAAACAGTATTCACTTCTACTTGTATCTTATTGTTATCGCTTTGCATATCATTAACATCTGAATGAATATTATTGATGTCAACTTGAACATTTGACACATCAGTTCGAGCATTTCTAACCTCTCTTTGAACTTCCTCTACTTTGTCTTGTACAGTAGCAACATCATTCCTAACAACAATTACTTCAGCTCTAGCACATGAAATATCACCCCGGACATTAGCAACATCAAGATTCAACATAGTAAGGTCTTTCTGTACCTTAGAAACATCTATTTTAACATCAGACATATCTTTATGCACATTGGATAAATCTTTATGGACATTGGACACGTCTGTGCGCATGTCAGTTACAGCATTCTCGATTCCCTGGGTATTGATCTGTAAACGCGACACATTATTTTCTAGGTTTGCAGAACTGGTCTGAATAACTTTCAAACTTTCATTCATGCTATCTTTCAAATTACTAGCATTCTCCTCCATTCGACTAGTATTCCTAGCTTCCATCTCCTTCATACATTCATTAATGCTAGCTTTCATCTCCCCCAACATCATTCTCAGACTCTCATCTGCCATTTCAATAATATTTCAATAATAAACTGCTTTAGGGACATACATCAAACAGAGCAAAATAACAACATCTGAGCAACATTTTTCACCATATATAAATTTGAGCGATTTTCTGTCTTAAATCTAACTTATAATTACCTTATAATTAACCTTCGTAGACACTTCATGTTGAAATAAACTCAAGCACATGTTCAAATTTCTTTGGTTCATTTTAAAATATCCTAACACAAATAATTTACATTTACAATCCAAATACTTTAATTTTATCTTTAATATGACTACACATGTCATAAGCCGGTCAAATAAAATAAGCTCCAGATCATAGGCGATTTTTCTAAGTTTCCAGCCTATTTAACCTCTCTCAAGTTGTATAAGATCTGATCTTTTCTGAGTGTAATTTTCCTAATACAACACAACATTTAATCCCTATATAATCACACTCTCAAATTCTACAATTGGCTAAGACATCTAACAAAGAATCAACATCTTAATTTGAGTCTTCACAATCCCTTTTACATCGATAACTTGGTAATCCAATGTTATTCGAACACTCCACAAAAATTGCGGTGCCAATTCTACTGCAATAACTTGGTAATCCAATGTTTTGCTGATCGTGCCCCACGTTTTAGGGTCGCCAATCCTACTGTCCCCGATCTCAGGATAGTAGGCTGTCAGATATCCGCCCCCCTCAATAGGATTGCCAATAATCAAACGCACCGGCACAGCTACATCAATGAAAATGGCACTGACAGATACTATCGAGATTAGAGCACAATAGTTAACAAGAAAATTATTGTGGAACACACCAAAATATACGGGGGTTCATACTTACCTTTACTTACCTCTTAAATTTATCTCGGGGACTGGGTTGTCAACTGGATCACTTAAAGTATGCCCTCACAATAACCTCCACCATGATATTTAAAATGAACCGTAACGAAGACGAGAAACTTTAAACTGCACAATAATTTATTTCACATAAAGAATGATTTTAACAAAAAAAAAAAACCACGTGGCAATCAGAAGCCATCGACCACATAACCATGTCCTCCTGTAGGACTGGTATACTCTACATACAATGTTTCAGCTTTCTCAAGCTCAAAATAACGTAATTATAATAATGCACTTGGAATGGAAACGGGATTTGGGACGAGACACATATATCAATTGTTTTGCGTGTTTATATACTTCACATTTTATTTATAGCCACAAGGCTATTATGTAAACGTCCTTGGCCTCTATCATACAGTTGTCCGGGCCAGCTGCAATGCACCTGCATCGTCAAAGTGGACTCACCTGTCCGTTCAACCCTGGCATAAGCGAGTTACATCAGAGCTTAGCTCTCCTTTCAAAACACGTTAAATGTCCACATCACAACTGAAATATTATCACGCAAATCTTTTAAATGCTCCATTCAAACACCAGTGGAATACTCCAATAATCCTAAATCATGTTTAATTGTTCAATCCACTTGCTTAATTAGCGATGTTTAGAGTATAAAAACAAAACTCCAAATGTTTATAACAAATTCATTAATTATTTATAATAATAATAAATTGTTTATAACAATGTCAAAAGACAATTGAAAATTTTATACACGCCTCTATTAATCACTTTCATTTCAAATTATTATCAAAGATATTTACATAATTATTTACAATATTAATATTGTTTATATTATTTATACAAGAAATACATTAAACCACACGTTTATCCGGTTGATAATTACTTAAATTGTGTTGATATAATCGACCAATGAAGGTTAGTTATATTTAAATGTCAAATTCAGGTTTAATAAGGTTTAATAATAATTATAATTATTTGTGACGGTAACCTCCATTCAAAATCTTTATCTCAAATTATTTAACACTCTTGTTAACTTTAACAGTATTTTCACATGAATAACTTTCAAAGAACCAGGACAATACATTCAGCGGGAAAATACTTCGCTCAAAATGCACAAAATTGCACAAAAATAGGCCCAGAATTCATCATATATCTCAATATATATGGCATAAAAATCTTCCACACTACATACAAAAACCTCCACTTATAAATTCATCAACTTCATTAATTACTGTGGGAACCTCCTTCATTATTCAAGGGCATTATTCAACAGCGACTTTTACATGTCCACTGAACTAACGATTATACATCCATTGTTCCTCTTTAAAAATTCTTATATTCATCAATTGTATTAATGACTGTTATTATTTAACCTTCGTGTGTTTCATTCATGAATCGATATGAAGTAAAAATTTGCCAATCACAAATAAATTTAATAGCAAATACGATTAGACACTCCTCCCTGGTCTATCAAAATTGAGATTAATATCATCAAAGTAACGCAGTATAAAAATACTATCTTCAATCAAAGTTCATCTAAACTGCACAAATAGTCGAATAGAATACAATTAGACTGTGGAAAGCAAACATTATTGTTCCAATCTAGAATTGAGAAAAATTCCTATCAAATGTTCATGACTATAGTGTATTCAATAAATCGTAATCAAAGTTCATATTTCATAAAATTGTCTATAATGCAATGATAAATGTCTATGTTGCAATCATGTTCATAAGACGACTAGTATTTCAAAGATCGTCGATAACGTAATAGATTTTAACGCTCTAAAATCATTTAATTATTCTTCTTTCTTGAGGATGACAGAAAATTGGTCGAAGTAATTTACTGAATAGAATTACTTTAATAAAATGACACGCTGTCTGAATTCAAATCTGCCATAGCAAATCGTTAACTTTACAGTCAAATCGTGACTACAAAAATATGCAAATTACTGAAAGAATCTAAATTATCAGTCTCAACTGATCCAAAAATATTTAACTATGCCAATGACATAATAATGTCTCAATAAAACGAAGAAAAAGGCATAAATCATCGAAGTGTACTGAGTACAGAAATGTTAATCAAGAAATTGGGGCAAAAGATAGGACAAAAAATATGGGAAAAATGGTTGCTCAGATATCGCTACATGACTCAAATAATACAAGAAACGTTCACGACTACCTTATCTGTTGATTGAAGTTCTAGAGGAAAGTT
The DNA here is from genome assembly GCA_946902985.2 of Meconema thalassinum. NCBI lineage: Eukaryota > Metazoa > Arthropoda > Insecta > Orthoptera > Tettigoniidae > Meconema > Meconema thalassinum. The sequence continues at coordinate 468,826,413 of OX336393.1, forward strand.
TTCAAAGAAAACTGCTGTTGGTTCCAATTCACCAGCGTAAAGATGTGCTCCGACCTCGAACCTGGAATCAGCGCCCTCGGAGAATCGAACTGCTTCCTTCTCCGGAAATTGCACTGCTCCATGTATACGAAAGACATCCCTCTGGCAAAATTCTTCTTTGTGAGCCGGGTCCACCCTGGCCTCTCTTGAAAGTTCCCTGAAGTTCCGGTCGCAATTCGCCATGAAGTTTATTGCAGTTATTTCCGCAGAAATATTCATAATCGTGGAGTATGATGATATTTCCACTGTCATTTGATATAATTTAGCGATGGATTCACGATGCATGAGTGTAGTTGGATGTTCACTACATGCTCGCTTTTGTAGAAAGACGATTAACGAAGTTCCATGCAGTTATTTCACTCCATCGATATATGTCCCAATTGCATTAAAGCCTTAGCCTTCCATCTCAACTTCTGTTATAATCATTGAAAGCACTGCCAGACTATAATGTTCCATAGTAGAATGTATCGTTGTATTACCAAACGTATTCTCCAATATCACGGTTGCAATATACGTGTCAGCCGTAGTGTATAATGTGGTAATTTTAAAAGTGCCTCTCAGGTGGCGAGAAAATCACTTTTGTCTGCAGTCTTAAAATGCCAATATCTTTCAAAGTATAACTGTGAAATTGTTCAAATCTTGTACACACCTCAATGTTGTACTGCCCAATTGAATTATAATAAAGGCAGAAGTTAACTCTTTATATCTTATCTCGTAGAAACGTTAATGTGAGCGTTACAACTTCACCTAGTTTCGAACAGCGTAAAATGGAACTGCTCCGTGTTCGTTCGATGCGCCGGGCTTTAACCACACGCTAAAGATGACTTGCTTCAATTATAAACTCGACAATGACTATCTGACATCTGAAATATATATGCGTTATCAGCGGTATGAGAGATATGAGAGCTCCTCTCTCCTGTGCACGACCTTTTATCAACTTCTTAAGGGGCGTATCCATCCCTTCCATAGTTCGTTCCTCCGTCATTGCTAGAAGTTTTAACTTTGGCTATACTTGACGGATTTTCAAATTTCAAAAACTCAAAATTAATTTTTTCAAAATTCCAAATCAATGCCATAACTGAAAATAGTTTTCCACAATTCTGCATGCCAAAAGTAATTAAATATCGTAGTTTCAGCAATCTCCGTCTTCCTTCCAAACTATCGTTCATTGGTTCGAGTCTCTCCTCCAATAGCGTAACTTCTTCCTTAGCACGATACCTTGTTTCCTGCGACTGCGTCGTAAATCTCAGATCTTTCTCGAACAAAATCATGACGTCACCAAGAATCTCAGCTCAACCAGCCTACTTGCATGAATTCTACGTCATCCGTGCCTACGTCATGAATATACACGTCACAACTATGACATCCATAACTTTATTCATATTTGCCAATACAGCCATCGTGGTCTCAATATAATTCAATTTACGGGGGCAGTACCATCCCGGCATTTGCCCGAAGACGAAGTGGGAAACCACGGAAAACCACTTCGAGGTTGGCTGAGGTGGGAATCGAACCCCCTCTACCCATTTGGACCACCCGAGGCTGAGTAGACCCTGTTCCAGTCCTCGTACCACTTTTCAAATTTCGTGGCAGAGCCGGGAATCGAACCCAGGACCTCCGGGGCGGCAGCTAACCAGGCTGACCGCTACGCTACGGAGGCGACTCCAGTATGAATACGGAGCGTAAATTAACTTTTTAAGAATGTCCAAACTGTGAAGTATACGAGTAGGATGACATGTCAGATGTTACACATCATATGCGACTACTGTAAGGCTCGTATCTTTTATTGTGAAAGATACCACATCTGAAATGTTTCCACCAAAATCTTTATCTTTGCCTTGAAGCTGCAAGTTGAAGGGTATTTATTTAGCTTTTCGGTTATGTATACAAGAAATGCAAAATATTGCAGCCAAACCGGATCTTCTAGCTCAGGTAATGATTCACTTCGTTCTTTCAAAAATTCCACCAAAGAGGAAGTAACTCTTTGAAACGTTGCATAACCCTGCCTCTGCTAAGCCACCGAAATTCTGTATGAAGCAATAGATCACCATACTGGCATTCTAGCTCTTCAGTCAGAGTCCTGAACAAACGTCTTTATTTACTACTTTTACGAATGTTTTCATTACATTGCTCATACATAAAGACTTACCACATAATGAGTACTGGTTTACTATTCAAGGATGAGACAGAAACTTTGGAAACTTGTTGTCTTTACGACACAAGGCAATGAAACCCTTGCCGCTTCCTACCATTGCAGGAGCTCCATCGGTTGCCAGGCCCACCAACTTATGTACAGCAAAATTTTCATTGGGGAAAGTGTGGTTTATGAACATACGAGATTTCTCGCACGGATCCTCTAGTCTTTTCATAACAGGAAAGTGGCAGCCGTTACCAGTCTTAAGACATTCTTTTTACATGTTCATCAGTTGGTGAACACTTATTGGGGAGATCAAATATCTTGGGTAGTTACTGCTCATCTTACTCACATATCTGACGTCAATACGCTATCACTCTCAATGGATGTTGGATCAATTCTCTTGGGTAGTTACTGTTACTCTTTCACTCATATCTGACATCAATACGCTATCACTCTCAATGGATGTTGGATCGATTATCTTGGCTAGTTACTGCTAATCTTACTCTCATATCTGACGTCAATACTCTATCACTCTCAATGGATGTTCGGTCAATTATCTTGGGTAGTTGCTGCTAATCTTACACTCATATCTGACGTCAATACGCTATCACTCTCAATGGATGTTCGGTCAATTATCTTGGGTAGTTGCTGCTAATCTTACACTCATATCTGACGTCAATACGCTATCACTCTCAATGGATGTTGGATCAATTATCTTGGGTAGTTACTGCTACTCTTACTCCCATAGCTGACGTCAATACTCTATCACTCTCAATGGATGTTCGGTCAATTATCTTGGGTAGTTGCTGCTAATCTTACACTCATATCTGACGTCAATACGCTATCACTCTCAATGGATGTTGGATCAATTATCTTGGGTAGTTGCTGCTAATCTTACACTTATATCTGACGTCAATACGCTATCCCACTCAATGGATGTTGGATCAATTATCTTGGGTAGTTACTGCTAATCTTACACTCATATCTGACGTCAATACGCTATAACTCTCAATGGATGTTCGGTCAATTATCTTGGGTAGTTGCTGCTAATCTTACACTCATATCTGACGTCAATACGCTATCACTCTCAATGGATGTTGGATCAATTATCTTGGGTAGTTACTGCTACTCTTACACTCATATCTGACGTCAATACGCTATCACTCTCAATGGATGTTGGATCAATTATCTTGGGTAGAAGCTGCTACTCTTACACTCATATCTGACGTCAATACGCTATCACTCTCAATGGATGTTGGATCAATTATCTTGGGTAGTTGCTGCTAATCTTACACTCATATCTGACGTCAATACGCTATCACTCTCAATGGATGTTGGATCAATTATCTTGGGTAGAAGCTGCTACTCTTACACTCATATCTGACGTCAATACGCTATCACTCTAAATGGATGTTGGATCAATTATCTTGGGTAGTTGCTGCTAATCTTACACTCATATCTGACGTCAATACGCTATCACTCTCAATGGATGTTGGATCAATTATCTTGGGTAGTTACTGCTAATCTTACACTCATATCTGACGTCAATACGCTATCACTCTCAATGGATGTTGGATCAATTATCTTGGGTAGTTACTGCTACTCTTACTCTCATATCTGACGTCAATACTCTATCACTCTCAATGGATGTTCGGTCAATTATCTTGGGTAGTTGCTGCTAATCTTACACTCATATCTGACGTCAATACGCTATCACAATCAATGGATGTTGGATCAATTATCTTGGGTAGTTGCTGCTAATCTAACTCTCATACATGACGTCAATACGCTATCACTCTCAATGGATGTTGGATCAATTATCTTGGGTAGTTACTGCTACTCTTACTCTCATATCTGACGTCAATACGCTATCACACTCAATGGATGTTGGATCAATTATCTTGGGTAGTTACTGCTAATCTTACACTTATATCTGACGTCAATACGCTATCACTCTCAATGGATGTTGGATCAATTATCTTGGCTAGTTACTGCTAATCTTACTCTCATATCTGACGTCAATACTCTATCACTCTCAATGGATGATGTATCAATTATCTTGGGTAGTTACTGCTAATCTTACACTCATATCTGACGTCAATACGCTATCACTCTCAATGGATGTTGGATCAATTATCTTGGGTAGTTACTGCTAATCTTACTCTCATATCTGACGTCAATACGCTCTCACACTCAATGGATGTTGGATCAATTATCTTGGGTAGTTACTGCTAATCTTACACTTATATCTGACGTCAATACGCTATCACTCTCAATGGATGATGGATCAATTATCTTGGGTAGTTACTGCTAATCTTACACTTATATCTGACGTCAATACGCTATCACTCTCAATGGATGATGGATCAATTATCTTGGGTAGTTACTGCTAATCTTACACTTATATCTGACGTCAATACGCTATCACTCTCAATGGATGATGGATCAATTATCTTGGGTAGTTACTGCTAATCTTACTCTCATATCTGACGTCAATACTCTATCACTCTCAATGGATGATGGATCAATTATCTTGGGTAGTTACTGCTAATCTTACACTTATATCTGACGTCAATACGCTATCACTCTCAATGGGTGTTGGACCTAAGGGAATGGTGATATCACAAGGGAGGTCGGTCAGTCCGTGAAGTGAAGTGATCTTCTCCCACTTGGGTATAACTATCCCCAATTGCCGCTGTACACAGTGGAACAAATCACAAGTCATTTCATCTTCCAGGAAACAAAACGGATCAAGGCCATGAATTCAAAAGTGCCCATTCGTCTGCAATGGAAGTTTGCTTACGGTTTTTCATTAGTCCTTCCTTTATACTCTTCTTGAATCTTTCGTTTACATCCTTCTCTTTCAGTCTGTCTATTGCCCACCCTTTTGGCTTTTGACTTTTCTTCAGTTTCTTCAACTTTAATCTGTATTTCATAACAACCAGATTGTGGTCAGAGTTTTAGCACCGGGACATGTTTTACAATCCAAAATCTGGTTTCGACACCTCTGCTTGACCATAATGAAATCGATTTGGTAACGTCCTGTATCTCCTGGTCTCATCCATGTGAATATTCTTCTATTGTGGTTATTGAATAAGGTATTAGCTATGACCAACTCATGCTCGTTACAGAATTCCATCAACCTGCTTCCTCGATCATTCCTTTCACCTAATCCGAAATCTCCTACTATCTTCCCTTCTCTTCCTACCACAGCATTCCAGTCTCCCTTTTCTATAACATTTTCATCACCCTTGATATACCTCAGAATGTCATCTATTTCTTCGTAGACCTTTTCAACATCTTCATCATCAGCGTGACTGGTAGGCATATAGACTTGTACCACATTAAGATAACACTTCTTTAAGATAATTTTTCTTCACTTTCGTGACAAATGTTCCTTTTTCTTAGGAAGTATTAACAATAGCGCTCTGAATTTTTTTCTGTAATTCAATATGATCAACTAAAGGATTGTGATTTTATCATAAATAGAAAAAAAAAATATTTTCGTAGAGAAATAAGTTGAAAAATTTAACATTGAAAAAAATAAATATAAACACACACATTTTCTAAAACAACCATTTAAAGACAAAATAATAGATCTAACTATCTGTAAGGTTTCAATAGGTTAAATACCTATTGAGAAAAGGGAACATGAAGTTGACCAATTTAACATGGCGGAGATAGGGCTTACAACCTCCCATTAAACATTCGTTCAACTGTCTCGCATTTCGCCGGGCGTCTTCAGTCTGGTGCCCTGTAAACATTCCTTCTCGCGTCTTGGCTACACGGAGCTCATTGGTATTCCGCACGCCAATATTAAATATCATTTATAGCCTAGTTGTGGTTATAACTAGGCTATAAATCCCCAGACGGGATTTATAGTGTTCCTCCGATATTGCCTGGCTATTAATATCTCATCCAAACCGCAAGATGATATAGTAGTTACCTTACGTATGCGTCTGTGGCAACTTCCTGCGGATCAAAGGCATGATGTTCATAATTCATTACGCATTACAGTATTGCAATGGATGAGCCTTAAACCGTCCCTAGGCCACGTGAAATGCGGTGCTTAATCTGTAGATATGAATATACGAGGGATGATCAACAATGAGTGAGACCAGACGTGTGGAATAGTTTTGTCGATGGAGAAAAATATGGGAATATGATTGATGTATAATGTTCCTCCGATAACGCTTGGCAATTAATATCGCATCCCAATATCCATGAGAACTACAATTGAAACTAATGTATTTATAACATATGACAAAATATCAAATATCTTGCGGAGACTATAACTTGGAAATATGAGAAAACAAGATGTTCAGTAAAGAACATATAGCCTGCTTTCTCCTAAATGCATGGGTATTGTTATAACTCTTTGTCCTTTTCAAGGAGTATAATTGAATGTTGGTTGTAGTAGCTTGTTGAAATACAACGTGCTATAGGGATATTAAACATGAATATGAGGAGCCCTTTGCTAGTGCTACCTCTGTAAAAAAATTCATTCAATTCGGTTTCACCGTGTTTGAATTGATATGGGGAATGGATTTACACATACTTGGCCACCATCTGCAAACTATTGGGCAGATGATCTTGCAGTTTGGTCAGGATATGCTTTCCACATAAAGATATGTTGTTGCAAAATTTGGTAGAGACTAGATTATAAGGTTGGTCGTATTTACATTTTAGCTTTTAACATTTGGGTGGCCGCGATTACGTTTCCATCAAGATGGCGGTGATATAAAACATGACACTGAGGCGCCCTTTGCTAGTGCTACCTCTGTACCAAATTTCGTTCCATTCGGTTTCACCGTGTTCGAATTGTTAGGGGAATCGATTTTCAAACAAAGATGGCCACCATCCGCAAAATATTAGGCTAATGACCTATTATTTTGGTCAAAGGATGTTCCCTCCATAAAGGTATGTTGTTGCAAAATTTGGCAGAGATCGGATGATTAGGTTAATCGTAATTTGATTTAAGCTTTGAACATTTGTGTGGCCGCCATTACGTTTCCGTCAAGATGGCGGCGATATAAAACATGACACTGAGGTGCCCTTTGCTACTGCTACCTTTGTACCAAATTTCGTTCCATTCGGTTTCACCGTGTTCGAATTAATAGGGGGAATCGATTTTGACACAAAGATGGCTGCCATCCGCAAACTATTAGTCTAATGACCTATTAGATTGGTAAAATGATGCTCCCTCCATAAAGGTATATTGTTGCAAACTTTGGTAGAGATCGGATGATTAGGTTAGTCGTAATTTGATTTAAGCTTTGAACATTTGTGTGGCCGCCATTACGTTTCTGTCAATATGACGGCAATATAAAAATGACACTGAGGTGCCCTTTGCTAGAGCTACCTCTGTACCAAATTTCGTTCTATTCGGTTTCACCGTGTTTGAATTAATAGGGGTAATCGATTTTGACACAAAGATGGCCGCCATCCGCAAACTATTACTCTAATAACCTACTAATATGGTTAAAGGATGCTTCCTCCATAAAGGTATGTTGTTGCAAAATTTGGTAGAGATCGGATGATTAGGTTAGTCGTAATTTGATTCAAGCTTTGAACATTTGTGTGGCCGCCATTACGTTTCCGTCAAGATGGCGGCGATATAAAATATGACAATGAAGAGCCCTCTGCTAGTACTACCTCTGTACCAAATTTCGTTCCATTCGGTTTCACCGTGTTTGAATTATTAGGGGGAATCTATTTTCACACAAAGATGGCCGCCATCCGCAAACAATTAGGCTAATGACCTATTAATTGAGCCTCCGTGGCTTAGGCGGCAGCACGCCGGCCTCTCACCGCTGAGTCCGTGGTTCAAATCCCGGTCACTCCATGTGAGATCTGTGCTGGACAGAACGGAGGCAGACAGGTTTTTCTCCGGGTACTCCGGTTTTCCCTGTCAAAATTTCATTCCAGCAACACTCTCCACTATCATTTCATTTTCATCTATCATTCATTTAATCATTGCCCCAGAGGAGTGCGTCAGGCCTCGGCAGCCGGCACAGTTCATATCCTCGCCGCTAGATAGGGGCTTCATTCATTCCATTCCTGACCTGGTCGGAGACTGGAAGCAGGCTGTGGATTTTTCACCTATTAATTTGGTCAAAGAATGCTTCCTCCATAAAGGTATGTTGTTGCAAAATTTGGTAGAGATCGGATGATTAGGTTAGTCGTAATTTGATTTAAGCTTTGAACACTTGTGTGGCCGCCATTACGTTTCCGTCAAGATGGCGTCGATATAAAATATGACACTGAGGAGCCCTCTGCTAGTACTACCTCTGTACCATGTTTCGTTCCATTCGGTTTCACCGTGTTCAAATTAATAGGGGGAATCGTTTATCACACAAAGATGGCCGCTATCCGCGAACTGTTAGGCTGATGACCTATTAGTATAGTCAAAGGATGCTCCCCCCATAACGGTATGTTGTTGCAAAATTTGGTAGAGATCGGATGATTAGGTTAGTCGTAATTTGATTTAAGCTTTGAACATTTGTGTGGCCGCCATTACGTTTCAGTCAAGATGGCGGCGATATAAACATGACACTGAGGTGTCCTTTGCTAGTGCTACCTTTGTACCAAATTCCGTTCAATTTGCGTTTACCGTGTTCGAATTGATAGGGGGGACAGACATTCAGAGTCCACACACTCACACACACACACACACACATACTCACACACATACACACACACAGCCAGACACACTTTTTTTTCGCCCGGTGTTGATCTCATAAGTCTACTTTCATTTTTTGCAAAAATCGAAAGTAGGCTAAAAACCAAAGGACATGATGGTTTAACATTGTTAACGAGACACAGGGAATACAAAGGTAAAGCAGAGATAGAATGCCAGTTACCAAATGAAGATGTACCATCTAGTGGCGAACTGGTGAACTATTCTGGGAACGTCTTTACGATGCACGTGAGAGAGAGGACGGACGCTGCACTGACGGCTATGAGCGACATCGAGCATCTACGCAGCCTATCCCTGAAGACGGCAATACGACTTTTTAGCCTACTTTCGATTTTTGTCTGTCTGTTAGGTAGTCAGCCCGAAGGCTGGTTGCAAAAAATGATAGTAGACTTATGAGATCACTACAGGGCCAAAAATTGTGTGTCTGTCTGTGTGTGTGTTTGTGTGTGCGTGCGTGAGTGTGTGGACTCTGAATGTATGTCCCTCCCTATCAATTCGAACACGGTGAAACCGAATTGAACGAAATTTGGTACAGAGGTAGAACAAGCAAAGGGCACCTCAGTGTCAGGTTTCATAATGCCGCCATCTTTACCAAAACTGAATGGCGGCCACTCAAACGTTCAAAACGTAAAATCAAATAGCGACACAAACAAATTATCCGATCTCTACCAAATTTGGTAATAACATACCATCATATAGGACGCGTCTTGCGACCAAACTACAAGGTCATCCGCCGTACCATTTCAGGATGGCAGCCGTGCGAATTATGCAAACGTTATAATCCATATCATGGGACCCACCAGTTCCGATTATCGAGCCGAGAATCGATTTAACTGTTCTAAAGGAAGAGGCACGTTCGAAATTAAAAGTTTATTTTGTAATACTATAGTGCAGAAGTGATTTTAAAAAGCTGAGCCTTCTCGGTAAGAAGACAAGATGGCAACGGATATCTTGTGCCTGACTTATATTTCACTAATTTGAGTATTATATTGTTTTAGATCCCTTATTGGGGGGTGGTTGGATCTAAAACGGATGAGTTATTGTGTTAATTTATAAAGAAGTGCCAAAAAGGGGGTGGCTTCCCGTAGTCGGGCAAGCTGACCAGTGTAGAGTGTTGTTTAGTGTTAGGGTGCTAGGGGTCGCTCTTATAAAAGATCTATGTGTACTTTAGGGGATGGAACTTAGCGTACGGGTCAACGCGCTGGTCGTCCAGCTGGCTGGTTAGATAATCGACTTGTACGCGTCAGCTATATGGCGTGTGCCGTTCCTGGCAGTCGGGCGACTGCGTGAAGTGCAATGCTACCTGAACTGGCAAGTGCCTGGCTACTGGGCGTCACGTCTAACCGTGACGGAGAGTTCAGGAAGGGAGTTAGGGCGTAAAGAAGCGTGTAAACAGTAATGCAGGTGTAATGTACTGACCAAGTGTTTATTGGCCAGTAATATTGAATTATGAGTCCCTTTTAAGGGATGTAGTGATGTTACAATGTGAGAGTACAATTGATGTATACAAATTGGTGGGTAAGGTTACAAAGTACAGGATTCTGACACTGCTGACTCACTGCCTCCGGCCGACACACTGTAAGACTGGTAATTGAGAGTCCCTGACCTCCTTAAGACTCCCTTTTATATTCTCCGGCGTTGCTTCGTCGACATTCTGGTGGCATAGATGCCCTAGTTAATAGTGTGTCGCTGTTTGTAGTAGTGATGCAAGGAGTGGGCCAGCTTTCCAGAATGGTAAGCTGTCCTTGCGGTGTTGATAGATGTTGGTCTGGACTTACAAGGATTGCCAGTTAGGAGATTTAAATAGATGATGGGGGGGATGGTCTCCAAGGGGTGCATACCCCTGGGGTACTGTACAAGCCTCTTCCCCTATTTATTTCGCGTCCTCGCGAACGGGAACGGAACTTGGGTTTGGGATGTTGATGTATTAGATATAGTTGATGTATCAGTTAGTTCTTGAAGCCCCCTCGTATCTTCTGTTGGTGTCGTCTTCGTCGTCGTCGTAGAGATGTGGTGATGTCGTGTAGATGTGTAGGTGTGAGATCAGCTCGTGTTCAGAGGGGAGGGTTATGGGATATACATATATACATAACATTGACATTGGCATAAAAATATTTCAAAAGAAATCGACATTGGCATTTTGGAAGTTTGATTTAAAAAAATACATGGTGCTGATGTTACATTGTTGTGCAGGGAGGAAAAAAAACCCAGGGCCGAACGGATGATTGCGTCGTCCGCCCTATCTTAGGGAAAAAGTGCTCCCTGCAATAAGAAAGGTAGAAGAAAATAGAAACAAGAAGTTCCGTGAAGAACTTTACAGCCTACTTTTCATGCCAATGATTACTCTACAGTATATGAACCTATCTAGAATAATGACGAAATTAAGTCGGTAATATCGAAATATCTAATTATTTCAAAATATACCTGGTATGATGTAGCCTAATAGAGCACTACAGTTGGCAGCCCTGGTGACTGAATATATTCTTTGTTCCATCTCTTTAGGTACAGAACACAAAATTTGGTTGAAGTCCAATGGACGTTACATGCAGTTAGACACTGGATCTATCAGCACGCGTAAAAGCATGTTGCCAACAATACCATACGTGTGCTGGTCAGAAATAATCTGAAATATTATGATATCTTGCTGTGCCAATTTTGGATGAAATCCATTTGTTAGTATAGAAGTTACATGTATTTTAAAATTGGATATATCAGCAGGCATAGAATCATGTTGGCAGCACTGCCTTGTAATAATTACTCCAAATTAATCTAGAATGTCAGGTACTATACGGGTGCAAAGTATAGAGCTGTTGGCTTGCATACTTTCTGATATATTGATATTAGGGTTAAAAAAATATAGACAGCATTTATTAACAGTTGGCAGCCCTGATTGCTCTTAACAATACTTATAGTCATATCTGTTATGGTACACATAGCACTTACGAAATTTGGTTGAAATCCAACTCATAGTATAGAAGTTACATGTATTTAAAAATTGGTACTATCAGCAGGCTTATAATCATGTTGGTAGGACTGACGTATATAAGTTACTCCAAATTAATCTAAAATGTCAGAATATACGTGTGCATAGTTTAAAGTTGTTGGCTTACATACTTTCTGATATATTGGTATTTGGATTTAAAAAAAATAGAGAGAGCAATTATTAACAGTTGGCAGTCCTGGTGGCTCGTAAGAATACGCCTAATCATATCCGTTTATGTACAGATATTACATACAAAATTTGGTTGAAATCCAATTGATAGTGTAAATGTTATATGCATTTAAACATTGGACCTATCAGGAGGCTTATAATTATTTTGGTAACACTGTCATGGTTGGCCTCCTGGAAATTAAACTGAAATAGTATTATCTACATGTGTGCCAATTTTGAAATAGCTCCCATGTATACCTTGCAAGATATCCAACATGGAGCTCAAATTTCTAGTGCGTTTTTTCAGCAGTTGGTAGCACTGACATCATTTTCAAATATGGACTTGAGATATTCCGGTGCACATCTTTACTCATACTAAATTTGGTTTTGATTGCTGCAGCCGTTTAGGAGTTGATAGTGGGGACACACACACAGCCAGACAGACAGACAGAAGGACAGACAGACAGACAGACAGACAGACACACATTTGCCCGATCTCATAAGACTACTTTTTCCTCATTTTTGCAAAATGTGAAAAGTAGGCTAAAAATGGGTGTTCCAGGGTATAATTTAAGGGAAATATTCAAAGTGCATTTATTGGTTTGGGATAAAACGGAACACCCTGACAAATGGGGAAGTTAGAAGAAAGAAAAATGAAAGAAAAACGAATCATGGACATTGTGTACATTGGTGGTCATGATAATGATAACAGATATGACCCGATAATAATAATAATAATCATTACATTTGTAATATTCCTGACGATTTATAAGTAAACATAGTAAACATAGTAATAATGATGAACATAGAAAAAATAATGGTTGCCATGTTGGTACCCTGTATGTATAGGTATGTTGGCCACCCATGTGGAACCTTTTAATTGTGTGATATGGCACGAAAATACAAAATAATTTACAATTTACAATTATCAACTATCATATATATACCTTGTAGAGCTCTTTTACGTGGCCAGTTATTGTATACCTCTTATTCTTTGTGCGCACCTTACCATCATGCCTCGACTACCGCTCTCTATTCGGCCGTTCCTGGTGCGGTTTAGTGGCTAGTCCACTATTCCCTCCTTGTACTTATTGTATAACCTCGTGGTTTTCCGTCGTGGGTCGGAATTCCACCTTAGGTTCGAAGGTTCGGCACTTACAACCTCCGTGTCGCCCTTCGAGCCTGAAGTAACGCTTTATTTGCGTATGCTGAAATGTGTTTGCGTTCAGCGATGTTCATCATCCCACGTATGCTGTCCACCGCTGACCGCTGACGTTGTCACCTTTAAGGGTGCAACTAAAATCGATGAGTAGTGTGTTTGTGTGTGACATAGATGAAGGTATGTGTATTTTGGTGTGGGTAATATATTTATAACAGACATATTCATGCTCCAAGTTATCTGTAAATCAAAAAAATGTATCAATGTAAAAATGTTCATCTCTTCGTTGCTCCGTGGTCTTCCTGTGTGGGTGAAAGTGGATTAGTGATTAATAAGACGTTACAATACATTGCAATACATGACATGTATATATATATAACATTTCATTAGTAGCGCTTAATTTATAAAACTAAGTGTGGCGCCACTGAAGTCTAACTTAATCTAGGTGGGCCTATGTTGGTCTATTTTAGCCTAGTGTTGTCGGGCTTACCCTGGTAACGGATTTTTTTAGCCACCAGGTGCCGAGCGGCTTAATCTTAATCCTATTTATATTAATATGTTGCCGAGCTTACCCTATACGGTGCCGTAACGTCGTTTCTTAATGTGTTGTCGGTCTTACCCCGGTAGCGGAATTTTGGATACCGGGTGCCGTAACGTCGTTTCTTAATGTGTTGTCGGTCTTACCCCGGTAGCGGAATTTTGGATACCGGGTGCCGTAACGTCGTTTCTTAATGTGTTGTCGGTCTTACCCCGGTAGCGGAATTTTGGATACCGGGTGCCGATATATTCCACTTCAATTATACCTATTGTACTATATTATAATATGCTATCCTGTATTATAGTGTATTGTCGGACTTACCCTGATGCCGGGTTTGGCGGTCATCAGGAGCCGAGCGGCTTAATCTTAATACTATTTACCTTACTTATGGTTAAAAAAATGGCTGCTATGACTAAGCCGAATAGGTGGCCTTACTCTATTGCCGAAATGTGCTGTGCCATGACCTGGCAACAGCGGTTAATGAATTTGCTTAATCCTAAGTTGCTTACCAAAGTGCAACTGTCTTATTTGCTAAATTTGGACCAGAACGGTCGCCTGAGGAAATTTACTTCCTCAGGGCACCACCCGTACGAGTCCTAGAAACACCGGTTGTCTCTAGGGTCGCCGGATTCCGTTCCCTTAATTCTAGATGTCGACGCTTATCAACTAGTATTAACCTAGTCGCAGGCGGCTTACGGTGCCCCTGAGCAAACCGTTTCGCCCGCTGTACTTATCAGTTCTTTACCTTTGCCTTTGCGTATGTAGTCGTAGTTGGGTCTGCCTACTGTAACCCCTTTGAGTTGCTCGCTGTGCTACTCTTTTAATGCCCTTTGGCTGCCCGATGCGTCGCCATTTATGTGGGCATTGGACATCGTCCAATGGCATAACGTTATCTTTGCTTTCATTGGCAATCGTAGTCTGCTTTTCGCAGTAATATTTCTCTTCGCCTTTATCGGCCGCAGTAGTATGCTTTTCGCAATAATATTTTTCTTCGCCTTTATCGGCCGCTGTAGTATGCTTTTCGCAATAATATTTCTCTTCGCCTTTATCGGCCGCAGTAGTATGCTTTTCGCAATAATATTTCACTCCAGCGCACAGGAGTCTTGTTTCCCGCTGTAGAAGCCTTACTTACTTAATTTTAGCTAGAAGTCTAGTCATAATGGGGTCGTCTCTAGGATCATCCCCTGAGTCCGGCGCGGAGTGAGCTATTTCTCCCACCATCCTCAGAAAGACTTCCCTGCAGGTCTTGGCTTCGACGACCGTGGCACATAGTGGGTGTAGCATCCCTTCTTCCTAGGGGCAGTTGAGGCGCACCTAGGATTCCAGAGCTTGCCCGGCCAGGCCGCGAGTGCCTCAATCTACGTGGTTCGTGTGTTTAGTCTAGTCGTTAAGTGGACTAGGGTAGGCTCAACATCGCCTTACCCGCTCTCAAAGTGTGGTGCCTTTGGCCTTCAGCTTGTGCCGCTATCATCAATCAGAGTGTTTGAGATTCCTTTACCTTTAAAAAAAATATGGGCGTAACCTGTGTAAATAATTTAATTTTTGTGTAAAATGTAAAATATTTCCAGTGTTGTGGGGTTGTAGAGCTTCTAAGTGCATAGACTACTTCTGGTCTACTATTGCTACGTCAGCTTTCCAGCGATAATGCTCTTTTTACCTTAATGGAGGTGTTAGTAGGGTCTGTGGCGTCAGGTACCCTGTTATTAGGATCTGGGGGTAGTTATTTGTAGAGTGGGCTGAAAGCATGGTAGGAAGAGGTTGTGCATTTTTGGGCTCAAATAAATGGTGGCCTTGAGCCGGTAATGCTACTAGGATTGTTCTTACAATGAGTGGACTGGGGAGGTAATTCCCGGGATTGCAAAAATATGAAAATTCCATGCAGGTTTGATAGTAATATCCCTGGCAAATGGATGGGATACTCATGCATGTGTCTGGATATGAGGCATCTGCACTCATGTACGGATAGGTGTAGGGTGAGGCATAATACTAATATATTCCTGTCATGCGGGAGTATTTAATTAACAAAAAATGGTTAATATATATAACTGTGGCCTCATCTCTCATTTGGAGATGCGCATTATGCGTATTTGATGTTTGCCGACCCACCCCTAATACTCAGGTGGTAGCATCGTGATCCAAGGCGTAGTAGGCCTTCTCATTAGACGCATGAAGTCTATCAACCCCTGTGTATGCTTTGTAATGTAGTGTAGCTGTTTTGATCGTGTTCATGTGTCTGCGTTGGTCGTGTAGGATGTGGGAAGGTTATCGGAGGGGCGTTAGGTGGTACGATGGTAGCCTGTGCTCCTGTCATCCTCCCTTTGTCCATGTCTGCTTTCTATCCGCTCCTTGGGATAGTAAAGCGTCACGACCTAATCTGGTCTGTCATTTGTAGTGTGAATGTGGCCAGTGGTCGTAGTGCGACTGGCCATGCCCTAATCGCCTGTAATGATTTTTGAAAACTGAAATCCAGAAAGGAAGTTATTGGGGGGGGGGGGAGGTCTTGTTTCCTCAGAGCCCCTGTCTGTGTTCGCTTCTAATTAGTGAGCGCGTGTGTGTGTGCGTATGTTCCGCTACACCACGCGGACGGTTGGTCTGTTACAGGCTAAGTCGTAATGTGTATCGCGTGTATGGGCAGGAGGTGCCCGTGGCCTGTCAACGTCTTTGATAACGTGCTCCTATGGGCCGAAGGTAAGTTCCGATCTGTCACGTCTTGTCTATTGCTAAATTGTTTTTGCAGTGTTAAAAAAATGTATGGTATTATGATTGTTTTGTGCTTGTAATTTCATGGTCAATGCCGATAAACAATAGTGTCTTGTTACCAGCGGTATTGCAATGTGACGAAGTCTGCAAGTCAGCGGTTTGTATGTGTAATGGCAGGCTCGGATGTTATGTATGTCATCTGCCGGTATGTGCTTTCCTGCACGTATGCGAATGTTGTCATTGTTCTAGATTCCTGGCGACCTAATGTAGCAATTCGTACTATTTGCTAGTACTATTGTGTGGCTACTATTTCATAAGACCTTTGCCTTACGAAATTTCTATGCCTGTGTGTGGGAAATGTATTTTCCATGTCAGGTGTATTTGAAATTTTATGCCTGGCTTTTGGCCGAAGGAAATGTGGTATTATCTGGTTGTGTGGTTGAATGAGCTAATTTCAGTGTGATTGGAAGCCTGGACCGTTGTTTTCCCTGGTGTCCAATTTTCGCTGGGATTTGAACCCGTGATCTTATGTAATTCTCTGTGTTCTATGTCTGCGTTGTGTTTCAGGGATTGAGGTGTCCTCAGTGTGGTTTTTGCTTGGGTTTCTCGTACCAAAAATACCGTTGGATAGTTAGTTTTTGGTACGAGTGTGGTGTGTGATCATGGGTTCGGACCTGGGGTGCTGTAAAGGCTTGGTATGCCGCTATCTGTGCCGTATATATTATGGCACATTCCCCGTGTATTTGCAATGCGCAAATGAAAGTACGCATACCTGTGAGGAGTTTGTATGTTTTTGAATTCTCCTCGTAGTGTAATTTGTGGAGTTCTGAGGTGTTAGAATCTGCCGTGAATGAACGCGTCTTTCCTGTCCACTTGGAGCTGGCTTAGTTCGTCTGTATGCGTGAAGGTCAGCCAGTCATGCGTGCCTTATCGCTGACAGTGTAGAATTACAATGTCGTGAGCTCTCATTTGTTTTATGTTCTGTCCATGTTGTTGTTTCCGGCACGCGTATGTGGGAACTTGATTGCTGTCTCTTGTAATTGCGGGCAGGCTCTTCGTAATGCAAAAGAACCTTCCATTAACTACCTTTGTGTTCCCAAGTGTTGTGTTGACTTGTAACGTGGGTCAAGTATATTCCTATCCATTGTTCAAAATGTCGTTATACACGAGTGTGTCCGGGCCACTAGTCGCGTGTTTGGTGACTAGATGCCGGAGGCGATTTTGTTGTTTTTCATTTATGGACATCTTTTAGTGGAACTGTCCCAATCTATTTTAGCTTCCTATTTTTCTATCCTGCAACTGGATAGCTACCCGACCTTATGTTCCTGGTATTCAGAAGGTTGCGGGTTTTGAGACCGTCTTTTACCCAGAGTAATTGTTTCTGGTGCCATTCAGGTTGTGTCTCCGGGACAGTTCTGGTGAGTGTTAGGATCGTATCCCGGTGCGGTCAGTGAGGTCCGAAGGCTATTTCTTGGCCTTCTTTCCACGTCTGCCAGCGGGATCATTTCCTTTTCTTTTAGTAGTGTGCCCGCCTGTACGTGTAGGTGTGTGAGCTTGGCGTGTATGATATGCCTTCATACGGCGGGCGTGAATAGTGTCTTTAATGAGTTTCCTCCCATGGCGCACGCTGACTATATAATTTAGGTCAGATACCTTCCTGCAGACTTTGAAGGGACCTGACCAGCGTGGCAGGAGGAATTCGGACACGTTTTTCTTGCGGGCGGAATTGGAAACCATAACCAATTGCCCGGGTGTGTATTCCACGGTCTTCCTATACCGATCGTATCGCTCTTTCTGTTTCTTTTGCGCCGCGGCTATGTTCTTTCTAGCGTTCATTCGCGCTATCTGTAAGTGCTCTAGCCGGGCAGCATTGTCCGTGTAGGCGTCCTGTGGGATACATATATTGTCTATGGGACTTCTGGGTGTGTATCCGTGCAGTAGGAAGTGTGGAGAGTGTTTCGTAGCCGTGGATATAGAGGTATTATAACTAAAAGTGATGGCTTGCAGGTATTCATCCCAGTCTGTTCCTGCGTCCTCTGTAAATTTGGTCGTAGAGATCGTCATCGTCTGGTATGAGCTGGAATTCGCTCTTCAACATTAAAGCGGTTTCCTCCCATGTGGCATTTTCTAGGTTGTCCTCATGGAGCTCATACCATGTCATGGCCGCCTTTGTGAGGTAAGCAGGAAGGAGCCGTTTCCTAACTTCCTCGCTCCAACCATTGATCCGGGCCGTTCTATTGAAGGCCTTGAGGTATTCCTCGGGATCCTGGCCTTCCCCCGTGAACTTTGTGGGGTGGATCATGGGGTACTCAGTGTGTCTGTTCATTTCGTTCTCGGCTGTGTCTCGTTGGCTGTGTAGTGATTCTGGTCTGTCTGTGCCGTTCGCACCGCTGTCGTGTGCCGAGGTGTTTGGGCTATTTAGAGGGGAATTAGCCTCGCTTCCCGTGTACGACACCTGTGTTATGTTACCAGGTGGCTCGTCACCTGACATGTCTGTGCTGATGGAGGGTGTGTTGTCGTACTGTGTGGATTTGACTATGTGTACGGTCCTGTCTAAATCCTGTTTTACTGTTTCCAAAATAGTGTGGATGTCAAGAACTGCTTCTGTCGTATGATTATTGGACTTGATAGTGTCTGTCTCTAGTAGCTCTGTAATGCGCTCGAGCAGATTACTGGCTTTCTTCTCTGTGATTTGCAGTTGCTGCAACAATAGGGGATGGAGTGTTGGCAGGCAATCTACTTCACTAGCGCTGGATACTGGTGACTCTTGTGTGTGTTCACTGGCCTGGGACCGTGTAAAATGTATAACTTGTGCTGCGGCGGTAGGGTGTTGAGCACGGATCTGTGATGTTTTGAATTCAAGGTCCCTGAGAAGTTGTACTGCGGTCTGGTCAGTTATCAAGTCACTGTTCTTAATTTTTAGTTTCGGCAGGAGTGGAGTCGTACTAGCCGACAAATGGTGCGCAAAGTCTCTTAGTGTAGTTTTAAATGTGGACATTTAATTTCCACTGACTTTGCACTATGGGGTGGATGGGGGTTGGTGTAATAATACCAGCTCCTATATAATATAATAAAAAAAATGTGTGACGCAATATGAGGTCAAAAAATTTTTTTCAGTCTCGCTTGGCTGTATGCGGTACGGAAGGGGTCGTTTCTACTACGAGGGCTCGTTGGTTGAGTCCTATTTTACTGTGCGTAGTAGACGCGCCTCCACCATTTGTTTTAGATCCCTTATTGGGGGGTGGTTGGATCTAAAACGGAAGAGTTATTGTGTTAATTTATAAAGAAGTGCCAAAAAGGGGGTGGCTTCCCGTAGTCGGGCAAGCTGACCAGTGTAGAGTGTTGTTTAGTGTTAGGGTGCTAGGGGTCGCTCTTATAAAAGATCTATGTGTACTTTAGGGGATGGAACTTAGCGTACGGGTCAACGCGCTGGTCGTCCAGCTGGCTGGTTAGATAATCGACTTGTACGCGTCAGCTATATGGCGCGTGCCGTTCCTGGCAGTCGGGCGACTGCGTGAAGTGCAATGCTACCTGAACTGGCAAGTGCCTGGCTACTGGGCGTCACGTCTAACCGTGACGGAGAGTTCAGGAAGGGAGTTAGGGCGTAAAGAAGCGTGTAAACAGTAATGCAGGTGTAATGTACTGACCAAGTGTTTATTGGCCAGTAATATTGAATTATGAGTCCCTTTTAAGGGATGTAGTGATATTACAATGTGAGAGTACAATTGGAGTATACAAATTGGTGGGTAAGGTTACAAAGTACAGGATTCTGACACTGCTGACTCACCTGATGATACCGATGCTAGCCTCCGGCCGACACACTGTAAGACTGGTAATTGAGAGTCCCTGACCTCCTTAAGACTCCCTTTTATATTCTCCGGCGTTGCTTCGTCGACATTCTGGTGGCATAGATGCCCTAGTTAATAGTGTGTCGCTGTTTGTAGTAGTGATGCAAGGATTGGGCCAGCTTTCCAGAATGGTAAGCTGTCCTTGCGGTGTTGATAGATGTTGGTCTGGACTTACAAGGATTGCCAGTTAGGAGATTTAAATAGATGATGGGGGGGATGGTCTCCAAGGGGTGCATACCCCTGGGGTACTGTACAATATGCAATATAGCGTACTGATACAAAATAAATAAACTTTGTATGAAATTCTTTATATATAAATAATATTCTCCAGTGATGAAATCGTTAGGTCTAAATCATTATTTGCTCACAAGTTCTATGTAAGTCATTTTATATAGAACAATGTTCTTTGGCACAAATGGCTCCGTGGTAGAGCGTTGGTCTATCATTCAAATGCCTATGGTTCAAACCCCATCAGTGTTAGGTTTTTTGCTTGACATTTTACATATTTATTGCTTTGTAATGACTCAGACGTTTTAAAATTAACCGTTGTATTGTGCATATTACGGTGAGAAACATATATTTAATTAAAACATAATTCGCCAGCAGATTTGCTCGAGACATCTAGCAGCCAAAAAGGTAACTGCACGCCGGCCTACTTATTAACTTCCAGATTTTATTGAAAAGTTTCTTCTTATGGCCGCCAGAATGCACTCGCCCTGTTAGGATTATATTGTTCGATACTTCTCCACTAGATTTCACGACTGGTCTACATGGGACTCCATTGATAGCATACCATTGGCATTCCATGCGCATCGAATTTGAAGAATGACAAGATGATACTATGATATATTTTTACTTCTTATTTTAAAGGGTTCGTAACAGCCTATTGTGCGTTACTTGAATATGTTATTTGAAATAAAGAACAAAACGATTTCACATAGTAACTGAATTCTAGCCGTTGGTGCTAATTCAGGTTATTAATACTTTTATTTCAGGCAAATAGCAATCGAAAATATCCACATAGATTGTATACACATGTCTCTGTAGGGTCATGGAAAGATTTGTTAATTCAATTAGGGTTGTGAAAGCCATGCACAACCAGACGTGTAAAGACATGCCTCAACTCAAAGTTGGATGTTGTCCACGGCAGGTCGATTATGTAATAATAACAATAATAATAATGTTATTATTCATAATGTTGAATTTTGGGCTTATGCCGTGTTTTATTATATTAAAATTCGACGCGTTTCGAAAGAAACCATGTCTTTCTTCGTCAGGAATAATCTGGAATACGACCATGTTGCTAAGAGAAAGCAACGAAGAACATATGGAAGGTGCCCAAAGATGGACGCCATTATAGCCCCATGTTAGGGACAACGGAAAGCAACAGTGAATTATTGTCATTTAGACTTTCACGGCCCGTGTTATTATTCATAATGTTGAATTTTGGGCTTATGCCGTGTTTTATTATATTGCAATTCGACGCGTTTCGAAAGAAACCATGTCTTTCATCGTCAGGAATAATCTGGAATACGACAATGTTGCTAAGAGAAAGCAACGAAGAACATATAGAAAGTGCCCAAAGATGGACGCCATTATAGCCCCATGTTAGGGACAACGGAAAGCAGCAGTGAATTACTTTCTCAGGGTTCTGATAATAGGTACCCAGGATTCACTGAGATTGTAGCCGGTGTCGCGGTTGAAATTATCTGGGTGTTTACGTATTTCAACCGCCTCCCTGATGATTCTGGGACGATATTGCTTTATACGGGCAAGAACATCCACTCCTTGGAACATGACATCATGGCCAGGTGTTGAAGCATGATCGGCAACAGCTGATTTATCAGGTTGAATGAGCCTGATACATCTATTATGTTCCTTAATGCGAGTGCATATTGTTCTCGAAGTCTGCCCGATGTAAACCTTGCCACAAGTACAGGGAACTCTGTAGATACCCGGTTGTTGCAATTTAGGCAAACTGTCCTTAGTTGGTCGCTGGAGTTGCCTAATCTTAACAGAAGTTCCAAATAGAGTCCGTATGTTGTACCGACGTAGGATTTTAGCAATACGATCCGTTGTGTTATGTATGTACGGAAGGAAAGCAGTTCATCTTACATCTCTTTTCTCAACTGACGTCCTATTATTATTTGTTGGTTTCAGAACCGTACAAATCAAAGCCTTGCTATAACCGTTGCTCTCAAAGGTGGTTCGCAGGGTGATAATTTCTTCTCGTAAAGAAGGCACTTCACAAATCCACCTAGCCCTGGTAGATAGAGTTGTAAGGATACCATGTTTCTGGGCAGGGTGATGGTGAGAACTTGCGTGAAGATATCTATTGGTGTGTGTTGGCTTTCGGAAAACGCTGTGTCCTAAAGATCCATCCTCTTTCTTGGTGACGAGAACATCTAAAAAAGGTATTTTGCCGTCAGATTCCTTTTCCATGGTGGAACAAATAGAAGGGTGCTGGAGATTATGGTGATCCAGGAAATGGCTAAGATTTTCCACACTTTCCGTCGAAACAACAAACGTGTCATCCTCATAACGCCACCAGATCTTCGGTTGAAAGAAGCCGACGACAAAGATTTCTCTTCAAAGTTCTCCATGAAGAATTTAGCCACAACAGGAGAGAGAGGACTACCCATGGCCACACCATCAGTCTGCTCATAAAAATTCCCATTCCATAGAAAGTAGGAGGAGGTCATACAGTGATAAAAAAGTCTTGTGATGACTTCAGGAAAAAAGCCATTAATGAGAGACATAACACCATCAATAGGTACTCTCGTAAACAGAGACACCACGTCGAGACTCACTAGAATATCACCCGGCTGAAGTGTTAAAGCTTTTAATTTTTCCACGAAGTGTGTGGAATCCTTAATGTACGAAGGCGTGTTACCCAGAAGCAGCTGAAGTAGTCTACCTAAGTATTTAGAAAGGGCATATGTAGGAGAACCAATCGTACTAACAATAGGTCTAAGAGGAACATCTTCCTTATGCATTTTAGGAAGACCATAGAGTCTCGGAGGAATAGCATCCCCAGGAAGGAGAGTCCTCCCTGCATCCGCTGGAATAGATGATTGCTTGATCAATTTGACGGTGACATTTGAGTAGCGAGTAGTAGGATCACGACTTTTAATCCTATATACAGGATCTGAAAACAAAGACGAGATCTTGGAATCATAATCAACCTTATCCAACACCACTGTCGCGTTACCCTTGTCAGCGGGGAGACCGATAATATCAGAATTGTCCCTTAGATATTTAAGTGCCCGGCTTTCGCCTTGTTTTAAGTTGGTGTTAGGTGGCTTAGCGGTCTTGAGAACTCGGGAACATTCTTGCCTGGCTTCCTCGGCCTCTTCAGGTGTGAGGTGATGTACCGAGGATTCTACGGATGTAATAAGTTTTTCAATAGGAATTCTTCTAGGCGATACATCAAAATTGAGACCATTAGCGAGAACTGCCTGTTGGGTATCACTTAGGGGCTTGCTGGACAAATTTAAGACAACCTTGTTAGCATCAAGTCTAATGGCTTGAGATTTCTGCAACTGACATAACCTATCACATTTGGAAATATGTCTGTCCCTCACCTGATCTAGAACGCTTTTAGCTTGCACTGAAGAAATACGATCAAAGATCTTCCATAATTCCTCACTTACGAAGTTTGAGAGGCGTAGATGTAGCTGTAGTAACTCCCTCGAAATAAAATCCAACTGCTTACGAGTATGCTGTAACCTCTCTATCAATAACGCCTTGCTTGCACGACGATAGATTCTCGTTGCCTTAGGTGTTCTGAAGGAATGCTTCAACATAACAAAATTCGGTAGAATATCATGATCCCGGCATCTTAGGAGAAAAGCGAGTGAAGAGATTAGACACACCTTCTTGCGTCGTAATCTACTAAATCTAGACATCAGTTGGTAAATATCCTCCCCATAGAGGTTTCTAATATTGTCATTTTGACTTTCACAGCCCGTGTTACTATTCATAATGTTGAATTTTGGGCTTATGCCGTGTTTTATTATAATAAAATTCTACGCGTTTCGAAAGAAACCATGTCTTTCTTCGTCAGGAATAATCGGGAATACGACAATGTTGCTAAGAGAAAGCAACGAAGAACATATAGAAGGTGCCCAAAGATGGACGCCATTATAGCCCCTCGTTAGGGACAACGGAAAGCAGCAGTGAATTACTTTCTCAGGGTTCTGGTAATAGTTAGCCAGGATTCACTGAGATTGTAGCCGGTGTCGCGGTTGAAATTATCTGGGTGTTTACGTATTTCAACCGCCTCCCTGATGATTCTGGGACGATATTGCTTTATACGGGCAAGAACATCCACTCCTTGGAACATGACATCATGACCAGGTGTTATAGCATGATCGGCAACAGCTGATTTATCAGGTTGAATGAGCCTGATACATCTATTATGTTCCTTAATGCGAGTGCATATTGTTCTCGAAGTCTGCCCGATGTAAACCTTGCCACAAGTACAGGGAACTCTGTGGATACCCGGTTGTTGCAATTTAGGCAAACTGTCCTTAGTTGGTCGCTGGAGTTGCCTAATCCTAATAGAAGTTCCAAATACAGTCCGAATGTTGTACCGACGTAGGATGTTGCCAATACGATCCGTTGTGTTATGTATGTACGGAAGGTAAGCAGTTCCTCTTACATCACTTTTCTCAACTGACGACCTATTATTTGTTGGTTTCAGAAGCGTAGAAATCAAAGCCTTGCTATAACCGTTGCTCTCAAAGGTGGTTTGCAGGGTGTTAATTTCTTCTTGTAAAGAAGACACTTCACAAATCCTCCTAGCCCTGGTAGTTAGAGTTGTAAGGATACCATGTTTCTGGGCAGGGTGATGGTGAGAACTTGCGTGGAGATATCTATTGGTGTGTGTTGGCTTACGAAAAACGCTGTGTCCTAAAGATCCATCCTCTTTCTTGGTGACGAGAACATCTAAAAAAGGTATTTTGCCACCAGATTCCTTTTCCATGATGGAACAAATAGAAGGGTGCTGGAGATTAAGGTGATCCAGGAAATGGCTAAGATTTTCCTCACTTTCCGTCCAATCAACGAATGTGTCATCCACATAACGCCACCAGATCTTCGGTTTGAAAGGAGCCGACGACAAAGCTTTCTCTTCAAAGTTCTCCATGAAGAAATTAGCCACAACAGGAGAGAGAGGACTACCCATGGCCACACCATCAGTCTGCTCATAAAAATTCCCATTCCATAGAAAGTAGGAGGAGGTCATGCAGTGATAAAAAAGTCTTGTGATGTCTTCAGGAAAAAAGCCATTAATGAGAGACATAAAACCATCAATAGGTACTCTCGTAAACAGAGACACCACGTCGAGACTCACTAGAATATCACCCGGCTGAAGTGTTATAGCTTTTAACTTTTCCACGAAGTGTGTGGAATCCTTAATGTACGAAGGCGTGTTACCCAGAAGCGGCTGAAGTAGTCTACCTAAGTATTTGGAAAGGGCATATGTAGGAGAACCAATCGTACTAGCAATAGGTCTAAGAGGAACATCTTCCTTGTGTATTTTAGGAAGACCATTGAGTATCGGAGGAATAGCATCCCCTGGAAGGAGAGTCTTCGCTGCATCCGCTGGAATAGATGATTGCTTGATCAATTTGACGGTGACATTTGAGTAGCGAGTAGTAGGATCACGACTATTAATCCTATATACAGGATCTGATAACAAAGACGAGATCTTGGAATCATAATCAACCTTATCCAACACCACTGTCGCGTTACCCTTGTCAGCGAAGAGAACGATCATATCAGAATTGTCCCTTAGATTTATGTGCCCGGCATTCGCCTTGTTTTAAGTTGGTGTTAGGTGGTTTAGCGGTCTTGAGAACTCGGGAACATTCTTGCCTGGCTTCCTCGGCCTCTTCAGGTGTGAGGTGATGTACCGTGGATTCTGCGGATGTAATAAGTTCTTCAATAGGAATTCTTCTAGGCGCTACATCAAAATTGAGACCTTTAGCGAGAACTGCCTGATGGGTATCACTTAGGGGCTTGCTGGACAAATTTACGACAACCTTGTTAGCATCAAGCCTAATGGCTTGAGATTTCTGCAACTGACATAACCTATCATATTTGGAAATTTGTCTGTCCCTCACCAGATCTAGAACGCTGTTAGCTTGCACTGAAGAAATACGATCAAAGATCTTCCATAATTCCTCACTTAAGAAGTTTGAGAGGCGTAGATGTAGCTGTAGTAACTCCCTCGAAATAAAATCCAACTGCTTACGAGTATGCTGTAACCTCTCAATCAATAACGCCTTGCTTTCACGACGATAGATTCTCGTTGCCTTAGGTGTTCTGAAGGAATGCTTCAACATAACAAAATTCGGTAGAATATCATGATCCCGGCATCTTAGGAGAAAAGCGAGTGAAGAGATTAGACACACCTTCTTGCGTTGTAACCTACTAAATCTAGACATCAGTTGGAAAATATCCTCCCCATAGAGGTTTCTAATATTGTCATTTTGACTTTCACGGCCCGTGTTACTATTCATAATGTTGAATTTTGGGCTTATGCCGTGTTTTATTATTTTAAAATTCGACGCGTTTCGAAAGAAACCATGTCTTTCTTCGTCAGGAATAATCTGGAATACGACAATGTTGCTAAGGGAAAGCAACGAAGAACATATAGAAGGTGCCCAAAGATGGACGCCATTATAGCCCCATGTTAGGGACAACGGAAAACAGCAGTGAATTACTTTCACATGGTTCTGATAATAGTTAGCCAGGATTCACTGAGATTGTAGCCGGTGTCGCGGTTGAAATTATCTGGGTGTTTACGTATTTCAACCGCCTCCCTGATGATTCTGGGACGATATTGCATTATACGGGCAAGAACATCCACTCCTTGGAACATGACATCATGGCCAGGTGTTAAAGCATGATCGGCAACAGCTGATTTATCAGGTTGAATGAGCCTGATACTTCTATTATGTTCCTTAATGCGAGTTCATATTGTTATCGAAGTCTGCCCGATGTAAACCTTGCCACAAGTACAGGGAACTCTGTAGATACCCGGTTGTTGCAATTTAGGCAAACTGTCCTTAGTTGGTCGCTGGAGTTGCCTAATCTTAACAGAAGTTCCAAATACAGACCGTATGTTGTACCGACGTAGGATTTTAGCAATAGGATCCGTTATGTTATGTATGTACAGAAGGTAAGCAGTTCCTCTTTCTTCTCTTTTCTCAACTGACGTCCTATTATTATTTGTTGGTTTCAGAACCGTAGAAATCATAGACTTTCTTTAACCGTTGTTCTAAAAGGTGGTTCGGAGGATGTTAATTTCTTCTTGTAAAGAAGACACTTCACAAATTCTCCTAGCCCTGGTAGTTAGAGTTGTAAGGATACCATGTTTCTGGGCAGGGTGATGGTGAGAACTTGCGTGGAGATATCTATTGGTGTGTGTTGGCTTACGAAAAACGCTGTGTCCTAAAGATCCATCCTCTTTCTTGGTGACGAGAACATCTAAAAAGGTATTTTTCCGTCAGATTCCTTTTCCATGCTGGAACAAATAGAAGGGTGCTGGAGATTAAGGTGCTCCAGGAAATGGCTAAGATTTTCCTCACTTTCCGTCCAAACAACGAACGTGTCATCCACATAACGCCACCAGATCTTCGGTTTGAAAGGAGCCGACGACAAATCTTTCTCTTCAAAGTTCTCCATGAAGAAATTAGCCACAACAGGAGAGAGAGGACTACCCATGGCCACACCATCAGTCTGCTCATAAAAATTCCCATTCCATAGAAAGTAGGAGGAGGTCATGCAGTGATAAAAAAAAGTCTTGTGATGTCTTCAGGAAAAAGTCATTAATGAGAGACATAACACCATCAATAGGTACTCTCGTAAACAGAGACACCACGTCGAGACTCATTAGAATATCACCCGGCTGAAGTGTTATAGCTTTTAACTTTTCCACGAAGTGTGTGGAATCCTTAATGTACGAAGGCGTGTTACCCAGAAGCGGCTGAGGTAGTCTACCTAAGTATTTGGAAAGGGCATATGTAGGACAACCAATCGTACTAACATTAGGTCTAAGAGGATCATCTTCCTTATGTATTTTAGGAAGACCATAGAGTCTCGGAGGAATAGCATCCCCTGGAAGGAGAGTCTTCGCTGCATCCGCTGGAATAGATGATTGCTTGAACAATTTGACGGTGACATTTGAGTAGTGAGTAGTAGGATCACGACTATTAATCCTATATACAGGATCTGATAACAAAGACGAGATTTTGGAATCATAATCAACCTTATCCAACACCAATGTCGCGTTACCCTTGTCAGCGGGGAGAACGATAATATCAGAATTGTCCCTTAGATCTTTAAGTGCCCGGCTTTCGCCTTGTTTTAAGTTGGTGTTAGGTGGCTTAGCGGTCTTGAGAACTCGGGAACATTCTTGCCTGGGTTCCTCGGCCTCTTCAGGTGTGAGGTGATGTACCGAGGATTCTACGGATTTAATAAGTTCTTCAATAGGAATTCTTCTAGGCGCAACATCAAAATTGAGACCTTTAGCGAGAACTGCCTATTGGGTATCACTTAGGGGGTTGCTGGACAAATTTACGACAACCTTGTTAGCATCAAGTCTAATGGCTTGATATTTCTGCAACTGACATAACCTATCATATTTGGAAATTTGTCTGTCCCTCACCAGATCTAGAACGCTGTTAGCTTGCACTGAAGAAATACGACCAAAGATCTTCCATAATTCCTCACTTACGAAGTTTGAGAGGCGTAGATGTAGCTGTAGTAACTCCCTCGAAATAAAATCCAACTGCTTACGAGTATGCTGTAACCTCTCTATCAATAACGCCTTGCTTGCACGACGATAGATTCTCGTTGCCTTAGGTGTTCTGAAGGAATGCTTCAACATAACAAATTTCGGTAGAATATCATGATCCCGGAATCTTAGGAGAAAAGCGAGTGAAGAGATTAGACACACCTTCTTGCGTTGTAACCTACTAAATCTAGACATCAGTTGGAAAATATCCTCCCCATAGAGGTTTCTAATATTGTCATTTTGACTTTCACGGCCCGTGTTACTATTCATAATGTTGAATTTTGGGCTTATGCCGTGTTTTATTATATTAAAATTCGACGCGTTTCGAAAGAAACCATGTCTTTCTTCGTCAGGAATAATCTGGAATACGACAATGTTGCTAAGGGAAAGCAACGAAGAACATATAGAAGGTGCCCAAAGATGGACGCCATTATATCCCCATGTTAGGGACAACGGAAAGCAGCAGTGAATTACTTTCACAGGGTTCTGATAATAGTTAGCCAGGATTCACTGAGATTGTAGCCGGTGTCGCGGTTGAAATTATCTGTGTGTTTACGTATTTCAACCGCCTCCCTGATGATTCTGGGACGATATTGCTTTATACGGGCAAGAACATCCACTCCTTGGAACATGACATAATGGCCAGGTGTTAAAGCATGATCGGCAACAGCTGATTTATCAGGTTGAATGAGCCTGATACATCTATTATGTTCCTTAATGCGAGTGCATATTGTTCTCGAAGTCTGCCCGATGTAAACCTTGCCACAAGTACAGGGAACTCTGTAGATACCCGGTTGTTGCAATTTAGGCAAACTGTCCTTAGTTGGTCGCTGGAGTTGCCTGATCTTAACAGAAGTTCCAAATACAGTCCGTACGTTGTACCGACGTAGGATTTTAGCAATACGATCCGTTGTGTTATGTATGTACGGAAGGTAAGCAGTTCCTCTTACATCTCTTTTCTCAACTGACATCCTATTATTATTTGTTGGTTTCAGAACCGTAGAAATCAAAGCCTTTCTATAACCGTTGCACTCAAAGGTGGTTCGCAGGGTGTTAATTTCTTCTTGTAAAAAAGACACTTCTCAAATCCTCCTAGCCCTGGTAGTTAGAGTTGTAAGGATACCATGTTTCTGGGCAGTGTGATGGTGAGAACTTGCGTGGAGATATCTATTGGTGTGTGTTGGCTTACGAAAAACGCTGTGTCCTAAAGATCCATCCTCTTTCTTGGTGACGAGAACATCTAAAAAAGGTATTTTGCCGTCAGATTCCTTTTCCATGCCGGAACAAATAGAAGGGTGCTGGAGATTAAGGTGATCCAGGAAATGGCTAAGATTTTCCTCACTTTCCGTCCAAACAACGAACGTGTCATCCACATAACCCCACCAGATCTTCGGTTTGAAAGGAGCCGACGACAAAGCTTTCTCTTCAAAGTTCTCCATGAAGAAATTAGCCACAACAGGAGAGAGAGGACCACCCATGGCCACACCATCAGTTTGCTCATAAAAATTCCCATTCCATAGAAAGTAGGAGGAGGTCATGCAATGATAAAAAAGTCTTGTGATGTCTTCCGGAAAAAAGCCATTAATGAGAGACAAAACTCCATCAATAGGTACTCTCGTAAACAGAGACACCTAGTCGAGACTCACTAGAATATCACCCGGCTGAAGTGTTATAGCTTTTAACTTTTCCACGAAGTGTGTGGAATCCTTAATGTACGAAGGCGTGTTACCCAGAAGCGGCTGAAGTAGTCTACCTAAGTATTTGGAAAGGGCATATGTAGGAGAACCAATCGTACTAACAATAGGTCTAAGAGGAACATCTTCCTTATGTATTTTAGGAAGACCATAGAGTCTCGGAGGAATAGCATCCCCTGGAAGGAGAATCTTCGCTGCATCCGCTGGAATAGATGATTTCTTGATCAATTTGACGGTGACATTTGAGTAGCGAGTAGTAGGATCACGACTATTAATCCTATATACAGGATCTGATAACAAAGACGAGATCTTGGAATCATAATCAACCTTATCCAACACCACTGTCGCGTTACCCTTGTCAGCGGGGAGAACGATAATATCAGAATTGTCCCTTAGATCTTTAAGTGCCCGGCTTTCGCCTTGTTTTAAGTTGGTGTTAGGTGGCTTAGCGGTCTTGAGAACTCGGGAACATTCTTGCCTGGCTTCCTCGGCCTCTTCAGGTGTGAGGTGATGTACCGAGGATTCTACGGATGTAATAAGTTCTTCAATAGGAATTCATCTAGGCGCTACATCAAAATTGAGACCTTTAGCGAGAACTGCCTGTTGAGTATCACTTAGGGGCTTGCTGAACAAATTTACGACAACCTTGTTAGCATCAAGTCTAATGGCTTGAGATTTCTGCAACTGACATAACCTATCATATTTGGAAATATGTCTGTCCCTCACCTGATCTAGAACGCTGTTAGCTTGCACTGAAGAAATACGATCAAAGATCTTCCATAATTCCTCACTTACGAAGTTTGAGAGGCGTAGATATAGCTGTAGTAACTCCCTCGAAATAAAATCCAACTGCTTACGAATATGCTGTAACCTCTCTATCTATAACGCCTTGCTTGCACGACGATAGATTCTCGTTGCCTTAGGTGTTCTGAAGGAATACTTCAACATAACAAAATTCGGTAGAATATCATGATCCGGCATCTTAGGAGAAAAGCGAGTGAAGTGATTAGACACACCTTCTTGCGTCGTAACCTACTATATCTAGACATCAGTTGGAAAATATCCTCCCCATAGAGGTTTCTAATATTGTCATTTTGACTTTCACGGCCCGTGTTACTATTCATAATGTTGAATTTTGGGCTTATGCCGTGTTATTTGTTTTACGTCCCTTTTAACTTCTGCTGCTTTTAGATACGCCGGGGTGTCAGAATTTTATCCCGAAGGGTATCTTTAACGTGCCAGAAAATCTACTGACACGGCTCCCTCGCATTTGTGCACCCTCAAATGTCAGCTGAATGCGCCAGGATACGAACCCGCAACCTAGGGCCCAGCAAGCGAGAACGTTACCGCTGAGCCACGCAGCCAGTCCGGTCGATTATGTCTCCAGATCCATAACATTCTTGAGATACTTCTTATCTATCTTTCCTCAATGATGGTAGTAGTTTTTTTTTCTAGGTTGTGGCGTTTGGTAGAGGTAAATAGTTTCTAAGGTCTTCAACCAAGAAATGATTCTATTATACTCTTTGATAATAACGAGTTATAACTATACTCATACATTTAGGAGAAAGTAGGCTATAAGTTCTTTACTGAACATCTTGTTTTGGTTAAAAATAGCACCAGTCGCGATGAATGGCCTGGAAATTATTTGGAAATATCTTAGGCACAGACATCTGGCAACGCTGGAAAGGATCAACGCAATGTATCTAACAAGAGCCTTATGCCTATCCAAGTTCACGTCCTCGCGTCTTGTGTATGTCATGACAGGGGAACTGCCCTTCATGGAAGAAGTCAGATTACAGATGCTCCTGCCACACACACCGGTATATGGGGAGTATTTACGTCTCATGACAGCAAATAGAAATTACATTTGGCATGAATTTTATACGACGGACGCTATGACTACACAGGACTGGATGCAAGGATCCTACGAGCTACATATCTTGACGCGCTTTGCGGTCCATGGTTTCCACCACCAGATCTGCATGAGAGTCGTCAATCACCAACCAGACGAACTATGCGTGTACAAGCTTTATAAGGGTCCTTGCGACAGATACCACGTGAGGACGTGCAAGTGCAGAGAGATGTCTCTGAAGAAATTTTGTGAAAATTAGAAAATATATGGACACCCCTCTGAAAGAGGCATTTACAGTAACAACGACAACATTTTGTATTAATGATGGTTCGTAAGAAACACGTTCATGCACATTGTGCGCAATAAAGTATTTATTTATAACTATTCTAAAGAGTAATGAGAGCTGATCATTTTGTTGAATAGTAATTTTAATCAACAGTAAAAATAGTTAGATATCCCTGATTAACACGAAACATGCTGATTCGGCTTGACTGTCTTCATATAAATTTATCTCATATGCATGGATTATGCAAGCAGTTGCAGCATGCCTGGTGAGTAGAGATTCCCTAGCAATGTCAGCACTCCTGAGGGAGAGAGAGATAGGAAAAGGAAAGAGAGCTGCATCAGTGTTACTATTATTATTATATTCGATTTAAAGGAGCTCGTCACAAATAGGTTGAGAAAGACTGCTCGAACAGAATAATACAGCCTAATTAAATGCACATTTCTTATCTTTCTATTGGAAACAAGGTTTGCGCTCTACTTTGAGGAGCGGAGCAATTCATTCTGACTGCTATGTAGCCAATACGCTGGCCTTTTGTTCTCCCAGCAGAGAGTAACGAGCTCCACTTCAGTCGGGACGAAAGGACTGTAAGCGGTACAAAGAGCACACCACCGAACGCAAGGACCATTTCATAAAATTAAATATGAAACACTTCAAGATTATGTATAACAGCATTGTCATCGTCAGAGAATATAGAATTGACGAAATGTTTTATTACTTGCCAGTTCTAAGTACTACAAACAAACGAGTTAATGGAAATAATTCGGTTTCGGTGGTCTCGGTTTTTTTTTGGTTCAGCCAAGAAATTTAATTCGGTTCTGATGACTGGAACGGGGAAAAACCCAGCTGAAGTACTCAGTATTTTTTCAGAGTGTTAAAAATCCCTCAGCATTCCCTCCATCGTAGGGGAAATAAAGCCGGTGGTCCCATGTCATAGATTTATGGCATGAAATAGAACCTTCCACTAACTACACTTGTGTGATGCCAAAATTTGTAGGTTAGGTTTGATTAATGCTCTTAAGTTCAAACGTTCGTCACTGGGCGCTGGTTTCAATAGCATGTAGTAGCAGCGAAGTTCACAGCTAGGTGTCGAGGACGGTAGCATTTGGTAGCAAAAGTAGGGACTACTTGAAATTATCGTCTGCAGTCCTAACTTGAATTAAAAGATAACACACTCTAATACAGTCATCACAATTAACACCGTTTGTCAGACAGATTCTACACACACCCAAAGTACATGGGGCTACATGACCACGTTGTCGCAGCCCCTATGCTAAGGAACCAACCAACCAGTCAACCTTTTAAGGCAAATCTCTGAAGAAGTGGATTCGATTCTCACCTCTGCCGTCCTAGAAGTCGTTTTCCGTGGTCTACCACTTGAATTCCAGGAGAATGGATGGTTTCTAAAATAAGGACACAGCCGCGTACCTCTCAATCCTAGCATCAATTACAAATGCACACACCAGTCCAGACACCAGAATAATATAGCTTATTAGGAAAACTCTATCACTATGTAGCCTATATACACAGACACTCCAAAACTACAAGGGACTGAAATGGTCAGGATGTTCGGGCCTAATTTTGACTTCCTTTCCTTCAAGGACTGTTCTCCATTCTCTGATAACCTTTCCTCACACGAAGTGCCTGACTCCAGTTTTAATGTTGAAAGGTTTTTCAGATTTCGCCTAGAATATTAACCTTGGATTTAGTTTCATCAGGGTACCGTATCGTTGAAAGTGTTCCTAGTGTTATTTCCTAGCCTCACTTTCCCTTTTTTTTGTTTTTATCGAGGTTCGTCTCTCGATCAAGTTGTTGTTGTTGTTGTTGTTGTTGTTTAGTCTTCAGTCTTTTGACTCGTTTGATGCAGCACTCCATGTCTCCCTGTCCTGAGCTAATCGTTTCATCTGTACATAGCTACTACACCCTACATCCGAGGCAATCTGTTTAACATATTCTAACCTTGGTCTACCCCTACAAGTCTTTTCAGGGGCAGATGACCTCGTAGTTCCGCGCCTTATAACAACAATAACTAACTAACTAAATAACTAACAGTTCGTTTCCTCGACCCTTCCTTCCATAACTAATTATGTTATTCCTACCAACCTATCTCTTCTCTTCATTAGCAGTCACCAGAAACATTTCTCCTCTCCCGCTCGTCTTAATACATCTTCAATTGTAACCCTATCTACCCATCTGATCTTCATCATTCTCCTGTAACACCACATTTCAAACGCTTGAATTCTCCTCTTTTCTGCTGCACCAATAGTCTACGTTTCACTTCCATAGAGCGCCACGCTCCAGACAAAGGCTTTCAAAAATGACTTCCTAATACCTAAATCTATATTCGATGTCTACGGATTCCTTTTTTGTAGAAATGCTTTCCAACCTACTTTTTATATCCACATTGCTTCGTCCATCACTGGTTATTTTGCTTCCTAAGTAACAGAAGTCTCCTACTTCCTGTAGCTTTTCACCTGCCAATTTGATGTCCATGGGGGTTTCTGATTTATTTCGCCTGCACCCCAATAATTTTCTTATACATTTATTGATTTTCATCATAAATTCTTTTTCCTTTTGAACCGGCC
Source organism: Meconema thalassinum (assembly GCA_946902985.2). Taxonomy (NCBI): domain Eukaryota; kingdom Metazoa; phylum Arthropoda; class Insecta; order Orthoptera; family Tettigoniidae; genus Meconema; species Meconema thalassinum. The sequence goes on from OX336393.1 coordinate 468,861,905, forward strand.
GAAACTAAGGAACACGCAAATATTACTTCATTTCCTTCTCATCGTCCTTTCTTCCTTCCCCTTCCACCTCATTTTCTTCATTCTTTCAGTGTTGCGCCTTTCTCTCTTCTGTCCATCCTCCTCCCCTTCGCTCTCTCTTTTCTTCCACAAGAACGTTTATGCTAGAGAGTTTTTCCCTGAATTGTTTTCTGTCTTTGATAGTCTTCATCTGTGATTCTTAACCTCCTGAGTTCTTCCTTCATCTGCTTTGTGTAGCCCCCCTGGCTCTTCAGATTTAAATTATTATTATTATTGTTCCATCCAAAGGAAAAACAAGTAGTTCCGTGAAGAACTATACAGCCTATTTTCATATATCCTACTTATGTTAATCGGCTCTATCAAAGTACAAAATTTCATTTTTTTAGTTAGTTATTGTTTTTTAGGGGCGGAACTACGAGGTCATCAGCCCCTAAAATTTCATGTTGATTGCTATCATAGATTAATAGATATTGAGTACCGTCTCCCCCCGTGTGGTGACCGGGGATTAGAATTGTCCCACCGTAGCCCATGCGTGTCGTAAAAGGCGATGAATTGGGTACCCGGTGATTGGGGGTATAACTGGGCATTCTGTCTCCTGGGGACATAAATAAGGAGGCTGGGAAGGCAACCCAACACACCTCTCCACGTTGGGTTAATCACCCATGCAGGGGTAGAAATTATTCAAACAAACAGCAGTAGCCTTGGATTGGACGGATCTACACGACGACAATAGATCGGAGTGGCAGAGATGGACAGAACGAGGCTATCCCGACGCTTGAGGGCAAAAGGGATAAGAAGAAAATAAGAAGAAGATGAGTACCGTCTAAATATTGCAGATGGTCGCCATGTTGGATTTTAAATATGTAGGCCATATATTTATTTACTATTAGATGGCGATTGTTGCGTAGGTTCATAATTCAAACGTTCATTCGATCGCATGATTAATACACAATAAATAAAAGTTTTATTTCAAAATTGCGCACAGACAATGTTTTGTTTATTTACATTACATCGCCTATACACAGTACGAGATTTGGCATCTCATTTAACTGTTGTATTTTTTAACTTCAAAGGAAAATATCCTTGAGGTTATGTGAACAATTGAAATAAATTAAATGCCAGAGCATTACAATGTGTATAAACATTTACTGTACCATAATTCACTGAGATCAGATGGCAAAATCGCGAAAAAAGTCGCTTGGCCGCCATGTACGTTTTGTATTTTACAGGTGTTTGAAAGTCTCATAGCTGAACTTCTAGTAGTACTTTTTATCACCGTACACAATTTCAGGGTGATATCAGAAATAGTTTCGGAGATAAAGAATGCCGGTGAAATATTTCGCACAGCCGTCATCGTGCGTTTATGTAAACAATAGAACTAAATTAGATTTCAGTGCATTACAATGTATATAAACACTTGCACCGTGTTTCAGTGCATTACAATGTATATAAACACTTGCACCGTGTTTCAGTGCATTACAATGTATATAAACACTTGCACCGTGTTTCAGTGCATTACAATGTATATAAACACTTGCACCGTGTTTCAGTGCATTACAATGTATATAAACACTTGCACCGTGTTTCATTGCGTTTGGATGGTTAAGTCGCGAGAAAAGACGATTTAAAAATTTCAGTTTCGCTTTTCCGCCAAGTTTGTTTTGTAGTTAACAGGCTTTTGAGAGTCTCATAGCTGAACTTATAGTAGTGCCCGTTATCACCGTACAACATTTTATAGTAATAGTTTGGGAGATATGCAATGCCGGTGAAATATTTCTCACAGCCACGAAGTTGGATTGGTGAGACGTAATAAAATTTATGTTCAACGATAACGAAATGTAAATATTATATGTCAGGAAACTGTATCATAACAACGTTCATTATAACACTATTTTTCATTATGAAACAGTTCCTCCCACCAATCAGAGATCAAGAAACCGTTTTGTGACCAATTAGGTAAAGATAGCATCGCATCTGCGCTGTTCTCTGCATCCCATGCGCTCAGTTCAGTACTTAAATCTCCACAGATATTTGTGAACATTAGTGTTCGAACATAAAATAGTTATAAATATCGTCTAACATAAACAATCGTATGTAACTCGCCTATAATGGTAATTAAGACACTCGTAACGATATTATAAAACTCACTTCGCCCTTATTATGAACATGCTCATGTCTTAAATATTTCCATTATTGGCTCGTTGCATAATGTACTATTGAAGGACACGGTCGTGGTTGGCTGAAATATTACTATGACCTTACCAAGTTGCATTGAAATCGCTCCAGCCATTTAGAAGTTATTAGCCGACGCACACACTCGGACGCACACCCACACGGACAAAATACGATCTCATAAGACTATTTTTTCATGAATGAAAATATGCTAATTACAAGAAACTGTTGACCATGCACAGACCTGTAATTCTCACAATATCATGTTTCCTCCCCTCGATTGAATTATTCTCCTGTGTTCCCACCTACGAGGACATTATGTTGGTTAAACTAAAGTACACACACCCTGTGTAGGTTGTAATGAAAGTGCCTATTATGAGAATGGTTTTTCACCTCCTCAATAACAAAAAAAACGAATGTACATTCGCATTTCACACCGCCATGATTACTCACTTTTAAGCATGTTATTACGAAGTTCTTTCTCATTATTAATTATATTTTCCTGTGCTCCCGCTGGTTACCAGAAAAACAAAACAAAACATAACATATGTGCTGCCACGTGTAAAACAATCATCCCGCAGTGTTGCCACGGAAAGTTGAAAACATTTCTTGCTGTTTAATATTTACTCTGGTCATAAAGCCAGAAGTCCGTATTAATGACGTCGCTTCTAGCTGCTTGTAATCTGAACCACTGAGAATTACTTTCAAACTTTCTACGTTGTTAATAATGTAAATGTACAAGAAAGTACTTAAAAAGTAGTAGAGTTTAATGTCCTACGGCTGGCAGGAGAGCGACTCCACAAGTCTACATTCTTCTAATAATAATGATGATATTGATTTTACGTCCTTTTAACCCTCCGTCAGGCGCAACCTAAATAATAACATGATGATGATGATGATGATGATAATTATTGATTTAAGGGGCCTAACATCTAGGTCATCAACCCCTAATGGTTTGGGAGATAGTGAAAATGAAAAATGATCAAATGAAACCTGCAACTAAAACTAACTACTCTCTTACAAACTGGAAGAGGAAATGGGAAACAAAAATCAGAAGAATGTAAATAAAAGACAGGAGGAAAGGAAATGCCCTCAACCCTCGAAGAATGAGAATTGAGGGACTTGGATGGAAGGAGCCAAGAAAGGCAGAGAGGAAAAAGGAGAGGGCCCGCCCAAAACGCATAGAAGAAGAGAAAACGGACCCAGCTCAGGAAGCCCTCGGGTTCGCCAACTCCCGAACTCACCAGCCGTGAGCCCCTGAGGGTGTAGCATTGTCCAGGGTGCACCATAAGTGGTGGGGCTACATACACCCTGCCTCCTTGAGGGCCTTAAGCAGAAGGCAGAAGATACAATGAAAAGAAAACAAGAGGTCTGACCCCTCGAAAAATGAGGGTATCAGGAAAGATGAGACAAGGGCCAATTAAGGCAGGAAAGTGAAAGGCTCCCAAGGCCTCGGCTACCCTAATACCGTCTGGGTCGGCAAAGAACAAGAGTTGAACAAGGGAGGTCGATAGGAAAGATAACAGAGAGGAGCCCGACACAAGTAAGTGGAAGCAATGCCGGACTCAGCTGGGGTCACGTGGTCGCCAATCCACGTCCCACGAGATGTGAGCCCCTGGGGGGTATAATAATAATAAAACCGTTGGGTGCAACTAATCTGTCAGATTAACCATTGAAATATATGATTATTTACATTACATCGCCTAGACACATTACGAGATTTGGCATCTCATTTAACTGTTGTATTTTTAGCCTACTTTCGATTTTTGCAAAAAAATTAAAGTAGACTTATGAGATCAACACAGGGCGAAAAAAGTGTGTCTGTCTGTGTGTGTGTATGTGTATGTGTGAGTCTGTGTGTGTGTGTGTGTCTGTGTGTGTGTACTCTGAATGTCTGTCCCCCCCTATCAATTCGAACACGGTGAATGCGAATTGAACGAAATTTGGTACAAAGGGAGCACTAGCAAAGGACACCTCAGTGCCATGTTTTATATCGCCGCCATCTTGACGGAAACGTAATGGCGGCCACACAAATGTTCAAAGCTTAAATCAAATTACGACTAACCTAATCATCCGATCTCTACCAAATTTTGCAACAACATACCTTTATGGGGAAGCATCCTTTGACCAAACTAATAGGTCATCAGCGTAATAGTTTGCGGATGGCGGCCATCTTTGTGTGAAAATTGATTCCCCCTATTAAATCGAACACGGTGCAACCGAATGGAACAAAATTTGGTACAGAGGTAGTACTAACAAAAGGCACCTCAGTGTCATGTTTTATATCGCCGCCATCTTGACGGAAACGTAATGGCGGCCACACAAATTTTCAAAGATTAAATAAAATTACGATTAACCCAATCATCCGATCTCTACCAAATTTTGCAACAACATACCCTTATAGAGGAAGCATCCTTTGACCAAATAAATAGGTCATTAGCCTAATAGTTTGCGGATGGCGGCCATCTTTGTGTGAAAATCAATTCCCCCTATTAATTCAAACACGGTGAAACCGAATGGAACGAAATTTGGTACAGAGGTAGCAGAGGTAGTGTCATGTTTTATATCACCGCCATATTGACAGAACCGTAATGGCGGCCACACAAATGTTCAAAGCTTAAGTTAAATTACGACTAACATAACCATCCGATCTCTACCAAACTTTGCAACAACATACTGTGCCCAACTCTAGGAATGGGTATTCCAAGATTCAGACACCTAGATATCAAGGGAAAGGCTGTAGCCGCTTTTGAAAGTTGAGATATTTGAATATCGCGCTACATTGCTTCGAGAAGCATTTAGAAAGAATTTACCGATAGTTGGATGTCAAGTGACGTAGCGAGTAATAGCAGAGGTGGAGGCTATTTATTGATTAAATAGTTAACTATGGAGTAGAGACTTGAGACTGGGATCAGATTACTGGCACGGCCAAATGAAAGAGAATGCAATTAGTATCAAGTAAATCGGACCAGGGATTCAAGAGATATGAGGATTTCCAGATATCAGGTGATGACGCGTGACCCTGACAGTTTTGAATAAAAGCCAGCTGGTCGAAGCAACTTCAGCTCATTCTAACACAAGCACTTGGCGAGCAAGTTGCATCTACGCTGAGCCAAGGCACATGGTTGCCGGATCTACGCAGAAGTTCTTTTCAAGTCGTGATAGTCACGAAAAGTGCTGCGCTACGAGTTGGAACTTAGTAAGTTTCTGGCGAGGAGAATCACTGAGGTGATTGATTTTTCTACAGACATTGGTGGAAATATTTATATTTCTACAAGGACATATGCTAGACTTTGTCTAGAAAATAGTATTTTGTCACAGTCCAGTAATAACTTAATACTTGGATGTTTAAATCCATTCAGTCAGTTTTTCATATTTGTAACTAGTTAACCACTTCGATCTGTCAGTACACTGAAGACTAGTCTATAAGTGTGGCGTTCATTAGTCTACGCAAGGGAAACTACAAGTTGCCTAGCGCATGGTAGATGGTGATATAACAAACCATGCCCAGGGAACGATCTTCAGAACAGCCGTTAATTGCTTAGACTGTCAGTGTTTTTTTTGTACTGATAAGATTACAGTGAGTTATGTTACAACTGACATATCTAAGAAGAGATCACTTAGATATGACCCTATTTAAACAAACTGTTATGGCTTTGATAGAAGCCCATATTAAAATGGAACAACAGTTAATTCAAACGTCGAAAGATACTACCACTATGTCTGACTAGACGAATTGTGGGTATATGATGGCGGCGGATACAAGGATTATACGTGCTTGTCCGATAGGGCATGTCTATGGATAAATCTGGTACAGACCAGGTTTACTACACTTCAAGACCATCAAGAAATGTAAGCCACATTTGAATTATATTATGCCTAGCTAATTGGAACAAACTATTTTTCTGCAGATGACCAACACATTTTTTTTCTTCGTATTTAAAGCTTGCAATGATTTACGCAAGACTTGTTAGAGTTATTCTGAGTATTTTCAGCACTCAGAACAGTTTAGGATCGATGACCGAGCATTTCGAGCATTTATTTGAATTTTTCATATTTTTGGGAAATCACGGTAATCAGCCGATGTAACTGTAAAAGTTAAATTTATTTTTGTTGAGGAATGGATATTTTTTCCATATTCGAAGGTTCGAACATGTGGATTCTCACATAATGAGATGATAATTAAATATATATAACAAATAATAATAATAATAATAATCCACTAATAATAATAATAATAATTTTTATAATTTTTCTAAATAATTCCTGGATATTATATTTTATAATAATCATATGTATTGAGAGAGAGCCTATGAAGTAGTTTAATCATTTCTAGTCTGGAACAGGAGATTTTCCGAAGGAGAGTGGTTAGCGCAAGCCCGCATTCAACCAACATTTCAGTTCTGGTTGAACAGTTGATATTTGCAATGAGCAAAGTATATTTTTCAGATAACACGGAGAGGCATGAAACGGGAAGCAAATGATATTTGTATCAAATAGGATATTTTTGTATTTATATAAAATCATGACGTAAATACACTCGAAGGTGAAATAAAGCTTTTCATAAGTATGGTAAATTCACGGGTTGAACTGAATGGTAAAATAAAATAAACTTGTAAGTTTATTAATCTTCCAGTGTTGATAACAATCAGAGGCTTGATTTATTGTATAAATTTTGGGAAGATAATTTATGTGTGGAGTAGTTGAATGCCATTCCCAGGTGGGCATGTTTAAGTCGCAGGAATGAGGAGGTTTTTTCGAGCATCAATCAAATAGCAGGTTCGATGGCTCAGGTTTATAGTAGGAGTATTGGAACTACACATTTCGTCGTATGAATGACCCGAAGGTTATTTCTTTAAAACCATCAGTTCTTATTTCAACCTTGTTTACGAATTCCATTTAGACTTTGATTTTGCTAGAACCCGGATTTGTCATGATAGTAGTTTATTCTTCTTCAGAGGAAGACCTTTGCCGTTGTTGTTGTAATATTGTGTTCTTACACAAATAGTAGAATGGGCCACTGCCAATTAAAAATAATTCTTTAACCACGAATAATTTGAAGGATATTTTCAATCCTAGTGCCATGAACTAAATGAATTCATTATGAAACTACAATTCTAATTTCCGCATTCTGTCGAAGAATTGCAAGTTGTGAAAGTTGCTAAAAATGGCCATGAATATAAATATTTTTATAATAATGATTACAAGTGGAAAATTGAATAGTTGAATGGTTCAACCATTTATTGATCAAGTTGATGATTCAGAAATCATGTATTTTGTTAGGAACTTGAAGTTCATAATCGAGTCACGTCTCGAATGTTTAATGTCAGAAGAACGATTAATTGTTGTTGTGCTTCCTCACAGTTCTTCGACGCTATGCTCAAGGTCAAATACTTTTCAGATGTTATTAATATATGTAAATAATTTATGTTGCTTCGATGATGATGATATTTTTCGACGATATATTTTTGGAACTGGAAAACTAAGTGAAAGTTTAAAATTCTATGAACATTTATTCTACGAGTGTTAATATCATGTAAATATTCAAACAGTGATCTACGATATTTCCAGTATAGACAATTAACTTTGAACTGGAATTAAATATTAATAATTTTGGAACACAGTCCACAGGACTATTAATCGGACTTGTGTTTCCAAAAAGATTGTCAAATGTGTTTGGAAAATTTCTGTATATTTTGTAAATAAGAGTGTGGATCGCCACACGTGGATGATGCTGCTTTGAACATCTTTGCAGTCAGATTTTAACTTCAAAATAAACTGAGATAATTTTACCAGATGTGTCATACCCAATTAAATCTCCTTCTATCCTTATTGTTGCATTGAGCCAAAAATCAGTAAAGCATTTTTTTTTTATTTGATGTCGTTTTTGCGATTTGCTTTAACCCATCTGGCGCCCCGGGATATTTTGATTCTCGTGCTGACTGATTATTGGTAAAATGCATATGTGGTCGTGCGGACTCCGGTCTAAACGGGCACAATACCTTTATGGAGGGAGCATCCTTTGACCAATCTAATAGGTCATTCGCCTAATAGTTTGCGGATGGCGGCCATCTTTGTGTCAGAATCGATTCCCCCTATTAATTCAAACACGGTGAAACCGAATGGAACGAAATTTGGTACAGAGATAGCACTAGCAAAGGGCATCTCAGTGTCGTGATTAATATCGCCGCCATATTGACAGAAACGTAATGGCGGCCACACGAATGTTTAAAGCTTAAATCAAATTACGACTAACAAAACCATCCGATCTCTACCAAACTTTGCAACAACATACCTTTATGGTGGGAGCATCCTTTGACCAATCTAATAGGTCATTAGCCTAATAGTTTGCGGATGTCAGCCATCTTTATGTCAAAATTGATTCCCCCTATTAATTCGAACACGGTGGAACCGAATGAACGAAATTTGGTACAGAGGTAGCACTAGCAAAGGGCACCTCAGTGTCATGTTTTATATCACCGCTATCTTGACGGAAACGTAATCGCGGCCACCCAAATGTTAAAAGCTAAAATGTAATTACGACCAACCTAATAATCTAGTCTCTACCAAATTTTGCAACACCATATCTTTATGTGGGAAACATATTCTCACCAAACTGCAAGAACATCAGCCCAATAGTTTGCAGATGGTGGCCAAGTATGTGTGCAAATCGATTCCCCCTATCAATTCAAACACTGTGAAACCGAATTGAACGAAATTTTGGTACAGAGGTAGCACTAGCAAAGGGCACCTCATATTCATGTTTAATATCCCTATAGCACGTTGTATTTCAACAAGCTACTACAACCAACATTCAATCATACTCCTTGAAAAGGACAAAGAGTTATAACAATACCCATGCATTTAGGAGAAATTGGGCTATATGTTCTTTACTGAACATCTTGTTTAACTTCAAAGGAAAATATCCAGTTGAAATTATAGGAATTAAAAAATTCTCGATTAATACTAAAATAAAAAAAATATTATTAGCCTACAAGTAATGAACAGATCCCCCAGGGGCTCACATCTAGTAGGACGTGGGTTGGCAACCACGGGTCCCCAGCTGAGTCCGACATTGCTTCCACTTACTTGTGCCTGGCTCCACTCCGTCTTCTTTCCTGTCGACCTCACTAGGTCAACTCTTGTTCTCTTCCGACCTCGACGGTATTAGGGTAACCGAGGCCTAGGGAGTCTCTTCCTTTCCCGCCTTAATTGGCCTTTGCCTCATCTTTTCTGATACCCTCCTTCTGCGAGGGGTCAGCCTTCTTTTTCTTTTTATGTTATTTCCTGCCTTGTGCTCAAGGCCCTCAAGGAGGCAGGGTGTATGTAGACCCACCACTTCTGGTGCACCCTAGATATTGCTACACCCTCAGGGGCTCACGGCTGGTGAGTTCGGGAGTTGGCGACCTGGAGGGATTCTCGAGCTGGGTCTGGTTTTTCCCCTTTAAACCATTACCAGTGGGGCGGACCCTGTCCTCTTTCACTATCCTATCTGCCTTTTATGGCTGTCCTTCTTTCCAAGTCCCTAAATCCGCATTCTTCGAGGGTTGAGGGCATTTCTTTTCCTCCTGTCCTTTATTTGCCTTACTCTCCTTTTGTTTCCCATTTCTTCTTCTAGTATGTAGGTTAGTAGTTAGTTTTAGTCATAGTTTACATTCCATTTCCATCTTCACGATCACCCAAACCATTAGGGGCCGATAACCTAGATGTTAGGCCCCTTAAAACAACAATTATCATCATCATCATGTAATGAACAGACTCAAATTCTCAATCATATTACACTCAAGCTTCTCTACTGAGATATAAACAAGCTACAGATTAAATTAACCGAAACAAAGGAATACATATCTAAACCTGTTTGCTGAAAGAAAATTAAAGCGACATTGTACGTGTACTCCTTATTATTCCAGTTTCCCAACGGGGTCGGGGATGAAATTCGATCGAAGTCTTTGTGAGGAGATGGTTTTTACGGCCTGATGCCCTTCCTGACGCCAACCTCGTGAGAGGATTTAACTAGAGATGAAATGATTAATGGTGGATGAAACTGGACAAGGATGTGGAACGAAGCGGCCGTGGCCTGTCAGAAGGTACCGTCGCAGCATTTGCCAGCAGTTGAAAATGGGAAACCACGGAAATCCATTTCAAGGACGGCCGACGGTGGGGCTCCAACCCACGCGTCTACCGAGTCAGCAGAGAGCTTGGCCCCATGACCTAACGCTGCGCTTTAGCGAGCGTAGTCACCATTGTCGGTAATCTCCTGGATGAATCTGCTCTCCAACAATGACGACCTGACCCTCACACAACTGGTGTGGAACGCGGAAGCTATTGTGACGCGCACTGTTTATGGAAAAATCCAAGCCTGGGAGGGAAAAAGTATTTCCTCTTAATCTCACAGATTAGGTGCGTCCGACGGAGGGTTAACTACTGTGACTTTTAGAGACACCGGGATGACGGAATTTTGCCTTGAAGGGGATCTTTAACGTGCTAGTAAATCTACTGACACGGCTCTCTCGTATTTAAGCACCCTTAAATTCCCACTGACTGTACCAGGATTCGATCCTGCAACTTTCTCATCAAAAGGCAAGAAAGTTACCGGTGCATCACAGAGTCAGTCTATGAATTCTTCTGTACGTAGAGGATAGCGGTACCGCGGTGGTCCCGGGTTCGTTTCTCCTGGGGGTGACATACTTTTTTTTTAATTTTTCTTTTTCTTCATTTCTTAGGGGAAGGAGGGGGCGTAGTCACAGTGCGTGTTAATTCTGTGCTGATTTTTAAAAACTATCGTTGATTATGTAAATTAATTGCCTTTTGATTATTAGAATCAACGAGTTTTGTGTGTTTCTGTAGTAGTTAAAGACGACGGAATTATCAATTGGCAAGATGAATGCAGCTCTCGGCTAACGCAGCCTTGAGCGGTGGTCGCGCCAAGACCGTTGATAGCGAAAGAGCAACACATGGCGCGCTTCCCTACTTTACAGGGGCGGAGGGCCTGAAACAAACCTGTTTTCTGGGGTTAAGAGGCCATTCCGACCCCAGGTTCCCTATCTCAAATTTATCCTATACCCATCCCCTACACGCCCCTTAAGGGTACTCATGAACATAAATGACACCCTGTATATATGCAAATAGCATCAACACAAGTGTGAAAAGAATTCCACACCCACAAACAAACATAAGAAAAATATCAACTTTCGATGATTAGAAATACACTTGAAAACTTTACCGATGACCAAAACATTCTTAGACCATTTGGCATCATCAGATATAAGAATAGTATTTATCACTCAGGCTGCTCAGGTCAAAATTAATTGTCTATCCTGACGCCTGTTTATGATTTACACTAGCATAAACATTCCTGTGCCTCAAAATGTATTTCACTGTCCAAGACAAAAATCACTTTCACAAGATTATTTCAAAAGTATCGATGAGTCGAGTTTGAGAAAAATATAAATATTTGCCAAATATCAGCGCAAATATTATTGTTTCCATTTATTAACTGATCCTTAAGAACAGTTATCATAAGAACGTGATCTTTTCCAAAATAAAATTTAGATCATCTGTTCTAAAAATCCAGAATTTTTACATAAATGACTTGTTATGTCTGATTATAAAGTCTTATATCATTATGTGCATTCAATTATTAAATCACAATGACTTCCTATATATGTTATCATGTTTACCAAAATTTTATTCGATTTATCACTCGAATTTTAACAATAGCGGAATCTCAAAATATTTATTCATTAATTATTTTATTCTTTCTTTGAAATTATTCAATTGCACAAAATAATTTATCCAAATATAATTTTAATATTTTTATATATTTTTTATTAACAACGATTTATATTTATTTGGCACTTTACTCATCAATTTGTTACGTTCAACAATTTTATTTTCATTGATTTCGACAAAACGGCAAGGAATCGACAAACCCAGTGTATAGTTGTAAAGATCAATAAGGCGGTAGTTTTTAACAATGACACGAGAATCTAACTGTAATCATGTGTGATGATCGTGAATAAAACAATGATTGGGTTTCCAATTCAATCGATTATTTATAATCAATACACATATATATATTTTCTTACA